>JAWZYV010009371.1:0-1435451 GCA_038373885.1 Cheiracanthium punctorium
AAAAATTTGGCCTGCTGCAGCGTCATCTAGTGGCGAATTAAAATAATAATGCATTGCAGTGCCATCTAGTGGTGAGTAACATCAAAAGTAACACAGTTAGAATATATTCTTCGTGCTTAAATGTGTAAGTATAAAAAATTTTATGCCAACGGTCGAACGGTATAGAAGTTGATGCGTTGCAGCGCTATTTAGCGGTAAGTTACAGCAAATGGATAGTGAAAAATATTCTCCGTGTTCTAATATTTGCGTGTACCAAATTTCATCGAAATTGGTTGGACGATATTCGCATAGCAAACGGCTAAACGGAATAGAATTCGACGTTCTGCTGCGCCACCTAGTGAAAAGTTAGAGGAAAACGGATAGCATAAAAACCTTCTCCATGATAAAAGACTTAGGTGAACCAAATTTCATGGTGATCGGTGAAATGGTGCTGGAGTTTTTCAACCTCCTACACACATACCAACATTCATTTTTATCTATAACCAGTCTTATTATACATATATACCAGTCTCAAGAAAATCCAGTTTCAAATCTAAGCCTCGCCAAAGTGCCAGCATACGCTTTTTGCAAGAGTTTTGTCAGGGAATCATTCGAAGCATTGACTTAGCAGCAATCAAAATGGGAAATGGTTCGACCGCCAGGCATTTATTTGAAAAGTGGAATCCCTTAATACAGCCGCATTTTTTAAATTATCAACTATAACATGTTTTATTCATCGTTACCTCGATGTACTAAATGCGAAGATTTCAATTTTCTGAAATTTGGCGGATTTCCCCCAAGTTAAATTAATGTACTCAATTGGCGAGAATTCTGAAGCTACATCGCTTGAAATGCCCTAATAACTGCATTATTTCTGCACGGTTAGTTAAAATTTAATGCTGTATTCTAGGAAAACCTATACACTTGTTTTCAAAAATGCTATTCCCTTAAGCTCTCTGTAAATTGCTCCAAAAAGCCTAAAACTGTGCAAACCCCTAGAACTCACTCTCTAAAAATCGGCCTATCAGCCATTTTTTTTTTTTTTTTTTTTTGCCAAACTAAAAAAAATTACATATTAGTCTCGGATATCTTCGATCCTCATTGTTTTGCATATAAAACATTTCATTCCTGCTCTCATTTCTTATGCGCACACGATATTATAATTAAAAAAATAAACTAAAATCATTATTATTCTTTTATTTTTACTTTAAGAATTTAAAACAATTTATTCGGCAAAATCGCCACACATGGCAACCAAGATGCTTATTTCACACACTTTTTTCACTACAGGGGTTAATATTACGTAAAGCTTTCTGCGTGGAGAACATAAAAAATCTCTTAAATTCCGGGAACGGAAATTAAGAGAACCATTCAGGAAGAAAACGTTTTTAAGTGGAGTTTCAAAGTTTTAAAGTGGACTATCATTTATTCTATATTATTTTACATATCTGTGTAAAATTTCAGGCTGACAGGTCCATTTTTGTGGAATTGTATACTACCCAAATCAACAAATTGACAAACAGAATTTCATTTTTATTTATAAGATAACCTACGCTTGTTTTTAAAAATACCCTCTCATTAAATTGCGCCAAGCGCTAGAATCATAGAAAATCTGACACACTTTCAGATTTTTAAATACGCACTATTTTCGTTCCTTCTTTCATTAAGTTGGAAAGTGTATCATTATTCATGAGTGTGATTAAACAAAATTAAAATAGATATTTCTAACATCCTTTTTTCTGGATGTAATACATTAGATGCAGAAAAGCTGCTCAGAAAAATGCACAATTCCAACTGAATGAAAATTTCAAAAACTTATACGCAGGTGTATTCATAACCCAAATAGCAGACGATTAAATTACGATAAATAGCGCCAAGCGTTAGAATCCTCCTCAAAATCGCGAGAATGCTGTAGATAGATCGCTTGAAATCCCTTAATAACTGCATTATTTTCGCACGGATCATTAAAATTTAACGCTGTATTCTAATAAAACCTTTGCACTTGTTTTCAAAAATCCGTTTCCTTAAGCTCTCAGTAAATTGCGCCAAGCTGGAAACTGTGCAAACCGCTAGAACTCACTTTCTCGGCATTTGAGCCATTTTATTTTTTCGCCAAACTAAAAAATTTTAACATATTAGCCTCGGAAATCTTCAATTCTTATTGTTTTGCGTATAAAACATTTCATTCCTGCTCCGATTTCCCATGCACACGATATTATAATTAAAAAAAATATAACCTTACGAATATAAACTAACAAAAACAAATCATTATTATTCTTTTATTTTTACTTTAAGAATTTAAAACATCTTATTCGGCAAAATCGCCGCACATGGCAACCACGATCCTTATTTCACACATTTTTCACTACAGGGGTTACAATTACGGAAAGTTTTTTGCGTGGAGAACATAAAAAATCTCTTAAATTCCGGGAACGGGTGGACTTTCAAAGTTTTAAAGTGGACTATGATTTATTCTATATTATTTTACATATCTGTGCTAAATTTCAGGCCGATAGGTCCATTTTTGTGGATTTGTATACAACTCAAATCCACAAACAAACAAACAAACAAATAAACAAACAAACAAACAAACAAACAAACAAACAGAATTTCATTTTTATTTATAAGATTGTGTGCCTGCTCAAGTCTGTATTCACTTAAATAATCTCTGAACTGCTCCAACAATAGTCTTAAAACTGGGGTCTAGGTATAAAAAGTTGCCATGCGCAAATCAAGAATACTGCTCACAGCACCACGTGGTGGCTAAATTTGGAGCATTCGAATTTCAAAGACGGTACGAGATACGGGAAAAAGTCAAATACAAAGATATTCAGCATCACTCATTTCTTTAAAAAAAAAAGAAAAAACGTTAAGAAAATACTGAGCCTATTGCTTTTCGTCCAATTTATATGCCTGTGGATCCATCTTTTTCAATTTCTTTTGCTCGATGGTTTGTACATGGATATCCATAATACGTAAGTTTAGCTGTTTTATATTATATATATATACTAGCTGAGTACCCGTTCTCCGCACGGTAGGGAACGAAACTTTTTCTTACATATATAATTTGAATTGATTCCAGTGATTTGGAATCTCAAAATAAGCAAAATGATTTGACTCTTGGCGTAAAGTTTCTCATTCGTTATTCGTAAAGTTAGTATAAGTACTGACCTGAGACCATTGTTAATATTATGACAAAAACTATGTCGGTGTCATTGCCGATCAGAAAAAGAAAAGCGTGACGGTCTGCAGCGAAAATTCCTAACTTTCAAAATGTCTCATTTCTACATCATACTCTTTTTTAGATTTAAGTTATACCACCTTAGATACTACATGATGTGGCGAACCGTTTTATTTTATAGTTAAATAGTTGTGTACCCGCTCTTCGCAAGGCAAGAAGAGAACATTTTCCCAAAATGTGATCATGACTACTTGTGACAAAACAGAATCTCCAAGAAAAAAAAGTTCAGTTACAGTCTTTTCTGTTGAAACTACCGCGGGATATATTAACGTGACGTAGAATTACTTAATGCTTAGTTAGCTGTGATGTAAGATGGTTGTTGTAAAAGGAATAGAACACTTAGTTTCACGAAATATTTATTAATGCGGTATATTGTGCTTTGATCAATATTGCCCAAGCATATCTACTAACTATTACTTATACTATCTTTTATTGATACCAATACAATATATTTTCGTTTTCCAGTCGTTAATACTTAATTTAAAGAAACGGCTTAGATATTTGCCACGAATGTAGTCTTTTATTCTTTGGTGACTTTTGCAATTTACGCATTAGTATAAACGATAATCATTTCACTTTATGGTTGCCACTAAAACAGCTCTCCATACATTTGTATGCTTAATTATTGTCAGATTGGCCTATTTAGCACCAGGGCCCTATTATCTCACTGGCAAATCGGGCTTTGCCCAGTGCCTCCGGCTCGAAATGGCCCCCAATTTCAAATGTTGTTCTGAAATATTCTTTTTTATAAGCATATTTTATGAAAAATAAAACAAATTTCATAGATGGAGGCCCCAAAATTCATCAATGCGCGGGGTCCCTGTTTGCCATAATCAGGCCCTGTTTAGCACCGCAAAATATTTCTTGCGATTCGAAAACGTGTCCCGTTTAAAATCTCAATTGAAAATAATGCTGGATAATTCACTGGTGAAAAAACAGCATTCAATTCTTTTTCTGGCAACGTAAAATAAAATAAAGAATTATTTCAGGCGTGGTGTATGTTTTGCTTGTGAGTCCGTTATTCTGATTGAGTTTCGAAAGGGGTTTTAAACTCGTGACGTCAAAGTGACTCGTGACGTCATTTCACATGTGAAAACTCTGTTATTTTAAAGTAATTTTATTTATTTTTTTCAGCTGGCAATTTTAATCATTGTTACTGTTTCCAAGACAACCAAACCGCAAGATATCATACCGAAATTCTTAAGCATATAAGCAGCTGCGATTGAAATGAAAATCCTTCTTTACTTAAAAATTCGTAAAAATTCTCCTAATTTATATTTTTCCTCCGTTCTTCTTTTAAAAGTGGGCGATTTGTGTGCTCCGTCTTTTGCCCAAATATAAAAAAGTTATGACAGATAGAATTCAAGATGCAGCAGTTTTAAAAATATTTTACGAAAGTCAGCGTCAAATTTAATTTTATTTGAAAAATTCCCAAAAATCTGCAAATTATGTTACACAGTCCGAACAAACAGTTTTTAAAAGAAAATTTTCTCCTCTATACGATGATGTAAATATCGTTTTCTTGCGAGCGCAATTACCGGCGTTATTATGTATTACGCAAGAAAAATCGCTAAAAATCGGACAAAACATAAAATAAAACATTTTCTAATTCGAATTTCGAAAAAATCGCTTCGAGGTGTGTCGAGACCCGTCTTGGAGAATTTCCGTACAAAATTTGGTAGGTCTACGATCACCCGTTTCGGAGCTACGCGAGACACAGACAAACAGACAGACAGACAAACGGACAGTTTACACTCTGTTTTATTTATATAGATAGATGCAGAAAAGCTGCTCAGAAAAATGCACAATTCCAACTGAATGAAAATTTAAAAACTTATTTTCGTAGCAGACGATTAAATTACTATAAATAGCGCCAAGCGTTAGAATCCTCCTCAAAATCGCACATCAACCCCTTTTATTTTTCGACCAATTAAAAAGCTGCACATTCAAAGTTGCATGCGATATTTCCTAAAATAGTTCGAATTTTGAAAAAATCGCTTCGAGATGTGTCGGGACCTGTCATGGAGAATTTCCGTTCAAAATTTGGTAGGTCTACGTTCACCCGTTTGCGAGTCTCAAATAAAATCCAGTTTCAAATCTAAGCCTCGCCAAAGTGCCAACATACGCCATTTTGCAAGAGTTTTTCCAGGGAATCATTCGAAGCATTGACTTAGCAGCAATCAAAATGGGAAATGGTTCGACCGCCAGGCATTTTTTTGAAAAGTGGAATCCCTTAATACAGCCTCATTTTTTAAATTATCAACTATAACATGTGTTATTCATCGTTACTCCGATGTACTATATGCGAAGATTTCAATTATCTGAAATTTGGAGGAATTCCCCCAACTTAAATCAATGCACTCAATTGGCGAGAATGCTGAAGATAGATCGCTTGAAATCCCTTAATAACTGCATTATTTCTGCACGGATCATTAAAATTTAACGCTGTATTCTAATAAAACCTTTGCACTTGTTTTCAAAAATCCGTTTCCTTAAGCTCTCAGTAAATTGCGCCAAGCCGGAAACAGTGCAAACCACTAGAACTCACTTTCTGGGCGTTTGAGCCATTTTATTTTTTCGCCAAACTAAAAAATTTTAACATATTAGCCTCGGAAATCTTCAAGTCTTATTGTTTTGCGTATAAAGCATTTCATTCCTGCTCCGATTTCCTATGCACACGATATTATAATTTTAAAACAATAACCTTACGAATATAAACTAACAAAAAAAAATCATTATTATTCTTTTATTTTTACTTTGAGAATTTAAAACATTTTATTCGGCAAAATCGCCACACATGGCAACCACGATCCTTATTTCACACTTTTTTCACTACATGGGTTACAATTACGGAAAGCTTTTTGCGTGGAGAACATAAAAAATCTTTTAAATTCCGCGAACGGGTGGACTTTCAAAGTTTTAAAGTGGACTATGATTTATTCTATATTATTTTACATATCTGTGCAAAATTTCAGGCTGATAGGTCCATTTTTGTGGATTTGTATACGAATCAAATCCACAAACAAACAAATAAACAAACAAACAAACAAACAAACTGAATTTCATTTTTATTTATAAGGATAGTTTTGAGTTCAAAGAAAACGCCATTACCATTAATATCAGGAATCTCTTCTATCTGGATACACACTCTTGGACTGGAATTCAGTCCGCCACAGCTTCTCAGAGTCAATATCTCTTGAGATGAGGTCAGCAGGATTATCACTAGTTTAACCCTATGTTTCACAAGATATTTTTTTAATGTTGATTAATTATATTTTCACTGGTGACGGGAGTAATAATACAATAAAACATCGATTTTTTAAATTCTTTTAAATTCTATCACTATTCTCACTGCCAGACTTATAACAACTGTATAGATTTTTAGAAAGTGCAACGTGTCAAATCATTGACTACGCCTGGAATAGCGTGAAGGATGTATGTCTATACTTTTCGACGAATGTTAAATTCTGTGTCAGTGACACTCTATAGGCTATGCAAGACTTTCATTATTGCTTATTATCTTAAATAGAATGGCAGGTGAGCACTCCTCTTATAGCTGTTCCAACACGACCGTTGAGTGATAAGAACACTTCATTCATAGCACAATTCAAGTCCCCAGCTTAGCCGGTAACTGCAGTCTTAATATGGTCTATCGTTTAATTAAAGTCTCGATTTACTGGCTATTAAAAGCAGCCTCACCAGAGTAATTGCATCCGAAAATTCAGTCAGCTTGACCATTGAAGCATCTGATTCCAGGATGCATCTCTCAACTTCCAAACCACTTATATGATGTAGGGAAAAGTTTTGCCATTCTTTATTTACTATTCTTTCCAAGGTGTTCGTTCTGACCCAAATTTAGCATCCACAGATTTTGCATAAATATTTCCGTCTCATTTACGATTGATTAAATTAGTTATTCACCAAAAAGTAGGAAGATTTAAGTAATAATAACTGTGAATATGTGTTAAACACGATATTCAAATGTAGAACTCACTTATTGTATTGTATGTCTTGAGTATCATATTTGAATAATTAAAAAATAATATGTTTTACCCTGATTTTATACCAGTTTTACTCCGTATCACCTGATTCCATATTTTATTTTAAATTACCGTACAATACTTCTTTTCTATATTGACAACATTTTCTCGTTTGTTTTTTGTTTTTTCGTATATTTTTCTGAATGTTATAAGTATAGAGAAAAAAAATTCACGCATTTTTAGAGGAACATTTATATATTTCAAAATATGCGTTCTATTCAAACAAAAACGAATTTAAAGTGCGCAGATGACAAATATTAATAATATGCAAGATGCTCATTTAATTTTCTACGATACAGGGTGAACCAAGAAAATTTTATACATTCACTCAACTAGTCGGCTCCTGAGAAATGTACTTTTCACGGTAACTTAACAGGAAACTACGATATCAAGCAAGTTAGTTTTCGATTCTGAAAGTTTCCATGCATGTCTTTATTTTTTAATTAGGAATATTTAAAATGAAACGTATCTGGATACTTAATGCCATGAATAATACTGTGGTAGAAGCGCTAAAAGAGACAAGTAGGAAGAATAAACTAACAGCAGAGGGAAGGAAGACCTCTGTGCTCCCTCTCTAACTGTGTTCTTCTACCAAAATAAAATTTAAAAATAAAGATTGCTAAACAAATAAAAACAAACAACTCTTCCATCAGATGAACATGACTCGTGAAATAAAAGAAAGGTGATACATTTGTATTTTCGGCCTGTTTGTACTATTTTACTTTTTTATATACAATTTAAAGAAAACCAGACGGAATGCGAAAGATTTGTGCGAACTCCGCAAAGAAAAGGTAAATTTGCCAATACGATTCCTAGGCTAGTTAAGATTTCATTAGTTAAAGAAACTTCTACGGAATAAAAAGCATCCCTTGTGGCACGAGTAAAGTACAGAACTTAAAGAAATATGAGTATGATTCATTATTTGTTACGTAACGTGACACTTGACGAAAATAAAAATCGTTATGTAAAAGACACAGATGAGTAAATATGTAAAACGCTTCAAAAAAACACAAATAGCCCTTTCCCTAGTAGCACAAATAGTTCAAAAAACATTATAATTACGTTGGAAACACGTTTTTTTGACGTTAAAAAACTTGTTTTAAACGTATTTTGGACTGATTGTGCTACTAGGGTTTCTGTAACTTGAAATATGTCTTTTTTTTTTTTTTTTTTTTTTTAAACTATAAATCTGAGATTTTACTTTGCTACAGACATATGGGTTCGTGAACTGTGTAGTACTGATAAAGAAAAAGTCCTTTCCTGGCTTTATTTCTTTATTTAAGATTGCATAATCTTTTTTTTCAGTGTTTTATACAAAGTGTCTAAGTCTAAAATGTTCTCCGAAATCAGTTTTTCTTTCAATTTTTGTGTGTGATTAATATATGATGTCCCACATGAAATGAATTTCAGCTGAAATTCTGCAGAACTTGTTAAGGAGAGGCAAATCTTAACGCATTTCACCATAACTGCCGCAAAACAGTTTGTTTATTTTTCAGATTTTCTTCGAAAAACTCTATTGCTTAGATTAATATTATCAAAGCACGTCAACAGTAATCAAATAAATATCGTTTTTCATTTGCATTACAAATTTAAACCTTCAGCTGTTAAACAATTCAGTAATTTAGTATATCTTCGTTATACGTGCAAGGAATCCCGAATGCAGTACGGCTGTGTACCATTAATTTGCAACCGATCTGATTTTAATACTGATAGTACGGCGGTTAAACAAAACATTTCCACAACCAGGAAATCGTTATCAAATTCCAATCCAAATGCCTGATTACTAACCTCTCTGGCACCAGCGAGTTTCAGTTATATCGTCGTAGAACATGGTGCTTCAATGTTGCAAATTTATGTGAAATTCATTACCTTGTAATACACTTTTATTCTTCATATTTTAGAGAAATAAATGATGATATTTTATTTCTATTAAAGTAATTATTCAGTACTATTTCTTTTATATTTTGAAATTATACAAATTTCAATGGCATAACCTTCGAAGCCATATACGAATTCTTGTACAAACGAAGGGTGTTTTATATGAATTAGAGGTTCTAGTACAAATTAAACAAGCAATAAAAAATTACTAGCCTTATTGTGTCATTCACATGAAATACTTGTACTAAAATTAGCAAAATTATTAATTCGTGGCAGATTATCAAGAAAATTTCTCGGAAATCGCTAACAATTTCGCTCCAATTCGCAAAAACGTTTCATGTTTATTTTAGAAAAGTTTAAAGCCAATCACAAATTCATTACCAGTGCGACATCATATAAAATTCTACTTAATTCTCGTTAGGTATTGCAGGAACAAAAAATTGCACAGTTTGTGCAAAACAATTTTTTTAAACCTTGGAAGTTCACATATAAATTGAGCATGTTATGCTGTGAAATTTTAATTATTTGATTTCGTCTTTGTTGCAGGATGTACTACAGAGACAAAGAGAATTTTACAGAAGCATACATAATAAAGGAAATTGCCTGGATAACTAGACTTTCATAGAGGACAAAATGAATAAGTAAGTACCCATGTACCAGTAGTGGGCCATTTAAAATATAAGTTGAAAAACAAGAAACAAATTGCATTGAGATAAGAGTTAAACCTTTGATTGGTATTTAGTTGACAAGGGTTTCGGCCAAAGATGCAGACTTCATTTCCTGTTTAGTTAGGTACAAGAAAGTTTGTTAATGAAGTTGTTCTCTTAGATAAGAATTCTAAGCCTATTTTAGAGATTTAAGAGGAATGTCTTCATTCAAATCATTATTTTGCACATATTCTATTGGTTTTTAAAATCAATTGCTATTGATATTATTTGATATTATTTTTGCAACAAAGCCAAAATACTGAAATAAGAAGTTTATAATAAAATTAACAAAAAACATTCGCCAGTCACCAAATGTTAATTCTGGTGGTCAGGTAACAGCTAGTGAACATTGGTCGGACAGGCGACAATCGGTAAATTAGTTGGGCTCTGTAATAAAGCAAATAATGATGACTATTCCATTGCTGGGTCATTAAAAACATTCTACCATTATTTAATATGGCTCTTTCTGGCCACAGAAGGCAGATGATTAAAAAGAGAAAACGTGGGAAACTTCCCGTTGTGGTTACTTCACTACTAATGAACAAGTATTATAAAAAGAAAGAAGCTGCTGAAAATGCAGAAATTGCTGAAAAAACTATGCTCACAAAAGGAAACAGAAAATCTTCACGAGAGTATTCAATTCCAATCGATAATTCTATCACAAATGAATTCAGTGACTTTAATTGTGATTTGAGCGAAGAAAAAGGATTGCCTATCTCTGACAAATTAGGGTTAAAAGAAGGCCACGTTGTTCTTCCGAACTTCATGGAGGTAAAAGAAATGCAGAAAAATATGTGTATTGGTTCATAATCCAGGAAATAATGGATGAGGCAAAGAGACTAAAATCTTAAAAAATAAAATAAAAGGATTTTGTAATAGTTGAAAACGATTTATTTAACATAACATAAAACGATTTAATTTCTATACCACAAACACAATTTACAATGATAGATCGAGAATTAACATATACCTTTAATTTTAAAAAGTGGCTGTTTCAGAAAAAATGTAAATCTCAAGTGACTAGAATCTCTATAAAAAACATTCTATCTGCCATGTTTAGTGTATTTTTTTATAGTGTGTAATATTAACATAATATTGTATTTACTATATATGACGGCTTCATTCTATTTTCCTTAGCTATTTGACAAATATAGGTAGCCCACTTTTGGTATGCTCACTACTGGTGCATAGAAGTAACCCAAGTTTTATTAGTATTTTTTTTAATTTTATTATTATTATTTTGATATTAAACACAATTATAACTTTATATGAGTTTTAGTAACCATAACAAATTTTTGATTAATAAAACTCCTCTAAAGTTAAGACGGTAATTGAAGAAATACAAGTGTCCCACTGAAGGAGCGTTTCGCTTACGTCCTCATTATAAATAATATTAAAATTTCTAATCATGTACAATCAAAATTAGCAATAAATATTAACTGTCGTACCAATATGTAGCACAGAGGTTAAAGCCACTGACATTGGTTGATGGGTCAAGTGGAGGAACAGGGTTCTGTCCTCTCGCGGGGCCATGGTCTAGCGGTCTGGAGTTCTGAGTGGTTTTCTCCAGATGTAACGGGAATACATACTAGATACCCAGAAAAGTCCTCCCCAAGGCATTTGCGCACCCCCCTTTGTGTTTTTCCTTTCTTTGACATGGATTTATAAGCGGTTCCTCGTGACAAGCACACTAATCCGAAGTCATGTTCCAACAACAACAACAACAGTAACTGTCGTTTTGCAAATGAACAAATGGGATTATCAGTGGACCTTACTAATATGCGCTGTTTTTTTTTTAATGTATTCAAAAATTTTCATGAAGTTGTCCAAGATTTTAATAAGTACACAAATCTATACTTTTAATGTTTTAACTCATAATATTAATAAATTTTGCTGAATGTGCGAAAAGAATTTGTCTATTTCGGCTATTAGTTAAAACAGAAAGTGGCCCACTGTTAAGCCCCACTTAAAGTTCGTTTTTAATAATGCTAAATCCTCTTTCCGTTTTGAATTTTTTTCCCTTTTTTAGAAAGGAACATTGCAAAGAGGTGGACCATGGGGCCTGGATCCCTCCAGAACTTTAGATTTTTGTTAATTCGATGTCAATATTAAAGGATAATTTATGAGAAATTCTGTCTTTTCCACCTTTTGGTAAATCCGGAAACTGTTTTTGCTTATGAACCTGTTTTCAGAAATTATTCAAAATTAATCTTTGAATTTATTTTTTAAATTGGATTTTTAAATGTAGTGATAAATATTCTTTTAATACACAGTGTTAAACTGAGTTGTTTCTATAATCATGAATTTACTAGTGTTTATAAATTCAAGAAATTGTCATTCTTGATCTTCAAAGCTTTAATATGATATTTTGGGAAGGCAAAAAGTACAGTTTGTTCAGAGGATAGCTAGCATTTAAGCAAGAAAATTGAAAGTTATGTGTCTTTCGCCGGCAGAGTTATCCATAATACATACACCGTTTTTACAGAGAGGTTTCCTTGATTAACAACATATAATATTTCTATTTCCATGAAACAAATGGAGCAGCAAATATGTCCTCTCAACAACTGGATGAACCTTTACTCAGGTTGAAACTAAGCGTACTCAGTTTTGTATACGAACGCTCTAGTTTATAAACTGAATGCACTCGGTTTCCTTTACCAACAATTTAGATGGAAACTCGTTGCACAAGTGTAACTCGTTTGCGTTTACGAATGCGGCCTTTATGTATATCACATGATAACAGCTTCTAATATTTGTTTTGAGCTAAATGTGTTCTTGAAAAATTAATCAATTAGTCACAAATTAAGTAGTAAACTTCCTCATATTCCGTGTATCACATACGATTCAGATATTTGTATTGGCTTTATATAATGACTTTGCTTAGAAATTTCGAATAGAATAATTTTAACTCCAGTGAATGTGAAAATTTTGCACATATGTTTTCACTGGCAGACAGAGGAATTAACATTGCACTCGCCAGGCTTCTTCTCTCTCTCTTTCTTTCTTTCTTTCTTTCTTTCTTTCTTCTTTTTTTTTGAGGGTGCATAAAAAGATATTTGAATTTCGTATGTGTAATTTGTGAATATTTTGTTATTTTTTCCTTTCAACTCAGGTAGTTGAAAAGAACTTGCAGCATATGCTTTATGTATAAAGTTTATTGATAATGTTCGTTTATTGGTGGTAATGTAGCGCCGATGTTGAGCAGGATTGGATTAGTCACACAGATGGATATGCATTTAGTTATATAACAATACAAAATTTTGAGATCGATAGCAAAATGAACAGTTAAGATTGAAAACAATTTAGAGAGGACTTTAAGTGCTTTTGTAAAACCATCATTAGAAATTGATCTTTTAAACTGTAAATCATCTTTTGAAGGCTATAACAGTAGAACTTTCTAATTGCTAATTCCAATACAACTGGGTGGGAATATAGAATTTGATACATACATACAAAATTTAACTCTCAATGTATCGGCACTCCCATGAATTAAACTGCCAAAGTTTTGAGATTCAAAGTCTGTAAAATATATTCTAAATCGATTCAACATTGGGCGTGGGTGTAAAGTTTTCTGAAATACTGCAATGGGTTGGGGATAAGGCCTTAGCTTTCTACCTTCATTTATATGCAGTAGATGTATATGCTTATGCTTGCGTGGGAAGCATGATGCTTGTATATGCAGGCATGAGTACTCGTACGCACAGAAATTCATTTTTTTTAATCTAAAATTACCATATCATTATTTATTTGTTATGTAATAAACCTGAAAAACTGTTTCAGGTTTATTACATAACAAATCATAGTTGAAGTCAATATTCAAATAGTTGTTCTGAAACGAGAATTTCAATTATTGAGATCTTACTGAGTTTTAAATCATGATTCCCAGTCATTGTCCGCGGCGAGTGGATAAGACTTTTGGAGACTTTTTTAAAGGGTTCTACTTAAGCACAAAGATGGAGCTACTCTCACGTGGTCGTTGATCTAATGGTCTGGAGTTTAGGGAGGTTCACGGAGAACAGTGATGCAACGGATATACGTGTTAGAACCTCTTAAAATGTCCTTTGTCGAAGGTTAGGCAAGTGGTCCTCGTGTCGCTTTTCCTCAATAGAGCACAAAGTAAAAAATAATTCATGAACTGTAAACGATCTGGAAATAGGGAAGAAAATTGTCCAGACAAAGGTTCTGCCCACTGGCCGATTAACTGTTGAAAGCACCCATACATCGGCACCTCCCACTCATGGGCATGAGGTGTTATCTATTATAACTACTAATATATAGGTTAAGAGTGAAAAAAGCAAGAGGGATAGTTATTCTGAATATTGTAAATAATTGGCAGATGATTGTTTTTTATATTTAATTATGTACATAGGATTTAATATTTAAGATATAAAAACAAGAATGCTATGAATAAGATATTGATTTCAAATTGATACCAACAAATAATCATTAATCCAACAACATTTTCGTCTTGCAGAATTGTCAATAGCATCATGACAGTTTAAAGACAGCAATAAGTTTGATTAAGAGCCGTTGCAAGAGCAAATCGGGCAAGTCAATAGAAAAAAGTTCCCATCACAATCTCAAAATTCCATGATATTTTTTTCTTGTGTTCCTTACCCAAGGAAAGAACAAATCTGAAATATTTTTGATTTACCTGTTTTAGTTTGGGAGTTATGGGGGGGGGGGGGGTCAAAGTACCTCAGACGAATGACGTCGAATTAATTTAGGGCCATATTTGCCATTTTATTGTCTCGACTGCGACTGGCTCAGAGCCCCAAATTAGGGCCCCCCAAAATACGCCCAATTTCATAAAAAATACAGTTTTAAGAATGCTTTAAATCTTGCCTCTGATATGATACAGAAACAATTTTTGCACAGTGCAGTTATATATCTTCATATAAGGTGAATCCAATGTTAAAAATTTTTGAAAGACCCTAGGGCCCCCGGTACGGGGCCCCAAACATGGTCCTTAACGCTAATTTACGCAATTTCGAAGCATTGGCACAGCTGGCTCTGACTCTGCACATGAGAACTATTGGCATGGAGATATAGTTTCAACATAGTAGTTTCATATTATGAAAAGATATATTTTTTGAAAGCATCACCGTTTTCAAGAAAAATTGAACACAGTAATCAAAAAATATATCTTTTAGGTGCCTTAAGGATAAAACGTCACTGGTTCTGCAGAAGTCCAATAAACCTCAGGTCGGATGCCTGCCCACTCACGTCCGAGGAGTCGTTGAACACATTTCTGATTTTTCGCTTTCTTAAGATCGACGAAACATAGGCTTGTAGCGTTAGACGTCACCTCTTGGTAGGTAAAATAAAATTAACCAATGGGATTTTTCTTCGGGACGTCTGGAAGACATAAGTAACCAATAAGCTTGCTCTATGTGACGTCACTTTGCTATTTGTTAGTAAACATGCTGCAGCCTTATTCATAATCCCAGACGGGGAAGCTCTGGTTGTCTCTTACCCACCCCTCTTTATTCCGACCCGGTGTATAACTCCCTTACCCACAACTCTGAAGGAGCCCACTGATACCTTCGCATATAGTGCTGATTATTCCTGACCATCAAAAGGGCAGCCAGCTGATCTTCATGGCCTTACCAGCAGGGCCGCATTTAGCTCCATGCAGCCCATAGGCAAATTTAAAAACTTGCCGCTCTTTCAATTATCACCCTGTCACGGCATTATCCTTTTGCTTTGATGTATCCATGATGCTCCATGCATACTATGAGTGCGTTGGTCGTTCAACCGGGGCCATAGTGATTCTACCGGGCCTGCTTGTGCACTCCTAAAGAGGCCTACGGACGTTAACTCATTTTTTAGATTCGGAGGTTAGATGACGTATCTAAGTGCTGCAACCAATGAGTGAGCATCCGTAGGCCTCTGTATGACTCACCCACGAAGGAAAATGTATAGGAGGGGACACTTCTCTTAGAAAGTTGGATAACGCTGTTGTTGCAAACAGATGGCGCTACGCACACTGGGTAACTGCGCATCTCCTGCTTCTGCGCATCCAGGTTGTTTATATTTCCATCGAGGCGAAGTAAATGGAGATCGTTGAATTAGCGGAACTTCAAAAAAAATATGAAATACATAGATTTATAAACGTGATATATAATAATTTCTGGCTTCAGGTGTGTTTTAATTACCTAATTGTCTTAGAATACTATTTCGTAATTAATATAGGCAATAATTTCGAAGCGAAGTAATATTATGTATGTAATGTCGTGTTATTATTTTGCCCAAAAGCTGTATTTTAAGAAATAGTAGTAAATTTAGAAGAATGTTGTATGTGTGAATGCAATATTTAAAAAGTGTTTATTTATAATGACGATCACACTCAAACAAACAGTATTTACATTTATTTCATGCTGTGACAAATTTTAACACAGCTTTAAATTGCCGCTAAAAAACTCATGTTAAAATGTTAAATTCATGTTACATTAAGAACTCGCAGCATTTTCTAATGTAAATATATACCGCGGCAGACGAAAACTTCTTTTTTGTGAGCCACGATATACACACTCGTTCACATATTTTAATAATCTTAAGATAGAACATTTTTTTAAAAATCTTTTTTTATTCATTTGTTACTAAGGAAACCATGTAAGCAAAAGCGAAAGAAATATTTTAAATTTAGTGCTCGTGTTCATAATCTCGTTCACATGCTAGGTCGGAAAATTAAAAACATGTAAAACTAGTTATCAATCAGCACGGGAAATGCTTTATTCTTTTGCCGCTAAGATCGCTGCACGTCACTAGATTTCCAATGTTTACATAATTGAAACTTATTTGGGGTACCAAAAGTTTAACATTACAGCTATGCAGAGTGTCCACTCCTATAGTATATCTCCGTGGACTCACCGGAGTGCACAAGCAGTCCCGGTAGAAACAAGATGGCTCCGGTTTAACCCATTTATCCCTAAGGTCCCTTTTTAGGACGGTATTTTCGCTGACAGTCGAAAACGTTATTTTTTTTCTAGCCTTTATTCACGAGTATTTAACCTCAACTCCACAAAATATTTAAAACATGACCCAATAGCATATTGACATTTCAATTTTTATACATAACTAGCTGCTTACCCGTTCTCCGCACGGTGGGAAACGAATATTTTCCTTAAACATATAACTCGAATTAAACCCAGTAATGCGGAATCTCAAAACGCATAAATAATACTTGAATCGTGACTAAATGTTGACGTCATGAGTGCAAATCCGAGATGATTGCAATCTGATGACACAAAAACTTCGTCAGTGTCACTGGCGATGAAAAAAGATCTTTACGGTATCCAGCTGAAACTTCTCTCTTTCGAAAAATGCCTGATTTCTACATCACATAATTTTGTTTTTTAGGCTTAATTATAGCATTTAATAAATACCATATGAATAAATTACATGATGTTGAGAACTATTTTATTTTATCTTGCATTTCCTAAAGTGTGGAAAATACATTAGCGCAGTTATTTTGCAGATGGCTTTATTGAATTTCACCTAAATTAACAAAACATTACATAAAATAATAGTTGCACCACGTACGTTAGAAGTCAAAATTGCACACAGTTTTCGTAAAAATCAAGTCGCATTTCAAATGAAAACATTTGTGACGTAACTTCTGCGATAAAGTTTATCACCCTTACTAAACTCTTAATGCAGTATCACACTTGTTACATAAAACTGACGTTGGTCTCACTGTCAACTCGCCCTAAATAAATAACTAATTTCATGTTTTATTTTTAACAATTTACAGTAGTCCCTTCATAACATGGGTCTAAAACACGAATTCGTAGAACACGGCGAAAAAATTGTGATCGTTTTCGTGTAACACGTTAAAAGAGACTCGTACAGCACGGTAAAATGAGACACATGTTGTGATATTATGACTTTTTAGCTCCTGTAATTAACATAACTTTTGAATGGCAACACCAAACATCATTGCATTTCTACGGAGTGCAAATAAATTTTGCCGCGATTATTTCGCGCAGTCCGCACTCCAGGTGGACTATAGCGCAGGACCCGTACAACACGGATTCCTATAACACGGAACGTATCTACCGTGTTATAGGGAATCTAGTGTAGTTGCATAGTGTCAAATTCAAAAGAAAATTCTGGGTTGCCGTATTTAGTAATATTTCATCTCACCTTGGTGGCAAATATCCGAACTGTATCAAAAGTAAACTTTACAAAATTTGTAATTGTGTATAACCCTCGAAACAACTTCGGTGTTTACCATCTACGACGGTTGGTTTTTCATGACGTGACAACATATGCTTGCGTGCAGTGGCGTAGCCAAGGAGGGGATAGGGGGTCACAACCCCCCATGAGGAGTTTATTGCCATACAAAATGAATATTCTTCACTCCCTTATCACACATGCGTATACATACATATGTGTGAGCTGCAGTAGTCGTAACACCCCCATGAAAAATTTCTGGCTACGTCACTGCTAGCTCCTAATTGATCATTTTTCTTTTCATGTATCAGTGATGAATATACTTCGGGATGAGATCTCCATTGAAAAATAAATGGTCTAAAAAATCTGACCCCAGAAAACTCTGATTAACACAGTGGGGTTACCATGGGCCGTACCCAGAAAAAAATTTCGCGGGGAGGGGGGGGACCAATATATGAAAAAGGCCCAATTTTTCACAAAAAGCTTCATTATTATTGTTTTGTTATCAAAGTTTTAGATTTCGCCGGGGGGGTACCGAACCCCCTGGTCCCCCCCCCCGAGTACGGCCTTGGGGGTTACACAAATACGCGCCGGACATACGCTCTTGTTTAAGTCCGGAGGAGCATGTAGATTAGTGCTCATGTGCAGCTCCGGATAATCTGCCAGTAAGGCAGCAAAAATTGACATAAAAATGGCACCCACACGCGAAGGAAATAAAATTAAAGGTATCTAGAATTGCATGAAAACTTCGATTATTTTTAAAGTGCAATGCAAATCTCTTACAGTTCTATTTGTTTCACATTTGATGCGTTTTCACTTTTACGAGTCTTAAAAGCTGTAGAAATGAGTGGTTTCAGTTATAATTGTTAAATTTAACAACTTAAGTGGCAACAATGCATTCCGTTGCTACGGAAACTATAGCAATGTTAAAAATAGAACATGAAATGAGCTATTTATGTTTACTTTGCTAGAACTGCCATATTGGCGTCATTAACGCCACCAGTCCATGTCAAATAGCTCAAATCACAAATTAAACTTGACACTAAAGGCAATTCGCAGTACCCTGTTTGGCGGAATTTAAAAATAAAATATCTATGCGTACGCTAGTGACATCGGCTCATCTCAATTGTGGAATGGAATTAATAATACGAACAGAGTTGCACTACATTTGAATATTTTTCGCCTACTTTGCTAAGAAATGTACTAAAGTAGGAATCAACATAGATTTCAATTCGTAAAACAAAAAATATATTAGACAGTATTAATTACGTCTGTTTCTAACAGTTTCCAATAAAAGAAACATAGCGCTGCTTTAACATATAAGAATCAATTATTTAATACACATGTAGTACTTCAATCGCCAAAATGCCAACATACACCATTTTCCGAGATCTTTTTGTTTTCAGGGAATCATTCGAAGGTTTGATTTAACAGCAATCAAAATGGGAAATAGTTATCTATCATTTATATAGTTCACTCGCCAAAATTTAATCCAATAGGCATCTAATTGATTAGTAGCAGTTATTTAAATTATTAACTATAACGGGTTTTAATCACCGTTAACCAACATGTACAAAGGGAGAGAATTTCAATTTTCTGAAATTTGGCGGAATTCCTCCAATTTAAATCAGTTTATTTAATTTGCCGAAAATTCGGTAGATCGTTTAAAATCTCTTTAGTAACTGCATTATTTTTGTATGAAAAATCGAAGTATAGCGTCGTATTCTAATAAAACTTTTACGTGTTATTAAAAATACTATTTCCTTACGCTCTCAGTAATTTGCGCAAAGCCCAAAACTGTACAAATCGGTAGAACCTACTACTTTCTCAAAATCTCCAAATGAGCCATTTTGTTTTCGGCCAAACTAAAAAATATACATATTAGTCTCGGAAATCTCTCAGTCCCTTATTCTTTTACACATAAAAAACATTGAATTCCAGCTCTGATTTAACATGAACGCAATATTTTAATTAAAAAATAAATTTGTAAATAATCAAAACAGAAAAAAAAATCATTATTCTTTTATTTTTACTGCAGGAGTCTAAATAATTTAATAAAATAGCCAAACATGGCAACCTCGATGCTTATTTCTCACTTTTTTGACTACAGGGGTTACAATCACGGAATTGCGGAGAGCAAAAATTAGCGTTTTTGATGGGGTTTTTTATCAATATCTCCTAAACTAATTCGAATTTCGAAATTTAAATTAGCGGAGGTTCTTTCTCGAAATTCTCCGAATTCGTGGATACCTCGTTCGAAACTCAACTCCCAGCCGTTTAGGAGATGATGATGCTACACACACACACACACACACAGACAGACGCGCACAGATTTTAATAGTATAGATGATTTTGAAAGAAATCATCCGTTGTTCATGAACTTGATATAAGAAATTTACCTATTATTGCTGTTTTTAGCAAAATTTGACGAAAGTCGCAAAAATATCTCGGAACAAATGAGTTAAGAAATAGAGGCGAATATAAAAATAGAAAATGTGATCTTCCTTCCGAAAAAATATTGACTTCAATTGGAAGGGCCACAGCTAGGAAATGTTTCCAGAAGTGGTTTAACCCTTTCGGTACGGACGAGTTGGTAGCTGTTATATGTTCGGGGTACTTACAAGTTTTTCAAAAGAACAATTGCACTGTACGAAAGCATAAGCCGCGAAAACGAGTTTTGTGGCAACTAACGAAAAATCAGAAATTATATTCTAACACAAAAATACTGCTTACAAAAAGTGGTTAATTACATTCCGGAATTGTTGACAGCTCTGGTAATCATAGCTTTCCGTGAATGCAGATTTTAGTGGAGCGGCATTAGAACTCCGTGCATGTCACCATTGGGCGACGGTAGTAAACAGAAAACGTTTTGTGGCATCTGCAATTGGGCGGCATTAGTAGCCACAGAACATTTCGTGGCCGCCGCCAGTGGTCGGCAGTAGTGACGAAAGGTGAAGTAGATTTCTCAACACGTACAACTCATGTTCACTCTTTATTGCATCCACAAACTCTCGACCTGGCAAATTACCACTTATTACAACGGAAGTAATCAGTTTCGACGAAATCAAAGCATACGCGGGCCAATACTCTTGATATAGATGAGGAAAAAAAGAGGTCTGCATCAGCTGCACTCCGCTTACAATTGAAAAAGAGAGAGAGAGAGAGAGAGCAAATGTCGCCCTTAAAAGTGTGCCACCCAAGACCGCGGACTAATTAGAAACAGGTCCTTACTTACCACAGATCAATGTCGCCATATTAAGCAGCATTCATACTGCCCGTTCCGTGTCGATCAAACTCCGTTCTGCCAACGCCTCCTATATATAGAAAACCTTACAACTCTTACGTAACCAAGCTCTGACGTCATCGTTTGGGCCAACATTTAAAAGTATTATGTTCACAAAGAACTATTGAAAATCTCTGGTGAATTTACCCATGAAGAGAAACATTTTAATAATTGAGATAAAAATAGAATTTTATGACAAATGGCAGTTTTTAACTATGACTAATCTTATAAATAAAAATGAAATTCTGTTTGTTTGTTTGTTTGTTTGTTTGTTTGTTTATTTGTTTGTTTGTGGATTTGAGTTGTATACAAATCCACAAAAATGGACCTATCAGCCTGAAATTTTGCATAGATATGTAAAATAATATAGAATAAATCATAGTCCACTTTAAAATTTTGAAAGTCCACCCGTTCCCGGAATTTAAGAGATTTTTTATGTTCTCCACGCAAAAAGCTTTACGTAATTGTAATCCCTGTAGTGAAAAAAGTGTGAAATAAGGATCGTGGTTGCCATGTGTGGCGATTTTGCCGAATGAGATGTTTTAAATTCTCAAAGTAAAAATAAAAGAATAATAATGATTTTTTTTTGTTAGTTTATATCCGTGAGGTTATATTTTTTTTAATTATAATATCGTGTGCATGGGAAATCGGAGCAGGAATGAAATGTTTTATACGCAAAACAATAAGAATTGAAGATTTCCGAGGCTAATATGTTAAAATTTTTTAGTTTGGCGAAAAAATAAAATGGCTCAAATGCCGAGAAAGTGAGTTCTAGCGGTTTGCACAGTTTCCGGCTTGGCGAATTTACTGAGAGCTTAAGGAAACGGATTTTTGAAAACAAGTACAAAGGTTTTATTAGAATACAGCGTTAAATTTTAATGATCCCTGCGAAAATAATGCAGTTAATTAAGGGATTTCAAGCGATCTATCTTCAGCATTCTCGCGATTTTGAGGAGGATTCTAACGCTTGGCGCTATTTATCGTAATTTAATCGTCTGCTATTTGGGTTATGAATACACCTGCGTATAAGTTTTTGAAATTTTCATTCAGTTGGAATTGTGCATTTTTCAGAGCAGCTTTTCTGCATCTAATGTATTACATCCAGAAAAAAGGATGTTAGAAATATCAATTTTAATTTTGTTTAATCACACTCATGAATAATGATACACTTTCCAACTTAATGAAAGAAGGAACGAAAATAGGGAAGACCCATGGATTATAACTCTTTTTATATATAGCACTTTAGTGCGTATTTAAAAATCTGAAAGTGTGTCAGATTTTCTATGATTCTAGCGCTTGGCGCAATTTAATGAGAGGGTATTTTTAAAAACAAGCGTAGGTTATCTTATAAATAAAAATGAAATTATGTTTGTCAATTTGTTGATTTGGGTAGTATACAATTCCACAAAAATGGACCTGTCAGCCTGAAATTTTACACAGATATGTAAAATAATATAGAATAAATGATAGTCCACTTTAAAACTTTGAAACTCCACTTAAAAATGTTTTCCTCCTGAAGGGTTCCCTTAATTTCCGTTCCCGGAATTTAAGAGATTTTTTATGTTCTCCACGCAGAAAGCTTTACGTAATATTAACCCCTGTAGTGAAAAAAGTGTGTGAAATAAGCATCTTGGTTGCCATGTGTGGCGATTTTGCCGAATAAAATGTTTTAAATTCTTAAAGTAAAAATAAAAGAATAATAATGATTTTTTTAGTTTATTTTTTTGGTTATTTTTTTAATTATAATATCGTGAGCGCATAAGAAATGAGAGCAGGAATGAAATGTTTTATACGCAAAACAATGAGGATCGAAGATATCCGAGACTAATATGTAATTTTTTTTAGTTTTGCGAAAAATAAAATGGCTGATAGGCCGATTTTTAGAGTGTGAGTTCTAGCGGTTTGCACAGTTTTAGGCTTTTTGGCTCAATTTACTGAGAGCTTAAGGGAATAGCATTTTTGAAAACAAGTGTATAGGTTTTCTTAGAATACAGCATTAAATTTTAACTATCCGTGCAGAAATAATGCAGTTATTAGGACATTTCAAGCGATGTAGCTTCAGAATTCTCGCCAATTGAGTACATTGATTTAACTTGGGGGAAATCCGCTAAATTTCAAAAAATTGAAATCTCCGCATTTAGTACATCGAGTTAACGATGAATAAAACATGTTATAGTTGATAATTTAAAAAATGCGGCTGTATTAAGGGATTCCACTTTTTAAATAAATGCCTGGCGGTCGAACCATTTCCCATTTTGATTGCTGCTAAGTCAATGCTTCGAATGATTCCCTGAAAAAACTCTTGCAAAATGGCGTATGCTGGCACTTTGGCGAGGCTTAGATTTGAAACGGGATTTTACTTGAGACTGGTATATACGTATAATAAGACTGGTTATAGATAAAAATGAATGTTGGTATGTGTGTAGGAGGTTGAAAAACTCCAGCACCGTTTCACCGATCACCATGAAATTTGGTTCACCTAAGTCTTTTATCATGGAGAAGGTTTTTATGCTATCCGTTTTCCTCTAACTTTTCACTAGGTGGCGCAGCAGAACGTCGAATTCTATTCCGTTTAGCCGTTTGCTATGCGAATATGGTCCAACAAATTTCGATGAAATTTGGTACACGCGAATATTAGAACACGGAGAATATTTTTCACTATCCGTTTGCTGTAACTTACCGCTAAATAGCGCTGCAACGCATCAACTTCTATACCTTTCGACTGATCGGCATAAAATTTTTTATACTTACACATTTGAGAACGAAGAATATATTCTAACTGCGTTACTTTTGATGTTACTCACCACTAGATGGCACTGCAATGCATTATTATTTTAACTCGCCACTAGATGACGCTGCAGCAGGCCAAATTTTTGACCATTCAAACGGTGGCTATGAAAATCAGTATACATAGCTATTTGAAAAATGAGAATATTTTGGCGTTATACATTTTGCTATAACTCGCCACATGACGGCGCTGTAGCAAATCATTACTTTAATTAACCACTAGATGGCCCTGCAGTGTATCACTTCTTGACTGTGCGAATAATCGCTATGAAAATAGGTATACATAGATATTTGAACACGGGGAAGAGATTGGCACGATCCATTTTCCTATAACTTGACACTAGATGCCGCGTCAACACATGAACTTCAAGACTATTCAGCCGATCGTCATGAAAATTCGTATACATCGATATCTGAATGCGAAGAATATTTTTGCCGTATCCGTTTTGCTAAAACTCGCCACTAGATTGTGCTACGCCGCATCGCCTTCTGCACCGTAAAAACGATTGCCTTGAAATTCAGTATGCATGATTATTGAACACAATATAACGCGATATCCATTTTGCTATATCTCTTTATTACAATAAATAGTAATCACAACAAATATTAATATCAAAAAGTCCATTCATTCCCGTGCGAAGAACGGGTACTTCAGCTAGTTAGATAATATAATAAAGAAATAGATCATAATCAATAATTTTGTATGAGAAAGGTATTTTAATGTTAATGTTTAATTTAAGATATTTTCTAATATTTGTAGCATTCAACAGACATTTTAAATAGTGAAATTAAAACTGTGATGACGTCACTTTCGTAGTCCTAGTGATGACGTCTGAACTTGGTGACGTAGGAGGTGTAAGGCTTTCTACATCTAGGAGGCGTTGGCTACGCGTCATCTTCCTTTTTCGTCTTGGTGAACACGATGATACTACTATTCACCAGGAACTCGTCACCGCGGCTGTTGTCCGGAGGTGTATTTTTCGGAACGGTGCACATCTTCCGCATTCGGAGTTCACCAATTTTTCTACACGAGAATGGGATGTCTTCTATTAAATGTTAACCTTTTTTGAATAAAACGAGACAATTGATGGCTTATTCTACAGATTTACGTTCACAATAAATGTCAATTTAAAGGGGAGAAATCAGGGCGAATCCTCACGAGTTATGCGGTTGTCGGAAGAAGTTGTTAAAAATTTCCTTTTCGCCTGAAGATACTCCAGTTTTGAAAATATTTACTTATTTTTAATTTTTTTTAATTTTTATTTTACAAACTCAAAAGTTGAGTTGTATTTTTTCAAATGGAGGGTGTTTGCCGTTGCTACAAAGGCCAGGAGTTTTGGCTTATTTAAAAGGATGGCACCTAATAGTTGGGTCAATGTCGGCCCTAAGGGGTGTCTTAAATTTGATCCAGTTACAGATGAGAGACTTGCACTTGGATCATCTGCCATAGAGTTATCTTTGCAATGCATTAAAGATAACTCTGGGGGTGATGATCCCCGAGAACATTAGAATCAAGACAGATTTTACAGGCACCAGCTGATGCTAGCCTTCATGGTGCCCCGTCAGTCAAGTTGAAAGATGTAGCCATCCTCTTCAGCTGTGACCAAGTTGACCGCTGCTTCAATTCCGGTGTTCTGACGGGAACGAAGCTTCAGCCAGAGGACCACCACAAGCTTACTTATAAACGTACGAAATTATGTACTTTAGACCTCAGGATGTTATATTATGAGCGGCGAGTATAACACGGTAAATAACAATTGTGGCAATCAGTTTTATAAGTTCTCGTTCCTCTTAATCCATGCCCTATGAATATGGAGCAACGCAGAATTATTTTCGGTTCTTAAGTATCAATGCAGATTGCAGCCAAATTTTCATCAGGCCAATTGATAAAAAATGGATACGGCAAGTTATCATTTTCCATAAATTGTGACTCGACGGGTAAACCCAATAAATAAATAAATCAAAAAATTCTGAAACATTTTCATATCTTTAAATTCACGCTAAAGTGCTAGATTTTAAAGGCGTATTATAGTCCATGCGCCGGCTGTATTTGCTTTTCTTGCTTCATTAGGTTGGAAAGAACACCGTTATCCATTCGTCAGTCCTATTTAACTTCCTTGTTCCATTATGTTGTAAAAAATATCAGAATCCACGAGTTTGTCGTATTTGACTTCCTTGTGCTAAAAAAAGCATTTGTTTGGAATTGAAATATAAATCAAATATATATCTATCTGGAAATTGTTTTTAAAATATTTGCTTGACTTATTCTAACTAATGGGTTGTATAAAAGGTCCACCATGCATCAGTAGTAAGAAGGTTCATCCATTCACAAGAATAAAAAGGCGGCCGTAGAAAGTTCTAGCTTATCTACTCGTATAATTGTTGAATTTTTCCCAACTGATGAAGGGCGGACCTTTTTGACCACCTGAAATATTCTTGGTAGTAAGTAAAATTTTAGTTTTAGATAATGTTACTTTAAATCATCTATATTTATATAAGGGATGTAAAAACTAAATCCGACACACAGAGCTGAGGTCAGTACTAAATTTTTCATATTACAAACTATGCTAGTTCGTAATTATAAATACATCATATTGGTATTTAAAGCGAAATTCAGTTGATTGAGATTAGGTTAATATTTTTTCTTTCCTTTCTTTTTTTATTTTTAACAATTTTTAATATTATCTTTCATGCGGTTGGTGACTGATTTTTTATACCCTATTGTTATGTTAATAATATCCAAAATATTTTCTTTGAACTACATGGTTTTATTTGTTAGAAGATGCTGTTCTTATTTTTCTTTAGAGAATATTTGATTACGTTTTTGAAAAAATCCAAAATATGTATGTATCTTACTTTGCGAACTTAAAAATAAATATTTTTCTAAAATTTCTATTCTTTTCATATTATTAAAAAAATTCTTATTTAAAGTGCAGGATATATACATAAGCTTTCTTTTGTATTGAAGTTTTCAGCATATTTATTGGAATTTTATTTTTAATACAGACATGAATATATATTTTTATGCATCTTTAAATTGACGTTGCATGTATTTGTCAATTTTTAACGACGTCCCGGAATTCATATCTATCTTTTTTGTTAGTGATTCATTATGTAGAATGTAAGTGAGCGATTTTCTTACAATGGTCGGAAAATAGCTTCTTTCACGAAAGTTAACAATGTGCTTTAAATTTTTTTTCCAATTATTTTTAAGAAGCAGACATAAACAATTTTAGATTTTTTAAAAGTTTTATCTATAGATTTGAGATTCATAAACGATATATGCGATAGATATTCTGCACTCGTGATATATATATATATATATATATATATATATATATATATATATATACCGGTAACAAAAACAGTTAAAAAATACAACACTTTTCGATGCTATGCTTGTTTATTTTATTTTATTTTTTTTGTATACAGGATGCTTTTTAGTCGTAATTCTGTGTTGAGCAAATGGAGCTTTACGCATTTTGTACAAATTGTTGAAAAATCTCAAACTATAATCTATATTTCAAAACAAATACTACATATACTACTAAAATTTGAGTAAAGAGGGCACCTGTCATGTAGAGGTCTGTGCCGCACTGAAATTCGCGGCGGCGGCGTAACGACCTCAGAAACCCGGCGGCGGCGGCGCGCCGCGGCGTGAGAAAATTTTTGTGAAAGAGCATAATGGAAATGGGTGTATGTGCACACATTCACACATATGTATAAATTGGGGCTGAAATGTGATTTTTTAAGACTAGAATGGAGAGTAGAATATTTAAGAAAACTAGTCTTTAGTATGATTGCTGCCAATTAGCTACACGTAGCCGAGGGTTTGGAGTGTAGAGATCATGATTGTGTTCGGGCTCGGGTGAGCTCGATTATATTTGTCTTTAATTTGCGCAAACGGCAAAATTTATGATATTCTATTCAATGAGGTAATCGACTTTTATATGTCTATTACCTGAAATTTCGGGCAAGGAATCCGACTTAAATAATATCGGTGTGGCGGGGTCGAATTAAAATACCTCCAGCTTGGGCTTTAAAAAATGAGCCCACACTTTTCTCTAGTGGGGGTCTTCTTAAGGGGAACCCGCATCTATGCTAAGTTTCGGAGGAAACCACGGAAACTACGAACAGTAAGATCGGCGGACGCGAATAACATTACTCAACAGCCATTTTGGGATGTGATAAATCAATTAGTATGCATTTTTTGTGTGTAGAATACGAATCTACCTTTCCAAATGCTCTAGCACGTAAGATTTTTGAGTTTTAAAGGATTTTTATTTATTTTTTTCTTAATTTCACACTTTCCGTTCTTTTATTTTAATGTTTAATTTTTAATATTTTTTCTAAAGTTTGGTACAATAGTGCTATAATATCAACAAATTGTCACTTGATGTCACATGTTACACAGGCAAGTGTTATTCATTAGATGGACAGATAATCCAGTAGTGCGAAATAAACATTATGACCTAGTGAAGTTTAAACATGCTGGGTGCAATTACTATCGTATTTATCTCAGCCGAAGAATGTATTCAGATTTTTTTAATAAGTTAGTGTTTCTATTGAGAGGCATTTTTATTTTAAATTGATTTTTACATCTATTTAAAACTTGCATTTACTAAAAATAACAAGTAGTAAACATAGTTGTTGTCTTAAGCACCCCGACAAATTTTCTTATGTCTGTGAGAAATTCACTCCAAAAGCTCCAAAAAACAATTACTGATTTGATTAAGAAGACCTATAAATTATATTTTGATAGTCTTCTCGGTGATCAAGATAAAACTTTTGCGCCTCGTATTCGTGCATAACATGTACTACTACTTTAACCAAGTGACTGAAAGGAAAATGCCGAGCTATGCAATTCTTAATTCCTATGGTGTGGAGTTAGCCTAAGGATCATTTTCCAGCCTATAACTTCTCTCTCACAAATATTGCAGGACGTTCTCTATGAAAACTAGACATAAAATAAAGTATAAAATGTACCTTCAGTGCATTTGCCGGTGACATAATGAAAGATTGCCTGTTCCTGCCTGTAATCTGCAAAACATAGAATCAGAAACAATGTCAAGTGAATCCGAAGACGCTGATCAAGAACCTGTAGAAAATATTCCCCTCATCCTCAAGATTTTTCGTCTCAGCCCTTTATTCAAAAGGAGTTGAGCAATTTGGTTCGCGATCTAAAACTTTCAAAACAGCAAGCTGAACTTTTGGGGTCGAGACTGCAACAACGAAACCTTATTGCTCCAGGTACAAAAATTTCCTCTTTGAGATCAAAAGGTACTTCACTCGCTCAATATTTCGACATGCAGAATTCAATGTGTGTATGTAGAGATGTGAATGGTCTGCTGATGCAGCTAAGTGTACAACACAACCATCAGGAATAGTTTCTCTTTATTGATTCAAGGAAAACCAGATTGAAAGCAGTACTACTGCATAATGGCAATACTTTTCCATCTGTGCCTCAGGCTCATGCAGTAGACGTGAAAGAAATTTATGAAACTTTGGCCACTATACAGTAAAGTGCGGCTTAAAAGGAAATAAATTTTAACTGTAAAGTAAAATGTGAAAAATACTCCACTGATTGAGCCCAATAAAATCATTTTGCCTCCGATTCATGTCAAGTTGGGTTTTATGAAGAACTTTGTTAAAGCTCTGGATAAATGAGATCAGGTCTTCAATCATTTGAAAGAAAAGTTTCTCAAACTGAGTGAAGCAAAGTTAAAAGAAAGTACATTTATTGGATCACAGATAAAAAAAATTGTTCAGCGATCCATCGTTTGATATGCGACTGACAAATATCGAGTTAGCGGGTTGGGCCTCATTCAAATCAAGTGGGAAGGGCATTTTGGACAGGAAAAAAGATTTTATCTATATTGTTGAACTAGTGAATTTGCAAACAGGCACCTTCCGTCTTCCAGTTCGAAGCGATATGCCCTCGGCCACTTGTGGGGCTCCAGAGTAGGAGCTTACCGTAGAGCTACAGTTTAAAAATATTTCTACTGAAAAACTGAAACAATAGATTTTATCAAAATACTACAGGTTTAAGTTGTTTAGATAGAACATTCACGATATATTTAGTTATCAATATACGCTTGATACATTATTTAAATTAAATCTTTTTTTTCTGCACAAATTTCTCATAAACGATTCCAAACCTATATGCACTTTTGAGGTATAATGATATGTTTAAACAGTTTTTATGTCAATCAAATTACGCCATTGACTCAAAAAATTCGAATTGTATCTTTACAAGTTACTGGTGTTAAGAACTATCTCTCTATTCTTGGAAAAAATAAGGCCGCTGCCGCCGTCAAAAGCTTGTTCTGCTATCTCCTCCGAAACCGTGGGGATTTTAGTTCGGACGAAGATGTCGACCGATTTGGAAAATCCCGGGGAAGCCCATAAGCTGACTTAAATTTCGAAATTAGAATTATTTTAGAAGATACTAATAAAAAAACCTGAGAAAATGAGCATGATGGTTGCCAGGTTTGGCAATTTTCGCCAGCATAAAATCATTCATGCCTCTGCAACAAAGCAATTCCAAGTATGTAGAATCGCTTGAAATTGACAAACATAAAGTAGAATTACACCCATTTTACGCCGAATTAAAAAGTGTGGGAAATAAATAAGTGTGTTCCACAAAGTTGACAGTTTCCAAATAGTAAGTTCTCTTAGGTAACAGGAGTTTAGAATTACAGATTGTTCGTTTTCTAAAACAGAATAACTCATTGTAAATGATTTAAAAAGCGCCATTTTAGCATCAGGTACGATCTGGCAAAAGGCTATCTCTCCAAGCTGGGTGAATCTAAACCGCGTTTTCCAAAATGTTAGCACCCAGTATCTTGAAAATGAAAAATAATTAAGATGCAGATAATTGTGAAGCCGGTTAGGTTCAGCTTGGGTATTTGCTACCAGTAGAAGTATTTGGCGGCGAACTAAGCCAATATAGCAGTTATAGTTAGCTTGGACATTTGCCAGCGCGGCGAGATGATATATTTCGTGGTGCTAAATACTCCAATCTGCAAAGGATTATGTATATGAATATATGGATAACGGTTTTCCCGGTAACCTTACACGAGCAGTAATTATTGGTTATGAGCATGTGCCAATCACCAAATAATGAAAAGTTGCCATTGGTGGCAAGCTATCCTAGCTGTTCCGTAGTTTTTATCAAATAAAATTTATAATGTGCTGTTTTCTTTGAACTAATTATTAACGATACTTATGCGTAAGTCGTCAAATTATGAAAAATCGCCATCGGTGGCAAATACGCAAGGTATTCCATTGGTTTTACATACTTATAAATAGCGTGAAGTTTAATTTTTTGTGTTCCAAGGAACATGCAAGAACCAAGCAATGTGTAGCTCGGTTACATTCTATCTGATCCAACCTTTGGGTTTTGTTTGTTGAAATTATGCCCTTTTTTACGAATAAGCCTTATTAGGGACCGAATGCCTCATACGAAAAGCGAGCGGCCTTGGCCCCTAGTCCAGAAAAAAATAAGCAGTTGAAAGTTTAGGTACAATTTTTTAAAAAGTTTTGAAGCCGATTGTACGCCGCTTTGTAAAATCTGCGTTCTTCGTCGGCGCGCCAGCCTAGACCTCGGCGGCGGCGGCGTGGTACAAATGTCCGGCGGCGGCGGCTTCGCGTGGCGGTGCAGACCTCTACTGTCATGTCATCAAATTAAATATAATTTGCTTCAGTCATTATTAAAATGAAGAAAAAAAAATCAGCCTACATCTCTCTTACGGACCTCTAACCTCTGTGCGTCAGCTGGAAAGACATCAGTAATCACAGCATTAGGAGTTAAATAATAGAGATGATTTTTCAGAAATGTAGATTTAATTAACGATGTCTTCGAGACTTAAGCTGTTCTGTTGAGCTTTACATTGCAACTTAGATACACACCCAAGGATTAAAAAAACACGGATTCATTCAAAAGCAGTAATAACTTGGGGATTTTTGTCTAAAACACCCTGTACATAATTTATGATTTTTTATATAAAGAAATATTTAAGTATATTACTTCAGTTTAATATTTCATCATGCTCACATAATTTCCAACATGTAATGATTTCATATAATGGCCAATGTCTTTATTGATAAAAAGTTCTTAATGAATGAAATTTTCCCATATACATTTAGGATAACAAAGAGACCCAATATACAAAAGTATTATCACAATAATAATTAAAAAAAAACTTTTTTCGTGGATTTTCTGTATTAAGCAAAAAGGTGAGATTAAGAGGCTTATTAATGATTTCTAGGAAAATGAAAACTTCACTAATATCAGAAACGAAGAACTAGGGACTTTCTAAATGAAAATAAAATCCTTTGACAGAAATTTAAAAGTTGTTATCTACCACTTTTTAACCTATGTCTCTCAATGTTCAGAAGTAATAACTTAGGGATCATTGTATAAAACATCCTGTACATAATTTATGCTTTCAAAGATACATCAAAGAGACTCAATTTATAAAAGTACTATTACAATATTGAAAAATAAAATTACTGTTATCGCGGATGATTTTAGTAATTAAAAAGTTGACATTAAAAATCGTATTAATGATTTCTAGGAAAATGAAAACGTCACTTACATCATACACGAAGGAATAGAAGCTGTAAATGAATATAAAATTCTTGGACAAAAAATCAAAAGTTGTTATCTCCAGAAAAGATTAATGAGATATTTGAGAATTATTTCTCTTTCTTCATTGCCAATAAAAGTACTTCTAAAATATTTGAGAGATACTAAGAGAAAATGGGTTTTAAGTAGGAATATTATCGTAAGATAAATTACATTGAATTATTTCCCTATTTATGTTCTTAGCGTAAAATGATTTCATTAGGACATCATTTGTGAGGAATTGAAGTAAACATATTTACTCCACTAAACTGTTAATAGCCAGGGATTTTGCACAAAAAAATCAAGTATAATTCTATCAAGTTTATATACGTAAATATTTAAATGTCTTGTGAATTGCAAGAGGTATTACTTAGATACTCAATGTTTCAATTAAAAGAAATGTACAAGTTCCCAAAAGGAACTTGCTTTTTATTCAACGTAAATGGACAATAATTGATTTAAGTTGGCGTATGAAAACATAATTATCTATTACTTCATTTGAATTATAGGGAAATGGTTTTAAAATTTTTATTTAAAGCTGCAAAAACTAAACTGAATGATATTTCAAATGAATCGGACATTTCAAATTCCTGATAAGTCATTCATTTTGTATAAATGTTCACAAATGAAAAGTATTACTTGCTTTACTGCCTAATCACTTTGTTAATATATGGAATTCTTTTTAAATTTACATACTTGTATGTTGTGTATAACGTATTCTTAAGAAATTACGATTTAATCGTAAATTATAGTTATGAAGACAGCCCATTAATGAGTTACTTTTCTTTAAATAACAAATTATAATAAAGATCACGGACCATGCAAGCTCCTGTTGGATAAGTTCTGCAACAACAAAAGAGATACTGCTTATTTTTCTGAAGTTATGTCTTTGTGATATCCAGTTGAGTGTTAATTATGTTAAAGTCCTAATTTATGAAAAGAACAAAAATCGCACTTTAGTAATTATATAGGGATTGGATGGAAACCTGTATAAATTTTGCATAAATGTATTTAAATTCTGTACTGAGAGCATTGTGTCATGGCAAAACTACACGAAGGCTCTCTAACTGGAACGGGGTCAGGAATTGCCTGGGGTGGAGGAATTCTTAAAGGGTTCTCACTATAACACATATTTGCGTTACATCTGGAAAAAATTGCCCCAAACTCCTGACCGTTAGACTGATAGAAGCTGTGTTGATAGACCCCTGGACCCACATTTCATCGATCTACCATCTCAGTGTGATTAATCAGTGTACTTTAGTGTCATGTACTCAGTGTACTTTAATTCGTCTTATTTATTATACTTTCGAACTAATTTTAAAATATTTATGATATGGGTTTCTTTGAATATATGTCTCTTCATCTATATTTATTCTAGTAATCGCCAAACCGTCTATTCGGAGCTACTAGCATCTCGCGGGGACATTTTTCGTAGGTCCCGTTAGTCAAGTTGTACACTGTTGAGTAAAAATTGATTTTATATTTACTAGAAATTTTTACATTTATAGGCAATAATCAAGTGTAAGATTGTTTTTTAAATAACATATTGATAATTCTTTTGGCTGGTAGCTCATAGTAGGATATAAAAACGTTACAGTAACACAGAAGCTTCGGAAGTTTGGTAACCGCTGATCTATAATATATCTGCATATTCATATATGAGCTTCTGAAAGCTTAAGAACTAATCTATTTATCTCCGTATCCAAGACCCTTGGTGTGCAGTTTACGATAGATATGTATAATCCTTAATATCCAGAATCAGGAATTTTTACTTGATGTATTCGTCTAAATTCGCTGCAAAAAATTAAAAGCAAATTAAATAGAAACGAGAGGATATTTGAATATAAGCGGGTTATAGAAAATAAAACCTGACAGTCCTAAAATATGAACTGATAATAAGTAACATTATTAAAATGAATTATTCTTAACTAAAAGACTGCTTTTATTATTATTATTATTATAAGGTAAAATACAAATTTACTGATCCTCAAAGTACTTAACACTATTCACGTATTTGAAAATGATACAATCATAATATATTTATCAATAAATCAATCAGAAATATACTATTAACATTTTCAGGTGAAAAAACTTTAAAAATGCACTTTCTAAAATTTTCTGAAGTAATTTTAACGATGCAATTTTTACATTATTTTTACAATATTTTGAATAATTTTACAATTTATGCTGTCTGCATGTCTTCGGATAGATTAAAATAAATTTGCAATTACATAGGATATGTAAGACTGTCAATTCATACTTGCGTATTTGTTTACATGTATAAATAAGTGTTTATACATGAAATTAACTAACCTAAGTTAACATTGTGCAAAATAACTTATAATAAATCTCAAGTAAGTTTAGTGTGCTAACTTTTTATTAAAATAGTGTGAAACCTAGGAAGTTAATTCATTAACCTATTAATTTAGCAAAATGTGTCTTCCCAGTCTGTTAAATTCAAAGTATAAACATTTCTAAAGCAGTACACAAAACTATTCTTTTTAATCTCCTGTTTGCTCTTTAAGACGTTTTTTATTTCCGTTGCATACGGCATTTTTCTCTATTCCTAAAATACCTCAGGAATAAGAGTCGTTAATGAAACATAAAACCCTCTAATTTAGATCGCTTATGCTCAGTAGCGCTGTAAATATTTAAAAGTCTAAAAGCGGCAGCCGTAGAAAGAAAATATCCCTGGATTTATCCCCGAGGTAGGGAAAATAATCGTGCTGCTTGCTGCCGTCATTCCGCATGCGTCATCCTACCGGATAGTAGGAGCTCAGTTTCTATCCGGCAGTAGCCGTTCCGGACAACATCCGGCAAAGATCGTTAGCGGCTCTTTTCTGGGAGTGCATAAATTTGGAGTTTTAAGAGTGATGTTACAGAAATTTGCATCCTTAAAATTTTCAGATTTCTGTTAAGTATTTTAATAAGTTGAAAATGCGGTTCGATTATCAGTGAAGAATATTTCTGTTAAGCTCATAAAGGATGCAATTTAAAGTGCGATAAAAATAAAATATTTAAAAGATTTAACTCACAAATAAGTTTACATGGTTCCCAGTGCAATTATACAATTTTTTTATAACTAAAACAACGCTGATGATAAGCATGGATTATTGCAAAACAGTCTTCTAATTCATCAGTGTGTTGTGAAAAGTTCTTAGAATTTTGAAAGGGAATTAATATGAAGCCATATGAAGATAAGTATTTATGGACATTTTAAGAATGATAATGGATTCTGTGCCATGTTTATTATTTCAATAATATTTACCCTTAAAGTTTAAGAAAACAAAAAATTAAATTATAATATATTTTATCAAACAGAACTTAAGTAATCGCTGACATTCAAATTTTAAGTAAAAAATGCAATTGAATAAAGTACGTTTGTAAATTATTACAAGCTCTAAAATTGATATTATTATAACAATGAAATACAGAATTTGTCTTTTAAACAATGAAAATATACTTTTTAACTTCAGGAGAATTTTCTTTATCATATAAATATGTTTAAAATATTCTATCCTCATTAAAGGATTTTACTTTAATCAAGCATTGAGAATTTTAGTTTATTCTGAGTTTAAATTCTTTGAAAAGTCTCTTTTAGATTTGTCATTTAATCTTATATTTTGGAGCATAGAATACACGTCGATTTTTTACTAATAATTTAAAGACTTTTCTTACTTACAGATTTTATAAACTGAAAATCTTTTTAAAATTATGGAAACTATTTAGTTATTATTTGTAATAAAACTGAAGTGATACACATAGTTTTATAAAAAGAAAATGGGCATACTGGAATGCATACATGCTATTACATATTGATTGTGAAATTCTGTTCTAAGGCTTCTTTTTTTTTATAATTCTCGAATATTGAATGATTTGAACTAAATGCAAGTTTTGAATCATAATGAAATCATACAAATAATGAGAACTATATAAGAGAACTAAAGTATCATAAGAACAAAGAAACTTTCATTTTCATGAGAAATAGTGTTTAAGATGTTATGGATTTTATTTATTCAACAGACAGTAAATGTATGTAACTTTCATCTTTACATAAACTGTGAGTACTAACTTTTTCTAGTGAATTTCCCATCGCTACCAGATTTGAAGTAAAAAAAAAAAAATATCATCGTTACAAATAAATTAAAAAACTTTGCAAACATATAAATCACTGAACAAATAATTAAAATAAACGAGCTTCTTGAACAATAATATTTATAAAAAAATGGCTTCCACACACAAAGACAATAAACGAGACCGGAGGCTTTTTCGATGGATTATGATATGCCTCCATACCTTAACATTCCAATGCGGATTAGCATCTTTCAGGCATGTCGATCCCGAATTGCGGCAGCTGAGCTCAAGAGTTGTCAGTACTAGATACGGATCCCTAAGAGGATTCATGAGTTCCCTGTCCAACAGGCAGCTCACGCCCGTGGAGGTGTTCCTTGGGGTGCCATATGCGGGGGCGCCTACGGGGCCGCTCCGATTCATGCCACCTGTAACTTCGCCCCATTGGAAAGGGGTCCGACTCGCAGACCACCAGGGACCAGTCTGTCCCCAGAAATACCCCGATGTGTCAAATGAAACTGAAGCTTTAAAGAGAATGCCGCTTGGAAGATATAAATACTTGAAGAGACTGATCCCACAATTGTCTAACCAGAGCGAGGACTGCTTGTACTTAAATATATACGTTCCTTCAACAGGTAAGTGGATTTTTTTTTTTTTTTTTATTCAAATTTGAAATCTTAAAATAGGCAATTAACTTAGAGTTTAGTTTGAAATCCATAAGTTGCCTTCGAAATTAAAGAAGCATTGACTAAGAAAAAATTCCGAATTTATGTTTAAAAATAATTTTTATAGTTAATATCATGCCTAATGCTTGCAGAATTTACTTCAATTTTGCAGATTATTTGTTGGTATGTCATAATATAAGACTTTTCAAAGAGGATGAATAAATATATTTATATTTCGCAAATTATCTTTCTGTTGGATAAAAAATTGTGTATTTTTGATATTCATATTTAATAAAATTTTCCCGTGAAACGCTACTTAAAGTATGCTAATAAATATTATTCATATTATTGCAGAAATCATTCACAAATGAACATTTGGAAAATCTATTAGGTAACTTTTCATAAATAAAAAGGCTTTTATTTTAGAAAACGTATATAAAAACATTCAGAAATGAACATTTTGTTATATCCTGAACTTTCATAAATTTATTTTAAGGTTACACACGTACATTGATATTTAAAGAAGTTTCAACTTCCTAAAATTGTAATCAAAGCTAACATTTAAATGAAATTATTCATTTTCAAATTGAGCCTACCAGAAACCGACGTCTGAGCCAAAGAACGAGATTTGAAGACTCAACAGTTTCCCCTAATCCTCCCTTCCACATCCGAAAATTTAAAAGAAATATAACACATGCAAAGAAATATCTCGACTTTTAATAACTATAGTGTCTGAATCAAACAATAAATATATCATCCAGGAGTATTGTTATGTAAGTTATATAATTGTTTTACAAGTTCGGAAAGGACAGAGTTCAATCACCTTCATTCTTTTGCTTCTGTCTTGGGTCCATGCAAATGATCACATTGAGTATTTGAAACTTAATGATTTTTAAAAGGATATTAATACTCCCAAAGGTTGTAACATCTTTAGTTTTATTTGGGATAGTTTTTATAAACACATTAAAGGCATAGCTAGAAAGGCTTTGATTTTCATGACATTCATTTTGGAAAAAAAAAATATTATACTTTTCATTGAATAAAGCGAGGATATTCCGCAATATATCCATAAAACGTAAGCGGCGATATTTAAATCTCCGAACTTAAATTTTACGTGAATCATATATTTTGAGTAAGAGTATAAACACAAAAAAATAACTTTGAAAACTTATGTTATAATACAGATGTTTATGATCATGTTTGATGTTTGATCTGAGTTTTATTAACAATTCTTTTAACAAACAAACAAACAAAAATGTGCATAAGTTAGCATGCACAGACATTCAGAAATAATGTTATTGATTTATTTAAGACTTTATTGTAAATTCTTTGACGACCTGATGAATATTAATTCTAATCCTAAATTATACCAGGAACACAGTTAAGAAAACCCATATACGTATGCCGATTAATAGCATACGATTTTCAAAATTACTCAAGGAAACTTTTAGGACTATAATAGGATATTTACTTTCTTGTATATTTATATAATGTATACGCCATTTTCTTATGAATATTTTAATAATATAAGTTTCAATAACTAAAGTATTAGGATGGAAAAATGTGTCAGCATTCTCCAGTCTTGAAACAATAATTGATAATTTATTTTATTTTTTATTGAATAAGTTCCTTGCGTATTTTTAACGTGCTTTTCTAAGTAACTAGTATCCCATCTCCAAAACTTTCTGATCATCTGTTTTATTCGAAAGTTTCACCTTTGTAAATGGCTTTGTAACAAAATGTGCAAATTAACAGGTGCGATTTTAAAATTTTTGGAAATTGCGGACAATTTCAGTACTATTCTGTCATTTGATTGAAATTTTAAAAATAAGGCAGGATAGCTCAAAGCCTTCACACTTTTGAATTTGTGTAAAAGGATAAGTAGTTAAATATTTTTCTAAGCCATTGAAATTCAAAATACATTTATATTTTTAAATTTTAGCCTATTAATTAGAAATTCGAGAAGAATATTTAATATTTTATATCGTGAACTAAAAAATAAGTCCATAACTGGCATAAAACCACTTACTTTGAAACTTTACGTAGCTTATTTGCTTGTGCGATTATGGTAACGCTACACCAAGGCGATCTGCGAAGGATGGGGCCTGCCTTGGCAGGAAGACTTTCTAATGGGTTCTAGCGCGTATTCACGTTACATCTGGAGAAACCTACGAAAACTCCAGACCGTTAGATCGACAGCCGCGCGATGGGACCCCAACTTGGGGCCTTCACACTTCGGCCGTCTACCATTTTCAGTGACATAACCACTATGCCATGGTTAGGCGAAACTTTACGTAGACTGTGCTTCTTGGAAAAAAAGAAGAAGAATATTGTTGTTCCTACTCCAAAACAATTTCAACCAATCACGTAAGAATGAATGAAAGAATTATAAGTTTGAACATCCCCAAATAGCGCCACCTTTAACTGGTTCATTACCAAAGCTACAGCGAAGCAGCGGCAAATTTATCCATACAGGTAGCGTCAGAGGGAAGGGCGCGTGTACCCCCTCACAAATAGAGACGTCAGAAGTACATTTAACAGAGCAACGATTTCTGGATCAAATGGCTGGAGTTCGCATATCGTTTGACCAAAGTCTACCGAGTACGTGGGGAGAATGTGCACGTTGAATCTGCGGGGCTTTATACGCTATAGCGAGGTTCGTCTAGAATCCCTATAATACACGATTCGTCTGACATCTTGGTTCTCACTGATTATAATGTATCAACATATAAATATAATAATGTGAAATAATGTTTCAATCACATAATTAAACACATAAATGCATTTGAAACTATATTCTATTCTAATTAAACTCTCGCTTCATGAGTCACACTCGGAACATGATTTTTATAACGTGTGCCCATGCTACATAATGTCTTAAAGATGCGTTTCCACGATACGTTAACCGAAATGCCAGACGAATCATCTCTCCTATATATTAACTTTTTTTGGTTCATCAGTAGGTGAGAAGAAAAAGCGCATCCGGGAATGATACCGTTTTCGGTGATGCACTAAATTTTAGGGCCTCCTTAGAAGGTTGCGTAGCCTTAAACACTTAGTGTTCGCTTTCTTTCCTGTGAATAACAGACAAACGAAATGCTGGATTTTGCCTTAAAATCTTTTGAACTGAATGCATTTTTCGAAATTTAGGAGAAACAATCATTTCTTGCTTTTGAAATCTAAATGCGCCTTCACCCAAAATATTTTCAGTCACGCGACACTTCCGATGTCACTTTACCAGATGAGTGATTCAAGAATAGTAATGAACGAATAAAGTGGGAAAAAATAAACATAAGAACTTTTGGGCGATTCTGTGTTGACATTTAAATTCAGGGAATTTTAATATTAAAAATATTAAATTTTGATAAGAAATGATTTTAACGAAAAATAAGATCTTAAAACTATGCTGTAGGTTCTAAATTTAAAAATAGTTGCTTGGTACGTGTGTATCTATATATACATACAAAACTCTTTAAGACGAAAACGCTTAACACGAAATTACTCTTAAGTCGAAGGAAAACAGTTCCCCAATCACATCTTGCCCTTTGCTGTTTTATCGGTTAACACGAATTTCGGCTTGACGAAAAGATTTTTGCTACCCTTCGACTTCGCTTTAACGAGGTTTGACTGTGTAGATATATATATTTGTGCAATATAGTATATGTGTGTGTGTGTGTGTGTGTGTGTTGTAGTGAGTAAACTGCAAATGTGCTGTAGTAAAATTACGAGCAACCGAACTGCAGTATTTTATATCTCAACTGCTCAAAGGGTTAGATAATATGGATGCATTTTTTCGGAATTCAGTGAACTATACAATTTTCATTTCAATAAATAACGCATGCACCTACTGAAAATAAATTGTACTACTACGCATACTTATAAATTATTGTAACTAAAATTTGCAGACATAATTTTCTACGAATAACTTTAAACATTCGAGGGTATGTCCTAAAGTAAGTAAAAAGAGTTAGGTGAATTATTTGTGCACTAAATAATAAATCTTCATGAATATGCAACCGTGAAATTTCATTTATAAAGTGAACTGATTCAAGATATGAAATGAGCGAAATAATGAATTGTAGAGTTATATAACAAAAGTTATATAACTTTGTGACTTAACGACTATCCCTTGGTGGGTTTAAAAGTACAGATCGTTAAAATTGTAAACTGGAATGTATCTGAAAAGTGCAACGAGTTTAAAATATATTTTAATCGGAAAATGTTTTTAATGAACTGACATAGTATTGCAATGTCCTCAAAATACGAAAAATTTAATATTTCTAACAGATTGCTAATGCATTTATTATTTTTTTTAACTTCGTAATTTTATTAGTGACTAACGGTATTGGAATATGCACTTCTGATTATTATTATTATTATTATTTTTAATTCCTAGAGTCGTGTTTCGCTGGTTCTTGCGTAAAAATGCTACACTAAAAAAGAAAAGCATTAGATGCTCTTCTGTAACTAGGCAATCAAACCGGTTAAACATGCGTTAACACTAAAAATGAAAATAGCCAAATGATGAAGTATTCTATTAAATTGCTACACACTAGTCCGTTTAAGCAATTTAAATACCAAAATATAAGAAAACATTTTAAGTAATTTCTATAGGTCTCACCCTGGTCGAATGGATAAAATACTGACCATGATAAATGGCTGAAGTGTGAAGGTCCACGATTCTGGACTACCGTGCGGCTGTCGATACAGAGCTGGGATTGCCCAAGGCAATATTCCGCGGCTGATACCCCCCGTGTAAGTTTTTCCTTAAAGCTATAAACACAGTTAAATGTTCTATGTTTAAATTTTGGAGAAAAATTGAAATAACCGTAATCTAAGAACTGAACTAAATTTTGGTATACTCAAATTTATACTGGATTAGTGCGCAGAAAGTTTTTTACGTCACACGCCTCGGAAAATCAAAAATTTATAAGATTTACTTATTTTTTCAAACTAAACGCTCATTTTTTTCTCTGGTCTTGTTTTTTACAAGATGTTTATTAAGATGAAAAAAATCAGTTTTTTTAAAATCAAATATACACTTGTTTTATATATATGCCAAGTAACATGTTCTGTACAATCATCTACTCATATAGTCACGCAACTACTAACTGACAGAGTAGATAATTCAAACTAAATTAAACATGTTATCACGTTTCATTTTTGATTTTACAGCACATGTAAGGAAGAGAAATATTACTCGTGCGTCGTACATATTAAGCTTGTGAAACGTCCAGATCATATAGTACTCTACTCACGTAAGCACAACAAACCTCCGAAAACAGATGATTAAAAGTACGGGTTACAAAAATGTTTGCAAGAAGTAGTATTATGCATGCATATGCATCTTTTTACTCCAGTTTTAAGCCACTTCTAATTTTCCATTATATATTTTTGGACATCGAAAAAAAAAGTTTGTTAAATAAACTGATGCTGGGATGTTCATTTCTAAATTAGTCTGTATTGCATGGGTTATACCGGCCATGCAGGTAAATGTTATAGGTTTTATACGGTTTCGTGTTGCATTATTTGAAGAAAGAATGTTGAATGTTTCTACATAGTTGACTGCTTGCTTTAGAAATGATTGCTGAAAATCCTCGAAAATATGCCGTTCATAAACATTAACCAAAGTAGAACAAGCCCGTTAAGAAGATGTAGAGAGCACGAACAACCTCTGTTTTGATCACGTAAATATTGCATGCTATAGTACATTGAACATCATCATAAGTAGTGTACTAAATTGTCTGATGAACTGTCTAGTACACTAGTATGTGTAATAGTATAACATTAAAAAAATACACTCAAGTAGCACAACTAGATCATAAAAACCGTTCATAGGACGTTCAAAAACATTCAAAGAATGTCTTTTCGACGTTGTTTGAACTAGTTGTGCTACCAGGGATATATATATATATATATATATATACTGCAGCAAGTGCTACTGAGAACTAGAATAGAAGGTGAGGCTAAATATCCAGAATTACCTAATGTAAACCAGGATTCGTTTTGTACAATATAAAACGTAAGGTCACGTTCAGTGATACCGTGTGGGGGTGCTGGCTGGGGAGTTTATAAGTTTAGTTTGAAAGTAGAAAAATGGCTCATAATTTCTGAAAAAAAAATATTAAGGCAAATAATCCTGAATCTATAAAATTTCCTGACGACAATACTCAATTTTATTCTATTTAATACTTAAAAAATATATCAATAGTGCATTTGCAGTATTCACAGCAGAACTGCTATCCATGTCCTCAAGTAACAATCACACACTAGGCAATCTTCTCTATACGACGGCTCGTAAGCTGGGCGTACTCTCTTCTAGTACAATAGGTGGCCGAATTGTTAAATCAATGTTCATATTTGTGCATTTTTCAGTTCCTTTTTTTTAGTAAAAACCAGGTATTTGTTTTTTACGTATATTTTTATTTATTAGAGGATTATTTTTAATTATATTATAAAAGTAACATATTACGCAGATATATTTTATTTTTCGTGTGAAGGTAATATTTGCATTCAATAAAAATCTTATGAAAACAATCCTAGTAGTGCTACACTTTGATCTAGTTGCGGTCATTGTTCGGGACATGTGCATTGCGTTCTTTTTGCATGTTGTCGAAGATCTGTATTACGATGCCGAACCCAGATTTGTTTTTTCAATCACCTCCGCTTCTGGCCTTATTCACCAAACACTTGATACGCGGTTTAATCGTAAAACGTGTGTTAAAGTCATCGATGAGATATTTTACCGATTTCTCTGACACGCGAGCTTGGATTAATTCGCATGTCAAGTGTTTGGTGAATAAGGCCGTAAGTGGTAAACAGTACTTTCGCGATCGTCTACTTGGTGAGCCTTCGCAGGGTTATCTGTGGAGGGTAAACTTCCCGGTCACTTGCACACCCAACACGAACACGAGGACTCAGTGTTGCCACTTATCAAAATCGACAATAATGATAAGAACAGAAAAATACAAGTAAAGAATTTTATAACTATTTATATATGCTTAATTTTTTTTCAAACTAGATAAATCAAGAATTTGAGTTGTGTCCCTAGCAATGTGGCCGCCTACAGTAGATTTCCAAATGTTTTCTGGAAATTGAGTTTACAATAGAATTAACGCACAATGTATTTACTTTTAACTTTTTTAAAACATACTTTTCACTTTTTTTTTCTTTTCTTTAAGATCTTGATTTACTTTTTATTTTTCTGCTTTATATCTCGAAATCTGGTTCGTGAGTTTTGCTTATTCTAACTTATTGTTTCTGGGTACCTTTCACTCGGAAAGTCACTCAGAACGTGACTTTGCTAGTGAAAATCATACAAATTTACGTTCTTTAGATTAGAACAAAGTTTTAAAAATATTTTACAAGGGGAAAAGCAGTATCAGCTCCTTGTTTGCACAAAAAAAGGAAATAAATTTTCTCTTAGAAATAATGTATGCTAATGTACTGAATTCATAACTTAACAGGTAAACAAATTACTCCTAGGATGAGAATAAAATTTTCAGTCAATCAGAAATCTGAAACTGCATGTGTTCATACGATATTAATTTCTTTTGCTTACATTCCTTCTAATAGAAGAAAGAAGAACCCCAGTATTCTCGTCTTAATTTCTCCTACGTTACCTTTATTTTATAGAGCCATTATTCGTACAGTAACAGTTACTTAATTTCCTGCTTACAAAATGAATTCAACCTTTTTCTCAGTTGACACTTGTATTTGTCTAATACCAAAATTGAAATGATTAAATAAATTTTGTTTGCATTTCCAATCTCGTTCGAAACATTTATAGGTGTTGAAAATGGCACACTTTTTAATGAAAAATGTATGTACAACATAAATAGCTCTTTTTGTATATAGCATTAATCGTATTTTTGCAGAACCTTCAAAAAACTCACGGGAAATATTTTACTTTACAGACGAACAATATTTTAATTAAATATTAAATTGAGGTAGTCAAAAAAAAAAAAAGAAGTACTTTTTAACTTAGTACTTTTTAACTAGAAATTTTCAGAAAGAGATCTAATTGAAATTAATAAATGTTACATGTACTTCTTTTTTCAGTAGCGATCATGTTATGCTTCATATCAAAGACATTTGAGTCGATGCATGCATCTTTGCGGAAGGTGGAACATACGCAGACAGAAAAAACAATTGGAAGGACGAACACTCACGCACAGAAAAATTGAATTTATAAATGCGTTTTAACTTTGTTGGAATGTGTTAATATAGTTAAACTATTAATAACATAGAGTAGATGTATGTATTTATTATAATTTTATCTTTAATTGCTTTAATCAATTTTATGATTAACGATTAGCTGATGATCGTAAAAACTTTGCTATCAATAACTTATTAATCTGTAATCGTCAATTTAACAATTAAACATTGCTTAACCCTATTTCTAGATTTATAATTGATTAATATGTATAACTTAGTAATACTATTATTGTTTAGTAAATTTAAGAATCACACATTTCACGCTAAGCTTTGAAGAAAAGTGTTAGTAAGAAAATTCATATGCATTTTGCCCCTCTTGCTTTAATGAAAAATTCACAAAGGAAGTACACATTCAAATAGAACGGAAATGCAAACGTTAAAAAACTCATTTTTTCGCAAAACTTGCGATAGCTTTAAAGATTCTAAATGGCACTTTAGATACAAAACGAAAGAAAAAAAAAGAAAAACTTTTTCGAAGATCCAAGAGATCGTTAAAAATTAAGCGAACTGAAGTGTGCATTTGAATTTTTCCACACTTCAGAAATAGAAAATACACTAAAGAATCATTGGAGTCGAAAAACTGCTTAAGAATATTTCTTGGAGGAAAGAAGAAAAGGCTTGATCTCTCCGCTCGAAACTGAATATAAAAGTGAATAGAATTATTGTTCAAAGTGCGATGTAACATAGTAGAAAATAGAACACGCATATATAGACATCTAGGAAATTCATGCTTTTGCTTTCGTAGTTGTGTAACAATGTTTCGAATGAAACAGATGCACAAGTATTGTGCGATTATTTTTCTGTAGTGTGTATTTTCTACCAATTTATTTTTTTACATTACAGGAAACTGCGCTGTGTAAATTTCTCTCTGTACGAAAAAATTAAAATGACATACAGCAAATTTTTAATTGCAAATCTATTTGATTGTAAGAGTGTTGTATGTATGGATATAAACGAACACGCGCATGCGCAAATGTACACACATTTAAATAGAAATAAAATATGTATTAAAATAAAAATACGAATTACTGAAATAATTTTTATTCTTTGCTAAAAATTAAGTAAACATTAATATTTTTACTAAATTTTTTAGGCGCACGTATGCGTTTCACTTTGAAATTTAATTTTCTATGTGAAGCTGCTTTGATTATTTATTTCTTTATAGCATAACTTAGGAACATGAATATTTTGGTAAGAAATTCACATGCCTGTTGACACATTTTTGCATAAAATTTCTTTAAAACTACCACAAACTTTTCCACCTTTATAAGGTGACACGTTTTGTTATTCCCAAAGGCGGTCACAGTGAACAGATTTCGCAGTATGCCCTTCATTTATTTTTTACGAAATACTATTTAACCATTTTGAAAGTAGAAGAGAGTGGAGCTACTTCGGAAGAAAATATATGTTTATATGCATATGTTAATATATGTTTATATGCATATATAAAATATAAATATATGTTTCATTTCTGTATGCCTGAAAATTAACTTTTTCAGGCATACAGAAGTTGCCATTTAAGTAAACATGAATATTTTAACTAAATTTATTAGGTGCACCTATGCGTTTCGCTTGTGGGAAATTAACTTTTATATGTGAGAGCTGCTTTGATTATTTATTAGCCATTTTTGTGACATTTAATTTTTTGTAAACAGTCCCATCAGGCGGAGTTGCTTCCGTCATTTTTAGTAGCGTTATTAATCTGATGACTGAAAGATTTTATTCAACGAAACATCAGTTATAACATTACTAAACATACACACACACACACACGCACACACACATATATATATATATATATATATATATATATATTTAAATCTAGCAAAAAGAAAGTAAAGAAGTTCAAAATGAATAAGAGTCACATAATATTGAAAGACTGATATCTACACTTAAAGCAATGCAGAAATTATGCCTTTTGTTACAGTCTAACGCTCCTGGATTTGACATAAGATATTTAACGGAGGTTTCTAGAGCTCCGGAAATGTCTTGTGGATATAGAAAACGGAATACCGAAGAATTTTGTTACTGCATCTTAAACAACTTATTTCTCTCAAACATGAGTGCTTTTCCAACATAAATAATAAATAGCCTACATTATAGGTAATATTAAATTTCAAAATAATAGCAATATTATTTCTCTTTACATGTTAACTTACAAATAAATTGAACCAACCTTCCTCCCCCTATGTACCAACCTTAACTGCTCTAAATAAAGCCAGTTTTTAGAAAATGAATGTGCCCTCAAATATCTTGAAAGATGTATGTCGTCATATAATCTTCGGATTTCAGGACGAAAGTGTCCTCAAATTTTATTTTAGACATCGCAGCATTAGTCACAATCAAACACAATCTACGTTTATTCTCAAAGTTCACTGCAAGAACATAACGCAAGTAAAGGACATTGAGTTTTTTTTTTTTTCAAAATATACGGAAATAATGTGCATCATCCTTCTACATTGTTACGCTGATCCTGGACTCACAGACTCATTCTGTAACAATTCAGGGCAACCTACTCCAAGATAAAACTTTTACCGCCAATTACTCCGAGAAGTTTAAAAAGTTCAAAAAGATTAAAGAATACAAAAATTGTAATAATATCTACACCTTTTGTACGATTCGCTTGAAATTTTTCATAATTATGTATAAAATTATAGAAAACAATTTGCGGTACTTTAAAAATCTGAAAATCCCCCCGTTCCCTCATTTTAAAGTGATTTTTCCCTATTTTCAGTTTTATTTTATCTCTGAGAGTAAATAATGCTAATCATTTGCGTGAAAAAATTAAGCTCTGCAAGTGACAATGACGTCATATTTGAAGCCACGGTCATCAGGCTTTGAAGGGAAAGTTGCGATTTCAGCTTATTCTAAACAGTTTTTCCAGATAACACAGCTTTTTTTTCATTAAAATGATCGTCTGCTTGAAGCATTGATATAAGAGGGGCAGTTTACACAAAACGAAATCGCTCGAATGCGAAAAGTTTCCGCGCGTTTCTAAAAGAGCATGAAATTCTATTTTGGTATATAATAAAAATTGAATATGAAGCGATTTATTTTAGGTGGACGAAGATGAACTATATTGAGTGTAGACATATTTTCTTCAAATGCTTTTTTTTTTTTCTAGTGCCCGTTATAATTACCTCCACAACGGGCTTTGACTTCTAGTCATTATATACACTGCTGGCCATCGTAAATGCAACACCCTGAAGGAAGCATGCAAATAATATGAAATTTACAACATGCATTAGCTGAGGTGAGATATGCAAATGATTAGAATTTCAGCGCAGACGCACATCAAGCGCGCCTGTGGCGCCACCTCAAAGCGCTATTTAAGGCTTGGAGATTTCGACGGTTTCAAGTACAGCAATTGTGTTTTTCTTGCTTTTTTTTCAAAAAAACGATAAATTATGCCTCGTAGGAAACAACGATCATCTTTTGATCAAGTATCCGAGTTTGACAGAGGAAGGATAGTGGCATACCGAGATTGTGGGTTATCTTTCAGGGAAATCGGTCGTCGTATTGGACGAAACCAAACAACTGTGATGCGGATATGTGATCGTTGGGTGCAGGAGGGTACGACGGACAGACGTGATCGACCGCATCGACCTCAGTGCACCACGTCACGTGATGACAGGCAGATTGTACGCATGGCAGTGACGGACCGCTCAGTCACATCACAAACCATATCACAGCAGATTCAGTCTGTAACGCATCATCCAGTGTCTGCGCGTACCATTCGACGTCGTTTACAGCAGAATGGTCTGTCCGCAAGACGTCCGTTGCTTTGTCTACCTCTGACGCGGAACCACAGACGTCTCCGCCGCCAATGGTGCGATGAAAGAAGGATGTGGACGACAGAATGGAATGAAATTCTCTTTACTGACGAGTCACGCTTCTGTATGCAACACCACGACGGTCGGATTCGAGTCTGGAGACACCGTGGAGAGAGGATGCTGAACAGCTGCATTATGCACCGTCACACTGGTCCTGCACCGGGTATTATGGTATGGGGCGGTATCGGATATCTCTCTCGCACTCCTCTAGTACGCATTGCCGGTACTTTAACCAGCCAGCGCTACATCTCCGAGGTGTTGGAGCCAGTTGTCCTTTCTTACCTTCAGGGCTTGCCAACAGCCATATTTCAGCAGGATAATGCACGGCCACACGTGGCACGCATTGTCCAAGGGTTCTTCGTCAATCACCAGATTGAATTGCTTCCCTGACCGGCGCGCTCTCCGGATCTTTCGCCGATAGAAAACATGTGGTCCATGGTTGCTCAACGACTGACCCAGAGTTCATCCCCAGCTGTCACACCAGATCAACTTTGGCAACGTGTGGAAGCTGCTTGGTCTGCTGTACCCCAAGAACACATTCAAAGTCTCTTTGAATCAATGCCGAGGCGTGTGGCAGCTGTGATCTCCAACAACGGCGGCTACTCTGGGTACTGATTTTGGCAGGAACCACGCTTCATAGAATGCTGTAAATTTAATCATTTGTTACTTGGTCAACATGTTATCTACACAATAAATTTTGTTGTGATATCTCTTGTTTTTCTTGGTGTTGCAATTTGGGTGGCCAGCAGTGTATTAACAGGCTTCAGATGCGTTACAAATTCATGCAGATCTGATTCCAAAGCATTCAAACACATTGAATGATGCATTTAACTACCTGATCTTTTATCAGAGTCCGTGTTTCAGTACCGTTAACGAAAACCTCAAGTTTGATTCTTCTTTTCTTGCACGGTGTGTTGCTGTAGAAAATACTTTGCTGAATTTTCGGGTTCATATGCTTAAAAGTACAGTGTGTGCTGGAGCTTCCAGTAACCAGTCCAGTTGACAGGACGGAGCAAAAATTTTATTCTCTCTGGAAACTAGCCGTAAATCTTCAATTTGATTTACAACAGATTTTGATTTATAACAGACAGTTGATCACAGAGACTTACTCAAAACTAAAATTCCCATATATATAAAATCCTACCACAAGCTAAATGTCTGTGAAATTCTCGAGGAGAACTCTTATCTCATCCTCAGTATACAGCAATAAAGGATTCACAAAGAGGTTTCCAAAACACACTTCTCAAAACGAGCGAGTAATCGTCGCGTATTATACCGAAATACAACGAAGCAGAGCCTAGCAGCTCTCAGCGTGTTGTCTGCAAGTCATAACTTGCTGGATGTGGGTGGCTTGTGCTATTTATATATTTTGCCGAGAACTCACTATTAATCGCGTCACTATTGATTTCACTATTAATCGCGTATATCGACTACGTAATGCTGATGCCATTGCGCCAGATATCGCGAAATTTGACGGCAAAAATAAGTCACCAAAACTGATTCGAGCTAAGCACTGTTGACACTATTTGGTAAGGAGCCACCAAACTCAAAACTACTGAATGGAAATTTTCATGGTCTCTAACTGACGTTATAGTTAATCGATTTGCATGCATCAGAATTCAAAATTTATTAATTTGACACTTCGAATACGTTTTAGACTATATTAAAACCTAGAAGAGGAAATTTCCCTCTAAATTATTTAACAATACTTTTCGAAACAAGTAGAAACCCTACGGGAATCACCGTAATTCGTTTCACATCAGTTATCCGACTAGTGGAAGAATAGAATTATTGAAGTACCAGTAGCGCGAAACGTGAAAAACCGCGCTTTATCACATTTTATTCTAAAATGCTAAGGGATTTCACCATGGGTTAGTTGTACTCATTCTTCAACAGAACAAAACTATTAGCTCTAAATGACTCTGAGTTGGCCTCGTCCTAACATAAAAACAATACTTGCTGAATGTTAAGCAAAGACACCATCTTTTGCATGATAATAGTAGACTTTACAGGACTTGCACTACAGATGCTTCGTAATTTCGGATGGGAACTTTGATGGCTTCTAGTGTACTTGTACAGTATTAGGAGCTCTTCGGAAAACTCTACGCACAAATAATTATAATCAACCTTATACGGATTGATATACAGCATTTGATTTAAAGATTGTATTTGGCAAAAGAGAAGCCATTTCGTAATCACTAAAAGCGATTTAAATTGCAAAAGGGTTTGAAGGATTGCTTGGCTGATGCGTTATTTGAATAAAGTTTAATAATTTATCTTAAAAATCATAAAACAGCTTCCTTCAAAAAGAAATTATTTTAGAAATATGTTAAAATTAATTCACATATATTTTTTAAGCTAGTGTATTGGACAGTTTTTATTAACAGTTATTATGAATATTATTATATATATTTTTTTTGTGCTTAGAAAAACATTCCATAATAACGAATGTTTTCCAGTTTTATATGTAAGAGTATTCATTTATTAGTAAAAGTTTATGTAACTATGAAATTGAAAATCATTTCCATAATTTGTAACATTTTACATGGAAATCGTCACCAAGAATATTTCTATATACATAAATACTGTTAAATCCTTCATTGTTATTGCATAAAACTTTTAAATTTCAATTAAGTTGTTCAATAGTTTTCATAAAAGAATATTTCTATATACACAAATACTGTTAAATCCTTCATTGTTATTGCATAAAACTTTTAAATTTCAATTAAGTTGTTCAATAGTTTTCATAAAAGAAAATTAGATTTATCACAAAAAATACGCTATTTTTTTGCTTAAAATTAAGCATACGTAATGCGCATTAACATGATTTATTAGCATTTACATTAGTTTGTCAACAGTTTTGCATATGCATATATCGGAAATCTGCGGGTATAAGGAATACAGAAAGATGTAATATTGAGCATTTCAAAACAATAATAAATAATGTAAACAAGAATATGTGCAATGTTATATAATCTCAAAACATCCTGAAAGTATTTATCCTAGCATTGCATAAGTTCAATTTAATGTATCTTACCACGTAAAAGCGTGTGGGTTTCTGAGGCTTAATTAGTTTCCACCAGCTACGTTATTTATCATAATTTAAAGAGCATATTTTTTGTATTTAAAATTTCTGCTTTGATTTAATTAGACTTATCAGCAGATAATTATTTGAGTCATTAAGCATTCCTTCCAAATTATTGGAGAATCATTCCGCATGAATTCAATTATATCCAAAAGCGATTTATCACCCGCTATTTCGCTGACGTAAATGCTAAAATTTTACAACTTAAATATAAATGATACTCTTTGAAAACTGACATTTAATTACGAAACCTATTATAAATGGCTGGGTTTAATAGAATTTTTCCATAACATTAAAAGTGTTTTTACTAAGAAAATGTCATGATTCACTTCGGTATTTTACGATAGTTTATCATTTCGTGGCGAGTTATTCGAATTTCAAATTTATAGAACTTATATATGAATCGATTAGGCTCATTTTTGCTTTTTTAAGTGTGAATTATGTCAAGATTTGAAGAAAAAAATAATTGTAGCTTTGAGACCTTTAATTAGTTTCCATTATGCATAGAGATAGTGACAAAACATACAATTATCTAAGTTTTTATGAAAGTGTTTGAGGATGCATATTTAATTTAATTTACATGATTTACTTACAAAGATTTACATGATTATTTTTAATTTACTGCAGTGAAATATGCACACTGCAAATTTCCAGCACACATTGGGAATACATTTAGAACACTTTTATTTGAAAAAAAAAAGTGTTCCAGTTACCTAAATGTGTTCTGAAATGTGTTCCGAACATACTACGTTATAAAGAATGTGTTCCAAAAGTGTTTTGAAAGTGTTCAGCTTAGGGTATTTGTTAATCTAAACTTGGGAAGACATTTGGGAATAGATTGAGCACACTTGTGGAATTTTCGCTTTTTTTGCTATAACGATGATGGCCAGCAAAATGATGCCTAAAATAATTGCAATAAGTGAGGTATCTAGGATTTGACGGGGGGGGGTTGTGTTTAATACATTAGTGAACCATTTACTTTTTAACCATTTAATATTACCTGCTGAGGGAGGCTGTAGCAACGTTGGTCTCCCTTTTAATCCAAGCAGGGTGTTTATCTTTATAGCCTCTTGATAGCAACCATGTGGATTTCAAGAACATTTTCACCTGGGTAAGTTAAATTTTTAAATTTATTTTTTGAATACATGTATGTATATAGTAACTATTTCTTTTGAGACTCATAAATTCAGTTAAAATAGCAAGACAAAAACATAGGGGCACTTGGGGGTACCATATTTTGTCCAGATCTGTCAAACAGTGTAAGATTGTATAGGGAAGAGAAATTTAGATATTGAATTATGGACATGTATATACAAGGTGTCTCATAATTGTTGGTGCAAAATTTAAGTGGAAATAGGGCACATAACAAGGTAGATTGGGCACATGTGGGGTCAAAAATACCGTTTTCACTTACCTGATAACACTCACTTTATGAAAGTGTTGAAGGGTTTGTCTAATTTCTTAACCACGTTTCATAAACAATAGTCCCGTCTTCAAAATTTTCATTCATTAAATAAAATAAAATTTTTAAATCATCAATTTTAGTCACGTGTTTTCTAGGAAAAATACATTAGTGTTTGATGAAAATTGGTCGGAAAATTCACTATTATTCCAGCACTTCTTCCAAACTCACCATGGCACAGTGGTTATGCCACTGAAAACGGTAGACGGCCGAGGTGTGAAGGCCCCGGGTTCGGGTCCCATCGCGCGGCTGTCGATCTAACGGTCTGGAGTTTTGGTAGGTTTTCTCCAGATGTAACGTGAATACGCTTTAGAACCCCCTAGAATGTCCTCCTGCCAAGGCCTCCCATCCTAGGCAGATACCCCGCGTGCAGGTTTGCTTTAAACACAAACAAAAAAAAACCAAACAAAGTGATTATTAATAGCTGCATGTAGTTGGCGTTTCCGCCCCCACATTACTGTGTGATTCTTATTCCTTAATATGGGCACTACCTCTCCTCATATTTTGTTCCAATATTTAAGGGACACCATGTATATATTACATTTTATTTTATGAAGTGTGATCTCTATATACACGACGATTCATGATTTCCTCGAGGGAGGGAAGGGTAGGAAGATCGTAATTTAAAAAATATAACGAATAGAGCAAAAAGGTTCATATCACTAACATAAAGAATCTCTTTAAGTTTAAATTATAGAATTTTCTTGTAAAAGGCAGCACTTGTACGATGCAATAAAAGCTAATTCGACTTATATAAAATGAATATATGTGCGTATTAGGCCAAAAAACAGAAATCATCTAACGTACAAAAAATAAACTAGCATCATAATAATACTGATCTTAATTCAAAGCCGATCACAGAAGAAAATATATTTCGTTTTCATTTTGAATTCGTACCGAACAGACTTGCTTTCAACGATGCTTTTGTCAAAGGACTTTTTTTTAGAACGCTATAAGTCTTTTTTGCAATAACTTTCAAACTAGCGAATATGCATAACTTGAGATGAACGGTTGTGATTATTTGCATTTTTCTAACCTTCTGTAATCACGGAGGGACTTATGAATCACCTTGTATATTACATTATTTAAACAAATTAATTATTGATTATTTATTATGTTGAATGGGGTTTGTAATGATAAGCTTATCGCAAACTAAACAACCATTCGGCATTCATGATTTATAAAAATATCTCAAACCCGGTTAATTCTAATTTCTACTTACGTTGACGTGCTTCAAAGTCCTGATGCTTTCCAAATAAGGAAATGAACTTTTTTTTTTTTTTTTTTTTGATGTGGAGGGGGCGAATTTCTTTTCACTGTTGTATGAACTTTGATGGGTCAAGAGTTTACCGTGTAATATTTCTTTAAAAAATATTTTACTAACAGTATTGCAGCATAGTATTGCGGCAGTGAGTTTTTTGTTTCTTTTAAAAGGAATAAACCTTGGTATATGAGCTTGCATTATTTCAGTTTTACATTGTGTTATAAAGAGTTGACTTCATCAGAGCTAACAGATGCTGGAGCGGAAGCGATAGCCCGGTTGTGAGAGGCGTCGATCTCGTAGCCAAGCTATAGGCTCGATCCTGGGACCAAACAAAGACCGCCGTGCTCGCTAATGGCGACTCTGGGGCACGCTAAATACGTCGTGGTCGGAGTGTCCTCCAAGCTCCCCATACAAAGCAGTACCTGTGGGGCTGGCAAAACTAAGCGTCGGGGGTCTTCTTGGTATTTGCTTCAAAATTAAGAAGTCCCGCTTGTGCTGCCATCTATTTGTTCCTTAATGAAATAGAAGTGAATTCATCGGGAGTTTGCGGTAGAAATTAACATGGCAGGTACTGCCGCTATCGATCTAGTCTGGATTTGGGGTTCATGCAAAATGCTGGAAAGCACAAATCCCCCCCCCCATAATCCATGAAAACAAGACATGCAAGGCAGACAGATATTGGAAGATGCAAGTCTTTCGGACATATACTCGTTCCTAAAAAATATTTTTTTTTCTTTTTAACTGCAGAATGACATCAGGTTTTTCTTGTCTCGTCTGAAGCTAAAAAAGGTAAGGTGGAAAAGTTTCATCAAAATTGTGCAAAAGAAAGTATTCCGAATTATGTCTTAAGAACTGTGCTGGAAGTGCGCTAGAATGTGCTGAACAGAATAAGCGTTTTAGAAAGCGTTCTCAAATGTGCCCCCAAAAGCGTGATAGAAAGTGTGCTGACGAAATGTGCTCCAAATGCGCTCTCAAAAGCGTTCCAAAAAGTGTTCTACTAAGTGTGCTAAATAAAGGTGACAAAATAAGTGTCCTCAAAAGTGTTCCAAAAAGGGCTCTTCAAAGTGTTCCAAAATAGTGCGGTTTCAAGTGTGCTGGAAAAGGCGACAAAAATGTTCTGAAAAGTATTCATGCATAAGTTTCGCAGTGCTTCTACTAAACCTACAAATTGTAATAGCTGAATACAATTTAATTCATATGTTTTCAAGAAGTTAAAGAAGGTTATACGCTACCTCGACATTTTTACTAAAAATAAATTATCTATTTTGTTTACCGAAGATGTGAAATTCCCTCAAGACCTTCAAATTTTTAGGTAATAGTTTATGTAAAAAAAAATGGGTACTGTGCAGTTCATTTTAATTACACATTTTTTCTTGTAAATGGATGAAAAATTATTAAATTTAAGCAATGACTCCTCATAAACTTTAGTGTGCATTTTGGCTAATTCTGTAAGTAAAGTACCATGAAAGTCCATGAAAAAAAGAAATGGAAATATCTAAATTTACAACGAAATGATATAAGAGTCTTCAATACAAAATTTTAACATGGTGTGGGAAATCGTTTCTGAGCTATGCAACATTTAGGTATTGAAAAACTACTTTACTTCATGCAAGAAATTAAGAAGCATAAATAAATAAATAAAACCTTTTCAGATATAACCTGTTATGCGGTACACTTGTTTAAAGTCATTTATTTATTTATTTATTTTATTTTCAAAATTGCTGAAGCTCTGTTTAGAAAGTAGAGTTGCTATAGTCCAAACGAGAAAATAAACTGAATAAATAAGACAATATATGCAATGAAGTTATGTATTGCATTAAGCTTCGATCAAAATGAATTTCATTTGTTTTCAGCATGAAGCCTCGCTTCATCTCATGCAAAAAATTATTCTTGCAAGGCCTTTTATTTTATTATGATCGTTATTTAACCATTACAATATAAGACAATATTATTTCATCTTTAACTACTGTTACATTTGGAACTTGCATTTTCGGCACAATACAATCTTGTAAAAATATCAAAGGCTGTTAAACAGACTTGGATTGTTAAAATTGTATTATGAAATTGAGAGGGACTATATGAAACAGTTTTAGAACTTAAATGCATGAGCGGTATTGAATACTGGACGTAGAAATTTAGTAGTACGAATATTTAGCTAAATAATAAAAATAAAAATTATCTCAGAAAACTACAAATGATTATGCCAGATCGTCGTGCCTTCCAACGTTAATTTATCTCTTTGCGAAAGAAAAATGCAAATATACGTGTCGAAATTTATTCTTTTTGTCCTAAAAATGAAATTATGTGTGTAATTTATTATGAAACGAAGTTTAAATGTAAAAATAAACAAAATTTCATTATGCAGCACGGAGAGGAAAAAAAAATTAATGTTCCTAATTTCATTTAAATCACAAATTTGCAAAATCTGCATAATAGCTGTGAACCGGAAAACAACCAAAAAGAAATAATCTGAAAGCATCCTCTTTATTCACAAAAAGTATATTGATTTATGATTCAGAATTTTCTTTCTTTTGCATAGAATAGATTCTATCTTAGACATGTTACGCATAATCAACTTTCACAACCAAATATTTTAAAGAATTATGCAAAAGAAAATCATCAAGTATCTGATATCTGATTTCTCAAAATAGAAAAATATCTGCTGAGATAGTTTCAAACCTGATTAGCATTGCACAGGAAGGATATTTCTCCATAATTTGCATTAACTTTGAAGTACATCAGGTTTACATTATGGCTTTAGTATATCACATCTACTTCTGATAATGATATTCAAAATATGCAATCAGGTAATATTTATTTATAATTTTTATAAAGTTTAATAAGCGTACAGTTTTATATTTATTTCGTGTTTTTCATGTTTTCTTTGCATGTGGAAAAATATTGCTGTTAATATACTAGGAAAAATATAAATTTGAATTTGGATTGGAGGCATATACTTGACATAAACTGTTTAAGAATTGTAGAGTTTGGCTCAGATTTATTTTCTAGTTCGCTGATCCTTTGTTTGTTAAAGCTAGATCATTAGAGCTTACATAAGCACACAATATTGCAATAGACTGTGATAAAAATAATGTTATCTTCAACAAAATTTTAGTCGGCGCGCTATATTAACTGAATAATTAAGCTGCATCTGCAAAAATTTATCAACAAAATTCTTGGGATGAATAAACAACCACATGTGAAAATAAAGTATAGAAAAATAATGTCTTTCGCAACTAATAAGTGCTTTGCAGCTCTACTGTATACATTAAAATTTCAGTTTGATCCATATACATTAAAAAGTTTTCGCATTGAAAAGAGGATGCAATAGTGAAACATTTCATCTTATTAATGTACGTATGCTAAAAATGAAAAATATATGAATACTGAAATAACTAGTACTTTTGAAAGTGTTGAAGAAATTGGAGTTTTGTGTTGTGGGATTACTCAATTATCTGCACATGGGACACAGGCCAAGTGGTGGTGTCCCCTCCATGGGACCCCTTCTAAGGGTTCCTAACCCGTATTTAAGCTAAGTTTTGGAAGAAACCATATAAAACTCCGGACGTTTAGGTCGGCGGACGTGACCTTGTTTTGAACCAGACACCTTCCGTCTCCAATTTCAGAGCGCTATGCGCTCGGCCACTGATCTGGCTGAAGCAATTGTAAAAATCTGTAAACGTTAATATAGAATGATTATATCGCCAAGTATATTCAAAAGTGTTTGATGTAAAATTCGGCACACTTTCAGTTTTACTCTTTAGATTTTAGTTGAATAATATTTCACAACCACTTTCAACGTAAGAGACTGAAATAATACATCAAAAGCAACCGCTAATAAGCTCTCCGCAGAGAAGTTCTTAAATAAAACGAATTAGAAAGTCAATCTATTAAGGCTCTACTTTCAGTAAATTATAAGTAAATAACCTTAAGGACTTTAGTAACAACAATTACGTGTGAAGAGGGAAATAATCTTCTTACAAATTTCATTAGCTTAAAAGTTCACTTAATTTGCTTATTCGTGAAACTCAAGTCTGCCAAGAGTATATATTGTTAAAGTAAAAACACCCCTTTTTAAATAGAAAATTAGCGTTTATTGCAGATCAATTTTTTGGTTTATTTTTTAACTATTCTTTGAAAACATTAATATGTATTTAAAATGCGTTCAAATATTATTTTTGAATACTACCGCTTTCCTATTTATTGGTAAAAGAAAATGAAATGTACACGAATAGAACTACACACACACACACAGAGATATATATATATATAGATATATATATATATATATATATACATACATATATATATATATATATATATATATATATATACATATATACACACACACACACACACACATATATATATATATAGCCCCGGTAATCGACTTGTGGCCATTTACAAAGATCAATCCACACTTTTGGATTAAAATATATTTTTATTGAGATATTTTCAGACAACTTTACATAGGTAACAGAAGTCACGAAAAAGCTCCTCTGTGAGCGATGTTCGAACTTTTAAAATCGAGGGTCAGATGGTTTGTAAGATAGTCACATGCTCCAAAAACGGTGCATTTATTGGTTATTAAATTGCCCGGGTCTCATAGTCTCTGGAAATTCTTGCAAGAGAAAAACCGTGTAAAAGAGGGGTGTTATATCAATTGCGTTTTTATTAAATTTAGATCCCTTGACAATGTTTGAAAACGGAAGTTGCTACGCCCCCATAGAATTTTGAGGGAAAGTAATAGAAATTTTGAATATTGTGAAGATATTTAATTACAAATATACTAATATATATATATATATATATGCCATCTATTTCATAATTTAAATCTCATGATCGATACTTACTTGCTTAAACACTCTTTTTTTTACAGTTTATAAAAATAGCAGTTAAATCAAATACCGAATACGTATAGGAATAAGATGTTTTCATAAGAATATAGGTTTATATAATATTTATAACGACATTTCGGCAATATTTTTCACGATTCCACTATGTACAACTGAAATATTCAGTTGTAAACAGGGAGTTTTTGAAAATGCTTAATGTCAGGCGCAAAATATATCATCGAATTCCTGTGTCACAACAGATACTTTTGATAAATAATTTATATGAATATCATGTCTAGTAGAAGGTGCCATAAATTATGGTTAAAAAATAGAATTCAGCTTAAGATGCAGCTTTTCACTGACATAACTGATTGGGGTTAAATAAAATTTAAAAATGACTTCTCGTTGATTTATTACTTTCATAATATTTCAGCATCATGTTAGATAATACCATCAATCATAACTAAAAGTTGCAATATATGATGCGAATACCTGCTGGAATTTTTCGGCTTAAGTTTAGATGAGTAGACCGTCAAAATTCCGTAAGATATTTGAAAATAAATTTTAAAGGTATATCTGAAGATAAAATCAAGCGTTTCTTGAATTTCCTTCAGAAATACACTCAAAATATCAGTTGACTCAGTTCAATTTTTGTAATTTCTCTATAATTTATGGAGCCATACGTAAAATTTTACTCTTCGCAGTTTACTTTTTTTTACAAAAGGGTCATATTTTATTTCTTATTTCAAAGTTCAAACCATCTTTTACTTTGTTTCAAAATGTTACTATCACCTGTTTCATTTCCCAAACATTTAAAGGCGTAATACCTGCATTATTTTTCAAGTGTACTTTGCTTGAATAGCTTAGCATAATGGATTTGCAATATACATTGTTAAAATGGCAGTTAAGTTTAAAATTTCAAAACAAAAACAGAATTCTTTTTTTTGGCATCTGAAAGTAATTACAAGAAATAAAAAAAAATTCGGAACAAACATTTTTCAAAGAAATAATTACACTGCTGGCCACCCAAATTGCAACACCAAGAAAAATAAGAGATATCACAACAAAATTTATTGTGTAGATAACATGTTGACCAAGTAACAAATGATTAAATTTACAGCATTCTATGAAGCGTGGTTCCTGCCAAAATCAGTACCCAGAGTAGCCGCCGTTGTTGGAGATCACAGCTGCCACACGCCTCGGCATTGATTCAAAGAGACTTTGAATGTGTTCTTGGGGTACAGCAGACCAAGCAGCTTCCACACGTTGCCAAAGTTGATCTGGTGTGACAGCTGGGGATGAACTCTGGGTCAGTCGTTGAGCAACCATGGACCACATGTTTTCTATCGGCGAAAGATCCGGAGAGCGCGCCGGCCAGGGAAGCAATTCAATCTGGTGATTGACGAAGAACCCTTGGACAATGCGTGCCACGTGTGGCCGTGCATTATCCTGCTGAAATATGGCTGTTGGCAAGCCCTGAAGGTAAGAAAGGACAACTGGCTCCAACACCTCGGAGATGTAGCGCTGGCTGGTTAAAGTACCGGCAATGCGTACTAGAGGAGTGCGAGAGAGATATCCGATACCGCCCCATACCATAATACCCGGTGCAGGACCAGTGTGACGGTGCATAATGCAGCTGTTCAGCATCCTCTCTCCACGGTGTCTCCAGACTCGAATCCGACCGTCGTGGTGTTGCATACAGAAGCGTGACTCGTCAGTAAAGAGAATTTCATTCCATTCTGTCGTCCACATCCTTCTTTCATCGCACCATTGGCGGCGGAGACGTCTGTGGTTCCGCGTCAGAGGTAGACAAAGCAACGGACGTCTTGCGGACAGACCATTCTGCTGTAAACGACGTCGAATGGTACGCGCAGACACTGGATGATGCGTTACAGACTGAATCTGCTGTGATATGGTTCGTGATGTGACTGAGCGGTCCGTCACTGCCATGCGTACAATCTGCCTGTCATCACGTGACGTGGTGCACTGAGGTCGATGCGGTCGATCACGTCTGTCCGTCGTACCCTCCTGCACCCAACGATCACATATCCGCATCACAGTTGTTTGGTTTCGTCCAATACGACGACCGATTTCCCTGAAAGATAACCCACAATCTCGGTATGCCACTATCCTTCCTCTGTCAAACTCGGATACTTGATCAAAAGATGATCGTTGTTTCCTACGAGGCATAATTTATCGTTTTTTTGAAAAAAAAGCAAGAAAAACACAATTGCTGTACTTGAAACCGTCGAAATCTCCAAGCCTTAAATAGCGCTTTGAGGTGGCGCCACAGGCGCGCTTGATGTGCGTCTGCGCTGAAATTCTAATCATTTGCATATCTCACCTCAGCTAATGCATGTTGTAAATTTCATATTATTTGCATGCTTCCTTCAGGGTGTTGCATTTACGATGGCCAGCAGTGTAGAATATCATCTGGGTATTTACATATTAATAAGTGCTATCAATTTTTAAAGAAAACATAAACGCTTTTCTCTCTATTATGTAAAGTTATTCGGCTAAATTTTATTTTTTGCATAATATTAAAAAACTATTCTAATAACTATTTTTGTTTTAAGGGAGGACTTCTTTTGTAAGTGTAGAAAATATATAAATATACATGTATACAGTCTATTTATTTATTTACTTTTTAGGAGCGTGTTTATCACTACAAAATTACTTTCGATAATTTCAAGAAAAAGGGCACTGAAATTCGTGTATGACCTCAAAACTTATAAGCCAGTAAGAATACCCTGTTTTTAAGCGTACACAATCCTTAACGAAACCTAAACTACTCTTTACTATCCCTTTATGCATTGCATGCATAAACACATAACATTTGGCCAGATGTCCAACAGTGGTATGGGCACTAAACTTCGTTCCCAAAGGAACATAGCAAGTGAAGCAGCATCAGGATTGGCCAGTGATTGGGAGGGTCAACTCCCTTTCGGCTCGACTGCTATGAGACTGTCTACGCTTGTGGGAGCCGGTGTTCCTAAAATCAGCCGTGGCTCTAATGTTCTCCATGTTTAACGCTACCTCTGGGGATGCCGATTTCAGGTGGTCGTTGGTCCGTCATTTGGAATTGGTTCAAAATTAGGTACGGACAAGCAGATGTCCAACCCAGTGGCATCTATTTCCGTGGATAGTGCTATCTTCTATCACTGGAGAAGACAACAACAACATTTGACAAACTGTCTGGTTTTTGTAAATGCAGTCACGACAGATTGTTATTGGTGTGCTCAGACAGAGAATTTTAAAGATCATACGAAGTCTAAATTTATAGAGCGCCAAATCTTTTCTTCATTACAGTGTAAAATCATTAGGGCTCGTTTAAACAAGAAAAAAACACTACCTGAACACATTTTTTTTTAAATAAGCGTTGTATCTTGGTACAAAAGGCAATAAATAAACATCACGAAACAACATAAAATAACACCGGTACAAGAAATATCAGCCAGTTTCGGCAAATATGACATGCCATCGTTAGTACTAGAATAAGAGTAGTAAGATTTTGCTCTCCCTGTATAGAGAAAGGGAGGATTCAGGATTGTGTTTACGCGAACCAATACGAAAGCAGGGTTTCAGAGAGGGTCAATAGGAAAGCAAGAATTTAAGGTAACTGGGAAGAGAGGGATTTCCAACATTCAGGAAGGAGGGAGCAGTGAATTCAACACTAATAAGACTTTATGTTTTGTAGATATTGAAAGCTTCAAGAAAATCTAATTCACTGGGGTAAAGGGGTTTGCAAATGATCTAGCTGATCTAAAGTCAAAAGTATAGTTGACATCACGATGCAGTTAATCACATATTTATAATTAATTTTCATACAATTAATTCACACATTTATTAATTACTACTGTTTTCCCTTTACCTATTCTAAATTTAATACTCTTTGCCATTTTTAAATCTCCCATCTCTACAATGCTATTTAACTGTTTGTTAAATCACATTGGTTTTAGCATTTGCAATACAGTTTGTTGGTGCCTTTAGTCTGAGAATCCATTTAGTTTTCTTCGCTCCCACGGGGTTTTAATAATTTTGCAGACGTTACATTTTATCTCTATTGACCCCCTTGTGGCGTGTCACATTTAAATTTTAGCATACACATATAAAGTGCGATGTTTCTTTTCATTTTTACAATCTGGCGATTTATTTGGCGACAGTTCCTTTTAGCGATCAGCTCCATCGCCAGGTTGGCTTTCGGTTCTCGGACCTTTTTCACACACACATCCCGCTTTGGTCTCTGCCCAACTGGACACGTTTCATCTCGCTATTTTGCCAGCCACCGCACTAACTGTATATAATTTTTAATTATTGATAATATCAATAAAATATAGTACAACTGTCTATCGGCATGGAGTTCCGGGTTATTGTTTACTTCCACCATACCACAGAATAGAATGAATTAACGACTTTCTCGAGTGTGAAATGTTTTCCATTGGATTCTACACCATAGACATCCCAACAATGTTTAGCAAGGGCAGAAGTATAAGTTGCTTCTTGATGCTTATTTATTACATTTTTTTTAATCACACGACAAATAATCCAATAAAAATTTAGTTTTTTGGTGCTTCCTCTCTATACATAATAATGCGCAGTCCCTTTCTTGTTTATTACTAACCTCATTCTAAACTTTCCTCAAAAAGGGAAGAGCAATCAACAATTGAATGAACCATAACTCTTTTAATAAAGAACAAATAAGCCACAGCATTTCATGAAAAGCGGTTTCAAAGAGATAAGCTCTTCCCGCAAATTTCATTAGTTCCAAACTGGCTTTATTTCATTATACCACTGTGCTTCAAAACCAGAGATAATTTATCGCTAAGTATAGCCTTTTCATTTCTTTCGTTTACGCTGGTTATAGTCCACAAAACTGAAACTTCATTATGATTTCTTTTGATATGTTATCACACATGATGTTTTCTCTGAAGCATAAAATTAAAATACATTGTATAAATTCGCTTTTCTGTGGGATAGATATACTCCTTTCATGAATTAGCTGCTTTTGTTTCATCCTCTACTGAATTTTAAGAAGCCATTGTATTTTTACTTCAAGTAATAGCTTGAATATATGATGAATGTAGATAATATATGAATACCGTACTTGTGGTGATATTAGGGATTTATGTTATTTGTTCATTTTAAAAACTTAATCTAGATGTTCTAGCTATTTAGTTTTATTATTAGTTTCTCAAGTACAAAGAAGAATTCCCTGTTGCAGTTTTTACGAAAATTTTTACTCTCATAGATGTGTATGAATTACTTACATAGATACATAGATTTTACAGATTTGACAATTTTTTTCGATAGAGCAGCGTTATGTATCTAAACAAAAACAAAATGCTGCTAAAAACTTACTTTTAGTTACTTATTTTACTCTGTTAATCAAGAAAATTCTTTGCATAAGATACACAAATGTACAAGTTATTTTTGCACTACAATATTTTCCTAATATATGACAATCTGAATAAATGAAGATATGAATAAAGTTAAAATTCATTTTCTTGATTAAAAAATTGATTTGATAAATAAATAAAATGGTATATTTTTTTCCGATAGATTTTTAAAAAATGAATTAATAAAACTTCTTATCAAAGTACCTAAATGACAACCAATAAGAAAACAAGCTGAGTTGAACCCGTAACTATGTTTTGATATCTATAAATTATAGCGATTTTTTATAAAAAGTCGTGTATGCGGATAATGTTTCATTAGCTAAATTCAGTAAATTATCTATGATTGCAGTCTTACTTTTTGTTTCGGAACTGCCATTCCATTTAAATGAAGATAGGAACCCCACTATGTCGGAGTGGACGATATACTGAAGTTTTAGATGACTGACGTTGTTCTGGCCTACCGTGCTGCTGTCGATGGAACGGTCGGGTGCATTGGGCGGTTTTCTTCAGATGTAGCATGATTACGCGTTAAAATACCTTAGTAGTATAAAAGTAGCTGTTTCTGACTATGCTGAACTTAATGTCTTTATCGCTAGTTTTACATCAACATTCTTAAAAATACTGAAATGCTATCTTAAATTTTGCAGATGAATAACCTTTTTTAAGTACGATGAAATCTTTTATATATTTCTTCGGCTGATCTCCAATTTTTTTGCGTTTCCTGTCCCCCCCCCCATTTTTATATTGGAGATGAGAACGTTTTACCTTCTGTTTGTACGCTGGACGTGTAAGAAGGAAATTCTGAAGAACTCCCTAGTCATGCGTTCACAATTAGCTTTCCCCTCTTGTAGTGAAGTGACTAAGTGGAAAGGAACGTAAACTGTCTCAAATCAAACAATGGTACTTAGGTAGTACCAATCCCGCTCTGTGGGCCTGATTCTTTTCTTGCATAGATGAAATATTAATGAGTGTTCCTAGAAAAATCACACATTTTAAACGAAATCTTAGGATTTTCATTTTATTGGTAATGATAATCTTTCTTTTGAAGCTGGACGTGTGAGAAGGAAATTCTGAAGGACACGCTAGTCATGTGTTAGCAGTGAGCTTCCCCTCTTGCAGTGAGGCGACAAAATGGGAAGGAATGAACACGATCTCAAGACAGCAATGTAGTACCAATCCCGATCTATAGGCCTGAAAATTATTTTGATATAGATGGAGTATTAATGAGTATTCCTAGACAGATCATATATTTTAAACGAAAAATTAGGATTTTCATTTTATTGGTAATGATAATCTTTCTTTTGAAGCTGGACGTGTGAGAAGGAAATTCTGAAGGACACGCTAGTCATGTGTTAGCAGTAAGCTTCCTGTCTTGCAGTGAAGCGACAAAATGGGAAGGAATGAAAACGATCTCAAGACAGCAATGTAGTACCAATCCCGATCTATAGGCCTGAAAATTATTTTGATATAGATGGAGTATTAATGAGTATTCCTACACAGATCATATATTTTAAACGAAAAATTAGGATTTTCATTTTATTGGTAATGATAATCTTTCTTTTGAAGCTGGACGTGTGAGAAGGAAATTCTGAAGGACACGCTAGTCATGTGTTAGCAGTAAGCTTCCCCTCTTGCAGCGAGGCGACAAAATGGGAAGGAATGAAAACGATCTCAAGACAGCAATGGAGTACCAATCCCGATCTATAGGATTGAAAATTATTTTGATATAGATGGAGTATTAATGAGTATTCCTAGACAGATCATATATTTTAAACGAAAAATTAGGATTTTTATTTTATTGGTTATGATAATCATTTTTTGGTAATAATGAACCATTTCACTACCGTTTTTCTCAAAACTGAAATATTGGCTAATAAATATATGTATATATATATATATCTATTCATTCATTTTGTTTATTTATTTATTTGTAGGAAAATTTGTGTTTTCAACTAGTAATACAGTAAAACCTTTTGTTCAAAATTACACTAGCCATTTTTAATCTTTTTTTAAATTCTCGAATCACGCAAAGCAATTAAAATCAGCTTAGAAAACAAAAAAATGAAAAAAAAACTTTTCAAACAAATTGCTGAGCATCAGTTTCGTAATCAATCGTTATCACTTTACATTTAACATATTGGATAAGATGACTACAAATTGAGTATATTAATTATAAGGAGTTTTGAAGCTAAAGTCATCTATCTATATATTTTTTATAAATAAAGAGCAGCACATGCATTATTACAATATGGAATAAAAACTTGAAAACAATTTTCCTTCAGTTTTTTAAAATCACGGACAAAAAGTACACGGAATCTCTGGGAATTATTAGTTAAGATTACAAGAACATTTATTCCCATACCACTTTACCATTTATGAAAGTCTGTGAATAAAACTCAAATGTAGAAATTCAAATTACATTTGTTTTAATATTCCTATCTTGTGCCTGTCTTTGGCAGTTTTAAAAGAAGATTGATTTTATGTATTCTAATGCATTATCTAAAAAGAAGCAAATTCCCTTTTTTTTCAACTTATTCCAGAAAGGGTGCAATCCAAAATGCTTCACAGACGTAGCATATGATAATGGAAGGCAGCCGAGAATTTTCGATTTGTGTTTCCAAGCATCCCGGCTAAAATCAATTGCTCCTACATCTTGGCTATTTTTTTTTCGCCCTCTAGATTTTCAACACTTTCGAGGATGACTTTATTTTCATGTCCTTTTGTTTCAGCTATTTGAACTGAAAATTTTTTTTTCTTTGTTTTATTTATTTTATTTTATTTTTCCTTCCTTTTTATTCTCGCTCTTCCTCGGAATAAAGGAAAAGCAAAATGCCTTCTTGGAGTGTTTCCAAAAATGTGGATTCTTACCCTAATTTCGCCTACTGATGATAGTTGTAAATAGCCGCTCCATACATTTCGTTGAGGCAGGATTCAATTTTAGGCAATATTTCATTCAATTTGATAGAGGGGTTTTTGTTACTGGGACTTGCGCGGGAAAAAAGGCGAAGCTCGCCGAGTGTGATAAACGCTTTTATCGGAGCGACGTACTGCGATTTATATTTTGAAGCTCTGATAAAAGTAATCGAAAATAAGAAAGTGTAATTGATTTTTCTAGTTCTTGTGTTCAACCATGTTCGCCGTTTTGAGACTTTTAAAAAAATATATAAATCTGCCAGTTTCATTTCTTTGTAAAATAATCTAGAGCAAAATTTTCAATAAAATATTTTCTTTATTTTTAATTCACGTAGAAAGCCAGGGTACATAGCTTTTTAGAACTTAAAGAATTCATTTTAAAGTTAAAATGAATTTTAATATGATAAATTTACTTGAAATGTACAGCATAAATCATATTTTTATCTGAATTAGAAGGATATAACATAAGAAAAGTACACCTTAACTAACCTTAATGGCATCCCAAGATAAAATTGCCTTTCATGTTTTTTCAAAAAGGATTCAGTTACATATTTTTAATTGCTTTATTTCGATTTTTTGTAAAAAAATAATTAAGAAACAAGTACTAACTGTGTAAAAATTCTGCGAAAATATAATATTGTGTATCCCATAAATATATATATATATATATATATATATATATATCGTGTCTGATTTTGCTTAGAAAAATTATTAGCAAAATATTTTTTTTTCTCAACAATTATATTTATTTATATTTGTTGAAGATATTTATCAACTGTTGTTCTGTTTTTCATTGTTTGAAATCATGTTTAGGCTTGTTTTAGACTGACAAATCGACATTTTTATAAATTCAAGAAAATACTTAAAGGTAAACAGATTTTGAAAGTCAAGATCGTTAAAGTTTTCACTTTGAAACTTAAACATGCGAAAGAGACATCCAAGATTGTATATCGATCTTTAAAAAGTGTTTACAGTTATTTTACCTAATGACTACAAGTGGTTTAGTGAGAGAAGTCCAGGCACCTTGAAAAAATATTTCTTCCGAAAAAACTGCATTCGAACTTTGAATATCACCAAACTGCATTCTCAGAAGAATACTGTAATCCAAACGAATAACTTTCACGAAAATGTTAATGAAAACTTTCTTAAAAATGCACCACAAATCTGTATTGAATTTAAGCAAATAAAATGATATCGTATGATCTAAAAGTCTGTCAGCATTTAGCAGGATTAAATGACGAAAATAAGCAGAACTTGAATGGACCAGATGTATATAAACTTTATTAGTATGATTTTAAGCACGGAACCAAAAACTTTATAAGGAGGCAGCGAACAAGGGGTGGAGGATTAGCAATAGCTTAAGGTGGTTTTGGATTTAATGTACAGTTTTGGCAATTTGTAGGAAGAAAATGATCTAGGCATGGTCGCCGGCAGAATATTTCCCAGGGGGGGCAAATACTACTCTTTGGGGGGGCAAAGACTACTCAAGGGGGGGGGCAAAGACAACATGGTAAGCATACATGGTTTCCAACATGGTAAGCATAGGTTGAAGTAGTCTTTGCCACCCTTGAGTAAAAGGGGGGCAAAGACCACTTCAACGTATGCTTACCATGTTGGAAAGAGCAAAAGAGCAGGGGGAAACACTGCATACAGAAATCCAGGGGGGCATTACCCCCTTGCCCTATGCTGCCGGCGCCCATGGATCTAGGGACTGCCATCAAATATTGGAAGACCGTTCATTCTGTTATTTGATTTGCTGGGAGGACCAAGTTGTGTTTTTCAACAAGACAAGACACCTATATATGAGTCTCGAAAAACATGTGGTTGGATATGAATAATATCTATGTCTTGAACTGGCTATCACTTAGTCCAGACTTAAATGTAGAACGTGCGGGAAATCTAGTACGAAAAGTATATGAATATGAGCAGCAGTACATTTAGCCATTAGCAGACTTCAGCGATAGAGTAAGCAGAGTATTGACTCTCCCCATAGGTAATGCAAGACAGTACTTTCGATAGAAAACCATGTATTTACGGGATTAAAGGTAATGGGCACACGCTTAAATACTAACATTTTTAAAGGTATTCCTCAAACTAAACTATACGTAACCCATAATTATAACAATATAAAACAAATATTGTTATAATTATGGGGCACCATATTTTCTGTTTTTCTAAAAATTAAGAGGTGTTTTCCAATGCAAATAATTCTTAAGTTGGGCTTCATGCAATGTTTGTAATTACACACACATGGAAAAAAATCATTCCTTTCTTGTATTGACATGAATTGTATTTTATGCTGTTGTCTATATTTTAAGGACACACTGTAATATAATTATTTTATATAATAAATTTAATTTAAAATTGTATTGATGGTTTAGTTAAAAAATAAACAAAACAAATATTAAAAGAAAGTTTTAAAACTTTAACAAAATGTATACATAGATTAATATTTTCTTGCCTCCTGAATTTATTTATTTTTTCACATACAATTGAGAAAAAAATGAGTTATAAAATATATTAGAAAATGCCTTTAATTTTCTCTATTTTTTATGTTCAAAAATTTTTACAGAATTGCATGTATCTATATTTTCTCGGTACCTCATTTCTCCTTTAAAACCCTTCTTCTCAACATTTATAGATTAGATTATTAATTACCAGTCCAATTTAACAAGCTTTAAACTTCTCAAAATTAAAACAAACTGTTCCTTTAATTTAAGAACATTCGGATAAGTATATTGCAATACTAAAATAGACAAATAACAAAGTTATTTTACAAACAAACAAAGCTAAATGGCCTTACAATTTTTTTTAAAGGAATTTAATAAAATCAGTCTCAAATGTTTTTAACTTATTACAAATTATTACTACAATTTTTATTTAATGTGTAAAATACTACTGAACAACTGAAGATTTTATATAATGATGCTAGAACGTATTACTGATTGAAGTCATGGAGTGATTAATCTGAAAATTTCTGCATTTAAAGAATGCAAAGAGATTTTTTGGCACCCTGTGCTTTCAAATTATTTTTAAATATATATACAGGTATCTAATGATTTAAATAAGTGTATTAAGTTTTTAAATAAGTGTATTAGGATGAAATTTTTGAAAAGCTAAAATGATGATGAAAATGATTCACTGAAACTGTGATAACTAAAGATATTCTGGTGGTTAAAAATATATATAACATGTCCACATCGTGTAATTTCATATAGAAAATGGCTCTGTAAATTTCTGCATAAAACTACTTAAACTAAAGCTTTCCGACCAATGCTTATTTGGGTATATACACAGGACTTGAATAACTGTGAGTCATCCCCCATAACTATATCTAATACGAGTATAGCAATATGCTAATAACTTTAATTAAATAATTTTAAAAATATTACTCAAAACAACTTACACTTTTTTAGCTGATAACTATTTTTGCTGTTTCGAGTTAACAAAACTTTACAACAATAATTGAAAAACACATTATTTAACTAAAATATAACTCAAAATGGCTAGAAACATTTGATCCGCAAGCCTTGCACTTTACAGCTACAATGTACTATAAAGCGTAAAATAATTTAGAACCAACGCTGTATTAAAGTTACTAAAAATAATTCCCATTAGGATTACTACCTAATACATTTCTAAAACTATAAAAAAAGAAATGAATTCTCAAAACATACAGGCACTATAAGCACTATCCATTCGAAAGATATTAAGATCTATTTTATTTCTATACATCCAGACTTTCAAAGTCTCTATGGATTTGCGAAACACTTTCTTTGTCTTTGGAATTGAAGTTTTTATCGCTCACAATCCCGTGGTTTGAATGCCCTTTTGTTTGATCGGAATATATTTGAGACTGTCAAGGACTTTTTTTCCGACGTTCTGCACATTCATTTTTGCGCGAAAAACTGTAATAAATTTATACAAAAGATGTTTCTCGTTCTGTTTGGCTTTTCTCAATTTCTTTCGTCGGTGTCACTTTTTATATATTTCTAAAATTGTTTGAGAAATAACCTTTTATGTAATGTTTGTCTATTTTTCAGACAAAAAAGTTGCATATCTCTGGTTATATTGAACATATTTTACAGTAGAAGAATGATTTTGAGGTGTTGGTTACATACTTTTAGCTTTAAAGCTTGCTATTTCTTTTTTACACAAAAAAATATTTGATTTGCAATTTCCCTATATTTTCTTCCCAGTTTTTCATAGCATGTCCCAAAAATAATGCAATTGTTACTATACGGAAGCTCTGGCACCTAAGTGGTGGCAAATAGTGTACACAGCAAGGGTTGGAAAAGGGGCGTACCTTTACAAATACCTCAACACCACCCTAGTCAGAGATTTGTAAGCGTCAGGATTATTACCGTTGCTAACGTCTGGATAGCGTAACAACGGACGATTGAGAAAGCCGTCCAACCCAGACATACCGTACTGAACGATCGGGAGTTGTTTGGCCGTGCATACTGTGGGCACATCGTCCTCGTGCACCTACTGTACTTACCTAACTCTAGTAGACATTTTTAGCTGTCCAGAGTCCAGGCCAATCTAGACGGTTTCATTTTGGAACCATTAAGGAATCAATATGATGACGTCAAAAGATCTAAAGAACTTCCCTCTCAAAGCCTGTCAGGGTTCAAAACGTCTACGAGTTTGGCAAAAATTAGCATACCTTGAAGAACTGAGTAGTACTTTGAACAACATTCAAACGTTTGTAAGGACGTATTTAATATTTTTCTAAAAGAACTTATCTGCTTTGCTTCCTGGTCAGGTTATACATATCCCGGCTCGTGTTATGAAAATAAAAGAAAAATTAATTTAACACACTACTCTAAGTATCTGTACAAAATTTATTTAGCGAGACCCATCCGAATGTATAGCGTTCATTAATAAGGGCATGGGAATGAAAATTTCATGCGAAGAAAGATTTATTATAAAAGGGAAGGTTTTAGTAACAATTTTCATAAAACTCAGGTTAAACTCCAAAATAAAGAACAAGGCTCGCATAAGCGACAGCAGCTCCAGTGATTCTTAAATGGATATAGCAAAAAAAAAAAAGAAAGAAAGAAAAGAAAATACACTTCTGCACTTTAAATGAGCGAGTAGTACTGGAGTGATTTTTTTTTTCATAAAGCAAAAGGCGGTTTTTTCTTTTATAAATTAAAAGACTATAAAGATCTACAAAATATCATTTTAATGATTTGACTGAAGAAAAAAGTATTTTTGTTCCCTGTTAAACATTCTCTACCATCAACGAAATTCCAAAACATTTTTCTCATAAACCTTTTCTCCGTTTAATCATTATCCCTTATGGAAAAATCGTGATTATATTTGTCTCTCAAAAGTTTAGTAAAAACTAATATCTGAAGGAACAATCTGAGTTCTTTAGTTACTGTTTTCCCGTTTAAAACCCAAATTTTTATTACTATACGTCTAATTGTATTTATGTTTTTGTTTTGTGTTATGGTATACCTACAAGAAGGCCATCTGCCTACAGGCCGCTGCTTGAGTGGAAGAATTTTTAAGGGTTTGTAGCGTGTATTTACGTTACATCTGGCGAAAAACATCCAAAATTCCAGACCGTTAGATCGACAACCCCACGTAGGCCCGAAAGCAAAACCTTCACAATTCGGCCATCTACCACGTTCAGTATCTTTTTCACTCGGTAAGGGAGGGGCAATATGCCTAATTAATAAACATATCCAGTTAGTTAAGTACTGTGAACACAGGCCATCTAATCACTTCTAATACATTCTGATCTAACGCATTTCTACAATTTAGTGCATAATGAAGAACATCGGAGTATGTGCTATATTAAAAATCTGGAGTGACTCCACTCGACTTTCCGAACTCTTACGATTAAGATCATTACCAAGCACTTAAATAAATTTTAATCGATGAATAATTCAAACATATATACCAAATTGAAACTCAATCGAATGCACCGTTTAAACGCTTGCGCACTTTCAAGAATTTCTCCCCATATGCCATTATGCGATAACATAAAAGAAAGTTTTGTCGTAGCCCTTTAGGAGAACTATAAGTCCTATACACACCAAAATCAATACCGGTCTTAGGATGGTGGTTTATAACATGTATACCGAATTTGAGCTCAATCGAATGTATCGTTTAAACTCTAGCGCACTTTCAAGAAATTCCCCCCATAGGCCATAATGTAAAAGAAATCTTTGTCGTAGCCCTGTAGAAAAACTATAAGTCCTATACACACCAAAATCAATACCGGTCTTGCGACGGTGGTTTATGAGATATATATCCAATTTGAGCTCAATCGAATGCTCCGTTCAGGAGCTATCGTGTTCACTCACATACACACAAACACACATACACACACACACACATACACACACACACATACACACACACATACACACATACATACATACATCTCGTAAAAATAGCATAAATGGATTCAGAAGCCCTCAAAACGTGTAAAAGATCCAAAATCTCGAATTCGAATATTTTCATGATTACAATACTTTCCTTACATGGTACATGTTCGGAAAGTAAAAATATATTGGATCATTTTATGTAATTGTTATTCCTTTTATGCAACCTCGCAAGTTATTTTTTTTTTCCAACGGGCGAGAATTTGCCGATTAGGCATTGTCCATTACAACTGCCCGAAGAAGTTCTGGCTAATTTATTATGGAGGCAACCAGTGGTCGGCCAGCGTTACCCCCCTATGAAGTCCTCCCCTATGTCATGTCCAAGCCGGGACTCTAACCCTGACCTAAGGCATAATAGAATGGTTCTTAACCCACTATACCAAATGGGCGACATCTTGCAATTAAGTGACAGTAACCTATTTTGTGTAATAAATTTTGCAATTTATAAACTTACCTACAAGGTAATATGATCAAAATTGGAATAAGTAAAAAATGTTCTCTTGAATTCAAACTTGAATTTTATGGATTTTAGGATTATTCATGAATTTAGAACAGTTACCACGAAACATTTTACTTCATATTTTCCTTCCAAAAAATCAAACATTTCATTCACATTAATGATTACTATTAGAGAATCCATTTGCATTATAACAAAATACTTCATCGAAAATGCTTGAAGTGTAACTTTTTAAGCAACTGTAAATAAATAAATAAATATATATTGAAGTTTTTTTACTTTTCTCAATGATCCTAGGCATTTTGAATTTAAAAAGTCTTTTCGTATTTCTGTTCGTGTTTATACTATTGTTTTTTTTCCTCATCGTGTTTACGGATAGATCGGATCTATCAGAATTCGCGCATGTTTATGACTCTACAAAACGCCACCATTAATATTTGATCCGTTAATAATTTTCCGAACCAATATTATGACACACATCCTGGATTCATTCAAAACCACGCTATAAACGCCAATGACAGACTGGAATGGCGTGGCTATCTGATAGATTTCTAAGCAGTTTCTGACAGCCATTATATTCTGTACTTTCCACAGTCATTGTAACGTTATAGATATTAGATATGCACGCAGTCGTTTATAGACTCGCCATATATGCTTTTGAATTTATCAAATATGAAAGAGTGTAAAATCATTAATTGAACAAATATAGTTGTGATATATTTGTAATTCATTATATTAATAATAATTATGCATCAGTAGGATTATTTTCTGAAATGCATGATGGTATGAATGATTTCGGTTATTCATGATAGTATTACTGTAAAATCCGAAAAATTTGTTTCGGTATTAATACCGATAGACTGCACAAGAGTCCTAGGCCTATAGGGGGGATGCCCTCCTTGGGGGACTTTCTAAAGGATCACTGCCCGTATTTGCTCGGGGCTTCTGAGAAAACCACGGAAAACTCCGAACGGCTAGACCGGTGTTTGAACCTGGCACCTCTCGCCTTCCAGTTTTGAGCGCAGAACCTCTCAGCCATTGGTGAGGAAGAATTCGTTTACATAAAATAAACATCGCAGAAATAAAAGTACAATACAAGTAATGATGACGATTACACAGATAATATTGAAGGTATTTTTAGGTTGATGTGTGATTAGTTTAAGAATTAAATAGAGGCTGTTTCACTGCCACAGAAGAATCAAAAGCATTCACAGCCAAAACAAAATAAATTAACAATGTCTGGTATTAAACACGTTTAATTTAATCATCGTCATTCATCGAAGAAGTTTTATAATCAAAATCCCTTTGGAAGGCATGCTGAAGTGTTCTATTTTACTAACTGATTTTCATAAATAATAGGTTTTTCTCCGTTAATTTCATCCATAATATGAAATGGAACTTTTAAACTATCCATTTTAGATGAAAATCAATTAATTTTCATAAATCATGATTGGTTCATAATTTGTTCACAAAGTTCATAATTTTTTCACGATTATTAACTAGGCCCGCATGACGTATCGCGAATGAGATATTGAGCTGGGCGAATTTCGTGCAGTTATTTCTACCTCGAGTTAATTTTTTTTTCGGTGATTATTGCTCGATGGTGTGTCCGATTGCGTATTTTCTTTTTTTAAAGTGATCAGAATCGTGACCTTGACCAATGTCATAGACTCAATGAGCGCGCGGAGCGCGAGTCATTGAGAAATATAATATTTTTTCTAATATCTACATTGAAAGTTAATGGCAGCAGGTTATCGGTTAATATTCCTCTGTGCTCAAACCGATTGGTTTGATTTCAGATTTATACCTTGCCATCATTGGTACCTATAACCATGCCAAATTTCAACTAAATCAGTCAAGCGGTTTAGGAGGACGAGCGTTACATTGAAATGCTTGAGAGTAGTGTAAGAGCTTCGCTCACTTCGCTCAGCTCAATAAGTATGTGAAGGCAAAGTTTGTGACGTCACATTTCTATGTGACCGTGATTTGTCTATGAGTAGCGCTCCTCGGAGTGGGTTGTCGCATAGCTTGGGAACGCCTGCACATGTGCGTTGCAGTATTAAAAGATTTTAGTAGAGATGTCAACATGATTTTTGCGTTTTCTGGAAGCATTCAAATGAGAATTGCAAGAATAAAACTATAATAAAAAGCCAGGAATCAGATGTTCTATGATATCATCAATAATATGATAGTTAAGGGTAAACCTCCGCAGTTCAACTTACTGATTTTGAGCATTTTTTGCTGTTGGAGTATTCTGCTGTCTTGCAAAACCGTAGAAAATAAATAAATAAATAATATGACAGCTGGGAGCACAGTAACCAAATGATTAGTTTATCCCCTCTTCGATTTCGATATTTGACCAGAGAAGACAATTTTTTGTTTACGATGAAAGAACACGATAAATCGGTGATTATACAAATATTATTGGTGGTCTATCAGATTTTGTAGAGTAGTCTGTGCTGTGTATGAGACACACACACATAAATATATACAAGGCGTTCTCCAATTCTAACGACAAATTCAGAGAGGTGATTGAAGGCAACAAGAGAATGAAAACTTGGAAACCATAGAACTTGAGATCGCAGGGCGTAGGGAACACCCTTCAGGTGTGGCCGACTTCAAAGCAGTTTACAACTTTATTTCAGCCGAGGGACACGTTTCTATTCCATGTCCCAGCAGCTCCACTCTCAAGCACCACAATTCCCATTACAATATAATACCTCAATACAGAATATTATAATTTTCCAGCACATATGAATCATTCATATACACGCACTGCGAACAATTCGCATGCTCTGTGCATTTATCATTCATAAACATATGCCATATCCCAAAATAAATTGCAATATGTGTCACAAAATAAAATACATAGATAAAGTGGAAGTCGTCGAAAATGCCAGACTTGAAAAGCCGAGGCGAAAAGTGGATCGCAGTTGGATGACATGGTGACATCCACACAGCTGCGCAGACATCGGAATTTATTCCTGACATCTTTGACCTTGTCTGGGAACCGTTTTACATCGTTGTGGACTGTGCGATGACGTCAGCGAGCGCCACTTACAGTTACTTTTGTAAAAGCTAATCAGATAAAACTTTTTGTAATTAGCGTGTTAGTTATGCCGTCGAGCGTGACGTTGAAACCTGCATGCATTGTTTTTGCAATTTTACTCTCTCAACATGGTTTGAGGTTCATGTTCTATTGTAAGTTTGCATTCTCCATATGCCTTCGATCATCACTCTTAAATTTGTTGATCAAATTTTAGAACACCCTGTCTATGTAATATTAAGCTATTAAATTCTAGAAATCAAGGCATACTGATTCTTGTGACGTAAAATTTGAACCGAAAACATAATACTTCGGACAAAGAACACAGCTTTTCTATTTGCTCAAATAATGTATTAAACGATTATAGTGATGCTCAGGGAATTTAAAACATATTTGCACACTTTTGGAAAAAAGAACTTATACTTATGATATAAGTTTTTGAAAATAGCCTGCCAATACATGGCATTAAATATTTTATTATTAGACAAAAAGTATAGAATAACGCAGACATTTAATGGAATTCAAAGAAATTTCAAATGAATCCCGTATTTGGAAACAGGAGAAAAATCTATTACGTATAGATTCACGTTGAAAGAAAAAGTAATATATTGAAAAACGTAAGGAATTTTTATAGAGTTATCAATGTTGTTTGAAAAAATTATTTATTTTTTCTTTGTGTTCAATCGGAAATTTCTTAGAATGCTCTTGCTAGAAATGAAAGAAATTGGTTATACTTGCACAAAAATATATTGTTAAATTTGAATGCAATCATTGCTAAAAAGCAATATGCATACCGTGTACAAAAAATCAACTACGAACTTCTGAAAGGGAGTAAAATGATCCAAGAGAACTCGATGTAACATAATAATGTGCAACCGTAAGCGTTGTTTCTGCTCAGTAATTATTAAACATTTTGGGGAAAGTGCTGAAGCATTTGTGCTTTTGTTTTTTAACTAGGTTCCATAAATAATAGGTTTTATTTCTGAATACAGTACCTTTGCTTTAAACGAAAAATGCATTATTATTATAATTATTATTAGTACTAGGGGCCAAGGCCCCTGGACTCACTAAGCTCGCTTTTCGAATGAGACATTCGGCTCCTAATGAGGCATATTCGTAAAAAAAAGGCATGATTTCAACAAGCAAAATCCAAAGGTTGGATCAGATAGAATGTTACCGAACTACAAATTGCTTGATTCTTGCATGTTTCATGGAACATAAAAATTTAAACGTCGCACTATTTTTAATTATGTGAAATCCATGGAACACCCTCCGTATTAGCCAATTATGGCGATTTTTCATAATTTGGCGACTTGCGTATATGTATAGTTAATAATTAGCTCTAAGAAAACAGTACTCCATATGTTTTCTTTGATAAAAACTACGGACCCATGGCGACTTTTGGCACCCATGGCGACTTTTCATTATTTGGCGATTTACACATACTCACAACCTATAATTTCTGCTCATGTAAGGTTTCCGGTTATTTTCATATACATAATCTTTTGCAGATTGGCGTATTTAGCACCACGGATTATATCATCTCGTTGCGCTGGCAGATATCCGAAGTGTACTATAACTGCTATAATGGCATAGTTAACACCATCAAATATTTCTACTGGTAGCAAATACTCCAGCTAGACCAAACAGGCTTTAAAATAATCTGCATTTTAATTATTTTTCATTTTCAAGATACTGGGTTCTAACATTTCGGAACTCGGGGTTCAAATTCACCCTGTTTGGAGAGGGGTCCTGATGCCAAAATGGCGACTTTTAAATCAGTTACAATTAGTTATTGTGTTTTGGAAAAATGAATAATCGCTAATTCTAAACTCCTGTTGTCTAAGCGAACTTACTATTTGAATTTGTGAAATTTGTGTAACACACTTTGAGTTATTTATTTCATATACTTTTTAATTTGGCGTAAAATGGGTGTCATTCTACTTCATGTTTGTCTATTTAACGCGATTCTACATACGTGGAATTGCTTTGTTGTAAAGGAATGAATGATTTCATACCAAATCTGGCAACCATTATGTTTATTTTTTCAGTTTTTTATTAATAACTTCTAAAACAATTCGATTTTCGAAACTTACGTCAGCTTATCAGGTTTCTCATAATTTTTCAAATCTGTGGACACCTTAGTCGAAACTCAAATCCCCACGGTTTAGGAGGAGATAGCCCAAAAAGCTTTCACAGCGGCGACAGCGACCGTTACTTTTTTTTTAGTATAGAGAGATTCGTATATCATTACTGAAAACTATGCAAAAATGTCCTGAGAAAGTAATAATTAACTACAGCGTAAGAAATACCTGTAATTTTACCACGCATAGTTCTATAAAATAAAACAGCTAAAGTGCTACAGCTTTCAAGCACAGCACTGTGTGTAGAAAATCCTCTCACGAAATGACGTTATGACATTGATAAACCAATCACAAGGAACCATGTACAACAAATTTGCAACCTTTCTAATTGTCCTTTTTAAAGTGTAATAGATTTTTTAAAATAATTGCTTTTGAATTTGACATGTGAGATTTTTGCCGGGTGTCAAGAGGGAAAATATTTTTTGGAAAACCTGTTTAGGCCAATTCTGACATTCGGTGTGCCGCGATGCTTTCAATCACTTTTAAGTTATTCATGAGTTTGAACATCTCTTCCACTCATCTTTCCGTAATTTGAAAATTAAGTTTAAGTAAACGCTCGATAAATCCTACTGCGAAAAATAACATTTTCTGCACAAAGATTTAATGGCAACAAAATGTTACGTATTTTGCGATTTAAACATGCTATTTAAACGCGTAAATATTTGTGAATGTTTGTGCTTTATGAGGTTCCGGTGGCTTGGAGGTTAAGGGACTGTCCTGCTCTATGCCATTCCCCAAAGATTAAAGTCTTTGGTTCGATTATCACTCAATCTCTTGGCTATTTGTGTTTGTCCAAAAACTTTCCTGTAAATTGGCAGATGAAAATAAATCAACTTGTAATTAGAATTAACTGAGATAGCGGCTAAAGAGCCATAGATTACGAAAGACTATATTTCTCAAGCAAATTATGTGTGGTCGAAACTTTTTGTCGGAATTTCAAGAGGATTAATGGCATAAATACTTCATCCGCTTTAAAAAAAAAGCAATATACGGAAGATTTAATAGGAATCCCGCAATGATCTAGTTGCTAAGCTCCCTTCCCATAAGAACACAGAAATTGTAGAGCCGACCTTGTCCTGGATTGGGAGCGACAACTTCTCTCGTCTGGACTCCTGTGAGACCGCAAACGCTAATCTGATTCGTGGCTCCAGTGTCCTCCATTTTCAAATAACACCTCTGGGGGTACCGATGCAGGTGATATGTCTATATGGAATTGGTTTAAAACTAAGAAACGCTGAACTAAGTCGGTCTTCCTCCCAGTGGGGCTCAATAAAATGCAAGCCGTTTGTTTAACCCATTGCCGAAGATCTTCACCTATTCGCAGATAGGTGGCGATTAGCAAGAAAAACACAACAACACATTAAATTGGTTCTTAATAAACAAACGAAATCAATCTGTAGGTATGGAATTCACAAACCACTTGAACTGAAAAGTTAATAGAAACAGCTTCAATCAGCCTTTGTAAAGATGACGAATGTTAAAAATGTTCAACTTGTGTTGCACATACTAATGATGATGAAAGAAATTTTGTTTTATTCTAAAAAACACAGCTAAATCCAAATTTGGATATAGCCAATTTTGGTTAATCACTGAGTGGAAAGAAAAGTGAGAAATAGCACAAAAATTATATGGTGATTCTTGAATGAAATGTATATTGTAATATGTAACAAATGCTACGCAATGATTTTTGCAAAGTATCTAGTGTGGCCAAAACACCAGCATAAAAATTCAAAATACCTCTTTTTTTATCTTAGCAATAAATCTTGGTATTTCTGTTGAACGCACATACACATATAGATATATATAAAAAACAAATTGCTTGCGATCTATTTCAAGTAGCATTTGAAAGAGAAATTGCGAAAACATTACAGAAAACTTCGACTCTCCTGGTCATGAAAATACGAAAACCTTGGCGGTTGTAAGTATTTTTTTGAAAAACAAAGTATCACATGGAACTCTAAAAAAAAGATCACATTCACGGTAAACATTCATGGAAAAATAAAAGGAACAAAGAAATGTTGCATCAGCTATTGTTGATAATCTGCGATGGTGAAAGTGTCATGACCAGCTGCATTTTTCCGAAACAAAACCGGAATTTTTAGATACATTGGAACAGCGAAAATTTTCTTTTGAAGCATACTTTTTTTTGAAAAATGCACTATTGAATGCTATAAAAGTTTCGAAATGTGAGTTGTTATGGTATATACGGGTAGTAATAAAAATCACTGAGGATTGTTTACAATCTAGCTACTTGAACAGATATTATACTGTATTAATGAATGGAACGCTTTTTTATTTTATTTTCTGCCATTTTTTTTTAATTTTGAGAAAATAAAAGTAGCTAATATCGATACTTTTTTAATTTATGTTTTCTTCGCGTTTGCCATACATATTAAGCAGCTAATTCTGCAAAACAATAAATTATAAAGATGTTTGTATTAAAATACAACATTTTGCATACTGTAAACTGGGAGATTTTTTTATCACTTTTTAGAGCTGTTTACTTCAAAAGAGTTTTCCCGACCAATATAAGCCAGAACCTGATCTGAATACCTCAGAAATTAAGCGCCTTTGGATAATTTCTGTAGTTTTCATTTTTCGAGCTTTCCTCATTCTTACGACACTTGATAATATATTATAGGAGATAGTAGGAGGTTTATTTTATAGGAGAAAGAATCAACTAAATCGACAAGTTGGTTTAACCATTTTGAACCTGTCTTAGATTTCACAATTGGAAGCTTGGAGTTGAGTAATAGATTGATTAAAATAAATAATTATGAAAAATGACGAATCATTGCAATAACGCGCTGTTCCTCGCTTTAAAGAGGTACAAAATGTCTATTACTAAATTCTAATTTAAATGAAATTACTGGTTTTTAGATATTTACCAGCTGGATTTTTCTAACATGTATTTTTTAAAAAACTATTCGATCGGTTAAAAAAAAATCGGCAAAACGGTACATATGTTTACACCACAATATCTAAACAAAAATCAAAAAAGAAATAGCTTCAATTGCCTTTCTGGAACTTTGTATTACTTTGCTTCTTGCGATGCTTAGAGCTCCTCTCTTGGATCAAAATAAAATGATAGGTATCATAATAGTCAAAGTAAATGATCTCAAATAAGCAGATTTCTGTGCTAGGGATTTTCACTACATGCCCATGTGATAAGCAATCTCCTGTCAATTCTCAATTTGTATTCATGAAGACTAAGCTCAATTTATTTAATTTCTCTCCACGCAAAATAAATAGTTAATTCAATACTTGTAACTTTACAGTTATAGTCGTAAGTGTATCAATTGTTGTAAAGTTGTTAAATTAAAAAACGGACAGAAATCGAAAGTTATTTCTAGGGTTTTTTTTAGACTAGGGAAATAAAATTACTTAAATAAGAAACAGATGGAACATTTACTTAGTGACGCTTAAAAAATCAGATTTTTTAATGCTATTTTACATTTTATTTCCTTCGCGTGAGTCAAATCATTTCCGTTCCCCAGCAGAGGCAACAACTTTCACTCTCGGAGAAATAGGAACAATTCTGAGTTCTTTAGTTTTATAGTTTACAAATTTATATGAATTTTAATCCATGACTTCTCACAGACAGATATAAGTACTTTTCTTTATGCAAATAAATGTCCAGGAAAACCACTGTGTTATAAATGCATTAATGTTATATTATAAATGCATTAATTTCAATACTCAACTCAAATTTTTCAAGGATTAGAAGAAATTTTTCTAATATGATTAGGTAACTTTACTATTCTTACGTTAAACGAAATTTTCATCGGCATTCAATGCCTGAAAAAACCCTCTAATCCATGGGTTTTTTTCACATGTTAGAAATAACTCTTCACCTATGAATAAATAAATATAAATTATCTGCACTTGACAAAAAGAAAAAACACATTCTGATGGCCTATACTCGACGCATTTAATCTTACTCGTTTAGTGTAAATAATTCTGTATTCTGTTTTTAATATAATTTTTTACCGAAGTAAAATTGTTGCCACTTAATTTGTAAAACTAATTCTAAATTTAACGCAACCTGCAAACGAAAATCTAGTACCTAGAAGCTAGAAGAAAAAATAAAATTAAATTGCCAAAATATCGAATCTATTTTGATTATGACGTAGATGTGAGAACTTTTAACTTTTCTAACCAAATAGATAACTTTTTCTCAGATTAAAAATTACTAAAAACCATAAAACGGGTTGAGTTTTTTATTTTTAAAGCGGCTTTGGTTTTTTTTTCATTTATTACATAATTATGAAATATCTGAAACCCCATCGTACCAACGGTATAGGCTTTATTACGCTTTTTTGCATAACTTTTTAATTTTTTAAGGAATGGCGGTAAAAGTTCTGTTCCGGAATAGAACATAACGAAATCAGCTATCATCTTAACAAAATGTATTAGGACATGAAATGAATCTTCAATGAATACATTATTTCGAGTAATATTCGTAAGAAAAGTTACAGAAACTTTACAGTAAACTTTGATGATACTGATATTGAAGTACAGAAAACGTGGGATCGAAAGAAATAACACGAAAAACATTGCGATGAAAAAGCAAATAGGATGAATTCAAAGTAAAACATTCATGAAAAAATTTATAAGGGATTTATAAAAACCTTTTGTCAGCAGTTATGTATAATCTGTGCAGGTTAAAGTGTCGTGTCCAGATGAGCCTTTTCGAAATAAATCAAATATTTCAAACTAAAATTGGAATATAAATGTTTTCTTTTGTACAATTTTTAGAAAAATGCATTTTTAAATTATACAAGTTTATGGCAGAATGGTATACTTTTAGATGAAGTGAATTCTAAAAATCGCAAAACTAGATTGTTTTTAAATAAAAAAAAATGCAAATGTAGTGCTACTGGCGATTTTATTAATATTATTGTTATCCCTTTTTTCTGTTTCTACTATGAAATGTCAAAAAGTTTTAATAATACTTTATTTAGTCCTGATGTTTTGGTTTAACATTTAAAGTAAATTTTCTTGCTACACTGGACTTTTGCCCTATTAAAAAAAAGCAGTAGAAATTCCTAAATGAAAGTAACGTATAAAATCAAGGTGTTTAGATCCATTGGGAAAAAACAACAATAATCAATTTTTATACAGATTAATTTAACACGTTTATCTGTTATTATGAAATGATTGGTTTGCAAAATGAAAAATAATGCAGTAACTTCCATATTGGTTAAAAAATAAAATAATAACAAATAATTGCAAAATAAAAGTTTGTACCAGTGTTTGTATCAATGTTTGCACCCAATCTGTTGCGAAAAACTGAAACACGCCGTTGATGCCATGATAAATAATAATAATAATAAAAAAATAACAACGATAGTAATAATACTAAAAACATAGCATGCCTATTTATTTTTTGGCTTTAAAATAAAGATACAGATATGAAACTTTTAGACCGATATTTCGAGTTGTAGTTTGAAAAAAAAAAACACATCGCTCATAAAGCCATTCGAAGAAACTCAGCCTGCTTGATACAAAAATACGAAAAATGCGTATTGGAAGAAAATCTGAAAAAAATATATGCAATAAGGGATCTAATTCAAGGTAAAACAATCATAAAAATTCATAATAAATAAATAAAAAATACATAAAACTTTCATTACCTTTTGTTGTTAATCTGTGATAGTGAAAGTGTCATAAGCAGCTGGGTCTTTCCGAAACAAAGTAGAAATTTTGCATATTGGAATAACCAATGTTTTCTTTTGTATCGTCTTTTAGAAAAATTGTATGGAAGCATCGTAAAATGAAATACTTTTATACGCAGTAAACAATAAATATCGCAGAAACAGATTGCTTACAAACACTTATTTACAGAATTTTTTTAACGAGTATAAACCCTAGAAAAGCAGTAGTGCGGATACAGAATGCATTACTTAAAAGTATATGCAAATAACGCTTAAATATGATTTCTTTTTTGAATTATTAAAATTAGTAACCACAAATGATTTATTTCTTTGTTTCCAAAGTTATTTTAGAGCTAGATATTTCATGTATCAGTAATTTTCATGGTATTTATAACATATGTTTTAAAAAGTTGTTAATAAATCTGTTTAGGATATAATAATTAAATTGAAATAAAAAATAATAAAAGAAACTTATGTCGTGTATATTTTTACAGTTGACAACTTAAATGACAACATATTTTCTTCCGTAAAAATGAAATTTAATTGTCGAACCCCATCTTGTACATAAATGTTTATCAATCATTAATTTAATAAAAAAAATATTCTCAATGCGAAATATATGCAAAAAAAAAAGATATTGTGAAAGTATATGAAATCTGAAGTCTGGTATTGGAAAGTCGGTATGTCATATAAAGTAGTTTTAAAGGTTTGATTAGCGTTTAAAATAAAACAATTGCGTTCATTATAATGGTTTATTAGAAAGAAAAAAACGTGTTATTTCTACTTAATAAATTTATTTCCATCAAGAGGTAAAACTCCTTTGGAATTATCCTTAGGATTAAAATATCCTTAGGATTAAAATATGTTTTTATTAAACATAGACTTAAACTTTAAACTATAAAATGTATTTATATGTAATAGACAAAGTTGTCATAAAAAAGCTTGCCAGCAAATAAATCTCTAGTCACATGTTAGCTCAACGAATTAAAATACAGTTATTCAGGGTAATTCTCGTTCACATTCCCGGTATTTTCATTTGTCCTTCTTATGCTACAATATTATTTTCAGACTAAATGACATAAAAAGACAGGATAAATCCTAATTTGTAACTTAATTTATGTAAATTAATAAATTCTGATAATAAAAGCAAAAAATAATAAAACTCGACTGTTCGAGCCTCGTCAGGGGGAGACCCCTCTGAACCCCCCCTAATTTTTTAGTTTCATTATTGCCATATTAAAACTATTTTAATTGACTGTGTCATTTTATCTCTCATCTTTCGTGTATTTCGCCTGGTAACCCTATGTTGAATTTTTATGATTCTAACCTATTTATAGAAAAATGCATGTGATGCATATACTACAGCTTACGAAATATTGCAACAAGAGATTAAAGCTGTTGTGAACTAATAGTCTTTAAATATATGTAAAAAATACGTGTGATGCATATTCTACAGCTTACGAAATATTGTAACAATAAACCTGTTGTGAACTAATAGTATTTAAATATATGTAAAATTATGTCGCATTTTTGGGACACATTTTTCGGAGAATTCTCAATAGAGGGGATTTACTTGCTGCAAAGTTACCCTGTCATTCGGTATAATTTTGAACGGGTATCAGAAATTGGATGTAAAACACCTTGTTTTATTTAGGCTATAAGTAAGGACAACTTTGAACTAGTACAGCTAAGTATGAAAGTATTTGGAAAATCCTTAGCTGCAGTTCTCAATGTCAGAAAATTTGGATATTTTGAATAACATCATAAAAACTATATTAAGTAGAAACAGTGGCGTAAGAACATCATAAATATATTGAAAAATTATTTTTTATTCAACGTATACATACAAAAAAGTTAAAAACAAATCTTCAGTTCATTCACTGAACTCAGTGTATCAATTTAAAATAGAAAAAAGAAAATGAAAGTGAAACCCTACAAATATGCTAGCCGTTAAGTACACTGCAAGCCACAATGGAGCATACATACATATTTTCTACTCTTTATACTAGAAAATTGACCAAAAAAAAAAACTCACACAAACTTCCTAAAATTTTCTTTTTGACTCTCTTTATTTCTTGCGAAACTACACGACTGCTTCTCGAAGTCTCCTTGACTAATAAATGGAATAATACCTTCTGAAGATGACTTTTTAAACATAATGCGGTTTTCCATACTACAGATCATCATTGATGTTGGACAATTTCCAATATAAGCACTTGACTTCTTCATGCATCTCACCAAGAAAGTCCACAGTGCTGCTTAACCTCTTTACTAATTTTTGTGCTCAGAAAATGCTTTCCTTTCATAGAATGTTTTCACTTTCAACTTAATAATACTTAAGAACAGTTACTAATTTATTGAAAAATATTATCGAGACGTTAAGTTCCGATTATTTTTAAAACCAAAAAGGTGTTCAAAATAATTTAAACGAATTTATAAATGTGACTGCAAATATATCGAATGCAAAATATACGAAAATAATAGCATATGGATTTACAACACGAATATTTAAAAAAAATTCTAATTGCAATCTAATGTTAAAAAATTATATACATATATATATATATATATATAATCTAAAGTGGAAAAATGCAAGTATTATTTTTCAGTCACTTCAATCTGGATGAAAGCAAAATCACGCTACAAAAAATTGACTTGATATCCGTTTCTTAACATTGATATTTGCATAATATATATACCAAAATATAGTGTATGAAAAGTATAAAACGAAATCACTTTCACATCTTTTAAATATTAATTAGAGCGATCCTTTTTACCAACATATTCTCCATTGTCTTTACAAGTTCTGTTACAGCGACAATGATTATTGACTTTCTCGTTTGGAAGGAGAAAATGCGACAACTTCACTCATCTCTGAACCGGTGTCTCGAAGTCTCATCTTTGGGCTTTGAGTTGTTGAGTCTCTGAGTTTGACAAAAATTGAAAGGGAAAAATCAATGGAGAATTCTATTTCACCACACGAGTTTCAGAACTCTGTAGCGCATATTATGTAAAACTGAATTCCATTTCTCTGTATCGCAGCTCTTCGTTCTAAAAAAAAAAAAAAATGTAGGTTTACAGGACAAGTAACGAAGCTGCTCATGTAATATCTTCTAAAAATAAATGCAATCGGAACTTGACAGCTAATTACTGTTGTAAAAATATTGTTTTTGTGGCCAACATAAAATAATTTTAAAGATTTGCAAGCAGCAGAATGAAGGTTTAGGATGTTGAAGTAACATCTAAGGAATGTTCGGGAAATATCTTCAAGAAAGACAGAGGTGCAGTAATCCTACTATATAGTAACACTGATCACTGACTCATAAGATTAAAAAGTTAAAAATGTTAAAAAGCAGAAAAAGCTTAATAACATCTACACCATTTGTACGATGCGCTTGAAAATTTCCATAATTATGTATAAAAATATAGAAAACAACTTGCGCTATTTTAAAATTCTGAAAATCCACCCCTTCCCTCATTTTTAAGCGAATTTTCGCACTTTTTTAGCTAAATTTTATTTCCGAGAGTAAAAAAGTCAGTCAGTTGCGACAAAATTAGCTGTTTCAAGTGGCAATGATGTCATACTGAAATAACGGTTATCAGGCTTCGAAGGAAAAATTGCGATTCCAATTCGTTTAAGAGGCATTGCAGGGGCAAATCGGGCAGGGAGTTCCCATCACCATCTCAGAATTTCATGATTTTCTTTTATTGTGTTGCCTTACCCAAGGAAAGAACAAATCTGAAATATTTTTGATTTACTTCTTTTAGTTTTGTAGTTATGGGGGGTCAAAGTACCCCAGAGGAGCAACGTCGAATCAATTTAGGGCCATTTTTGCCTGTGACTGGCTCAGAGATGCTTCAGAGAATTTTTTCATTTTATCCTATAATATACCTTGTATATTAACATCTCAAATTGAAAATTCATTCGAAAATTGTCAGATCCCCAAATTAGGGCCCCCAAAATACCCCAAAATTCATTAAAAATACAGTTTTAAGAATGCTTTAAATCTTGACTCTGACGTGATACAGAAAAAAAATTTTGCACAGTGCAGTTATATATCTTCATATAAAGTGAATCCAATGTTGAAAATTTTGAAGGCCCCCAGGGCCCTCCGGTACGGGGCCCCAAATATGTCCTTAGCGCTAATTTCCGCAATTTCGATGCATTGGTACAGCCGAAGCCGACTTCCCACAGGGGAACAATTGACATGGAAATGTAGTATCATCAAAGCAGTTTGATATTATGAAAAAACATTTCTTGAAGGTACAACTGTTTCCAAGAAAAATCCCCAAAAGTACCTCCCTGTTTGGGACATTCCACTGGCAAGCATGGGGGCATTCCGACATTACTTTTAGAAGTTTAATCGACAGTGGCTATATTGAAAATTAAATTATTCTTCATATATCTGAAATATATTCTCCATATATCACATATCTTAGAAGGATTTTAAATTATTCAAAGCTTCTTATGTAATTACAACTACTAAAATGTTTTCTTTTATGCATCGGTAGTAATAAAAAATGGCACAACATTTTCAGTGATGCAAAGTCAAATGTGAAGCCAACAGGTATGCAAAACATATATTTATACATTTATACATTTATATATTTTAAATTTATACATTTATACATATTACACATGTCTTTACACATTTATACATGTTGCCGAAAGTATTGCAAAATATATAGACTGCCCAGGTGATGTTGTGGCTAACGCGCCAGTGTATCACACCGTAGGTGCAAATTCAATAACGGGCATGAGCTTGGTGTGAACCCGTCCGTTCACATCGGGTAACGTTGTTCACCTGCTTGCGACATATTGTCCGCACTAAAATGGACGATACTTCTGGTCTTAGTAGTGGCGAATACCTGATGGGCAGGTACTGTACTATATTTACAAAGTTAGATGTTTTATGCATTCTGTATAGTAGTTAGCATAAAAACTTAAACACAATTAATTTGTCGAAGTAGTTACTTAAAGACCATAACCTCTGCAGAAACTTCGTTAACTTTTACAAGTATATTAATTCATACATTAAGTAAACTTTTTTCAGTTACATTTTCTTCCGCTTCTTGAAATTAAAGTAAACAATTTGTCTAAATTTGTCATGTAGTTTTTGTGAGTACAAAATAGTCTAGAGTGAGATTGAATTTTGATTTACAGTGGACGAATAAAGCATGGTGTGGTATGTAACAAATGGGAAGTAAGAAAAGACTTCAAAGATATTCCACATTACTAGGCACGCTTAAAATACTGAAACTGTCATTTCATCTTAAACATATTAAATGTGGAATTTTTACGGTTTATCTTTTATAATTCTCTCTACACTTTAAAATATTTAAAAAAAGTTGAATTTTTTTTTTGCGTACATTAATTCTTCTCAATCAAGTAGCTAGATTGATATAACTAAATATTCTTGTACTGTTTAATATTTATATCGCATCTAACTGGCTTACTTGAAAACGTACATTTAAATGAAATACTGTTTTATAAATTCCGATTGTCTTTTTACGAATTGAATGACTCTGCTGCTCTACAATTACTAATATCAACATCTTACAATATTAATACCTATTTCAATTATATTTAAGGAAATTCAGAAAAAAATAATCTTTCTTTACTTTTTTTGCATTAATTGAAATAAAGAATAACAAGGAAATAAGTTAAATTGAAAATACGGCTTTTTCCGTCAGGCAATTCACCATAAATGAAAATAATTATATTTTGTCTTTATGTATGTAAGTTCCCACTTTCGTCGAAGCATAACATCCGAAAATGCAAATGGTAGCCATGTAAATATAATAATGAGAGAGAAAGCGTGTTAGAGGAACGTGACGAATTTGTTGTATAAATTCAGAAAGAAAGGTTATGTTTGTACGAAACTGAGACAACGACACGAAAGTACATGGCATCAGTGAAGAATCATTCGTCAGAAAGAAAAAAAAATACATTTCGACATTTTCTGCTTGCAATATGTGAAAGTGTGAGTGACATGACATCAATACTTTCTTTTACTTTTCTAAGGCCAAAAGCTTTCAGACGTGATGAAAATTATATTTTGTATGGCTATATGGAATCACAGCGAAGTGATTTTTGGGATAAAATGTTTTATTTAAATAGCAAAATTTGTAATAACGGAAAATTATTACAAACAATTGCTTATTTATTGTAGCACGTAGGTACATTTTGCATTTGAATTACATTAGCATTTTAATTTAATCTCATTCGCTAGCTTCATTTACCGAATTGCAATGCACTGGAAAGAAGCATTCGATACGAGTGACATTTAAATATCTGCAATTTTATGTTATTATTTTACATATAATTGAGCATATTAAGGCATGCAATCTCCATTCATGAATACTATGGCTTCTGGAGCTGACTGACGGCACTTTTTGGGAAATAAACACTATTAAACATAGCAATCTTTGTACAATTTTAGAACCACGAAAAGATTTTAACATAGCTTAGGAAAGGTTACAAGGATTTATTCAATTTTTTTATAAATTGATTACAAATCATGTATTCTAAAGTTTTCTGTCAGAAGAAGATCTGGAATGGCAAATACCTTTGCAAAGCAAGGGGAGAGCATTTTCTCTCGTGATTGCGTCATGTCATGGGCTGATTGAATCAGACGCCTTCTAGTGCTATAAATAAGCGTGCCTGCCTCGTTTATCAGAAGTTCGTTATTGGATTTTGCGTACACAGTGCTTTTGTATAATTGTTGTAATGGGTAAAAAAACCGTCACTTATTGTTGAAAAACGGGCACAAGTAGTGGCGCCGCATGAAGTTGGCTTTCCTGAACGTGAAATAAATTTGAAGTTAAATGTCAGCAAGAGAGGAGTGCATGAATATATCAGTAAATTCAAAATTTCGGAAAATTTTACGGTCTTAAGAGAAGCGGTAGCCAGAGAAAAACTAGTGCACGTGATGATCATGTAATAAGAAGAATGGTTACGATCTCCAACAAAGAACTGCTCTGGCTGCAAAGGGTACCAACGTCAGTTCGGGTACTGTTTCAAGACGTTTGACTAAAGATTTTTGTTTATTATCCTATAAACCTGCAGAAAACCTCGACTTACTCAAAGTATGAAAAAGAAACGACTGACTTTCGCCAGACAGTATCAGAATTGAACAGTATCAGAAAGAACAGTATCAGCGGGGTGCAGTGTTATTTTCCGATGCGGCAAGTGTGCAGCAATTTTCTATAAGTGCTAAATGTATTCGCCGCGCATTTGGCAAAATATTGCTGACAGATATATGATTCCAACAAGGAAGCACCCTCCAAGCCAGATGATAAGGGTGCAATGCCTGCGTCTGGTACTTCTGTTCTTTATTTCCGGCCACCTAAAACCACGATGAACAGCAGTAGGCACCTTATTTTGTTACGTGCCAAGTTGAAGCTTCACATGGATGTTCACAGATGTTCAGTTTTCATGTATGATGGGACTCCGTGTCGCAGGGCAAGGACTGTTAGAGACTATCTGATGGCTACTCAAATCCAAGTGCTTGATTGGCCAAATAACACCCCAGGTTGGAATCCCATACAGAATCTGCGGTGTACTGTGAAAAATAAAGTAGCAGAAAAGCTACCATGCAGTGCTACATAACTTCATGAAGCAATAAAGCATGTGTGGTGTACAGGGATTTCTCAAGCTTAATGCCAGTCTATCGTTTATAGCATACCTAAAAGTATTGCAACAGTGATGAAAAATAAAGGAGGTCCGACAAAGTACTGACTATACTTCAGTAACCCTGTTCTATTTTGTTCATTTGTAACGGATGTTTTTGTTGCGGAGTTCGATTAAATCTGATTTTTCTATGTGTGTTCTGAAATTTTTGCAACGACTGTATTTATATTTTTAATGCAAATTTGCTAAATTGATGTGTGTATACAACTCTTAAATTGTGCTTTACTTTTTTCGCAATGCATCATATTTATGGTAGATTTTAGTGAAATTTACTAATTTTTATGCTATAATAACTTCATTTATTTGCATATAAAAATATCTTATTTATTTTATAGTAAAATTGGAATTGGTATACATTCGTAAATGAAGCAAAAACATTGTGTAAGATAGATAAATATCTCCAAATTTCTGTCATTTTAAGTTCATTAATAGACGAAAAACAACTCGGCAGCAATTTTACCTATGCGGACTCAAATTTATATTAAGAAATAATAATCAAATATGGCATTTCCTTACTCAGACAATTTTTTATAATGAATAAAGTACACGTATTTGCATACCATGGTATGCAAATACAGCTCTATTTCAAATTATCAATTAACACAATGGAGAAACGTGACGATTGTGGTGGGAAAATTCTGGCAACAGCTGTGGACGATTACGATTCAGGGAGCACGATACAATACCGCGAAAGTACTTGATATCGTGGTAGGGCCATTCATCATGAAAGAGAAAGGAAAAGAAGTACTTTCGGCATCTATTGTTGATAATCCGTGAAAGTGTATGTGTCATCAACAGCTGTATCTTCTCAGAACAAAAAGCAACAATATTTTTTTCGGTATCACGACATGTCAAACGTTTAGTTCAGTAGCAGGCTCTATGTGAAGTGATTTTCTACGCAAATTAATGCAAATGGTTAATTATTTGAAAATGAACAAATTAAACGTTAAAACATACTTTTAAATTAAATATTACAATAGAACATTTTATTTGTTTACTTGCTTATTTTGTTAGATGTTTGTAAAAGTGATATAAAACTTTCTTCCTTCAAATCACACTATTTTATAGTTCTAAGAAATGTTTGTAGAAATGTTTGACTTAGCAGTTGTGTAGCCAAAAATACACTAGTTACGTAACTATGTAAAAAATAATATGCAATTATATAGAATGGGAAATAAAAGAGACACGAAACTTTTATCGATAATTTGATCATTTTTATAAACGAAAACAAAATTTCATAATAGAAATATTTCTGAAATCTAAGGATTTAACTTCAACACATTATCAGAACTACTATGGGGATTTTAAATATTGCAATATTAAATATATAATTCCGTTATATTACATTCATTACGTAACAAAAAACTCTGGGCATTCTTTAAAATAACTCAAAACAATTTGGCATTTTTCTAAGCACAATATAGAGAAAATTCCAGAGCATTTTTTAAAATTATTTCTTATATTACCTTTGAATAGACAATTTTACTAGCATGCTTATAGATGTATAGAATTTATAGCATATGTAAAATATAAATTTTAAATGCAGGCATAGTTTTCCTAAAAACTACCATTACTTAAAATGACAAACATATTACCAGAAATGTATTTAAATTATATGCAAGAATATACTATTCAAATAATTTTTCAGGTAATACATTATTTAATGAAAAAAAAACTGCTTACTCAAATAAATAAAATTTAAGAAAAATCTGTCACTAAACAGTTTGAGGTAATAATAATAATAATAATAATAATAAAGATTTTTTGTAATTTAATCATTACCATAACGGGTAATCTATTTTAAATTATGAGGGAAAGTTATAGCACAATGATACAAGGAAAGGAGAATTATAAATTTTCAGAAGTTATTTGAATAAAGTATTGCTACAGAATAATACAAGTATGCTTTCAGTAATTTAAAATAAATAGTGTTTCAGTAATTATAAGCAAATTTAGGGTGAAATAACACAAAAGTTTGTTTTAAACATTTTTTTTTTTCGAATTATCTCACTCTTGAAAATTATATGTATTTTAGAAATATTTAAAAGTTATTTAATATTCCGATTAGTATATTCAGAAACGTAATTTTGTTGACTTAAAGAAGTTACGTTTACACGCTCACACACACACACACACACTGTGTGTGTGTGTGTACATAATTTTAACTGTTTAATACTCATGAAAAGAACTCATAAGTCTCTGCTGAAAACCAAAAAAAAAGAAGAAAAAAGAAAGAAAATGTGCATATTTTTTTTTTTTTTTTTTTTTTTTTTTTTTTTTTTTTTTTATGCACAGACATATGTCTGCCTATCTATCTATGCATATTAGTGTAAGAAACATTGTTATTCATAACACAAAAGTTTTACACAATACGCCATGTTTATATTTTTATTTGTTTTTTTTTTTCGTGATACTGAGTGAAAAATGTAACAAGCGTATTGGAAAAATTCAAATGAGAACATTTCAATTAAAAACTTTTGAACAGTATTACAGGAATATTTTCAGAAACCATTTTGACCAGCATACTATACGTTTATATTAAACATTCATTCCGCTAGAAGAATAGAGATATGCATTTGAAAAACCTTAGTCAGCGAAACATTTTTTTTTGTCGTGATTCCTAATGCAAAGCGAGGAAATCAAATGCTTTCTGCTCATATGCATTGCAAATCTTCAACTGCTACGTACGTGTGCTAAAGCATGCATTAGAAGAAACATGCAAAAGCCCAGATGCAAACAAAATAATATACTACAGCGCGTATGTAACAAAGGAGGGTGGATGTGTGATAGGCTCACAAAATAAATAATTCATTCTGTGTTGGACGATTTCGAAGAGAAATATGCTAATAAATATATCTTTATACGCATTTTTCGAGCTGCATTTTCCCCATTTATTCTTAGGCATGCCAAATGAAACCTTTATTGAATTATTTACAAGTCCATTTTGAACGTTAAATGACGAGTTTTAATATTTCACTGTATTATTCGTACCACCTATGACAAATGCTCATTTGATAAAATCGCAACGACTTTTTAATTAGTAATGCGAGTGAAATGTGCATTTACAATTAAAATCGAATTTGGATTTCTAATGATTTACTTCTCATATGTGTGTGAATGTATGTATATAGAGAAAGATGTAGGGGAAGGGGAAGTCCGAAAATACAGTACCGTCGCTAGCAAGAGTTTAAGATGGTATTACGTGCAGTGGTGTTACAAACTCTGGGTCGTAGAACAAGAGGAAAAGGTGCTATGCATTAACTGTAATGAATTTTTTTGCGTCACGTAAGTACAACTTAAAGCGTTCAAAAAAATCCCCAAAAAATGTCTTAGCAATCTGAAGAAGAAAAGACTGCAATTTTTAATTAGGTATATTAATAGTTTGAAGTAAACCATAATGAGATGCTAATTTTATTAGATAATCTTTAGTTTTTGAATACCCGAAGACTTTCCAAATGCCGAAAAATTAAGTAACACGTGGTGTTAGTTTCTGCAGTTTCATGACGGTTTTTGAAACATGTTAGAAAGTGTTTTGCCATCCCAGGCATACACGGCCAGATAGATTTAAAAAACTTGCTTGTTTAAAGCATCCATTCAAAATTATAAGTGTTAAAACATATGAAAAAAATTGAAGAAAAAAAGATCATTTTTCGTCATACCATTTACTGAACCCTTTATCTATTGACAAAGTCTTTTTTTTTATCAAATTTTAAAATTGGAATATCGATTTTTCAGACGAAGTTTTCAGGTTTCTACTCCATGAAAGAATGAATCGAAAAAAATCAATCTTATTGAAACATCCTCCCAGTCAATTTACACAGCGAGTTTAAAATTCTTTACGTTCATCAACCTTTTCCAGTATTTGAAATGAATTATTTTAACGTGCATTAATATATCGTTTAAATTTTTCTTCTTTCATTTTAAGAAACAGGATACGTAACAGTGTTGTCTTTAATATACTTTTTTGCAATTTAGGAGAGCAGCAATAGGAATACCTTGAATGAAGAATTTATGATGAAGTTGTCTATTTATTTTATTTGCAGTGGGAACAAAACGTGCTATTCAAGATTAATAGAAAATTGCTCTGTAAAGCAGTTTTGAAGAAGAGACAAATTCAGACATATACATTTAGATAAATATGTATATATATATAAATACAGTGTGTCCAAAATTTACGGAGCACGCTTCCTCTATTAAATATAAGTAGCTAATGCAAATTCAGAAAAATTCCAAAAAATTCCAAAGTAAGACAGGAAAAAAAATTACTAAGAAAAAATTTCTCTGGTTAATTTTCGAAAAGGTTGAGCTTGTCGAATTTCTGTGCGGCCTTTAAAAAAATATTAATTAGTAAAATATGTTCTGTGTTCTAATGAAGTGATCGGCAGAATTTCACCATCATAAAAAATCAGATATTTTTTTAAAAGTTTATCAGGTTCTATGCATGAATCATTGATCAGGTTGATCAGGTTCTATCTCTGAATGCAATCTCTCTTATCGCTAGTACAAAAAAATAGTTTTATTTCGTAACTTCTGTATGACTCCTGAAATGCGATCATCAGACGTGAATTGAAAAGTGGTTTAAGTCAGCATATATTTACCTTCATATCTTTGATACTTTTTAGGATATAATTCTCGAGTTTTGTACATCAGCTCATTAGTGCAAGGGATACATTTTACTAATTAGCTGGGTTTTTTTGTGTTTCTAATGTTATATTGTTTTCTACTTTATCTTGAACAATCTCTCTCTCTCTCTCTCTCTCTCTCTCTATATCTATATATATATATATATATATATATATATATATATATATATATATACATACATTTTAACCAGAACTTATAAAGTGGCTGGTGAAAATCTTCTCAGTGTATATATGTAGGGCCTGTATTTTGCAAACGTGTTTCCCGTATAGTATTTGCGAAAAATATTGTAAATGTATTTTAGCTTAATGAGTGTTTATAAATATTTTTGAAATTCTCGTTTCCTTAATTTTTTAACTTTTCTATCAGCTTCCTAACCGATCAATTACACGGATATCATTATGACTAAATAAGAAAAAAAAATCCTATGGGAAGCACATATATAGTTCAGTAAGCATTGCATCCCACGAAATAACTTACGTAACGGAAAATGAGACTGGTTTCTCTAAGACATTACCGTGAAGGAAAATAATTAGAAAACTCTACTTGGGCGCATTATTTAGGTGACTTAGATAAAAGTAGGAACGGCAATCATATTCAATGGTCTCACGGGAATTAATACATGGTCTGTCATTCATCTGGCTTTTTTTTTGTGAGGCTGATCGAATGTGTTGGAGGAGAGACATTTGGTACTTAGTGTAGTTGCCATTCGGGTTAAGAAAAGACTATATATATATCGTATGATTGCATATAATGAAAATGTAATTTTCTGAATTTTGGAATATAGTGTATGAATATAATATGTATTTAAGGTAAGCGAAACTGGTATTATCATCATTTAAATTTTTGCATGTGTGAATTTGATGAAAAATCAAAGGAATGTCTATATTTTTTTTCGAATGTCAGGCACTAGCTATTTACAGCCTTTTTTTAAGACTAGGCAAGAAGGTGTGGTCATTTTACCATGGAGGCACTTAATAGATGGACCAGTCTTGCCTTGTAGGAACAAGTCGATTTTGTATTAATGAACATTCCGATTTGATTTTATTCCGCACTGAAAACTCCAATATTGAAGGTTATAGAATCTGAAGTTGTTTGTATTTGCAGGAAATTAAAGAATAATTTTTACAGAAATCGATCATAATAAACGTATAAATACATATTTTTTGTGTTTCAAATAAAAAATTAACTATTCAATTTTTCTCTATTGTTTTTTTGCAAATTAGTGCACAAAGGGAGGGAGTTATTTAACAAAAATTGAAATCACGAACTATAACTAATTTTTATATTTAATAAAAAATTAATATATTAGAAATAATAGCAAAGATAAAACGTAATAATAGAGTTTTTATTATGTTAAACATTACTCCTGTTATTCACATAATTACTGTTTTAGTTTAAATTACCGATGACTTCTCTTTTTCAAAACAATAACAACTTTATGTATGTACGAAGTATTTTTCTTTCAAATATAAGTAAATTAGTTATTTTTCCAATATATCTTGTCTCTGTAGCAAGAAAGAAAGTGATATTTTTAAACAGAAAATCAAAATACAGCACCGTATAAATTTGATCAAAGATAAATAAAAGTGTAGACATAAAAAATGGTGAGCTGACAGGATACAAGTATCAATGTCGTGAACTCCTGTCTAATTCCCATGACTGTCTGAGAAAACCTTATCCAAAATTTATCTACCTGCAATAAGGGGAAATAATACTTTTTTGGCATTAACGTACATATTCAGTACCAATAGTTTTTCTTTTCTCTATTGGATTTTCTACATTCGTTAGATGAGACGCCGACACTACATTCTTTATTGAAAGTCAGAATCCAATTTGTCTGTCTATTTCTTTTTCTTTGCATAGAAATTTACTTCTGTTAAAAATTACTTAAATGTACAAGAAATTTATTTGAATACGTTATATTCTGAAAAACGGTAACGCTCTGTTACACGAAACAAAATGTGAATTAAATTTTTATATAGAGCGAAGGCTATTAAAAAATTAATTCTTTATTTGGAAATTCAAATGAACTATTTATCTTTTGCCTTAAATATATTTAATGTTCGAAATTAGATGGCACTCTCTCATTTTTTAAATAAATATTTCTTATTTCTTTATTTATTTGTTACTAAAATAATATTAACAATCTCAATTAAACATTATGTTAAATATGAATGGTGAAAATATTTTTCAATGTATCAATACAAAATATTTATGAAATAATACGAATATTCTGAAGAAAGATTATGTGAAAAATTAATTAATTAATTGATGTTAAAAATTAATTGATTTACTAACGTTGTTTTCGCTGCTGCAGCTTTTAAACAAAATTTTGTTGTTTCCATTTCCCTAAGTATCTATTAGACATTCACCCTGATTACTCGTTCACTGAAAAAAAAGAAACCTATATCCGTTCGTAAACATGCAAGCATACATAATACATACAGATAGAATATATACAGATAGACAGAGAACGTTTTTCGAAGAAAAATAATTGAACCGCTTATGTTTAAGCATATAAACTATTTTAACAATAGCAAATTACAGTGCATTAGAATATTTAAAAAATATTGATAATAAATAAAATTGGGTTATATGTTATTAAAAATTTTTCGTTCTTTATTTTTGTGAAAGGAAGGCTAATGGTCAGGTTTGGTGAGACAAGATAAAAAAAAAGCTAAAAGAAAATATTTTAGTGAAATATTTAGCAAAGGATTATACAATCATGGCGAAATATTTTAGCAAAAGATGTAAAGTTAAGGGGTTGAAGAATGTGGAGTGGGAAAAGATTCGTAATAAGGAAATGAAAGTTGCTAACAAAGTGTGCTGAAATGTTTCTAAATTTCGGATCTTTGAATTTGAAATTTTGTTTTATTAAAACATTACATACAAATTTATTCCAGTGTAATTGTTGCAAATTAAAAAAAAAATGTCTCATTTCTTTGGAACCAGCTGCGGCAAATAGTTATTTAATCTTAAAATTCCCATACTAGCCTGTACCTTACTCAGAAATTTTGATCATAGTAAGTTTTATTCCCGCATAATCGTGTTTCGGTTTGATTAATAATTCTCCAAAATTTCGTCATTACGTCAAAAATTAAACTGCGCATTGATATTTTCTCGTTAATAAATTCAACATTCATATGCTTAATTTTCGCATCTTCGAAGATCTTGATTAAGAAGATAAACGTTAATCGGATTCGAGGAAATTAACATTTGCAAAAGGACAAAATTCAAAATAGGATAAAATTAAAATGAAATGTTCTGATCGCAATTTCAGTCCTTGTAGTTATGTAACATTTTGATTTACGGTACCTTTCGTGTATAATCAAGTGGAAACTTAAAAGATTTTACGAAAATTAGAAGATAAATTTAAAGTAATAGAAGTGAACGAGCAATTGCAAAACCTCTTTCGAAATTAAATTCATTCAACAATGGAAGCATTAGTCAAAATGAAAAGACATATCTTCTTGTCACATTTAAGATTAGCTCTAGAGGAACGAAGAAATTAACTTTATGGATCAAAATGAAGTGAGACACCAAAATTAGAATAATCAATAGCTCCATTTTGCGTACTTACTTAATTAAATTTGCTCAAGACGAATTATTGCGTAATCTGTTCACTAAGAAACAGGCTTGAAGAACCATTTGTAGAATATACGTGTATATCAAAAGTGTGAAGTTAAATTGAAGAAAATTATGTGCTGTTTTATTTCTAGTGACAGTACTGTGTAATTATATTATAATATAATTAAGTATTACCTGAATAAAAATGTCACACAGGAAATTCGAAACGAACGCTTTTGCTATTAGGACCAGTAAAAAAAAATATAATGTAAAACAAATTTATAGAAACTTCATTTTCTCGCTATTCACTGCTGCTATTCTCATAAATGAGAAAAGAAAGAAAAATTGTAAATTTGACATAAGATGTGCAAATTTGTAGTATTGGATAAATGTCATTGCAGTTGTCATCGTTCTATAGAATCCTACGTGTGAACATAACTTTTGCTGACCGATTAGTTTTCGTCAGCACTTTCGTGAGCAGATTTTATGAAGGGAGAAAAATCCCTTTTTTGGAAAGGTCTAATGCTTTTAGACTTGAAGCGTAAAAGACAAGAATTTCAAAATTTGTTATTCCATTACCGGTTGAGCTAAGAAATTCTAATCAAAGTTCGAAATCTTTGTTTTATTATTGAAGGTTTCCAAAGTAAAATTCTATAAAAGAAAACTATAAAATCAAATAACATATAATTCAAGTTGCACCAAAGAAGCTTGTGTAGCACCTTCGTATGGAATGACGATATAAATTGCTGTTATATTTTGGGAGCTAATTAATTAAAGAATCAAACTGGTTTTTTTTCAAGGGATAACAGTGAATATTAAAGACCTGGGAAAAAAATATTTTCTTGTATCCTGTATCTGGCTTAAGCTCATTTACTGGCACATTTTGCTTTTTGTACGATTCCATCCTTCGCTGTTCAGGCAAGTATTCAAATACACCTTATTGATAAAATTATTCATTTTTCATGATATAATGTACCTACTTATAAAAAGTAATTCAAAAGAGCTAAACATTTTAGAAGATTGAGATAAAAACAATTTAAAAACGAGCTTTCTTCTAAAACACAGGAAAAAGCTCAATGAAATACAATCTTTGCTCAATGAAATGCAGTCTTTGTTATCATTTTAACATAGTACATACACATATGAATTGAGTAATCAAAAATTTATAAAAAAACATTTTTAAAATACTTGAATTATACAATGCAATTGATCAAATTTATAGAAAAAAATTACCAGGGAATAATATTTTTAAGTAAGAAATGAAAGTGTAACGACAACTATTTTGTTCAAAAAAATATTATTTTTTTCCCGCGAGTAACATGTTCTCAGTGCAATAATATCAAATGCAAATATGTTTATATGTTTCGCTAAGCTATTTTTATTTTTATTATTTGTGGAAAGTAATTTGAAAATTCAGACAGCTTCAGAAATATATAAACGGTAAAATAGCTTAAATATTTGGTGCAAGTATTTAGTTCAATGATAATTGTTACAATTTCATCTTTTCTTTTCTTTAAATAGCTCATTCGTTTGTAACTTATTTATAAATAAAGAACTTTCAGTTACTCTTTATTTTAATGCAGGTAGCAAATTTTTTTAAAGGTATACAGGTGGGGGAAGCGAATTACATTTTTTTATTTTTTTTATAATTCCGGAATGCACTTCCCGATAACGCGGAAAAACTGTGGAATACTCTCAGAAACATACTCACAAATATCATATTCATAAATGACCTTCGGTTTCACATTGGGGTTAAATATGCATAATTAAACGAAAACGGTGTAAAATTTCATATTTTATTGAATTTTTTTTTTAATTTCCGATTTTCTATTCTTGCTAAGTGGAAGAGCTGACAGCTTATACAAGAAACATGAATGCAAAATTTTAGATTAATCAATAAATATTATCCAATTCCATTTTCGGGATTAAATATAACAAAATAGCTGAACATTTTCTAAATTTTCACTTTTCCGTTTCTGTTTTCTAATTTTTCCAACCATTCGAAAGGAAAGTCGGAAGAACAGATAGGAAATATAAGGTATCTCATTCAACTAATCTTGTTGATGAGAAACAGTCTACCTGAATCTTCCTGATAAGCCGTCAGCGCCATCTCAATCGAATGTGCTGAAAGTATATTTGGAACAACTAGCTTCCCAAGGTTAGATATGCGCTTGGGACCGACTGTGAGTCAGCTGCGACACACGGCGACATGACCAATTGTAACACATGTAACGCCAATTCAAAGATTTCAGTTTGCCACATACATTTATGTGGCACAAGTTGAAATGACTGTATATATAAATAACTTGAAACGACTATATTTTCACTGTCGGAAATTAAATTAACAATACAAGGCTCGATTAATTTTTCTGTGTCTGAAATAAATATGTGTGATGATATAAGGTAAAAATAATAAAATAATTGCAATAAATATTTTATCAGAAAGTAACTTTTTTATTTCCGTTCTACATGTGGTACACCGAGGCTAAACTATAATTTCTTGACAGTTATTTTGAAATTCTAGTATTCAAGTTATATCTTAGTATGACGAACTCTCACGCACAATAATTTTTTATTGGTCAAATATCTTTGCAACTATATTTTGTTAATTTTCTAAAATAAACAAATATACGCATACGCTAAGACTACGGCTTAATTTTCAAAGAATTTGGACAGTAAAGGGAACAATAATGATATCTACATGCAATGGTTTGAATTATATCTTTTCTGTCTATGCATAATTGCTTTTAAAACCCGATATACATCTGTGCTAGTATTTTATAGACGTGGAGAAATACAGTGCGTCCCAAAAGTTTATAGACTATTGTTGTTTTGGATTTAAGAGTTAATCAAACAAGTAAGAAAGACGAAAGAAATTATGCAAATATGTATTGACGCAACAGAAATAGTTAAATGCTTAAAGTACTTCAAACAGTCATAGATTTAATATAAAAAAATAAAAACGAAATAATGCTGTCCCAAAAATATATAAACAACCGATGTTAAAAGTTGATTGGAGTACTGATCTAAAAATTTGCATGTTTCAAGGTCATGTACTGGTCATTGAATAGCTTTTTGAGATAAAAGCTAAGCTGTCTTTCTTTCTTCGCCGAATTGTAAAGATGCCTCGCAACGTGCAGTTTTCCGAAACTGAAATTTCCCAAATCTATCGTTTGTATGCTCATGGAATGAAAGTTGTAGATATTGCAAGAAAACTTGGACGCAGTAGGGCTGGTATTTATCAAATTCTGTCAAAAGGTGACAATTTGAAAGCAAAATCTCGCAGTGGGCGACCAAAGAAAACAACTAAACGGCAAGACAGAGAGATCTTCAGGTTAGCTTCAACCCAGAACTTGTCTGTACGGTCAATTTCTAGAGAAGTGACCATTCCAGTATCAAAATCCACTGTGCATCGACGGCTGCAGGTAAGTAAATTGCTTGCTTATCGCAAAATGCTTCGTTCACCAAACTTGACAAAAAGGCATAAGGACACTCGTGTTCAGAGGGCTCGAAAGCATATGAACTGGACAGATGAATGGTTGAGTGTTCTCTTCAGTGATGAAAAGAAGTTCAATTTAGATGGCCCCAATGGATGGGCATATTACTGGCACGATATTCGCAAAGAACCGCAAACTTTTTTCAGCAGACAGCAACTAGGGGGTTCACTCATGGTATGGGGAGCATTTTCCTATAATGAAACTACCGAAATTGTTTTTTAAAAGGTCGTCAGTGTTCCGAAGATTACCAGAAAGTGCTTGAAGTACAGTTACTGCCATTCGGAAAGTTGCTAGGGGGGGGAGGGCAAATGGATATATCAGCAAGACAATTTCTCCATTCACGTCTCAAACTCCACAATGTAATGGTTTAGACGAAACCAAGTAGCTGTTTTGGACTGGCCAGACCTAAGTCCTGACCTGAACCCAGTGGAGAACCTTTGAGGAATATTATCTAGAGACGTATATGCTAATGAGCGTCAATTTACAACAGTTCAAGATCTAAAGTTGCAAATTAAATGAAGTTGGTTTTCTCTAAAGCCAGAATCTCTTCAAACTCTTATTTCGAGTATGCCTGATCGAATTTTTGTAGTGATTAGAAAAAATGGCTCAAAGATTTGAATGTTAAAGAAAAAGAAAATGAGTTGTCTATAAACTTTTGGGACACTAAATTTTCATTTTTAGTTTTTATCGCAAAGTCTGTGATTGTGTGATATTATTTTTGTATAGTATTATTATTGTCTTGATGTTAATTATAATTTAAAGAACTTTTTGAAATATTTATTCACCTTTTTCAATTATAAAATGAAAAAAAAAACTGTTGTCTATAAACTTTTGGGACGCACTGTAATTAAATTAGTTGTTCAGCATAGTACCTACGAGGTGCCTTGTAAGGTAACTGGAAACATTCAGGGAACGCTGTATAAGAAAAGTGTGCTTGGAGAACACGTGACACTAATAGAAGAATCTACCTGCAATTACATAAGGCAGGATTCACCAATGACTTCCCCTGGTAAGGACATTACCATAAGTATAACTAAATTTTTCACGGAGAGACTTATTGATTTCACCACACCAGCAAAAGGAGGTGATTGAGACCACAGTGAACATGGGAAATAAAAGTGGTGTTTTAATAGAACTATTTTGTAAGAAACTACCGCATAGGTTCGTGTGCCAGCTTCATGGTAATGAGTTAATATTCAGGCATCTAATGCAGCTTTTGGATGGCGATGCAGCTAGGATCTATAGCGAACTGTGATCCAATTGGATAAAAGCTTCAGAAGTGTTGAACATTCATGTGTTTAGGACTTTAATAAAACTTTAGGGACTTTAATAAAATTAGGACTTTAATAAATTTAAAATTAGGACTTTAATAAAATAAAATCTCCTCAGTTTCTTCTGCAGGCATAACTGATTTGATCCCACAGTCCAGAGAAATCTACTAGAAATTTCCACTGCACTGAGAAATGGTGATTGTCCTGATCTCTATATCTTTTCTTATTGAGTGTAAACTGTTGTAAATGTAAAATATTACTTATATACCAAAGCTACGAAACTTAATTCATTCATAATAGAGCAAAAACATATTACATTTAGTATTTCAAAGTAAAAAGTGGCTACTAAAAGAATGCTTACAGTGGGCGTATAATTTGGAGAGGTTGAAATATTTTATTCTTTAAAATGCATAGATATTTTATTAGAAGGATTATGCAAGTAAAGTAAAAAAAAAAAATTATAAAAGAAAACAAATAATTTTGTATTTTAAAAATAATAAATTAACTTTGTAAAGAAACTACATAGTTATTAATAATCATAATAATTTATATCAGATTTCCAGAATTAATTATTTTACACAGCTATTCTTTAAACTGCATGCTCATATTATTTCCATTATTGAATACTGTTCATTACAACCTTTATTTCAGATAAACATAAATTCAAAAATATAAAAACAAAACTCACATGCAAAATATAAAAATTCGGTTTTATCTCTAGAATACATATCCTATGTCATATTTTCAAATACAAAATTTACATGTTAGAATGCGAACATCTTTGCAAGAAATTTCTATTTCTGTAGTAAAAAGAATTTTAGAAATATCGAAATATTTTATTTATCTTGTTTGTTATGATTTTTGAAAATAATCTTCAATATGCTTTTTACCTTTGTGCCTTACTCCCTATATCCAACTATTGAAAGTTCATGACGGCAGTTTTATCCAATACTTTCTCCGATTTAAATTTTATTTCTTATTTTACCTATTTTCTCCTATGAAAGATGACTTTACTAAGACATAAAGAATAGGGGATTTTTCTTGTGTATGCGTATTCTTACAAAAATATTATTTAAAGGAAAAGAAGTGTAGTGAATTGGCCTTAGAATTTCAAATTTCATAACATTTTGAAAAAACAAAATTTTAAAAAAGCGAGCATTTTTACTTTAATAGAGGTTTGGCTTAATATTACCAACTATGACGTTCCTATATAGGTATATACAGCGGAGTCTTGACTTACGCTTGTAATTTGTTCCAAGAATACTCGCGTAAATGAAAATTGCGGCAATACGACTTTTCCAAACACAAACACAAATATTTTAGGCACTTAAAGTATCTCTCTAACTGTTTTTAACCATTAAATAACTATATATTACCATTTCTAGCATGAATTGATGAAAAAATAAACGTTGATGCTTCTTACTTTTGGCGAAAAATCTGACGTTGTGGGCTAGGAATACCATTCATTCGCATAAGATAGATCTTGTTGCATCGCAAGTCCACTGTATATACATAAATGTATGTACTCGCACTAAAGAGCAATTGAATTAGGGATATCTGTCTAGTAGCGTACAGCAACAACTTTCTTTTTGATGGCGGCTACGATTCTTCTTGCCATGGATTCGAAAAGACGCTGGAAGTGTTGTGAAGCCACCCGTCTCCTCTACTCCTGAACATTTTCTCACACATTTCACCAAGATTAGATTGGAGATGTCTGCAATATGAGCATCTTTCTTTATGCATTTCATATATGCTCTATGGGATTGAATTCGGATGGCACTGATGGTCAGAAAAACATTTGTAGAATGTTCATCTAACCTTCCTGATGCAATGCGGGAACGATGACACTGTGCATCGTCTTATTGGAAGACAATCTTTTTAATGAGCACTCGAAAACGATCAGACGGGAGCAAATGGCCGTCAATAATATCTCGGTGCAGTTCAAATTCTTAAGACGATATTGCGTGCACAAGGAATCCCATTTTAATTCACCTCTACACTTCTGAGAGAGGAATGCAAACTTTTCCCAGCTGCATGAATCTCCAGATGGTAGGAAGTTTGCATCGCTTCATGCGGTTTACACGTGGTCTGCGATGACTTTGTACCAAAATGAATCGGGACTCATCACTCCATTCAACATTTCTCACATCTTGACTGCCCGTTTTCAATGTTCCTGTGCCAGTGTTAATCGTCGCGTCCTGTTTCGTGTAGTCAGCAGAGAAACTCTCTCAAGACGATAAGTCATGTATCCCATTAAGAGGCGGTAGTCTTGTATGGTCTGGCAGTTGACATATTGCTGTGCACTAGCGTTAAAGTAATGGTGATATCTTACCCTGTAACCTATCTATCCGCTGTTACAATGTACGTTAGCCAAAGACGACCTCAGTCATCCACACGCTGTTGTATAAATATGTATAGCAGGACTGCGGTAGCTGACTAGGTAAAGATGATTTGATAGAATTCAGCGCACTCACGGTACGCCATTGACGCATTAATGTATGAAAATACGAGGGTTTGCGTTACTTTCGAAATGGACTGACCCTTGGTCGGACCGTGACGATTTGGTCAAGATCAAATCTCTTGGAGTCTTACTGATTTTTCATTTGGCTATTACGGATATCTTAAGCAGCACTCCTTATTTTGCCGAACTGCTGCTTACGCAATGTGCAAGTCACGTCCATATACACAGCTCGATACTGGCGAAAAGCCAACTATCCCTAGTTGTTTGTCAGTGTAAATATATATTTCTTTCCAACACAGAAGCTGTTCGTGAGTAGACCTAATATTTGAATAAATGAAAAATCTTTAAATGCAGAGGGATTATATTCAACCAAGCCATATCAAATGTAAGATGTCTGTGTCAAGGTGTTAAGACCTAGACAATGTTGTATGGTCAGCTTAAATAGCAAATACGATAAGTTTATGTGATGTTGCATAGCTTATGTGAATAAAAATCAGAAAAATAGCAATAATTCGTTCAAAAATAAAACAATCCGTAAAAAAAATTTGCAGGCGATGTTATATGCTTAATAAGACGACTAAATACAAATTAATTGACCTGGAGAGGAGAGCACGTTAGAGAGAAAGCTGGAGATATAGCTCATTGTAATAATGACATAGGAATTTGGCACAGTCATTTTGTTACAATGACCTGGAAGCATCATTGTAACAAAATGTCAGAATTTGCGTGCAGAGTTGCGATTTAAAGCTTTGAAATATGTCAAAGAGACACAGAATTTGCCGGATATGTAATTGTGAGTCATTTTCTGATTCCCAAACTTTAACAACAATTTAAAAAAGTGGTTTTGCTCAGCGTATAGATGCCTATGACGATTAAGCACTAAAAAACACGCATAACTAAGATATGAATCGTTAAAGATATATAATACAAGTATATATAACATAAAGTCAGCTCTAGTATAGCGGGTTAATGTAACTAATATTCATCGAAAATAATTAGGAAAATATGTCATTTATCATTGTACATAAATCTAGAGTTAACACTTCAGCCTCAGATATTGGAACTGCTCCGTGGTATAGCGAAAGTGGAATGTTATAATGAATTCATAAGTGCATTATAAGTTTCAAAAAAGATAAAAATATGCATCATTGCATAGATATCAGCACATCATAAACATCCACTCTCTCTCTCTCTCAAAATAAAGAAATAAATAAGTAAACTTCGGATTTCATCTGAATGTAAATCGAAAAAACATTTCAGGTCCACTGGGTTACTCACTGAATTCAATAAAATGTTACCCCGATGCAGTCATATTTGAAAAGTACTACAGTGCATAAGCACGAAAACATTTTATTCGCTGCTTATTTTGCCAGATGATATACTTATTCAAACTTAAAAAAAAACTCGAAATGGGTATTTAAAAGAAAAAATAAATAATATGCTTATACTGGAAGTGAAGCTTTTCATCAAGCTAAAACTGAAATGTCAAGAACATGAATCTTAAGGGATATTGATTCAAGAATATTGATTGACTAAAATGCAGCCTGGAATAACCATGCACTCCCTGCTGCTGCTCGAAGTATTAATGCTTAAAAAGGAATGCGAAGAGAAAGAAAAATTTTCCTTTAACAAATCTGAGCAACAGTGAGTGAGAATTATTTCTCTGTTTCGAACTCAAAACGATTGAGAAAGTGATAGAATAGATTCGCACGGTTTTTCATTATTATTTTTTGTTTAAACTTTTGCGGCATTTTCTGAGATTTGCTTGCCCTATTATTCGAACTTCGATTTCCTTTAACGTTTTCCTTTTAGATCTTTTGTTTCATTCTTACATTACATTCTTTTTTCAAGAACAAAAAACGTTTTTTTTCGAAAATTATATTCCTTTTTTCATTCTCCTTTTTTTAAACTGCAGATTACTTTTTTCAATATTTTTTGTTTTACACTTCATTTAATTGTAATTGAACATTTTAAGTTATATTCTTATTATTTGTTTATTTATTCATTTATTCTTATTTATATATTTATTTATTCATAATTTAGTTATTTATTCTTATTTATATATTTATTTATTCATAATTTATTTATTTATTCTTATTTATTTATTTATTGTGTTTTTACAATTTTTTAAATATCCTTTGCAAATACTAAGCATGCTATTATTTTAGATATATTTAGAATACATTTGATCTCAACAAAATGCATAATCAACTTGCTGCTTCCTGAACATTTCTGAGTGATTCCACGGTAACTCATACTGCATTCTTTTTTTAAATCGCACTTTTAAACACGGCGTAATAATAAGAAAAAAAATATTTTTTTTCGTTCAACATAATTCTAATATTAATTAAAATTGCTTGGTAACTCATGCTACCAAAAAAAAAAGCAGAAAAGTCACAGTCGCATTTCTGCTAAAATTCTACTTCCTACGTGCTGTAATCTTTATGAGAGTTTGTATGTACCTTTCTTATCACAAAACATCATTTAGATTTGTATATAAATTTTGTTATTGTATTAAAATATACTAAGTGTATGGTAACTCATGCTACACAACTGGGTAAATCAAAATACAACGTGGATGCCTGACCTTGAAGTATGCTACAACGTGGATATCTGACTTTCTGATGTCTGACTTTGAAGTGTTGCCATTCTGATAAAAAGAAACTTTAACAAAAAATAAACTGTTGCCAACACAGCTACAACAATTCCGAATAATTTTTCATACAATTTATTAAAAAAGAAAACTATTTATTTTGGTGGTCTTTTCCATGGTCATATGAAATTGCCCTTCTGCACTTCTCATAAACAGGGAAAACGAAATTACAAATTACATTGGTACTTTCTTTTCTCATTTTTTCGTGCAATTTTCTAATGCTTCCATTTTATTAGATATGACATGTACAATGTTCAATATTTCACTTCAGACATAATCTCTTTTCCTGATTAATATTGATAAGATGGGTGGTTGAATGCAGGCCAGGTTGGGATATTGTTTAGAGAATGCGTGCTCTAAACATTGTTTTCGTTTTTCATATTGTAATTGAAAATGTCAAATACAGCCTTTCAGCTAGTATATCGATTGCTAAGAGACGTGAACTCAAAGATACATAAGCAGAAAAATAGAGAAATAACGGGAAGTACTGGAAGCTGTGATAGACTTACTGCTATACAGGATCCACCATGACAAGACCTAGCTCATTAGTCTTGGAATGCGCACTTCTCAAAGGGATTTCTAATCAGATTGTCTTACAGTGAATCTCCGCGCACTGTGGGGTACCCGGTAATGAGCAGGCTAAATTTCATTAAAAAGTTTTACAGGACTTGCACAAAACCCCTGACAGTTCAACGAGTTGTGCAGAATTTCGCTACTCATCTACGCCACATTATAGTCTTTGATGGTAAGCATATCGAACGTGTCATAAACTAAATCTGAATATCTGAGTTACTTTTAAAATTTGCACTCTTTTTTGACTCTAGTTTTTGAAAAAAAGGAATTATTTCATACAATTCAATAATTGTCTCCTTGTAAATTCTTTTAAAGCATAATTGAATCTTATTATTCACAAAAACATGTATCATAATGGTGTAACTCCTAGAAATGTGATAAGGAATATTTTTAATCTAAAAAATTAAACAACTAGTAAACTGGTGAAGTATGAAAGAGATTGTAAAGTATGTAAAGTGAAATGTAGCCTTTAATTTCCTAGGTGCTCCAAAATGCAAAATGTTTCATGTCATTTCATGTTGAACTGGAAAATACGCCGATTTCTCTGAAGTGTCTTAAAATGGCCGTTTTATTCTTTCGGTTTTGATTGCCGCCCAAGTAGTTTAGTGGCTAAAGGATCATTCTATCACCCCTTGTTACTGGGTTCGATTCCCGGCTTTGGTGTTAACTCGTCCGTACTTTCATAGGAGATAATGTTGCCCGCCCATTGGGTGCCTCCAAAATAGAATTGCCAATACCTTCGGGCCGTTGTAGTGACGGATGTATAATTGATATTTGTCTGACCATTCTTAAAAAAATAAAAAAATTGCCTTTTATTAAACTTTGGTCGTGACAGAAACCCTTTGTTTGAAAATGAATGCTGTTACGCCCCTATGGCATTTTGCAGGTAGTTAATACTAAATTTAAATTTTGAGAGATTATTCACTTTTATATATTATACGTGTATAACCCAACCTGTAAACACACACACACATATATATATATATATATATATATACAGGGCAGTCATAATTAACATAGAGGTGTTTCACAGAGGTTTTTAGAGTACGATTGAACCAAACATTTTGAAACGAAGTTTTCTGTAAATACTGATTAGACCATGGATCCATTTTTTTATATTAAAATGCGTATCTATGTAGTTCGGTTTTTCGTCACTAGGGGCCAAATTCATGCTTCAAGGTCAGAAACTACATCACCCTTAAGTATCTTAGAATCCCTTAAAAGGTCGGTCCTCCATGACACCCCTTCTTAGACAGTCGGAACTCGCTTCTCTTTGCTTTAATATCAAAATACACAATACCCTGAAGAAAATTATTGAAATCAAAATCTTTCGTAAATAAGAGCCCTCAAAATGTGAGAGTTCTGTGTCCTCACGCCGGGGACACCGTGAGTTAAAAGGTACAGCAATCTAGCACGCACTTAAATACAAATTTATCAATTAAGTCAGTAATTAAAAAAAGTCTTACTATTTCTTTTTTTTTTAGGATTTTCCGTTACAATGTTACATTTGCTTATCAGATGCACGCATACATATACACCTTTCATTACAGTTAAGAAAAGCGGTGTTCCAAAATTCATCTTCATCACATTCTACTATTCCACATTCCAAAATCGATATTTAATTTCAAGAAGAAGGACGCGAATTAAAGCAGTCTCTGAAGTGTCATTAATATTCTCAAGTTGTTTGTAAAAGAAGAAAGAAGGAAAAAAAGTGAATTGAAGAAAATCTTGAGCGCGGATTAGATTACAAGAAATGAATTAAAACAACAATTTTAAATAAATGAAAAGTTTAAACAAGGTTTTTTTATTTCTCCCATGAAACAAGGTTTTTATTCTTAAGAAGATTTTTTTTTTTGTAAAATAATATTTCTTTATCTATTCATTTTAAATTTAATAACTTATGGATAAACGTTCAGATAGTCAAAATTGTTATCTGAAATTATCTTGAAACTCTTAAATAGAAATTTCCTTTGCATGATGTAAGTGAAGCAGAATTCTAAAGCTTTATTGTAATTCCCTAACTTGTTAAACTTCATTGGAGGCTATTCAAAGGATGGATAAGAATGTTAACCTTCATCATACGATATAGCAGAGCTATTACCACTTATTTAGATACAAGGACATTGCAAAATAACCTACGGCTAACGAAATGAAGTATCTCGAGGTTATTATCATGCGAATAGCTAGTCTTCAAAATCATCTTTTTAGATACTTTTCATACGAAAATCCTTCGGAACAACGGTATAAATTTCAACAATGACAGTCATAATGGCTGTTCTGTGCTACACTAACACCTCCTAGACATAGAAGGCCTGAAAACCGAAGCTTTTACGTAATCACTAGGTCTTCTAAGATGACGTTACCCGAGTTTTACTATCACATAGTAAAACTATTGAAAATTTCTGGTGAATGATACAAATTTTAGAAAATATCTTAAGATAAAAATCAAAATACCTTTCTGATAAAAAAATGATTTATTATGATCTATATCTATATCATATTATATAATTACTGATAGTTAAAATTTTCTATTTGTCTTAAAATTAAATTTTCTATCTTAAATCACTAAAATGTTTTATACGGAAGTAAATTCTCCAAAAATTTCGAATAGTATTGCATTGCTTTGTGAAAATAAATGTGTGATGGCGTCACTTTAGTGGGCCTAGTGATGACATAAAACTTTCTGTTCTCAGGCATTGTATATCTAGGGGGTGTTGGCTACACTCGCACACATCTGATTATTTGTGCTTAGAAATGGGTTATGCTAACGCCTTCTAGATATAGAAAGCCTTAAAATTCCCACGTCTCCGAGCTTTGACGTCATTACTAGGCCTATATTTAAAATTTTCGTTTTCACAAAAGAAAACTAGTAAAAATTTCGTGTGTTTGACTGTGTCATGAATTTACACATGGATAGGAATATTTTTAATAATTTGAGATAAAAAATATAATTTTACTACAAATGGCACTTTCTAACCATGACTAATTAGATAATATGATAAGGAAATAGATCATGATGAATACTTTTGTATGAAAAAGGTATTTTAATTTTAATGTTTAATCTAAGATATTTTCTAATATTTTTAGCATTCACCAGAAATTTTAAATAGTTTTATTTTACGAAAGCAAAACTTTTAAATGTAGGCGTAATGATGACGTCAAAGCTTCTGTGTAGGAGTAGTAAGGCTATCTATATCTAGAAGGCGTTGTTTTAATGCCGCTTGATCATTCGTTAACGAATATTTAGTTTGAACGACACTTAAGAAAAGCCAACCTAACATCTGGAGTCATCCATGATATAATCCCCAGCTTACGCTGCGTTTACAAGACAAAAACTGCACAGAAACAAGAGCAATAATGAGCACCTCTTAATTCTTTTTGTTCTAAACATTTTTCCATGAAAATATTCTGGTTGAAATGGAAAAAGTTGAAGAAATGATGAGTAATAAATGTTTAAGTCGTACTTAAAGTTTCAATCGTGTAGCTACATAACAATACAGTGTGCAATTCTTTATTAGCATCAGTTTGTCTGGTAGTATAGATAAATTTCCCATCTGTGATTAACAAAATAGACGAATATGACTGAGGAAAAAAAAATAAATATCCATCACTTACAAAATAAATAATTCTGTAAATAAATTTTAAATATAACAATTCATAAATTTTAAACTAAACAGATTCATTCTGTGACGATTAAATTTAAGAACGTCACTTTGGCTTGGCCTTTTATTGTGCTCTTATTTTCTCTCTTGTGGTAATATCTCTTTTTATTGGGCTGTATTTCTGTTATGAAGGGCTGTAAAATTGTGGAATTACGTATTATATTATCTAAAATGAAAGCAAATTTAGGGTACTTTTGAAGAAAATAGAAAGTAGATTTCTGTATAAAAATATGAAGCAGAAATTTAAAATATTTTAACAGATCTAAAAAAAAAAGGCGAGGAACAATTAAAGATTAAAAAAATCATTATAAAAACAACTATATATAAAAATTTATGCATGGTACAAATTTGACTTTTCTTATATTGATTTTCTATAAATTAATATTTTAAAGAAATACTATACAGAGTGCCCATAATTAAGAAATTATTTCAAAGCTGTCTTCAGCCACAATGAATGATCATAAAAATGCAAAATTCAGGGATACATTTAATATTGACATGGAAATTAGTTTTAGTAGTTAGTTTAATTAAAAAAAAAAGTTGATTAAACTACCTGTTTTGTTGAATCATTAAACGTTTGGTTAGTTCTGCAAAATGTTTTATCGATTCCATAGGCACCAAGTATAACGGAATATAATTAACCACTTTCTGTTAACCGTAAATTTTTTGAATAATATTTTAGAATAGTTATCAAGCTACGCAGTTAACTGAAAAAAATTTCTATATACTAAACAGAAAATTGCAGTTCACAAAAAGGGGTTAATTATATTCCGTAATACTTGGCACCAATGCGATTCAACTAAATTACTTATTTAAAATAGCTCAACCAGGATTTGTGCTATCATCAAGCTTTTATTGAATTAAACCAACACCTCTTTCCAAATGAAAGCCTTCCAACTCCTGCGTCATCAAGCTTCGACGTCATCACAAGGCCTACGAAAGTGACATCCTCACAATTTTAATTTCACAAAGTAAAACTATTTAAAATTTCTGGTGGACGCTACAAATATTAGAAAATATCTTAAACATTAAAATTAAAATATCTTTCTCATTATTCATTATGTTCTATTTCCTTATCGTATTACGAGTATCTAATTAGACATCGTTACAAACTGCCTTTAATCGTAAAATTATATTTTTTATCTCAAATTATTAAAATATTGCTACGCATGGGTAAATTCACCAGATTTTTTTAAAGTTCTATTTTCTGAAAATGAAACTTTTAAATGTAGTCCTAGTGATGATTTAACCCCTTAAGCGGTTTGCCCGTACAGTGTACGTGCTACCCAAAATTGGCCTCAACTGGTTTGCCCGTATAGCGTACGGGCATCGATATTTTCTCCTTTCCTTTTCTGATTTGCCCGTATATTTCATTATTGTGAAGAGACTATTTAGTATTAATATTTTTCAATAGATGGCGTGGCTTGTCAATGTAACTGAAATGCTTTTCATCCGGGTTTTTCTTCCTAGCGAGAGAGCGGGACTATTTCATCATATGCCTTTCAAAATATGCCTTTTTTGGAAGCATTTCGGTAAAAAAATTGACCGCTTAAAGGGTTAAAGATTGAGAGGTTTTCTTCAGTTAGAAGATATCTTCATTTTTACACTTTCTCTGTGATCACTATAACTCTGATCACTTTTTTGTTTCTTGTTTCTAAGACAGCAGCTTAGGACATTATTTCTGTAATTTTATAAGTAACAGTATACCAATTTCTAAAAAAGAAGTAATAAAAAGTGTTCGAAAAGAAGAGTAACTGACAAAAATTTTGATGGAAGGAATAGTATTTTTATTGCTTTAGGTCCTCCTGTTATAGCTGGCAACATTGAAAAAATAATAATTGAGTTCAGGCACATATTTATCGCAATTATAACTTGTAACTGAAGTAAATATCAGTATTTCAATAGTTTTCATAATTTTATTTCAAGTTAATTTTTTATCTTCTTTTATAGATGTTTTTATGCTCGTTATATAACTAACATGTGATTTAAATATTTTTCGTGAATTTTGTTAAATCAAATTACATTCATATACAAAAAAATAAAGCTATCGCATGAAAACACTTTAAATTGTTACAAATAAAGAAATTAAATCTCAGAGTGTAAAGTTTTATTTATATTACCTTCAACGATCATAAGACAGAGCGTAATTGCGCAAGAAACTACAACAATTCCCATCTGATTTAAATACATTGTTCACATTCGTCGAATAATTAAGACCTGGACACTTTAACAGCTATTATCATCTCTCACTCGCTTTTCTTCGATAAAGACTTTGGAAGAATGAAATGGTCGATTAATTCTCAACACGCAGAAAACAGAATTGTTTTAGAATCAAAATTACGTTGCAATCAGGAGACTAGAAACTATCCAGAAAATTTCCTTCTGGAACACACAACACAGAAATGAAAAGCTTGGTATAGCAAGAGTTCCTAAAGCTCAATTTATATTTTCTTTTTTTTTCTTGAACTTTAATGGGGCTTGCACATCTTCATTTGAACAGAGAGTTCACAGTATATGGAAATACAGTGAAGCACAGTTTATACGTTTTTTAAGGGACTAGGGGGGTGGGGGGGGACGTATAAATGGCAAAAACGTATAAGCGAAATTCTCAAAAGTATGTACATTTTCATAATTTTTAACCAACAATGTGTTAATAGCCAATTAAACCATAAAAACGCTTAATAACAAACAATAAAAAATCAGATTTAAATTAAAATATTACATCTTACACTACTAGAAGAAAACAAAATACACCAATAGGTATGTAATACTAAGTTTTATTCTGAATTTAATGAGCTAGTGCTCGCATACAAATACATTCGGCATGTACTAAATATTTTTTAATTTGCCGTATGGTTGTTTGGAGATTCACAGAAAAAAGTACATCGTACATAGTTAAAAGTGCCTGTTTAACATTATCATTTAAATCACCGGAAATTAGAATCTGGCAAAGCTTGTCGAAAACTTTCGCTCCCCTACTGGCTATCGCCCCATCAGTCTCCTGAGTAGCATCAGTAAAGTTGCTGAGAGGGTGATCCTGCAGAGAATCAACACTCACATCCAGACTCAGAATCTGCTCCTACCAGAACAAATCGGCTTTCGTCCAGAACACCCGACCGTCCATCAGTTACAACGTGTCGTCGAGACTCTCACTACTCAGTTCCAAATCAAGAATCATACCGCCATTCTACTTTTAGACATGCAAAAAGCATTCGATAAAGTTTGAATGATTGGCATTATTTATAAAATGATTCGCCTCAACTTCCCTGACGCAGTCATACGCCTGGTTAACAACTACTTAGTGCACCGAAAGTTTCAAGTCCGTGTACGAGACTCCATGTCCAACACTTCTCCCATCTCAAGCGGGGTCCCGCAAGGATCCATTCTTGGCCCAACATTATTTAATATCTTCATTAACGACATTCCCTCAAATACTAAGACCACCTTAGCTCTCTATGCGGACGATGCCGCTTTAGTTGGTCACGCCGTCACCAGACAAGACCTTATCAATAACATCCAAGACCATGTTGAGAACATCTCCAGATGGCTAAGACGGTGGAAACTGTTCCTAAACATTGCGAAATGCCAAAGCTCTCTACCTGTCACGTAGAGCCAAGCCTACTAGAATTCACATTGACTGAACTCCCGTTGATTGGGAAAACTATGTCAAATATTTAGGCATCACTATTGATACCAACCTATTGATACCCAACCTATATCCTCAATTGCAGAGGGAAGATGGCTGCGGCCTTCCACAAACTCGCCCCCATCATGCGAAACAATCATCTCTCTGTCCAGAATAAGACTCTTTTATATAACTCTTTCATTCGACCACAGGCCACCTATGCTGCTCCCGTATGGGCTTATGCGGCCAGGACCTCCATAGATCGCCTCGAGCAGAAGCAAAACACCATATTACAGTCAATCCATCGTGAACATCCGTTCATCAAAAACTCTATCATCCGTAAAGACCTACGCGTGCCAACTCTTCGCCAACACATTTACAAAACTGCAGTGAAATACTACAGTCGTCTGAACCAGCTCCCGAACGAAATCGTAGCGGAGTACCCTGACTACGACCCCTCGGACGCTAATAACAGGAAGAGGCCCAAAGCCATCCTCTATACTTTTGCCCCTCGTTGAACAACTCCACGAACTCTAACTTTTAATGACTGATCTCGACTGATCTGGGCCTTCGCCCCCCCCCACCTCAAGATAAAGAACCACATGATTTCTATATCTCATCACTGGAGATAAAGCTTTTATGCTACGGCGCTCCATGAAAACCAAAACTTCAGTCAGTCAGTCAGAAAACTTTTGCATCGCACATTTTATCCCCTCTTCAGTTCTAAAAAAAACGTATAAATGAAGTTTTCGCTTTTATGAAAACGTATAACTGAAATTATTTAACATTAAAACCCAATGAATTTCGCCAGCACCATTCAGCAAAACGTATAAATGATGAATGTATAAACGGTGTGGTTCACTGTAAAAAGTGAAAGTCTAAATTAAAAGTTATTGGGAATATTGTGAAGTGTATTATAGTCTTCCAAATAAATAAATTTTTGAATCTACTAAACTTGGACATAATCTTGGTTTTAAATAGACGCTTTTTATTTTTTAAGTAAGGACCTTAACGGAGAATATAAATTTTCGTAAAGCTTTAACATCCCGTTGACAGTTAATTAAACAAAAACCGTTCTTTACACCTAATACTGATGCGTTTATTATATAAAACAAAGGCTCTAACATGTAAATATAAGTCACTGAACATGGCAGATTGCTGATGTGTGAAGATTCAGCGCTTGGACTTAACGATCTGCTACCAAACTAACGGTCTGCAGTTTAGGGTGGTGTTGTCCAGATGTTACGTGAATACACGTTTGAACTCCATAAAAGTCCCTAGCCCAAGTTATCCCTCCTTACCCAGATTGTTCTCGTATAGGCTTGCCATAACGCAAATGCCATGTTATAAAAATTGAATAATAAAATTCTTAATTAATGTCTGCTTATACAGAATGAATTTTTATGAATGCAAGTATTTTTCTGTTTCTAATGTTAGGTGTTTTACAAATTAATAGATTAAACTGTGGGAAAATAAATATATAGATTTTGAAAATTTGTTTCTAAATGAAAAGTTACCGTGTGTGAGAATTTTTGTGTGGTATAGTTTAAAGTTCGGAGTCAAAAACACAATGCTTCTACATTAGTTTTAAAACTTATTTTCATAATATCAGTTATATTTGAATTGTGTGTTGTTATATCGATTTGTTTACTAGAATCGTTTACAACCTTGAGAATTTCCCAAGTATGGTAAAAATCATATGAGAAACATGATAGGATAGAGAAAAACTCTATGATCATTATAAAACTAATGTTTCATAAACAACAAAAAAAATAGTGTTAAAAGGGACAAATCTTTTAGAATACAACCACCTCATTCAGATGCAAAGTCGCCAGTTTTACATAAATTGCCTGATAAACATAAATACAGGGATGTCCAAATTAAACTTCCCCAACTCAGAGGCATTTGCAGGATGTTGTATGGGTCATAATGTGATGAAATTTTGGAAATAGACACTTCAGATCACGCGCTCGTGATTTATTAAAAAGAAATTATTAGTACAAGAAATTGCCGATAGGTGGCGCTGCAGATCAACAAGACGTTCTACAGATGTTCAACAGCACGAGAAACAGTTGGCACACTGACAACACCATGTAGCGATTGGCTAGCGGCATCCACGACCGCTAAAGCAACGTCTTCAATGCATGCAGAATCCACAACATGTCGTCGTTCACTTGGTAAAATTCCCAGCTGCCCGGTTCTTTTGAACTTCTTTATCATGTCTCGTAAAGCGCGTGGTGTCATTGGTCCTCGGCGTAAGTTCTTTAGATGACGGAATGCTCTTATCGCAGAACAGGAGTTCTCGTCATTTTGGTAGAAAAGTTTCACTAACTTAGTCTCACAAAGCTTTGTCTTTCAAAGCCGCCATTGTGCATCAGCGAGCTAGAAACAACTGCCTGTGCAGCACCTGTCTTCCCCTTTGGATACGTTGGATACGTCTTTTGGATACGTTGCTCAGAACCTTTATTTCTGCAAATCCGGTTATTGGAATATGCACATTAGTAGTGTTACAGCGCCACCTATCGGCAACTTCTTGTACTAATACTTTTTAAAAATAAATCACGAGCGCGTGATCTGAAGTGTCTGTTTTCAAAATTTCATCACATTATGACTCATACAACATCCTGCATAGGTCTCTGAGTTGGAAGTTTAATTTGGACAACCCTAAAGTATAAAAGTGAAATGACTTTTTCACTTGGTCTTTTTGTTCAGAGGGCATATATAAAACAAACAAACAAAAAAAAACATTATCCTGATTTGTTTGATAAGCTTGAAATAAATATTACATTTGGAGTGAATCTCTCCCAAGTATTATCACTATCGATTTCGTGCGGTTGAATGCTATTAAAGGATTTCGTTAAGTTCATCTACATGATATATTTGGCGGATTATAATTCAGTGGTATGGCAAGACAGGGATTTAATGACATTTCTCCTCTATTGCACCTCGTTTGTTTAATGCGACATAAAAAATAGGCGAACGTATAATTTGTTCTCAATAGATGGCTAAGATCGTTATTGGATTATACATGGGTCCAAAACGTTTTGGATAAAATATAATTACATATATTATATTTATCTTTCCATTTATATTTAAGAGATTTGATGTAATAAAGAAATTATAAATTTAAGTTTTCTATTGAAAATATATTATATACAAGGTGTTCCAAAAACGTGGCAACGGGCTTTATTTCTTTATTTATTAGGGATAAGCGGGTGATGGAAATTTTAAAAAAATGTTCAAAATAAGGTCGGGTAAAAGGTTACACTACGAAAAAACTCCTCTCCTTAATTTTCAAAAGGTTACACTTTTTAAATTTGCATACGATCTCCGTGCAAAAAAAAATGTTGTATTAGTAAAATGTGCCCCATACACTAAGAGGAATACAAAATTTGATAATTATATTCTTAAAATTGACAGAGATTTTAAGATAAATATAACGCTCTTTTAAGCCAATTTTAATGGCTCTCAAAGGTAAAAAAATAACGTCGAATGATTGCATTTCAGGGGTAGTATAGAAATTACGAAAGATTTACATTCAAAATAATGTATAGCTCCCGATCATCTTCCTTTAAGGATATCTCTGTGATTTTGTATGATGAAATGCTGAAGTTTCCTACATCACCTCATGGGTGTTTGGGGCACATTTTGCTAATTGGGAATTTTTTTACGGGGGTCGTATGCAAATTTACCAACTGTAACACTTTGTAAATGAACGAGGGGAATTTTTTCTTAACCGAGTTTTATTTCCGACCTTATTTTGAACATTTTTTTTCAATTTACATAGCCCTGTTATCTCTAATAGATAATGAATTTAAACCCCTTACCACCCTTTTAGGATATCCTGCATATTAGTATATTATGGAATTTTACTTTTTGTCAATGAAAATATAACAAAAATCGTATAGGGATAGTACTAATTCGTGTTCCTCCAACTCTATGCACTCTGTCTAAATTTGAGGTTCCTATACTGTACTGTGAATACTTTGCATTTCAAAAGATGCAGGATTAAATGATTACTTCAGTAAAACATTACATAAATATAAAAAGAAAAAGGCTTTTAAATCTCACATAAGTTAAGTAGCGAATGACATTCGCTTGTTCGTCCATACACTATGAAAGTCAGTCTTATCCACTTATAATTTCCGTCTGAAACTTTATGCTTAAATTCTGCTATTCGTGTTTTTAATTTGTCGTATATGTACTTTCGAAAATCAGTCAAGTATTCTCTAGAATTTCATAAAATTTAAATTTTCTTTTTATGCTATGGAAATCTAATTTAATTTTAAAATGTAATATAATACGTATTTTCATTGCTAGCTTTTACCAGTTCATTATACTGTTCCAAGACAATATCAAGAAAGATGTAACGCTTACTTAGCCTTTTCGTATTAGCTGTTCGTGCTTAGCTGTTCGTATATACTTTTTTAAATGTGAAAAATAAAGAGCATTAGGTACTATGCTTAAAGAAATTCCGAATTTACTGTCTTGAGTTAAAATATATAATAAATAAAACACGATTAAAGAAGGATTTTAAAAATGGGATTTTCTTTGAAGTTCTTTCTCTCTTGAGCAAACGAAGTGATTATGGTCCAATTGTGATTACAAATTTTGTTGCTAATTATAAATTGAGTTGCTCAACAGCACCATCCCTCGGGTTACAATATAATAATGCCCCTTTAGATAGCAGTATTATATATTTTATTGAAGAACATTTGAAAAATATTTATTTTCATCTTGACTTTTCAATCGTAAAGTTTTAATTCGTTTTAATCATGAGTGAAAGCAAAAGAATCGCAAAATGCGTTTTATGAAGTTTGTCATTAAAACTAACTTTTTAATCACATTTTCATTTACATCGTTCCCATGAGTTTAATCGTTATAAGAAATACATTAAAATTTGTTGTTGCACATAAGGGCGTTTTTGTTGATATTTTTACTATTCCATATCATCCTTATAGCATTAATACTACTGTTAAATTATCTTGCATAAAAGGTTCCACTTTTATTCAAGATCTAACACACAAACAGTGTAATCATGAATATGGAATTAAAACACACGATCAGTTTCCACATGCAGATGCTTCTCTGTTTTCGTTTACTTAAATATGCTGTACAATTTCCCAAACTAATCTAAACATTGGATATGGGATGTTAATTGAGTTACGTTTGAATTGAACTTCGCAGCTCCTTTGATGAGTTAGCATTAGATAATCGTTATGATGTGGTATTTAAAATGAAATAGACTAAAAAGTAAAAAAAAAGTAAAAAGCAGTTTAATTTTTTTTTAATGTAACTCTTCATTTTTTGACATATTGTAGAAATATGGATATTTCATGAATTCTTCACCAACCATAATATTACCGAATCCGAAGTAAATAAGACACTTAATTATTTATAAATATTATGACCGTTTTAGTAGACTAAAAACGTGTCTGTTTTAACACTTTATGTTTTAATACTATTTTTTCTCTTATTTAGAATTTTATCTTTTCTTTTAAGGAATTATCAGTTATATACTGGTATTATGTAATGGCTTTTGATTGCGGACTTTTAAATATTGTTTTGAAAAATTTGGCTTACCCTACTGTAAATAACTATTGCAAATTTTCCTATCCAATATTATTCCTTGATATTACAATTTTTTCACATGATATTATTTGATACGCTTAGTAATCTCACCTTCGTAAATGAAACAAAATCAGGGTCTTTAATTTAAAATTAATTGTTTTAATTTATACACGAAGTAAGTGCATGTCCTATTCATAAAAATATAATTAAATGCGTTCTTTAATTGTTGTAATAATTAAAGCACGTATTTTAAGGAAAAAGTTTTGTAAAATTAAATTTAAATTATGAATTCAATGAAAAATATAAGAGCATATACAGGGATATACAGGGCATATACAGGGTAAAAGGGGTAACAGGCTTTAATTCTTTCTCTGTTAGAGGTAAGATGGCAATGCAATATAAAAAAGAAGTTCAAAATAAGGTTGTATATAAGAGGTAAGAAAAATAATCTTCTTGTTAATTCCCAGTTAGTAAAACTAGTAATCCCCAGTTAGTAAAGTGTCCCATTCCCTAAAGATGTGATGTACAAATTTCAGCCTTAATCATGAAACATCTTTATAAAACATCCTGAAACATCCTAATGATATATCTTTAAACAAAGATGATCCGGGAATATACATGAATTTGAAAATAAACATCTATTGCTAGAACAATTGTTTGCTTAATATATTGCTTAATATTTAGGAAAAATAATTTATTTTCCTAATTTCTGTACGACCTCTGAAATGCGATCATCCTATGCATACTTCGTTCTTTTTTTTCCATTCGAGAACCACTGAAAATTGGTTTAAGTCAGCATACATTTATCTTCATACCTTTGAAAGTTTACAGGGTATAATTCTCAAATTTTATCCATCACCTCATCCGTATATGGGGGCACGTTTTATTAACAAGGAATTTTTGCTTGTACATGGGAGTCGGATACAAATTTAAAAAGTGTAACTTTTTGTAAATGAACGAGAGGGATTTTTTTTAAATGGAGTCTTATTTCCAATATTATTTTGAGCATTTTATCAACTTACACTGGTCACTTATCTCTAATCCTAGGATATATACCGCCATTACTCCAAGAAGATTAAAGAGTTCAAAAAGGTTAAAATACAGTAAAAGCGTAATAACATTTACGCTTTTACTGTATTTTTGTGACTCCAATTGTACTGATTACTGTATTAAGTGTGATTCCAATTTGCTTAAAATAGTTTATTACAGATCACACAGATTGATTACTGATTTAAGTGTGATTCCAATTTGCTTAAAATAGTTTATTACAGATCACATCGTTCAATTTTTTTTCACAAATGAATCGCAGGCATGGGTATAAAAATGGCTGAATACACAAAACGAAATCTTTCGAATGCCAAAAGTTTCCACGCGTTTCCAAAAGAGCATTGAATTTGATTTGGGTACATAATAAAAACTGAATACCAAATTATTTATTTTAGGTGGAGGAATATGAACTATATTGAGTGTATACATATTTTCGTCAAATGTTTTTACTAACGCCCGTTTCAATTGCCTTCACAACGGGCTTTGACTTCTAGTAGATAAAGTGTGAAAGCCCGTTGCCACCTTTTTGGCGCACCCTGTATAGAATTTATTGCGCTCATTTTTGAATTTCAACATTCGCATAGTATATTTACTGATCCAAATCCATTCTTGCTGCATACGAAAAAAACATCCCTTGAAGCTATTGGCATATCCATTATTTTAAAATCTGCGAGCACCTTTCATGGTGTACCCTCCACATAAGCGAAAATCAATAAGTCTGTAGCATAGACGAATTCTATATTTTATTTTTTTCTTTGGTAGATATTTTAGACAGCCGGTTGTATTTATTTTTATTCTGTTTTCTAACCACCTAATTTTTGTCTCTTTAGGTTTTTTTTTTCAAAATAGTATTTTTTAGGGCATGGATTTTTAATGCACTTGTTTATTTAAGAGCATTCTTTCTAAATAAGAATGCGTCAAGGATGATTATTATTAGATTTGTTTTTGAATCTACTCGAAAATTTTGAAGTTTCGAAAAATATAGTTGATGGATGGGAAATATTTATTCATTTCCATTAGTTAAGTAATGGGCTGTTTCAGTAAAGGAGTGAAGGTAAATTTAAATTTTGCCTTATTTAGGCAAAAAAGGAAAAATATAGAAAAGTTTAAGATGCGTGTAATAAAGATGAATGATGCGTGTAAGATTACATCTTTCACTGTAAATATATATATATGCTCTCAAAATTAACGTTGTAATTTAATCCATTACTAAGAACTTCTGCAAAAATTGAGAATATATTAGAAACAGGATCCCTTTATAGGGGGGAAAACAGAGATGAAACAAGGCTACTTTCAAATCGGAAGGCCAAAGGTCCATACATTTTACGAACATTAGAAATGGGCTAAATCTTTCAAAATATTTTTAGAGAAAATAACTAATAGATATTTTTCATAAAATTCTATTTGCATATTTTCACGAAAGTCAACAATGATCTCCCCCCCTCCCCCTTGCAAATTTGTTGTACTGAGAAAACTGAGAAAATAATTACTGAGAACTGATTACTGAATACTAAAAAAAGGATTCAATTTTTAGTCTTATTTCTAGGCAGAAAAGGGGTGAAAAGTTTTAAAGTCACAAAGATGTGTGTAAATAGTTCACAATACTTTTAATGCGTGTTTCAGAGTAAAAAAATAAAGAATGTTTCTCAAAATTAATATCGGAATTAAATTATTTGGAAAAGATTTGTACAAAAATAGAGAATATGACAAAAACAGTTCCCTATATAAGGGTAAAAACAGAGATGAACCAACGCTACCTTTAAATCGAAAGGCTGAAGAACATACATTCTACGAACATCAGCAATAGGGTAAGTCTTACATAATGATTTTAAAGAAAATATCTAATAAGAATTTTCCATAAAAATTCTATATATATATTTTCACAGAAAGTAAACCACTTGATACCCCATTACGTACATGCGAGTTATGCTGGGAAAACAATCTTCTTTTTCTTACGTAAACTCGAAGTGCAAAATTTCTTTTAAAATATTTTAATGCCAAAATCTCTAAAATATTATGCTGTGGACAACAATATTTCATAAAATAAATTTTTAAACTTTCGTGAAAGAATATTTTCCCAATCAATTCAGAACAGCATGGTTAGTTCAGGTTAAGTGTATGGAATAAATAATCCCAAGGCTCTTAAGGGTGAAAATTAGAATTCCGATAATGTATTTTTAAATCACTTACATCAACCTTTTCCGTGGTTGCGTGGAACGCCTAATTGAGCAAAATATCCCAACACCTTCCATTCTCATTTAGGACGATGTTCACATTCTTGGGATAATTACACGCTCGCTCCGCTAACAACAAACAGAGTTCCACTCCCGCCATATTAAAGCGAGAGCTTTGCATGAATTTCACACTTGATTAATGCACTAGATTCTGAAGATTGAGATAGATTCTGAGGGCAGCAAATAAGTTGGGAGGTACACGGGAATTGTTTAATTGACATTTGGACACGTACAAGGGCTGAGTTTCCGAATTAGAAATGCACTGTTTTGCTTAATCTGTAACAAAAAGAAACCATTATTTTAAAGAATCTATTATTACATATATTTTTGCACATTAAGTGCAAAAATAGATGTCGACTTACAAAGAAAAAAAAATGGACTAAAATTCATATGTCTAGCATAAGTTGTAATTTCTATCATAATTTCTAGCATACGTTGTAAATGTTGAAATTGCTTCAGACATATAATAGGTTTCGTTAAAGCAAAGTAACTATTAACTCTAGCAATAGAAATTTCATTGCAGAAAGATTGGTTTACCAAAACCTGACATTTTTAGTTTTTTTCTGAAACTCATTATAGTTTAATTTTCATGAAACTTTGTTTACGCACTCGATTAATGCACTGAATTCTGAAGATTAAAATATATTCTGAGGGCAGCAAATAAGTTAGGAAGTACACGGGGATTGTTTAATTGACAATTGTACACATATGAGGCTGAGTTTTCGAATTGGAAATGCACTATCTTGCGTAATTTCCAAGAAACTATTATTTCCAAGAAACTATTATTGAAGTGCAAACACAGAGGTGAATGTTAATCCTACTAATATCATAAATTCCAATGTTTGTATGTATGCTTGTTACTCTTTCATGCTGAAACGATTTGACGGATTTGGATGAAATTTAGAATAAACAGAATTAAAGTCCTCGATTAAAAACAAGCTACTTTTGATAGCGCGACATAAAAACACTGTTCCTATAATATACAAAAAAACTATATTTTATCCAAAAAAAGAATACAATTCAGCTTTTTTATACAAAGCCGTCGACAGATGGCGCAAACTTATAAAATACGCTGTCTTTAATAAATAAAATCACTTGAATAAGTTTTTCCTTCTGACGTGGATTTGTGAGAGGATTACAGGCCAAGCACACAAATCCGAAATACATGTTACACAAATAAACAAACAAAAAATAAGTTTTTGAACGTTTCATTCAGTTCGAAACATGCATTTTTTCTGCGCGTCTTTTTCCCCTTCTAGTATTTCTAATGCATTACATCCAGAAGAAGGATGTTAGAAATTATTTTTAATTTTAATCACACTCATGAATAATGATACACTTTCCAACTTAATGGAATAAGGAAAGAAAATGGGATGACGCATGGATATGATAGGCTTTTGATACATTGCACTTTAGTACGTATTTAAAATATGAAAGTGTTTCAGATTTTTAACACTAGGGTGCTATTTCGCTCAGTACGATAATTTTATCAACGAATTTTTGTCTTCGCTATTTTCTCTACGTGATCTTATCGACAAGTTTTGTAGATTTGAAGTGTCACGGTGAACATATTTTCAAATGTGTTTGCCTGATAACGTATAGGAGGGGGATCGTTAATAAAATGTTGAAAGTCGCATAAGGTTTGCAATTTTTGTTAATTGATTGCTAAATATGGTACCAAAACGCTACAATTTACTATAAATATATTTCGAGTATATTTAGAGAACGTCTAGTAAATATTGTAAAATAGTTTTAGTAGGCGATTTTAATTCAGAAGAAGTGTTTTATAAAAAGGATAAGATAAATACGGATAGATTATGACACACTCATAGATTATGGCACACTTTTCAAATGGTATTTATAAAGGTGAAGTATAGTTTGGCTATGCCTTTCGAAGATTGTAAAACTGTTCCAGTCGGCGAATTTAAGATAGATTTCGATTCCAAAGATGCGTTTTATGGTAGAAGGAAGAGTTGTTCCTATTTTAACGCCCCCACTCTCGGCAACCTAAAAAATCCCCGCACTTTGGCGAGCTTTGCAGTCACGGATGTTTAGGAGTTATGCACAAGTTTCAACGCTCCCAAAAGAACTAGATGAAAACTAAAGTGAACAAATCAGCAATAAACACACCGGTTAAGGAATTTGAAGACACTTAATTATCAAAACTACATTAATTGGCATACCAAAATAAATAAAAGTGTAACGGAATGCTGTACTTACATGTTGTTCCAAATGGCCATTTTAATTCTAAATTACAGTTGCCACATAAATAAAAATCGTCATGGTAACTGCATATGTTTAATTATCGCCACCTTGACGAGAGTCGGGACATTGAAGTAGGAATCAACCCTAGAAAGACAAACATGGCACACTCATTTATTATGACGCACGTTCGAAACAATATTTAAAACGAGGAAGTATAGTTGTAACATACTTGGCGAAGACTGTAAAACAGTTTTAGTAGGCGATTTTAAGATAGATTTTCATTCCAAAGATGGATTTTATGAAACAAGGAAGAAAAATACGGCACACTCATGAATAATGATACACTTTCCAACTTAATTGAATAAGGAAGAAAAATAGGGACGACACATAAATTATGATAAGCTTTTAATATAAAGCACTTTAGTGCGTATTTAAAATCTGAAAGTGTTTAAGATTTTCTTACTTTTTCCCCTTTCTTTCCGTTCTTTGATAACGGCTGATATATCTTCAGAATTAATATAGGAAGAAAATAATGTTTACCTTTTTCTAGGTTTTCATCACTAAACCATCTTATTTTTGTAACCAGGGGTGGCCCGACACGGTAAGCAAGGTAATCATCGTACCGGGACGCCGGCTTCGAAGGGACGTTATGTCGAATTCATAAAGTAGAGCATAAGAGGGGACATATTTTTTTACGTTAGCAGTGGGCGCCACTTACCCTAAGGCCACCCCTGCTTGTAATAATCTTAATTTTACATGAATCTGAGATTTTTGGGTGCCAAAGAAGCCAGTGAGAAACACAAGATTTATTAAGATGATGAACCTACTGGTCGCCGAAGCGGACGGTTCCCGCAGCGGACAGAAATTGAAAGTAGTTGTATTCCCACTGTCAAACTTGAATATGGAAATCTCCTGAGAGGAAAAAAAAAATCTGTAAGTTGGATAAGAAATGCTGTTGTGATACAAATGTGTGCTTCCTTTGAGAACGTCACCACGAAGTGTTCATTTTGCATGCATGAAAAATCAATTCAATTTCGGCACAAAATTAACTACTGCTTTTATTTAATCCAAGGAACCCAAAAGTACATGAAACACATACATCGAAGAGCCGTTACATTATGACCACCCCACATTTTTCAAGGAATTCGGTTGGATGAATGGAGAGCCCAAAATTAAATGGGAATGTTATTTAACTGTTGTTGGAGAACGTAAGGAATCATTTTCGCACTTACGTTAGTGAGTGATGGGAAATGCTGTTGATCTAAGCGAACTTGATTGAGAGCAGATTGTAACGGCCTGAAGACTCGGAAACTGCACGACTGGTCGGTTGTTCAAGATCTGCCGTTGTTAGTATTTAAAAAAAAAGTGGATTAATGACGGTGAAATCAACAATAGATACAAAGATGTTGGACGTCCACGCATCATCAAAGAAAGAGGACGCTGGAGAATGTCCAGTCTAGTACAGCAAATTCGGCAGCTGACAGTAGCACAGCTGACATCACAAGACAATGCAGGTTCGGAACTTACAATTCAGCGGATACTGTTGGATATGGGAGTGCGGTGCAGACGTCCCAATTATGTGCGTCTGCTTAACAAGCGTCATTGTCAACCACTTCTAAATTGGGCAAGGGGATATCCAGACTGGGCCACGGATTTATAGAAAAGGCTTGCCTGGTAGGATGAATCCTGGTTTCTCTTTCATCAGGTCGGTGGTCGTGGTGTCTTCCAGGAAAACAGCTGCCCCCTTCTCCCCGTCAGCTCAGAGCTCAAATACCACCTCCAATATCTCGACTTTGCCACTGTTTAAATATTTGGTACAACCTGTCTCCAGTATCTACCAAGAACTCGTGGCATCCATGTCCAAGGAAGTTGCAGTTGTTTTGAAGGCTAAAGAAGGCGCGACATGTTATTGAGTAGGTGACCATAATGTAATCGCTCCTCGGTCTATAAGATAGACAGAGCTGCCAACTGTCCCGTTTTTATCGGGAGATTTCCCACCACAATTTTTAAACAGTTTTATTTTGCGTTAAATTTTTGGTCTTATTTTAAGTATAACCTGCTAATTAGAAATTAGTGGTGAGAAATATCCCGAAAAAGACGGGAGAGTTGGCAGCTTTGGATATAATCAAGAAGAGTTAGGTGCTTTTGCTCATGTGAATATGTACCTTCGAATCTGTATTCATTCAATAGTTCTATATACATGCACTCTCTGCAATCTTTTTGATTTTTCACACATTTTGAATCTACACAAAGCTCAAACATTTTCTTTTTGCGTTATTTCTGTTCTAATTAGATTTAAAAAACAAACTTTTGCATCTCATACTCATAGAGTTTAGAAAAACAATATCTATGAGAATAAATTTTCAACACGTAAGAATTCTTTTAACATTTTTAAAAATTTATTACTTTTTTCCAGAGACGAGATTAAAACGACAAATTTTATAACATTCTTTCACATTGAGACGTGTAATTATGGTTATTATAAAAAGAAAGTATTTTTGAAAGTACATATCACATGTAATCTCTTTCAGTTTATGACACCAATAAATATCCTTTGGAAGAGAATACAAGTATGCTCAATGAATATTTCTTTAAACTACAATGAACATTAATTTTTTATTAATGGAATTTCTTTGAAGTATTTATTTGAAAGCATGGAAAAAAAAGAATAAAGGGATTTAAAATTAGTTTTATAACTTTTTTTATTTCTCTTGGTTTCAGTAAAATGTTATGTGAGCTGGGGCTATGCTCTGACAAAGGAAAACTAATTAATCTTTAAAGCTCATAAACAGGGAAAATTACAGATAATTGCTTTAAAATTCCTCAGTTTATTATGTTTTTAAGATACGCTGAATGTTGATTAATTCCTAATGTTCTCTTCCATCATAAATATATATATATATTTTAATTGATGATCTTCTTTTAAACAGGTACTTAAATAAACAGAGAAGTATAATATTAATAATTATTCGGGCTAAGTATTTTAATAACAGATTTCTCAAAAGCAGGCTCTATGTAGCTTCCAGTGTAAATCGATAAACTTTAATTTAATTACGTATCTGTTTATTTTTGCTTTTATACGCTTAAAGGTATTAAAATTATTTTATAATAAATAGGAATTGGATGTTAAAGGTTCTTTAATCTTTAGTCCAATTTATAAAATCAAATGAATAACTTTCGAATATGCTGCCATTATTTTAATTAAACAACTCAAAAAAATAAAGCATCTCAAATTTCTAATCTTATTAAAATGAAAGACGAATTTTTTATTTACTGCGGCAATTATTTCAGCTATTTTTAAGAAAAAAAACTAATATATGATTTATGTACTTCTAACAGTACATTACAAAACATAATACAAACATAACACTTCTAACAGTACGTACTTGTTTAAACTAGTAAGGTTATAATTAGAATAATATTTAATTTATATTGAGAATAGTTTATTTCAAATTTACTTCGTTTTCAGTGTTTATATTGCTAAATCGTTATTTAAATTTTAAAATTTTTTTGTGTAATGTCAAATACTTGTAGAATATCAGTACATTAATGAAGTTGTATTGACGTAAATTATAAATCTAAAATGAATCGAACTACTGGTTTTTTTTTATACTATGTGGAACTTGTTTAAATTTAATGTCAAAAATATCCCATAGTTATACTGAAAAAAAATCTTTTTACGGATTATTAAAGGGGGATAATTAATCAGTTGAAAACCAATCTCCTTTTTCAATTAGTTAGTTTAAATTTAAAATGACACAGTTCTAAGAGTTTAAAAAATGAACAAGTTTTGACAGAGATTTTAAACTTATTTTATGATTCTCAAAACATTACTTTCTCATAAAGAAATGCATAAATAAATAAAAATTTAAAATTCCTTATTTAATTTCTTAAGGAAATGAAGTTTTCTTCCGCCTTCTTTGTTGAAGAAAAATTAAAAATTACAAAATAGGAACTCACGTCTGCATCGAACCTGCAATCTTCGCGTTAAAAGATTTATTCCACATAACACATCAATAATAACATTTAGAAGACTTGAATACCATGGATGAGGAGTTGCGCATAAAAAAATCCAGATTTGGTGTTACATTATGACTTTCCTTTTTAAATTACTAACTGGAGTATATGCTCGCTTTTCTCAGATACGTTTCTCAGTAATATGCTCCTTCCTTCATAAATACGCACGCTCACAGCTTTAAAATCGAAAAAAATGAATTTAAAATAAGATTTCCCCAGTATAGAGTTATTGCTTTGAATCAAGGGCATGTTCAATAGATAGAATTCAAGGGATTAATACATAATCGGTGCAGGCTAGAAATAATATCGAGGGAGGAACTATTTCAACCAATTTGTTAAATGAAACTAAAAGGTTTTGCTCGTAATTTATTGGGCATATATCCTATTGTGACATCAGTCACACAATCTCATGCTCGTAAAAAAAGAAAAGGTTTGGTTGTCGTTTGAGTAATTTGCACACACATTTCGTCGCCCGTTTGAAACCGCTCTCACTTCAGTACTCTATCTGGTAGATGGATGATGGAAATATTATGGAGACAGATCTGGAATGTAGGCTGGATGAATCAATGCTTCCGTTTTGTACTTCTTCCGATGTTCCTTTATTGCCTTGGGAGGTCTTGAGTTATCAGACTATAAGATGATAGTACGAAAATGTTTTCCAGGGAGTATCAATTTGATTGCCTTTCTGAGCTTTGTTAATCAAATGTCATTAAGCGCCCTGCTGCTTCTAATTATACATTTCGATTACGCTTATTTATTGCACCTAAAAACATAGATTTTCATACGTAGATAATTCAGACATTTAAAAATTACGCTACATTCTAATTCTTAGCTTCAGATAATAATTGTATTCCTCTTTAATAAATCCCTTTTTCTTTGTTCTTTAGTTCTCCGTGGTGCTAAAAAGGTTCCTGTAATGGTTTACATACATGGGGAATCTTACGAATGGAACGCAGGGAATCCTTACGACGGCCGAGTTCTAGCCAGTTACGGAGATGTCATCGTTGTGACGCTAAATTACAGGCTTGGTGTATTGGGTAAGGAAATTTCTGATTTACTGATACGTTATAAAGAAATTTTGGAGTGTGTATATTATAAATGCAATTTATTATACCTGTATTTTAATTGATGTAAAGTACAGGTACGATTGACTCATCAAAAGTTTCCATGGCGGGACGTGAATATATATTTTTGTATAAAATAGAGCTGCTTTAATCCACGCTGAGATATCAATTCCAATGTTTGTTTCCGATTCTGTATCAATTCGCCCAGTTATGGATATTTTTGTGTACTGTCGTGTGCGATAAACAAAAACTTAAGTATACCGAGAAATGGGTGGTTGTGATGGACAAAATTGTTAAAATCATTCAAGAAATGAATCAATAAATGATCATGAATATTATATCAAATGATATGATAATGAAATATGATTATAAACTAATTTTTGTCACTGTAAAGTTGTTTCCGCAATGCTTATAAATATTTCTTAGAATAAGAATATAGTTTATGGAGACCAAAAATTAATAATGTCTTTATTCTATTTAGCTATTTAGGTGTTGAATTTTAAAACATTTTGCTCCTGAAATATACAGTATTCCAGATTTTCCCTATTCTTTCATAATTGAATCAAAATACAAAAAGCAATAATTGGATATTAAGAAATGAATATGTTTAACGCTTTTATATTTACAATGAGTTTTCTCTAAAATTTTTTTCCAGTTTTCCATGATCTGAGTAATTCTTTTCTTTTCTATTTATAAACGTTTTAATAAGTTTGTGCAATGTAAATTCTTTTTGAAATACTTCAAAATCAACCATTATTAATGAGCAATACGTTACGTTTATGGAAAATTAATATTTATTAATATTTATCATTATTATATTATATACTATTAGAAGCAGCTAAAAAATCTGTACATCCGAAGACTGTTTACACAATGATTACAAGAACATGCGTTTTTTTTTTTGTTTGTTTTTTTTGTTTTTTTCCTCAAGTAACTAGGGGCCAAGGCCCCCAGACTCGCTGCGCTCGCTTTTAGTATGAGGCATTCGTCCCCTAATAAGGCTTATCCGTAAAAAGACATAATTTAAACAGACAAAACCCGAAGATTGGATCAGATAGATCAGATAGAATGTTAATGGGCTACACACTGCTTGGTTCTTGCATGTTCATTGGTACAAAAAAATTTAAACTTCACACTACAGTAGACCCCCTCCCCCTCATAATACGGAAGATATTGTGTTATGGGAATCCGTGTTGTACGGGTCCTGAGCTATACTCCACCTGGAGTGCGGACTACGGTTATAATCGCTGAAAATTATTTGCACTCCTCAGAAACACAACGATATTTAATGTTGCCATTGAAATGTTATATTAATTAGGAGCGAAAGCGTAATAAAATCAGAACATCTGTATCAGCTGTATTTTTAATAATGTAAAACCTATTGGACACCTTGCGAATTTTCCACCCATGGCGATTTTTCATTATTGGGCGACTTGCGTACATGTAAAGTTAATAAAAGCTACGGAACAGATAGGATAGCTTGCCACCAATGGCGACTTTTAATTATTTGGCGATTGACACATGCTCACAACCTACAATTTCTGTTCATTTAAGGTTACCGGAAAACCGTTATCCATATTTTCATTTACATAATCGTTTGCCGATTGGCGTACTTAGCACCACGAATAATTATATCATCTCGTCGCGCTAGCAAATATCCAAAGTGTACTGTAACTGCTATAATGGCATAGTTAACGCCGCCAAATTTTTATACTGGTAGTAAATAATCCAGCTGGACCGAACCGGCTTTAAAATAATCTGCATTTTAATTATTTTTCATTTTCAAGATATTAGTTATTCTGTTTTGGAAAAACGAATAATCGCTAATTCTAAACTCCTGTTGTCTAAGCGAATTTACTATTTGAAAATTGTCAACTTTGTGTAGCACATTTTGAGTTACTTATTTCATATAGTTCTTATATTGGCGTAAAATGGGCGTAATTCTAACTCATGTTTGTAAATTTCACGCGATTCTAGATACTCTGAAACGCTTTGTTGCAAAGGAATGAATGATTTTATGCCAAATCTGGCAACCATTCTGTTTATTTTTTCAGTTTTTTATTAATATCTTCTAAAATAATTCGATTTTCGAAATTCAAGTCAGCTTAGCAGGTTCCTCGGAATTTTTCGAATCTTAGTCGAAATTCAAATCCCCACGGTTTAGGAGGAGATAGGTCAACAAGCTCTGACAGCGCCAGCGACAGCGGCCTTTACTTTTTTTTAGAATAGAGAGATACATTTTTTTCGTAACCACGTGATGTAAAATATAAAATTATTTGTAGAAGTGAGCTAATCACATTGAAAATTTAAAAGCCATTTATTTCCATCCTTCATTTTTTAACTAAAAATTAATATATATAAATCTTGAAATCCTTCTTGGCAGCGGCCTTTACCTTTTTTTAGAATAGAGAGAAAAAAAAAATTAAATATAATCTGAAATACTCATTCGAATTGCCTACTACAAATCAAAATATTAATTATTGGCCAAGATACTATGAAAATTTGAAATCTGGTAGTGTAAATCTTTCGTTTGTTTAAATCTGTTTTAAGTGCAAAATTTACCTGTCAAAGGAAAATGAAATAGAACATACTTTGGAAAACTTATAAACAGCTTATCGAATAAGTATTGCATTTTAAGTTTGTGAATTTACGCATGCTTACTAGTTCAATCTGAAGAAGCCAAACCACCAGTGTGAGCTTTGCTTTACATAAATTCTCAATTAAGTGACATAAGCACACTGAGTTCCTCTCCACGATCTGATTTCAAAACGCTGTTTATTTATCTGATCGGTGTCATGCTTGCAAGTTGTAATCTGTTTAGTGAGATCACTCATATTTGTGTGGAAATTGCCAATTACACTCCTGCATTAAAATTGCATTACTCCCTAGAAAGTAATTAGCATCGCACAAACATAGCAGCTTCTAGCTTTAAACGTAAAATCCGCAACTCCATTACTGACGTTGTCTATTAATGCTAGAGAGCAACTATTTTATCATAAGTTGAGGAATCTTTCAAAAACTATGTGAGATATGAGACTGTCTTCCAAATTACATTTTTCTACACATCCAAATTAGGACATATGATTTTTTTCGTGAAAGAATATACCCGGAATATATATATATATATATATGAACAGATTAAAAGAAAAATATACTTAAAGAATATTTTTATATTCGCAATGATATATATTTAAAATTTTGCATTTTTCCAAAGTTAAATAACAAAATATTCAATCTTGCGATTTTTTTATTTAGATATTAGAGAAGCTCTTTCTATTAACAGCTAGAAATAAATTTCTACTATTTCAACTGCCTTAGCGAGTATCTAATAACTTATTTTCATGCATTTTAAATTGGAACAGATATCAAATTAACTTAACTGCTATCAATAAACTGCAAAACTTGTCGCTAAGTTTTGATTTATATGACAATCAGAGGTATGATACTTACTAAGTTAATTCATTGGATTAAGTTTAAATGTTTTTGAACTTATGATCACTGGGCCATTTTTATGTTCATATTTTTCAAAAGCACACAGAATGAACTTCAGAGAACTCTTCAGATGATCATAAAAGCAAGACACATTAAGAAATTACAGAATTTTTCTTTTAATTTATAGCAAATATGTATAAAAAAGTTGATTTTTTTTCAAAGTACATATAACTTCAAATAAGCAATTAAAAGTATTTTTATCCAATAAAATTATTTATTGTTATTTTATAATTATTTGCGACCTGCGATTTTTAAAGGATAAAAAGGACACAAATTGTTTATTATTTATTCATGCTCAAAAGCTTCGAAAAAAAAAAGACTGTATCTTTTAAAAATCATTCATCTAAATTTCAAAATATTAAATATTTATAAGAGCTCAAGAATTTGTTTATATATTAATCAAAGCGTCTATATGAAAAAATCTCTCACCAGCTATTGATAATAAAACATAAAACGAAAATGCATATTAAGAGTGCAAGTAGAACTGAAGTATTTATAGTTTATATTATCATGGTTATTTATCTAAAGATAAAACTTTTATAATATTTTTACTGTTTGCGTAAATTCAGTTTTTAAATACAGGTCGTGAAATAATTCCATCCCGAGTTTGGAAGGGTTATAAAAATTATATATTAGCAATACAGCCAGTGTGACCACATTGAGTAGATTTCTACTTTTTGATTACATTGTAAGTCAAATTTTGAGGTCCAGTAGAAAATGTAGTAGATTGCATTGTTTAGTACATTAAATCTACTCAAAAATGCAATCTACTACATTTTCTACTGGACCTCAAAATTTGACTTACAATGTAATCAAAAAGTAGAAATCTACTCAATCTGATCACACTGAATACAGCAACAAAGTTGACTTTATTGGAGAAAGAAGTGTTACAAGTTTTATTTCACAAAAGCCCAATATGTGAACCTTTCTTGATGAATTAATGCAATTTTTTCGGGGTTGGGGGTAGGAGGAGGACCGTTATTTTGTTCTCCAAGGAAGACAAAATTTGCATTCTTTCTGTCCCCAGTAAACTCCTCCCCAAGAAAGAAACATTGCAAGTTTAGTTTCAGAAATAGTGAGCTATAACAGGCTTTCTCGTCGTTGGATTATACGAAGTTCTACAGATGACAATCGCCATCAGCCGTGGCCGCCTCGCTCTCCGGACCTAATTCCAGGCGATTTTTTTATGGGGTTACATAAAATATCGCAAAATACGAAATTTACGCCAAAGAATCACAAGAGCATTTGTTACCATATTAAAACGAGTGTGTGAATGTGGGAAGAATTTGACTTTAGACTTGATATCTGCCACATCACGAAACAAGGACGGATTATAGAAGGGACGATTGAGGAAAAGTAATTTAATGTAAAAGATCCTATTTTACTTCCATAAAATAGATGTATATATCAGTTTTCTAACTAACCGCCCCCCACCGACAAACTAACTGCCCTCACCCCACCTCCACCGACCGACAAAATTGCATTAATCCTTCTCTGTAACGAAAGGTTCACATGCTGTACTTTTGTGAAGTAAAACTTGTGGCGTTTCTTTCTCCAATAAAGTCAACTTTATTGCTGCATTGGTAACACATATTTTGTATAAGCCTACCAAACTCGGGAAGGAATAGTGACACACCCTGTATATTATTTCAAACGCACAGTGAGATTAAGTAACTTACTTTAAATAGGCCTGAAAGCTTATGAACGTTTTCAAAGCATTATTTTACACAGCATATTTTACAAGGTATGCTGAATATCAGTGGACAAACTAAAATACTTAAACTACCAGTATGTAAGTATCATGTTAAAAAAGATAGTTTTTTTTAATCGTCTAGTGCCGCTTATATTATCTGTGGCGATGAGCACAGGCACTACGCTGAACATTCATCAAACAATATTTTGTATTCTATGATGTTTATGTCATGAATAGTTCAACAAAGATCCGTCTAAGATGTTCATTGAAGACAGAAATTATACAACACAATGCGAAAAGTGTTGATTTATTGACATCAGAATCTAAATTTATTTTTATCTTTGTTCTGAAAACAGCAATTTTCTAGCTTAGTAATCTTAGAAATTCTGATCCTTAATTTGTTAAACATTCCAACACGAACGTGAAATACACGTATCTATGCGCGCTTATGTCCTTTGCACAACAGTTTCACTGTCCATCTCAAATGCTATGATTTCTTGTATAGTGTCATATCTTTTATATATGCATTTTTAAGTGTGCATCATAATGTAGCTGAATGCAAACATTAAATGTACGTATAGTAATATAGAAGATACTTGTTTCTTGCAAACACACTAAATTTTAGACGATAGAATGTAAGTCTTATTAGTGAAAATGTTTAGCTGAGATTATAACACCACTTCTGTGATAATTAAAAGAAAAGTCAATATTCAATCATCTAAAAAACATTTCTCTTTCAGGTCAACAAATAATCAGCATAAACACGTGATAACCCTAACATACAGCGAAACAGTGTTTTCTGCCAATACACGCTACCTCATACATTTTTCATGTTTAAGCCATTATTATCGGGTAAAATCCAAAACAAAATTACTCCTCGGTCACAGTGCACTTGGAACAAAGTTTAGCACCCGAACCTTCGCCTCGGCTACGATAAATTAGCGAAAGCCCTCAGCGAAATTTAATAACTTTTCAGGAAAACAATCTCTGACATAATATGAAGATAAATTCTTCCCAGAAAATGAAGATTTCCACGTCTCAATTATTTTAAAACTGATTAAACGGGTTGACAAGGAGGGAACTATCGAACACTCTCTCTCCTCCTTCTCAACCCCGTAATCTATTCCTTTGTTTGTCAGGGAAGAAAAAACTTGTTTACCACCATGTCTGTCACCGATCGATAACCCTTGTTTGTTGCAGTTTTAGCTCGAAATGATCACTGTGAAATCTACTGAGAAGAATTTTTGTGTGCATATGTCCTCATAAATTCTTCTCTACTTCTTTTCGTAAAGGGTTCCTCCCCGCAGTGGATCGATCCGCACGGGGAAACTACGGATTGATGGATCAGGTGGCAGCTCTACACTGGATACAAGACAACATTGGGGAGTTCGGCGGAGACACGGCGAATGTGACGGTGTTCGGACAGGGACACGGGGCTGCCTGTGTCAATCTGCTGATGCTGTCTCCGATGGCGAAAGGTATGAAAGTGGCATGGACACGTTACGCCGCGTTAACTTGAATGTCTGAAGACTGATGTCTAGAATTTTATGAGTTTCGTTAATAAGTTTTCTTTTCTGTTTGGATTGATTTTATTACTTTTGTTTAGTTGCTTATTTACTGTGGGAAAAAATAGATAAAGGCCTAAAGTGTGTAAAAGTTTTTACTTTATGTCAAGAAAATCCACAGAAACAGGTACAAAATTTACAGGGCGCTTGACAAACTAATTAAGAATATGATAAGAATCTACGGCCAAACTTATTAAGCAGTTGATAATATCAAAATTTTAACTGTTTCTGATTTTCTAGAATTTTTTGAAGCGGAAATTTAATATTTATAGTATTCAGCGTCTACTATTACTTATGTTATCTTCATTATTGAAATCTTTCGGGGGGTGGGGTCCTTATTTTTTAAAAGTATTTTCAAAGTATTTTTTAAAGTATTACTTCCAGTAATGAAAAAAAATATATTAGTCCAGATTTCTAATTTAAGATGTTTAAAAATTTATATTTTTAGTATAATACGAAAACAGTAATAACAGCTCAAATAAATGTCTTCTCTGGATTTGCCATCTCGATTCAGAGGCTATGACAGAGCTTGCTAGTGTAATCCTTCGAGGATAGTTAGAGTTCTAAGCTTTGTAAGCGAACTGTCCTTGTGAGGTATTAAATTTTAAATGCCCTTAAGAACTAGTTTATAACCACATTAATAAAGGTGTTGAATTGACTGAAAATTTTAATAGCATCCTCCGATAAAACTTAATAATAATAAAAAAGTATTAAAGTAAAACCAATAATTATGAAACGTACTTTATTTCCAATGCTGCAGTTTTCAGAGAACATTATAGTTATTTGTAAAACCTTAACTATTATGCTATGAGATTACTTATTTAAAATACCCGAAATAGGGAATACAATCCCGATCCCACTGAAAGACTACAACATGACTACAATTTTCATATTTATGTTAGGTATTGCATTAATTATCAAATAAAATAATGTATTAAACTTTATAGGGCTTAAAATCTTACATTTTCCTGCTTTTATCTATTAAAATTAATTATTCTTTGAATGAAATGTCAATCCCGCGGAGTCCCGAAATCCCACGCAACGAAAAACAGTACGGGATTGCATTCCCTAGCCCTAACTCCTGCGAAAAAAGAAAAAGAAAAATCCAATCGCACATATTTTTCTATGAGTTTTCATTCATATTTTTTTGTAACCAAATTATTTACATGATGAATTGAGAAAGTTTAACTCGATTTAAGAATTATGTAAAAGTACATAGTGAATTCGCCTAAATATTTTTGTTCATTATTCTATGTTTTATTTAATGACTTACCGAAACATTTTATGTTAAAATTTAATGAACTTAACTATACGCGATAACATTTTTGACTTCCCATTAATTTCCAGGTCTGTTCCAAAGAGCCATAATGCAAAGCGGATCCGCACTGAGCTCTTGGGCAATCGCCCGGGATGCCATCACCCACACACTCCACATCGCCCGTGTGCTGGAATGTCCAGCCCAGGACAGCACGGCTCTGGTCGAATGCATGAGAAAAAAGAAACTGGAAGACATAATGAGAGTGCCAATACAAGTCCCAGACCACCTCTCAGGATTTGGACCCACTGTGGATGGCATAGTTTTACCCCAGGACCCTGCTGAAATCATGGAAAAGAGCCCGGCTCTGTTCACTCAATATGATTTGATGTTTGGCACTGCAAGGGTAGAATCTTATTTCTTGTTCACCGCCATGGAAGAGAAGTTTGGCATCGACAGCGCAAGGAGGGACAGGTTGCTTAGGACGCTGGTTCGAAATCTCTATACATATCATCTACAAGAGGTAAGGTATTGGCAGCACGCAGATAATATTCATTTATTAACTGTGGAAGTATTACTGTCAATACTAAAATGCAGGTTGGCGTAACGATTGTGACAGTAGTTAATCGCAAAAATCTGCCAGGTAGTATTTATAGAATTCTTCCGAAAAGTGGAGCTATATATTGGACACACGTTGTATGCAACGTCTATAAACAGTGTGTAAAATATTACACACAAACCCTCCCTGAGATTTAGTTGGTTTTATTTACATTTTGACTCAATCGATCGTAAAGAAAGACATCTTTATATAATTGACAATTAAGACTGACAATATCGTCGCGTCCAGGGAGGCTATAGAATTTGTAGTATCATATATTCAAATTTCGCAAGATAAAATCTCAGGGAGATACGTTTTTTTAACTAGCATATCATTCCTTTAAGAAAATTGGGGCTAAGATTATTATGCGTGTTCAACTCATCCAAAAAGCGGAATCATCATTCTTTCACGAGCACAAGGATCAGACCTCCATGGGACATCCAGGGTATAAGTAATCTCCAACGCTCGTTGGATCATTATTCAGAAGCACAAGAATCAGGCTTCTGGGAGGACATCCAGGATACCGGTACATCCATCGGTCTTTCGGTCACTTTGTTTGGCTTTGCTGGTTCGAGCGCTCTTCTTGGATGTCTACTCTTTTTGGTCTCTTGTAGTAATCTGACTTTTTCTTCCAACTCTATCTCGAAATTTCCCCCTCTCATTTCCGCAATGGGAGTATGGTAATTGTATGCTCCACATGCAAATAGGCTTAAGTCTGAGGCTGGTCACTTTAGTTTTATGATTCAACGTTACGTCGAATAACTTTTCAGAGATGTTGCTCTTAAGCATTTCCTTCTTCCCAGCCGCGAGAGGAGTTTACCCTCCCAAGCACTGGCCAAGCCGGGTGCTGCTTCACTTTCTGTGTTCTTACGGGAACGGAGTTTAGTGACTAGTCCACCGTGGGCTTACTCGATGCCATAAATTTATCTATTATTGCTGTCATCAACAAAGATTTAAGATAGTCATGCAAAAAGTTTGGGGACCGGTGGATTAATTAAAAAATGTTTAACTTTTATTTATAAAGTACAATTAGAGTTTCTTTTGAAATGAAATACAAGCACGGAGGTTTTTTATGGAAGAAAACACCTTGTAAATGTGGCCACCTCAAATGCATTTGCAAAAGTTGACTGTTTTGGTTATAGATTGAGTATTTTTTGCATAACGGAGAACTAACTTTATTAGTTGTTTGTTATACTTTTGAGTTCCGAAATTTTCTCTAGGTAAATTATGAGTGCCGTGCGGTTTTTCTTTCAGAATACCCCAAATAAAGAAGTCTAATGACGTTCAAATACACGATCTTGGTTGTGAATCTTGATCGCCAAGCTCGAAATAGCATGCCCATGGTCTAATTTAAAGTGAATTTAAAAAAAAAAATCTTTGAGTAACTCGACCATATAGATCTTCATAGCTAAAACTAATATTTTCTGATGTCAGCTGTTAACAGTTAGTATCCTGTGTCGACAGAAATAAAGCGTGTGCGAAATTTAAAACTTCAGATTATTTTAAGAATATTACCATTTATTGATGAAACGGCATAATAACTGAAGTATCATCTGAAATGTCATTTCTTCTACTTTACCAATGTTTTTTTTAATAACTTCGAAAGTAAATCTTATTTGCTCAAATACATTCAATTATGATGAACTTTATGAATTCTGTTTTGGTTTGGTAAATTATTCTAGATTTTCATATCTAAAAATTCTACATTTCTAAACCCGTTGATAAAATTGCGATTTCATTTTAAATTAAAGAGTCATTTCAAAACACGAGATACTTTTCCATAAATTATGCTTGCTTCAAGTTACTGATTTTTCTTTTCTTTAAAAGTTTTCGGTATCATATTATCAAGCACATATTCTTAAAAACATTAAAAGCGAGTTTATGCATTATGCATTCTTCAGATATTAAAAATGTGTTTCTGTTTTTGCATTAAATTGGCATTTGTGCATAGTGTTCGAGTAGTAAATTCATTAGCATATAAATTGTTCCAGGAGTTCGCATTTAGATTTCTACCAAATGTAGGTAAGACTTTAGACACATCTCATGATTTAAATGTAAATATTCTAATTTTGCATGATATTGCAGTAGAAAAATAAAGCACAGAAAAAAGCTGAAGATGCAGTACACTTTATCTAGATTTAACTGAATAATTTTGGATGTTCAGTAAATTCCCTAGGTATAATTTTAACGATAGTTCTAAAAATTTTGCTTTGGAAAGACATTCAAATTATTTTATGAAACTTTTATAAAATATACATATTAACATAAATATTTATATTTATTTAGTTCAGTGTCATTAATATATTTTAAAAATTAGTTTAACATTTTTTTTTTAAATAGGATAAAATAAAATGTTGATTCAGTGCCTGAAAAAAACTATGAGTAAAAGAAATGCGTAATTTTTCTTTCACATTTTTTCTTCGTCTTAAGCTTTTAAGAATGTAAACAGTCTGAACACATTTGCATAGCTATAAAAATATCTATGCAAATCATAATTATACAGAAATTTACTTATGACTAAACAGCCGCTAGCAGTATTTTGAGTTTTAGTTATTTGCTTTAAATTACAGCTTTTAAGTCAAAGTTTATTTTTTTCTATATTTTATACATTAAATGTTTACATTTGTAAAGTTAATTTTTGAATTCACTTGAAAAAATTTCAAAGCAAATCCCGTTATTTCCTACTTATTTATTTATTTATTTTAGCCTTACGTTAATTAGATTGTTTGCTTTTGAATGTACGTTGAGAAAGTTTTAAAATATGCACCATACGACAACTTAAAGCATTATTTTGAAATAAAATTTGACTAATTGTAGAATTATCAGGTAAAGCAAATTCACAAAGAATTCAAAAAGTCACGGGAGGTGCTGAAAATTTATGACAGAGTACGCGTCATACAAAATTCAAATAAAATAATTACACCGATCAGAAGGTTATTATTTATTTTTTTATTGAGCAATCTACTAAAATAATGATAAAGCATTGTTGTTACAAAAATCGTGAACTTGCTTATAGATTTCCAATTTTTCAATACAATTTTGTATTATTTAGTATAAATTCTAGCAAATGTTAAAATATTGTTTGATATAATTTTCCTCAAAGAAATATGATTGATTGATAAACTATGGTATAGTCGAATATCTTCCACGTATTCAAAAAGGGCAAATTCATGACTGGAATCTAAAAACGCCACTTTGGAAGAAATACGACACCGCATTATAAGGTACAGATCTATTGTTTATGTAACAAGATCACCGTACAAAATCTGGTGTTATAATGTATGCGTATAAAGTACACTCATGTCCATAAATTAAGGATAATTCAGAATCACACAGAAATTGATCTCTAAAATAAAATTTCACCTGTGGAATGATCGCACACATCTTGAAGAAGACTATGCAAATTACAGGAAACCACCAGATGGCGTGGATGGTACGTCACAATGACGAGAGTGTAAGAGAGGGGTATATAAGGAATGGTGGCAAAGAAGTAAAATTGTTCACAAGCGCTGTGAAAGCCTTTCAGTGCAAAAACCGCATACTTATGGCACAAAGGAGGCATTTGGATGATGTTTTACGTGGCAGAATTATCGGACGACTGGAATGTGGACGTACCCAGCTGGAAGTATCCAAGGAACTTGGAATCGCCCAGAGTGTCATCTCCAGGCTTTGGCAACGATTACAAGATGATGGTAATGTAAGTAGACGTTACAGCACAGGTCGCCCCCGAGTTACAACGCCGAATGAGGACCGCTATTTGGCAGTTACTGCCAAAAGAAACAGACGGAGTACAGCATCAGACCTGTCTCGTGAGCTCTCTTCAGCTACCGGTACGACAGTTTCAAGGCAGACCGTGTACAGACGCTTAGGGCACATTGGTCTATATGCTCGTAGGCCTGTCAGATGTGTTCCACTTACCGCAACTCACTGTCGCCTGCGATTAACCTGGAGTAGAGAGCATGCATTGTGGACACCGCAACAGTGGTCTTGTGTGATATTTTCCGACGAGTCCAGGTTTAGTTTGGAGTCTGATTCTCGCCGAACATTCATCTGGAGAGCGCCAGGTACCCGTTACCACCAAGAGAACACCATTGAAAGACACCGTTACGGTGGTGCAGAATGGCTCGTTTGGGGAGGAATTATTCTTGGTTCCAGAACTGACCTGCATGTTCAGAGTGTAACGATGACAGGCCACATCTATCGGGATGTCATTCTGGAACAACAAGTACGTTTGTTTCGGGGCGCTATGGGTGCTGAATTTGTGTTTATGGATGACAACGCCCGTCCTCACCGTGCAAACATTGTAGACGAATGCCTTCGATCGGAGGATATCACCCGTATGCATTGGCCAGCATACTCACCGGACTTGAATCCAATAGAGCATGTGTGGGATATGCTTGGCCGACGAATTGTAGCCCGTCAACCCCCTCCCACCTGTCTACCGGAACTTCGGAGTGCATTGCTTGATGAGTGGTGTAATATTCCCCAAGATCAGATTGATCATTTGATACTCAGCATGCCTAGGCGTTGTCAGGACTGTATTGCATCGTCCGGGAGACATACTCCGTATTAACCATCCTACTAACCATGTTATACTGTTTTTTGTAAATAGGTTCTTTTTTGAAATTTGGTCAAGGGAGTAAAACTTGCAATTTTTATTAATTATGTCAAACATATAGCATCTTTTTTGCTCTTTACTTTTTGTTTAATAAATAGACTTTACAAATAAGTCAAATTTGTTTTGCTTCTTTCTCTTTCTTTGCCTGAACTTCATTATCCTTAATTTATGGACATGAGTGTATTTTATCAGTATTACTGTCTTTCTAATTTTATACATAGAAAATGTTCTCATGGAAGGGGAAAAATAGTGGGCGCAAGAAAACTTATCAAAACAAAAGGTACTATTTGTTGCCTTGCCATGACTAGAAATTTAACTTCAAGTAAACTAAGAGTAGAACTAGATCCTTCTTGTAAAATGACTAGTTTACTCGATATTTGTTTTTCATGCCATGCGGCAAAGTAACAAGCCATACTCGTCAATAAGTCCCCACACTTCAGGGAATATAAATAATAATTTTTAGTAAAACAGTAATTTTCGACTTGGGATATAGCAAAAAATTTCTGTGTGCGATGCTTACTAATTTCAAAAAATATTTTATAAATATACTGTCTACAAAAGTGGTTGATTATCCTACACAAATGTTGGAGACTGATGTAATGCGGCTTATAATCATAATTTATCATGTTTATCATCATATTTATCATCAATTTCAAAAAATATTTTATAAATATACTGTTTACAAAAGTGGTTGATTATCCTATGTAAATGTTGGAGACTGTGGTAATGCGATTTATAATCATTACTTTTCATATTCGACATATATATTACAATATGTTGGATATGCTAATAAATTTGGCGTAAAAAATCTAGTGTGCGGAATCCGGTAGCACTTTTATTACTTACGTTGATTCCATAACTCACTATCTTATGTAGTTTGCCGTTAGAATTTTTCTTGCTAGACGGCCAGACTCTTGTTGGTTAGTGAGATATCATTACAATGGAATTTATATTAGTAATCTAATTGTAATTAACAATGTGAGGCTAATAAGATGAAACAAGTTTTTATTAATATAAATGAAACGGTCATAATCGTTTTGGAAATTGTTAGTAATCGTAATCGTAATCCATATCATTTATTGTAATCGATTACAGATGATCGTGTAATCACACGAAGTCTGGCCGCGACCCTCGATTTGGTGCTACCACGAATATAGCGTATAAAAGAGGTGATAATTTTAAAACATGTTCTGATGGATCCGACACTGTCGGGTAACACGGACACATCACCCAAACACAAAACACTGCTTCCTCTCATAATTGTAAAATTTCTCAAATGAGGGCATTGACTTCCGAATTTTTGAGGGGTTGGAACACTTCCATCAAGCAAGGGTTGTGTTTTTTGACAGACAGGGATACACAAGCTTGCCTACTAAAGGGGTACCTTTTGTTGGCGTGCTTAACACTTCATGATGCACTCAATAAAACACATATCCATCTTCTACTCTCCGGTATCGGAATGCAAATTATCGGCATCATCTACCCAGTCGGAAAAAGCCGCATTATTTCCGATAGTGATTCCGATATCGGAACGATTACGACAGCCCCGTGGTAGCACACATCGGATTTTTCTCGGATTGTGACGTCATGAGAAGAGAAGGCTTGGTTTATGCGCTGCGGAAAGCTTTCCGATAACATCGTGGCAGGGTCCCTTAGCTGATACCGGACAGAAAACGACTGGCATTCGAGGACACGAAGAACAAGGAATACAGGAAGAGCTCTTCGAAAGTATCGTCCCCTTTCACCCAGTAATAATTGGTTAATGTTTACCTGTGGGGAGACAGATTACGACTGAAGAGAAGTAAATAGGAGGGTGAATTACTAGTAACACTCCCAGTCACAATTTCAACGTTTTATGGCAAATTCTCCTTCAACTCGCATTTCATGCTGCGAAATGTATTCTGTGAGCAACACTTTTGACTGTGGGGGAAAAATCGATTACTTAATCCGAATACGCTCAATTCATTTTGAAAGTATGACAGTAAAAGGAATTTCAAAACAAGCGTTAACCCTAAAATGCTGGTAATGAAATTTTAACTTCATTTAGGCGTAATCATGCTAGGAAAATATTTTTTTTTTCATTCAGCATGTTTTTTCCCATAAAAATCCAGAAGAATGTTCAAATTCGAAAATTTATAATGTCTGTGCTATAGCTGTCGTATAACAAAAGAGATTAATATAGCTTAATTCTACTTTTTTGAGTTCTTTAGTACTATTTTTAATAGTTTTGTATTCATTTTCATTCAGTTATATTAATTAGAAGCGATCCAAAAATTCGGGAAAATTTATCAACGAACTGTACAGGTACACGCATGCTATGAATTCGTGCTTCTTTACTCAAAAAATAATGTTGCCATGCATTTAAAAAAACTAAAATTATTTCATAATAATCTTTTTATTATCTTTTATTATATTTTATAATCTTCTTAATTTATTTTAAATGCATATTTTAAAAGATAAGTGCAAAATTTTCTTTCATTGCGTAAAAATGAGAGTGTACACGCTTAAACCCAAAGAGCGAAAAAAACGATTCATTGCGGAGCGATCCGTTTCCATGGAAACCCACCGGTATTTCCCCGAAAGTGCTGTTTAAGTAGTCTTCTTTCTGAGAACTCCTCTCCTCGCTTCCTCTTTTTTCCGAGAACTTCTCTCCTCGCTTATTGTTATATTTCGCTCCGCTCTTGTGATCGAAGAACGCTCCTAAAGGAGAAGCTCACTTTTGAAAACTGGCCCCAAAATCGCTCCGACTGATCGAATTTCACTCGTTTGGTTTAACTCTTTAGGGACCGTATCGGCCGTGTCGGCTCGCCCATATGTGTCCCCGAAACGGCCTAGCTGTATTGGAACCAGTGCTTTCCCTCCCGACTCGGGAGTTATTGATTAGGTTACACCCCTTGAGGTTTGGGAACTTAAGGAAGAGGGGAAACGGGTAATCCGCGTATCCGACCTCTAATCAATCATCATGGCACCTTTGTACAGGTACACACTGCACACTGAAAGTAACTATTCAGTGTGCAAATACCTTGTCAAAAGCACTTACAATAGATCACTACGGATTAGCACAATAAGAGGTCTTTCGCCCTAACTGCTGGTCAAGAAAGGGAGGTTCTGAACTGTCAAAACTCAGTGATAAAGGAACCGCTTTTCTGAGATGGGGGAAGACATTTTTCGGCCGTTCTTGGGAAAGAAAGGCTAAGAGATTTTCACAGGGCTGGGGTCTAAAGAGTTAAGCGTGTAGCCAGTTGGTTACAGTATCTACTGTAGGGTTATGAAAAAAGAACATCCATGACGAAAAAGTCCTTGCTAATTTAGTTTTTTTTATTTTAAGCGCGGTCGATTTACGATTACGATTATGTGAAACTTACAGGTAGTTTATTCTCAAAATAACAATGATTTTTTTTACAATTCCAGATTTTTCTCACAGTGGTCAACGAATATATGGACTGGTCGAGGTCGTTTCTGCAGCCAATGGATATATTCGATGGGACTGTGGACGCCCTCGGGGATGCTCTTGTGGTGGCTCCGGTCATCAGGGCTGGGAGCTACCACAGCGGCGGAATCCCAAGGGAGGACTCGTACCCTTCACCTTCTTTGCAGCCCCTTGGTAGCGGGAAAAAGAGCTTTCTGTACATTTTCGGCCATCAGTCCGAACACAGCGAATACGCGACGAGACTGGGCTGTATAACTGGAGAAGATTTGCCGTACGTCTTTGGTGCACCCCTGGTGGACACACTGTCGCATTTCTCCACTAATTATACGAAAGCGGAAGCAACTCTGTCCGAAATAGTTATTTCTTATTGGACTAATTTTGCTAGGTTTGGGTAAGTATGAAGCGAACTGTGTAAGTTTTGACTAATATATAAATATATATACAGGGTGGCCATAATTAAACTGCAAGTGTTCTAGGGGTGCTGGAGAGAAAACCACCGGGAATATTCCAGTGAAATTTGGTATCTACACGTTTCAGAACATGCGCAATTCAAATATGCAAAAAAATTGCCATTTTCACCCTATAGATGGCGCTGTACCGTATTTCAACGCTCACCGGGGACATAAACAACTTTTAAAACTGATAGACAGAGCATAATGACATTCTAAGAGGCATATAAACAATAGAAAACATTATTTACAGTTTATCAAAATTCCATACAATTCGCTTCAGTAATTAAATTTTTACAGTATCCATAAAGATGCTTTGGAAAACAATTAAACCATTATTTATTCAATGAGATTATCACATGATGTGCTCAATATGTGAACCACCAGATGCAATCACATGCTGAAAACGTAAAACAGCATGGTCCACCGTAGCATTTAAAATCTCTGGTGTAACACACCTCACTTGTCTCGTTCTGCTAGATTTAAATTCAGCAACAGAAGCTTGCCGTTCTCTATAAACCACATCTTTCAGATGTCCCCACAGATAAAAATTCCAAGGATTAAGTTCCATTGAACATGGGGGCCAAGCGTTTCGAAACCTCTGTGTATAACTCGGTCCGCACCAAAGGTATCATGCAGCACCTTTTTAACAGATTTAGCGATATGAGGGAGATCCGTGGTGCATAAATACAGCGCAATCTATAGGATGAAAATGGCGTTTTTTTTTTTTTTTTTTTGCATATTTCAATTGCGCATGTTCTGAAACGTGTGGACACCAAATTTCACTGGAATATTCCCGGTAGCTTTCTCTCCAGCATCCCTTGAATATTTGCAGTTATATTGCAAATTTTGCATTTTGAATATATATATATATATATTTGCTAAATGTTTGAGTTTAACAAAATGATCACTTTAAGGGTCAAAGGAGTATTAAGAATTCAAGAAATCGATTTTTCAGTGTTAATTTCATTTGAAACTTTAGTTACTTCTGAGCATTTGGAGGCTAATTTCATGCGATAAAACCAACTAGGAACGGGGATACACAAAAAAATTTTTTTGAAAGCTTTATGTTTGAACGCAATAACTTAAAGCTACGTTTTCTCAAAATTCATTTTTATGAGCTATCCGTAAGATAAGAAAATTTCTATGATTCATATCTTCACGAAATTTTGTATACTTATAACTGGTATCAATACTTATAGAATGAATCGATATTGCAAGTGGGGGAGAAAAACTTTTGAAATTTTAAACAGAAATATAAGGGGAAAAGTGCGATTTTTTTCATATTTCAATATAAAGTAAAATTTTAAAATTCTAAATTTTTTTCTTGAATATTAATTCATTCTGTAGATACTGATACCAGTTATAACAATACAGAATTTCGTGAAGATACAATTACATGTTAAATTTTGCAAATTTCTGGAAAATATCTGTTTTCTTCTGGCTTAATATTATTATTTTTTTTTTTCCAAAGGGCGCGTATTTGTCGATTAGGCATTGTTCACTACAACTGCCTGAAGGTATTGTGGGCATTTTATTATCGGGGTATACAGTGGGCGGCCACCGTTACCTCCTATAAAGTGACGCACAAGTTAACATACATACCAAAACTGGGATTCGAACCCGGACCCAAAGTGTGATAGAATGGTTCTGAAGCCACTACACCACATGGGCGGCTTTCATATAAAATTGATGTTTTACATTAATAAATTTTTGAATTTGGTGCTATCTTACCTAGAACTTAAGCTATAGGAATTTTAATATGAGATGAATTTCCCTAAAACTGCCATAGACCGTATTGTGTTGCAAATTTTTTAGTGTTCCTGTAGCAGAACTATAAATGATAAAGACACCTTTTTCGATGGAGAAATTCATTTTGGAGCCCTTAACACCATATATCACTTCTGAGTCGTTTGAAATAGTCTAATACTTCTAAAATACGCTTTAATGAATTTCTGCCCTTAGAGCGTGATGTAATTCAAATGTTTTGGACGGCCCTGTAGATAAAATGTCTGGTTGATTGGGACCAAAAGGGGAGCTGCACAACTAGATGTTACAGCAATCCTAAATATAAAGTTTCAACATTCAACGGCCAATAGTTTTTGAGATATGCGAGTTACATAAGTACGTAGAGACGGCATAAAAGAACTGGACTCGCGCCCTGTGTCAAAATTTCACACGCATTTATATGAGCGTGCATGCTAACGTACGATGAGGTGCACCGAAACAATTTTTAAGTAAATTTAGAGGTAGTAAAAATTTGTTTTTTACATAGAAATCTGGCTCCCGAAATTTTTCGCGATCACATTACTTCCTTACTGCGTACAAGGAAGTAAAAAGAGAAATAAATATGAAAGCAGGACATAAGTAAACACTTTCTTAGAAAATGCGCTATCTACAAATTTTTTTCATTATTAATAATGTTTTCAAAGACGAGTATATAACGAACCTAACGTAGAAATATGCCATATGAAAATTCTCTTTCATTTATTACACAAAGAAAAGAAATACTGTCGACTTTTCTATGAGAAGAAAACACTTCTAGATTGTTATTAATCCAGTATGCAACGAAACTCACCTTGTCTTTAAGAACATAGTCTTTTCATAACCTTTTACTAAGAAAATACACGTTCTGCATTTTTCTTTGTTATCTGTGAGAGCGTATTCTAAAAAAGGAAATATTTTTACTCTCAAAATTCAACGACGAAATAACTTTAAAGAACGCACCGGTTCATATAGTTGATTTTTAGTCATTTGGAAAGTATACTAGCTTTCTTGAAAGAATGAGGCGATTCCTTAAAAATTTACGGTGATTTTAAAAGAAGTGCCAGCTGCATAAATCGACATATTATACCGCCTTGTTTATTTTTGCAAACAATATAATGTAATGAAGTGAATAAGATGACTTAGCTTTATTTCTAGTTACTTGAGCAAACTTTTTCTTTGCAAAAAGCATTTTTCCCATAGTATATTTAAGTATTTTTAGTCAGAATTTTTTTCTAATTGCATAGCTCTGGATAAAAATAAATATTTAAAATTTACGCTTGTTCTTGTATGAATTGCAAATGGTAAAACGCGCTTGAAATGCCGAAAGCACGGGAAACTAATTTCTTTATGAGTTTTGTATATGTGTTTATGTTTCATAGTTTATTGATAGCCAAACTAAAAAAGTCATTTAATTTAGGCAATAGCTGCACTTCACGGGAAAATCTCACCAATGTGCAGTGCGCACAGTATTATAACAAGAATGCTATTTAATTATTTGAATTAGAATAAAGTGAAAATTCGAGTCTTGATTTAAAACGGACACACTGTAACTTAAATTTATATTTTGAGGAGATCGGGAAGCTTAATGTGATGATTAATTAAAAAAATATTTAATGTAAAATGTTCAAAATTTTGGGAGCGAAAAATAGCCATGATTTCCAAAATTTAAAAGGAAATTTTAGAATTAGTTTTTGTCGTTCATGAGCATGTACAAATAGTATATTTTCACACTCGGAAATTAATGTGGCAATTTCAAGATTATGTACATCTTCACATGCAAGCTTTCCAAACCCAACTGACTGTTAATTTGATTCTCGAACTGTAATAAAGTTTGAAATTTAGACACAGGGTACTTACGTACTATCCCGGCGGTCATTCCCGCAATGTACTGCCAAGCTGTTGCCAAACGTATTCCAAACCATTAATAATTTCACATGTCCGCCATTTATTTTGGCTAAAAACCGTTCGTCTTGGCTGACCGCCGGGATAATACGTAAGTACCAGACACAGTTTTCAAGCCTCATCTTCTTCAGAGAGTTTTTTAAATGATGGACTTCATTTTCATTTTCATAACTTAAAATATTTAGTATGTTTTTAAATTTTGATGAAGTCTTAATTAAAAACACAGAATGTATTCACACTTTTTACGTACTAAATTTAAAGTTCGTATCAGAAAGCTTTCAGGACTAGTTCGCTGTTGTGTTCATAAAAGCTATTTGTAAAAAAATTAAAATGGAATAAAAGTAGTGCTTAGCTGTTTTAGCTAAGCATTACTTTTATTGTATCTAGAGTCAAAATTTGATTCTTAAATATGATACTGTTTGTACACTTATGAATTTATTATGACATGACAGCAAATCTGCATTTTATCAATTCAACAAAAATCTCCATTTTACCTCCCAATGCATTTACAAACACTAGCACATTAAGTTCACTCTGAATTTACTTATTTCATTGTTCATAAATTCGCCGTTAAACAAGATACAAGGAAATTTTAATTTAGTTATACTCATTCAAAAATTATTCTTTATAAAGGATATTTAATTATTATTGCAAAATTCCTTTAAAAATAATAAAAAACAATGCAACACAAAACACTTCATGTGTTGTTGCAGTTAGGTCAAACCTATCTGCCTAGAGATGGGTGCTATGACGAAGTTTTTTGGTTGCAGACTTAAATTTGATATTAAAAGGCGTTATGTGACCATGCAGGTTCGAATACACTTAGTTGCAATAAATAGAAGACATTGAATGCTTAAAACTATTTATTTAAAAGATTGAACACTATTACACCGGGCAGTGGTGGCTCAGCGAAATAAAATCACGTCTTATATGAACAGTGAAATTAAGATGGAATGAATTAAAAATTACGCTAGCTGAGAATTACACATTGGCGAGAACAATAACTTGGCGGAGATCAATAACGCCAATTCCAGAGCAACCCTAAAAGTTAATCCAATAAAATTAAAATGACGCAATCGCGAGCAAATAATTATAAAGATGTTGCAGGGCAACAAATAACTTACGCCAGCAGGATTCGAAACAGGGGAAGCAAAAAGTTCGTTACGATTGCAAACGGACGTAATATAATCTATTTTTAGCACAACGACGCCACCATGTCTCAAGAGACAAATAAAAAATTAAGAATAATACATACGGGAAAAGCGAATATACTGATTTAAAAGCCGAAATGGCAGAAAAAATGAGAACAGAAATGATGTAGAATACATGATTTTGGATATATTACATTTAAGAAAGACAAAGTAAATGATTATTAAAAGTAAATATGTGATCTCCATCACAGGTGCCTCGAGGCACTCCGTTTGTTATTGTTCCTTTGAAGCAACTACGTAAAACATACAGTGTTTAAAGCTAATGAAATAAAAGTAATTAACTTATTTTTAATGCACAAAGAAATACTTGCTTGGCCATTAGGAACTAGTATTGAAAACATAAAATGCACGTTGTAAAATCTCTCAGCTATGCATTTTTTACTTAAAAAACAATAGTGACTCTTTTATTTCAAGTGCAATTATTTATCGTATTGGATACTAAAATAATCCGAATATTGAAATGGAAAAATAAAGTTAACTACATAAAACAGTAATTGGCTGTTAAGGTCACTCAAACTTACGAACGATGACAGATTCAAGCTTGTTCAAAGCCCTTGAGAAAACACCCTCTTGACTATGCGAAAGAGGTTATTATTTCCTCGCGAATGCAAAATTCTAGGAATAAAATCATCTAATTCTAAACACTGAAGGATGAAAATAAGAATAATGCTTTGCGTAGTGTACATGGTAAGAACTATAGTTATACTTTATAAATTTAAAGTCGTTATTTTCATTTACAAAATTAGGAATTTTGCAATATTTTACTTATTCGAAATAAATTTATCAGAAATGTTTATTTTACATAAAGCTTCTAAATTTTAACATATATGTTGAGGAGAAATAATTCTTTAAAAATAAAATATCGTTTATAAAATAAAGAAAGAAAAAGAAAAAAAGAACTGTGGTTTAATTTGATTTTACTTCTTTTTGTACGTGTATTGCAAACAGGGGGTTACTTTTATGTTCTTTTAAGCATTTAAGGAAGAAACAAGTAAGACTGTCGTCCACATTGTAAATGTAATACGTGCAGTGTGCTCTAATATCAATACAAAGTACTTACTTTAGTTAGTTCTTTGTGAGGGAGACTATGGATTCTTTGTTACACAATACGTGACAAAAGAAATGGGTAGCTTCAGATCACATTCAAGAAAAATTCCACACTATCAAACGTTTTAGACCCTCATCCTCCCTCCCCCCCCCTGTCATATTGGGTATTTAAATGTAAACACCTTTTCCCAAGTACAAGTAAACCGTGTTATATAGCATTAAATCTTGAGCCAATTACACCATGTGCTATGAATTCCTTATAAATTTATAACAATTCCAATTACGGTGAAAAGTGTAATTTTTACTTTTGTCAATTTTGGTTTATTTCAATGTGACAGATATCGTTCCTGAAACATGTTTTTAATAAATCACTTAGTGAAGTAAACTAATTTATTAATTTTCTGTTTGTCTCGTAGACTGTTCCGCATCTTTAAATCCGGTGTGAACCATTAATCCGAGTATAGAACAGCTGCAAAATATAAATTTTTAAAAAGTGCAAATCAATTGATTGTTGACAAAAAATAAAAGTTGCCAGAGTGAAATTTGGCAAATCAGGCTGAATACTTCTTTGTAGCGTTCAAGCGATGTTAGAAAACTTTTTAAACTTTTTACAGGAGAATGTTCTGAATTGGGAACATTAAATTAAAAATTTATTCAAAAATTAAGTTTTATCAAGATTGACTTGAAAAAATTAGCAGATAAAGTTAGAAGGTGACTTGAATTTTTGAAGTAGAAGTTGCATTTCTATCATTAGTGTAAATTTTTCAGGTATAAAATTCATGAAAATGCCCATTCTCATAATTCTTTACAAAGCCATCTTGATATACTCCCACCCCTTTCAAATTTAATGCATATCTTTGCTTAAATAAAAAATGAAATATTATATGAATTCTTAATATTTCAATTATTATTTTAACTAACCATCAGTATATTCCGTTTCTTAAACCAATGTAAAAGTAGAGTCAGAAAATGACCCATGCTTCCAGTTGGGAACACAATGAAAATATTATGCAATATTTTCCCCCTTTGAATGACAAATATTCTTTAACTAATGCATTAGAAAACAAAATATGCAAAAAAATATTTAAAATATGACTGGATCTTAATTCAGTTTGTACAAGGTTACAGAAAACAGTGAAAAAACATGAATCTTGTCAAAAGTTTAAAAAATCACAAGAAATTATGTCTTTTCGGAAAAAAAAAATACATTGAATATTGCATATGAACTTTTGCGAATTTCTACATACATGAATCTATGACAGATTTAGAATTTGTTGTAATAAAATCGTCAAATTATCCCAATGTATGTTTCATTTTGATTGTTTTTAATGTTTTGTAATCAAATTATCTTGATTAAATTTACATATTTGATATTCAATATCGGTAATCAAAACAACACGTGTATTTTCTTGATAATGTTGGAATAATTTATTCCCGTTTTTGCAAAGTGTACAGTAAAACCCAGTGATACTAAAGAATTTTTTGAACAATTTTTCATTAACAGAAAAATATTATTTTATTATAAACCTTACCATGTTGCATTTTAAAATTATATAAAGCTTTAGTAATATTTTTTATTTCAAAATATTTTTAGAGACCCAAATATCGCCGCTCACACTGGAGATGTACATATGGATAATGTGAGAGGAAGATATGATCGTGTTATTTGGCCATTATATGAGCCTGTTCATCAAAAATATATTAGCATATGTAAGTATAGAATCTTTTATTACACAATACAGATTAGAAAATATTGTTGAAAGTGTACAAACGTTTTTTTTCTAATAACATGTAATAAGAGAACTGATCGTTGGTAAATATGTATCGCAGTGACATATCCATTTTCTCACATTTCTAAGGAAAATATAACTAGATACTTCAATCATTAAAGCTATTTAAATGCTCTGAAAATTCACTTTTAGAATAACGATTATGTTTGAATGTAGTGCTGTAGTCATCGTACTATAAAATATTGATGGAAAAAGTAAATATTTTAATGAAACATGCATACTGAAACCTTCCTTGATATCGTATTCTATTTTTTAAAAATATGCATTCACCGAAATATATATATATATCATTTTTCAGTACCTTTTAAAGAACAACTTATACCTAACTATCCAACTTATAGCAATACTAGACGTAATTAAGCATATACTCAAATAATTAACAAAGTGATACCATTGCAATTTGCATCAAACTTAATCCAGAAAATCCACGTTTCTCTTTTAATTGTTTAAGATTTATTTGTGAGAGTCCCTTGCATACAAAAGTGCAGATTTAGGCAAATTAACTATGCGCAGAACATGTGCACTTTAACGGGATTACGAAAGAACATATTATTGCCTGCATCTACTCACCAAACTAGAATAAGATTATTTATAATCTCACAGCAATCAGGTGGCACTTTGTAATAGTTTTGGTAAAGATGATGAGATCCTTAAGTACATAAGATGCCACTTTCTCCCTTGTGAATTCTCCAGAGGCTAATCGCAGAATTCAGTTTAATTTCTGGGATGGGGCGATCATCACCGCAGTTAAATAGAGTTAAAACTGGTTTATTTGTCTCTCCTTTAGCTGGCGATAAGGAAAAGGCAATATTTATCGGCATAATGGATTACCGTTGTATTCAATTTAATAGAGAATTTTCAATTACACTAAAAACCGCAGGAAGTTTTTTTAAAACACCTCAAATGAGATAATAAATTTAAAACTATTGATAAATTTATTTTTTATCTCATTGATTTATTTTAAAAACATATCATTACCAGCCATATTTATCCAATTAATATTAGGTTCTTCAACTAATTCGATATACTTTGGAATGTACAATTCAGTTATTCCTGTACCTATAATTTGAATAAAGGAAATTAGCTAATGCATTTGCGTATACTAATAAGTATATAGGCAGAATTTCTTCTAAAATTGTAGATAAGGCAGACACACTTCAGGTAAATAACGCATATTTTTTATACTTGTTTTCTGGAATAAAATGTTTTTTATCACTTTGGAATGAATAACCTACGCTGCACTTAATTTAAAATAATTCTGAATCCCAAAAACATCATTCTTTAATTGCTTGATATCGAGCAAGAGTAGCACGCTTCACAAAAATGAGAGTAAATTAATTATCAAATGTTTCTAATTATTATTTGAAAAATACGGTAGACTGTGTAACTGAGAATGGGAAGTTTAAAAAAAAAATTGGGAGATAATCGACATTTATTTGTAACTGAACAGAAGACAGCACTACTCACTGATTAATCAAGAAATTTTAGAAGCCCTGGTCGGTTGTCCAGTCTGTACTAATTCCCCCAGTCTGTCTCAATTCAACATCTGCTTGCCCCTTTATCGCACATTAACCTATTTATGCCTAGTGTCCCTTTTTTGGGACGGCATTTTCGCTATCAGTCGAAAATGCTATTTATATTTCCTAGCCTTTATTCACAAGTATTGAACCTCAACACCCCGAAATATTTTAACATGACCAAGTAGAATGTTGACGTTTCAATTTTTATAGATAAGGATTTTAAAAGAAATCATCCCTTGTTTAAGAAGTTGACATCAGAAATTTATCTATTATTGATGTTATTTGCAGTAATTGAAGAAAGTCGCTAAAATATCTGCTCACAAATGGGTTAAATACGGACCTGTTCATGCAAATTTGATTTCGGATGAGTTCGGAAATTAAGGGCTCTATTCCACCACGTTCGTTTAAATGAACGTTCGGATGTGTAACATCAAACTTACGTCATTCTCAATCTGCTAACATTGTTGGTATTCTGCAAGGTTTCTCTGCGCAGATCTATAGCGGCGCCATCATGATTCTCGCGTACCTGTTTGTGCACTGTGAAAGACACCTGCGGACATTTTCTCATTGGTAAGATTCGGCCGTTAGATGACGTATCTAACTGCTTGAACCAATAAGCGAGCATCCGCAGGCCTCTTTGGATGACACATCGGAGTGCACAAGCAGGCCCGGTAGAATCACGATGGCCCTGTCTGTAAGTGCAGTTTGCATCTAGCGAATGTTTACATTCTAGCATACGTTTCGAATTACGTCACAAATCCGAACGTAGCTGAATAGAGCTCCCAATGTAATATACTTTTAAAAATTCTCATACATTCACGAGATTCTAAAATAACTATTACTTTCACAAACAACAAATCTGTTATTTTCTCTAACACTTGAACGTTTTCAATTTACAGCCATGAAGCCTCGCGTCAGGGACCACTACCACGCTCACCGGCTTTCTTACTGGCTTAACCTGATCCCGCGTCTCCACGACTCGAGTGATGGCAACACGTCTGTGCAGCACCACCGATTGCACGATCACGACAACCCTTACAGCTATGACGGTGTCGTGAGGCACAGGGACAACTCCGGAAGCCTGCATTCTGTCCTGACCACACCGTACCCAGTGGAGGTGGAGAGCGTTCAACTGGTAGAACCGAAGCAGATCAATGAGACCATGAAGAAGAACGTTAGCATTTCTGTGAAGATAGATACCGAGATTGTGACGGTGACTGAGAAGGCAGCGAACATGATCCCACAGAACATGACGTCAGTGACTGACGATCAGGAAATTGTGTATTCGACAGCTCTGGTGGTCACGATTGCTGTTGGTTGTACGCTCCTTGTACTTAATGTGATAATATTTGCTGGTATCTACTACCAAAAGGAAAAGGATAATTTTGAGAAGAAGCTTCAGAAGACATACTATGAAGTAAGTTTATTTTTTGTTTGTTTGTTCGTTTTTTGTTTTACTTTGTTTTTTCATCTACTTAAACCATACGTTTTTATGCAATCCAAAACCATTATACATAATTCATGAATTTTATCTGTTTATAAAAAAAAGTAAATCCTCACTTTGAAACTGGCACATTACATTACAGATGATAGAAACAGTGTTGTAATGAGAACATTCTTTCGTAATATTTAAAATGGAAATATCAGATTAATATAATTCAGATCCAACATTTTAAAAAAATCAGTTTGATGTCCCTAATTATTTTGTAAAACTATTTAACTTTAACAAATTATGCAAAATGTATATGTATTGAACATTGCAAAGGAGGAAAAAGTAAATCCTGATAGAAAAGCTTGAATGAAACAGTGATACACATATAATTTAGTACAATTAAAAATTGAAAAGCGAAATATTAAATATAAAATTACTCGATTTATCAACTGAAATATGTTTATTAGTTATAAAGATTCTCAATATTTTCGTTCCTGAATTTATGGGGCACCAATAAATAAATAAATAAATAAATAAAAAACCACCTACAACAATCCTTGAAAAGCATGTAATACCTTGATATCAATTTCTTGGAACAAGGATGATAGCTTTTAAAATCATTATTTATAAAAAATCGAAATGTTAACATCCTTCTTGGCCGTGTTAAAATATTTTGCGTATTTGAGGTTCAATACTCGTGAATAGGCTCGAAAAAATAAATAACGTTTTCAGCTGACAGCGAAAACGCTGTCCCAAAAAAGGGGCACTAGTCATAAATGGGTTAATCTGGTAAAATATACAGGGCGTATCTAAATTAGTTCAATTATGGGAGATAGGGCACATAATTAGGAATCAGAATCACATAGCAATATGGGGTTGAAAACGTTGTCTTCGTGTAGCTGTTAATAATCACTTTGGAACGGGTGCTGATACAACAGTGAACTTTCCGACCATTGTTTCTTAAAAACTGACGTATTTTTCAAAGAAAACATGTGTCTAAAATTCGTTGTTTAAAAATTTTACTTTATTTCTTGGATGAGATTTTTGGAGACAAACCCGTTGTATACGGAACTTGCTTAAGAAATTTGACAAACATTTCAACACTTTTCCTAAAGTGATTATTAACCCATTTATTCCTAGCGTCCCTTTTTTGGGACGGCATTTTCGCTATCAGGCGAAAACGTTATTTATTTTTCCTAGCCTTTATTCACGAGTATTGAACCTCAACTCCACAAAATATTTTAACTTGACCCAGTAGGATGCTGACATTTCAATTTTTATACATAATAATTTTAAAAGAAATCATCCCTTGTCCAAGAAGTTGACATCAGAAATTTAGCTATTATTGCTGTTACTGGCAAAAATAGAAGAAAGTCTCAAAAATATCTGGGCACAAATGGGTTAACAGCTATATGAAGACGACGTTTTTAACCCCACATTCCTATGCGATTCTGAATCCTTATTATGAACCGTATCGCCCATAGTATTTTGTTGAAACAATTTAAAAACACCCTGTATATAAATGCAATTGACAGAAGACAATTTTAAATTTTGAAATGTTTAGGTAATTTTATAAAGAAAACTGATCTCTGAGAGGTTTAAGACACTTTTCATAAAGTAATTATTAAGAACTACATGAAGGCGACTTTTTTGACCCCACAGTGCTATGTGATTCTGATTCCTTATTATGTGCCCTATCTCCCATAATATTTTGTTGAAGAAATTAGATACACACTGTATATAAATGCAATTGACAGAAGACAATTTTAAATTTTAAAATGTTTAGGTAATTTTATAAAGAAAAGTGATATCCAAGAAAAGTTTAAGACCATGTTAATAAATATCAGTCTAGTAGTTAAAGTTATTAAATGCGGTTAGTACATAATGATGAACATTTATTAGAAAAGCAATCCATTGGACATATTTTCTCCCTTTATTCATCACCAGGAAAGAAGAAACGAAGAAGACGAGGGGCATCCTTCGGGCGAGAAACCTTTCTTAGTCAAGGACCTGTCATCTTCCATGATGCTCAACCAGTATTGTCCGCAGCCTGAGTTCGACGGCAGCCAAACGCTGGACCTCGTCCAGCCGAGCAAAACAAAGCAGCAGCAACTTCAGTGCAAAGGGCAGGAAGCCTGCGAAGGGGGCCAGTACCACATCGCTCCGAGGATACAGCAGAGCGACAGAGAAATAGGCATTAGAGAACCCCTGCTGTCGTCTTCCAAACCTCACACACTCACCGCGAAAGTAGATTGTCTCCAAGCGTGGGAGCATCCGGCTCAAGAAATGGCTGTGTAAGATGAGTTTTGTTATTATCTAGTTTGAATCTAGCTTTATTTGGTTGTTGAAAGTTGATTTCAATGTTTTTAGTTAAAGCTAAGCTAGTTGTGTGCGTTTTTAGTTAGTTTTAAATTATTTTAAAGCATCGCTCATCAGGCACGTATCCAGAAAAAAGCATTTTGTAGGGGGTCCAAACGGTAACAAGAATTTTGCGCAGTAAAACTATATCCTTATCATTTTAGTAACAAAAATCAAAATTTTGGGAGGGTGTGACTCCGGAACCCCTGGACCCACCCCCTTAAATGCATCTTTGATGCTCATGCATGATATGCTTCTTCATTATTTGATTGATCTTAACCGGGGCCATCGTGATTCTACCGGGCCTGCTTGTGCACTCTGATGAGTCATCCAAAGAGGCCTACGGATGCTCACTTATTGGTTCCAGCACTTACATACGCCATGTAACGGCAGAATCCAACCAATGAGGAAACGTCAGTAGGCCTCTTTCGGAGTGCACAAGCAGGCCCGCTAGAATCACGATGGCCACGGTTAAGATCAGTCTTAACAAATAAATAAATAAATAAATGGGGTCATTCCGGGACCGCATCTTATTTTGAATTTGTGCAAAAAATACCAGGTTTCACACAGAGTAAAAAATAAATGATGCTTTGTTATTTACAGTAGAATATCGAACATGTGTACCGCGATAAAGAAAATCTAAAAAAATAATTAATATTACTTTATGCATTTTTTTTTCTAAAACATTGCACTGTGGTTGAAACTTCGCTCTTCAGGGGGTGGACGCCGTTCTTCTGCGGGAATTGTGCTGCGCCTGTCATAAGCGCACCCTCCAAAAAAACTATTGGAGCAAGAGAGAAATTTCCTACGTTGGTTTCGTATATTAAAAATTATTTATCATAGAATATGAATTAGGCTATGTATAAATATGACTTTCCATATTTCTATCAAGTTGTGCGTTTTTCAAAAACTCTATTATTATACGCAAATCTAAAATAGGAAATTTCTCTCTTGCTCGAATACTTTTTTGGAGGGTGTACAGAATTTAATAATAAATTAAAAAAACACCTGAAAAAATATTCATATCTGAACTATAATTACCTATTATTAAGAAAAAGATATTAAATCAGTATAAAGAGCCATACTGGTAGGTACAAATCATTATTAGTCTGCCTACTTAGTTCACTAATACAACCAAATTCTTATATTTTTTAATTGAATTTTTATTGCGGTTTCATCAACAACGTAACATCAGCGTATTTGAGAATGGGAAAAAATAGTAAAATATTTTTTTACATTGCTTTATTTGTTATACGTGCCTCTTGTAATCGTAGAACTTTGATCTTAGTGCATGATGTACATTTTTGTAACCCCTTTACATATTAATTAACAGTACTCATCATGTGGATATACGTAATTTTATTTCTATACACACAGTTAAAGCATTTTTTAAATTACATTTCGTAAATTCCACTGAAATAAAATGTATGGGCACAAAAAATTATCTTCAGAAATTGGAAAGGTCGATTTCGGAACGGTATCAAATATGTTCAGCTCCCTAGAAGAATTTCAGAAGTAGAAAAATTTTAATTCAGATCTCAGGTTTCTGGAAGTTTAAGCTCTACTTAATAGGCTTGTTTTCTTCGGGTAGATAATCGGCTTTAAAAAAGTAACCCGAAGCTCTGAAGAAAGCAATAATAGCTACCAGATTTATTACCTCATATATTATAAAAGATATATGAAACCTTCTTGTGCCTAATATTTTATACACTAACAGTGGGCGTTTTTAACTACTTGCATGTATTTCTTTTTGAAACCAAGAAGGACTTAATGTTAGAAGGAATACATAGAGAAGTAAATAATTTGAACATCTATTAAAATTAAGCTTTTTTTATAATTGCGAAGTAAATGTATTTCATAATTTCTCTATGCATATTAAATTTTAATTTATCTTTAAACCGAATTCTAACTTATATGCAAATAAAAAGAGAAGCTAATTTCTTTTGAATTTTTATGTTAAAATTTACATCTGAAATTGCCCAAATCACATACAAGGCATGCCATAACTGTTGGTAAAAAATTTAAGGGGAGATAGGGCACATGATAAGGAATCCGAATCACATGTGAAAATGAGGTCAAAAGCGTATTTTCACTTACCTGCTAATAATCACTTTGAAAAAAAGTGTTGAAGTGTTTGTCTAATTTCTTAACACAGTTTCCTAAACCGTGAGCTTTTCTCTAAAAAATTCATCCGACGAAGGGAAATATAGTTTTTAAACTATCAATTTTAGTCACGTGAAAGATACATTAGCTTTTGATGAACAATGGTTGGAAAATTCACTATATAACACTTGTTCGAAAGTGATTATTAACAGCTACATGAACACTATATTTTGACCCCACATTGCTATATTATTTTTATTCCTTTTTACTCGTAAATTCCTACACACTCTTAAATTTTGTACCAATAGTTATGGGGCACCCTGTAAATTATATTTCATATTACTTTACATTAAAAGAAAATACCACCGCCCCTTTAATCATTTGAAACATACACTTACATTTTAGAAAACTTTAAACTTGTATTTACTTGGCCAAGTTTCAAAGTTCAGTATTTATTGTTTGGTAAAATGCAATCGTTTTTTTTTTCAAAAAATCTTGCTCTTTTTATAGAAGAAGAAACGAAAACTACGTTGCATTACTTATATTTTCAAATTGATAGAGGCAAAGAAAATGCTGTCTTCGTCACATAATGCTTTCAATTGGAGCATTTTATTGCTGTTTTAAACATAAATAGCTGAACGGTTTCAACAGAATAACGCCTGTTGAAGACTGCTGAAAACATTGCATGACTTGAATATTGATGAACTTAAAGCAGTTGGAATTTGAGTTCAAACGGATGTTCCTTTGTGTCTTAAAGAGTATTTTAAGGCAAAGTGGAGATATGAACAGTAATATGATCTGGAAAAAATATATTTTTAAAAATATATAAAGATGCGAAAATGCACATTGCATTTAAATTTAAATAATTTGAATCGCTAGAAAAATATTAACTCGTATACAAGAACGTTTTTTCTGCAGCTTGCTATTTACACATTTCTTAAACTTTCTCTTTAAGATCTGGGACGTATAATTGTAGGTATAAATTCAATTATGACGTGTAAGGACATTTTTCGTTTGTATTAAAATATGTAGATATTGTAAAATCTAAGGGAACAAAATTATATTTTCGTCTGTACGCTACTTAGAGTTTTAACATTTTATCATTTCAGTCTGTTTTAAGCACCTTAGAACCGAAAACGATGTTTAAAAATGTACGTCTGTCTGTCATTCAATCATTCTGTATTTTTTTTTATCCTGTTCATGCATCATCTAAGAGCAGCTGAAGCAAATTAAATGTAATTGCAAAAATAATTATAAATGGTTATTAAATTATAGATGATGATTTACTTTATTATTTATTTTTAATATCTTAAATTGATCTTGAAATTTCGTTAAAATTCCTTGACTGTTCTTTTTAAATCACCACGTGTAGAAATTTGAGGCAAATGAAATGAATTTTCATAAGAAGGTAATCTTATATATTGTGGAAATTGTGTAAAATTTTCAAATATCTGTAGACAATCAAATAATGTTAAGTTACAGTTGAAAGTTTAACCATGAACAACATTTATTATTTTATTAATTTTAAATAGTACTTCAAATTTTTCGAAAATTGTTTTCCGTTCGAGTATCACGTTTCAACGGGACAAGCAGACTCAAAGACCTTTTGTAATATGATAAATGGTTACATGACTTAAACAATATTTTACTTTATATTTTAAATAAGCTTTTGGATTTTACACAAATCGTGTAACTCTGTTGATAAATCACTTTAAAATGACTATAGTAAACAAAGTACAATTTTTTAACCTGAAAAGGTGTTCCTCAACTCCAATAATAGAGTTGAATTTTATTAAACTTCTAAAGAAATTAATTTATGACTCTGTATTACTTATTCAATAATTTATTCCAATAAAATAAAATGATCTATGATTCAGTTTTGCTTAGAATATTTATCATAGATATCTTAATTTGAAATTTTGAGACACTTGACAAATTGGTCTGTCACATGTGGTTTTAGGAGAAAATTATCTACATTTACCAATGGATGGTGCACATTAAGCGATGCCCTTAACGTTAATTTCGAATAGGAAATGACGAGGAAAACAAAATAGATCTCATTAACCGTAAGTACATCTTAGGGAAAGAAGCATTAACGGCAGTGTAGTGTAATTTATTTCCATACGGACAATCATTTTGTAAAGACGGTAATGATACCAAAAGAAAAATATATAATAGAATAAAATAAGGTATTTGGGAATAATATTTCAATATAGGCATATCCCTATGAATGTTAAATATCAATAATGCTCAGTAGAAACTAACGTATTCCCGTGATGAAATAAATTTCTGTAGAGATCGCTCGGTAGTCACGAGTGAAAGCTAAATTTCCTGTATCAGTTTTGTGAATAACTAATTATTGTTTCCTAAAACACGCAGTTTGAATGAAATGTGTGAAATTTTATTGTTCACGATATGAAATATTTACTATCATTAAGTGTATTACTTTTATTTGTGAAATTAACGTAAGAAATTTAGAATCTAATCAAATCTGGCAGTGATTGTGTTTAAAAAAAAAGATGCCAATTTGCAATGCTGTATATTTAAGGGTTAACATCGTGCGTGAAATCAGCAAGTAATCAAAGTAAAGTGCAATTTTCCATAACTTAATTTACAGCGAGTTCATTTCTTATAAAGTATTCTGAAGTAGCCATCTGTTGATAGAAAAAAATTGAATTTTTTGTAATGTCTCTTTAAAAGAATGAATTATCTTCAATGCTTAAATATTTAGATTTATTTTATTATTAACAATTTATTATATATTAGCAATATTTTAGAAAAAACATGTAAAAAAGACAATAGTAAAATATTTATAAGTTTATGTATAGTTAAACAATGATCATGAACTACATAGATCACAGGAAAACATTAAATGAATGATCATTTTTCTATCATGACCTTCCGTTTAGAAACTACCGTATATTTTACATTTTACGTTCAATATTAAAATCTTCAAACTCTCTCATTGGAGTCTATAAGAATATATCTAGATACTGATACACCACACAATTGTGACATGGCGGGTCGTAGAATAATTTCTTTTTTGGAAATTTTACGATTATAACACACAAGTTCCAATAAATAAATTTAGTGAATTTAAAATATTAGTTGAAATTTCATCACTGAGTCAAAAATAAATTTTTAGATGACGGACATAAGAAATAAGATTTTATTTAGTTACGACAAAGAAGAACGTATCAATTTTTCTTTATTGGAGGGTGTACCAACCTTTAAATCTTTTACCGCTTAATATTAACTTTTTTTGAAATGTAACATTTATCAAGCCAAAGATGGTTGACTACTTTCAGAGAAATTACCCATAACAAAACAAACAGTCCGTTTTATTTTAAATTCTGCAGCAAAGATCGAATTGAAATAAATGTACCGCCCTGCTTATTTCTTATAGAAATAGAACAAATACACATTATTTGTCTTGTTTTTATCTTTCAGGTTTGGAATAGACAGCCGTAGCTAGAACTGTTTTCCTTTCTACTAGAACTATTTCGTTGTCATCATCAAAAGTTCTCTCTGTGCCCTCGATAGACTTGTTACTCGCTCATTCTTTTTAAACCCGGTGCAAGAAAAAAAAAAGAAAATTTCAAAGCAAACATTCTTTGAATAGGAAATAATTGCACTATTCCGCCCATGTTTGGAAATGTTTCTGTAACTGTTGCTTCGTGAATTTGCTGTCTTTTACTGTGATGAAGGATTGTAAATAAAGTTGATATTTTTCTGATGTGAAAGTTTCTACTTGATTTTCGGCATGTTGTCTTTTAAGGAATGAATGTTTTCAAAAAAATCTTTCGCCAATTTGCTGCTTTATGTAGAGAATTCCGTTTTGTGAAAGGGCGATTATTTATTTATAAAGATTTTTTTATAAGTTTAATGCCCATTTACTGTACTGGAAAAAATTGTTTTTGATGGCAAAACTACAAAATCAGCAAAAGTGAATTTTGAGTGGAAACGATCATTATTTTCAAAAGTGCATTAAAATTATTATATCAGTGACTATATTTTATTACTTTAAAATAAGTAATTTACTGTCTACAGATCCTAGTAGAACTAATTTTCATCACTACTCTTAGTGGTGATTCTTCACTATTAAAAAAACTTGTTTATTCATATTTTTAATTTGAAATTCAAAAAGGTTTATAGAAAACTGAAAAATCTTTCACACCACTGTATAAGAAATACATCACTTTAACTTTGCTATTATGGACTCCCGTAAAATAAAATGCTTTTATGTACAGTACGCGTAGAAAATTATATTCGTTCCGAACTAAATTGATTTCTATAAGCAGCTGATTTTTAAATGCAGCGATCACTTAGTGATGCAGCTTTGGGCCCAAAAATGAACGTTTCGTACCTTCACATAAACATGAAAAAAAAACTATAAAATAAGACGATTAATGAAATGAATAAACAAGATCAATTCATTTTATTGATGTGTAGTTAGCTGTTCATTTCAAATTAGCAATACAAACATTATCATAAACACTACGTATAAACTTTAGTGTGAAATGGCATATATATGACTATTTTTTTTTATTTCAAATTTGTGAATTTCTCACTTTTAACTGTAGGAAATATCTATATATTTTTTTTTAATAATAAGAGGAAATTTTTGATAAGTTAAGAACGCCTGGTAAAAATTTTGTTTTACTGGAATCATTGCTTAAAATTTAAGAAAGTGGTCGTAATTACGCCGAAAAATCATAAATTTGAAAAAAGGGGTAATTACGACTACAGTGGAGTAATTGTGACCACTTGATTGCAGCTTATAGTTCTATTGGAGCAATTGAGACTGCTATTTTTGTTTTTGTTAGTGATTCACCCATTTCTTCTGGACAGTTTCCATGACATTCTAGAAACTATTAATGTCATGCCTATAACTATTATTGTCATTTAACTATTATTGCTGGCATCAGAACATTTGCTGATTTCAAAAATAATAGTTAGTTTTTGACATGAACTGCATGGACGAGTGACAATTTCTTCCAAGAATTTATGCATAAAAAAAATTTACATCATACATGGACTTGTTAAAGCATACTGTGGAACTGAGATTAAACACTCGTGAATTGAGGATAGAAAAATTAAATAATGTATATGAATTTTTGGAAATGGCAGTGAAAAAGGGACGCAAAGCACAATTTGTCTTAAATTACTCTGGTGCGGAAATAATTGATACAAACTGAGTGATAAGATTATAATTTCTACTTATGGAATCAAAATGGTATCTGGCTGCCAAGGATGTGTTGAAAGTCAATATTTTTATTTAAAAAAATATTGTCTATAAGAGCTGTTGAAAAAAATTGAAAGAAATTATATTAAATAATATTTCCTAGAACTTTTCGGAGCAAAATAAATATGTAAACATTAAGTCGAAATGAACGTTACTTTCTTGGTATACAGCCCGTTTCTATGATTATTTGACTTTGAAAAAGTAAATATTTTTTTTAAAGAAATGCCCATGGTCCAAATGAATTTTTTCATATTTATGAGTGTAATTCATTTTTATTACAAACTCTTATCTGGTATAATTTTTTATGTCTTGAAATAGTCTTCTGCCTGTATTCATTCCTCATGTCAGTAAAATTAAGCATATAAAGTTTTTATAAATAATAAATAACAAAACTCTCATTTTATTATTTATTTTTAAGTTAAATACAACAAAAAGTTTATATATATATCTATATATCTATATATCTATATATCTATATATATATATATATATATATATATATATATATATATATATATATATATCTTATAAATAAAACTGAAATTCTGTTTGTTTGTTTGTGGATTTGATTCGTATACAAATCCACAAAAATGGACCTATCGGCCTGAAATTTAGCACAGATATGTAAAATAATATAGAATAAATCGTAGTCCACTTTAAAACTTTGAAAGTCCACCCGTTCCCGGAATTTAAGAGATTTTTTATGCTCTTCATGCAAAAATCTTTCCGTAATTGTAACCCCTGTAGTGAAAAAAGTGTGAAATAAGGATCGTGGTTGCCATGTGTGGCGATTTTGCCAAATAAAATGTTTTAAATTCTCAAAGTAAAAATAAAAGAATAATAATGATTTTTTTTGTTAGTTTATATTCGTAAGGTTATTTTTTTAAATTATAATATCGTGTGCATGGGAAATCAGAGCAGGAATGTAAGGCTTTACACGCAAAACAATAAGAATTGAAGATTTCCGAGGCTAATGTGTAAATTTTTTTAGTTTGGCGAAAAAATAAAATGGCTGAAATATGGATTTTGAGTAAGTGAGTTCTAGCGGTTTGCACAGTTTTCGGCTTGGCGCAATTTATTGAGAGCGTAAGGAAATAGATTTTTGAGAACAAGTGCAAAGGTTTTATTAGAATACAGCGTTAAATTTTAATGATTCGTGAAAAAATAATGCAGTTATTAAGGGATTTCAAGCGATCTAACTTCAGAATTCGCGCCAATTGAGTACATTGATTTAAGTTGGGAGAATTCCGCCAAATTTCAGAAAATTGAAATCTTCTCATTTACTACATCGGAGTAACGACGAATAAAACGCATTATAGTTGATAATTAAAAAAAATCGGCTGTATTAAGGAATTCCAATTTTCAAATAAATGCGTGCTACTCTTTGGCGGTCGAACCATTTCCCATATTGATTGCTGCTAAATCAATGCTTCGAATGATTCCCTGAAAAAACTCTTGCAAAATGGCGTGGCTTACATTTGAAACTGGATTTTATTTGAGACTGGTATATATATAATAACACTGGTTATAGATAAAAATGAATGTTGGTATGTGTGTATGAGGTTGAAAAACTCCAGCACCGTTGAGCACCGTTGCACGATGAAATTTGGTTCACCGCCAAAGAGTAGCATCATAAAGTCTTTTATGATGGAGAAGGTTTTTATGCTATCCGTTTTCCTCAACTTGCCACTTGGTGCCGCAGCACAACGTCGAATTCTATTCCGTTTAGCCGTTTGCTATGCGAATATCGTCCAACCGATTTCGATGAAATTTGGTACACGCGAATATTAGAACGTGGAGAATATTTTTCACTATCCATTTTGCTGTAATTATCCGCTAAATGGAGCTGCAAAGCATCAACTTCTATACCGTTCGATCGATCGGCATAAAATTTTTTATACTTACACATTTGAGCACGAAGAATATATTCTAGCTGCGTTCCTTTTGATGTTACTCACCACTAGATGACACTGCAATGCATTATTATTTTAACTCGAAACTAGATGACGCTGCAGCAGGCCAAATTCTTGACCATTCAAACGGTCGCTATGAAAATCAGTATACATAGCTATTTGAACAATGAGAATATTTTGGCGTTATCCATTTTGCTATAACTCGCCACTTGACGGCGCTGTAGCAAATCATTACTTTATTGAACCACTAGATGGCCCTGCAGTGTATCACTTCTTGACTGTGCAAATAATCGCTATGAAAATAGGTATACATAGATATTTGAACACGGGGAAGAGTTTGGCGCTATCCATTTTCCTATAACTTGCCACTAGATGTCGCGTCAACACATGAACTTCAGGACTGTCCAGCCGATAGTCATGAAAATTCGTATACATCGATATGTGAATGCGAAAAATATTTTCGCCGTATCCGTTTTGCTAAAACTCGCCACTAGATGGCGCTACACCGCATGGCCTTCTGCACCGTACAATCGATTGCCTTGCAATTCGGTATGCATGATTATTGGACACAATATAACGCGATATCCACTTTACTATATCTGTTCATTACAATGAATAGTAATCACCACAAATCGTAATATCAAAAAGTCCATTTCTTCCCGTGCGAAGAACGGGTACTTCAGCTAGTATATATATATATATATATATATATATATATATATATATATATATATATATATATATATAATCCTTTGACTGATATAAGACAAGTATGTGCTTTCTCAGGTCGGAATAATAAATTTTTCCTGTTATGTTTTTATACAAGGTCGTATTTAACCCACTTTTAAAAACCGAATGATAACTATGACCATGGATTTAACCCTTAACCCTAGATTTTCGAAGTCTCCCATTTTCAAAGCGTAACTTTTTACTACAAAATGAAAAGTTGGTCATGTTAATGGATTACCATTAAAGAAAAAATGCTAGCATGCATTATTTAATTTATTTAGAGTTTTGCTCATGTGCATTTTTTCACGTTTTTGGTTAAGGGTTAAAAATATTTATAAATGCTTTAAAAAACAGAAGCATGTCTGAAGTTCTAAATACATTACCAACATAATTTTTACTATGAATAAGCTTTTCTACAAAATTTTCCTATTGCCGTGTATAGAAAATTTTCACATGGCATTCATTTCAATTATATTAAATTAAAAATACTTAACATTAATAATGAAAGATACAAAACAGTAAAAATGCATTATGACAAAGATTTTTGCGAAAGATCATCATTTATAGATTTATCAAAATTCCTCTTTTCACAGTTACATCAACCGACCCTATTTTCTTACAAATCAATTTATGAGCTTTTCTAAAATCCGATCAGTTGTGCATAATTTGGACGAATCGGTGAAACGTTTAGTGTTTTCTAGCAAGAGTAACATTGGTGTGGATTTCTGGTTTTCTGCCCTGATTGTTCAGTACCCTTCTGTATGTTCAGAGAGCCATTTAAAGGATAATTCCCTTTAAACTGCAGGGAAATGGACCTTACCCACTCAAGAGTTTATCAAAGGAACGATTTTAAATGACTGGATGTAAGTTTATTTGTTTTTCAATGAGTAAAAATGGATTTTGCAAGGACAGTTCTTAGAGGACACGATATTTTTTGTGTTTTTGTTACTTAAGTTCACCCATACGATTGCAATTCTTTTAAAACTCGTGTCTACCTGCCGATTAGGCATTATCCACTACAACTGCACAAAGAGATTGTGGCCATTTTACTATGGGGACATCAGATTTTGGTTTTGAGGCGAAAAGATGAAAGATTTGTCTTTCCGACCATTTCTCTTCCTCAATTTTACTTAAATTACATAAAGTGTAATCTGATCCGTTATGTAAGCAAAACTCGTTTCGCCATGCCTTTGCAGGAAAAAGACGCGTTGAACGCCTTTTGTCAAATCACAGCCTTTTCTCAAAAGCTATTAAATGCGGGAGAGAAAATTGATCACGCTAACCTGTCACTTATGCGCGATTATCAGTGGTATGTTCCGAAGTGGGATACTTTTGATTGGTTACTTAACTCTTTTGGGACCGTATCGGCCGTGTCGGCTCGCCCATATGTGTCCCCGAAACGGCCCAGCCGTATTGGAACCAGTGCTTTCCCTCCCGACTCGGGCGTTATTGATTAGGTTACACCCCTTGAGGTTTGGGAACTTAAGGAAGAGGGGAAACGGGTAATCCGCGTATCCGACCTCTAATCAATCATCATGGCGGTAGCAAGCACACTGAAAGTAACTATTCAGTGTGCAAATATCTTGTCGAAAGCACTTACAATAGATCACTACGGATTAGCACAATAGGAGGTCTTTCGCCCTAACTGCTGGTCAAGAAAGGAAGGTTCTGAACTGTCAAAACTCAGTGATAAAGGAAACCGCTTTCCCCCGATGGGGGAAGACATTTTTCGGCCGTTTCTTTGGGAAAGAAAGGCTAAGAGATTTTCACGGGGCTGGGATCTAAAAAGTTAAAGTGTCTGTCATTTTCTGAAATAACCCTCTTACTTCAGAAACCGGCCTCTTAAGCCGGCCTCTGCGACCTCTTAAGCTAAAACGGCTGTTTGACCAACATATTGATGATGCGAGATTGAGACACTACTCATACAGAAAGGCACATAAGGAATTTGTTTTAAGATAACTTTCCAGATGAATGTCTGATATCGCTTTTCCAGTTGGGTGCCCTGCAAGGTCACTATATCTTAACTGTTGTATCATTTGGCTGATGGGTTTTCTCAGGGACAGCCTTTACCAAGGACATGTAACTAATGAAGTGGACTTGAAAGCCAGCATTGTTTGCTGTGTCTCCCTCATTTTTAGAGATACGTTGCATGAGTTCGTTGATAACGCGGTGATACACTCTCAATATTTTTTTGACCGAAAAGTTATGCATGTGGAGCACGAAGGTGCATAAATAAATCAAATTTTGTGGTACTCATTAATTCGTGAATTTTAAGCTTCTATTTCACTTTGTTATAGCGCCACTGTTGTCGAAATTTCAAACTTTTTTTTTGCGTCGGAAACCTGAGTTGCATGATCTATGAATACATACAGCATTGTGCAAGAAAATGTGAGCAAAATAATAAAAACTTTGAGAATCTAGCTCGAGGTTTATTTACATAGGATTACTACTGCTAAGTTAATAAGAAATATTTCCATTTTGATTATGCTTATTGCAAAACTCATGTGTAAAAATAACTTTAACAGATTCAAGATTTATTTTTGGAATTCGCTAAACAGAAATGCTGAATCGCAAGAAGTGGCATCTATATAAACTTTACTTTGGATATTTTACGCAACATATTGTTATTCAGTATCAATTAGTATTACCCGCAAACATACACGACAATCTTTCTTAAATTTTTTTAGTAATAGTCTCTGTTAAATCAAGTATCACAACCAGTCCGATGGATAGGTGTATCTATTTTTTAGTTCATTTAAATTTAGAATAAGAAAATATTTTAATCGCGAGCTGTTGCATCCCGCTCTTTCGCAAATCTAACATACAAAAGAGTTTTGCTATTTAATAGTTCAATTTATCATTTAAAAAAATGCTGGGGAATGGAAGAATACCTTACAGATTTATACTTTCCTTTTAATCAATGTAATCTATATAAACGATAAACGTACATAAAAGATGCCTGCACGCTACTGTAAAGCAAATCCTACTGTAAAAAATAGTTTACAGAGTATATTTTGTAAACTGAAAAAAAGAGAGAAAAGGAATGTAGAAAATACAAAGCTATCTGTATGCCTCAGTTAATATTTTGCAAAATTAGATTTTGATGTCCACAAAAAACATTAAACCATTTTTAAGAGAATATTAGTTGTGATTCTTAATATTAATGTGCATTCAAAACTATGAGTCAGGTTTAGCAAAGTACGGTAAGGAATTACGACCGTTTGGTCATTTTGGCCAACGCATTTTTTTCTATCCTAAATGCAAGCTTTATTCAAAATACTGGACATGAAGCTTGTGATATATTTCTCATGATGTATTTCTTTAATCTTTAATATCAGATATTTTTAAAGTCTTAACCATTGTAAAACTATCAGAATATCAAAATTTTCGATAAACGACTTTGACAGTTTGGTGTTCAAAGTTGCTTTGGACAAAGGGAATGTTTTTCAGGAAACCTTTATCATAGTATAATGTATGTTTGTTAAGTACGTAATAGCTTCTGACAATTTTTCTATTTCTAATATAGTTATTTTTTAATCGCGTTCATGATCACACCATACTAAGATTTAAAATGTCGGGCAATTATTTCCGAGTGTAAAAAAAAGATCAATTAAAAGATAAATAAATAATAGAGTTATCCTAAACAGCGCAAGCGCACGTCACATTTATTTAAAAATATTTTGTATGTTATAATTAATATAGAAATATATATATTGGGGGAGCAAACATGCTCACGAAATATGAAATTCGGATAGTCCGCAGAATACGATCAAAGAAGCTGCTTCCAGGAAAAGCGCCACCTAGTAAACATATTTTATTAGGTGGCGCTTTTCCTTTAAAATCGGTGAATTTGACTGAATAAATTGACACAATCAGTTAATAAATGTTGTCAAACTAATGGATATATATGTTGTATGGATGGAAATGACCACTACGATATCCATCGTAGTGGTCATTTCCATCGTTAAATGTCCTTTTTTTTTTTTTTTTTTTTTTTTTTTTTTTTACCTAAAGTGACACCAAATGGACAATTTTGAACTAAAAAAAAGCGGTGAGCTCTTGTCTTGTCCATTATGCCAAAGACGGTGGCAATCTGCTCACGTGCTTCATCTGCAAAATGTTGTATATAGGGGAAATTGAACTATAGCCTCCCTGCATATTTGAAGTTTCTTCCGGATACGTTCATTAGAACCGGAGGTTCGTGATCTGAGTACCGTCAGTTTAGTTTTAACTACTCTTTAATTCAATCACCGTGTTTAACACTGTTGTATCTAATAAATATTTAAGAAAATACGAAGTCACTGCTGAAATATACTTTTTTTGAAACAATATATACTAAAATTAGTTTGGAAAGACTTGACTGATATAAGGTAACATTTTGAAACGATGATATTAAAATCGCGATATTTTTTGTGTAATATCTCCGCTTAGAGATTTTCGGATATTTTCTGGAGGACCCTGAATTTAAAGCAATGCACCGTGTATTACTCACTAGAACAGTTATAGAATAATAATAATAATAATAATAACATAAGAAATGTAAGCTTAGTGCTTTTACCCGAATACTTTTAAAATTCTAATTTTATGTTTTAGTTATTTTTTAATTAAAAAAGGCCTAAATAAGTTTATTATTTAATTTATACACTGGTTTCCAAAAAATAAGGAAAAATCACAAAAATAGCGATAACACGCTCAAAATTATGCCAGTCCGCATGAAATTTGAATAAGTTGTCAAATAAATGTTACTGAGCAAAGCTGCAATATGCAAATTACTCGCGTCGCAACCAGAATAAATTAATTACTAGCAGTATAAAACTGCACCTTAGTGACCAAGCCTGCATCTTCTGCTGTGATTGTAAGGCAAGAAATCGGGGATAGCCAGTTTGTAGCAATGACCTCCAGGCATCATTTACCAGAAGAACTGCCTTGGAGAGCTGTTGGGAGACTAAAGGCAGTACAAAGTCAGACACAAGTGGCCAGATGGCTAAATGTCAGTCTGTCTGTGGTTCATAGACTTTGCTAACGATTTCTAGTGACAGATTCGGCATCAAGGAGGTTCAGCCGTTGACGGTTAATTGTTACAACTAGAGCCGAGGACAGATATTTGTCACGAAGGAATAGAACCGAAACTTTGGTTCAATTCAGATCCTCCCTTGCTGTAACCACCGGAAGGTTGGTGTCAACTTCCACCGTGCGTATAAGGCTTCACGAAGGTGGTCTGTACTCGAGGTGACCAGTAAATTCCGGGCTCCTTTCACCCCGCCACTGAAGAGAACGTTTGAGGTGGGCACATCAGCATGTCTACTGGACGGCTGATCAATAGAGGGCTTTTCTGTTTACAGATAAGTCTCAACATGGCACAATGGTTATGTAACTGAAAATGGTAGACGAGCGAAGTGTGAAGTTCCCGGGTTTCGTGTCCAATCGCGCATCCCTCGACCTAACCTTTCGGAGTTTTACGTGGTTTTCTCAGAAACTTAGCGTAAATACGGTTATGACGCTTTAAAAAGACCCCCACGGAGGACACCCCACCCATAGGCCTAGATCCTTCGTGCAGATAATTTACCTTAATCCCACGACACAAACACCGTTTACGGATGAGTCCAGGTTTAGCATTTAAACTTATAGTTGTAATTAGCGTTGTTTGATTTGGAGAGAACCTGGAATCTTGAGGTGGGATCCCTTTAGGTGGCCGCACAGACCTCCATATCTTTCCACGTGGAACCGTCAATGCTCAGACTTATAGAGATGACATCCTTGATGATTACATGCGCCTTTATGCCGGGGCAATAGGCAATGATTTCTTGCTTCAGGAGGACAATGCTAGACCGCACAGGGCTCGAATCGTTGATGATTAACTTGTGCAGCAAACAATTCAGTGCATGGAGTGGCCCAGCTCAATCACCGGACCTGAATCCTATCGAGCATGTCTGGGATGCTTTAGGAAGATGGATAGCTGCTCGCATTTCTCTTCCTGCGCTCCTTGCCACGCTTGAACCTGCATTGCAAGAGCAATGGCTCTCCCTTCCAATAGAACTCGCAGACCGCATAACTGACATCATCACACTTCGCTGTCGGTGCTGTATTGCTTTACGGGGGGGGTCATATTCCATATTGAAGGTATTTTTCCTATACCAAAACTGACACATTTAATTTGTGTATTTTATAAATATGCTAATTTCTGTAATACCAGAATCTGGTGTCTAGTAATTTCTTGCTATTTTATAGCTGACTGTCCGTTATAGATTGTGGGTGAGTTTCATTAAATTCTATATGTGTCTTTTTCAGTAATCGTCATTTTTGTGATTAAAATTAATTACTGATAACCAGTCTATTTTAATCTGAATACGAAGTTTTAAAATATAAAAATAACCTATTTGCAGCTACCTCTAAGTTTAAAAAAATGATCTCACTTTTTTGCTAATGTGCAAACACGAGACATTATAATTTTCTACCAGGGAGGCAGAATGATTGATTATTTCCCAAATTTATAGATTTTCAGACGTTTAGATTGAGACTGCATATATACGTTCGCTGCTGAAGTGCATTATAAAAAATGAAAAAAATATATTGGAGATTAAAAATGCTTATAATTTTAGAAAAAACATTCTCTCGCTCAATCAAAAAGTTTTCTGTTTAAATTATCTTCGTTGCTGTTGTTAACGGTCTTTTTTTTAAAATTTCTTTGTTATCATACTTTGCAATGATTCTGATTAATGCTCTAAAAATATCCAAAATTGTTTTGTAAATATTTATAAAAATTGCATTTTGTCTAGTATATAACTTCTATTTCTTACATTCAACTTACGTCTTCGGGTTGAATAAAAGACTGAACGATTTCAAAAAATTGATACTTAAAATGTTTCAAAAACTAATTAAGGTATTCCAAAAAAATATTTGTTTTGTAAAATAATCCATTTCTTTTTTTTAAAATTTAGTTACTAATTTAATTTTTTTACATGATTAGGATTCCGAAACGCTGTACTTTTGTTTCTACAGTAAATAGAAGCTAAGTTTTACAAGAAGCAACGAGTCGGCACTAATTTATACATTATTAAAATCTTGCGTTTTCTGAAGAATTGTGTTTTTCTTAATTTTTTTTTTTTTACGATAAATGCCATATTTCATATTTTGTTTAAGATATTGAATTGAAAATTTTGAGGGTATTTTGTTCATTAATAGCTGTATTATGCAGCAGAATATAGCATTTCTATGTCTATTTATTGATTCTATATGTACGTATTTTTCTCTAAAAAATGCTTTATTTTAGAAACACTACTGAGCTTTCATATATTCTCTTAAGTATTAGAACTTTTTCAAATATTTTGTTTCATAAGACAGATAAATATTTTAGTTATCTACTGCATAAATATTATTTAAAAATGTTATTAAAATTGCTTAAGGAGATGTGGCGTAAACTCAAATTTTTACCAAATTTCGCTTACATTTGCCAATATTTCAGAATTTAAGAACTTCATTGAAATTACACTTAAATGCCATTGTTTCAGTTTTATGCCGAATTTTAATTAAATGATGGAATTTTCATTAAAATGCTACATTAAAAACATCCTCCGAAGAAAGTATCGTACCTTAAAATGCGCAACATACTTATTAATGTTTGTAACGTTCACTTTTTCCTACTATTGTTAATATTTTATATACTCGTTGATTAAGAATAGTAATCACTTTATACGCTTTATACACCAAATCTGTGTATGTCTTTTCAAATTTATCTCAATTTATGGAAGCGTATCGGCCTTTTCTGTTACCATCAAAATTAATTGCTGAACTAGTTATTGTCAAAGAGAAATATTTGTCAGGATAATTATACCACAAGCGTAATTCAAACTCCGATTATATGTCACGCGACAGGCTTGCAATATCTCAATAGCACAGTGATGTATAGCGCCCTGCTCATATATCTGTTTCCAATGCAATCTTGAGTCATGGGAATCAAGTTCTGTATCGGGTTGTTATTCATTTAACAATCAGTGACCTATTATTTGGCAATGTTAAATGCAGTGTTTAAAACCATACTAATAGTTGAGATGTGTCTTGTAATAATTATGGGGAATTGAGTCAATACATCTCAGAGTCAACAAGATTTTGTATGATCTCAAAGTAATGATCGTAATATTTTTTCGCCATATAATATAAAAAAAAATTTGCTTTCCTGTATTTGAAATCACTTTTGGTCGGCTATTTCGATATTTTTATCAAATTGCAGTGCAATGATTGAAAACTTTAAACATCGATAATTGCTGTCAAATTTAACTCAATATTAATTTAAATTTGGATGTGCGTGCATCGAAAAAATAGTTTCAAGTACACTAAGCGTTTTTTTTTCTTTTACAATTAAGTATTTTTGTATGGATAACATGTAGATTTTGAAGTATGATTTTAGCATCATACATAATGCATTATTTGAACAAATTATTAGAATTTTTTTTTTTTGTAATTTGGGCGAATTCTTTATATAAGGGTTGCCCTAGTGAAAAGTAGAGACTTGCTATGTCATTGGACATTGCAGGTATAGCAGCAACCAAAGGAGGATATGAAAGACGGTAGTGGATGTGTAGTGTGTACTGCATACGGCGTTCAACCGTGAAGCCTATTTCCGGTGCAGAAAACTGATCGAAAATAAAGTCGTTCTATACATGGATGCATCCAGATTAGAATCATGGATCACTCTTGATTAATTTACTGATGCAAGGCAGCACAATCAATTCAATACAGTACTGCAGTATTCTAAAAAAACTACAAAAAGCAGTCAAAATCAAACGGCCGGGTTCCTCACGCAGCAAGTGAGCTTTTTCCGTGAAAGTGCCCGCTCATACATCTCCTGTGAAAATCAGACGGTCTTATGAAAGAAACTCCATTGGGGAGATTTGAAACTCCTGCTGTACAGTCCGGATTTGTCTCCCAGTGACTTCCGTATCTTCTGTCTATTTAAGAGGGCATTGGGAACATTTAACGATAAAGTGATAGAAACTGCGCAAGATTTCTTCAGGATTCAACCATGATCTTTCTACAGAAAAGACGTACACCTATTGCTGAAACGATGAGACCTGTATTACAACGCCCATAGTGATTTTTTTTTACTTCTAATAAAGGTATTGTTTTATTCTACCTGTCTACTATACATTTGGATTACCCCTATATTAAGATTTTAAAAATTTGCACAAACCCAACGCTTTAAAACAAATGAAAAGCCTAATATAAAACTAAAACCACAGAAGTTGTGAAAAAAACTGCTTTTCAAAAGCCAAACGGATATGCAGAATTTAAAGATTTTTGAATAATAGATGAATTTTTTCATTTCCATTTAATCAAATCTGAAATAAGAGTATGCAGTGCCATTTGCAGTGCAATTAACATACATTGTAATATTATTATATCAGCTAAATACAACACAACGCCATCTTGAAAAATAATGTTTAAAAAAATGGAAGACTCACTTATTTTTATCTAAGTAACATAACTGAAATCATTTAGTTCGTTTTAGTTAGACTGTGTAAATATTGAATTCCAATTGCGGTCGAATAGTACAGAATATTTTGACTTTATAAGCGTCTTCATCAAACATGAGGTAAATGTAATGGAGATTCCAGCAGTATATAATGAATATGTGATTTAATTTACACAGCCCATGTAATTTTGGCCAAACGTACCCAAACTTTACCCCAAAAATTATTTTCGACCAGAACACTCGATAAAAGATATTGTTACAGTGACGTAAAATAATGCAGATTATCTATTTGATTTTTCTTGGGTTATAAAGCGAACACGTTTTGGAAACATTTACATATTCCAACTACAAATAAAAGTTTTAACTTCAAAATCAGGAATGCCCTATTGATAAGAACAAAGGACTTTATAAAGTGACAATGCTCTTCTAATTCAAACATTTATTTATTTAGCTTCTCAAAATCAAAGAAAAAGCCATGGATACGATCGATGAAACATATTGCTCCTTAAACCTCTATTTTCAAGCAATTTATTGAAGAGTAATAATGTGGTTGGATAATTTAAAGAAAGTAAAGGGAGCTTATTTCAGGATTATATTTTAATCACCTTCATGAAGGAGAACGGTTTAAGCAGAAGCCACGTTGACAGCCATATAAACTTTAAATCTCTAGTAAGTAATCATGAGATTATCGAAATAATTTTTACGTAGAACATACAGAAATTAATTATTCAGCAAGTTGTTATCCTGCTAATTTTAATCTTGAATTTGTGAGTTTTTCAAGTATTAAAACCTGTTCCGATGAACTCAAGCATGCATATTGGTAATTTCTTACTGGATATATTAATTCATTGTAAAACAATAAAATTTAAATGTTTTAGCTTTGTATACTGTACAGAAAATGAATGATAGAAATTATAATCAGGTAGTTTATTTCTTAAATACTTTAGAAAATGTGCTATACTGCCCATAAATTAATAGATTTTGAACTTTATGACATTTTTGTTGCATGTAAGCTATAGTACATATAATTAATCGATGAAGAAAAATTAATTTTTATATAGATACATGAACGATACGTGAATCTCTCTACCGTCATTTGATTCATCAGCGTAATATTTTCCTATATGTACTGAAAATAACACTTTTAAACTGAATTTATTTAATAAGTTTTAGTATTTCAAAAATATAACTAAAGTGTAAATTATTTGTGAAATGAACTAACTATAGTAAGATAATAACCATCTGAAGCCTTTTAAAATTGAGCGAATGACGTGGGGTTATTATAAATATATATATTTTTCTATAGGTATTGTAGAAAAATTTGTAATACTGATTTGGAAATCATATATATATATATATATATATATATACATATTTTTTCACTCCAACAGATTTTGTATCATGATGTAGGGGCCGCTTAATGTCAACAGCTCTCATTCACGTGCTCTACTATAGCTCTGTTAAAATAAACTTCACTAGCAACAGGCGTGATGTTTTTCATCAACCCCATACAAAGTTCATTGAAGATAAATCCTGTGACTGGGGCGTCCAAAAAATCGGTCCACTGCGTCCAATCCATTGTGCTCCAAATTTTCTTGCCAGGTAACCACTCGCATCATTTTTCCGAAATGTTGAAAAAAGTCGATTAGACTTCTTTGTATGGGGTAGATGAAAGACATGACGTACGGAACCCCTATTGCTAGTGGAGTTTATTTTAACAGAACTATCGTAAAGCGAGTGAATGGGAGTTTTTGACATGAAGCGCCCCGCTACATCATGATGCGTTTGTTTGCGCCCACACTTTCCCATGCGAAATTGTCTTCTTTTCCTATTCCCTACCTCCCTACTAAATATTGAGGACGAATTAAGAATCACGCTGTATACAAATTTAATTTGACATAATCTGATAAACAGAAAGGGGTGAAAGGGCAGTCCATGTTGAGCATAAAACATCCAAGAAAATCTTTCCTATCTCTAACCGTTTCCGAGTTATGTCGGATAGAAGGAAAATCTGTTTTTTGTTATACCGTCTGACAAAACCCAAATTTGTGACGTTTCTAAAAGACACACTTGTAAAATAAGCACAGATTTAGAAAGAGCAGAAAAAAAATCCTTTAGTGTTGCACTATTTACATAAGAATATATATTTTTTACGAGGAACTACAAGCACTGAAACATTGGTAAAGTTAAAAATCGAATTGCAGCCTAAAACTGAGCCGGCTATTCCGCAAATGCCCTTCTAGCCACAAGCAGCCAAATGTCCCAATAACTGTTCCAGTCTACAAGCTTCAGAATAAGCCCACTATAAAGCATATTAGTTTCTAGATCAGGAGCAATGTAATTTTTTTGCAATCCGTCACCGAAATCGGCATTCGCCGAATAAGGAGGCTCACGAAGTGCTATGGACTTAGCTGTTTTTAATATCATGCCCGGCTTGAGACTGCTGTTTTGTCAGATGCAAAGATGAAATCTATAAAGCCAAACAAGAATATAAGCATTTCATTAAATTTAGAAATACAGCAATGGAAACAAAAGAAGTATGACGTTTCCGACGTCTTTCACAAAGGAATATGCAAAGAAATTACCAATGCGTACTTCATATCTACTAATATGATGAAAACGCATACTATGCATTATGTAGTTGGAAACCGATTTGTATACGTTTAATTTATCCAGCATCTACTCTTCGTTTGGCGAATTTCGTCGAATGCCTTATTGGACGAAAACCGATTTCGGTGATGTATTGCAAACAACAACAAAAAAATTACATTTCTACTGATCTAGATCACCAATATGTTTATTGTGGGCTCATTTTAAAGCTTGTGGAATGGAGCAGTTGTTGGGACATTTGACTGCTTGCAGCCAGAAGGGCGTTTGCGGACTCGTCGGTAACAGTTTTTGGCTACAATTCGATTTGTGACTTCGCCAACGTTTAAGCGTGCATAGTTCCTCATAAAATATAGATATCTTGATGTAAATGGTGCCAACCTATAAGACAATTTTTCTGCTCTTTCTAAATATGTACGTATGTTGCACGTAGGTCTTTCAGAAACCTCACAAATTTCGGTTTTTTTCAGACGGTATAGGAAGAAACAGAATTTCCTTCTATCGACCATAACTCGGAAACGGTTAGAGATAGGACAGGGTTTCTTTGGTGTTGTATGCTCCACGTGGGCTGTTTTGTTACCCCTTTACAGGGCAGATTATTAAAATTCACCCTGTATATATATCATTCATATATATATATATATAGATAGATATATATATATATTGTTACGAATTTTCGGGGCAAGCTGCTGCTCTGGGGCTTAAAATGGTTTAAAATTCGTATTCTACGCTTCAAATAGATAAATTTTGCTTTTTGTTGCATCAAAATCGGCCAATTAGAACCGGAGATACGGAGGTTTCGCTTTCCCATATGTTTTTCTATGGGCTTCTAGAAAACTCGAGAAATATTAGTCCTAGAGCTTAGATCTCTTCACTTTTGAGGACTTATTTTTGGCGCCAAATTTGGCGATATTTCGCCAAAAGTCGCCAAGCTTGGCGACTTTTTGGTCATTTGGCGCGATTTTCCCAATGGGGCCTTGAAGTTGTTTTTCCTGCATTAAAAACGCATAATAACCTAACATTTCTCTTCTATGACGTAATCAAAATTCACGCTTTATGTAGAACCCTCGAGAAATTGACTTTTCTGGAAACCTCTTGTACCTCCTGCGTCGGCTATTTATAGAAGCGGGCATCGCCCCGAAGTCAGTCAGTTGCGAGTTGAACATTCAATGTGTGAAGAGCTCTGAGTACGCTTGTTTTGTGTGAACTGATAGTGCTATAGAAGCTGTGTTTTAGCTTGCTTTGTGAAGCTGTTTTTAAAGTGCTGTGTGTAAATTCTACATTGCTGTGTCTTAAGGGATAGTGTACTATATCCCTTGAATATTTCCACGGAATTTTTGCCTGTAAAAGTGACTTATTTTGTGTGAGAAATACAGCATTTGTGAGAGCTTCTGATCCAAGCGGATTGTTAAAAGCACGTTACTGCTAGATTGTGCTTGTGAATTGTGTTCAGCTGATTGTTCTACGAAGTTCTAGAAGAAATAAAGTTTGTGTTCCATCCTGACAAGTGACTTTTTACTTGAACTTTTTACACCAACTGGACTTTAGAACGACGAACCCCAGGAATAGCAGAGTAATTCCGCAACATTTGGTGTCAGGAGTGGGGTTCTAAAGAAGGACTTTAATTTTCCGGTTTATGGTTTTGACTAGACAAAAAATGGAAGAACAACTTCAAAAGCTCATTAATATGATGCAAGAAATGAAGCCGGACAAGACGAGATGAAAGCCGGACAAGACGAGATGAAAGCCGCACAAGAACAGATGAAAGCCGGACAAGACGAGATGAAAGCCGCACAAGAACAGATGAAAGCCGGACAAGAACAGATGAAGGCAAATTTAGAAAAGAAAATTGTAGCCGGACAAGTCGAGACGAAAACCGGATTGGACGAATTAAAGGCTGCACACAATGAAATGAAAACCGGATTGGAGGAGTTAAGAGCCGCACACGACGAAATGAAATCAGGACTGGAGCGGAAAATAGAAACCGGGCTAGAAGAAATGAAATCCGGACTGGAGAGAGTAGAGATAAATCAAGAAAATATGGAGAAGAGAATGTCGCTCCTCGAAGAAAGTCAAGCGAAATACGAAGAAAGAATTGAGGAAAAGATCGATCACAAGTTAGAAGAAAAACTGGACAGTCTGGTAAAGCTGGGAAAGGTACCAGAAAACATCAGGTTGTCGTCACGCCACCCAGCAGTGAAACTAACGCCTTATGACGGAAAGACTCCCTGGGAGGCTTACAAGACCCAATTTTCAATCGTCGCCAGAGCCAATGGTTGGAGCGAGTCCGAGAAAGCTAGTCAACTGGCCGCTTCCCTTAGCGGAGATGCAATTAATGTATTGCTATCGGAGCGACGAAGATAGGAGATTTTGACTCCCTTGCCAGTGCCTTGGAGATGAAATTCGGAGAGAAGTGCCAGAAAGAATATAGTAGAATCCAACTTAAGTCAAGGATGCAGAGATCTGGCGAGACCCTTCAAGAGCTGGCTTCGGACATAGATAGGCTGTGTCATCTAGCCTACATGGACCACCTTGATAATGTCCGAGAAGAAATGGCGGTGCGTCATTTTATTGAAGCCATCCGTGATCCAGAAACCCAAAAGGCACTCATGTTGGAGGATTATCAGGATTTGAAGTCTGCTCTGGTGTTCGCAATGAAGCTAGAGGCAGCCCAGCGGGCCGTGAGAAAAGATCGGCATGCTGTTAGAGCGGTAACGGTCCAAGAGGAAGCTAACAAAGACACAGAGAGCGTCGAGAACAGATTGAAGAGAATTGAGGATCTCATAGAACGAAAATTAAGATCCGATAGAACGAGAGATGGCCCAAAGAAAGTAAAATGTTGGAGGTGCAACAGCGAGGGGCATTTACGAAAATACTGTGACGCACAAAAGAACTCTCGTCGTAAAGATCGCAGTTATCAATGCACCAGAGAGGCCCATGAAGGAAGACAGAAAAGAGACGACTTTCAGGAACAGAGGCTGAGGGATATTCAAAAGCCTCGTTTGAAAGTCTTACAGATTTCATCAGTGAATGGCGGCAGTAATGGACTCTTCGTACTGGGATACGTTAATGGTTCCCCATGCCACATGGTGATTGATACTGGAGCGAACGTAACCATCTTAAGGACGGATCTGGCCAAGAAATTAAATTTGAAGATTTTCTGGACTCCGCCCTCGCTGACCCTCCAGACTGTGACAGGTGACAAGATCGAAGTGGGCGGAAAAGCGCAAGTAGAAATCACGTTTGGGAATGCCAGATACGACCATGTGGTATGTGTCGCCAATATTACAGACTCTTTTATTCTCGGACTTTACTTTTTAAAATCACACAAATTTAATTTGGACTTTAAGAATAATGAGCTTCGTTCAGATTCAGAAGAAATAGCTGCGTTCGATATTAGAAATGAAACTGTTTTGCCTGTTCAGCAAATAATAGCCCAGACTGATATCACTCTACCTCCCAGAACTGATTCAATAATTTCTGGAACAGTAAAAGAAAGCAATAAATTCCGTTTTGGATTAATCGAACACCCAAGCAATAGTGATTCCATCAGAGGAGTACTTGTGGGAGCAACACTTGTGGACTTGTCGAGAACAGAAATTCCAGTTAGAGTAGTAAATGTGACGGACAAGTCGAAGGTGATAAAGAAAAATGAAGTGTTGGCGACATGCACTCCTGTTACCTGCATTAATAAGAACATTAACCAAACAACAGCTAAATCTTCCGAGTGCCTGACGAAGGAATTATTACAAGACGTGGAGTTAACGGCAGAACAGAGAAGCGCTGCAGAGAAAGTAATAGCTGAATTTGAAGACCTCTTCTCTCGTACTTCCGGTGACTTTGGCCGTACGAGGTTAACGCAACATAGAATAGACACAAGCAGCCATTCTCCCATCAAGCAACATCCTAGGCGGCTGCCGTTTGCTAAGCAAGAAGAGGTGAGCAGACTTTTAGAGGAGATGCAGCGTGATGACGTCATCGAGCCATCGACTAGTCCGTGGGCCTCGCCGATTGTTTTGGTCCGAAAGAAAGATGGTTCCACCCGGTTCTGCGTTGACTATAGACGTCTGAATGACATTACCAAGAAAGACAGCTACCCTCTTCCCAGGATAGACGACACATTGGACACTTTATCGGGAAACGAATGGTTTTCCACTCTGGATCTTAAAAGTGGTTACTGGCAAGTGGAAATTCATCCCGACGACCGTGAAAAGACTGCGTTCACCACGGGACAAGGATTATGGCAGTTCAAAGTTATGCCTTTTGGACTCTGCAACGCACCTGCTACATTCGAGCGACTAATGGAGACAGTGTTGAGAGGACTTTCCTACGAAGCATGTCTCGTTTATTTGGACGATATCATCATCGTCGGAAGGACTTTCGAAGAGCATCTAGAGAACATCCGAAAGGTGCTGCAGAAATTAAAGGAGGCGAACTTGAAACTGAGTCCATCGAAGTGCAATTTGTTTCGTCGGGAAGTACATTACCTCGGGCACATAATATCCGCCCATGGAGTCCGAACCGATCCCGAAAAGACGTCCGCAGTCCAGAACTGGAGTCGTCCCGAGAATATCCACGACTTAAGAAGTTTTCTCGGTCTCTGTACTTACTATCGAAAATTCGTGAAGGGCTTTTCTCAAATTGCAAGACCTCTTCACAAATTGACCGAGACTGGACAGAAATTTCTATGGACTCAGGAATGTGAGGACGCATTCAACGAACTGAAGACGGCTTTAACATCTTCGCCGATCTTGTCGTATCCTCACCCTGACAAGCCATTTATCCTGGACACAGACGCGAGTAAGGAGAGTGTCGGAGCAGTTTTGTCCCAGGAGATAGATGGCCAAGAACACGTCCTTGCTTACTGGAGCCAATGCCTTTCAAAGGCAGAACGTAACTATTGTGTTACGAGAAAGGAACTCCTTGCTATCATTAAGGCCGTGGAGCACTTCCATCATTACCTGTACGGCTGAAAGTTCCTGCTCCGAACGGACCATGCCTCTTTGTAAAAAACACACATAAGGAAAAGGATCGCTTTCGTCAAAATTGTTCTGAATTTCAGAATCCAGGAGGGCCAAATAGCCAGGTGGATACAGCGATTACAAGAATATGACATCGAGATACGTCATCGGAAAGGGTCATCTCATGGAAATGCAGATGCTTTGTCGAGAAGGCCCTGCATAGACAGTTGTCGCTATTGCTCCAGGGCAGAGAAAAATTACCATCTGAAACATCCCGTTGTCCGCCAAGTTACATCATCGACACCATCCCAAGATCCCTGGAGTGACGAAAATGTTCGGGCGGACCAATTAGCAGACAGCGACATCAAACCTATTGTAGAATTTATGGAAAAATCCAGCGCTAAGCCCAGTTGGCAGGAAATATCATCTTACAGTCCGGCAACAAAACAGTACTGGGCTTTATGGTATTCGCTTCGCCTGAGAAATGGAGTCCTGTATCGTAAATGGGAGTCGGACGACGGCAAGATGCTTCGATGGCAGTTAGTACTCCCTCGCTCGAGGATTCCGAAGGTTCTAGAAGAACTTCATAATGGCTTAACTGGGGGCCATTTTGGCGTAATGAAGACCCTGCAGAAAGTTCGCGAGCGCTTCTACTGGGTTAGGGCTCGAGGCGACGTCGAAAAGTGGTGTCAAGCTTGTGACGCCTGTGCCGCCCGTAAAGGCCCGAAGAAACGAAGCCGTGGAAGACTACATCGTTATAATGTAGGAGCGCCTTTTGAGAGGATTGCCCTCGACATCCTGGGACCTCTTCCGCGAACTTCGGATGGCAAACATACTCATGCCATCATCCTAGTTGTCATTGACTACTTCTCTAAATGGCCCGAAGCGTTTCCTATTCCCGATCAAGAAGCTACGACCGTAGCAGAGGTACTGGTGCAAGAATGGATTTCCAGATATGGAACCCCTCTGCAACTTCATTCCGACCAAGGAACGAACTTTACCTCTGCAGTCTTTAAAGGACTATGCCAACTTCTCGGAATGGACAAAACCCAGACTACGCCTTTACACCCACAATCCGACGGCATGGTGGAGAGGTTCAATCGTACAATTTTGAACAACCTCTCGCTCCTGGTATCTAGGAATCAAGAGGACTGGGACAAGAAACTCCCCCTGTTCCTGCTGGCCTATAGGAGTGCCGTCCATGAGACTACCGGCTTCACACCTTCCCAGATGCTGTTCGGCAGAGATCTTCGTCTTCCCGCCGATCTAGTGTTCGGCCGCCCTCCAGATGCGCCTTCATCGCCAGAGGAGTACGTGGAAAACCTTCGGGCACGGTTTGAAGATGTACATCATTTTGCTCGGGAGCGGATCAACCTGAACACGGAAAAGATGAAGACTCGCTACGACACGAAGGCTACGGGACACGAGTTCAACGCAGGTGACAAAGTTTGGCTATGGAATCCTACTCGACGGAAAGGCCTGTCTCCCAAGCTGCAATCGCCGTGGGACGGTCCTTACACAGTCCTAAACCGGCTGAATGACGTCATCGTACGGATTCGTAAGTCACCAAACTCGAAGCCAAGAGTTGTACATTACGATCGGCTAGCCATCTACCGCGGTTGTAATTAGCTCAGACCATGGTCACTATGGCGTAATTCCTCTTTTCTTTCATCTCTCATTCCTTTCCTGTCTTTCTCTTCTCTTCCTCTTTCTTCAACTCGCTTTCTCTCACTACTTACGCCATGTTTAGTGTACATATTTGTAAAATATTGGTTTTTATTAATGTGTATTTGTTTATTACATTTATTGCTTATTAGTGTAATTGTTTATTATGTATTTTATTTATTTATTAGAGTGCATTTGCTTACTGTGTTTATTGATTATTTGCTTGAATTATGTTGTTAAGATCCTGATAATGGTTATATACTGCAGATATTTGTGAGACCTCCTAACTGGGGATTGTACTGCCCGGGACGTGCAGTCCTTGGGAAGGGGGCAATGTTACGAATTTTCGGGGCAACCCGCTGCTCTGGGGCTTAAAATGGTTTAAAATTCGTATTCTACGCTTCAAATAGATAAATTTTGCTTTTTGTTGCATCAAAATCGGCCAATTAGAACCGGAGATACGGAGGTTTCGCTTTCCCATATGTTTTTCTATGGGCTTCTAGAAAACTCGAGAAATATTAGTCCTAGAGCTTAGATCTCTTCACTTTTGAGGACTTATTTTTGGCGCCAAATTTGGCGATATTTCGCCAAAAGTCGCCAAGCTTGGCGACTTTTTGGTCATTTGGCGCGATTTTCCCAATGGGGCCTGGAAGTTGTTTTTCCTGCATTAAAAACGCATAATAACCTAACATTTCTCTTCTATGACGTAATCAAAATTCACGCTTTATGTAGAACCCTCGAGAAATTGACTTTTCTGGAAACCTCTTGTACCTCCTGCGTCGGCTATTTATAGAAGCGGGCATCGCCCCGGAGTCAGTCAGTTGCGAGTTGAACATTCAATGTGTGAAGAGCTCTGAGTACGCTTGTTTTGTGTGAACTGATAGTGCTATAGAAGCTGTGTTTTAGCTTGCTTTGTGAAGCTGTTTTTAAAGTGCTGTGTGTAAATTCTTCATTGCTGTGTCTTAAGGGATAGTGTACTATATCCCTTGAATATTTCCACGGAATTTTTGCCTGTAAAAGTGACTTATTTTGTGTGAGAAATACAGCATTTGTGAGAGCTTCTGATCCAAGCGGATTGTTAAAAGCACGTTACTGCTAGATTGTGCTTGTGAATTGTGTTCAGCTGATTGTTCTACGAAGTTCTAGAAGAAATAAAGTTTGTGTTCCATCCTGACAAGTGACTTTTTACTTGAACTTTTTACACCAACTGGACTTTAGAACGACGAACCCCAGGAATAGCAGAGTAATTCCGCAACAATATATATATGTATGTATTGCTGCAATTTTTATACTCATTGGTTTGATTTCAATTTGAAACAGAACGAATATCGTAAACTGTAGTGAATGAAACAGGAATTAAATAGAATTTTTCTAAGTATTTTCAAAATTTGAAGCACACAAATTTTAAATGCATTCGTTGTTTAACAATAGTGTACATCCTAGTTCTATTACCGGCATCAGTGTAATGAAACAATTAATTACAGATCAATTCATCCGTGAGTATTTCAGGTAACATCGAAGCTAATTTAAAAGTTCTGTAAATTTTCACCAAACTGAAAACACTATATCTTTTGTGAGACTTTATTAATAAGAACTGCAACAAACTTCACTTGTGTCAACGACTATAGGGAAGTGATGAATTTATTGCTTGTTAAACCTCTTCCTAAAAGGCAATTTATAAAAGCGAGATAACAGGGTAAGTTTAAGCGGGGAAAGAAAAAGTGATTTTAGAAAAGAATTATATTTAATCACTTTCTAGAAGGAGAATGTTTTAAAAAGAATGTTTGGTGACAAAGATTGATATTTTATGAATAGAGTAAATAATGAAAGTACGGAATGCTAAAGCTCTCACTAAAAGTGAAATGCAGAGTTCGGGGTACTAAGTATTGCTTTAGAATTTTTTTTTTTTAATTCTAGTAAATAGTTTGGAATTTAATATTAACAGAAAACTTATTATCTAACCCCTAGGGTGACATTCTTAAATCACACCCTAACTGGTATGTACATTGTGACAATTAAAAAAACTTTGCGGATAAATGGATGTCTGTTCAATAGATCGAGATAAATTTTAGAGATAGTTATTCAAAGGTTTAGACTCGAGATTCTGTGAACTAATCTGGGAAACCGCTTCAATTTAAATATTTTAGATACAATGGTTCGTTAGTCACTACATCAATGCGAAAGTCCAAAGTTGCAATTGAACTAATGATTGAACCAATAGATACGTCTATCTCATATAAATATATATAAAATCTTTTTGAGTTCCAATTGGATTGCCTGCGTCTATGTATCAACGTGTTGCAATTATTTTTTCGTCGTATATATCCACCGACAAGTCTTACTAGTAAACACTGTTAATGACTGCAATGCTGGTGACTTTTTTCTGAGTATGGTTTTATATTTGTCACTGCCGATAGCTTTCTTTAACGGGGTTTGGATTCCTAAAAAATTCTTTCATTCTTTTGTATCGAATTATTATACCTTACATAACCATATTCAGAATTTACTGTGCAAAATTCGTTTAAAACCAGAGTAATGAAAATAAAACTTTTTTATTGAATTTCGTTCTCGCCGTATTTGGTTGAGATAATTTTAGCACTGTCTAATTAATTGATGAAGCTGATCAATTATTTAATGTTTTCTACAATTTTAGAGACATGATCACATAATTTTGCGCTTTGTTAATAGAAATAGGACAAGTACTTTCTCTTTTTTATCTAATTTATGAATCTTAACTTGTCTCTGTCATGCCTCACGCAATCACTTTTATATATACGTTGCTACAGCCATTAACAAAGTTAACGGTTGCTTAAGATGTATACTTTATAAAATTTATTCAATTGCTTTACTGAATGCTTACTTTAAAACGTTAGGAAAGAACTTAATCTATAATTCTAAAAAAATCATATTTTTAAATGCAACAACATTGTCTGACGATATTTACTCACACGATGATTGATTAATCAGTCGATAATGTGTAATCAAATTGCGAAGCGTAATGTGGTCTATTAACTTACAAGGACTGTCCGATGAGTATAGTAGCGGGCATCATTCTGACTCTGCAATCCCAGAACATTGATTACTAAAGCAGCACATTATATAAACACTACATACACTCACTATATATTCCATCCACCGAGCTATAAACTAACTGGAGTGACTAGTTTGTCTGAATTTGTAATTCGATCCTGAGCATTGTATAACTGGCGAAACAATGCTTTCAAAGTGCATTAATACTGCCTCATTACAGCTTTAAAAATGTATAGTTAAAATAATTAACATTTTTTTTCGTTTTCAATTACTTTAGATTAGTATATAACATGTACATTATTACATAATGCTTTGCAACTTGTGCAATGCAATGATCTGCATATGAAACACAGTTTCTATGCATCTCAGATTAATATAATTCAATTTTTTGTGGTAATGAAGTATAAGAAATTCTGGTAAATTAAAAAATACATATGAAAATTTTAAATTTAAAGACCCATAGATTGTTACTTGCACACAGGCTTACCTGGAACGGTTTTGCAAAGGTTTTATCTATGTTTTAGAAACATTTTAAGTTGTTCTAAAGCAGTCCAGAATGGTATCCTTGTGGTTTGAAAGATATATTTTCGTGGCTGCCTGTGAGATCATTGTTTGTCATACAACACATTATGAAAGGAACACATAACTCCAAAGTCATTGAGAAGCAATTGCACCTTAACATTTCGTCTAACTCCATTAACCGAATTATAATTTTGAAGTGTTCCATTTTATTGTTTGTGACATTTTTATATAATAATTTCTATAATATAAATTATGCATGCTATATGATTGTAAAGCTTAATTCATCTAGTTATCTATGGTCATAATTTACGGTCATATGTCTTTTACATCTTTTATTTTGTCGAAAAAGAGCAATTCTTTTCAAATGAAGGATCATTTTACCCTTGAAGGAAGGTAAAATAATCCTTTGGACTCTTTTTTAAAATTCTATTTTTTTCGTTACTCAGTTTGGATTAAAACTATTATTAAAATATGATGGAAAATGTAGTGTTAAATATTGTGGCAAACGTCAAAGTTTTATTTAAAATTCGTGATATTTAATGCAAATTATTAACTTAAGTCGATCATTTTGGGCCACCATCCCCAGGTAAATTTGATTGAGAGCCGTTGCAAAAGCAAATCGTTGAAGTCCCCCAGGGCCTCCCGGTACGGGGCCCCAAACAGGGTCCTTAGCGCTAATTTACGCAATTTCGAAGCATTGGTACAGCTGAAGCCGACTTCCCACAGGAGAACTATTGACAAGGAGACATAGAATCAACATAGTAGTTTGATATTATCAAAAAACATTTCTTGAAAGTACAACTGTTTCATAGAAAAATCCCAAAAAGTACCTCCCTATATGGGATATTCCACTGCCACGTATGGGGGCATTTCGGCGTTACTTTTAGAAGTTTAATCGACAGTGGGAATATTGAAAATTAACGTATTCCTCATATATCTCAAATATATCCTCCATATATCACAAATAGTTATTTTACAGGGGCACGCATAAGAATTACATTACGCTGTATGGGGACCTCTGTAACTACTGAAGAGATTTGGAAATTTTTTTCACTGATAGAAAGCTACACTATTCCTGAGTAATATAGGATACATTTCAGCATGCAGCATAACTAGTTCTTTTACAGGGACACTCAAAAGAATTCTAGCATATGACGCTATATGGCCATCTATGTAACTACTGAACCGATTCTAAAGATCTTTTCACTGAAAGCCACACCATTCCTGAGTAACGAGGGCTAAAATTCATGCATGTAGCATAATTTACAGGAACACTCAAAATGATTCGTAAAAATTGTAGTAACTGTCTCCATTCGCCACTCAAATTTATTCAAATTTTATTACACTACATTCAAATTTTTGCACAGTGCAGTTATGTATCTTCATATAAAGAGAATACAGTGTTAAAAATTTTTGAAAGTCCCCAGTGACCCTCAGTACGGGGGCCCAAACATGGTCCTTAGCGCTAATTTATGCAATTTCGAAGCATAGGTACAGGTGGCTCTGATTTCCCACATGAGAACTATTGGCAGGGAGATGTAGTTTCAACATAGTAGCTTTATATTATTAAAAGACATATTTTTTATTAGAGTGTTACATTTTTCTTGAAAACGGTGATGCTTTCAAAAAATCTTTTCATAATATGAAACTACTATGTTGAAACTACATCTCCATACCACACTGCAAATTCCCAGCACACATTGGGAACACATTTGGAACACATTTATTGGAAAAAAGTGTTCCAGTTACCTAAAAGTGTTCTGAAATGCTTTCCGATTGTGATTCTTTATGAAGGAAGTGTTCCGAAAGTGTTCTGAAAATGTTCTGAAAGTGTTATGCTTACGATATTTGTTAATCTAAACTTAGGAACACATTTGAGAACAGATTGGGAACACCTTAAGAATAGATTGGGAACACATATTAGGAGCACATTTGAGTACAGATTGGGAACACTGGTGAAATCATTGCTTTCTTTGTTACAACGATATTGCTATGAGCGAGTAGCCTGAACGGTATAGCATTGGCCTCGAGATCGGGATGTTCGGGGTTCGAATCCCGCTGGCGGTAAGTGAGAAAAAATTAAATCCAAGTCCACAAATTAATTCTAAAATTCAATAACAAATGACAGCACTAAATTATAGGAACGAACTAAAATTCAATAATTCATTAAAATCAGTTCCAAACTCTAAAAAATTCTAAGTCCAATTCCAAAACTAAAAAGTAGTTCCTAAACATAACACCAGATTGCAGCACTAAAAATTCAATAACGAATGGCAGCATTAAAACTAATTAATTAATAATTAAATGAAATAACTAAAATGTCCCAATCGAAACATAGCAGACTCCAAATCCAGAAAAAATACAACTCAACCATCCAGGATAGAAACAACTTAACTTTGCGGCCGCGCCCCTTGATGACGTCACTTCCGCCGCACTTGCTCTTACTTTTTAGAAAGTGTTCTCAAATCTAAACCTGAAAGCATTCCTTAAAGTGTGCTAAAAAGGATGACAAAATAAGTGTCCTAAAAAGTATTCTGAAATGGGTTCCAAACAGTGTTCTCAAATGTGTTCCAAAAAGTGTTCTCAAAAAGGGGACAAAATAAGTGTTCCAAAATGTGCTCTGAAAAGGGTTCCAAAAAGTGTTCTACAATGTGTTCCCAAAAAGTGTTCTCAAAAAGGGGACAAATAAGTGTTCCGAAGTGTGTTCCAAAAAGTGTTCTGAAATGAGTTCCAAAAAGTTTTCTGAAATGTGCTTTTAAAAGTGTTCTCAAAAAGGGGACAAAATAAGTGTTCCAAAAAGTGTTCTAAAATGTGTTCAAAGATTTGCAGTGCAATAGTTCTCCTGTGCGAAGTCAGAGCCAGCTGTACCTATGCTTCGAAATTACATAAAGTAGGGCCAAGGACCATGTTTGGGGCCCCGTACTTACGGAACCTAGGGCCTTCAAAAATTTTTAACATTGGATTTACTTTGTATGAAGATATATAACTGCACTGTTCAAAAATTTGAATGGAGTTTAATAAAATTTGAATAAATTTGAGTTTCGAATAGAGACAGTTACGACAATGTTTACGAATCATTTTGAGTGTTCCTGTAAATTATGCTACATGCATTAATTTTAGCCTATGTTACTCAGGAATGGTGTAGCTTTCAGTGAAAAGATCTTTAGAATCGGTTCAGTAGTGTTAGCTTTTTCGCTTTGCTTTCCGAGTAGTAATTTAAATTAAAGAAACTTACAAAGATTAGCCATACTTAATAAAGTAACATTATTTAACAGCACAACATTTATTAATCATTCCAACATCATTCCACAACTACATCCTACATAACTACGCAGTAAGCTGCATTGTTTTTCTCTTTTTTCCCGACCAACAGTCAATAGTTAATGTGCCCCTTATTCTCCCCCTTTGATTGCTTCCCTTTTTTTATTATTTACGAATCATCCTCTGCATGGTGACGCCCTCTTTATTGGCGAGTTCAATGAAAATGATAACAGTAGTTACAGAGATGTCCACAGCATCATGTGCTAGAATTCTTTTGAGTGTCCCTGTAACAGAACTAGTTATGCTGCATGCTGAAATGTATCCTATATTACTCAGGAATAGTGTAGCTTTCTATCAGTGAAAAAAAATCGAATCGGTTCAGTAGTTACAGAGATCCCCATACAGCGTAATGTAATTCTTATGAGTGCCCCTGTAAAATAACTATTTGTGATATATGGAGGATATATTTGAGATACATGAATAATAAGTTAATTTTCAATATTGCCACTGTCGATTAAATTTCTGAAAGTAACGCAGAAATGCCCCCATGCGTGCCAGTGGAATGTCCCAAATAGGGAGGTACTTTTTGGGATTTTTCTTGGAAAAGTTGTACCTTCAAGAAATGTTTTTTCCTAATATCAAACTACTATGTTGATTCTACATCTCCTTGTCAATAGTTCTCCTGTGGGAAGTCGGCTTCAGCTGTACCAATGCTTCGAAATTGCGTAAATTAGCGCTAAGGACCCTGTTTGGGGCCCCGTACCGGGAGGCCCTGGGGGACTTCAAAAAATTTTAACATTGGATCCACTTTATATGTAGATATATAACTGCACTGTGCAAAAACGTTTTCTGTATCACGTCAGAGCGAAGATTTAAAGCATTTTTAAAACTGCATTTTTTATGAAATTGGGGGTATTTTGGGGGGCCCTAATTTGGGGTTCTGACAATTTTCGAATGAATTTTCAATTTGAGATGTTAATATACAAGGTATATTATAGGATTAAATGAAAAAATTCTCTTAAGCACCTCTGAGCCAGTCATAGTCGAGACAATAATGTGGAAAAAATGCTTCTAAATTAATTCGACGTTACTCCCCTGGGGTACTTTGACCCCCCTAAAACTCCAAAACTAAATGAGGTAAATGAAAAATATTTCAGATTTGTTCTTTCCCCCGGTAAGGCAACACAATAAAAGAAAATCATAAAATTCTGAGATGGTGATGGGAACGCCCTGCCAGATTTGCCTCTGCAATGCCTCTTAAATGGTAAATTTCTCATAAAGCGCAGAGATCAAGGAGTTCCATGTATTACTCTTAATGATAATTTATGTCTCCACAAGCGAATATGCATTTCTTGTCGCTGGCAAAAAACCTTCAAATGTGCAAAAGGGGAGCCCACACACGAAAAAGATTTACAAGATGCAGACATAGTGGGGCCAGATGTGTCAGTAGGAAAAAGTCAAAATTGCCCTATAATAAATTAAAGAAATTTATGGTAGACTGTCTCAGGTAGCTAATATTACGCAGAAAAGACGTAGGTCAGGAGGCGTATAAAATTAGGAAAGAGAACCAATCACAGAAATGGAGAAACAGAAAATTATGCACGTAAAAGGGGCGTGAACAAAATGAATCCAGGATTGGTTGGCGAAAAAAAAAAGCGAAAAGAAGAAACGAAAAGGGAGGCCGAAGGGAAGTCTGTGAAGAGGAGATGAGAGTGAGATGAAGTTCAGAGTAGACGGACTTGGAGATTGATGGTTGTTGAGTCAAGGTGCAAAAAAAATGAGTGAATAAAAAATCCTAAGTGAACCATAAGTCTTATTTGAAGGCCCAATTATAGTGGCCGCGGTCCTAGGAAGGATCGCCGTGGAATCCAGCTGACGACTGCCGATAGAAATGAATCGGTGCTGAAGGCTTCAACTGCTAAAAGTTGAATGTGTGTTGCCCCACTTCGCCGTCACGAGCCATCAAGCATAAAAAAATGCCCGACCAGTGCATCAGCAAAAAAGGTAAAAGACCCTTGTATTGATTTGTATTGAAAATTGGACGCACTATATCTCCCCGCTCTCCCCTATGTATATAATCACCGTTCTCACCGCGATATAGATTTTATTATTAATCTTATTGAATATTTACAAAAAAAACCAAATAATGTCACTGTTATCATTTATTAATGTGTAAGGAAAAGGAAAATTGTTTAAGGCATTATATGTTTGGAAGTAAAATAAGAAGTAAAGGAAATGTTTTAAAAATTTGTCTCTTTATTTGAGTCGGTAATTATTTATTTCAGGAACCTTGAAATAGGAAAATTGTATTTTCTTTTATGAGTTTTAGGTTGAAGGATTATTCCAGCAAGGTAGGATTTTGGGTTTATTGCGGATTTGTACTACCACTTACGATTCTTAAAACCAAAAAAGAATCTCGGTCCAATTATTGCGGTCAGTACCCTTTTTACTTCAAAATGGACTTTCTTCTATTCTTGCCTTTCACGTCTTCGAGTACTAAACACTCATGTTTATTGCTTTGTGATCCGATATTGGCTCAATTCGTTCTTAACCCACTGAGATGGCGTTGGGCGATGCCGTCCAGAAAGCGTTAACCATAGTACTGTTGTGATACGGGGAGTCCAAAATATCTCTGGAATGTCATTACAGTAGAACCTCGATCTATCGTTTTTCAAGGGGTGCGCAGAAAAAAAACGATGCATGTGGGAAAACTACGAATGAGGGTTAAAGTGAAAATACGAAGAAAATAATGTTTATGAACGCACACGATGTATACAGTTTACCAAAAACACTAAATTTGTAACGAAACCGAAAAAGAAACAAATTGGAGTTGTAGAAAATTAAATGATATTTATTTCTAATAAATTAGTAATTTTGCATTGGGTTTTAATTAAACGTAAATTTTAAATACACTGCTGGCCATCGTAAATGCAACACCCTGAAGGAAGCATGCAAATAATATGAAATTTACAACATGCATTAGCTGAGGTGAGATATGCAAATGATTAGAATTTCAGCGCAGACGCACATCAAGCGCGCCTGTGGCGCCACCTCAAAGCGCTATTTAAGGCTTGGAGATTTCGACGGTTTCAAGTACAGCAATTGTGTTTTTCTTGCTTTTTTTTCAAAAAAACGATAAATTATGCCTCGTAGGAAACAACGATCATCTTTTGATCAAGTATCCGAGTTTGACAGAGGAAGGATAGTGGCATACCGAGATTGTGGGTTATCTTTCAGGGAAATCGGTCGTCGTATTGGACGAAACCAAACAACTGTGATGCGGATATGTGATCGTTGGGTGCAGGAGGGTACGACGGACAGACGTGATCGACCGCATCGACCTCAGTGCACCACGTCACGTGATGACAGGCAGATTGTACGCATGGCAGTGACGGACCGCTCAGTCACATCACGAACCATATCACAGCAGATTCAGTCTGTAACGCATCATCCAGTGTCTGCGCGTACCATTCGACGTCGTTTACAGCAGACTGGTCTGTCCGCAAGACGTCCGTTGCTTTGTCTACCTCTGACGCGGAACCACAGACGTCTCCGCCGCCAATGGTGCGATGAAAGAAGGATGTGGACGACAGAATGGAATGAAATTCTCTTTACTGACGAGTCACGCTTCTGTATGCAACACCACGACGGTCGGATTCGAGTCTGGAGACACCGTGGAGAGAGGATGCTGAACAGCTGCATTATGCACCGTCACACTGGTCCTGCACCGGGTATTATGGTATGGGGCGGTATCGGATATCTCTCTCGCACTCCTCTAGTACGCATTGCCGGTACTTTAACCAGCCAGCGCTACATCTCCGAGGTGTTGGAGCCAGTTGTCCTTTCTTACCTTCAGGGCTTGCCAACAGCCATATTTCAGCAGGATAATGCACGGCCACACGTGGCACGCATTGTCCAAGGGTTCTTCGTCAATCAACAGATTGAATTGCTTCCCTGGCCGGCGCGCTCTCCGGATCTTTCGCCGATAGAAAACATGTGGTCCATGGTTGCTCAACGACTGACCCAGAGTTCATCCCCAGCTGTCACACCAGATCAACTTTGGCAACGTGTGGAAGCTGCTTGGTCTGCTGTACCCCAAGAACACATTCAAAGTCTCTTTGAATCAATGCCGAGGCGTGTGGCAGCTGTGATCTCCAACAACGGCGGCTACTCTGGGTACTGATTTTGGCAGGAACCACGCTTCATAGAATGCTGTAAATTTAATCATTTGTTACTTGGTCAACATGTTATCTACACAATAAATTTTGTTGTGATATCTCTTGTTTTTCTTGGTGTTGCAATTTGGGTGGCCAGCAGTGTATTTACAATATTTTTCTTGTAAATCTTTAAATTTCCCTTGTTTTCATGTTTGTACATAAAAGTTCATACAATTTCAAATACTGTAATTGCGTCCGATAAACTTGGCACTAGTGTAGGCTCAGTCTCATCGGCATGAACATTATTCTCCTTCTTCGCCATTACTTTTATTTTTTGCATCACCACACATTTCTTCCGTTCTTAAGATACGTCGCTACGTCTATATCAAAGGAAATATAATCACTAAATTTCACACCACATGCTCTGCTTTATGTAACAACTCTTCATCTACACCATGATCAACCCAAGAAACCATACCAGGAAATATTTAAGTTTATATGCCATATGGATCCATCTGAATTTCGATTTCACTTCGGTCAGGAGAAATATTTTACAACGATGAAAGCGGGAAAAGGATTTTTTGACGAACGATGAATGCAGGTTTCGTTGACGTTATTTAAATACAACTTGCGCAGGGACCATAGAAATAAAACGATCAATACGGGAAAACGATGAATGCGGGAACGAGAGATCGGGGTTCCACTGTAGTTATATATTATAAGGACAAAGGAAGGATAGAAAAATATATAACTTGGTTTATACCACAGGGTGGAAAGGTGTAAGGACAAAATTATTATAAAGAGGCATATACACTACTGGACAAAAATATTCCAAATTTGATAAATTTAACCATCTTTTCAAGAATAAGCCCAGAAAAATTGGACAGGAAATTTGCCAGATTTAAATATTTTTGAGAATTTATGTAGTATAATTGGAAAGAATACATCTGAAAATTACCAAAAATCAAAATGAGAGCTTCAGGAGCCAATTATTTAAGTTAGCACCATAATATACCAGAAGTGTTGAAAAACATTCAGGATTCCATATCTAAAAGAGTGGCTGTTGTGATCATAGTCAAGGCTGTCCAGCAGCATAATAAATGATCTTTACTTCAATATCATTTATTTATTATCTCTTTATGCAGAAGAACTTGAAATAATTCTTTATTTAATTTTATTCAGGCGAGCCAAAATGGATTATGATTTCTGTAATAACGTTATGTATTTTTATGCTATTTTTTATACATTAAATAATTATTTTTGTTCTTTAACTTAATGATCTCTTGTCTTTGAAGTAATAAATTTGACTTGCTGGCATTAAAAAATACCAATTGTATTTTTGATATTTTTTTAATGCCAGCAAATCAATTTGATTTTTCTTTTTGACGGGGAAGAGGTGGCTTAGTATTAAAAAGGGATTTTTGAAACTTGCAATACTTTTGGCCAGTAATGTATATTTTCCACAAACAGCAAATGAAATGCTAAGGAGTGTGTTGAGAAGACGGAACGAAACATTTTAAAAAAAGTTCAGTTTTGACGAATAATTAAGATTGAAATAAGTAATTTCGAATCGGAGGGCTTCGACCGTGTGCAAGAATGGAATTGATAGTCGAATATAATTTTTGTTGACTTATATTTCTGAGACTAAAAGAATAGATTCGTTAGTTCGACGTGTTCTTTTTCTTTTTCTTTTTTTTTTCATCCATTTAAAATTTTCTTTGTTCCATAATAATTTTAAGTATGGCATTGTTTCAACTATATTCAAAATTTGTATTTTTTTAGTCGTCTAATTAAAAATTAATTTTCCATAAATAATCAAGCTGCCAGATGAATACAAGAACGATTTAAAAAAATATGTCTCTACTCTATCATAATCATCGAGCCATTAAATTTCTGCAGTCAGTCAGAAAGAAAGCAAGATGTGCGACAAATAAAGTTATTCTTTTTACATGCACATATATTTTTACTGTCGTTAAACGAAATGAATTTCCCCTTACGCTTTGTTTACTGCGCTAATGAACCAAAAGATTTCGCATTTGGAAAATAAAATTTCTTTTCCACGTCCCGGTGTTTTTGTTTATTTTCCGCTACAATACCTTTCGTATTCTGTTTCGCTTATTTACAATGTTTATCTTTTTAATAGATTCAAATGTAATTCTTTTAAAACTGTCTTTTTATTTCTTTATTAAATGCAATTTTAAATATGTTTTCCAATTTTTTTTCTTTGCATTCTTTTCCCGATTTAATTATGTGCGCTAAATTACTATAAACATATTCTGTATTGTACCATACAAACTTGCTTAAACAATTTTTTTTTTTTTTTTTAGATATGCATGCTGTTAATTTGTGAAGGAAGTTATTTTAAAGCTGCATAAGTATATTTATATCAAATCAATGTTAATTTTTTTATGTCAAACATTTTCATAATTTAATGTTAAGTCATTAAACAGAAACATTGAAATATTAATTCAAATTACAGTTTATTAGTGAACATTGTCATTTTTATCACGTTCTTCCAAATCATTAAACATTCGATGCAGGTTTTTGCCTTTCAGTGTTCAAGAAACCCAGTTTTAATGAAGATTTAGTTGGCTATAGATTTCCAATTACTAATGGGGGAAATTAATTGAATCGCGGGACAGTTTTACAGTACAAATTAAAATTAGAATTTTAATACATACATCTACGTGTGTCAACTGACTCAAAAGCAACTAGGAGAAAAGCAAACACGAAAAAGTAAAAAAAAAATAGCTATATACGGAATTAAAAAAAAGTTTTTAACAATACCACAGTTTAATTTTAGAAAACAACCGAAAAAAATACTTCTATTTCTTAAAAACTTGTGATGCTTTAAAGCTTGTAATTTTCTACAGCCGCAACACTGAAACAACTATATTGTTATGAATTCAACCAAAATATTTCACTTCGACCAATGGCTTGGTCGAAGGAAAATACTGTCAATACAACATTTAAATTTTAATAAGATTGCCTGATGTTTTTTCCTAGCATCATTCAAATTGAAGTTAGCTGTTGATTGAATGCTAACTCAGATAAGCTCCCTGAAGCAGTAAAATCATAACACAAAAGAAATAGTTTTACACGCTTGTTTTTAAGATGAGATCAGCAGATTCCTTTATCTAAAACTCTTACATTTTTTTACGATCTGCTTTAAATGAAAATAAATGCTGTTTTAATATTTATCTTGTAATTAGATATTATTATGAGTTTAACAATATAGTACCATAAAAAAGGAGATACATTGAATGTTATGAATAAATATTAACTTTTTTTTTGCCTAAAAGTGCCTCTTTTTAGAGTCATATGATGTTGTTTTTGTCGTGCTCATGGATAGACAACACTATCCATGGAAAGAGCTGTGCATTTGTCCCCGAAGGGGTGGACTTCAAGTAGAAGTCCACCTAATTTAGAATCAATTTCAGATGAGGGACTAACCACCACCTGAAATAAGCACCCCAGAGGTATCGTTTAACACATGGGAGGACATTGGAGCCACGACGGATTTTACTTGCACCAGCTCCCATTAGCGTACATGGTCCCACAACAGTCGAGCCGAGAGGAAGTTCACTCTCCCAATCACTGGACAAACCGTATGCTGTCTCACTTGCCGTGTTCTTATGAGAACAGAGTTTAGCACCCAGATCATTGCGGGACGAGTCATATAATACATTACTCAAATAAAAATAACTTAAAAGATTAAAACTAAGCTTTGAAAATCAGCTAGCTATAAATAATTTTGTTTTAAAGTAACTTATCAGACGAAAATCAAATAACTCCAAACACATTTTAGAAGAATTATGCACATTGCCATAAAAAGGACAATCATATTTCCATGTATTGCTCATACATTTTGAACCTCAATCATCTAATTTAATTAAACTTGAAGGAAAATCCAAAAATGACTTCCAGTATTACCAACTATGTGATGATATCGCAAACAAAGTCATTTCGTTGAGTCCTGGGGCATTTCTATTTACTAGAAAAGAGAACGATTTTCTTTCTGGAAAACAATCTTGTATGTCGAAAATCATTCTTTAAATGTCCCTCACGAGCACTAAAAGCGGCGATTCCTAATTCTATTTCATTTTAGTGAGTGTAAAAAGGTATGTCTGGAGGCGAATGCAGTTTGATTGAAGTTTTTCGAGTTGCAAGCCCTCAATGTAATTTGTTTGCTTTTATTTTGTAATATCAATAGTTATGTTATTGGTCTGTTTCACCTCAGTTATTACAAATTAATATTTTGAGATTATGATTTCTGATTATTTCTTTTTGTCATAGTTAATAAATATATGCTCTTCTTGTATTCTTCAAGCTTACGAAAATTATTGATTGATTTCAAAAATAAATTTAAAGAACACTAGTCAGTAGAAATTTTACAGTATTATTCTGTATGTCTAGCGAATCTCATCAAACCAATTATCAAAATTAGTTTAAAAAATCACCAATTTATCTCACTACATAACTAATGGAGAACTACAAGAAGAAACTAAAATAATAAAATAATAATTATTTAAATAAGTAAATAAAGAACACTTTCGAATAAACTGTAAAAAATAAGCAACAGTACTTTCTAAATAAAATTTGTTTGAAGATCGTGCAGTCTGATAAGAAAATGTACGAATAAAATGGTCGGCAAGAATGTGTGAAGTTTCAGAATAGTTTGTTGATTTTTTGAATAAACCTACTCTTTGTAGTTCTTCTATGATTGTTGTGTTTAACAATAATTGTTGGTCAGTTTGAAACTGGAATTTTATACGTTTCTTAATTATTCATGTTTTCATATTTTCCTTTTTTAATTTAGAAGTTATAAAAATAAATTTTGAGTGCTGGTTGTTTAAAATACCTTGCTTGCACAACTGAAATCCTACAACGAAAACATTTTTATTCTCACTCATAGCCTTATACCTACTTTATAACTTTTTTTTATTAATTAGACATTTTGTGACACTCGGTATATTTTTCGATTTTTTGAGTTGATTTTCACTTCAGGGATTAAATTTAGTCTAATTTTCGGGTTCTATAGGTGAAATTTCTAATTGATCACATCAAAATCGATTAACTAGAATGCAAAATAGGTCATTTTCGTTGTCCATATTGTTTAAAACAGGGCTTTCTAGAATTCTCTAGAAATATTCGAGCTATCGCTTAGCAGACTTCAATTTAAGACACTTTTTTGGCGCCAAAGTGGGCGAGTTTTTACCAAAAAAGTCACCGAACATGGCGAAAGTTGGTGGGATTTTATGAACCTTTTCATACCTGCTCATACTTGAGAATTTTCGACCCAGAAGCCGGCAGAATCTCTTAAGATTTCATTCCCCTACTTCTCAGTTGAAGAGCACGCCTTGCATTTTGTTTGGTAGGTGGGGACAAATATCACTGATCACACAAGTCTCCAAACAAAATGCAAATCCGTATGCCCAATCCCGATCAACTGACTGCCACTTTCTCCCCAGTCAATCATTTACGAGCAAACCTGACTCTCTCACAATCTAGAAAAGCTATTCACGTCTCTAGAAATTATTCATCTTCCATGAAGGGTGAATGGATTTCCCGTTAAAAGAGGGGAAAGAAGTCTAGGGTAAAGCACTCGTACCAGGGCCGTTCTTCAGCCACATTTATTTTTTGGTACAACAGTTATACCGCGCCGCCGGCGTCAGAAGATGCGGACTGTAATGTTTGTTTCCATGCATTAATATTACGAAATAGACTAGTATTACTCAATTGCATTTCTATTACGCAATCAAGGTTCGTGATTGATTGGGATATTTCTAGAAACGGAATCTCGTAGAATTGGTAGAAGTTTCGGATAGACTATATAAGGACCCATCAAGTCCCAGTAGTTCTGTAGTTTTCGGCTGCCGAGAGCAGAGAAACTAGAGCCGTGCTGAGAATATGTGCTTCGTTTGTATTGGGTATTATAAAAGATCGTCTCGCTTCTTTTGAGAAACTTATTTTTGAATGATGTTAGAGAATATTCATTGTTGTATGCTGAGCAATAGATGCAAGTTTTCCTCGAGAACCTTCACGGAATTTCAGTCTGTAGAAAGATTTTATTGTATATGCATCTGAGAAAGATTCTGTGCTAAGCTGACGCAATGACATGTTATAAAACATGTCATTGCGTATAAATTTCTCTGAACTGCGTACTGAAGATTGTTCGTAAACCTTCTAGAACAAATAATACTTGTTTTTCTTCCTGGCAAGTGGATTAATTACTAGATCTTCCCATATACATTGGACTTTTAATTTAGGAAGTCGGAAACCAAGCAAAGTTTTCTGCGACAGCATTTATGTCTCCAAATCTATACATACTTTTTTATTATTATTTCATTAGTATACTTCGGGAAAAAACAAATCATTTTTCTTCTTTTCAATACTTATAAGAGTAAGTTGTTACAATTTGCTTTAAGTTGCAGACACGAGTTATAGTACAAAAATTTAATTCATATAGAAGAAAAATATCTTATAAATCATGGCACCCTTTTTACGATGATTTTAAACGAACTACAAATAAAATCATTTGAACCATTTTAGGTTTTTGAATGAGTAAAGTCCATATGTAACTGCAAATCGGCATAGTTAAATCTACGAAGGGATATATGATTTACTGCACATACACTTTAATCAAGGATTTTGCTCTTCTTAAATATATCAAGTGGGAATTCTAACATATATAAATAATGGATAGCTATATATTCTGAAATTTAGCATCTTATTATTTTCATCCAATAAAACTATTCGAAAATGTTTATTCATACCCATGTTTCATTTGCGGTTTCTCTTTGCCTATTTGCATAATGATTTTTAAATAATTATTTTTCATTCTCAAGCTGATTTCGGGTGCTTGAAATTACTTTATTATTAATGTCTAGGTAACTGTTGTGCGATTTCAGGGATTAATTGTTTTAAAGTACAGTAGTTAGGAGGATGGGTAGAGGAATTTTAAAATTATTAATTGCTGTTTTAACTTAAGAATCAATTGTTTGATTTAATGATGGTTCTTCCAATAGTATGGAAGTTAAAGATTTTAATTTGAACCAAGAACGAAATGTTCGTTTAAAAAATGGTTTTAACCCCTTGCTGGCTCATTTTTTTTTTTGCTGGAGTGTCAAAACATGTCAATGTTTTAATGCATATTTGATACATATATATACATTTTAAAAGCATAATAACACTATTTTCATATAAGATTTCCTAAATCTTGTGCATTGCTACCATCTAGTGGGCATAAAAGTAAATAGACGTGCTTGAAAGCAAAACAAAATAATTCGGGAAAGATTACATGAAAAAATGAAAAATGTCCTAGTGCCCGAGCTACACTCGGGATGATCCAGAAAGGTACGTTTTACCTGCCCGAGCTCAGCTCGGGCAAATCCGGTAAGGGGTCAAGGGTACAAAATGCATATAAGCAAATTCAAAGATCTTTATAATAAAGGAACATTTTATATACATACATATATATATATATATATATATATATATATATACTATATATATTTCGTATATATATATATGGTATATACTATCTGAAGTACCCGTCCTTGACACGGGTTAGTGAATGCAAATTTCCAAAAAGCAAGAACTTCCGTCAGCATTGTAGAAGTACAATGAATGGATGTAGTATGTTGCCAAAGTAAAGAAAGCGAAGTTATAATTTTTATGTATTGTTAAAATATTACAGGTTAGAGAGTCACTAAGTAATATTATTTCATTCGCTTTAGTCGTAATTATGGGATGCTCGAACGAATTTTTACGCATATTGATATAATTTTCGCAAAATCTCAAAATCTAATCAACATTTTTGAAAAATTTGAAGCCTAGAATTTAGGTTGAGTGACAACCAATCATGTCACCCAATTTCGATTCATTCCCTGCTGTCTTTATTTCGTGAGGCTTGAACAAAATTTCAGCATTCTAAAACGTTTTTGCAGAATTCTAAATGTAATATATATTTTAAAAATTCAACGCCTATAAATTAAGATTAGCAACTACATATCATATCACTAAATTTCGTATCATTCGTATTAGTCGTTATTTCGTGATGTTTGAGGAAATAGAAACGCATTTTGAGAGAATTTTCACAAAATCTCAAAGTCTAATAAAAATGTTTAAAAAATTGGACACCTATAGTTTATGTTGAGCAACCATCTATCATGTGACCCAATTTCATATCATTCGCTTTAGTCGTTATTACGTAATGCGGGAACAAAGATTCACTCAGTTTTAAACGATTTTCGCAAAATCTCGAAATCGGATCGATATTTTTTAATTAGATGCTTATAGTTTAAGGTGAGTGGCCACCTATCATTTCACCAGATATCATTTTTTCACCTTTGCAGTTATAACGTGATGTTCGAACACAAATTTACGCAGTTTGAAATGATTTTCGCAAAATCTCAAAATCTAATCAAGATTTTTTTTAATTCGAAGCCTATGTTTTAAGTTGAGTGGGCACCTACCATGACACCCAATTTCATATCATTCGCTTCAGTCGTTTTTACGTGATGCTTGAAGACAAATTTACGCAGATAGAAAGAATTTTCGCAAAATCTCAAAATCCAATCAAGATTTTTTAAAAATTGGACGCCTATGTTTTAAGTTGAGTGACCACCTATCATGACACTCAATTTCATATCATTCGCTTCAGTCGTTTTTGCGTGATGCTTGAACACGAATTTACGCAGTTTGAAAGGATTTTCGCAAAATCTCAAAATTCAATCAAGATTTTTTTAAAATTGGACGCCTATGTTTTAAGTTGCGTGACCACCTATCATGACACCTAATTTCATATCATTCGCTTCTTTCGTTTTTAAGTGATGCTTGAACACAAATTTACGCAGTTTGAAACGATTTTCGCAAAATATGAAAATCTAATCAAGATTTTTTAAAAATTCGACGCCTATGTTTTAAGTTGCGTGACCACCTATCATGACACCCAATTTCATATCATTCGCTTCTTTCGTTTTTACGTGATGCTTAAACAAAAAAGCTTCACGGACAGAATGACAGAACGACAGAAGGACAGAATGACAGACAGACAAACTTTTTTTTGAGGGTCGCATCGTATTCCGGGTGCTTGAAACGGATAGAAATCGCAAAATTTTTGAATTTCAAGAAATGTACAGACAAAAGTCTAATTTTATTTATATAGATATATATGGTATATGGTATATATATATATATATATATATATATATATATATATATATATATATATGGTGGTAACGGGCTTTAATTCTTTATCTAATAGAGATAAGTGGTGGACCGTGTAAATTGAAAATATGTTCAAAATAGGGTCGGAAATAAGACTTCCTTGAGAAAAAAATCATCTCGCTAATTTTCAAAAAGTTACACTTTTTAAATTTGTATACGACCCCCCCCCCCCGATCACAACAATTCCCAATTAGTAAAATATGCCCCATACACTCAAGAGGTGAAATACAAAATTTGAAAATTATACCTTAAAAAGTGCCAGGATATGAAGATAAATATAACTGACTTAAACCACTATTCCATGGCTCTCGAAGATAAAAAAATCACGTCGAATGATCGAAATTTCAGGGGTCGTACGGAAATGACGAAATAAAACTTTATATATATATACTAGGGGCCAAGGCCCCCAGACTCGCTACTCTCGCTTTTCGTATGAGGCATTCGGCCCCTAATAAGGCTTTTTCGTAAAAAAGACATAATTTCAACAGACAAAACCCGAAGATTGGATCAGATAGAATGTTAGTGAGCTACACATTGCTTGGTTCTTGCATGTTCATTGGTACATAAAAATTTAAACTTCACACTACAGTAGACCCCCTCCCCCTCATAACACGGAAGATATTTTTTTATGGGAATCCGTGTTGTACGGGTCCTGAGGTATACTCTACCTGGGGTGCGGACTCCGCTTTTAATCGCTAGAAAAATTATTTGCACTTCTCAGAAACACAATCATATTTACTGCTGCCATTCAAAAGTTATATTAATTAGGAGCTAAAGCATAATAAAATCAGAACATCTGTTTCAGCTGTATTTTTAATAATGTAAATCCTTTTGGACACCTTGTGAATTTGCCACCCATGGCGATTTTTCATTATTTGGCGGCTTGCGTACATGTAAAGTTAATAAAAGCTACGGAACAGAAAGGATAGCTTGCCACCAATGACGACTTTTCATTGTTTGGCGATTTACACATGCTCACAACCTATAATTAGTCTTCATTTAAGGTTACCGGAAAACCGTTATCCATATTTTCATTTATATAATCGTTTGCAGATTGGCGTACTTAGCACCACGAATTATACCATCTCGTCGCTCTAGCAAATATCCAAAGTGTACTATAACTGCTATAATGGCATAGTTAACGCCGACAAATATTTCTACTGGTAGAAAATAATCCAGCTGGACCGAACCGGCTTTAAAATAATCTGCATTTTAATTATTTTTCATTTTCAAGATATTAGTTATTCTGTTTTGGAAAAACGAATAATCGCTAATTCTAAACTCCTGTTGTCTAAGCGAACTTACTATTTGAAAATTGTCAACTTTGTGTAACACATTTTGAGTTACTTATTTCATATTATTATAACCTATTTATAGAAAATACAGGTGATGCCTATTCTACAGCTTACGAAATATTGTAACAATAGATTAAAGCTGTTGTGAACTAATAGTATTTAAATATATGTAAAAAATACATGTGAAGCATATTCTGTAGCTTACGAAATATTGTAACAATAGATTAAAGCTGTTGTGAACTAATAGTATTTAAATATATGTAAAATTATGTGGCATACTTTTATGTCGCATTTTTGGGACACGTTTTTCATACAATTTTCAATAAAGGGGGTGAGAGATAAAATGACATAGTCATTAATAGATGGAGAAAATCTGCACAGAAAAATGCACAATTCCAACTGAATGAAAATTTCAAATCCTTATTCTCAGATGTATTCAGCAGACAATAAATTACGATAAATTGCGCCAAGCATTAGAATAATCTCCTCAAAATCGCACAAAACCGTTTAATTTTTCGCCAAATTAAAAAGTCGCCCATTTTAGTCTCAGAAAATTTCTAAATAATATTTTTCTTTTGAGTACAAAACATTTCATTCCTCCTCTGATTTCCAATGCATACGATATTTTAATTTAAAAACAGCCTTACAAATAATCTAGACACAAAAAAAATCGTTATTCTTTTATTTTTACTTCAAGAGTCTGAATCATTTAATAAACTTGCCAAATGTGGCAACCTAGATAAGCTTAAACGGCGCTTTTTCCACTGTGGGGTTACAATTACGAAATGGCGGAAAGCAAAAATTAGCCTTTTGCGATACTTTTTTTTTTATCGATATCTCCTAAAACATTTCGAATTTTGAAAAAATCACTTCGAGGTGTGTCGGGAACTGTCATGGAAAATTTCCGTACAAAATTTGGTAGGCCTACGATCACCGCGAGACACATTCAAACAAACTTACACATCGTTTTATTAATATAGAAGAAAGATAGTTTTTATTTTGGCGTAAAATGGGCGTAATTCTAACTCATGTTTGTAAATTTCACGCGATTCTACTTGGAAATGCTTTGTTGCAAAGGAATGAATGATTTTATGCCAAATCTGGCAACCATTCGGTTTATTTTTCCAGTTTTTTTATTAATATCTTCTAAAATAATTCGATTTTCGAAATTTACGTCAGCTTAGCAGTTTCCTCGGAATTTTTCGAATCTGTGGGCACCTTAGTCGAAACTCAAATCCCCACGGTTTAGGAGGAGATACGACAACAATCTTTTGGCAGCGCCAGGGACAGCGGCCTTTACTTTATTTTAGAATAGAGAGATATATATATGTGTGTGTGTGTTAGAATTATTTAATTCTCATTTAATTCTCAGTACCAGGTTACCGAGCCATGCTCAGAATCTAAAGGCTAATTAAGTGTAAAATAATGAGTACGTAAATGCCTTGGCACGTATCCATAATCTTCATGGTTGCCAAAGATTTTCATCGCTGTCGGATCACTCATACATTATCAGGTAAGCTTTGGTCGGCATTCAATGTTACAATGGCATATACTTTGTTTTGAAGAGGGATGCTAAATATTCGATGGTCGGTGCCATCAGAGTTGAGCAAAAAGTAGTTTAACGTAAGGTGCCTCCTTTCCTTCTGTAGCAGATCAGCGAGGGTATCAGCGAAGATCTTGGCGATGCATTCACTAACAGCGTCTTCATTACTTCAGAAATATATCTGTCCATATTGAGGACGTTCAAATTCAGCATCAAGAATTTGAGTTGGTTGAACTGTCAGATGAATGAGTTTATAAAAAAAATTCATCAAGTCTGTTATACACTGTTCGCAACGTAGCAGTACACACCAAAATCGTTAATAGTTTCACTCGTCATATACTGTGAACAAAGCCATTGTAAAGTATGCTTTCAAATTTCGAATTCTTTATGAATCTGAATGTGGGTGACATCGAAGAAACAACCACACCAATTCATTAGGAAATTCGGAATGTCCTACATCAATCTTACAGTCCCCAAAATGGTTTCGGTTAATTTTTATTTTTACTCTTCAGAAAAATACAAAGCTCCACGGTGAATGCAATCCATGTTAAAAAGTTTTAAACTATGATAGTAAGTACCCACATTTGTGGCAGCTTTGTAGATACCTAGACTGTTTACCCGAAGTATTTGTCAACGTCTAGCTGTTCTATGTCGTTCTCCTTCCAAATACTAATAATCTGTTTCATCTGCTTGTGTTTGAACGGCACGTTCACACATTTGGGCCAAGTGCTGCTGCCGGTGATCATATGTTTCCACAGCTCGTTTTTGAGCTACACTTTCATGCATTTACGTCTTTATAATACATCTATGATGATAATTGAGATGAATATGATGATAATTCTTTACGATTGAAATTGTAAATTTCTCTATAGTGCTTCAATTCAAACATAAAATACTTATTTTTTTCTAATTCAAAGAAAATACATCTTGCATAAACAAATTCTACAAACGTAAATTCAATCTTATAGATACATAAATATAGATGCCATAAAAGTATAATCTTACATAAATATGCTTTAAACATAATTTTATTTTATAAACTCACGCTTAAGAAAATAAAAAGTGTAACGCAATTTAAATTATTAGTACAAAAGGACACTTCGAAATCATGAAATCAAAAACAGAATAGATCAAAAATATTCTTTTTATAATAACCCTAACAACTACTTAAACGTTGACAATAATAGAACAAACGGATGGACTGAAGAAAATGGACTTCTAACCTCGAATAAATCAAAAATACATCGCTCCTATATAGTTACGCTGATTCCTGACTCTGTCACAATTCCAGTTCAACCACTCAAAATAAAACTTTTACCATCATTAATCCAAACAGATTAAAAATGTATTGTCTAATAACTTAAAATTTACACGGTTCGTTGGTGCGATCAGCCTGATATCATAATTATGTAAAAAAAAAAAAGAAAAAATAAGAAAAAAAAAAAAAAAAAAAAAGAAAAAATCTGATAATCCACCCGTTCCCTGATTTTTAAGCGTTTTTTTTGTTTGTTTTTGTATTTTTTTTTGTATTTTTAGCTCTATTTCAATTAAGAGAATAAAAAAAAAGCTAATCATTTGAGTGTCAGAATTATCTATTGCAAGTGACATTGACGTTACACTGAAGTCACGGTTATCAGGCTTTGGAGGAAATATTACGATTCCAATTCGCTTAAGATAGCTTTTCTAAATTACTACTCAGTTTAACTTTTTTTCAAAAATAAAACGGTTTTCTATGCATTAAGCATGGATATAGGAGAGGATGTTGATACCAAACGAAATGTTTCGAATACGAAATGTTTTTGCAGATTATACAATTCGAATTTCGATGTATAATAAAAATTGAATATGAAGTTATTTGATTTTAAGTTGGTTAATATTAAATATTCTGAGTGTAGACATTCTATCACCTGCTGTAATTGTCTCCACAAAGGCCTTTATCCTTTAGTTTAATGATAGTACACAACACAAAACAACACAGTCTAATTCACGTCTAAATAAGAATTGAAAATTTATTAGAAAAAATCTTAGTAACCAGATTTCAGCCTCCCAATTTACTGCTTCCACATATGGGCAACTCCCAGCCTGCGGCCGGATGGGGCCCGCCATGGCTTTTGGACCAGCCCTCAGAACAAGTCAAAACCCTGTATAAAACCTATATAAAACATTCAAACTTCCATATAAATCCGAATGATACGGCCTGCGATTTCGCAAACATCCTGAAGTCAGGCCCAGGAGGCCACTATCGTAAAGTTCTGCCCGCAACTTTTAAAAGTTGTCCATACGATGATAAAATAAATGAGTTGAAATCATCAACTGCAGTGAATGAAAACTAAACTGATGGCTGATCATCTGCAAAATTAATTTGAATATCGGCTGCGAGCCCAATTTAGGAATCGATCGTATCATTTTTTCATGGGAGTTTCGAACATCGTTTCATTATAAACGGTTGACCCATTAAAAAAAAAAAAATCGTCAGGGTAACTACATTTAAATATTTATCGTCAACTTGACGGAATAAAGCAGTTAAAATAGAATTCAACCTAGTGCCGTTATTTAAAAAAATAAAAAAAATGGAATTTTCATGTTACGTCACTGGATCTGTTTTCTTACTGTGAATGACTGAAAAGGGTGTCATTTTCGTTTAAATTATTCGGCTAAGCTGAAACTTTTATGCACTTTTGAAATTCGCATCATATGGATCAATAAAATACATGAAAAATCTTTGTTGTTTTAGTATATACGCGAAAATACATTTAGCTTTACGTTAGTTACAAAAGGATAATTGTAATAAATTCAGGCAATTTTTCACATAAGATTTACGAATAGTTTTGTATTAATAACTATGAATTAAGAATAATTAAATTATTTACGTATATTCCATCAAGGCGCTTGCGGGGATGGCAACGAAGACTCTTTTCTCTTTTTCTTTCGCTGGTTGCCAGGACGATATTTTGAAATAAAAATAACTTTTTAATTCTAAACAAATTTATGTAGCTGAATGCTGTAATATATCTATTTACTAAAATATTTATTTGTCTGTGTACTGTGTTCCATTTATTTTGTTTCTTTGCGAAATTAATTTTTACTATTATATATCGATGGCGTGTATTTTTTAATCCGCCCCAAACTTATTTGAGCGTCCCTTTTAGGAAGATTGCATCAAGTGTGTTTTTCAAACGCTCAATAGATGGCGCTACCGTCCAAAAATTTAAAATTTTAAATTTTGAGCGTTTTAGAGTTTTTTAAATCAATTGACCTATCTCAATCGTTTCAGGGGCCCCAAAAACCCCCAGGTACGAAATTTAAAAAGAATCCTTAGAGCAGTTTTCGAGATCGTTCGGACATACACACCCACACACACACAAACATTCCTCGTTTAATATAAGAGCGGATTTTGTTCTCATTTTGAAAAGATTTCATAACGAATAAAAAGTGTCTAAAAGTACAAAATTTGTTATAGTGAATATATATATATATATATATATATTCACATATTATATATATATATATATATATATATATATATATACTATATATATATATATATATATATATATATATTCACATATTATATATATATATATATATATATATATATATATATACATATATATATATATATATATATATATATATACATATATATATAAATATATATATATATATATACATATATATATAAATATATATATATATACATATATATATAAATATATATATATATATATATATATATATATATATATATATATATATGATTCATCAGCAATTGAATACAGTTCTGAAAATGAAATTTTCTTCCAACCTTCTATGAAACTATTTTTTTTTCTTATCACTTACTTTTCATTTATTTCTTTATTTTCGAACTTTTGCTTCGGTTACCATCATGTTTTCTTATAAATAAATCTCCTGTCAAATAAAACTGCTGACATTAAAATTAAATTTCTTCTCTTGTTCACAATCGAATGGCTGACCGTTAAATTACGGTCTGTAAAATTGTTTCCTTCTCAAAATTATTGTTTCCTGGGTATTGCTTTCCTATTTCATTTAAAGCTGATTATTAAGGTTATCCATCCTCATGAACGTTTAGAGACTTTGTTAATTTTTTTTTTTTTACTTCTTTCCTGTAAAACAGTTTTACACAATAACTAAAAATCTTTCATAATTATAACTTTTTTCAACTATACTTCTAAAAATGATTTTTAAAAATAAGAGTTGAGATAAGAGCTGAAATAAGAGTAAGACATAACTCTGCATCCAGTATTACTATCTCGCATTAGTTTTTGAGTGTGTGGCGGAAGATAAATGCAGGGAAGCAAGACGTGCAGATGGATCATTATCACCGTTGTGAGTTTAAGACAGAAGTACCAAGTATGTTAAACTTGATTTTAAAAGGGAGAATCAGCATCTTAAAATCTCTATCTTCTTTCACATTAACATAATTCTGAGTAAAAACAGCTTTAGAGAGATTTTTCTAAACTGTCCCATGTAATTAATTTTTTTTGCCACTTTCTCCTTATTAATGTTCACAAAATTTAAAATGCAAGCTATCAGCTGGTTGAGTAACTTCTTCACAAGAATTAAATAATTTTATATATTTGAGTATACAACATAATAAATACACTTTAAAATTGTTTTAAATTAACGTAACTAAATCAAATACCTTGATTCAAATATTTTGTGAGATAGTAAATGAAATTCAGTAGATGAGAGAAATATCAAACACCAGACTTTGAACAGAACTTGTAAACATAGCAAAAATATTTATTTATTAGTTCATTTATTTACAGTTTGTAAAGGCAATACATCAAAGACAGCATGGATATTTACCGCTTTGGTAGAGTTTCAAAATAATAGAAGAAAGTACTTCAAACTGTTTAAACAAATTCAATTAAATAATAGTATGACTAACTAGCATTTAACAAAAGTACATTCTCCTTGCAAATCAGATTCTAAACAAAACTGTGCATTTTTTCAATCTTTGACTTACATTCTCTGGACAATAACAGCAATTTATCACCCTCGTTCTTTCTTGCTTTTAAGAATAGACTAGAAAAGCACAGCTATGATGCAACTTACAGCTGTAGTAATCTGCTGGTGGCGAAATGTGGAGATTACTTTAACTTGACGTATATTAATCACGCAGGAAATCGTGTCAGATGCAAAGAAATTTCAAGAATTGTTTCGATTCTTGCGCACCCTGAAAGTATGCAATAAGATATTGAAGTAGATGAGGAGTGAAAGGCAAATTATATAGACGCAATATATTTAGACGTAAAAGCTACATTCAATTGATAAGTGAAAATTACGCGAGCCATTGGATATAATATTTCAGATGAAGTAAATAATGCACTATACAGAAAATAGGCATAACAGTTGTTCATACCATATTGAAGATTCTTTCAGACTTTTCGAATGGCATCTTATTAAAACGGAACATAAAGAAGAAGAAAAAATTATTAAAAAACCGAAAAAGCGGTGATTGAAGGCTCAAATTAACTAAGAACTTTGTAATATATCAAACATATAGAGAGGAAACAGACTAATCTCTTAAGACCTGCACTTCCCCTGCTGCAAAATGAGGATCCACAATCCACACAGGCGACATTGCATTTTGTTATTTTACAAAATTCTTAATTTATTTTAAGAACATAAATTTCATTAAAGGTTTCATGTGTCCGTAAGATTCTGTAACGTCATAATACAAGCAGAACACTTCTGATAGCACATTTAATTAATTTTTCTACAACCGGTTACTGATAGCTTTCAGTTTTTTTTTTTTTTTTGTAAAAAGCTAAAAAAAAATCATTTAAAAAAATCTCTAACACAAGCTAGTCAAACTATCTTAAAGAAGTTTATTTAAGATTTTTTTGAACAAGTGTCTTATGCAGACGTAGTAAGGCCTTGATTTGGTTTCTATCATTTTACATTTCGAAATTTTTAAATTTGATCAAAGCTTTCTAAGCAACAACTTATCAATTTTGGTGGCATTTTTTTTTTTTAAACGAGAACAATGAGTTGAATACCAAATGTTTTTCAAGGATATATCGTATTATTTATAAATAAAAGCTGAAGTTTAAAAATAAGTATGCAGAAACCTTGGAAGAATTTAATTCACATAATTCATTCTTTTAGCTAGCACACTAAGTTTTAGTAAATTATAGTAAATATATGAGTATATTACATATATTGTTACGAATTTTCGGTCTATTCTGCCTCTAGGATGTTAAAAATAGTTTAAAATTCGCAATCTACACATCAAATAGATAAATTTTGGATTTTGCTGAATCAAAATTGGTTAACTAGAACTCGAGATATGGAGTTTTGTTCTTCTCCATTGGTTTACATAGAGTTTTCTAGAAATCTCGAGAAATATTGATGTTAAAGCTTCGCTGATCTCACATTCGGCAACTTATTTTTGGCGCCAAATTTGGCGATATTTCCCCCAAAAATTGCCAAGCATGGCGATAATCCGGACATTTGGCGCAATTTTTCCAGTGGTGCCTGTAAAGGTTGTTTTACTGAATTAACATCACATCTAGCCTAATATTACTCTGTCACTCTTCTATGAGGTAATCAAAACGCGATTGTTCGGGGTATTTTTACTGATCCCGATTTTTCTTGAAAGTACGCCGAAGAGTGTAAAAAGGCAGACAGGTCGGGGATTTCAAATCAGTTTTCAGCGAACATTAGTTGAGGGAATTTGCTGTATTGCGCCCTGAATTGTGCCATTGAAAGTTATAGTTCGTTTGCTGTATTGCTCTCTGAATTGTGCTATTGAAAGTTATAGTTCGCTTGCTTTGTGAAGCTGTTTTTTTGTGCTGTGTGCAAATTTTTCATTTCTGAGTCTTGAGGGATAGTTTACGATTTCTCTTGTAAGTGTTCACTGAATTTTTTCCTGTGGAAGCGTTTTATTTTGTGTAAGAAGTACATCATTTCTGAAAGCTTCTGTTCAAAGTGGACTGTTATAAGCACGTTACTGTCTGTGTTTGTGTATTTTGTACAGCTAATTATTCGACATAGTTCTAAAAGCGATAATGTTCAAGTTCAAATCCTTATAAGTGGATTCTTTACTAGATTTTACTACACCTACTGAGCTTTAGAACGACGAACCCAGAAATTAAGCAGAGTTTTCTGCAACAATATATATATACATATATATATATATATATATATACATATATATATATATATATATATATATATATATATATATATATATATATTTCATGCCATATTTTGAATAAAAAATCATTACTATCTTTATTAACCAATTCATACATTATTAATTAATAAATTGCTTACCTATGAGAATTTATGAAATCATAATATTGCTTTTTTAATGTATAAGTATTTAATTGTTTATTCAAAAATACCCAAACGTAATACGACAGGGCGAATTTTTGTTGACTGAAATTAATGTAACACTGTATTTATAATAACTTCATGTACTTTTAATTTACTCGAGCAATTTGCAACAAAAGCTGCTTCCGATCTTCCTGAGAACGAGCTAAAAAGCGTCAGCCGGCGGACGAGCTAAATAGCATCAATCTCTGAAAGGAAAGTACTCGACCACATTTTTATGATTGGCTACTAAGCGCCCTCTAGCTTCACATAGCGTAAAGAGCTCCCGAGTATATCATGATTCAATCTTCTACCAACGCACCCATTCGTAAAACAAAAACGTAATGATTACGATTCACAGCGCCATCTTACAGGCATTTTTCGAAAAGCTCTTTTGAATTATGTTGATGTCAGTATCCAAGTCCATGATTCTTGATTTGGCTTTCATCATTTTACATTTTGTAATTTCTAAAATGAATCGAGCCTTGAATATTTTTAAGTTGGGAAATGCACGGCATCAACTGAATTTTTGAGAAAATAATTTATTGAGAACTATAGAATGATAGTTCTACAATATATTTCACGTGAACAGCGTCGCAAAGACGCAGTTGTTTTGGAAAAGGTTGTTTTAATGGCGTCAAGTGTTACGGTATGGATGGGAATGTTCTCTCAAAGCTTGACAAATCCTTATTTTTTGTAGAACCAAAGGCTAAAATTGATGCTAAATGATATCAGAATAAAGTTTTGAAGCATGTGATCAAAGACAGTAAACTTCGCTATCCTCAAGGAAACTTTGTTTTTCACGAAGATTCTGAACTATTTCGTACTGCAAAATCAACTATAAAAAGGCTGAAAGATTAGAAAATTAATTTTCTTCTTGAGAAATGGATACCATCATTCCTTGAGTCAGAGAAGTCCGAGCAGTACCCCCCAAAGTGGTCGGAAAAGCTCTTTTGGCTTGACCTAAACGTTCGCGTAAAGTTAACTTTGCTAAAGAAAACCACACTGAAGATTTCTTGTGAATACCTTAATTTAATAAAAATTATGATGCGCTGAATTTGATAACGTTTTTAATCAATCTATGGTAATGTCAATTTTTTCAGTTTAAATTATTTTGTAATACGCTTCAGAAAGTAATAAATGTAAATACTTAAATATATTTGAAAGGAGAATATATTTTTTTAATATTAACTCAAACTTTCGTCCAGCGCAAGCTAAGTACAAACATTCCCTATCATTTCTATATGCTTATCAAATATAATGTAGACACACTTTAAGATCAAAGAACTGTTTTGAAAGAGCACGCATATAAATATAAAATAATAATGATGAAAAAAAATATATAAAATAAAAATGAAAATTGGAATTCATTGCTTTAGAAATTTTATTTTTGTATGGAGAAATGTTTAACAAGTGTGATGTGTTTAGCAATAGAGGAAATATTTTAATTATCGAGGAAAACATTTCTATTCATAAAAATATTTTTTTCTGCATTCAACAACATTGAGTTATATATTGAATGTTTCAAAAAAGTGTTATTTTTATTCATCGAAACCTACAAAAATACGTCGAAATTGTTCTAATGTCTTGAACTTATGTTCATTTTAATATAGAGTGAAAGGTTAAATTACTACTACATAGGAAGCTTTAAAACCTGCTTGAAGGTTTTCTAAACAAAAAGTAAATTTAGCACTACGGGGAAAAAATGGGTTGGCTTTTTTTATGTTTATTCATTATAGGGTAAATTTAGATGCATTGGTTATAAACTGAAATTTTCAATAAAATGTTTTCACTTTTTAATTATTTTACTATCATCTCGTGAATTGGAACTTAAGTGCATTGATGCATAAAACTGATACATACGCGTCTGATGCACAGATTATTTCTTTCTCTTTATTTTATAATTATATAAAAAGGAGTGTGAAATTAATGAGGAATATATATCAAATAGAATGTTAAGCATTTTTATTGTAAAATAATTTTAACTAAAATCCACACGCATTGAAAATTTCAATTACACTGCTCAAAAAAAAGAAAGAAAAGAAAAAAAAACAAAGAAAAGTTTCATAATATACTAACTTGACTGATTCCTATGATTCCTATGCAAAACCGTCTCTTAAATCTGAATATGACCCAGATTTTTCTATATCGCCCACCGTTTTCCAGACACTCCCCCTCTTCTATTTCTTTTTTTTTTCAGTTTTCGGTAATTTCATGTACATGAATTTGATTTTTTTAAAATTTTTATTTATTTAATTTAATTTAATTTTTTTTTTTTGGGGGGGGAGAGGGTCGGGGAAAAGCTATATAACTACAATTTTGGTCAAAAGTGAGTGAGGGGGACCTTAGAAAATAAATTTAATTAGACTGATATGCATTTAAAAAATTAAAAAATTGTGTAATTTGAAAACGTGATTTCTCGATATGAAATATTTTTAACCCTACAAGAAGACTGCTAAAATAGCGTTGAAAGATCCCGCATACTTTTAGATTTCAATATTCTGTAACTTTTTAAAACTCAAATTGCTATGACTTCGCTGCCCAAATCAAATGATGAAAAGTCGTGTGTTGTACTTAACGTTTAAAATGACACTATAATCATTTTTCCGACTTACAGCATATATCTTGCACAAATCGTTGTAATTCATATTGCTGAATATTATTAAAAGAAATACTTCCCAACATGAACTAGACTATCAGATAATGCTTGTACGTTAAAAAATTACGTTTAGAACATAACGTTACATTTAATTTACGTCTAAAAAACTACTCAACGTTTTACAAGAACTTTTATGTAAATTTATATTTTAAAAAATGACTTACCGATAAGTTTCTTGTACAATTTCTATTTCAAATTTTTTTTCAAAATTAATGACGTCCATTAAGAGTGGTCTATAATTAGTTTTTCACTTCATGGAAATTTTGTGTTAAAAACATTATCATGTAGTATTTTCTAGTGTAGTGCTTTCAGTGTTAATTTTTTAGTTAATTTTTCAAAAACATAGCTTGTGGAATATTTCAGACTACTTAAGAGTCAGAAAGTGAAAGAAAATGTTAATCAAAATCTCTCTGCTTGCTTGAATTATTTTGTTCTAGTATTTAATGACTTTGGCCTTTAATAGAGTACATAAAACTTATCACTTTTTTCTTTTCATGTTCCAGTAGTCTCGTATGTTGGAAACTTCGAACACTTTGGACAATCTCTAATGCCTAATATTACTTTTTTAACATTAATATAAATATTTTTAGTTATTAGATTAGCTCTGGTAATAAGTTTTCATATAATATATTTATAAATAAGTTATTTCATAATTCCTTAGACAAGGAGAAAAGGAAAATTCTTAAGAATACACAAAAAAAAATTAGTGTAGTTTTTTTATACTGTTATTTATTTAACGCGTATTGCAAGCTTAGAATGAAGCAACTTTTGAATTTTTGTGAATTTGTTGAGCAAAATATATATTCACTTAATTTCCCTAAACCTATTAAATTAATGACGTGTGCAACGGTAACAAATAGAGACTTTTTTTTAAATCTTTCTATATGTTTTGTTTACATACGATTTCGCAGTCATCATTTAATATATTGTGTTCGAAATACCCTAACTTGATTTTTATTATTAATATATTTAAGTTTCCTAAAGCGAAATGTGAAGAAACATTGTGGTACCGAGGAAGTATCTAATCTCTTTGCATCATATTTATGTCTATAAGTAGTACGTAAATAAATAAATAAATAGGAATTTCACGTTTAAGAGTTTCGAAAGTAACTTTCAAAAAGACTGTTTCTCTCTTCCTCACTCCAATTTATCTAACTCTTATTAATAATTTCCTTTTTTCCTGTTGCCCATGAGATCCGAAAACATCTACACGTTAGTGGTCAAATATTTACCTTCACTTTGGCTCTCTTATAGATCTCAGCAGCTGAAGAATGAATGTTGTTTTGGATCATTAGGCACCAGAATGCTTTGAATTATTTCTCTCACATCCGAAAAGAGATAAATCGAGAATAATGAAGTTCGATTTTTTTTTTTTTTTTTTTTTTACATCAGCGATGTAAGGCTGTTTTCTTTTCATGTAGCATTTACCAATATAAGAATACAAGGTAATCCTGCATTTTTGGATGCAATTAACCCTGTATAAGCTCTATTAAATTTAATCAATCTCACAATAATTATACTTTGACAGTGTTTATTGATTTTTAAAGAGCTTTTGATTCCTTGCCATTGGATTCAACACTACAAAACTTGAATGACCACTGAATCTACCAGACAATATCTTTAATACAGTACCATCTTACTTAAGTGAGAGATCAACAATTTTAGATTGGAGTTTAACAAACGAAATTCATAAATTTGATAAAAGGTTGCCCACAAGGATCCTCTTTAGATCCGTTTTCATGTAAGATCCTACTAAATGCCGTATTAGACATGTTTGATTTAACATCCACTATAAGGCTAAATCCCTATGTGCATGATTTACTATTAGTGGTAGCAGAAAAAAGCAAAAGAGCATTAGAAGAGAAACAATAAAGAATCCATCTCTTGATAAAATTGAAAATCGGTCAACTAATAACAATTTGAAAATATTGACAAATGCCAGGCAATCGTTTTTTCAAATCTAGGATCTGGAAGATCAGAAAATTTACCTAAACATTTATGTAAAAATCTTCCGCCTACAATCGAAATAAATAATAATCCGATAAAATTCACTGCATTCTTATAATGCTTGTGAGTTTTAATGGACAACAAGTTGACCTGGCCCCCCTAATAAAAAAAGTAAACTGGTACAATCTACAGAAACTTCAAAGAATCTTTTAAAATTCACATCCATTGAATCGGGGAGTGGCCGATAACAGAATATTTAAAATTTGGTACTCAACGATTATATTGAAAGGATTCTTGTATATGGTACAGCCTTGTTGATTTCCAACCTTGTCTCAAACCAGCAGGAAAAAAAAAGCTTTTTACCAACATTGTAAAGACCCTCTTTTCTAATGATTTCAAAAGCATATAAGAACACTCGGACCGAATACGTCCAAGAACGTCCACTAATACAAAACAAAATAGCAAAATCTATAAGTTGTGTTGGGAATCTGCAATTATTTCTACAAAATTCTTCAGCCGTATCATTGTAATTTCTGGGTTACTCTAAGAATAAATAATCAAGAATATTAATTAAATAAATATAATCAAATATAATATGTAACATATTTACATTATAAAAATTTTAAATAAAGGTATTTTGAGGAAAAAAATAAAAACAAGCTGTGCTTCCTTGGCGGATCTGCCCTGTTTCACAGAAAAAAGAATATGAAAGAGAAAGAAAATTTTGTAAAATTAGAAGTTTAAATAATGAATAGCGACCTAGTCAAATTTTGATGGAAAAAGATGCAGAAAATAATATTACATGGCTGTGCAAAATTTCAATTTTTACGTTCCGTAGTTTAACTTATATTAAATAAAGTATGTTATTTTCACGAGTTAAGGGACCATATATAAATTTATTAAGTGACAATTTTTTGAAAACTGCATAAAATAATCTTAAATTAGATTTATTTTGTGCAAAAGAACAGTAAAGGATTAAAAAATATCAAATTTTGAAGCAACTAAATTAGCGGATTTAACAGTTTGATGGTGATTCTATAAAGTGTCTATTGTTGCGTCCGCTACCATATTCCCACAAATAAAATATTTTCAAGCTATAGAATTAGATTCAGTAGATGTATGTCTTCTAGTACAACATCCTATTTCTGAAAAACTAACATCCTCAACTTTCCAGGCATGAATGTGACCCTTTTTAATATCGGAAACATTAAGTCTTTGGACTTCCCCATACTTTATCAAACATTCAAAAAAAAGAAAACATTCAAAATCACGTTTTTCTGTCTAAATTTTCATCTGACTATAAATTAAAATACCGCCAAAAGTATTAAGAATATTGCACATTGCAGACGATAGTATTAAATGAAGGAAGGGAAATAACAAATACAGTGATAATATTGGGTTGGACAAAAAGTAATTGAGTTTTTTACAGGAAATTCAAACAAATAAATTTTCAATTATGAAACCATTCTTCAAGTTCGACCATAGCTGAGTAATATTCATGCTTGTTGTCAGAAGAGCAGAGAGCAGCCTCTAACTCCTGCCAACATTTCAGCTGTCTAAGAGAAACATCAAGGGAAATACTGAATAACAATTTCAAAATTAGAAAGATTTTCAAAATCGTGAGCAGTCGTTTTGCATTTTCCCCTTAAATCATGTGTACGGACCAAGGAAGTTATGAACTCTCGGGTCATTTGGACCACAGACTAAACATTCTAATTTCTACCCTTGATATTCTCAGTACAAAAATCTTTGACAGGGAACATATTTCTGAAATAATAATTCTTTAACTCGTGCGAATGACTGAAGGTGAAAGCCACAAATAGGTTTTCATTGCGAAAGCTAAAACGCGGAAATATCGCATACTCCGAAATACGTGATGATGAAATTTTATTAGGGTAATTGAGTTTCTTCGTTAAAAGTCAAATACGGTGCCATGAGAAACGAAGTGATGCAGAATAAATGAGACGCTAGTAAATTAAAGTAGCGTATTGCAAACGATGGAAATCACTTTGCGCGACATGCGAAAAAGAACAGGGGCTTCCGCAGCGACAATACTGTGAATGCATGTAAAAGAATGTAGATGCGCCGAATCTCGCTGTAGAGACGCAGAATTTGGCAGTAAAATCCGATGCTGAAAGTTGCCTCCTCCAGGGTCTAGTAAGCCCACACCTTGGCCATGATCTCTCAGATAGTTGTTTGGAAGCAGGCATTATACACCGTAAACCAAATAAGTTTGGTGACCTGTTTTCATTTGAAGCAGTCAAAATAAGACACCGTAGTAATTTATTATCATATTTTAAATAAAATACTCTTACTTTTTATATATTTTTAGTTATTTCTGCAGTTCAAAGAGCCCTGGTTATTCTCTGAGCAGTATACAAAAATATACAATTACTCTTTAGCAATTCTTAAAAACTATAACTGAACTGCCCCAATCAATAATGTTACACTGTCATCTTAGTTTCCGTTTGAACACCGAAACCTACTTTCTTTAAAGTTCTATAGATTTATTCTATATAAATCTAAATAGAATTGAGTATTTATTAAAAAGTTCTGCACCTAGCAAAATCCACACCAAAAAATATTGAATGAAAATAAGAAGAGTTAGGGATATTAAGCGGAATGTAGTCACATAACATAGAAGACTGATTTCATGGAATACTTTTACTTATGTTTCGATACAAATACAATCGAACCTGCTTAATGGAACAGCTGATTTGCCACAAAATTTATTCTAATAAGCGGGAAATCCCATTAACGAGGATGACGTATTCTAATTATTAGAGTTCGTTCTTTTGAAAATTTATTACAATTCAACTTTAACGGATATACTAATAAGTGGATTCTACTGTATATCATTCTGTAAACAAATACTTTAACAGTTGTATTGAGGCACGTGGTAATTATTTTTACTATTTATGTACAGAATTCATTAATCAAAACAAATTTAATCAGTTCTTTAGTTGCTTGAATACATCATCTGGAATCATATATTATTTTTTTTCATACAAACAACGAATAATTGAATTAATTTTCCGGAAATCTCTAGAAAACTACTGTTGGATGTAAAATGTTAAAATTAATATGTTTTTTTTTCCATGGAAACATGAAAATTGTATTAATAGGAAACATATACATTAAAAAATAGAAATAATAGTATTATATCAGAAACAGTAATAAATTCCGTGAAATATAAAATCAGATTTAGTATAATAATTCTGCATACCGAAATTATAATCAATCTTCTTTTCCTCTTCTGAAAAAAAATATTTTGAAACAACTGCAAATCAAAAGTAAGAAAAAAATGCAAATTACTTTTTTTTCCCCCTCATATTAGATTTTTCCACTCATGTAGTTTTGTTTTTATCTTAATTTACTGTTTTTGCCTGCTAAAAAGAGCGCAGTTGCTTTCACAGTAAGCAACAAAGTATGAGAATTTAAAAAAAAAAAGAAACGTGTTTTTTGAAGACTTTTTTTTTTGTTATAGGAATTAAGAATGGACAAAGAGAATCCGTAAGTGCAATTTATATTCTTTGTTTCCAACTAACGCATTTTAAGTAGGTTTATCAGAATTTATTTAGCCGTTTTAATTTAACCAAATTCGGAAGACTGAAAAAAAGTTTAAGAAAAGGTGGAAAAAAAATGTTGTTTTAAATGTAGTGACTCCATATATTGAAGAAAAAGAAACTAAATTCATTGACTGAAGAACGTCATCTAGTCAAAATTACTTATTAAACTAAATTACAGTATGCTTCAAATTGAGTGATTTCATACAATAATCAAATAAGTCCGGATTTTTGAGCGGAATATAATATTACATTTTCACCTAAATAAAAGTATTGTTTGGGAAGAGAAATAAAGCTTAAGAGATTTGTGTAAGCTGAAAATAACCATCAGTTGTATTTGACAAGACGTTTCGGTTGGTTTGTATTGGAAGTCATATTCCGTGTAATTAGTTTGAAGTGTCATTAGCTATTGCAAATAAAAGAGAGTAACTATTTATCAAGCAATAAATTACAGTAAATCACCAGAGTGTAGGATACAAAGCATAAATGTAAGAATTATTCCCGATAGAAAGAGTATATTTTTGTGCTAAGCTAAAAAAAGAATTTTTGACTAATTTTTTGAATGTATGATAAATTAAATTGAGGTCTCAATTTTGTTTAGGCAGATATTTTTTTTTTTACAATAGACATAGCTTATTTTCTTTTTAAATATTACGTGTGTCGTGACTATCGGCAAAAATTTATTTGTGTATATTCTTCAACCCTTCCATGGAAAAAAAAAGAGAGCCATATCATTGGAGCGTCTTAAGTAATTGTGATTGGACGCTATGAATCATATGTTTTAGTTTAAATGAAGTTCAAGGGTATATAATAGAAAAATAATGTTTTCTAGTCATCAAATTGTTGATTCAAACTTAGGCTCGGCAAAACAGGTGAAGAAAAGAAAATAGAAAGAAAAAGAAAAAAAAAATATGGAGTGACTCCACTCGACTTTCCGAGCATTTAATCTACGAAACGTTTAAGAAAATTTCATTAGACCTAATCGGATATAGTGTCTAGGCACTAGTGCAATGCAATTAAAACGATTTGATTCTGTAGTTCGCATCGCATAAGAATACTTTTTGTAGCCATGTAAAAAAAAACTGTAGGCCGTACGCTTGTTAAAATTTATGCAGTATGTAAGACAGTAGACTGATTTACTTCAAATTTGGTACGTATATTAATACGTAGCAAATTAAAATTAATCGAATGCACCATTAAGACACTAGCTCGCTTTAAATAGTTTTCGTGCTTAGGACGTAATAGAATTTTTCTTTTTCAACCCCTTGAACAAACTATCAACTCTACACACACCAAAATCTATGTGGATCATGAGACCAGGGCCTATAATATGCATACCCCATTTGTGCTCATTTGAATGCACCATGCATATATTGGTGCACTTTCAAAACTTTCCGTACATAGCTATAATGTAAAAGAACACTCATTTGTTGCCTTGTCAAAACACTGTAAGTCCTATGCACAACAAAATCTATGCATGTTGAAGACGGTGACCCATAATATACAAATCCGATTTCAAGTTATTTTAATGCACAATTAAGGCACTAAATCATCTAAAATGAATTGCGTCCATAGGCTGTAATGTGTAAAAATTAGTTTTTGCAATACCTTGAACGAACTGCCAATTCCATGGAGGTCACTCTGACTGTGACCTGTTATATACATACCAAATTTTTGATCAATCGAATGCACTATTTAGACGGTAGTGCGCTTTCAAGAACTTCTGTTCGTGGACCATAATGTAAAATTAATATTTTCTTGACCATGTAAGGAAAAAAAAAACCTTTATGTCCTATACTCGCCAAAATCGATATCGGCCATGCGACGGTCGTCTATAATATAAATGCCAAATTTTAATTCAATCGAATGTACCGTATCGGAGCGATCGTGCTCACTCACATACGCACACACACACACACACACACGCATACATTCATGCATGCATATATATATATATAGATATTTATATAAAACTCGGCTGTCAGCGCCTTGTCAGGTGGAGACCCACTGGAACCGCCCCCTAATTTTTCAGTTTCTTTATTGCCATATTAAAACGATATTAATTGACTATGTCATTTTATCTCTCATCTTTCGTGTATTTCGCCTGGTAACTCTAGTTGAAATTTTTATGATTGTAACCTATTTATAGAAAAATGCATGTGATGCATACTTTACAGCTTACGGAATATTGTAACAATAGATTAAAGCTGTTGTGAACTAATAGTATTTAAATATATGTAAAAAATACATATGCTGCATATTCTACAACTTACGAAATATTGTAACAATAGATTAAAGTTGTTGTGGACTAATAGCATTCAAAGATATGTAAAATACTCTATATCTATGTCGCATACTTTTATGTCGCATTTTTGGGACAATTTTCAATAAAGGGGCGGTGAGAGGTAAAATGACATAGTCATTAATATAAATCTCAAAAAATAGCCTAAACGAATTCACGAGACATCAAACGTGTAAATACCTTAAAATGTCACACGAATAACTTATGTCAGTTTGAAATTCAGTAATTGGTCATAACTGTTTGCTTATGAAGTCGGCGCCCTATAACCATTTGCTGTTTGAAAGCTGCTGTGTTGCAGTCCAGATTCATTTACTGCAAGATAGTTCCAATCTTCGATTTATTTTTTTTTAAAAATCGATTACATATTGTTTCTCTTCGAAACGATAAGAAATGATCTCTCTATTATACATATATTTTCAATATCAGTGTATTTTAAAATATGCTATTTTTTATTTCAAAATTAGCTTTTTTTTTTACTTCGGAAGCAGTTATCAATATCTGTATGCATCTGTTTACACCCCTCATTTCACCCCTTGTGTGTACCCCCCCCCCACCAAAAAAAAAAAAAAAATCTGACATTATTTTCTTACGCTTGGAAAAAATGCCCAGGCAATCCATCAAAGTGTCTAGGATAAGAGACAAAGTAGATTACTACTTCAAAGACCTTTTTTTTAATTCCGAACAAGATGTTTTTACTTTCAAGCTTGACATATTTTTACTTTAAATTAACAAGAAGTACAAATAAAAGCAAAAAATATGATTTAAGAAAAATTAACAATTCAGATTTTTTTAGTAAAAAAAATTAAAGCTTTACTAATGGTAATTAGTATTTTAAAAAATGAGAAAACATTTAAAAAGTACATTCCCTTAAATAACATTTTTTGGGGGAAGGGCGGGGGGAGGGGAAGAGATATGTTGGGATTTTCCCTTACAATACACTTTCCTTCAATATAGGTTGTTTAATTGGAAATGTACATTCAAATTTTCAAAAAATAATTTTTAAAAAAGTGTAACACATATACATAAAAAAAAACATAGCAGTACATACGTTTTGCGGGGTTTGTAAGAATATGCCGGCCAACTGTCGGGGGATGGTGGCAGCATGACGCAAGCAGTGATATTTTAGAAAAAGTGGAACACAAAAAAATAACAGACCTTTGAAAATTTGGGCCTTTTGGGTCAACCCACGGGTACCTGTCGGCAAGGCTGGATTGTGCCTCATTCTACCACGCGGAGTTCTCAGGTTCTAAACTGGTTCCCGCCGCACGCGCTTTCTTCATGTTTATTAGATAAAAGAATGGAGATTTTTTAGATACTCTTTTTCATATATTTTACTTCAGGCATGCAGCATGGATCTGAATCGTGAACACAAAATTGGGGGAGATTCTTCCAAGGCAGGTGAAGCTGAGTTATTGCGGGAACAATGCAAAAGATAAATAAGAGTAAAAAAAGTTTTTAATATTGAAGTGGTTGTTTTTGTTATTCCATGACAGCCAGCAACCCCTTTTTCAACAGGGTTTCTAAAGGACCACCCTCTATCAGCTGCAACAAGCTTCTTACCCATTAAATCAGGGCAATTGGATTTAAAAGTAAAAAGAAGCGCGAAGTAAAAATAGTTGCCCTTAGGAAAAAGCAATGCATAAGAAAATCACAGAGGGATTAATAAAATTATATTGAAGAAGAGGGGTGGAGGAGGGAGTGTCAAAATAAGCAGGAAGCGGAGAGTAAATTCTAAAAATATATAATAATCAATAAAAAAAATATAAAAAAATTTAAACGTATGATGTCCTATTAATTTGCTTTATAATATAGTTCCTCTGAATAGTTACAAGGAGTAAATATTATGACATTTTTTTCTCTGCCCTATACTATATCAAGAGCAATCTGTAAATCGTTTTCAACGTTTTCATTAAAGTTGAAAGGAATAAAACTTACGATAACCTATAGAAACCAGCTAGTAAGATTAAAAGTGGCAGAGTATCCCATTTATTTATTTATTTATTTATTTTTACTTCCTTGTACAAAGTAAAAGAGAGTATTGTAATCGCGATCAAAAAATAAATCAGTATTCAGATTTTGACCATTTCTAAATTAACTGTGTTAAGTTAATGCACTTCGTCTCAGAGTGCGTAAGTATCCATTGTTAAAAAATCGCACTGTTCTTTTCCCACATTAATATGTATCGTTGGAAAGAGGGTTGCACATGCGTTCTTGCCAGTCAAATGCATGTGCACCCCTTTGACCCTGGCGACAAACTTGGCGTCCGTTTTTGCGACTTGGTGACTTTAGTTACCAAAGGAAAATTTCCGAAAATAGTGGAACTTAGGCCATTTTTCAATTAGGAAAGAAGTAACGAGAATAATCGGGAAATACGACGTCACGTCCTGCGTGGAAATCTATAAATAATGTGTCTCTTTCGCTGTAGGTGAGTTGAAAACGGACTGCGTAAAAAAAGATGCATAGCTATAGGATTAATATAGTGTTATTGCTGTGATTATATGCTACATTTGCTTTCTGAGATTTTTGAATATTTAAACGTACTCCCACTTTGTTATTTTTCATAATATCATTACATATGTAAGCACTTTCGATGTATTTTGACCAACCGTCAATCCATTTCTTTCTAATTTTCGCGTGTAGTCTCTACCAGCGTGACTGGTATAAGCGTCTTTACCGGCATAAACATGTAAATAACTTAAAATCTTTCAGACACAGAATTCTGAAATGTATTTAGAAATGTTGTAATATCCATTTGTGCACTACCCTTTTCTCTTGATTGCAATCGATTGGGTCGCTTATTTACAGTCAAAGATTCTCACAAGGTCCATCGACATCGTCAACACAGTACAGGTCTACGAAAAGTAACTGTCTGGGCCAAGCCGAAAGTTTTGTCACCTGTCGCTTAGATTTTCAAAAATATTTGGCAAAATATTGTCAAATTCAGCGAAAAAAAAAACGTTTTGAAAACTTAATCCATTATAAAATCTTCTATTTTTGGCAAGAAATCGTGAAATGTTATTGAAGTGTCATATCCCCATTTCAGGTGTGAAAAATGTTAAAACAAATAATTTCAAAACTGTGCAAAAGTAGGCATGTTTCCACATTAGGGCATTTTATATTTAGTATACTATATTCGTTACAATAAGAGATGATTTTGCTACGGACTGAGCGTAGCTGATGAATAATTTCACCAAACTTTTCTTTTATGTAATATATTATGCAAATTTATATTCAATTTCAGTAATATAATTATACAAAGTAACTTGAGTATTTGTTTTCCTAACATTTAAATTTTTTTTGAAAAGAACAAATTGCTTACAAAGGTCTATAATGTAAAAGGGAGCTTTGTAAGAGATTTAAATTATTACAGAAAATATTAACATATATTTTAATGCATGTAGTAAATATTTATTACGGCATTCGGATGTTCTTAAACTGTCTCAAAAGTTAAATCTAATAATTAATAAAAATTCTTATACTAAGAATAATTAACACTAAGAATAATTCATAGAAAAAAAGTACATCGGGAAGTTGAGAAATTTTTCGTTTTACTGAGCATTTCAAAAATAATCTTTTTCACCTGACACACTTTTTTACTAAGCTCATCTCTTATGTATTTACTAAACAGAATATTTTTGTAAAATATCATTTCTTTCCGGGTAGGGATCAGGAAAATAGCTGTTTTTGCAATATTATAATTTATTTAAGCAGTGGTATTATTTAGAAAGTGAAAGAAATCACGAATAAACTCATGACAGAACTCAAATATTTATATAAGTAAAACAAAACTATTGTATATCTTTAATCATGGTCTAAAAAATTATGGAATTGCAGGAAACTGCTATAAAATCATTTTGAATGATACCAAAAATAAAAAGAAAGAAATAAAGGTAAGCCTCTAAGCCTAAAAAGCCCGGAAGCAAAACCTGCCGGAATATCTTGGAATGCAGAAAGTAAATAAACTTGGAAGAATGTGCGGCATTGAAATTTTTCAAAACTTCTTGTTTCCGTTTGGCAAACACGAAGCTGAAAAATTTAGTTTTTGGATAGAGAACTATGGGGAGAACACATTTCGCTCATAAAAGTTTACATTTCATAATATTAAAACTTTACACCTTTTTTTCAGGTATAAATGAGAAGTGCGGATTTATATACACGAAGTACATCAACAAATGCTTTTCTTCCACATATTTTGTGATATTGAATTCAGCATAACTTGAACTATAAACGGATATGTATTATTCATATCTCTATGAGAATGTCACTTAAAAAGATTCTGGTGCTAACATTTTGCATCTATCGACAATAACAGCTTGACTGTTGAAGGCCGTTGTTAAAATTCCTCATTATGCATCTAGTGAAAATATATAAAAATTTTTTGCTTTCTACAAGATTTACAACACATAAAAAGAAGAAATGCAATGTATAAATGATACATCCTTTTAAACCTTTAGTGCGAAGTTTTGTACATATGGAAAGCTGCATATCCATACACCCTTTCAAAATGTATTCAAATGCAAGTCAATTTTCCTATGTCTCGGTTTCATTATAAAGTGTCGTTCTTTATAAAAAGTAGATTATGTAGTATATAATGGCAACTTCCAATATTTATCATCTGCGGCAAGCTTCTTAAAAAAAATAATCAATTACTTACGAAATTAACGTAGGAAATTTCTCTCATACTTGAGCATTCTTCTTTTTTTTTATAAAACGGATGAACTAAATATTCATATTTCTACAAAAATACGCGCATTAAAGTGTTAAACTTTACACTCCTTTACACGAAAAGTGTTTGTATAAGTACAATAAATGTCTCCTTCAAATGAAATATTTGACTGGTTATGTAAATAGACTTTAAATTTATTGTAAAATTAACCATAATTTTAATCCTTTCTTGAAGCCACTGGAGCAGACTATTACTTCCAAGATGAGGTGTCAGTGCTCGCAAAAATTTTTAGTCATTTGATAAATTACTTGAAACTGCCAAGAGAACTATTGGTCTCGCAAATTGAAATTGCATATCTACTGTAACTATATCTGTATTATTCACTGAAATATAAATAATATATTTCACAAACTAGTGTTACGTTTGGTCTGCTAACAAATCTGTATTGGAAATCTCTCCTTGTGGTAAGCAGGCTATGTTTAAAATTTATAAATTGGTTCTTTTGACAGTGAGAATACGCCTTGATTACATCCATCAAATAGGCTATGAATACGAAGCGAATCCCTTCCACCAGAGACCATACATTTGAATATTGCCCCACGTTGCTCACAGGTTGTCTGCGAACTTTTAGCATATCTGAAAGTGCTAAGCAACATGCGTCTTTAAAAGGATGAATTTAAAAAAAACTAAAGTAAAAAATATCTATATACCAGATCTAATTATAAGAAAATTCCGTCTACGCAAGTGCTGTCTTGTTAGTCTAAAATACTAAATTTTAATATAAGGAGTCCATTTTAAACTTCTTACTTCTTATTAGAAAGTTGTTTCAGCCCAGTGGCCTAAAATCATTGCCTCGGAGTTCAGTTTCAGTATACATTCTCAACTTCCAACGGACGTCGAAAAACTAAAAACAATATAATTACTACGTTAAAAAGTGAATTTCATTAAAAAAAAAATATATCTATCGTGCAAACTTTGGAATCGAATTATAACATTCGGTCTACACAAGTACAGTTTCGTTTGTGTAAAATACTAAATTTAATAAGATTCTATTTTAAGCCTCTTACTTCCCATAGGAAATGTGTTTCAGCGTCGTGACTTAGACATTTAAAAGGTATAAACAACACAAACTAAACAGTTTATGCAATAAATTTTAAATATACGTTTTCATTCAGGGAGTTTAAATTCAGAATAAGTTTTCAACTTCCAACGAACATCAAACTATTTAAAACGATATAATAACTACGTTAAATGTGAATTCCATCGAAAAATTATATATCTTGCATCTTGCCGAAATATTGGAGTCTAATTATAGCATTCCGTCAACACAAGCATACTTTCGTTATGTAAAACACTAAAAGGGGTCCATATTAAAACACTAATAAGGAGTCCATATTAAACTTTTTACTTTACATAGGAAATTAGTTTCAGCGCCCTGGTTTAAAAAGGCTAAAAAACTGTAGTCACTTCGTGTGACTTAAAGATTGTTATTTCAAAATTAATGCATGAAAGAATAAGATAGGCGACATTTCAAATCTATAAACAGCTCATACTAAACACTTTATGCAAGAAGTTTTAAAAATATACGTTTACATTCTTAGAGTTTTAATTTTAGAATGCGTTTTCAACATCAAATGAGCATCAAAGAATTAAAAATGATATAACGACTACGTTAAAATTGAATTCAATCAAGGAAAATTATCCAACTTGCAACTTGCCAAAAGATTTACCTCACGAAATTCAGATTCAAAACAAAACATTCCCTTTTTTTCCCCCTCTTCGCTCTCCATTTACCTCCTCTGGACAATAACAGCAATTTATCACCTCTTTTCCCTCATCTCTTTTATGAATGGGAGAGAATTGTGCGAGGAAAGGATTGCACATTCTGCTTTAGTAATCAGCAGGGCGGGGAGACAGGCAAGGGATTGCTCAAGCTTGACGTGGATTTATCACTTTGGAAAATTCGTTAATGTAAAAGAAATTTCAGAAAATTCAGCAACTTAAACGCTGTGTCTGTAAGTGGAAATTAAAATATATTCATATTAAATATCTTTATAAAATTCTATGTTAAAGAAGACTGCTGGATCAATTTGACAAAATCAATCGTTTATATAAGGTAGCTGGATTTACTATCCAATATATTTCCAATACATCTTGAGAGAAACATTATAAAACTCATACAAATAATGAAATAAGTGTATTATATGCACCTCTTATTTATATAATTTAATTTTTTTCTAACAGTTCACTTGATGTGTCATCATTCAATACAGTCATAATACTCAGCACAAACACACCAAGAGAAACATTAGACCAATGACCAAAACAAGAGAAAAAAACAGAAACATCAAACAATCAATAAACAAAAATCATTTAGTTTGTAATTCCTGTAGCTGTTATCTAGGCTTTCAATATCTATCATAAATACCCCATTAAAGAACATCGTGACACGCAATATGCTCGAAGTCAATTACGCGAACATTGGTCAAAAATTGCACGGCATACAAATGAACATTTATTACTTATGCACTAAGGCAAATTACGTTACTTTAACATGCGCGTTGTGTTGTAGTTACTAGTAACTACAACACTAGTTAACATATTTTTCTTAATTTTAGGGAAACAGTCAAAATGTTAGTTTTGGCAGTTAAAAAATTTTTAAAGGAAAAAATACTGAAAATATGTTTTTTTGATTTTTAGTTGCTTTTAAATTTTACAACAGTTTATATACCTGCACATATAAACGCTCAAGTTTTCCTATGTGTTCAAAAACCTTTACTTGCACTGTAAAGCGATCGAATACTCAGATTAAATTTATAGTAGCTGTTAAAGATTAGTGTCTATGTTAAAAAATAAAACTCTTTTTTTAATTCCAATTTAGAATATATATCATGATACAAATTGAATCTAGAATCTTGATATAAATATGCAAAAAAAAACTTATGACATTTTTTTGTTTCTTTAGGCATTCATATAAAAATAATCATTCGAATTTCCAAGATTTTCAGCCGATTGCCTATTCATTAGCAGACATAAGGTCATGATTTTTGTTTCAAGCTGTGACTTTTCATCCTACAATATTAAATTTCAAATTATTCCATTTAGAACTTCGGTTTTCCAGTTATCAGAGCAATTGTAATAAGTTGCTGTACAACATAAACGACTATGATACAAATGAAAATTACGTATATGTATATGGTCTGCACATAACAGTGATAAAATCTGCAATTCCATTTCATATTTCACAAGAAATGTTCGCTTCATCAACCAAGAGTAAAAAAGCCAAAGGAAAGTGAATGTTCTTTCTGACTCCCCTACCTGCTACTGATTTCTTATCAATATTAAAAAGAAAAGCTAATATTTCTGCCTTTCTTAAGAAAACATGATTAATTGACATTTTCTTGTTTATGAAAACAATGCATCTGCACTTACAATATACAATGAGTTATTAGCAGTTTTCTTATTGGTACAGCATTGTACAACTACAGTAATATAACGTTTATTTCTGTACTGCGCAAAGCTTTTTATTTTCATTTGTTTCTATAATCTACAACTTGATTGATTATTAATCTATATTGCAGTAATTTTAGTATCTTCTGAAGTATTACGTAATATTATCTTTCTCCGTGAAGCAGCATTATCTAATCATTGTAAAATGCAAAATCTTTGCGGTAGCAGCCGAAATGGTTTCAGTTTTTACGAGTTGGTATCAATACTTTGAAATGTAATGGTATAAAATGCGTTACGAAAGGCACGACTCCAATTTTTTCCCTTTCTCTTCCTTCCTTAAACTGCCAATGTAATCCTTTTATTTCAGGACTCTGATGATCCACATACACACTTTGCTCAATATTTGATAGCAAAGTGGATCCGAAAGTGAAGATAAATATTTAGCTTGTATTGGATGAAAGTTTTAGATTACTCTGAGAAGGCGATCGAGTGCTAAGAAAGGAAGAAAAAAAGTAAACATTATCACATTTTCCTCTTAAAAACTTGCATGTAATCGATAAGTAGGCAGTAATTTTCTCGTGTATACTGCATAAATGTATGAAGAGCATGTTTATATTGATTATTTACAAAATAATGATAAAAACGATAAGTTGCGTTCTAACTTTAACTCCTATCTCAGTTTTCATAAGTAAATGATATGAATGTGTTGTTAAACGCACCAGAAGTTTGTTTGATTTTAATTTAATAGATTGAGTGGCATAAGATCGTTAATAAAAATTAAAATACTTTAGATAATTATAAAGAACACTCAAGAGAAAAGTGTGCTAAAAGCCAAATGTGCTAAGAGTCAAACTTAAGTAAGTTTTTTTCATAGAAATAGTCAAGGAATAGTCAAAATTTCAAACATGATTTTTCAATCACTATTCCACCTATCACGGTTTGCCTTTTACGTATAAAAATTGCTATTTCAGACTATTTTTTTTTTATTCGTTGATAAAATTGTAGGAGCTGAGTCCGTTGTATATGATACTTGGTTAAGTATGTATACGGACACGTCATAACTTCTAAAGTGATATTCGAAATAAAACCTGTTTGAGATGGTTCAGTCTGATAAGGAAATTTATAAACCAAACGTTCTGCAAGAATGATAGAATATGCAGCAATAATTCACCGTAACAGTTTCAAAATAGTTTGTTTACTTTTGAATGAACACATAACTTGGGGAACTTAAGATTGCTTCGTTTGAAAATGTAATTGTATAGTTTTCGTAACATATTACCATTTTCGCCTTTTTCTTTGTTTATTTAGTAATTATCTGGAGGTACAAGAAGTTTTGAGTCCCAATGTCTTAAAATACCTTGAAATCTTCATATATCTTTATACTTACGTTATTACATTTATTTTTTTCAAATTAATCACGCATTTTGGAGACACTCAATATATTGTTACAAATGTTTTGTTTAATTTGTTGTTTGGGGTTTGAATTGAGTTTAAAATTCGTATTCTACGCGTTAAATAAGTAAAATTTGTAATACATTGCATGAAAATCCGTTAACTAGAACTCGTGGTATGATGTTTTGGTTGTCTCCATTGTTTAGCATAGAGATATCTAGAATTCTCGGGAAACAATTGCGGCATCGCTTCGCTGACTTCATTTTTAGGGACTTATTTTTGGCGCAAAAGTTGTCGATATTTTATTCATGGGGCCTGCAATGTTTTCTTTCCTGCATTAGTATTAAGCAATATCCTAACATTACAGAATTGCATTTCTATTACGCATTACGGGTTCGCGATTGGTTGGGATATTTCTAGAAACGGAATCTCATAGAATAAGTAGAAATTTCGGAGAGACTGTATAATGCCGGTATCTCACTAAAGGGAAAACCCGAGCAACTCCGAGCTGGACCAATTTTCCCTACGGACTTGAAGGCGTGGTTATCTTTAAGGGTTGCAAAAGTAAACAAACTGTCTCCGACGCCAAATAGTCATCGCATCGCTGATTTGGCATGAAGGTTATTATTTTACTATTATTTAGGGAATGCAATCCCGCACTGTTTTTCGTCTTGCGGGATTTCGGGATTGGGATTTATTGATCTCGCTGGATCCCGCAATCCCGCGGGATTGACATTTCATTTAGCTAGGGCTTCATTTCAACAGAGAAAAGTAAAAAAAGTAAGATTTTATGCACTATGAAGCGTAACTTTAAAAATAATAATTAATTTTATGAGATAATTTATACAATAACTTACAGAAATATGAAAATTATAATCATGTTTTTCAGAATAATACAGTAAGTTATGTCTTAATATATTAGGTCGTAACGAAAGTTTCCCGCCACCGCAGATATGATCTCAGCAAACAGTTCGCGTTGGCCTGTTTGCTCATATTTTGTCAAACGATTTTTGTCATTTGAAAGTTATGTTTTGGTCTCACGCCCCCATGTTTCTGTACCGAAGTCTTTAAAAAACTACCAAAACGTTGTCAGAAAATCATAAATGTGACTGGTGATTACTACCCGCATTAACTTTTTGTTGACGGAAAACTTTCGTTACAATCTGATATTAGTATTAGTTGTGTTAGTTTCTAAAATTGAGGAATTTACAGAAAAATACATTCACATACTTACGTTATTTTCCTAGTTGCTGAAAAAAGAACGTACAAAATCGAACAAATCCGATGAATCATTTCCTAGTCTACATTTAATTTTAGTAAAATTATTAAAAGTGTGAATTAAAAAAAATTAATAACTAAAATGAAAACTTTTTATAATTAATTCATGATTGTTCGCTAAGAGATAAATTAGTATGAAATATTTCAGTTCACTTGGGATTGGGCAGTTTTTGAAAAATTTAGATTACGGTGTTTAGATATAGATGTTTGATCCAAACTCCCATTGGAAGATAATTTAAAAAAATAAAACTTTAATGAAAATTTGTAATTATGGATTCGTTTATTGTTAAAAGAAAGACATGAATATTCAAAAATTTTCGGTCTATTGGTTGGGAAAGCGGCGTCAAAATTTAATAAAAAATAATTTTTTTCTCGGTATCAATCCCGACGGATTAGAATCGTAATCCCGCGGGACTAGTCCCGCAAATACACTCATGTCCATAAATCAAGGATAATGAAGTTCAGGCAAAGAAAGAGAAAAAATCAAAACAAATTTGACTTATTTGTAAAGTCTATTTATTAAACAAAAAGTAAAGAGCAAAAAACATGCTATATGTTTGACATTATTAATAAAAATTGCAAGTTTTACTCCCTTGACCAAATTTCAAAAAAGAACCTATTTACAAAAAACAGTATAACATGGTTAGTAGGATGGTTAATACGGAGTATGTCTCCCGGACGATGCAATACAGGCCTGACAACGCCTAGGCATGCTGAGTATCAAATGATCAATCTGATCTTGGGGAATATTACACCACTCATCAAGCAATGCACTCCGAAGTTCCAGTAGACAGGTGGGAGGGGGTTGACGGGCTGCAATTCGTCGGCCAAGCATATCCCACACATGCTCTATTGGATTCAAGTCCGGTGAGTATGCTGGCCAATGCATACGGGTGATATCCTCCGATTGAAAGCATTTGTCTACAATGTTTGCACGGTGAGGACGGGCGTTGTCATCCATAAACACAAATTCAGCACCCATGGCGCCCCGAAACAAACGTACATGTTGTTCCAGAATGACATCCCGATGGATGTGGCCTGTCATCGTTACACTCTGAACATGCAGGTCAGTTCTGGAACCAAGAATAATTCCTCCCCAAACGAGCCATCCTGCACCACCGTAACGGTGTCTTTCAATGGTGTTCTCTTGGTGGTAACGGGTACCTGGCGCTCTCCAGATGAATGTCCGGCGAGAATCAGACTCCAAACTAAACCTGGACTCGTCGGAAAACATCACACAAGACCACTGTTGCGGTGTCCACAATGCATGCTCTCTACTCCAGGTTAATCGCAGGCGACAGTGAGTTGCGGTAAGTGGAACACATCTGACAGGCCTACGAGCATATAGACCAATGTGCCCTAAGCGTCTGTACACGGTCTGCCTTGAAACTGTCGTACCGGTAGCTGAAGAGAGCTGACGAGACAGGTCTGATGCTGTACTCCGTCTGTTTCTTTTGGCAGTAACTGCCAAATAGCGGTCCTCATTCGGCGTTGTAACTCGGGGGCGACCTGTGCTGTAACGTCTACTCACATTACCATCATCTTGGAATCGTTGCCAAAGCCTGGAGATGACACTCTGGGCGATTCCAAGTTCCTCGGATACTTCCAGCTGGGTACGTCCACATTCCAGTCGTCCGATAATTCTGCCACGTAAAACATCATCCAAATGCCTCCTTTGTGCCATATATTTGTGCGGAATCCCGCAGGAACCCGTTCCCGAGGGATCGGGATTGCATTCCCTACTATTATTATTTTACTGTATTATGCAAATCCTATAAATAATACAAATAAAATAAGCATACACATGAAGGTTTAATAATTGAATAATGCAATAATTGATGTCAGCAATTTTCAACTTACCTGGAGTAATGGCATTTTCAAAGGCAGGAAAACTTTGCCGTAGAGTTTGAGATATTTCCTCCAGCCCCTGTCTCTTGCACACTCTTTTTGTGTATTGAAGGTGTAGAGGATTCCATATGCAAGGGAACTTTTAATTTCTTCGATGAAATCCATTTCTAAATCCAAACTCCACTTGAACACCGCCATAATTTTATTTGCAGGTGCGTGATTGCGATTCTTTTCTGATATTGAGCCAAGCTGCCAAGCTTCGAACACAGAAGTGGTCGCCATTCCTCGCCATTGCTTATGACGTAGCAGGAAGAAGTACTCTGATTGGCCGCAATTTCGGCCGACTCGGATTTTTTCGTTCCGAAAGGTAAAAGTTGGAGATCGTCGTCGTCAAGGCAACGACCGGAGAAAATCCTCCGGAGAGTTGATCTGCAGGAAAAGTTGGTCGGACGGATCTTAGTGTGATACCCCTATAAAAACATTCGATCACGTCCCAGCAGTACTGTTCTGTAATTGTCAATTGCCGGTAGCAGAGACACTATAGCTGTGCTTAGAAATTTTGCTTCGTTGTTTGGCTATATTAAAAGAGATAGTGTCGCTTCTTTGGAGAAGCTTATTTTTGAATGTTGTTAGTGAATATTCATTGTTTCATGCTGATTAATAGATGCAAGTTTTCCTCGAAAATCATCACGAAATTTCAGCCTGTGGAAGGACTTTATTGTATAAAGCATGAGAAAGCTTTTGCGCTAAGCTGATTGTTATAAAACATGCCATCGCTTATTAATTTCTGTGAACTGCTTTCGCAAGATTGTTCATCAGCCTTCTGGAACAAATAATATTTGAGTCTCATCCTAACAAGTAGACTAATTACTAGAACTTTCCATATTACACTGGACTTTTAAGCTACGAAACCGAAAATAATAAAATATGAAACTCAACAGTTTTCTTCAACAATATTTATGTCTACAAAATGTGCATGCTTCTGTTATTATTTCACGAGTATATTTCGGAAAAAATAATGTTTTTTATTTTCAATATGTAAGTTAATTCTTACAAATTGCTTTGAGTTAAAGAAACGAGTTATTGTACAAAAAATTTAATTAAGACAGAAATTTCTAATAAATGGTTGATTTTAAAGAAACAACAATAAATAAAATCCGTTAAATCATTTTAGTATTTTAAATACCTTAAGTCTATTTGTAACTAGAAATATAAATCTGGACAGCTAAATCTACAAATGGATAAATATTTTACTGCACATAATTTTAATTACATATTTTGTTCTTCTTAAATATATCACTTTGGAATTTCTAACATATATCGATAATAGATAACTATGCAAATTTGAGTTTCATATTTTATTATTTCCATCCAATAAGATTATTGGAATGTATTTATTCATACCCATGTTTCATTTGCGTTTTCTCTTTGCCTATTTGCATAATAATTTTAAAATAATTATTTTCCACTGTCAAGCTGATTTTGGGTGTTTCAAATTACTTGATTATTACAGTCCACGCAAAGCAACTTTAGAGATTTATTGTTTTAACATGCAGTAGTTAGATGCACGCGTACATGAATTTTAAAATTATTAATCGCTGTTTTGACGTTACGTTATCAGTGTTTCGATTCAATGATGCTTCCTCCAAGAGTGTGCTTTTTAAAATTGTTAATTCGAATCAAGAACATATTTGTCAAATAAAAAAAAGGTTTTCCGGGTTCCAAAATGTGTATAAACAAAGATCTTCGTAATAAAGAGACGCAAAGGAAGGTGGCTTAAAGTGATATCCTTAAGGGAAAAACTTGCTTAACACAAATGTTTAAATAAAACTTTGGCCCTTTGCTAGTGTTTTATAAATTATATTTTGCATTATAAACATATTTTAATAATATTTTAAATCTGCATTGACTAAGAAAAAATAAAATTTTGAAAAAATGTCCAAAGGTTTATTTTACCCTCAGCAAAGGGCAAAGCGATCCTTCTTTTGAAATGAATTGTAAATTGTTTTTTTATCGGCAAAATAAATAATACAAAAGTAATTTATGATTATACATAATGAAATAAAATAATTTTACAATAAAATAGCACACACGCTGTATTTTACAAAAATTTTGAAATAAAAATGTGTCACAAACAATAAAACGGAGCATTTGAAATTTATGAAACAAATATTATAGATTACGTTAAACGCAGAAAATTTTTTTAAAATGTCTATTTCCGTCACTTCCGAAAATTGGTAATATTTGAGCACGTATCACGAAGATACACATCCTCATCATTCTCAGCTATTCTTGCTCATGCACCATTCGCCCCTATATGGGAATACGTTTCTGTTTTGACTCCACGCTGTTTTCTTTACTTGGTCCGGCTATTTCGTTTTTATATTTAGCATTTTTTAAATTTAGGTTTTTTAACTGCAACCTGTTTTATCATTTCTTCCTGTTCTTTAATTTTCTTTTCCAAGAAAAGTTGATTCTTTCACGGATTGCTTTTTAAAATGCTACATCCCATCCATTCTCTTTTTTCTCGAAGTGCGTAATTCCGTGTTCTTTGGCAGGTGTTGGATATCAGGTGAACTAAAAAAGAAAGACTTGGGAAAGCCACGCATTTTCAGAGGCGTTGAAGGGCTGTCATGATGACCAGGACCCGGTGCTCGATTTTCTTCAGCCGATGGATCATTTTATCCGATGAAATGACTATCTATTTTACGACAGATTACTGGATGATATCTAGAAACGTAACAAACTTAGGCAGTGACATTCCCATCTAAAAAACGTACCCCGTTCAGCAAACCGAGTCATATTTCTGTACATTTAAGACAGTATAAATAAATAGCAAACCTTATAAAATACATTAATCCATCCAATTTTTCGAAAAATTCCAACCCGCTGAACGGAATATCAGTTAAAGGAATATCCCACTTATTGTAACCCATTTCCAATGTCCCATTCAGTAATATTTAGTCGGTGTGATCCCGGATAATATAATATATCGCTTATTAGAATAAATTTTCGTGGCAAATTGGTTGTTCCAATAAAAGAGTTTGCCAGTATGTTAGACTTGATTTTAATATGGAGATTGAGCACTGTATATTCTTCTCTTTCTGTTGTCTTTTATTTAACTTATTTCTGAGTAAAAATAGTTTTATATATTATTTTTTAAACATTCCGATATAATTTAATTTATTTTTTATTTTAGTTTAATTTACAATTTATTTTAAAGCTCATCCTTCACGTATGTGATATATTATACAGAGGCAATCGCCACTTTCTCCTTATTAACTTTCATAAAATTTAAAACTAAATCCATAAACGTGTTGAGTAAATTATTCAAAAAATTACATAATTTTACTTGAATATACAACACAATCTATACGCATTTAAAAATTATTTTTAATTAACTTAACTAAGTGAAATAATTTGAGAGATAATGGGTAAAATTCAGTAGATGAGAGAAATATCAAACACCAGACATCGAACATAACATGAGAACATCACAATATTTATTTAGTGATATTTTTATCTACAGTTTGCAAAGCTATACATCAAAGATAAAGTGGATATTTACCGCTTTGGCAGAGTTTCAAGGTAATAGAAGAAAATACTTCAAACTGTTTAACGAAATCCTATTAAATAATAGTATGTCTAACTAGCATTTAAGAAAAATACATTCTCCTTGCAAATGAGATTCTAAACAAAGCTGTACATTTTTTTCACTCTTTGACTTAAATTCTCTCGACAATAAGAGCAATTTATCACCCTCGTTCTGCCTTGCTTTATGAATAGAATGGAAAAGCGCATCTATGATGCAACTTACAGCTGTAGTAATCAGCTGGGCGGTTAAATGTTGGAGATTATTTTAACTTGACGTATATTAATCATGCAGGAAATCGTGTCAGACGCAAAGAAATTTCAAGAATGTCTCGAATCTTGTGCACCCTGAAAGTATATAATATGATATTTCTGTAGATGAGGAGCGAAAGACACACATATTTAGACGCAAAAGCTAAAGTCAAGTGATAAGACAAAATTACAAGTTACATAAACAATTGGTTATAACACTTTAGATGAAGTAAGTAGTGCAATATAAAGGAAAGTTGTAAAACAATTATTAATCAAATATTGAAAACTCTTTCAAATTTTTAAAATTATAAATTATTACACTGAACATAAAGAAGAAGAAAAATTGAAAAATTTACCGAAAAAGTAGTGCTTAAAGTCGTGAATAAATTAAGAACTTTGTAAAATAACACAAAATAACCCACAGTCCAATCTTTTGAATTCTGCCCTTCATGAGCTGCAGAATGCTACAACATCCACACAGGCCACATTGCACTGTGTTAGTTTCCTGTTTATGCGTGTTATTTTACAAAGTTTATAATGAATTAAAAGACCAAACGTTCTTTAAAGATTTCATATTTCTTAGGATTCTCAAACGTGATAATACAAGTAGAACCCTTCTGACTGCATATTGTTATGAATTCTTCTACAGCCGAACATTGGGAACTGTTAGCTCTTTTAAGGAATTTTTTAAAAACACAAATTTATTTTACCAAATCTCAACAAAAGTAAGTCAAACCATCTTAAAGAAGATCCTTTAAGATTTTCTAGAGCAAGTGTCTCACACAGGCGTATAAAGTCCTTGATTTGGTTTCAAATATTTTACATTTCGTAACTTCTAATTTTAAACTTTTTTAGGTAGCGGAATGCATTGCACCTTCTGAATTTTTATGACATTTTTTTTAACGAGAACTAAGTTGAACACCCAATTTTTTTTAAAGATTATATCGTATTATTCATAAAAAAATTGAAACTGAAAAATAGGTATGCAGAAACATGACATGTATAATGAAATATGTATTTACTATGGTATATTTTGAAAAAATGATTTATATCTTTATAAACCAATTTATATTTTTTTAACAAATAAACTGTTTAATTGAAAGAGTTTATGTAATCATAATATACATGTTTTAATGTGTGAGTTTTTAATTGGTAATTCAAAGATACCGGCACGGTAATACGAGAGAACGAATTTTGTTGTCTGAAATCTGTACTTCTAATAACTTAATGCAGTTCTCAGCAGCACGAACAATTTGGAACTAAAGCTGTTTCTGATCATCCCGAGAAGTTGCAAATAAAAGTTCAACTTTAAATATTTAGTAATGTCAATTTTATGAGTTAAAAATATTGTGTAATACAGTTCAATGAGCAATAAATGTAAACACTTAAATTTAAAACGAGATAAAATATATTGGTTAACTCAAACTTTTATTCATCTCAAGCTAAATACGGTCACTTGTTCTTGATTATGAAATGTAATGTAGACGATCACAGGTTAAGACCAAATAAATGCTTTAAAAATACACGAAAGTAAAAATAAATAATAAAAATTGAAACACCTTGCTTAAAATTTTTCATATTTAGACGGATAATATATAACCAGTTTTACATGTTTAGTAACAGACAAAATATTTCTTTATTGAGCAAAATACTTCTATTCATTAAAAAAAAGTTTTTCTGTATTTAACAACATTCAGTTATTTATTAAAAGTTTCAAAAGAGAATTTTTGTATTCACTGAAACCTAAACAAAATATTTTAAATTCTTCTAATGTCTTAAGCTTAGATACAAAATTTTAATATAGAATGTAAGGAAGGATTTCTATTTCAAATGAAACTTTCAAATTTACGAAACGAAAAGTAAATTTAGTACTACACAAAAAAACAGCATTTGTTTTTGAAAAAAAAAATCTTATTCATTATAGGTTAGTTCAGATACATTATTCTTAAGTTGAAATTATCATTACATTTTATTCTCTTTTTTTAAAATTTAACTATCATCTCGTAAATTGGAACAAAAATACATTTATAGGCAAAATTTGATACGCATGCGTCTGTGACTCAGAATGTTTCTTAGTCTTACTTTATTATTATGTTATAAGAAGTCTTAAATTAGTGAAAAAACGTATTAAATTAGAATACTAAGCATTTTATTGGGAAATAAAACTAATGTTCACACTGCTGAGGGAAAAAAAAAAACTTTTCAATAACTGATAATCTTTTGGCTGATTCGTATGTAAAATGGCTTCCTAAACACAATTATGACCCCTATTTTGCTCCATCACCTACAATTTTCCAAAGACGTCCCCCTTTTTTCTAGTTTTCGGTAATTATTATTATGAATTTAATTTGAAAGGTCTGGGAAAGAAATACTTTAACCATTAAATGCATTCTGACGGTCTGCATAGGGGAAAATTTTTAAAATAAAAGCATTTATAGAAAGAGGGAAAGAAATTTGGGAATGTTTTCCCCTCTTAAATTAAAAAAAATCAAAATATTGTGTTTTTATTTTTTTTTAATTTATTGTATTTGAATTTCCAGCCTCAATCCCTGTTTCTCACCTAGAAGAAAAATTGCTCATATAGTTACATTACAAAATTAAAAACTTGTAAAACTTGTAAAAACTTGTAAAATTTGTGAACACGAATTCTGAATTTTAAAAAATCATAATAGTTGCCAAATTAAGATTGTTAAAACAGCTTTAAAGCACCCTGAAAACTATTACATTTCAATCTTTTCTAAATTTTCAAGATATTAATTGCTATAACCACACGGTGGAAAGTCGTGTGATGTACTCAACGTAGAAAAATAACACAATAATCAATTTTCATGCTTACAGCATATATCTTTCACAAATCACTGTTTTTTTACAAAATTGCTGAATATTAAAAAATAACGTTCTTCCCTTACTAATTTAATTTCCAGATAAAGCATGAAATAATTTAAGTTTAAAAAACTGCTCAACGTTTTACAAGTACTTTTATATAAATTTATACTTTTTAAGAATGACTTACCGTACATTTTCTTGTTCAATTTCTATTTCAATATTTTGTTTCGAAATTAATGACTCCCATCAAGAGTGGTCTGTACTTTAATTAGTTTTTCACTTCATGGAAATTTTATGTTAAAAACACCGTCATGTAGTATTTTCTACTAAAGTGCTATCAGTGTTAATTTTTTACTTAATTTTTCACAAACATGGCTTGTGGAATATTTCAGGCTACTTAAAAGGCGAAAAGTGAAAGAAAATGTTAATCAAAATTTTTCAGCTCGCTTGAATTATTTTGCTTTAGTATTTAATAACTTCGGCTTTTAATAGAGTACATAAAACTTATCACATTTTTTTTATGTTCCTATAGCCTCATGTACTAGAAACTTCGAACATTTTGGACTATCTTTAATGCATAATATTACTTCTTTTAATATCTACTTAATATTTTTAAGTTATTTGAAGAGCTATGGTAATATGTTTCCATATACTATGTCTATAAATGTGCTTTTTCATAATTCTTTGCAAAAAATAAAAAGATATTTTTGAAAAATTCTTAAGAAGGTTTAGAGTTTTATTTATACTGTCATTTAATTGATACCGTTTATCTTTTAATGGTGATGGAAATCTATACAATAGTTATGTAATATATGCACACGCAACATCTACGTAACATGCGTGTAGCGTATTGCAAGTTCTAGGTGTAACGTATGTATATTGCACGTTTAGACGGATAAAATATTCCAGTTTCCATAAATTTGTTCACAAAACGTATTTATATGTTTACACTTCGCATTCTCGCAATCTCTATTCGTATTAAATTAATGACGTGTGCGACTCAAACAAACAGAGACATTTCTTTCGTGCTATATATATATATATTTTTTTTTTTTCTGTACATTTTTCCTTTCATCATTTAATACATTGCGTTCGAAAGATACAAAGTAATTTGATTTTTTATTAATCAAAGATATATTTGATTTATGTAACAAAACATGAAGAATTATTGTCCTCCTGATTAAATAGCCAGATTATGTACTATTTTCATTTCCTTAAGAAGTACATAAATAAGTAAAATGGAATTTCGTCTTTAAAACAGTCGAAAGTAAATTTATAAAAGACTGTCTCTCTCTTCTTTAATCCAATTTATCAAACTCTTATTAATAATTTCCTGTTGTCTATGAAATCCGAAAATATCTACACATTAGAGGTCAAATATTTACCTTCACTTCGGCTGTCTTATAGATCTCAGCAGCTGAAGAATGAAAGTTGCTTTGGATCATTAGTCACTAAAGTGCTATAGATTATTTCTCTAACATCTGAAAGAAAAAAAATGGAGAATAATGCACTTGGATTTTTTGTTTTTTTCACATCAGCGATGTAAGTCTGTTTATTTGATATATAAGAATTTACCAATATAAGAATACAAGGCAGCCCTATTTGTGTTGGAGCCTTCAATTTTGATAGAAAGTCCAAATGCAAAATAAATAAATAGTGAAAATAAATAAATAAGTCTTCTACTGCTTACAAAAATACAGTTATAATAATTTTATCATCTGGACCGTTATTGGGAGGATAGGGGTCTTCCGGATACATAGACTATTTTATACAGCTGTTCTCCGTTTTTTTTTATATTTCTATACTTTGCTGGATTTGTCTTGTTATCTGTGCCATTAGAAATTTAAAAAAATAATTTTATCATATTTTTTATTTACTTTTGTTAACATTTTTCTCTTTCATGATTGCGTGTCTTTCTCAGATCTGACTGTTTTGAACATCATCGTAAAGGAAGTCATTCCTGGATCAGCACCTCTTTCTCACTTACTGCCCTACTTAGCGAAAGGACATCCGGTCCAACGGATTGAAAAGTGCACGCCCGTCGCATATACGCTGTGGTCTATGGTTAGCTTGGAAACTGAACCGAAATGTTCGATTCAAAGTTCTGCACCTAAAGGCCTTATTGCACGAACAAAATTTCGAGCAATTTGGTTACCGCAAGCATTTGCGGAAACCCGTTCCAGTCAGTTGATAAACATGCAGGTTTTCCATAATAAACAAACGCAGCTATGCTGACAAACACCAGAGATTCGCCGAATTGGCAAATTCCATAACTGTGGTATTTTACTAATGCTTTGAATCAGATCCATTTCCCTATCGCTATTCCATTTGAGAGACATTTTTTTTTCTTCGTTCATCACTACGATCGGTCTCGTTGAGACTTCCTCCATGTCGAGACGTAGAAATAGGAAGCATTACGATTGGCTGGCATTCCAGCAACCAGCAATAAAGTTGATCGTTCCCTAGTAACCGAAGGAAATTTCCAGGAGAGATGTTTCCGCAACTGGTTGCGGCAACCAAATTGCTCGAAATTATGTTCGTGTTAGTAAGGCCTTTACAAAATACGGTACAGCGACCCCCTATATACTGTTTTTAGTACTCTAAGTTCATTTAAAGAATTTGATAATAAATAAATTTCTTCTGTTTTCAATAAATATAAGAAATCTTTCAGTAAACATCGTGGATTGGATTATTAGTCGATAAAATCATTTCATCTTCTCTGTGTACCTTTTAAAACTATTATGTATTTAAATTAACGTGTACGTTCATTTTTGTTTCGTTATTGTTTCTGAACTCGTTATAGTGGCTATTCACAGCTATATGAACACGAGATTTCCGACCCCACATTCCTGTGTGACTCTCAATTCTTATATGCTAAGGTTCCCTTTTAAAATTTACTTTAATCATTATGAAACACCCTGTATAGAAGATGTGAGTTTTAGAATAACTGGTTTAAATAGAACCCGTATACCGTTAAATAGTTTACCCGTTCTAATGAAAATAAAACTCGCGTATGTTCCCGTTTGTGATTTCATAAATCGTAACTCATATAAAAATATGCATAAATATATATTGTATTTTTGGCTTTCAAATTAATATTCTGAAGAAAATATCATGAAATTATGAAATGAAATTAATACTTTGAGAGTTAAAGCTTAAAGTATAAACCTTCTATATAAAAAAAAGTATGTCATTATTCTGTGTTTTGTAACTCTCATACTATTAGTTGAAAATTATTGAAAATTCGAATTATTGGTAGTTTTTGATAAAGATAATTTTAATACGAAGTGAAAATGTACAGTAGCAATTACATTTTCAAAAGTTGTACTTAATATACAGTTGACTAAAACAAAAGACTAGAGTATATAAAAATACTTATATTGTCTTATTAACAAAATATTTTACGTTTTTTTTTTTTCTTTTCATGTTTCTGTTTGTTTCAAAATGATCTTTCCTCTGTTCATGCACTGGAACCCAGCATACAACTTTTTTAACGTAGTGTAGATTTATCCTATATAAATCTAATCAGAATGGAGTTGTTGTTAAAAAAATGTTCTGTACCTAACAAAGGCTCCACTTATTTAAGATACCGATAAAATATTGAATGAAAATAAAAAGAGTTAGGTATATAAAGCAGAAACGTATTCACATAACATAGAAGACTGATTTCATGGAATACCTTTACTTATGGTTCGAAACAAACATATTCAAACCCACTTAATGGAATAGTCCGTTTTCAGAAAAAAATATTCTAATAAGCGGAGTATCTCATTATCCAGGATAACATTGTCTAATTATTACGGCTCGGTTTATTGAAAATATATTACATTAAGCGGGGTATACCTTTAACTGATATTCTAATAAGTGGGTTCGACTGTATATCAGTCTACAAACGCCGATTTCTTTAACAGTTTATTAAAGCACGTTTTAATTATTTTTACTTTTTATATACAGAATGCATCAAGCCCCCAAAAAAATCTCCACAGTTCTTTAGTTGCTTGAACACAACATGCATGGTTATATCAAATATTACTTACTTTGCATACAAACAACTAACAATTGAATTTATTTCCCGGAAAGCTGGTAGAAAACTACTGTAGGATGCAGGATGTTAAATATAATTAATTTTTTTATGTAAATATGAAAATTGCATTAATGTCAAATGCGTTCATAAAAAAAGTAGAACGAATAGTATTATATCAAAAACGGTAATAAGTTCCTTGAAATAGAAAATGAGATTTAGTATGATAATTCTGAATACCGGAATTGTAATCAATCTTTTTTTCCTCTTCTGAAAAAAATGAAACAACTGCAAATCAAAAGTAAGAAAAAATTAAAATTAGTTTCTTTCTTTTCTCCTCCAAGATTTTCCACTCTTGTTGTTTTATTTTTATTTTAATTTACTGTTTTTGCCTGCTAAAAAACGCGCAGTTGCTTTAACAGTAAGCAGCAATGTATGAGAAAAAATTTTAAAAATAATACGTTTTCCTGTAAGATTTTTTCCCCAATAGGGGTAACGTACGGACAGCACAAACAGATTCTGTAAGTGCAACTTATATTCTTTGCTTCTCACTAATGTATTTTAAGTAGTTTTATCAGAATTTATTTATCGTTTTAATTTAACCAAATACGGAAGATTGAACAAATGTTTAAAAAGGTGAAAGAAAGTTTTGTTTTAAATGTAGTGACTTCATGCATTTATAAAACAAAAACAAAAAGCAAAACTAAAGTTATTGACTGAACAGCGTCTTCTAGTCAAAATTTTGATTTAATATACGCTTAAATCCTTTGAATCAATATATCAAATAATACGATTTCAATTAAATTATAGTGTTCTTTATTTCATTCTTGGCGTAATACAGTAATTTCAGATTTGTGAGCTCAATATAGTGTTACATTTTTTACCTGAAAAGAGTATTTTCCGGGAAGAAAAATAAAGATTACATTTATGCTATTTTGATTTATATAAGCTGAAAGTAACCATCAGTTGTATTTGACAAGTTGTTTCCCTTGTTTTTTTATTGGAAGCAATATTCCGTGTAATTAGCTTGAAGTGTCATTAGCGACATTACTATTGCAAATAATACAGATTAACTATTTATCAGGAGTTAAATTGCAATAAAACACCAGAATGTATGATGCAAAGAATAAAGTGACAGCTTTTATTATAAGTTGCAATGAAATAGTAGTAGATTTTTTTTCTGCTCAAACCTGAAAATATAATATTTGACTAATTTTTTGAATGTACGATAAAGGTGAGTTTTAAAATGTTTCTACATACTTAATAAAAACGAGCAATGATAAATTGTTATTGTGTTAAAAAGTTTTGAGTGAGATTGGTTCGGGAAGTAAAAATTTTATAAGCGATATTCTTAATATTGAGGTAATGGACTCTAGTTTGTACTGATATCGGTAAAAGGTCACAGAAAACAATATCAGAAAATTATAATATTAGTAATTGCTTTTATAAAGTGAACTGGGTATTCATGATATACACTGGGGGGATGAAGAATAATTTTACGCGTAATTATAGTACAGTTGTCTCTCTGTTTAACGACTTTCAAGGAACCGTGAAAAATCGTCCTTAAACAGAATTTGTAAAAAAAATAACATTTCCCTTCTCATTTTACAGGCTAGGAATTGTGAATGAATTTCTTAATATATTGGCGGGTTTGAAAATGTTTTTCAATATCAATTTATTGTTTTATTTACAAAAACTATTCAAAGGTACATTAAAAAAAGAGTGCAAACAAACTTTAGAATAAAAATAGATTTTGGTTCTTTTTTTTTTCTTTTTCGCTGTTCCCTTTTCTTTCAAGTTTTCATAAAATGTTAAATATGTCAGTTAGTTACATCTGTGTAAGACGGTTGTAGTATCTTATTTATCGTGTCTTCAATTGCATCTTATTCGTCTGATACTTTGTTTTAGTTCAGTATATCTTTGTAAATTTGTTCCTTATTTTTGTAATATGCTGTTAAAACAGATTCATCACAACTGTTGAATTGGAATTTTCATCTCCTACCAACTTGTACCTCCACAGATAAGAAATTGAGAAAAAAATGTTTATCATTTTTTTTTTTAAATCGTCGTTAAACAGAACCAATGTCGACTTTGAACAGAATTGTTTTACCCGGAGCGGTCGGGACTGTGAAATATCGTATTAAAAAGAGATCGTCGTTAATTAGAGCGTCGTTAAACGGAGAGTCAACTGTGCTATACATTACTAAATTATGATACAAGCTAGTTTTTTCTTTTTTAACGACATTTTTCTACAGCTTGAAAGAAAGCAACATCTTAGTAATTGATTATACTGATCAGTTTTAAGCATTAGATTTTCACTCAATTTGCAACAAAACTTTTATATTGTAGATACATATTTATTTATATTAATTCGTTCTTATTAAGGCGTGATGTAATTCACAAATATATTTTCTTGATAGATTTTATTTGATATAGAGGTTATTACGAAAGTAATTTCATACCTATATTTTATTCATATTTTGGGAAATTTGAATTTTCTAAAAAAGATTTTCTAAAATAATTAATTATTTTTTGTTTAATTTTTAAATTCTTCTACATTCTTACTACCTGCGTATATTTTCTTTTTTAATTCCGAATGTTTTTTTTTTTTTTTTTTTTTTTAATAATTGAAGACAGACCACAATCTATTGATGCTTACTTCATTTAAATTCATTTAATAACTCAAACATTAATACAATATTTAGGACTGTTACCATTACAAAGCGGATGGATTTTCTGTGCGTTCAGTCAGCTTTTTCATTTAAACCACTGAACTACTAAACAAATAAAAAAGTAAATATAAAACATTTTATAATAACTCTGAAAATTTTATTTGGGCATATATTTTCATTTTCTTTTTCTTTCTTTCTTTTTTTTTTCTTAAAAGTAAGATATTATATCTTGGAATGAAGATGCTTAAAAAATTTAAATCAGCTTCTTTAAAAATTAAGTAAAATGGAAGAATTTTTAATAGTACAATTTAATTTATTTAGTTTGCATCATTGAGTTACTGATCACGTATATTTATTTATATTTCACTCTTTATCCATCATTTACCGCTATATTACCCATGGATCGACTGCAGCAATCGAGATTGGCCGCTATGAATTGAGATCTTCAGTTTAAATAAATTTTAAGGTTTTATAATTATAAAAAGAACTGTTACAGTCATTAGATAGTTGATTCAAACTTGTGCGCACCAAAATATGCGAAGTATCATTAAAAAAACTTGGGTTTTGATTCAAGTAACACAATAATGCTATTTAAAATGTCATACAAATTACCAATTAATGTCAGCTTGAGTAAGAATAATATTGGTGATATATTTTTTGCTTATGCTATGCCGTCTCAGATCTATTGGTTTGTTTGTGTGATTATGGCAACGCTACGCTAGGGCGATCTGCTATGGATGGGGGGTGCCTTCGTAGAAAGACTTTCTAAGCGGTTCTAACGGGTATTCACGTTACATCTGGTGAAAACCTACCAAAACTCCAGACCGTTAGATCGACAGCCGAGCCCGGGACTTCACACTTCGGCCGCCTACCATTTACAGTGACATAACCACCGTGCCATGGTGAGGCTTTGAGATCTATAGGAATTCGCCGATTGAAAGCTGGACTGTGTTGCAGCCCAGTTTTATTTTTTGCAAGATACCTTTAACCTTCGTTTTATTTTCAGATACTCTATAATATTGCATTAAATTTTAACAATAAAAATAATTTAAATAATGTTTCTATTACTAAATTCGTATGTATTACATTTAACTGCGCAGCATATTTCTATTATATATGCCATATTGCATGTATTTTCTGTTTAATACTGAAACGCCTTAAGATTTCTCGAAATGAATAAATATTGCAATTTTAGTTTTCCTCTTTTTGTTATACGAATTATAGACTCCACTTATTTGAGGTACTATGCCTGTTACTGTGTTGCCAAACATAAAAATATTTTAATACTATACATGGATTTATTATTATTTCTCTATCAAATCTAAAACATTTTTTTAAATACAAGCGCATTTTAAAATATAATACTTTTAATTTCTCGATTAGCGTATTTTTTCTTACTTTGAAACACTTATCAATATCTGTATGCATTTTACATCCCTCATTTCACCCATTGTGTGCATATATTAAAAAAAAATCTGATATCACTTTTTTTCAGCTCCTGAAAAAAATGCCAAGGCCATCCATCAAAGTGTCTCGGATAAGAGACAAACTAGATTCCTGCATCAAACACTACTTTTTTCTAAAACTGAACAAGATGTTTTTACTTTCAAGCCGACATATTTTATTTTAAATTAGCAAGAAGTACAAACAAAAGCAAAAAATCTGAAGTAAGAAAAAAGAACAATTTAGCTTTGTTAGTTAAAAAATTCTAAAATAGGTTTTAATGATAATTAGTATTTTAAATAATCGAGAAAAAAGGATATTCCCTTAAATAATGCTCTTTTTTTAAGGGATGTTAAGATTTTCCTTACATATGAATTAATTTTTATATCAGTTGTTCAACTAAAAATGTGTATAGAAGTTTTAAAAAATTAATTTTTGAAAATAGTGACATACATACATAAAGAATCAAACTAATACATAAGTTTAGCGGGGCTACTGGAGGTAAACCTTTCATCACCTACAGATAGTTTCTTGTTACACTTAGTCAGAAGAGTGGGTGATTTAAAAGGTAAGTCAGAAGAGTGGGAGAGTAATAGCTAAGTAGTTAGCATTTGGAGAAAGTAATATGAGGTGTGGCTATTAAATTACGGGACTGACTCTCTACAGAAGAAGTGCGCATGCACGAAGCTCCAGCGACCAACAGCTGTTTGTCGGAAAGCCTTCTCTTTTGAATGCAGTGCCTTTCGCTTCTGTAAACATGCCTGTATAGCCGTGTCCTCCGTTTGCATTAAAGCTGTTTCTTTTTGTTTTGTTTTGTTTTTTGATTGATTTTTGATATGCTGAACAATATATCAAATGTAAGAATAGAGAAACAAATCATTGTGAAATCTCACATGATACTTAGAAAAACCGCTACTCAAACTCATGATTTAAAAAAAGAAGTGTATGGCAATGAATGTCTATCGCGTGCTCGTCTTTTTGATTGATTTAAGCGTTTTCAAGATAACCGAGAAGACGGTTCAAGATGATTCACGCTCCCCCTGACGAGGCTCGAACAGCCGAGTTATTTCTTTAAATATACGTTTTCATTGGCAGAATTTCAAGATAACCGAGAAGACGGTTCAAGATGATTCACGCTCCCCCTGACGAGGCTCGAACAGCCGAGTTATTTCTTTAAATATACGTTTTCATTGGCAGAATTTAACTTCAGAATTCGTTTACAACATTCAAAGAACAACGGAAAATTAAAAACGGTATAATTATTTAGTTATAATTGAATTTCATCAAGGAAAATTATCCAACGTGCATCTTGCCGAAAGATTTACCTCACGAAAATCAGATTCAAAACAAAACATTCCGTTTTTCTCCTCTTGGCTCTTCATTTACCTCCTCTGGACAATAACAGCAATTTATCACCTCTTTCCCCTCATCTCTTTTATGAATAGAGGAGAACTGTACGAAGAAAGGATTGCACATTCAGCTTTAGTAATCAGCATGGCGAGAGACAGGAAAGGGATTGCTCTAACTTGACGTGGATTAATCACTTTTAAAAACGTGTCAGTGTAAAAGAAATTTCAGCAAGTTCTGCATATTTCGAAGTTGCGTCTGTAAGTGTAACTGGAAATATATTTAACTTACATACAGTTATGAAATCTCGTGTTAAACGAGGATGCTGGATCAATTTGACAAAATCAACCGTTCATATTTTAAGGTAGTTGGATTTTTTATGTAATGTCTTTTCAAAACATCATAAAACCAAACATTACAGATCTCAGAGAAAAAATAAAGAAATAAATTAGCGCATCATATGCAGCTCATATAATTTAATTTCTATTTTCCTTCTTTTTTTCTAGCAGTTGATGTACATCATTCGATAAATAACCACATATAATACCACAATCGGGTACGGTATAATACCACAAGCACGCAAACATAATCTATAGGCCAATGAAGGAAAAAAAAAGCGTCAAATAATTAATAAACAAAAATAATTTAGTTTGCTATACCTGAAGCTGTTATCTAGTCTTCAAATATCTATCATAAAAACCCCAGAAAACAACATGGCTTAAGGGTGTTAAACATAGTCCATTAGACAATCACATTAAAGCACACTGTACAAATGAAAAGCTACAATTTATGCTCTGAGACAAATTCCCTTACTTAAAGTAGCACGTTGTGTTGCAGTTACTAGCAACGACAAAAATAATATGCTGTAACCTATTATTCCGGCGGTCACCTACGCAGCGTCTGTGCATAATATATTATTCTTTGAGAGAAAAAGTCAAAATCTCAATTTGATAGATACATAGTATTAGAAGCAAGGAATACTCAAAAAGTATGTTTCTGTTTTATAAATGCTTTAAATTTTACAACAGTTTCTATAGGTATTATAAACACTCAACTTTTTCTATGCGTTCAGCCTAAAACTTTCAACATAGTATACGACATAGCAAATTCAACAAAGATGTTTTCGGCATAGAACTTCAAAAACATTCACTTAAACTGTAAAGTGATCGAATATCCTGATTAAATTAATAGTGTCTGTTAAAGGAATATCTTTCTTTTATAACAATTGAAATTTACTAAATTCATTGCACAGCATAGTATCAATCGAATCTAGAATCTTCATCTAAACATGAAACAAAATGTGGTATAAAGCCTTACATACTTTTGAAATCTCAAAATCCACCTTATTACCAATTTCTCAGCATCTTTCAGACCAGAAAGCGTTTTTGACAGTTCAGATCGATAGACTTGAAACGCTTCTCAGATATGCAGCGACGTATAAAATTGAATTAAATGCATGATTTTTTTTTTCAATGGAGACTGTTATACAAATAACCACACTCATTTCCAACAGGTCCAGCTAATAACCTACTTCATTAGCGGACTTCAGTCATTGCCTACTTCATTAGGTCAGGATTTTTTTCGTGAAGCTAGACCTTTACACCCAGCCTGCAATGTACAATTTCAAAATATTCCATTATGAATTTCGGAATTCTAGTTATCGGAACAAGTGTAATAAATGTGCTGTACAACGTAAAAGACAATGTTACAAAAAGAAATTTTAGACACGGTAGGCTATAAATGCCTCCCAAACTCTGAACGCCCAGAATTTTTGTTGGGAGTTCATAAAAAAATGCCCAAAACACTGCACCTGTACGACCCATAGTTTTCAAGAAAAAAAATGGAAAGCAAAGTATGACATCACATCCGGTGCGAGGAAAAACAATTGGAAACATTAAATTGGACACTGGGTTGGGTATGGGGGGACTCAATGTTTTTGGCCGCTGCGTTCATCAGATCTGGCACCTTTGGATTCCATCCAATGAAAAGTTTGAAGAAACTGATCTATAGGGACCTAACTACAACGAAAAAGTGATTCAGACCCTCCCCTTCATACAGAGTGCATTTATGTGGGCACCATATGGATGCAACGTGAGCAGTTAGGCATTACATGGCGGACGTATTAAAGCCGCGTAATTCACGGTGGACATTTTGAAAGTGATTTTATGAAAGAATATGCAAAGAAAACTATGTTCATTCATCCAATAAAGGTTCTTTCGTGCACCGGGTGTCTCTGCTTCTTCACGCATTTTTCTTGAAAAATATGGGTCGTAGTCATACGGTTGTCTGGATATTTTTTATGTACTCCCGGTAAAGAATCTGGATGTGCAGAGATTGTGCAATATTTATGGGACAACCTGTATATATATGCAGTTTGATGGAGATCACATATCTAATTTAATAATCATTTACTTTGACTTTCTTTAATGTAATCTATCCAGAATTAAAGAATTCTAAATCACTTCTGTTTTCATTTTTCTGCCATTTCGGTTTTTAAATCTGTATATTTGCTTTTCCCCGTATGCACTATTCTTACTTTTTTATTCGTCTCTTCAGACCGGTGTTCTAAAAATAGATTTTAATTGCGTCCATTTGCAATATCAACGGCTTTTTGTTTCCCCTCATTTGGCATAGCGTTGGCGTAAGTTATTTTTTGTTGCCCTGCCTCGTCTTCAAAATTATTTGCTCACGATTACATCATTTTTACTTTTATTGGATTAACTGTTAGGGTTGCTCTGGAATTGGCGTTATTGATTTCAGCCAAGTGTTTGTTCTCGCCAATGTGTAATTCTGTGCTGGCGTAATTTTTAAGTCATTCCATCTTAATTGCACTGTCCATAAAGGACGTCATTTTATTTTCGCTGAGCCACCTCCGCCCGTTATAATAATGTTTCAATACTACATGTTTAATAAAATAGTTTCAAGTATTTAACGTCTCTTTTTTATATTGCAACTAAGTGTATATCGTACCTGGTTTATTCATGTCACAACGCAACTTAATAATTTAAAACAGCCTAACTAAATAACCTTCTTTACATGCAGGACGTCCCATAATGATTGAAACAAACTTTAAGGGAGATAGGATTCCCAGCCATCATAAGAATTCAAAATCACATAGCAATGTGGGACTGGAAAAGTCATCTTCATGTAGCTGTTAATAATCACTTTGGAACAAGTGCTGGAATAATAGTGAACTTACCAACCATTATTCGTCAAAAATTTATGTATTTTTCTCAGAAAACATGTGACTAGAATTCATAGTTTGAAAATTCTAATTCATTTCATCGATGAAATTTTCGAAGATCAGCCCATTGCTTATGACACTTGGTGAAGAATTTAGACTAACATTTTTCTTCAAGTGATTATTAACGTGTAAGTGAAAAAGGCATTTCTGGTCCTCACATTTCTATGTGATTCTGATTCCTTATTATGTACCCTACCACTCCCTAAAGTTTGTCCCAATCATTATGGGACAGCATGTATAGATGAATGATATTTTCATAAAAGTGATAAAATCTACAAAATCGTTTCAAATTTTACCGGAAATTGTCTTTTCGTCAGCCAAGAGTAAGAAAGCAATAGATAGAAAAATGTTCTTTTGGTCTTACCTACCTACAATTGATTACTTACCATCATTAAAAAGAAAAGCTGGTTTTTCTTTCTTTCTTGGGTAAACATGATTAGGATATGCTTTCTTGTTGATGAAAACAGCATATTTGCATTAACGAGTTACACCAGTTTAGTTATTACTATAGCACTGCACAAGCATAGCATTAAAAAAATTATATCTGTACATGCAAAGCATTTTATTTCATTTGTTTATATTTCTAGCAATTTTGAGTGATTCTTAATATATATAGCAGTAAATTCACTATCTTCTGAAGTGTATCATAGTGTCATCTTTCTGTGATTAAAAGCAAGTATGGTGAAATTTCTCGGAAGAACCCCTCCGTTCTGTGAAAAATCGGTCATTAAGAGAGGTGGTCGCTCGAGATGTGGAGAAATGTAAACATTTGTTATCCAAAAAAAATGCTAAAAAGCATTGTTTGTGTTGTTATTTATGAAATTGTATACTAATACACATAAATAATTCCCCATTTTTTTATAAATAATTTTCATTTTAATATTTATTGTGTAACATGGTGTAACATAGTTTTATCTTTCTCCGAGAAAGCAAATATAGTGAAACTTCTCTGGAGCGACCCCCCCCCTCCGTTCTGTGAAAAATCGGTTGATAAGAGAGGTGGTCGCTATAGAGGTGGAGAAATGTACACATTTGTTATCTGAAAAAGTGCTAAAAGATTGTTTGTGCTGTTATTTATGAAATTGCATACTAATGCACATAAATAATTATGTTATTCTTTTAGAAATAATTTTCATTTTAATATTTAAAATTTTCGAATATATCCCATTCTCTTACAGTGTTATACGACCATGTTTTAGCGTGTTATACGAACAAGCTCAGAATTCTTCAACCTTGTTATTCGAATCCTTCTGATATGAACCCGTTTTACTTTCGGCAAAACGCAAGAAAATTTCCTTATAGTAAACTGGGATGGGTCACTTATAGAGGGTGTTACCTCTTTCTAGAGGCCTTTTTAACATTAAGCTTGTAGGGCAACACATCAGTGCCCTCAAAAATTGGTCGTTGGAAGAGGTGATTGCTTAATAGAGGTGGTCGCTTATAGAAGTTCAATTGAACTATTAAAAAAAATAGAGATATTTTCGGTAATAGCCGAAATGATCCCTATTTTTCGGGAGTTCGTTTCAACAGTAAGAAATTCAATGCTATAAAATGAATTACGGAACAGACACTCCAGAATTATTTCCCTTTCTCAACCTTTCATAAACTATCAGTGCAATTCTTTTATTTCACGACTCTGATGATCCACATACACACTTTGTTCAATATTTGATAGCAAAGTGGATCCGAAAGTGAAGATAAATATTTTGCTTGTATTGGATGAAAGTTTTAGATTACTCAGAAGGAGATCGAGTGCTAAGAAAGGAAAAAAAAAGGTAAATATTATCACATTTTCCTCTTAAAAACTTGCATATAATCGATAAGCAGGCAGTAATTTTCCTTTTGTATGCTGCATCAATATATGATAAACATAATCGTATTGATTAATTGCGAAATAATATTAAAAACGATTATCTCTTCTTCCTAACTTTCACTCCTAACGATGTCAGTTTCACTTAGTTAATGATATGAATGTTATTATTAAACGCTGGAGAAGGTTGTTTCATTTTTTAATCTGTTATAATTAGTGACGTAAGTTAATATATAAAATTTTCATTTTTAATTGATAATTAGAAAGAACACCCATGGAAAAATCTGGTGTTAAAAGGCAAACTTGGCTAAGCATTTAAGAGAAAGTTATTTGAGAATGCTTTTAATAGATTTAGGTACTTGTTTCAAATTCATATATTTATTTATTAGCGTAAAATAAACTGTTATACTAACTGTTTTTTGACATCGACATAATAAAAAGTTAGCATGAAATACTAAAAAACAGCGATGAAAACATAGACATTGGAAACTTTTCACGATTTTAGACAAAGTGTTTTTGAAAAAAATGTAATGCTGATAGATTTACTTGAACTATAAATAGCACATACTTATCTACAAGAAAAAATGAAATTGTAAAACATATATATTTTATGGCCGTTTTAAAATCAACCTATGGAGTAAGCCCGCTAACACAGCATGGCAAATTTAATTTTATGGAACAACAAACCTATATAACTCTACATTTCTGGTATACATACTGTAGAAATCTTTTGTTTTACAATGAATTTGTTGTAAAACATATTGTAAAACATATATATTTTATGTCAGTTCTAAAATCAACCTATTGCGTAAGTCCGCTAACACAGCATGGCAAATTTATTTTATTGAACAACAAGCCTGTACAACTCTACATTTCTGGTATACATACTGCATAACTCTTTTGTTTTACAATGAATATGTTCTAGAGACCTCCTTCCGAGGCATAATGAAGTCAAATCTAACAGTAAGTAAGAGATGTTTACAGTGTCAAGAGATATGGTGGAGTAATTTTAAAACATGTGACAAAAATCGTCAAACGTTAGTAGCAAAAATAAGCATATTATAAAATAAAAGAAACTAAATTCAGTTAGTTATTATTAAAAATATAACCGCGTAGTATCTTATACAATCTTGGAATGTCATAATCGGGACGTTATGCCACCAGATTGTTTGAAAAATCATGGAGGTTTTCAAAGAAACACCCACCTATATGTCGAAGTGTTGTCCTAAATTAGGGCATGCTGAAATCAAGCTCTACGGCTTTTTGTCGGGTATTGTGCCCTTGTTTTATTCTTCGAAGAATTGTATTATGTTTACGGTGCAGGATATTGAGATTCATATTTTGCAATATGGGACCAAACATGACTGAAATATATCGCATGCTTTTTTTTTTTTTTTTAATCTGAACCCATTTTTAAATAGCAACTTGTCTGGTTTTTCTCGTGCACCGACATTTTTGTTTCGGGTATACAGTACATGTGCCTTTCGTCTAAGACAAACGATCATGGCAAGCATATCCTCCATTGGATTCTCTAATGGGACATGCAGAGGAATCTGTTGATTCTTCAATATTTTTCTTTACATTTAGCTGCAATTTCTTCAATTATAGGATCAATTAATTTTATTTCTATTATTATTAATAAGCGATAGTTTCATAAATACTTTGCAGATTCATTCTAATCAGCTGTATCATTACATAAAAATGTGTACAGCTTTCTGCTTCACATACAGTGTATGTCATTTAATTTATGTAGAAATGTATTTAATATAGGCGGATGTTAAGAAGAATTCGAATAATTAGTCATTCTTGTTGGACGCCTTCATTCTGCGATGTGTTAAAGAGATATCTATCTGGAGAGTGAACACAGCCAGTCATAATAAGCCATGAAAATTGTTTCATTTCAATTTTATTAAAATACGAAAATAATAAGATGACGTTTTCAAGTAACATTTTCTACTCCGAATTTTCAGTTTTAACATTTTCTAAACACTTCTAAAATAATTAAACAGTTTTGTTTGAAATTTTAGACACATAATGAGAAACATAACAGAAAAGTTTTGATTCCTTTTAAAATCGAAATTTGATGTTACTCGGATTTTCGATCATTTTCTACTCGAACATTATTCGACAGCGCGTGACTTATATGTTTGAAATCTTGTTCTTATACGCAGAAAAATACAGAATTAAAAGATATATATATATATATATGTATATATATATATACATATATATTTATATAATTAATATGTTTAATTTTTTTCGAAAAAGGACTTGTTTAAACTAGCAAATTTTATACACATTTATAAAATTCATCTGCATAACTTTTTAACCCGAAATATATTAACGTTGTTATTGCAGTCTAGCACTTAACGAAAATAATATTGCATAAACGTCTGGGGACAATACTACATCTACCTTTTACGTAATCTAGTTGAATTCAAACAGGGTACTTGTCTATTATTTCTTTATTAATTTATAAAACATGTATTATTTTGTTTTCCTCTTGCTCATGGTATCTATACATTTTTTATTGTTAGACAATTATTTATTTCAGCTTGGGCACTCTTAGTTATTGGTAACTAAAGAATAAAAGTTGTTTCCGATCATCAGACACAAAATGATGCTTAGAATAGTACTCCTTTTTATATCTAATAGTGAATAAATTCAGAACAAAGCAGTTGAGGTTTCCCATCATTACAATGTAAGACTGTTTCCTTTTGTATAGCATTTGCTATGGTATAAATTCTTCGTTGTACGTCATATAAATGCATTTTATTTGTCTAATGTTTGATGAAGAATAAACGCTTAAATGATCTGAGTTTCAAACGCATTCATATAGAATATGATTGGCTGTTTATTAAAAAATGATAACAGTAAAAAGTAAAGTGTAATAAATGATGTAATGTAATTTGAAATTATTTTTGCAGTTTTTAACACTTTCTCTTATTTTAAAATTTTTTTTTTTTATTTTCAAAAGCCATCATTAAAATAAAAAATGAATGATAAATAAATAAAGTGTAAAATTATGTATTTTGTTACTTTATTCGTCATGCCCTATTAATATTTGTAACCTTTAAAATTTTTGTACAGTGTTCAAAACAACTGAAAATTAAAAACAATATTAAATAGACAGTTTTCTTCTCATCATTTTCGATGGCACATTCTTCCTTTATTACATAACATGCTTACATATATTAGAAGGAATGAGTGACTTCGGAAAGTTTTCATACGTAGCCAAAAATCTTCTAAGTTTGTAGTCTTTTCTTGGGTTTTCTTGGAAATCCTTAACAGTCATATATTTTGGAAAGTCTTGAGCTGTATATTTACTCTATATTTCGCCATATTGCTCCAGTTTATGAAGCGCCAATACAGGAAATTACTATCCTTCCTGTTGCCCAGGAGATCTGAAAACTCTTGAACATAAGCGATCAAATATTCGCCTCTATGTTGACTTTCTTCGAGCTCGGCAGCAGATGAATGAAATTATTTTCGATAATCAGTCACATAGGAAGGTTTTTTTAAGTCAGTATGTAAATGAGAATAAATAGCTCTTTGCACTGCTTTTATTTCCTGGAGATCATTCGTAAGTTTATGTAAGTAAATTAAAATTAATTTTATATTGTTTTATTTGTTATATTTAACGTTTTATTTTACAATTATATTATAACTTTTAAACTCTAGTTTAAGTAATTTTATTAAAAAAACAATCTTCCTAAAATACTTGTTTCTGAGACTCCTAACTGTCATGTGCGTGGTGCGTGGCATGTGTTAGGACAAAGCGAGGATTATCTACGTACATTCTAATGTGATACCATTGAACATTACTACAATTTATTAAATAATTACTTTTAATTGCTGCGTTTTCTTGTATTGCAGGCGATCAGAAAGACATTACTCAATACATGCCAAACATTTCGTTTTAGTATTTTAGCGATCAGAAGCTAAAGAAAACAGTCATTTTTGATCTGATGTCACAGTAAAGAGTGTGAAATGATTTATTTTACATCTGAAAAGCAACGAATGCTAGAAAATTAGTTATGATTTTTGACAAATAAAATAGAAAGCACATTTTCCTTTATTCAACATTCACCAAGAATAAAGTCCTCTGTACATCTTCTAAATTCGTTTTTTAGTTGTATGTCCAGGAGCATGTTTCAAAAATAAGAAAAGAGCAAACGATCTTTACGTCCTTCATAACTGTGGAAAAGGATTTCCGTATTTTAATTTTTTTTTTTTTTTGGTTCTGCTTACGAAGGTTTTTGGTGGGATTTCAGAAGATTTTTTTTTTACATTTACCTAGCTCGAAAACGGCTTTACTTTTCACACAGTATTTTCATAGTATTTTTGTTAAATTAGGATGAGTGAAAAGAATGAAACATTAAAAAATAAATTATTTGCATATCTTCCTGTGATGCATATTTTGTTGTAAATGATTTGGTTTCTTCGACGTTTTTATGAGTACAATGCTTTTTAAAAATCACTTAATTTATTGAGTACATGGATACATATGTATATATATATATGTATATATGTGTGTGTGTGTGTGTTTATACATATACAGTGAAACAACGTTGAACGACCACCTCCGAACAACGGAAATCTCCAAAAACAGGCCACATATCAGTGATACCGAACAGATTTTATAGGATTAACATCAGGGATAACCTCTGAACAGTGAATTCCGAACAAAGCCACCCGTCGTCGTCACGAAAAAATCATAAGTCACCCAAATATGCTTTTCTATTTTCTTTTTCATCCCTAAGTATGAGTTGTGTAAACTTTTTTTTTTTTTTTTTTTTTCACACACCACAAAGCAAACGTACAAGTAATAACTCGTGCTGGAACTAGAGTTTACGTCACCTGGGAAAAAACTCAATTTTGACATCACCGTCCACATGGCGCTGAGGGCACTTGCCTCACTTGCATCTCGCTATTTGTTCCCTGTTCATAACGAAACATATTGAGATGATCTTACAAACTTTTGGGCGATACAAAATTTTTAGGGATCGACCGATAGTATCGGCAACCGATAGTATCGGCGCCGATACCTCCTATTTTTTTAGGTATCGGTATCGGTTCTTTCCATTCTATAAGTATCGGGAAAGTATCGGTTTCTGTTGCTTTCATGCATTTTCACCGATACTTCGGTTTTCAGAAGAAATCACGCAGGCGCAACACCATTCTAGAATCTTTATTTTGGTAATGAGATGAGAGGCGTCGTTTCATTGGCACATTTGTTTGCGCGAGTGTTTTCGAACTGTGTTTTTTTTTAATCTAACCATCACTAAATGGATGTCGAATCACCAAGTGTGGTCGAAATTATGGACGAAGAATCGTTAGATGACAGTTTAACAGGTTAATCGTCTATTCTAAATTATTTTGAATTGGTGCCCAACACTAAATACGTTATCTGCAAGGATTGCAAAAAACAAATGTCGAGAGGTAGGCTATAATTTTAATATATATACACACAATGAATCTCCCTATAACGAACTCGCTCGGTTCTAGTTAAAAAATTAGCTATAGAGAAAATTTCGTTGTACAGAGATTAGATATTTTTGCAGTTATTTCAGCAAACATTACAAACTTTTTAATTAATTCAATGTTTAAAAGTATTAAATTATGACTTTCAATTAAAAATAAATTGGTATTTATTTTTATTGGTATTTACTTTTCATTGTATAAATGAAATGTTCAATAGTAAAGACAATCCAGAAATTTAGAGAATAAAACATGTAATGCACTTCAAAATTCCGTTATTTTACATTGTATTTTACATTGCATTCTGTGAATTAAAATGTTCATAAGAATATTCACATTTTAAAAGTCCTCTGAAAATAGTGAGGCACATTTTCTTCCATTTGGAAACATCTTTTAAGTGGTTTTAAAAGGTTGAAGCATTTAAGTATGATGTGGTTTTGGTCGTGAAGCGCAGGGCCTATTATTATATGGGCAAATAGGGACTTTGCCCAGGGCCCCTGACTTGAAAGGGCCTCCAATTTTAAATGTTTTTCCTGAAATATTCTTTTTTATTTCAAAATTTTATTAAAATTATAACAAATTTCATAGATTGGAGGCCTCCAAATCTATCAATCCCCGGTGCCCCTGTTGGTCATAATCGGGCGCTGGTGAAGTGTCTTCATTATCAGAGTCAGTTTCAGTTTCTTGGCCTCCATTTTTATCATCTGTTACTCTTCCACTAAGTTGTCTGTTCAAAAATAAAAGTTTTCTTCAAAACTAACAAAAAAAAATCAAAGGTAAATCTGAAATATTCGCTATGGGAAGATAAGCTCTTCGTTATATGGAGAATGTTTATAGTGTTATTTAAGCCTTAAAGTTACGTTTCCATGAAAATTTTCGTTATAGGGAGAAATTCGTTGTAAGGAGACTTCGTTATAGGGAGATTCTACTGTATATATAGGCTTTTGATATCGTTGGAGAAAGTCTAGCTGTTGGTATAGATTTCACTCTTAAGAGACATCCTTTAAATTTTTATTAAAAAAATTGGCGCAAGGACAGCTGATTCGGCTCGTGTATGATATAGATATCAAAATTGATGGGGGAGACGGTCCTTGACATCGAAGTTGTGGGCCAAACTTTAGGATGTTAGCGAAGTCGCAGGCCAAACTTGCGGATTTAGCGAAGTTGCGGGCCGTATAATTCGGATTTATATGGGATATTGAATGGTTTATACGGAGTTTTCAAATGTTCCTCCGGCCGGATCAAAAGCCGTGGCGGGCCACATCCGGCCCGCGAGCCGGCGGTTGCCCATATGTGTCTTAAAGTGTAATATTTCGGCTTCGAAATACGTTTGAGGAATTTGTTTCTATTTAGCTTATAGATACAGATATTTTAATATTTCGCTTCAGATACAGATATTTTAATATTAGTCAGCCCGAAATATTTGAAACCGAAAGTAGTAGCATTCTGCTGCAAACATAAAAAAGGCGCCCCTTTTGTGCTCTAGATCAGTGGTTCCACAAACCATGGGCCGCGACCCATTGTTGGATCACGGGAGCAATTTCGGTGGGTCGAAAAGGATGGGAAAAAATTAAACTTTAGTATTTTATATATATATATAGTAAACTATGCTATTTTATATAGCCTATATTGGTTATCGTTATGTAGTAGTGGGCTGCGAAAAAAAAATCTAGTTGAAGATTTTTTGAAGAGAAGGACAAAAAAGTTTGGGAACCACTGCTCTAGATCAAGTTCTGCCCAGTTTTAGTTCAAAATGGCCCCCCCCTTTCGACGATGGCACCCAGATTTTGCTTACCTTGCCACGTCGCCCCTACTCAGAGCTTAGAATTAAAACAGATAAAATTTGTTCATATCAATCACAGAAAAACATGTTAACAATGATCATAAAAACAAAAACACTGAAGACCAATTTCATTAAATATGCATAATTTCAGTAGCAACTTTTTTTTAAAGACTTGAAAATTCAATTCAGTTTATCATTTTTGGATTTTTCTTTAACCTTCATTTAATCTTATCATTTTTAAACATCTTTTATTTAGACCCTCCAAGGCGTAGTTTGAAAACGAGCAAAAATATTTTTCTTCATATTCTAGCTGTTTCAATGACAAAATTAATTATACTAAAATTATAAACGAAAACTGTAAATGTAAAAACAATTTATTCCTTCTTTGTGTCGCAAAGAAGTTAACTTTTTGGCAATGACTTGAAAACTGGCGACTCCTGTGAACTTTAATTATGTTGGTCCAGAAGTTAAATGATTCATTTTAAAACATTACACACAATCAAAAGTACGAATTATCAAACATTTAATGATTTTATTATCTATCAGGTTAATGAGAGAAGTAGGATTTGTGTATCATTCTGTTTTGAGAAGTGAAATAATTATCAATATCTAATAATTATTTATATTGTTAATTTAAAAAGTTGAAGCTGTATTAGTATAATAAGTAATACTAATTATTATTTAGTTTATTTCAAATTTTGGGGTAAAAAACATATTTCTTGTAAATAGTATTAGGTTTATATATAAGGAAAACACAGGAATAATCGGTGTGTACCTGTTCTTCGTATGGAAAAGATCAAATACATGGATCATCCGGATCACTTGTGACTTAACTCTGTCAGGAGAATCAAAATATTCGGATTTTCAAAAAGAACTTAAAAATGATCATATAGGTCATATTAAAAAGAAATCTTGCTAAAACGTTTAATAATTCACTTATTGGTTAAATAATTGGAGCATATAAATAAAACCATTAATTTATGTGAACTTATTATGCATTTTAAGGGAAGAATTTACATACGTATTTAATGAACGATATGTAAATACATATGTACTTACATAGTACTGTATACAGTTTATACATTATCACAATTTAATGCAGTTTAAGTAATCTAAAAAATATTTTCATATGTGAAAGAATTATAATTAAAGAAAATCTAAATAAAACTTGCAAGCTTTGAAGTTGAATAAATTTCGTGTGTTTACTTTTGTAAGCACAAAATCGAGGCATGAACCAAAAACAAAGACAGATATAGTAAGAGCAAGCAGGAAGCTGTTTTGGGTCTAATATGGAAACCTTTTATCTGGCTCATAGCAACAAACAGGCGACAAAATAGAGGTTGAGAAAAGTTGATTTAAATATTTGCACCAGTCGGCAGTGGAAATGGATTCTTTTATTAATATATCCCTTTAACCCCCCCCCCGTGTTTGTGTTCTGTCAAGCCTAAATAAGGGGCATATACCTGTAGGGAGGCTTGGGCGGAAGCCTTTTTAAGGGAGTCTAACTCATATTCACGTAACATCTGGAGAAAATCGCCCAAAACTCTAGACCACTAGATCGACAGCCTCGCGAGGAGAAAGAATTCCGAACCTGCATACTACGACGCTTCCCAGTGCTCAGCTTTTTATAAATTCGACCATTCGTTGGCATGATTGAATAGAAAAGAAAGACTAGAACTACTGTAATTTCACACTTCAATATATCCACTGCTTTTTCTTTTTAATGCTTTCTACTGGGCTCAAATTTCATCATGCTGTTATTCATTTTAACGAGAACTACACTCTCGCTACAAAAACTGCCCAGAATACAGATGTAGGTTTAAATGACATTAAATTATGTAAAGTATCGGTATCGGTTAAGTATCGGCATCGGCCGATACCATAACCTAAAAGTATCGGTATCGGCAATTTCTGAAAATGAATTTATAGGTAAAGTATCGGTATCGGTCCTCGTCGAAAATGTGGTATCGGTCGATCCCTGAGAAAATTTACTAGTTGTATGGAAAATCAATAAATTGTCTATCTTTGGAAAAAGATATTTACCTAAGTTTAAAAAAAGGCAACTGTGAATATCCAATTTCTTAAATATATATTTAAACAAATGAGATTTAGGGGAAGCTTAAATGATATATTTTTGTCCCTATTATTAACTTTGTTTATTTTGATATTTTTTTAAGTATTAAACCTCTAAACAACAATTACCTCCGAAGGACGGTTACTAATTCAAATGTGAAATGATGAAAAATGAGGAGTTGTACGGAAAATCAGCAAATGTTATACCTTTGGAAAAATATATTTACCTGAATTTTTAAAAAGGGCAACTTCGAATATTTTCTTTTAATTATAGATTTAAATAAATGCGATTTAGTGAAGCTTAAATGACATATTTTTTCCCTATTATTAACTTTTTATTTTGATATTTTTTTAAATATTAAACCTCTAAACAACAACTACTTCCGAAGGACAGTTACTAACTGAAATTTGAAATGATGAAAAATGATGGGTTTTAATGGAAAATCAAAAATTGTTATATCATTGGAAAAATATATTTACCTGGAATTTAAAAAAAGACAAGTTCTAATCAAATGTATATATATATATATATATATATATATATATATATATATATATATATATATATATATATATATATATATATATATTTAAATAAATGAGAATTAGTGAAGCTTAAATCACACGTATTTTTGTCATTATTGTTAACTTTTTTTTTTACTTTGATTGATTTTTTAATATGAAACCTCTAAAGGACAACTACCTCCGAAGGACGGTTACTTTTGGACATTCCCTGGATGGCCGTTATTCAGAGGTTTCACTGTATATATTACTATTAAGACTAAAATGCTCGATGGAAAAAAAAATTCTTAATCGATTTAAAGTCTTGCCTGAAAAAAGTTTAATAAATATGTATCTTTTAGAATGTCGAGCAGTATTCTCTGAAACTCTCCCCATCACCCAAATGTATCAAACACCTATTATAAGGAACTTCTTTCTTTCCTGTTGCCCAGGAGATCTGAAAAGTTTTGCACATTAGTGGTCAAATATTTACCTCCACTTCGACTCTCTTAGCGCTCGGCAGTTGAAGAATGAAAGTTGTTTTCGATCATCAGTCTCAAAAGAAAGTGCTTTGGAGTATTTCTTTTACGTGTAAATGGGAGTAAATGGAGATTAAAGCAGTGGACTTTTATCACTTCTCCTTTCTAAGAGTATTTTTTTTATAGATTTTCCAAGGTTACACTTCCGAATTGCATAGGCTAAATGTTATATCGCTGTTAAAAAATTAATTTAGTAGTTTTTCTAATGTTCCTCATTGACTATATATTTTAATATATTAATGGTGTCTTTAATTTTTGCTCGGAAAATAATTGCAAGATAATTTGATAAAATTTAAGTTGGGGATAATTTTAAGCCTTAACATGAAAGTGCACAAAGGTCATTCTGAAAGAAATATTACATTCACCTCATTCATTATATGCTGAAAAAAAAGCGTTTTTATTTTTATAACTTTCATTTTATCTGCCAGACGACTAGTTCTTCTAACAAAATGCATCCAAATTCTTAAACTTTCTCATTTTAAGTAACAGAATTTATTTTTTCTACTTAACAGAAATTTGAAAATGTTTCTTCACTTTACCCAGACATTAAAAGAAAATTAAAATAATTACTATAGTGCTTATACCCAAAATTTGGCAGGTAACAAAATACCATAAATTCCCCATAATTATTTTTTAAATGCATTTTTAAAAATTATTTATTAACATTATGCGCACTCTGTTACGCTCAATGCAGATAGTGCATATTTCTTCGATATAAAAGAATAAGGAGAAAAGAAAAAAAATGGTATTTTTTCTTATTATCATTGCTTTCCATATGCATTTAATCTTTATCTAAAGGGCATAGCAGTTTAACATAAGTAAGGTAAAATGGTAGACATTGTACGTACCATCATATTTTTATACATTTATTTTCTTCAAAAAAACAACCAGTCATATGTAGTTAGCAGTCATGGAAGAAATTAAGGGCAACGCAAAATAACTAATTAATAGGTCAGACCCATATATTGGGAAATTCAACTATGAAAAATTTGGAAACACTGCGGACATTAAAAAAAGGTTTCAAAACCAAATTAGGGCAAAATATAATAAGCAGCAGAAAAAAAATTCTGTTTAAATTTAATTATTTACAATGTAGAAAAGAAGTAGGGATGAAATACCCCCCCACATATACACATTTACATACATTGGTAGTAAATCGTTTCATTTTTTACAACTATGACACTGTTTTTTTTCCCTTAAATGTAGATGCTTTTGATTACTTACATCTGCAAACTAATAAATTTAGAACGAAACACTTAAAAACTTTCTCTGCGACAATCCGAAACAATATTTCCTTGTGGAACATCCAAATATACGTAGAGTGAACACTAAAAAATACTAAGTTTGTATCTTCTGTAAACAGAAGAATACTAAAATTAATGAATCTGCATTTGTTGTTTTCTAGATAAATAGTAACTTCCATGTGATATTTAATTAGTGTATGCTGTGTTTAGAAACATCTCTTATGATTAGCAAGATATCAAATTCTCAATAATCAACTATACGAACGTTTGGCAGTTTTGCCACTACTAGGTCATCCATGGGCCCATATATCAACAAAGTAGTCTCTGTATCAACAAAGAAACTAACATAGGTAGTGATTACTTCAAACCCAAAAGAAACAGAAAGATTCTTTTACAGAAAATAATATTTCACTTGTGCTGACTTGCTATTGTGCTAAATTTTGAATCGTAATTCGTTTTGTAAGTGGAACAAACACCTCGTGGCGCAAAAGAGAAGCAAAGAATTGCTTGCGTGTGTTTGATAAACATGATTTTTGTTTTCTTCCATGAGTTTTGTTTTTAAAGATTGAGATTTCGCAAACTAATATGACTTCAATAAATTCTCCATTTTTCAAATCGTGTTTCACGGGTAAACAAGAGTCCTTAAAGCAAAGTTTTATAGGATTTTCATGCTTCAGCAAGAATTAAACGACCTTTGCAGCTTATTTGTATACGTCAAAAACACTTTGTTCTTTGTCGTATATATTACAATTACCTTCATTCTTCGTGCTTTATTGATTATTAAAAATAATCATTCGACCTACTAACGGAGTAACCATTACTTGAATAATTAATAGAGTACTAATTCAACATAAAATATATTTTTTAACAAATCTTAATTATTGTCTCAGATTCACAGACCACTAAGCATTTATTAAAACGTCATGTATAGAGCTATCAACTTACTGCTACTAGTTATATATACTTTCATCATAATTGCAATAATTTTTATCCATTTATAGGGAGATACAATAGTTATTTCTTTAAGACTGACACTTTATTATGGAATTTAATAGAAAGATATTTAAATCTTGAGAGGAATATATATTTTGTTATAAACTTTCAATACTTGAAGTGCTGTTATGGAATTTTATTTGCCTCTATACGATATTTCTGTGAATAGCATCAATTAATTTAGGGATGTGCTATTAATAATTTCTCTTTCTGTGTTACTCAGGAGATTCAAAAACTTTTTCACATAAGTGTAGCTTCCAGGTTCCTCTTTGAGATCGTCAACTGAAGAATAAAAGTTGTTTTCGGTCATCAGTCACCAGAGAGTGCTTTTGATTATTCCTTTCACATCTAAAACGGAATAAATGGTAAAATGTAGAGATTTTGTACCTATGCAATTTGAGGTTATTTCTTTTGTTCCCTAGTTGATGTGTGAAAAATTTATTACTCATTAAGTAAAGTACATTGACTTTTTTTCTGCCCTTAGTCACGTTTCAGGTGTAAGAAAAGATTTTAGTTGCAATATTTTTCATCGATGAGATACAGAGATTCAGTAATTATTTCTAATAAAACAAGCACTTTAATTTGGAGTTTAATAGTAGAGTCTTCATTTTAAAGTTAGGAGTTTTTAATAGAGCTTCGTTTATACGAGCTTCGAAAGGTTCTATTAAAATAAACTATTAAAAAATGCTTCATTTTCTCAAAAAGCTATCTAAAAGAAAATGTCTCATTTATATAAAGATAAAAACTTTTCGTGTTTACATTTTTGAAGTGTCAAACACGAATTACTTGTGACTGATTGTGCACACAAGATTAATTAAAGACGAGTTTTAAATATCGAAAATCTTCTACAAGAGACATTATATGGTTTTACTCAGTATGTTGCTTTTAGAAAGGTCATCTTTGAAAAGATTAACGCACCGCAAATGAGAGCCTTGGGCTAGTTCCTTAACAAGGTCTGGAGATCTTTAGTCCATGTTTTCATAAAGGATCCATGTTGAGTGCCAAATGCGTGTTCCAATGTAAAATTTTCAGCATTCTTTGGCGTAGTAGTTTTGAATACAACTACCAGCTAGTATCCACCTGTTGCAAAAAATAAAATATTCCGAGCGTGTTTTTTAAATTACAGTTAACACATTTTTGCAAATAAGTTCATAACACAGGGTATTGGGTCACTTCATGATATCTAAGTATGCGTTTTTCAATCAATTAATCAATCAATCAATAATAATAATAATAACAAGAAGAAGAAGAAGAACAAAAACAACAACAACAACAATAATAATAATAATAATAGTAATTTGCATTAATTCTTTCTGTTATGATGTCGAATGTTACACACACATACATTTTCATTACATAATCAGTTACAATTAACACTCTATTGCAAATAAGTTCATAATAAAGAATATTAGGTCACTTCATAATATCTAAGCATGCGTTTTTAATCAATTATAATAATAATAATAGTAATTTACATTAACCCTTTCTGTTAAGATGACAAATGTTACACTCACTACTTTATAGACATTGCATAATCGATAAAAATATGAATAAAATTCTTCTTAGATATTCAAAACAAATTATTCCTGAAACAGATTTTTTTTTTCAAAAATTTGCATTGAATTTGTTCTTATGTAATTCATTTGAGTTTAATAACATACCCAAATCTGGAAATCTTGATTAAACTATATTTCTAAATGTCGTGAAGCATTCTAATCAGCCATCTCTACACATCATTCTTCTTCATAAAATATCTTTTAAAATTAATATATCTTATCCTTTTGCCCATCAAGTTCAAAGCCTTTCACACATTAATGGCCAAGTATTTACCTTCTCTTGGGCTTTCTTAAAACTCGGCAGCTGCAAAATGAAAGTTGTTCTCCATCATCAGTCACTAGATTGTGGTTTGGACTATTTCTTTCTATTTTTAGACTATTCCCATCCAGAAGGAAATAAAGGAAAAAGACTGTGGTATATTTTAGGTGTGATGTGTTATTACTATTTCCTTAGAACGGCACATAAAAGAACTTTCTTTTTTTGCGTCAGCTAAATGTTGTTCATTCTTTAAGCGTCTTTCAGCATATTCCACTTAAAAAAATAATAAATGAATATATAGAAAACTGAGTGCTCGCAAAGAGTACTTCCTCGATTTACTTTTATTTATTTAGTAGAAGTATTAGCCTCTTAAATGTATTTTGCAAGTAAATTATTGACTGTATTTAGGGAAATTGAAAATAGTACTTGGTGTTATTTTAAAATGAATTGTCTGTTTCAAAGTCAATAAGCAAATAAATAAATAAAACAGATGTTAGAAATTTTTTTTGTCTATTTTTATGAAAAATGTCTACTGGAAAAATTCTTTTATGTAAATTATAGTAACAGAAATATCTATATATATATATATATATATATATATATTACTGCGGGGTATGCCATATTTGCAGCATATATTTTGTATTTTACTTATTAATTATCTATCTATCTATCTATATATATATATATATATATATATATATATATATATATATAAATTAAATTCAGCACAGCAAACATATATATATATATATATAAATTTTCCGTTAAAAGTTTTCTTTCATTAAATAAGGATTCAGGGATAAAATATTTTATTTCATTCTTTTAAACTCTTATTTTTTTCTCGCATTGTTTTATTTTAGCATCAAATTTGCATTTTAACATGTTAAGAAAAAATATGCTCCCTATCCTTTCATCTCTTTAATACATAAATGCAATACATAATATTATGTTTGACTATCAGCTGCAACTTTTGATGGCGCAAGGAGGGAATTTTTGATTTCGTCTTGCAGCCTTTTAAACTTATTTATCTCTGTCTGTCTGTATTTACATTCAATGAAACATGTGAACCCTTCTGCGTCTCTTCCTCAAAAGACACGTGGGAAAATGTACAGGGAAAACATACATTAATCAAGCAAGAATGCATGATTACAAAACAAGCAGTGGTGTCGCAGCTTGCGATATAAACTCTCTTTGTAGACAAAAAATGCTAATCAAATGTGTTCCTTCAGAATATAAAAATTGGAGTTGCCGTCGTAACTAACCTTGAATATGCCTTGGTTGTTTATTTAGAAGATTATATTGAATATTTTTACTGAAACAAATTGTCATAAAAATGAACACTAGAAAGTTCTTTTACTATTTTTGTACGTACATGCATTCATGAAAATAAATGTCACTAAAAGAACATCGTCTAAAAGTATACTTATTTGTAGACTAAAATCAGCACAATAATAAGGCACTCTTACATACAAAATTGTGGTGCTGATCACTCCTGCTATTCGAGATTTTCCTTTTCACAAAGATATCAAGAGTCACGCAACATTACATTTGATTTGATGAATCTGTTTTCTGAATGGGGACATTGTTCTCTTTGATGCGTAGCTTTCACTACATAAAGCAGATGAAAGTTGCTCTTCAACGGACTGTTAGAGTGTTGAAGAGAAACGGAAGCTAAACGTACTTCCTAGATGATTAACATATTATCTAGACGTGAAAACATTGTTAAGTATAATGCGTAAAAAGTGAATAAAAGTTGGTGATTTGTCAGGTTTTAGCTAGAGAAATTCAAAGAATATCTGGTTGATAAGGGCTCATTTGTTATACTTAAGAATTGCAGGAATGTCCAATTAAGTTCTACGTAAATTAGTACATGATAACATTTAATAAAAGTTTAAATGTCTGTTTCATGATTCATTGCAAGTTCCATTCGTACTTTTATTACAAAAGATAAATAAATTTTCTTTTACTTAAGAATTGCTGGAATGTCCAATTAAGGTCTACGTAAATTAGTATATGCTAACATTTAGTAAAAGTTTAAAAATTTGTTTCTTGGTTTATACAATTCATTGCAAGTTTGCTTATACTTTTATTACTAAGCATATACTTTTATTACTAAGTATACTTTTATTACTTTTATTACTATTTGTGAGATTCAAAGAGTAGAAAAAGGTTATTAATTTATATTTTATTCAAATTTTTTCTGAACAAGAAATATGAATACATAGCCGTACAAAATCGAAAATGAAGGACTATAAAATCGACGTGTCATTATAAAAATTAATGTTTTATATTTTATGTTATGTGAAACTTTTACTAGAATGTATTGTGTAAATTTAAACATTCAACTGAAAAAATTTCTTTATCATTTCAATATTGTCCTAGTATAAATCACTTTCATGTTGCATAATCTAAAAGAAATACGCTCTCAAAGCATTTCCATAGCACTACATAAATTTTCAATACCCTTTAATACTTACATATCTTTCTGGACTTATGCGTCCTAAGCTCAGAATCATGCTGGAAGGAGCTTAGAGCTTTACATTTGGTACACATTCTGATCCCCAAACATTGCATTTAGGCAGGACTTTAACCATAAAAAAAGCATTTTTCATATTTTACTTAAAGCTTGCGTTTATACATAAAATGAATAAAATGCAAATGTGACAAGGGGGAGAAAAAAGCAAATCTTGAAAAACGGGTTATTTACGTTTAGGTAAAGAAGGTATGAAATACTTAAAAAGAAATAACTTTGCGAATAATAAACTGCGATAAATGTTACGTGTTGGAACTTAAAAGAAACAAAATTATTTATAGAAGCTATATGTCATTTTTCATTATTGCAAAAGATTGTACTGTTGGATGCTCACTGGTGAGGTATTACTATAGGGTTTAGTTTACACTGGTTTTATATAACCCATTTTGAGTGAAAGATATTTTTAAGTGTTCATAATTTTTAGAAAGCTTTTTAAATAGTTCACTACCTTAGTTATAGTCCACTGTTAAAATGGTATTAGAAGAGAATTTGATAGACTTGTAATAAATTTGATATAAATAAAACTTTGTAAATTAACACACATAACAAGGCACTTATCTTTATAAGAACAATCGTTTCAAACGAAAAAATTGTCGGTCTTCTTCAGCTGACAAGAAAATCTCACAGTAAAGTGGGAACTGAAAGATAAACAAAATGAAAGCGAACAGCATGTTGCCAATTGGAAAAAAAAAGAAAAATCAACTAACCACGGAGAATAAAAGAAGGCGTAAGAAAGAAGGGTAGATAAAAAGAAGTAAGAGTAAAAATAAAATAAAATATAGAAAGAATAAAATAAAATAAAATAAAACAAGAAAATAAAACACAAAATAAGAACACACACACAAAAAATCCAATAGAAAAAGGAACAACAAAGGAACAAAAAGCAAAAATATAGAAATACAGATTTATTCTATTTTATTTTATTTTATGTTATTTTTTTATTATTATTTTACAGTACAACACATTTTATTTTATTTATTATTATTTTTAATGTAGAAAACTCATTCAATAAGAACAAGATAAATAAAATACAAAAGAAAAGAAAGGAGGTAAAAGGTAGAATGGGAGAGAGGAAAATAAAGGTGTGGGGGCGAGTAAAGAAAGTAAATGAAATAAGATAAGTACATTGTTATGTGTGTTAATTTACAAAGTTTTACCTTTCCAACTAATATCATCTTTAACATCAGTTTTTTATATATTTTTTGTTGTAGTAAATTTTTATAAAACTGAATCTCTTTAATTACGGCTTCGAAAACACATAAAAATTTTGTTGAGTAATCCAATAAAGAAAAATGTATAGAAATTTAAACAAGCAACATTTATATTTTATATTCTGTACTCTGTAGAGCCAGCGGTTGATTCATTCTGTCTTTTTAAATACTGCTATTATTATGTAGCAGAACAGAAAAAAATATCTTGCTCTTTATTATTATTAGTTTCTTAATCTGTCCTATACAAACCTTAACTATTTTTAACTGGTCTCTATTTTTAAGTTTCATAAGTTCGTCTTAAGTTTTGAATTGTTCCAATGGGCGCTAACACCAGCGCCTATTTTGCAAGTAAAGCATTAATAAAGTTTTGTCAGCTATGTATAAAACACTAATAATAAATAAACAATACCAACTATGAACAGTACCAAATACAATAAACAGTAAAAATTACAAATATAAACAATACTAAATTTTGTATTTCTGCTTGCAACTGTTTGTCAGCAATAACGCCAACAGACAGAGACTTCTTCTTTTATATTAATTATATTAAATCGCACATTGATGGCAATATACTCATAAATACCAATGGCAATTATAACGATAGTATGCCTATCACTTAATTTTCTTACATAGGTTAGCTATTTTCAGTAAAAATAACTTTACATATAGTACCTAATATTTGCATTAAAATATCTGTATTTGGAATTTATTTAGTAACAATGAAATATACAAATAAGACTACTGAGCATCTCTCTTCTTTTTTCCCTTTAAACTACCAACTTTTATTAATATTTATTAAACTAATTATTTTTCTATTCCCAAGGCACACTTTTTATTTTCTGCTTTGCATAAGTGTGAAAAGAGAATGAATAAAAGAAAAAAATACACTTCTAAATGCTCATAAGCATTTTAGGCAGTTTCAAATCACAAAAATATACAATGTTTTTAATGACTATAATAATATATGCGATTTTAATAGCCCTTTATTTTGGACCATAAGAATAGCATTTTTATAGTTTGTCCCTCCTGAATTGTGTAAATTACTGGTTGACAAAGAATAATATGCGAATTCCGTGTCAATTGTCATGAAACTTGACTATTCCGTGACAAAAATGCTTTACGCATGTTTCATGGTGGTTGATAAAAATATGCAGATTTTTTTAATACGTACGAGGAAAACATATATATATGTATATATACACACACATTGGATAGATTTTTTATGATACTCGAATATGTTTACAATTTATATGAGTGTGAAGCGAATTTTATTTTTTTTAGCTATAAATGAAGTATTATCTTTTTTTTGAGTACATTATAGCTGAAATAATCGAATACTATTATGGATTGTTATGACTGTTTTGACTTAGTAAAACACTATGTATATTTTATATAAAAAATTTGTCCATTGCAACAAAATATATCTTAAACAATGCTTAAAGATTTTTTTAAAACGGGGCATGTATGTGAACACAAAGTTAGACCGACTTTCAACACATTTACTTAAGTTGTATTCGTTATTAGGAATATTAAGTATTTGTGTTGTGGCAACCCAGCACAAAATGCGTATGTCTACGTGTGTGGGGCTGATTTGGTCGGAGGACGATTTAGGGGGTTTTAACGCATATTCAAGTTACATCCGGAGAAAACAAGTCAAGACCCCTGGCAGTTATATCGAAAGGCGCGCGGTGGGCCCGACCCGGGACCTTCACAATTTAACCGACTACCATGTTAAGTACCTTATTCACTCGCCCCTGACGGGACCCTATAGCTATAAGGAGAAAATATTTCAAGTTACCCCTAAAATTAATCCCCCCATGTTGTAATTATTAAGATAGACAACCTTAAGTATTTATCAAGAGATTTTGCTCCATTCTGTATATACATTTCTACGTATACGTACGTATTTTTCATTATAAATGAACCTTAGTGAATTTGATGGATGAAATGTTTTTTTTTTTAATTGCGTAAAAAATGTTGCAAGGATATCGATAAACGGTGCTCAATTTTTCAGTGAAGAAAAAATTGATTGAAAATTTCAAATGTTTTGGACACACTCAGAATAAATTAGTATGCATTCACCACAAATCGTACAAGTTAAAAAATATTGCATGCGCTCAGTACGGCGGCAGTAAAATATAAACTTTAGAATTCGGTTCATGGTCCTTAAATTTTATGTTATTTTAGCTAAAAAAAACAATGTGTCCAATAATTGGTTTTCGATGTAAATAATTAGTATCTCTAGGAACTCAGTGTTTCATGCATTATGCAATTCAGAATAGCTACAATAGAGTGTAACCACGTGTATACTAAAAAATGAATTTTCTTTTATCAAGCGTATTATTTAGAGTGTTGAATCGTGTCCCCTTCCTTCGTATACAATTATTTACTGATGATTAATTCATTTGTTTATTTAGTTAAAAATTGCATTACATCCTCTTGGATTATCTGTAAAAATATGCCATATATTGTAATTTCACAGATTGCACTAAACTCAATGATTGGCATGAATGGTAAACTTTAAGAGGTCATACAATTTTATTGGTCCACTAATTAAAATGTGCTATAAATATCCTTCACTCAAATGTGCAGGTTAAAGTAAAAAAAGAGGAACAATGTCAGTTAGTGTGTTTTTAAAACGACTCAATTGCAATGAAATCTAAAATCCTTCGAAGAGTTTTAAAGAAGGAAAATTTCACCTTAAGTATAATGACATTGGTTTACGTCTTGTTATTTCGAAAAATTTCGTTTACAGGTGCTTCTTTTTTCCAACGATATCGTACATGTTTGAATAATTCCCATCAAAATCATCTACATAAAGTAGAAGTAAAATGTTTAATGATCCATTGACTAGTTATGGGTTCATTGTGTTTGTAATTTAACATACATCATTAAACTAGATTTTAAAAAAATAAATGTCATAACGGCATTTATGGATTTACATACGAAATAACTGTTAAATTATGAACGATCAGATCTGTCGTGTTACTGAATTTTGACACAAGTTTGACACACTTTTTTTATTCGCATGAAGACTTCGGCTTTTTATGATGCAGGATCTTTAACCAAGCTATTAAAATGTCTGTGCATTCTGCATAAACATTTTTTCAGGAGGTCTTTCTTCTTGCATAATTTCTTTTTTGGTTTTTATTAATGTAATCTATAGAACAATATCCAGGTAAAAAAATTCTTTTACTTTTTATATCTTATATGTACGTTACTTGATGCACTATCATGTATACCTTGCACGGCTGCTCCTTCTGACACGTTTGAAATAAATATCTTTGTGAAATATATCATCCTTCCATGGATTACTTGTTGAACAAGAAAAATATTTAAATGTCCACTGTATAATGTCTTAAAGGAAAACTTCTTTCCTTTTTTTTCTCTTGGAAGTATTTAGCAATATCCGAATGCATTTTACGCTGCTCATCAGACCCTACGAGACGGGGGGGAGGGGCAGACGGGGCTCCGCCCCTGGGCCCGTGCGATTTAGAGTGGGCCCGTGTTCAGCTAAAGTGCGTCCGTGAATTGTTCAGAATGTGTTACGAATATCATTTATAGAACTGTAATTTAAATCATTTTTTAAATAGACTAAATTTTGAATACATAATTCTAGAAATGATTTAGATGGCAGAAATGTTAATTCTACCATTTAAATATTAGTATTTGTTTCAAACTTCGAACATGAATTAAAAGTACCATTACATATCAGAAAAAAAATCCCTCCCGCTCTCTTTCCTTTTAGCATTTTATATTAAAATCATTAAAAAGAGCACTTGTAACAAAAAAAAAAATTCCTTCCCTCCCTCCTGTTTTTTCGAAACTTTTGGATTTACGAAAGGAGCCGGGAAGATTTTCGCCCCGCCTTATAAAATTTCTCTCGGAGGCCCTGCTGCTCATTTCACGCAAAGTTTCTAAAATTTCTTACACTGTTTTCTTTTATTAAAAAGAATATGCTGGTCATCCATTAAAATATTTGAGATCAGTGACTAGATAATTTACAGTAAAAAAGAAATTCTCGTAAAAAATACGGAGGCGGGAATTTTTTATTTTCCACAATCACATTTTTTATTTAAATTTTAAATTAACAAGAACTACAAACATGTGCGAAGGAAACTGCTTGCATAAGAGAACAAATCATGAAAATTAGATAAAAAGTCACTAACGTGTAAAGATAAAGTGTTAAAAGAAATTATAAAGAAATTTTAGAACTTAAAGAAGAAAGCAATTTCTTGTCTTACAGTTACGAGTTAATTTAAAGGATTACAAGGTCATTTTCCACATAATTTGGTCATTTTTCTTGGATAATGTTAGTGGATGCATTTAGGAAAAATACAAAAATACAAAGAGACTATGTTTTGCTCATCAAATCAATTCTTAAGGTAAATGAGTTAACTACAATACCATATTTAGTTTATCGTTCAAGAAATCGATTTTTTAAATCCAATATAAAACTAAAAAAAATGTTTGATAACTGAAGATCTTGATTTTGATTCAACAGACTTCTTAGCAGCGTAATACGAAAAAAAAAGTTAAATTTAAAAATAGATAATTGTGTGGGCCACGGTCACGGTTCTGGCCTACATCGAGGATCACAAAGAAACACTCTGGAATTTGGGAAAGTTGGGAAAGTTTTCTCCAGATTTAAAGTGAATGGACGTAGAGGTTATTATAAAAAGGCCACTTCCCAATACCTCTCCCTAATGGTAAATAACCCTCGTGTAGCTTTACCATAATGATCACAGCAGCAGAGAAACAAAAATTTTAGTCAATCATTTAAATTTCTAAATATGTGTAATTAATGTTTATATTAAATATTTGCTAAAAATATAATGTATTTCGCATACATCGGACCCTTTCCACCTAAATGTTTATCCGGCTATTTTTTAACTTTGCATCACAGGAAAGTTCTTTCGATTATGAAAAAATGGGCACATTTCGATTATGTATTTTTTTTTCTTTAGAAGGATACAATTCTTAAAATAAATAAAAGAAAAAAAAAATAATCATCCATTCTATTTATTTGAAAATGCTATAGAATATCAAGTGTCCTTTCTTAAATCGTTTAAAAAAACAGTAAAAAAATATAAAATATTTATCATTTAACAATTAACATTTTCATTCCAAAGCGGTAGAGTCAGCTCAGTGATTTTCCCGCTCTTATGAAGACGGACCTCCAGCTAAGACACCAAGAATTACACTTCGCACTTTTCAAGTTGTCATGAAGAACATCTTTTTTCTCAGTAGAAAGGCGGACATTAAGGGGGAAATATGTCATTTACTGTTTTTTTCTCCATTTCAAAACTTTTTGCTAGCTTGGGGTGTTACTAGGTGGCACAGTTTCAAAATTTGAGTCTGAATCCGTATCCACTTTCTGTCGTCCGGTCGGACAGATACGAATTTAAACACACAGAAATCCGAGAGAACAAGGTATTGCTTTCGGGAAATTTAGCGAGATTGCCATTTTTGGATTTCAAGAAATCATGAGACTCCCTGGCTTTTGCATCTCTTCGCGGTCCATGGAAGCGGTTCTGGTAGAATGGCAATAAGTGCAGGCGCAGTTGCTCCTTTGATACTTGCCGCGATTTTCGGATTGTTTGTCCATCACAAATCCGACAGTACTCTTGAGAACGGGCTCTCAACTCTAAAGGCAAAGGATAGATGCTTCCATATAGGGATTCATCAGTGGAATTTTGATTTTAGTGAAGTCTCAGACATTGAACAGCTTATTTATCAGAACACTTCCTGTTTAAGCTCAAACACTTACTGCAACACCCAAATTCATCCTGGATCACTGGCTAAGATATTTAGGAAAATCATTAAATACTATCATTTTTAATGTGATATAAAATACGATGCTTGAAATCTTGAGGAGCTCAACTATGTATATCCATGAGGTAAACAAATAAAACTTTAAGCTTTTAACATTATAACATACCACATCGAAAAAGAACATTCCAATAGAAAATATCGAATTGCACAGTGAATTTTCTGAAACCCAAATCTGGGGTTAATATTAAGAATTTAAACTGCACCGAGAACAATTTAATTTCACCATCGCATTCCATATCATCTGTCCCCTGTCTGTAATTTTTTATATTAATTCTTTATTTTAAATATTAAGATCTGTTCATAATACCAAATAGTACATACTATGTACCATTTAAGTCTTGCACTTCATGTTACAATTTTTAAGCAATGAGTAATAACATTTTGTGTTTTAGTGTTTCATTATAATCCTTATATCACTACTACCTCCCCTTAAAATTTTTGTGTTAGAATATAATTTTTATTTTTCTATGGATGCCGAAAATTTAGTTTTCGCGGCTTATGCCCCCGCACAGTTCAGCTACTTTTCTGGACCACGAACATATAACCGCGGCTCCGTACAGAAAGGGATAAGAGAATGCATGCATTAACCCTCTCGTCACCCTGAACCTCCTATGAGGCTCCCACTTCAAATAGCAATATTTAGAGAGAAAACAATTAAATTTAGTATTTTTTTTCTTTTAGTGATATCAATATCATTAATTCATGTAGAAAGTATATGAGGCTCTTAACTAGATGCATAAATCGTGCCTAGATTGCAATACTAGTCCATTTAGGTCATTTTTTACAGTTTTCGCTTATTGTTTCAGGAGAAAAATTAAGAAAATAATTACGCTGCTTTTGTACCAATTTTTTTTCGTTTTAAGGTAAGTATAGTTTTTTTGTGTTTCCTGAACCTTTACCTAATATGTGCATCCTTTTAAATTAATTTTAGCATAACAAAATGCTTCAAAAATGCAGAAATTAATATTAAAAAAATCTAATATTAATCGACATTAGAAAAAAATATTTTTGCATGATTTGTAATAGTATTTCAGATGCATAAAATGTTAGACAGATTTATTTTCTCTGATTTTTAATAATGACGAGAGGGTTAAATATATGTCGTTCTGTTTTTATTTTAAGGAAACACATGAGAAAGTGAAAAAAAAATGTGGCTAACCTTTCTTTTTTAGTTATCTGTATGATGCGACAGAAAATATACTACTTTTTATTTCATTCTCCATTTGATATGCCGATTAAAAATATTTATGTTGGTCTTATATAGTACTAGATATACACAAAAAAATAGAGATCTGAACTTGGTAGACGGCTGAAGTATGAAATCTACTTCTTTCTTTTTTAATTATCTGTATGATGAGACAGAAAATATACTACTTTTTATTTCACACTCCATGTAATATGCTGATTAAAAATACTTATGTTGGTCCTATCTTATAAATAAAAATGAAATTCTGTTTGTTTGTTTGTTTGTTTGTTTGTGGATTTGAGTTGTATACAAATCCACAAAAATGGACCTATCAGCCTGAAATTTTGCACAGATATGTAAAATAATATAGAATAAATCATAGTCCACTTTAAAACTTTGAAAGTCCAACCTTTCCCGGAATTTAAGAGGTTATTTATGTTCTCCATTCAAAAACCTTTCCGTAAGTGTAACCCCTGTAGTGAAAAAAGTCTGAAATAAGGATCGTGGCTGCCATGTGTGGCGATTTTGCCGAATAAGATGTTTTAAATTCTCAAAGTAAAAATAAAAGAATAATAACGATTTTTTTTTGTTAGTTTATATTTGTAAGATTATTAATTTTTTATTATAATATCGTGTGCATGGGAAATCGGAGCAGGAATAAAATGTTTTATACGCAAAACAATAAGAATTGAAGATTTCCGAGGCTAATATGTAATTTTTTTTTTTAGTTTGGCGAAAAAATAAAATGGCTCAAATGCTGATTTTGAGAAAGTGAGTTCTAGCGATTTGCACAGTTTTCGACTTGGCGCAATTTATTGAGAGCTTAAGGAAATAAATTTTTGAAAGCAAGTGCAAAGGTTTTATTAGAATACAGCGTTAAATTTTAATGATCCGTGAAGAAATAATGCAGTTATTAAGGGATTTCAAGCGATCTATCTTCAGAGTTCTCGCCAATTGAGTACATTGATTTAAGTTGGGGGAATTCCGCCAAATTTCAGAAAATTGAAATCTTCTCATTTAGTACATCGGAGTAACGATGAATAAAACACGTTATAGTTGATAATTAAAAAAAAAATTCGGTTGTATTAACGGATTCCCCTTTTCAAATAAATGTGTGTTTTACTTTTTGGCGGCCGAACCATTTCCCATATTGATTGTTGCTAAGTCAATGCTTCGAATGATTTCCTGAAAAACTCTTGCAAAATGGCGTATGTTGGCACTTTGGCGAGGCTTAGATTTGAAACTGGATTTTATTTGAGACTGGGATATATAATGATACTGGTTATAGATAAAAATGAATGTTAGTATGTGTGTATGAGGTTGAAAAACTCCAGCACCGTTGCAGCATGAAATTTGGTTCACCTAAGTCTTTTATCATTGAGAAGCTTTTTATGCTATCCGTTTTCCTCTAACTTGGCACTAGGTGGCGCAGCAGAACGTCGAATTCTATTCGGTTTAGCCGTTTACTATGCGAATATCGTCCAACCGATTTCGATGAAATTTGGTACACGCGGATATTAGAATACGGAGAATATTTTTCAGTATCCATTTTGCTGTAACTTGCCGCTAAATGGCGCTGCAACACATCAACTTCTATACCGTTCGACCGATCGGTATAGAAGTTTATACCGGCATAAAATTCCGGTATATTTGCATACCGGAATAAAATTTCTTATACTTACACATTTATTCTGATGTCAGTATAAATGTGACATATAATTTCTTATATGTCACATTTAAGAAATTATATGGAGATAATTTCTTAAAACAAATCCCACAAATCGTAATATCAAAAGTCCATTCATTCCCGTGCGAAGAACGGGTACTTCAGCTAGTATAGTATATACACAAATGAAAATAGATATCTGAACGTTGTAGACGGCTGAAGGCCATGCTTTTGGGCCCGGTCTCAAGGCTGCCGGTCTAACAGTCTGGATTGGTCGATTTCCATCAGATGTAACGTAAATATGCGTTAGAACCCCATAAAAAGACATTCGTCCAAAAAGACATCCGCACCCACCATAGGCACTTCCCCTCGTTTAGGTTTCCAATAACAAGCAAACATATATGAAATAGCTTTATTACTTTTTGAAAGGTTTCTACTATGTAACATGATACGACGTTAATTTTTATGTGTTTCAGTTACAACACTTAATATGTTCACAATACACGAATGAAAGTCATTAAGTCTTAAGAATATGAATCTGTATGATTTTTTTTTTTTTTTTTTTACTTAGATAATGATGACCCTTCATGAAATAAACAACAAATTTCATTTACAAAGCAACTGGGTTAAATATATCAAATTATTAAAAAAATTGTATTCGATACTTGAATTTGTGACTTACCTCATCATTTTCTCTAATAGCTTATAACATTAGCATTCAAGTTTTAAAGATTATAATATGTGAAATTTCAATAGAAGGTTCCAATAGAAACCATCGAATTGCACAGAAAATTTTTTGCCGCCGAATCTGGGATTAATATAAAAATTTTAAACCACACATAGAGCAATCTTGCAATTTTTATCATAGTATTTGACTTATACAGCTTTATAACATTACTGTTTGACACTTACTTTTGAACATTAAAATGGGGAATTAATATTTGTCTATTTTTTTTTTCAACAAAAACATACTAATGCAAAATTCGAAATTTTATATGATCTACCAAAAAAATATATTTTTTTTCTTTTTTAGCCTGCATACATATAAATGTTTACCTTAAATAGAAGTTAATCTAAAATTGCACAAGAGAAAAAAAAATGCTATTTTGTAAATATGATAAAATGTCTCTAAAGAGGCGATACCATACACATTCTAGCACTTATGAAAACTGAATTAAATACAGTTTTTTAAATTTATCCGTCTACATAAATCAAAAACCTTTTGAAAAAAAAAAAGCACATATGCTCTAAATATCATGAAAAATTGTAACAAAAATAAAGGTAAGTTTCTGAACTTGAAAAGCCCGGAAGCACACCCTGGCGAAACATCAGGAAATGTAAAAAGTAAATAAACCTGAAAAAATGTGAGTTATTGAAATTTTTGGAACTTTTCTTTGGGCAAAGCAAACAGACACTCGAAAAAAAGAATCACAAACTTCAGATTCAAAAATTGTGATAAAACAGTTTTGATGCTTTTTTTTTTTGTTTTCTTTTCCATTCAAAAATGTGAAAAGTTTGAGCTCTTTTATAGTTTGTGTTTAAATAATGTATAACAATACTCTTTGAAACAGTTTATGCGTGAAGTCTGAATAAATATAAAATTATAAGACTTTTAAAATTGCGATTTTTCTATAAAATACATTGATTATCGATAAAGAGGACATTATCAATATTTCAAATATAACTCGCCTCTTGAAATATATAGCCTATTTTTTAGTACCATGATAAAATTCCTACACTCCGGATAATAAATTATGCACACATGTAAGAATTTCTTTTCAGTATGATGAAATAGGGACTACATCTTTGAATTTAGAGTTCATGTTGATAACAGAGTTAAATAACATTTATATTTTTAGTTAAGATTTTTGATATTAAGTTAGTAAAATTTTATTAATTATTTTTTAAGAAACATGTTTTTAAATTTAGATAGCCAAGTTGTATAAAAAAAATCTACAAAACACTGAATAAAATTCCATAAATGTCAAACCTCTAGGTCTAATAGAACCTGAGTTACAATCTTTTAAATGCTAATATTCCACGTTTTCTTATTTTTTCAAAATTTCACAACTTGGAAATAGAGTGTTTAAAATATCTGAAAGATTACATTTTTATCGAATGTGTTATTCATACATACAGGGTGTTCCAGTGCCTTATTCAATCTCTTATTTCATAAATATTGATCGCAGATTTACAAAGTTACTAAAATGAGCGACAAACTATGAAGAAACGTTGAACCATGGTAAATAAAATAATTAAAGAAGCAAATCATGGCTCAACGTTTCTGCAGCTGATTTTGCTCTATCGCATAGTGAAATGTTGAATTACTTCTATTACCAGTATGGAGAAGAATAAATTCAAAAACGAAATTTAGATACCTATGACAATATAAAAGATCAAAAATTTAAATTACACAAAACTTATATAGTTTTAGAACATATTCATTAGAAATATAGTTGCTAAATATATTCATTTTTTTTTCATTCTATCAATATAAACCTTATCTGCAAAGAATAGTTTGTAACGGCATTAGATTTCGCATAAACGTTTTAAAATATTTTCCTAGCCATAGAATGCACATATTCTATCGTATACATAATACATAAAATATGTGTGAAACATGGAAATAAATATTTGCTTTTTCCTACTCCTGTATTTATTATCTCAGAATGCACATTTTATGGCCTAAGCCGTATAAACTGCGTTGCCATACTCTAAATTGAATTACGCAATTTTTATCATCCTATACTAAGGTATGGGATTTTTAAAACAGGAAAAAGTCATACATTTTTTATGTTCATGTTGGAATAATGGTATAAGAAAAGCTGGATGCTGGGCTCTATTTGAAGATATATAACTGGACATAAAGGACTTTATTTTAGAAAGCAAACCACACCGGGTCATATATTTTAGTAAGATTTACAGTACTTACCTTTTTATTCCCTCTTTATTTTACAAAACTGGAAAGAGTATAAGATTTGTTATATATAACACAGTGTGGTTATAAATTAACATGAGATGTTCAGAGCCCTCTAGCGAATAAAATATTGGTCTATACATAACCAAATTTGATATACGTAGTGGACATGTAACAAATACATAGTGGACCATGAAATTTCCACTGATTCTGATTATTTATTTATTCTTTAAAAATGTTGCTTCTTCCCCAAAGTATAGTGCGAAGATGCCACACACAATTATTTACTTAATGCTACTAGGTTTTGGCCAGGTCTGTTTCCCTCATGTGTGTAACAGGATTCGGAACTTACTTAAAATACTAATACCTACAATAAAACATACGTTTACCAGCTTTAAATATGAGCAACCGAATATTATAAGGGTTTTACTCCCAAGATTATATGCTAACGAGATCTAAAAATAACGGCGATTAAAAGCGATAAATTGAGATAAATTCATAATCCACAGGTACTCTGGGACAAGACTACTTACACTAGAGAATTAGTGTTGCTATTTGTTGACGCATAATAAATGAAGCAACAAACTTGCGCTTTCCTCAATTTGCATCTTCTGAAGAATTAACTTATACGAATTTAAATAGGCATTTTACAGAAAAAATTAAAAACATACTTTCCTGAATGGTGCCGATTAAATTGAATTAAATATATACGAATTCTATGTTTATGTTAATATTGGATCTTTAATCAACTAAATTCATGAAAAACTTACTTTATTCAATGGTGAATTATAATTTTGTAACAATTTTTGAATGTATTACAGTGCGGTTTTTTTTTTGTTAAATGTTTAACAATTAAGTTTTTGGATGTAAATTTAAATATTGTATAAATGTTTTATTGAACTTTCTCCCTTTCTGATACATACACATATTTGCATTCAAGTTGATAGACAGACATTGTATAGTTAAACAATGAAATGAAAATAAATTTTAAAGATGTTTAAGGAGAGATTTTGTTTGAACCACACATTTACATTTTATCGATTACCTCTTTGCATTTTCGTATAAATATAGGAAAAAAATATTTAAAATGTTTGCGTGGATTGCTTGTTTTAGAATGTTAAAGCAATTAATTGTATACCTGATTATAATTAATATTAATTTGCTTGTTTACTGCTTTCGCTTTTTTTTCGAGCGAAAGTGTTGCCAAGTAATTTATTAAAACGCTTTTATGTATTCACGCAACCGTTCTACATGCTTTAGGTTTATGAAAGTTTTTTTTTTCCCTAATTATTATCAAAAGGAAAAAAAACTCATGAGTGTCCAAAAATATGTTTTAGCAGTAAAATACTTTATGATAAATAGATTCCGAATAGCTGATATTAATACAGTTTTGTTTATACAATTATTTGTTTATTTTTAATTTTCCAAGGTAATTTTCTTTCGTTAATGAAATTGCAAATGCATTCCTAAAATATAGAGTAAGAATTAATGTAGCAATATATATCAATACAAAGCTAAATAATCTGACATGAAATTTTCAGTACGGATTCATAAATATAAGAGTAGAAAGAGTGCATTAATGTAATATTTGAAAATTATTGGATTATATAGATAATTTGAACAGTGGAAAAATGTCATTTGTGCGTGTATTCAAATTAGTTTGTTGTTTTTATAACAATTTAACCCTTTCAGACCCTATGTCCATGGTTGAGGTCACAAAAATTACTAATATTCTAGTACAGGGTAGATGTCCTTGTTTGTTATCATAAATAAACACCAGAGTTCTTCGAAAATAAATAATCAGGATTTGTATTTTCTAATATTTAATACAACCTTAATCCCTATGAGAAAATAAAATTATTTAATTCAAAGAGAAAATATTTAACTTGGTCTGACAGGAACGAATGGTTAAAGAAAGATACTTGTAGACAACTTCACAATATCAATTCTGGAAATTACAGTGCATTGTTCACAAATCTGATGCATAGATTACGGCGATACAGGATATCTGGCCATTTTTATCTTTTTATTTGATGCAATATATCAATAAATTTTCGAATGACTGCCTGATATTTATAAATTATTCATACTCAGAAAACATTTGCCACGCAACTTGTTAAAAATTATAGTTTGATTTAGTAATACATTTTTTACTTTAATATGTCGATTAGATAACTTTTAAGTGCTAGCATTTAAAAATATTTACGAGGGTATAATTTCGCAAATTAATTGCCTTTATAACAAAGATCACCATTTTAATTTCCACAATATTCTACACATAGAAACACTATAACTATACCGATGAAGTAAAACCTACTGAAGAACAAAGTGAAGCCTGATTGTACTAAGTAGATTTGCCACGTTCAAATATAAGCATCTCTATTTAATATGACGCTATGAGAGAAACGCCTTACAAAAGAGAGGTGTCATGATAGCTAACGGCAAATATTTCCCCCAACCTTGTTCCATAATAAGTAAACAAGTAAAGCAAATTAAGTAAAGTAGGAATGTGTTTAAAACCTACAACTCGGAAAGAAGCTCATATGGTGTTTTAAAAATAAAAATGTATTTACTAATTGGGTTTTTTTTCGGGAGGGGGGGGGTGGACTTTTTGCATGGTATCTTAGTTCGAGGCTAAAATTCGTCTGATGCCGTTATTTATGCTACACAGCTTTCATTGAAATGCATTGAGTATCCATTTCCAAAAGATTTTCCTTCATATAAAGCACTCAGATTGAGTTCTTGTCTTTATGAATGTGTATATGAAAGGTTTAGTAAAAGTTGATATCGCATTTCGCAGAAAAACATTGTCAATTAAAAGAATATTAATGTTCAAAATGTATTATGCTACTGCGAACGCGGTCTAAATACTAGTATAGTGGAACCCCTATCTATCGCTCCCGCATTCATCGTTTTATATCTATTGTCCCTGCACAAACTGTATTCAAATAACGTTAGCGAAGCCCGCATGTATCGTTCGTCAAAAATTCGCTTTCCCATGTTTATCGTTGTAAAATATTTCTGCTGACCGGAATGAAATTGAAGGTCAAGTGGATCAATATGGCTTACAAATGAAATTACTTCCTGGTAAGTATTAACCCATGTAAGTTTTCTATTTATTTTATAAAAATTGAAATATACAAACAAAATTTGGTCTTTAATTGCTTAATTTACAGATGTGTTAATTATTACTAAGTTTAACGACTTAATTGCACTATTATTTGTATCTAAATTTTTACTTCACATCTTAAGCGTCTAGCTTATTAATGTGCTTGTAACGTTATAACGAAATCTGTAATGGAACACCAAATATTTCGTTATAACGTTTTAACGAAATTTCTTTATTACGAGGTTTTTTCTGGATCCCTTGAATTTCGTTATAAAGAGAGTTGGCTGTATGATATCTTGGGTTGATGATGGCGTAGGTGAAGAGCTCTTAAATCTAGAAGGGATGATTATGGTCTGAAATGTAGTGACTAAATTTCCATTGATTTAGAAGTAGCAACGTGCGGTGTCCTAAGAATGGAAGAAATGTGACTAAAAAATTAAAATAATCGCGAAGAAGCTGAGAATAAGATTCATGCCGATCAGACTGAGCCAACACTAGTGCCTAGTTTATCCTACGCAATAACGGTATTTGACACTGTATGACTTTTATATACAAACATGAATGCACATAAAAAGACAAAAAAATTGTAAATCTTGAAAATTTTGTTTAATTAAACGATTAATGAAAAGCCAAGTGTAAAATAACTGATTTTTTAAAAATAAGAATCATTTAATTTCTACACAACTTCAATTCGTTTATTTCACAGTTTGGTAACAAATTAAGTATTTTTGGTATGCTGTATACAATGTGTGTATTCATAAATATAGTTTTCCCGCATACATCGTTTTTTACTACGCACGCCTTGAAAAACGATAGATCGGGGTTCTACTGTATATTATAGGGTTTATTATAAGTTTGTGTTAAAAATGCTTATTAAAAACTTTCCGCACCTTTTAAAATACGATATCTTGAAATGTTTTTAGTATTTAATGATTTAAATAACATTTAATAAAAAATCTCACATTGAAAAGAAAAGTAATTTATAAAACAATTATTATTTGTTAGCGAGTAATATTCTAGCTTCTTTTGCAATAGTTATAATGTCTAGAAAAAAAATTAAATAAACCTTAGCATCTAAACAAACTAAAACCAAAACTAACCACCTTCATTAGCACTCACACGTGGCGGCCCAAATACCTACAGAGACGTAACGAGCAAAAGTTCAATCACGGATAACTATATCTTAATAAACAATAATGATAGTAACAATTTTTACTTGTTATTCCCAGTATTTATAATATTATTGTACTTGAATTTGCTGTTGCTTTGATTTTATGGCTGAGCGGCAAAAATGTTTGGAGATTATGGCTTCAGACCTGTCATGTAATTTGTTGGGTCTCTGGCGTGTTCTGGTAAAGGCTATTTTAAATGAAACCCCGGCCCTACAATTAATTTTATGTTTGATTCATTAATAAACTAATTAGTTCTCAGGTTTATCAATAACTCTCATTGTTAGAAGAGATAGAGGTGTATAGATAAACGATAGGTGTAGGCATTAATTGTACATTAAAATATTTGATAATTAATCTTCCATGCAGTTATACCTCGAAAAACTGGAAGTTTATCTCGAACTTGCCGCAGCTATAAGGGAATCACGAAATCTTTTAACGAAGCTGTTGTGACCAGAGTTTGACACCCAACTAGCTTAGTTTGGTTTTAGTGCCGATTGCACACGGTAAACTTCATGTCAATCTCGAGTGCACTGAAGTAACAACAGAAAAAATCAAATCACGAAGAGTAAACCTCACTATAGGATAAACATGTAACTTTAAATTAGTAATACAGGAGCAGTTATCCATCGGCTCTATCCATCTAGATATATAAAAAAATATCGTTAAGCTGATTAAATGTAAAAAAATAATTATTTCAGATCAAAGCAATCTGCAACAATGTAAATTATAACACCTGCGGGACTATATTGGACTATTAATAGCATAATTAAAGTTTATTTTTTTAATGCATATACTGGCGTAGATAGTTAAAGGAAATGTAAAAGGAAATTTAAAATTACACCAGCAAACAAGTTATTGATTTCAATGCTTTTCATAAATAAAACTATCGATAAATAGATTTTTTGGTTATTTTTTATTTTATGTATTATTGATCTTGAAGATAATGCACCTTCAATCAATATTTTTTGTTTATTATTATAATGTGCCTTTTGAAAAAATTATACATAATTAGATATAGGAACAAGATTTTTTTTCTTTTTATTATGTTTTCTTACATTTTGGTGATAATTTATTCGTGCATGCAATGAAGAATTATAAAATTATCTTTAGATGACTAGGTATTTCATACATTGAAATATGAAATATTGCTAAGAATACATAACTTTAAATTGCTATTCTTACTTTCTCGTAACTGATGTTTTTTATAATAAATATTAAACAAATCTTAAACTATGCTCAGTAAGAGTGCTTTAAACTTCTTTTTTTATGAGAAATGCTATAGACTCTCCATCGATGCACAAATTGCTTTCTTTGAATATCCCAATTGTGTTTCACATGGCTCTAAATATCGAATAACATTTATTAAACTGTATGTAAAGTATTGATTAAGAAAAAATTCGGCCGAGGAAAAAAAAAAAGAAGAAAACTGAAAGGGCCTTTATTTGGCCGTCGTTTGTCGCACAGCAAATTTACATTTACGAATCGTTTACGAATTAAGTACACTTTCATTTTCTATACATAAACTTTTCATAAGGGGTCATCTTCGTATTTTTATATGGATAACTATATTTTTTGCAAAGGAGATACGTAGATTCCCCTTCATATTTCAAAACATTGGCTCGTTTTACACCCTGGATACTAGTTTTCAATGAATCTGAACAAAAAATGAGTGAGTTTGCAAAATTACGAGTTTGCAAAATATTGTGAATTAAAATATTTTTTAATAGTTTCATTCACATCACATTTAATATTGACAGTAGCAGGATAATTTTACTAGGCTAGGCTTCATGAGGCTTTAGTCATGTTAATTTCCTTTCGTAGATGCATTACTTACTTTAGAAAACATTTTCAATACTTTTCTGCCTGTGTGTCTGTCTATTACATGAAAATTAACTGCAATTATACCCATATATTACATGAAATTATACACAATAGGCTATTTCTGAGTAACTTTCATCCTCGTGTTAGTTAGGTGTGGAGAGAACAACCTTTCACTCTAGGCAGTGCTTCTTTCAATATTTCATTCGTCAAAAAAATCTTCAAATACATAATAAAACTATTCCATCTTATAATATTTTGTCATCAGTTTAATTTAAATTACAAAATGTGTACATACATGCGGTATACTAAATAATTATATAAAATATGAAATCAAACTGACATAAAATAGGAGTAATATTGCTTATTAGGGTTAAACATGAATTACGTAAAATGAAAAAATTCTGTAAGTGGTCAACTTACAAAAGTTTTGAGCTATGCTTTTGGACAAATATACCCAATTAAGTGGTCAATATACAAGCAACACAGGTAGTCAACTTATAAAGGGTTCACTCAATGTTAATGCAACTCAGCCATTCCGTTCTTGTTCAATTAGACAGGGGGCCAACTTAAAGTGATCAACTTCACAGGTTTCACTGTACTTGGAAGAGTAGAAATTAAATTTGATAAAAATAAGTAAAAATATCTGAAAACAATGTATCATACTAAAAGGAAAAGAAAAAAGAATAAGTATTTTTTGAATAAATGACTTAATTATAAGTATCAACGTATATAAGAAAACTGCACATGAAGCGATTTGAATCAGAGTAACAGTGGAGAACCTTTACAATCAAGCCACGGTTGCTTAAGTGAAAGATTGTGTAATTTACATGGTGAAATGGTTCGAAAATAAATATTCATCCTTCTCGATTATGCATGATTATTATTTTAGTATTTCATGCATACCATATTCACAATATTAGGATGTAATGAAAATCCTTTTTTTCGAAATCCGCTTACCTTTAGTACTATTTTTTGGGCAAATTGACTCAATAAAAAGTGTACCAAACATCAACTCGATTTCTTATGGTCTTCTTGCCGCATTGGACCCAAATTTTGAAAAAAATATATTTAATTTTTTTTCCCTGGCACTGAAGTTTACCTTGATTGATTAAATGATAAGTTTGTAAATTTTCAGTACGATCGCTTATTACGTTCAATTGTCGCAATCAGCCTAAATTTTGAAAAAAAGTGAATTTCTCTGACACTTTTCAGAGACATTTCATTCGTGTAGTATTACAATTTTTTGTGTGCATAAAGTCTTAGTATCGTAAATAACGTAAGAAATGTGTTTGCAATAACCAAATAGCGCAACAATCGCAAGCCTCCGTGTTCTGCCGATCTGACTCCTTGCGACTAGTTTCTAGGAGGCACACTTAAATACTATGTCTCCCGAAACCATCCAAAAGAATGACTATACTTATACATAATGATCGTCCATAGATTTTGTCTTGCAGCGGCGTTCGAGAGGGGAGGGGGAGGGTGGGGGATCCACTTCCACTAGTCGAACATTTTTCAACATAAGATCCATGCATTTATACCTTTAACGTAAAAATATGGCCCTTAAACATTAAGATTACATCTATGAATCCCCGCCCCTTAAAGAAAGTATGACTATGCATTTGTCTCTGGATTGAAAGACTCTGTCTGCCTGAGCTCTCCCAATATGCTACAGAACTTGAATTGTCGATTAGTGCCGCATATAAAACCATTCCCACTCAGATACTTTAAGATGTGATGACTAATTTCATTTTCGTTTTACCTGCGACGTCTCTCTATGCCAAACGATGAACATGTTAAAAATCTGTGCTTTGAAAGGTTGAAGAAAATGAATATATTGATGCATGGTAATACGAGCCTTACGATGTGCAACGCCACTTTTAGCAACTGCTCTAACTACTATATCAAAAATTCTGCATCAAATTTTTAAAGCCTACATAATAAACATGCCGTTTGCGACATTCTTCTCTTGAACTTTTTTTTTGACATTTTTAATTCTAAAAACCATAGTTTTAATCTCCTAGACGTGTCATGTTTTTCCGATTCTCCCTAATACGTAGCAACTTTTTTCGGAATGTTAAAATTCTAACATTATCACTCAGTTTGTACCACGTATTTCCGCACAAAGGTAACTTCAGTGTCATTTAAACAAGGACAGTAGTCTTAATTGCTCCAATAAAATTTTAATCGTAAAAATCATGTAGCCGTAATTACCCAATGATACTTACTCATGCAATATTTTCCAAATTTTTTATCACGTTTTAGTAATTACAAAAGGCCACTCAAATTTTATGCAAATAATTCTACGAAAATAAAATGTGTACGACATATTCATAAAAGGCCAAAGTTTTCCCCTAATTAATGAAAACATTATTTTCATGATTTAAAGAGTCTTAGTAAGTTGCTTTGAATTTCTTTAGCTGCCAAATGATTCTGAATGGAAAAACTCATAAATTTTAAACTTGCAAAAAATAGTCGTAATTACATTACCTGACCCTATTTGTCGTTGAACAAGAATACTATTATACAATGCGGAGAAAAAAAACAGGCAAATTAAAATTTAATTTGTTTTGAACATCTAGTGATGCAAAACAAAGATATTTAAATAATTATTCCTAGTTTAATATCTTTCACTTTTTTAACAATTGCTAATTTCTTGTGAAAGGATTAAATAAAATTTATTTCTCTATAAAATTATTTCATATTTTTGTGAGATTTCTGCAGAATCATTTGGCAGTAAAGGAAATTCGAAGCAACTTATTAAAACTATTTGGGAAAAAGAAAACAGAGAAAAGTTAGAGTTAACTTGAAAGCAATTATTTATCGATTATGCAAATGAATTAATAAGCATTTTAAAATACCATTAATCTAAGTAAATATGAAAGGGCAATTATTTCACATCGAAGCGCTTTATAGCAAACTGAATTAGAAATATTGTGCAAATATATCGGATTATTATTTAAATGTTCATAAAGGGTATTTAATTCAATGAATTTTATTTTCCCAAGATTTAATGAAAAATAAAACACAAGTTAAAATGAACCAGAAAACAAGCTATTGATTTCCACGCTTTTTTAAAATTCTTTAATAAAACGATGAAATATAGATTTTGGATAATTTGCAATTACCGCATTATTGATCTTGAAGCAATGCACTTTTAATCAGAGTTTTGTGTTATATTGTTCCATTTTTATTTTCATTTTTGTTAAGTCTGCTTTAATTATTTTCTTTTTTATTCAATGACTTATGACCTGACTCTTGATCTTCGCTACTTTTTGTTTACAGCTCGTTGGATAACATGAAGCTCTTTCCTTAGGCAAAATACCAAGAACTATTCTTCAAATTATCCTTGGGTTTTCAAGGAATTTGGAATCAATACGGTTAACTGACACGAAATTCCTTTCTCAAAAAAGTCGAAAATACGTAAAGCATTTCTAAAACTCGGACTCGAGAATTTCTGGAGAAGCTATTCCACCGAATTCAATTTCGAAATTTGAATTATTTTAATAGATATTAATAAAAAAATGAAAAATGACCACTGTGGTTTCCATTTTTTTCAATTGTCGTCGATATAAAATAATTCACGCGTCTGCAACAAAATAGAAAAGCTATTCCAAACATGCAAAATCGAGAGCATTTGGAAAACATGAAGAAGGAATGTTACGCTGTCTCTCTCTCTCTATTTATCTATCCATCTATCTATCTATATGTATATATATATATATATATATATATATATATATATATATACATATATATATATATATAGATAGATAGATAGATAGATAGATAGTTAGATAGATAGATACAGGGATAATTAAAGTTCCACTTTAAAACGATCAGAAAAGGAAAACTACTGGACCAAATGTTATCAGACTCTTCCCTCTTTCGGAGAGGGGAGGGGGAGTCCAAACATACCCCCCCCCCCGAAATTTTGATTTTTGTTACAAAAATGATAACCATAACCATATAGTGTCCTTTTGAGAAAAATACTGCTTTTTTACCCTTTGGACCCACTCCGAAATTTTTGGACCTATCCAAAATGTTTTTCATGGGGCGGGAAGTCGGACCCCAGGACCCCCCCGACTTAAAATCGTCCTTGCCCCTGGTGTTGAATGTTTGAACTTTTTTTCCGCGGATAATAAATTCCATGACGATCTTTACACAATTACCAAGTTTATAACATTTGGTCCAGTAGTTTTCCTTTTCTGATCGTTTTATAAAATCATAGTTGTTTAACACTATAGTTTGCATCTGTATTGAAACTAAAAATTAAAAAATAAATAGTTTTTTAAATAAAACCTTGATACTTTTTTGAAAAAAAGCGCCCTTTATTTTTTTACTTAAAATGTCCCATGTGCATTCCAAATTAATAAAAAGCTATACTTTTTTAAATATGCACTTCCATTATATGTATGAACATTTCTGTGCATTCATTTTTATGTGCGAGAAGGTTAAGCTTTGTAAAAAAATTAAATTCATGTGAGATGAAGCTTTTTTCAAATTTACATCCTATTGCTCCATTTAAATTCCTATATCTCTATTTATTAACTTTTGTTTGAAAATTCAATGCACGATTATGTTCATATATGCATTACAAGTATACTCTAAAAAATTACAGCTTTTTATTAATTTGGAATGCGCATGGGATATTTTGAAAAAAATATTGAATGCACATTTTTTTTCTCAAAGATATTATTATGTTTTTGAAAAAAGATTTACTTTTTTATTTTTAGTATTAATGTAGATGTAATCCTTTGTGTTAAACAACTTTACGTATGATTTGAGACTAAAAATTAAGAAATGACAGTTTGCAATTTTAGCGTCCCTTGTCCCCTTGTCTTCAAATTAACTTCAAATTCTACTTGAGAGTAATGCTATGGCAATAAAATGACATTTATTTCCTATTAATTGATGAAATCTCAGTGGTCCCATATGAGATGCTATGCTACGCAGGATAGACTTGCGGTTGTAGCAGGTTAATAATAAAAACAAGCTACCAATAAATTAATGTACTACTCTGCAGCTACCTCCAGTCTGGAGATGCCGGTAGTTGATCAGTCAGAAAGGTTAGTACCACCAACAGAGATGTGGAATGAAGCAGAGTTCAAACTGGTTGAACTAACTACGACAAGAGACAGCAATATAACATCTTCAGTGGACTCGCAGATTTACAGTTATATCGAGACCATCTAAGAGTTTCAGAGGACAGTTACTACAGACAGCACGTGCAAGTTTGAAGTTGGGAAAATTATTGCGAATCTATCCTCCAAATCAACTGATTTTACTATTGTGATATTGGTTTCATATGATTTCGTCATATTTTCTGCAATCTCCTGTCACAGAAATATGACTCATTTCCGTTGAAAGTAGTGCAAGCTTATTTAATTCATCAATTTTTGTTTTATTATTTTGCCAACATAAATATACTTAGTTAATAAAGTAATAAAACATTCCAATACAAATCCGTGTATAAATCCATGTAATACGTAAGATGTACTTACACCTCTTTCAGTGAAAACGGCTCATATGTGGTGTAAAGGTTTTTTTTTTTTTTTTTTTTTTTTTTTTTTTTTTTGCATGTTTACTTCACATGCAGAGAAAGTTAATACAATTCCTGTCAGAATCTTTTTCTTCCAATGAAAAGATTTTGAATTTAAGCAAAAATGCATCCGTAGCTCTTACAGAGACGTGTATCTACACTTTAGAAGGATTTAATGTGTTTTCGTACATTCAAAATGCCTGAAATGCAAAATTGCATTTTCACTAAGGTGTATTTGTCTTTTTAACTAAAATCCACACATTTCATAGAATATATATTTCAAATTTAAAGCTGTAATATAATAGTTACATCCTGTTATCTCTTTTCTAATTAAAGTTTCTTCATTTTATCATTTTATTAAAATGTATGAAATTTTTGCAAATTGAAAATTTTGGAAAAAGTAGTAAATGCAAAATATTTGCAGGATAGCGTATAGTTTTCGTAATTGATCGGTACACATGTATTGTAATGGCCGCATAATATCGAACAATGAAACCTTAGAAAAGGGATTGGAAAACATATTTGGAGAAAGAATACAATACACATCAAGGTAAAATGTATAGAATTTATTTTTATTAATACATTATACTGTTAAAAATCGTCGTATTGTACACACTGAAAAAATTGTTTAATCAACAAAAATTTCGTTAAATCAACAAAATTTTCCTGTTGATAATGTGCCAACAAAATTTTTGTTAAGTTAACAAAATAATTTTGTTAAACTTATTTGGTTATTTCAGCAAAACATTATGTCAGATTAACCAAACAATTTGGTTATAATAAACAAATGTTTTATTAATTCAACCTAACTGTTTATATTGTTTATTTGGTTAAAATTAACTAAATTATTTCTTTGAATCAACAAAATTTCTATATGTGGTCATGACTCATTTATTTTTTTTTCCTTCTTTTACAGTGTTATTTATTTTAACCTACCAAACAGTTGGTTGAATACTTTGGATGCAAGACTAATTAATTTATTCATTCATCAAAATTTAGATCAAAATTTACAAATCAACATAATTTTAATGTTTTTATATATCTGCAATTTTAATTTGAAAAAACAAAATTTCTTTGTGTGTTCATGACTCATTTAACATTTTTTCTTCTTTTTTTACAGTGTTATTTAGTTTAACCTACCAAACAGTTGGTTGAATACTTTGGATGCAAGACTAATTAATTTATTCATTCATCAAAATTTACATCAAAATTTACAAATCAACATAATTTTAATGTTTTTATATATCTGCAATTTTAATTTGAAAAAATTCATTTCACATTAAACGACAGTTAGACAGCCAGAATCTCTATTCGTTTCATTATTAAATATGTATGTTATTAAATATGTATGCAATTAAATATGTATGCTTCATATTAATAATAGCCAAGCTTGCAGCTTAATTTGATAAATGAGTGTTAACAAAGCTTACTTTTTAGTGGAGTTGTCTCGTTTTCATTGCATGTATGGAGATACATCAAATTCTGCATGAAGTTTCAAATTTAGATTTTTAGATGCATTTACATTTTCAATGCTACAAGTAAAAGTTTAGTCTCTCGATCGATAATGAAAACCAAATATTTCTGCTCCCGTCTCTTTTTGCCAGTCCCTTCCACTTGCTTGTCTTCAATCTAGAAAAGGGCATTTTGTTTATACAGTAGTAGCGAGGAAGTCTAATTGATTTACAATTTGACCTAACCTTTTCCCTTTAACATTCCGAATTCTGAACAGTCATTCATTATAAAAGTTTCAATAAAAATCCAGATATAATTTATCAAGGACGTACGTCATTATTGTTGCTTTTAACAAATTTGCCTAACGGCCTAAACGTGAGTTGCTTTAAACTAATCTTCGAAAATACACTAAAATAAAAATGTAGATTTTTAATAAAAAGATAAAATAATTTGACTTGCCTTTGAAACTTTCAATTAACTCAGAAAAATATCCAATTGAATTGTTTTGTATTTGATATCACCCATTCTTAAGTGCATTTGCATTCAAGTGTAAAAATACTTCGTTTTCGTCTAATGAACAGGGTTCGAATAAGCCTGCAAGGTTTTGCTTGCGACTAGCCTTACCTTTCATTAATATATTTCTATATATATATATCTGACTCCTAAATTTTTTTGCTGACTCCTAAGACTTTTTCAACTTTTGTCGATCCCTGCTAATAAAAATTGACGTTCTCGACTCTGCTTTCCTTCTAGCTTGGATCTGTCCTGAGCATGTACTTGATGCATGCGTAAATTCACTGTTCAATTAATTTTAAATGCCATTGGCACTTAGTTTTAACAAAAAGTTCTTGTTGATTCATAAAGGCATTTTGTTGAATCTGTTTCGTTGAATCAAACAAACTTTTGATGAATCAACAAAATTAAGTTACTAAACTGTTTAAACAAAGATGTTTTGTTAAATTAAACAAAACAGTTTTTAACGTGCAGAATTGGTATGCACCTTTTATATACACTGCTGGCCATCGTAAATGCAACACCCTGAAGGAAGCATGCAAATAATATGAAATTTACAACATGCATTAGCTGAGGTGAGATATGCAAATGATTAGAATTTCAGCGCAGACGCACATCAAGCGCGCCTGTGGCGCCACCTCAAAGCGCTATTTAAGGCTTGGAGATTTCGACTTTTTCAAGTACAGCAATTGTGTTTTTCTTGCTTTTTTTTCAAAAAAACGATAAATTATGCCTCGTAGGAAACAACGATCATCTTTTGATCAAGTATCCGAGTTTGACAGAGGAAGGATAGTGGCATACCGAGATTGTGGGTTATCTTTCAGGGAAATCGGTCGTCGTATTGGACGAAACCAAACAACTGTGATGCGGATATGTGATCGTTGGGTGCAGGAGGGTACGACGGACAGACGTGATCGACCGCATCGACCTCAGTGCACCACGTCACGTGATGACAGGCAGATTGTACGCATGGCAGTGACGGACCGCTCAGTCACATCACGAACCATATCACAGCAGATTCAGTCTGTAACGCATCATCCAGTGTCTGCGCGTACCATTCGACGTCGTTTACAGCAGAATGGTCTGTCCGCAAGACGTCCGTTGCTTTGTCTACCTCTGACGCGGAACCACAGACGTCTCCGCCGCAAATGGTGCGATGAAAGAAGGATGTGGACGACAGAATGGAATGAAATTCTCTTTACTGACGAGTCACGCTTCTGTATGCAACACCACGACGGTCGGATTCGAGTCTGGAGACACCGTGGAGAGAGGATGCTGAACAGCTGCATTATGCACCGTCACACTGGTCCTGCACCGGGTATTATGGTATGGGGCGGTATCGGATATCTCTCTCGCACTCCTCTAGTACGCATTGCCGGTACTTTAACCAGCCAGCGCTACATCTCCGAGGTGTTGGAGCCAGTTGTCCTTTCTTACCTTCAGGGCTTGCCAACAGCCATATTTCAGCAGGATAATGCACGGCCACACGTGGCACGCATTGTCCAAGGGTTCTTCGTCAATCACCAGATTGAATTGCTTCCCTGGCCGGCGCGCTCTCCGGATCTTTCGCCGATAGAAAACATGTGGTCCATGGTTGCTCAACGACTGACCCAGAGTTCATCCCCAGCTGTCACACCAGATCAACTTTGGCAACGTGTGGAAGCTGCTTGGTCTGCTGTACCCCAAGAACACATTCAAAGTCTCTTTGAATCAATGCCGAGGCGTGTGGCAGTTGTGATCTCCAACAACGGCGGCTACTCTGGGTACTGATTTTGGCAGGAACCACGCTTCATAGAATGCTGTAAATTTAATCATTTGTTACTTGGTCAACATGTTATCTACACAATAAATTTTGTTGTGATATCTCTTGTTTTTCTTGGTGTTGCAATTTGGGTGGCCAGCAGTGTAAAACAGACCATTGTGCAGTTTTGACTTCAGACTTGTTTTGAGACTGTCACACTACATAGGTATTACCCCTATGTAGTGTGACAGTTGCTTTCTGATTTTAAGGGAACTACACATCTGCAAGATTGATAGAATATATAATGTTTTTCAAACTTGAAGACTTTTATAATTCCTTGCTCAACTTGCAGGCAATAACTAGAACTTTCAATAAATACATTCACCAATATTCTGCATAGAAAGTAGTGGATACTTTTTGACAGTTACTTCAAGCCTGAGAAATTCTATCTCTCCATTTTTCCTATTTTTAGATGTCTAGTCATGTGTTGTTTCATATGTCTAGACTTCATGGAATGAATATTACGAAATGAATCATTTTAAAGGTGTTACTGAAAGAATGTGTGGATGCATGTATTGCAGCAAGTGCCGTTGAAGTGCCGTTTTCTTTATAGAATTTGTATTTTTTAATCAATAAATAAATACATTTCAAACTCCATTCGGTATATCGAGAAAAAAGTTCTAAAATAGTGCATTGCAAGACTTTTTACCCGTGTCTTCATTGTTCTATTTCTGACAACAAAGAGCAATATTCTAACAACATATTTTTATTTCAACTAGCAAAATGTTAACTCGATTTCAATAAAAAAGAGGAATACGCTATCTTTCATCGACAGTTATTTTACCGCCAAGTTATTCTTCAAATCGATTCGCTGTTTATATTCTCTTTCGGGATTTAATTGATCTGTCAAAGAAGTCAAAAGATAAACACTCTAAATCAAATTCTGGATAATTTCTTGTTGGAAGAAACATTTTTCTTTCTATTCTTTATAAGCGTCTTTTATTTGAGAAGTATTCTTAAGAAGATAAAGAGACTTAATATGTCAAGAAATTTCTCATTCTGTGATATAAAAAAAAGAAAGCTGTATTTCTTTTAAGTTTAGAAAAAAAATTCATCTTTAAAAAAAACCTCGATATTAAAATTATATTCATATTTTAATATTTCAAGCAGTTTCAAATGTTTTGATGTAATTTCAAAGGTATTATGAGGATTTTTTTAAAATAAAAGTTACCCCTATATACGATTTTTTCAAGCAATGTAGTACCATTCATGTATTGATTTCTGAACTGTATTCCATATGTTTCAAAAATTTCTGAATTATATTCTACATTTATCAGAACAGAAGTTTTTAAAAAAAGGGGGGGGGAGAGTATTCAAATTACCTGTTTATTATTATTATTATTATTATTGTTATTATTATTATTATTATTATTATTATTGTCATCACCATTCTTTAAAATTAGGTTACCTTTCGAAAATTCTCTATATAGATGTTACAGATAACCTGATTATTTGGATGAAAGGGAAAATGTTAGTACTTGAAGAAAACAAAACTAAGGCGTGTAGGTTAATTCTTCATATTAGAATACTTCAAAGAAGAGTGTTAGGGTACAATATCTCATTTATGCGTAATGTTTGGCGTTGTAACCGTATAATGTTCTTCAGATACATTTACTAAGGCTTCTATTTCCTTTCTCATAGATTATTCCTATTGTGTGGAGCTACATTACACAAAATAAAAATTTTACTTCATAGAAAATAAACCGTGTTTTCTCTGAGCAATGGTAATTCGGCTATGTCAATTTTAGGCTTAGTCAGTAATTGCGAAATGCATTCCGTCATAGAAAATGCACAGCAACCCCCCCCCCCTATTAGCTATGTTCCATACGATAAAATTTTTGACGATTTATGTACCAAAGAGATTAGTTCAGATTAAAAAGCACAAGTCATTTCCTCTTACTAAATGAAGATCTATTCCATAAAGTTATCAATCTAGATTAATTTTAATCTATAACACAACTACTGATAAAATGAAATCATAGTTTTTCTTAGCTTATCTTTAAAAACATTATATTGTTTAATAAAATTACCAATATTCTTCAAAGTGCTAAACTTATAATAAAATAGCATTTGTTATTATTTTAAAAGCATATACATTGACGAGTTCCATACTCATTTTTTATGGCTTGTTAGCAATCTTATTAGCTACAATACTGTTAGCTACAATCTTATTCACAAAGTTAAATCCCTGAGAGCATTATTAAGAAATCCTCGTAAAAGTTTGTTCATCTTGCATAAAAATCAGAAAAATAATTAACAACAGATGAATGAATTTTACAAATTTAATACAAAAACACATACGAAATAAAACATAGCTGTCGTGCTGGACCAAGCAATTTGTAGTGCAAAAGAGGTATAGTAAAAAATGGTAGTATAAACTTCCGAAAATAAATAACAATTTATTTGTTCTAATATTTTTAATAAAGAACGATTAAAATATTGAAATAAAAAAGAAAGGATTTATCTCTACACTTCTTTTTCTGTTTCCATTACTAATGTTTACACCTACGTACACGCAAATCTGCTATAAGCCGTGTACGAGAGTTAATGTTGAGTAATGATTAAATCAGAATTAGCTCAAGCTAAAATTAGCTATGCATTAAAAACAAATCTTGCAAAACTATATATGTCTGTTGAATATTGTGATAAGGGAACTACACACAATAAAGAAAACTCTGGAATTAAAAAGCAAAACGTATTACTGAAAAACAAAATATTCAGCGTTATATGATGAATTTTTGTTACGATTATGATTGCAATATACATATAATAAAAGTTGAATATTATGTGATAGCTTTTGTAACAAATTTAATTTATAAATTTACTGCATTATTAAGCATCCATGTCGACGTAACCCAAATACAGGTTGATTATGTTTAAACTTCTCTTATAAACAGGGCTTTACAGCAAGAAGTAAAGTTTCAGAAAAAAATGCCTTTTCTTTCGAAGAATTTTGAATGACCCTTGGCATTTGTGCCGCGAATCAACCCTATTCTTTATGTCCTATCAAAAATCATTCGGATATAGTAGAACACAAAATAATTGCAGATGCTGTGGTTTACTTTTGGCACAGAAAGCATTGGATTTTATATATAGGTATATATTTTTAAGTAATGGATAATTTTCAGATTTCAACTCTCAAAACTGTAGGATTTGTTTTTTTCAAAAACAAAAGAATTCGGGTATAATAAATTTACATGAACCACATATCCTAACATATTTTCAGCAAAATCAAAAATGTCAACTATCTAAGTCTGAATGATTTGCCCTATTTAAAAAACAAAAAAAAAATCTGTCTCTGAATAGCAGCGTACTTATTATTAAAACGCTTTCTCAATATTTGAATAATTTATCTGTCATTTTATATTTTGATGTCAGCTGCTGAAAATAATGATATGCTTACGATCTAAAGCAAATGCGAACAAACTCTTTTTTTTTTAAGCTATTAAAAGAATTTTTCTTTTTTATGCGATGCATAACATAAATTTGGAAGAAATAATAAAATATTACTTAAGGAGCAAAATAAATTATTTGGCCCATTAAATGATCAATGAACTAATGCTTTTCTTTTTCTTTAATTCCCTTATGATATGAAAGTCTTTGTAGCAAGTGGTAAAGGAAAATTATGTTGCTTATATTCAAACAGCTTTATTGTCTTCATAAAGAAATATTTAATTGTCATGCCATGTTATGATGTTTTAAATATATATTATTTTAAGAATAAAAAAATCTTCTTCTCGTGTTTTGTTGCTCTTCAAAATACACTAAACATTTCCCGTCATTTGTTTATCCAAAGTTTCTGAAGAAAAACAAATCCAGTTTAAAAAACATTTAAAATGTAGTTTAATTTTATTTATTAATAGTTTTCAGTAACAGTTTAAAATTTCTGGAGAATTCGAAAATTGAAAAAAGGGAAATTATACAGGGTGACTGCTAATTCATGGTACAAACTTTGAGGGCTGGTACAGGACACTGTAACAATCAAATTTAGTATAGGAATGTATGGTCCAAAGTGAAGCACCTAAGCACAAACACAGGAAAAACAAATCCAGGAGACGGAGGAGAAACAGAGTTAATAGTTGCTTTCGTTGCCGGTTGATTGCCAGTCGGCATTGATTTGGGGAAGAGATGCCATTCTCGCTTCCGTTTTCGTCCATTCATCATTAGAAACTGCATGTGGTTTCAGCATGATGGGACGCCAGTCCACTTAATCCTCGATGTTCGTCAGTACTTGAATGCGACATTTGGCATGCGATCGATTGAACGTTGTGGATCTATCTCTTGGCCACCCCGGTCACCCGATTGGACGCCCCTCGATTTCTTTTTATGGGGACATTTGAAGAATCATGTTTATGCCACTCCAGTAGACTAGTTTAAAAGATGAAGCTCGAAAGATGAAGATCTCATTGTTCGAGTATACGTAGCTGCTGCATGAGTGCGTGAAATTTCTGGTATCTTTGAAAGTGTTCGTCAATCGCTGCACCGACGCTGTCAAGCATGTATCAATGCTGATTGTTACGAAAACCACCTTTTGAAATATTGTATTTTATTTTTATTTTTGATTTTCAATTTTGCCTGTTTGATATTGTTCTTGCATCTCATAAAAATTGTTTTTTTTTTTTGTCCAACAGATGGCATAACCATACTGTGTCTTTTTATTGTTGTGTGAATAAGCGCGGAAATTGCGCGGTTAAGTTTTTAATGTAGAAGTGTTATTGAATGTGCTATGCTTCTAAAAAGTAACTTTTTTTATAGTTAATGTTTCGTGTGGTATTTACGTGTGTGCATTATGTGGAATATGTAAATTTCAAGAAAGTACCCTTTTAATTTAACTTAAAGAGTTTTGTGAAACATTATATTATTTAAAAATGCAGATTGTCACAAACCACCAAACTTTACACTTTTTTTTCCCTTCATTCATTCTTTTCTTTTGTCTCGTTGGCAACACGAGTTGCAGGGAGATGAGTTTTGTTGTGGATGTTCTAAGAGAATGTTAATTGTAACGCGCGCGACTACCTAAATAAATATTTGTTTTGTGATGTTTATATTATGTGTAATTATTTAGTAGCCCCGAGATTATTGAAATATGTTTTAGAAAGGATAGTTGTGCGTTGTTATAATGTGGTGCCCAACGTGGGGCGAGAACAAAAATAGAAGTTTCGTCATTCGTCCGAAAGACGGTTCTTATGGAAACACATTTACAAGATAAGTATTTTCATATGTAATTGAAACTGTTTAAAACAGGAACTAAAGGAAAATTATTTCGGTCGCCCTGACCAAAGTTATTTCGAATTTCACAAATATCTCGATCATCCAGATCGCATTAAGATTTTCTGAAATTTTGATTCTAAGAAGTTGATCACCCCGATCACATAAGAATTGTTCTCACTCTTGCATACCAGTTCAGTTCCTTTAGTGCCTGCAGATAATTATTTTGTTATGGTATACTTATCCATTTGTATACAGTGTTAGTAGTCAGAGTACTACAGAAATATTAAATAGTTAATGCTTGAATTTAAAAATTTTGATTATCGATTATCAAATTGCTGATATAGTATTTCGCATTTCAAGTTAATTAATATGATGGTGGTTAACATTCCACATTCGAAGGTTTTGTAGCTTCCCGCTACATTGATATGAAGAACAATTTTGAATATAAATAAGTTGATTGAGAGTATTTTGAATACTATTAGTGTTCTATTAACCACATTCCAAAGTGTGTTAAGTTTCGGTTTGAAAGAATTGCATTGGTCTATATGTTATAATAAGCTTAATCGTTGGAAGAATTCTGTGCCAATTTTAAGAACAGTGAATTTTATTTTGATAATAATATTAAAGAATTTATGCCGTACATTTGTTTACAAGCATCAGAAACGAAAGTAAAAAGTGTTCTTATTTTGAATTTTGTTTTATTAGTCTGAGTTGCATTTGAATAATTATGTTTAAAGTGTATTTAAATTAAGTGCTTTTTGAATGGTTTAAAGTATATAAAATGGTGATCTCTGCAAATTAAATAACATAATTTTGAACCCATTTTAATTTAACCCTTAAGTTTTACAGGTAAATTTTTGTGGAAAAAACTGTCACGTTCTCATTTTAATATGGCATTCCTAGCAAAAGGGAAGAAACAATACTTAATTGAACTAGCGGAGGCATTAGATGTCACTATTGGGGAAAATTTTAAAATACTCGAAATAAAGGATGCGATAGTTAAAAGCCCAACGTATGACGCGGAATTTGCGAAAGAGTGTCTGAACCGCATAATAAATGATAGGAAAGAGATCGAGATCGAACAACGTGCTGAGAGAGAGAAGGAACGAACGTGCTGTGAGAGAGAAGGAAAATGAGCGATTGTTTGAAAGAGAAACTCAAAATACAATCTAGTACTAGTACTACTTCCAATAGTACAGATTCGGCAGCCGTGTTATCTTCCAAAGACGTAGACATGCCTAGGTTAGAATTAAGCAAATTACTCCCTAATTTTGACCCTAAAACATCCGACATGAGTTTATTTTTAGACTTACTTGAGAAACAGTTGACATTTTTAAAAGTGCCCTCTTCAAAGTAGGTAGTCTACCTTGTTGGTCTTTTGCCAACTGATATTGCCAAACTAATTGCGAAAGAATCGGCTGACGATGCCCAAAATTATGAGAAAGTTAAAGAAATTCTATTGAGGCGTTTTAAATTAAGTGCTGAGAAATTTCGGCAAATGTTTGCCACACACCGTAAAGATCCAGAAAGCACCTGGAGAGATTTTTATTTCGATTTACAAAATTATTTCGATGGTTGGCTTAAAGAGCTAAAAGTTTCTACTTTCGATGAGCTAAAAGACTTAATTCTATCGGATCAAATTAAAAAGAAGGCCCCTCCAGAGTATAAAGAACATTTTTTGGATCACTGGAGTGAATCGAACAATCCCTTGGAACTTGTTGACAAATTAGATTTATATGAGGAAGCTAGACAGATTAAAATTAAACATGCGAGTAGGGAGCCTCCCGGATTTCATCAACGAGATAATTATAAGCATAATAAAAACAGTCCTAAAAATGCATCATCGAGGAATAGAGTAAGAAATTAAGATAATAGTTAGTTGTTACGGCTGTGCGAAGCCAGGGTTCGTCAAGGCCAAGTGCCCCAACTGCTCTCCCCCTCCTAAAAAAGAATCAGCCGAATTCAGAGCTATTCGTCTTCAGACCCTGTCTATCGATGAACCCCAATCAACTCTTTTGAGTGTTAAAATTAATAGAATAAACGAAATATTGTGTGCTGACACGGGAGCCAGTCACACTATAGCTGGGGAAACATATTATATCGCCTTTTGAGAGAACGAGGAACAGAATTTGAGGTTACTACTATGAAAGTAATCCTCGCTGACGGAATCCGGTAGGAAAGACGTTTGTAAGGCCAAAGTCGAAATTGAAATTGAAGGACGTAGGTTCCTCATAAATTTATTTGCCTTACCTGCTGCAAAAGATAACAGAACGCTTTTAGGAACAGATTTCTTGTGTAGCGCTGGAATTGTTTTAGACCTTATAAATCATAGTTGGTTTTATCACGACAAACCAGAACAAAAATTTAGCTTTAGTTCCGACGACACTTTTAAGTCACCTGAGTCTGTAGAAAATGCTCCGGAAGTTAACACGTTGCGGTTACGAGAAAGTGAGGGAAAACATCTAACCGATGAAGAAAGAGCAGAACTAAATAAATTGGTAGGTAAGTATGATGATATCTTTCGTCTAGGGGAAGACCCGACTCCTATGATACAACATTACATTGATACGGAAAATAACCCTCCTGTTGCTGTTCCACCATATCGCATGTCTCCCGTAAAGAAGGGCATACTTAAGAAAGAGTTAGAGAAACTTCTGGCCAATGGCACAATTGAAGAATGCGAGTCTCCGTATTCTGCACCTGTGGTGCTAGTGCCTAAACCTAATGGTCAAGTTCGACTTTGCGTCGACTATAGGAAGTTGAACTCCATTACAAAAACGTTGAACTCCATTACAAATATCCTTTGCCTAGAATGGATAATTTGCTTCATGAAGCTAAACATACACCGTATATGTCGACCATAGATTTACGATCCGGGTATCACCAAATTGAAGTAAATCCCTCTGACCGGGATAAAACAGCTTTTGTGTGCCCTTTTGGTACGTATAGATATTGCCGTATGCCTTTTGGACTTAAGAACACGCCGGCGACCTTTCAAAGACTAATTGATAACTTCAGAAATTCCCTAAAAGATGTTTTGGTTCTGTCGTACTTAGACGATATAATAATTTTATCTGAAACATTCGAAAAGCATATAGATGACTTAGAAAAGGTGTTTTTAAAATTGCGAGAGTTTAAGTTACATGCTAACAGAGAGAAGTGTAATTTTGCGTGCAACCGAGTGAAATACTTGGGACATTACATTACTAATTCTGGTCTTGAAGTTGACCCAGATAAAGTTGCCGCCATCCAAAATTTGCCTCATCCCAGAAATTTAAAGCAAGTCCAATCCTTTTTACAAACTTGCTCGTGGTACCGAAGATTCGTACCAAACTTCTCTAAAATAGCTAGGCCCTTAAGTAATCTCACGAAGAAAAATGTTACCTGGAAGTGGGGAGAAGAAGAGGAGAACACATTTGAAACCCCAAAGCGTTGTCTGATAAGTCCTCCTGTCCTACGACAAAATGACCCAAATAAGCCATACATCTTACGAACAAATGCTAACAACTACGCTCTTGGAGCAGTTTTGTTACAGGGTGCTGATGCAGACGAAAGCCCTATTGAGTATGCAAGCAGGTTACTCACAAAAGCAGAAAGAAATTACTCCACTACTGAAAAAGAGGCTTTAGCCGCTGTATGGGCCTTGAATAAGTTTCGTGCAAATATTGACGGACAAGAAATCACTGTAGTAACCGACCATCAACCCCTTAGATGGTTGATGAAATTGAAATCTCCTACAGGTCGCCTTGCGCGATGGGCTTTACAAGTACAGGCGTTTAACCTGAACATAGAATATGTGCCTGGTAAAAAGAACGTTGTTGCAGAAATGTTGTCCAGACCATTTTGCCAGCATAAAGAAGAAACCTGTGAAATTTGTTCTATTACTATTGATCTTCCTACTCGAAGCGTTAAAGAAATTCGGGAAGAACAGTTAAAAGATGAAAATGTTAAGAAAATTATCGAATCTTTAGAACGTGTCGATAAAGATGAAGATTGGGCGAATTTGAGTGAAAGAGGTTATCTCATGAATCAAGGCGTTTTATATAGGTATACTCCCGACGTAGATGCAGAAGAAGCCCAGTTAGTGGTGCCGTGTCAAGAAAGAGAAAGAATACTAAAAGAACATCATGATGCTCCGTCCGCAGGCCATTACGGAATTGAGGGAACGTATGACAGAATTTAAAGCGGTACTACTGGACTGGTATGCGAAGATACATTACTGAATATATAAAGAACTGTCCTGAATGTTGTCGTTATAAACCTAGCAACCAAAAACCATCTGGACTGTTGCAAACCCCGATCTACAATCAACGATTTGAAACTCTTTCTATTGATCTATTTGGACCGTTGCCGAAAAGCAACGATAAAAGATGGGTGTTCATAGTGGAAGACTGTACATCCAAATGGGTGGAACTGTTCGCACTAACTTATGCCACAGCTAAAGAGTGTGCAATCACATTAATCGAAGAAGTTTTTCTAAGATACGGACTACCAAGACGTGTCGTCAGTGACAACGGTCCACAATTCATTAGTGCGGTAATGCAAGAAGTTTGCTTCCTGTTGAAAATTAAACCGTCTTTAACTCCAGTTTACCACCCACAAGCTAACCTCTTGGAAAAAAAAATAGGGAACTAAAGCCCCGGCTGTCTATGCTAGTTGGTAACGATCACACAACTTGGTGTGAAAAGTTGCCAGTTATCAGATTCGCCCTAAATTCTGCAAAATGCAGTTCTACCGGTGAAACTGCAGCATACCTTATGTTTCGGCGTGAACCACGAACAATAGACGATGTTACCCATGATTTTAGAAGTGTAGTAGAGAATGATAATTTCGTCCCTGAAATCACGCCTTACTTAAAAAAATTGGCGAAGTTTAGCAAACAGGTCCGGGAAAGCATGGAGACCCATCAAGACCAACACAAACACCAGGCGGATAAAAAACGCAGGAAGGCACCCCCCTTAAAAATAGGTGATAAAGAATGGGTGAACGTTCACCCTCATAGTGAGTCCAAAAATAATAGAACATCAAAGTTCATGCCAAGGCGTGATGGCCCGTACACCATTCCATCACAGAGATCACCTGTCTCTTATACATTAACTGCTAATGATGATTCTACTCCCATAGGTCCTTACCATGATTCATGTTTTACCCCCTATGTAGGACCGGAGGTTACTCCTGTGAATCCCCTGCGAGGCAGAGGCCACCCCAAAAAGAAGGTTCCAGCCCTGCAGAAGCGACCAAGATGTCCACAAGGACAAAATAAACAACGGTCTGCCCCAACAAGGAAACAGCCACCAAGAAAGGCAAGCTGTATGCCGAGGACGACTTATACAGCTTGAGGGGAAGACTGTCACAAACCACCAAACTTTAAACTTTTTTTTTCCCTTCATTCATTCTTTTCTTTTGTCTCGTTGGCAACACGAGTTGCAGAGAGATGAGTTTTGTTGTGGATGTTCTAAGAGAATGTTAATAGTAACGCGCGCGACTACCTAAATAAATATTTGTTTTGTGATGTTTATATTATGTGTAATTATTTAGTAGCCTCGAGATTATTGAAATATGTTTTAGAAAGGATAGTTGTGCGTTGTTATAAGATTAGTTTTTTTCTTTCCACGAAACCACGCACACCCTTTTTCAGGATTCAAATCATCACTACCCAGGTAAGCGATTTTAGTATGTTTTCGGATTACCTGTTGTCTGTCTTGTTGGGAGAAGCGAAGTTTTAATTGTATATCTGAACCTGTGTACATGTCGGGTAGACATTCAAGTTTTTTTCTTCAATGTCGAGACTCCAATGTTAGACCGTGTTAATCGGGCAATTAGTTTATTATTCTTTGGTCGGAGTCTTGACATAGTGGCGTCCGCGACAGGATGAAGTGTTCTATCAGTTTTAATAGTGCATAATGTAAACTACTTTAATGTAGAAACCAGAAGTATATTTAGTTTTGTATTTTGTTTTGATTTGAAGTATAGCATACAGTTTCGGTTTCAAATTTAAGTGTTTCGCTTTGCTTTCAAAAGCGGATATGGGAGCTTTAAAGCCAATTAAATAGTTTTTTTAAGTTGTTTATGATATTTTGTGTTAAATCAGAACTACTTTGTCAAGTGTTACGTTTTGATTTTTAAGTTAAGTACATTGTTTTGATTTCATACTTGAGTTACAGTTTTGTTTTTAAAGAATATTATGGAAGGTTTAAAAGCTTTAAAACTAAAACGTGCGGATTTGCGCATCTCTTTTACTAAAACTGCTAATATTTTGAAATCGGAATTGGTAAAAGAAGATTTTTCTGTAGATTTATTGCGGGATAAATTTACGAAATTAGAAAATGTACATTTAGATATTAAAAATCTGGATGATCGAATTCTTGATTTATTATCTGAGAACTCAGAGGAGGAAATAGCGGAAGAAATCGAGAATCGCGAAGTGTATTCTGATGATTTTATAACTCTTACTAGGCAAATTAATGAAAAATTAGTGGTTTCAGAGGAAGTTAATGTAGATACTTGGTCAAATGATGGCTCTAGTAATTGTTGTAATAAAATTAAGCAGTACAGACTTCCCAAAATCGAATTAAAGAAATTTGATAGGGAATTAATAAACTGGTTACCATTTTGGTCGCAATTTGAAAAAATTCGCAATGACTTAGATTTGTATGAGAGTGATAAATTTTCTTATTTGATTCAGTGTATGAAGCACGGGTCGCGCGCTAAAGAATTTATTGAAAGTTATCCGGGACTTCGGAGAATTATGATAAAGCTGTAATAGCTTTGAAAGAACGGTTCGGGAAACCGGAATTATTGGTAGAGGTCTATGTTAGGGAATTAATAAAATTAATTATTTCCAATGTCAAAGCTGATAACAAAGATAAGCTACCTCTAGATAAACTATATGATAAAATTGAAGCTCATTTAAGGGCGTTAGAATCTTTGGGTTTAAAATCGAACGAAAATACGTCGTGGTTGTTCCCAATGGTAGAGTCGTGTCTGACGGAAGATGTTCTAAAGGCTTGGCAGAGGAGTTCGCTCTTTAACCAGCCTGAAACAACTGATATTTCTCGCCCTAGCAATTTAATGAAGTTTTTGAAGTCTGAAGTAGAGGGTGAGGAAAGATTAAAATTGGCTCGCAGTGGACTCGATAATGGTAAAATTAAAGAAGGTTATCATGATAAAACTAGAAACGAAACCAAAAGTAAATTTAGGAAACAAGCAAATGTTCCCACGGCTACTGGTTTTTTAACAACCAAGGATCATGCTTGTATATTTTGTTGCAAAATGCATGATAGCAAAAATTGTTTTGAGGCTCGCTCATTAACTCTTAAAGAAAGAATTTCTAAAGTTAAAGAGAAGAAATGCTGTTTAAAGTGTCTCGAACCATTTCACATGGCAAATTCGAGTAAAAAATTTGTTAGATGCGTTTCTTGTGGCAAAGCCCATTCAATTATCTTATGTCCAGAAATAAACAATAGAGTAGAATCCCAGGTAGAAAAACCGATTGCAGAGCATTTACAATCGACCACTGCAGGTCAGGCTTGTACTTCGGAAGTAGAATTAATGTCGTTACGGGTAAAAGTCGCAGGTGTTGATAAAATTAGAAATGTTACAGTTTTATTAGACTGTGGTTCACAGAAGTCGTACATTGTAAAGTCATTAGCGATTGAGTTGGGTTTACCAATAGTTTCTAAAGAGACCATTGCTCATACTTTATTTGGAGGCGCAAAAACAGACCCAAAACTGCATAATAAATATCGTGTAAAATTGTGTTCCGCGACTCAGCATACTTTTCCAGATTTAGAATTTGACTTTTTAGACCAAGATGTAATTTGTGGAGATATACCATGTATACAAAAGGGTCTTTTTTTAAAAGAGTTAAAACGTAATAAAATTTGGTTGTCTGATCTGGGATCAAAATGCTCCCAAATTGAAATGTTGATTGAAAGTAACATTTATGGGAAAATTCTCACGGGCCTAGTTAAGCAATTAAAAGGGGGACTGACCGCAGTTTGTACTAAATTAGGCTGGACTGTTTGCGGGAAATTTGAAGATTTTCCTACCCATACAGAGCAACGTGCATCGAATTTGTGTGTTAGTTTAGCTGTCAGGAATTTCAATATTTCCGACCTTTAGAATTTAGAAACTATAGGAATAAAAGATTCCGGGCAAAATTTAACTAAAATTGCTGAGGAGGAAATTGCTCAGGAACAATTTTCGCATCCCCTTACTAGAAATGAAGACGGTCGTTATTGTGTTGGCCTACCTTGGCTGGTCCACAACGAGGAACTGCCATCAAATCGGCATGTGGCAGAAAAACGATTGTTCAGTGTCACGCGAAAACTTAAGTCCCTGAACAAATATGAAATTATGATGAAATTTTTAAGGAATGGATGAACGAGGGTATAATTGAAGAAGTGCCAAATAGTGAACATGATTTAAAAGGACACTATTTGCCCTCTCATCCCGTGTTCAAACGAAATAGTGTTACGACTAAGATAAGACCTGTTTTCGATGCGTCTTGTAAAGTCGGCAGATCACCCTCCCTCAATGATTGTTTATTTAAGGGACCAAATTTGATAGAGGATATCCCGTCTATTTTGTTGAAATTCAGAGAAAAATGCATCTGCGTAACTTCAGATATTAAGCGTGCATTTTTACAAATCGCACTAAGAAAAGAGGATAGGGAATTTTTAAGATTCTTGTGGTGGGAGAAAGATAATATCGTAAAAGTACTTCGCCATATAAGAGTAGTATTTTGAGTGACGTCTAGTCCATTTTTGTTGGGAGCGGTGATTGCATACCATTTGTCACAAGTACCACCAGAACAAAGTTTTATCGCTCAAAAACTAGAAAAATCTCTGTACGTAGATAACTGTGTGACATCAGTGGATAACGAGGAAGAACTCATAAATTTTATGAAATACTCCACTGATATTCTAGCTAAAGCCAAGATGGATTTGCGAATGTGGACCTTTGGTCCAATAAATAAGGATATAGAGTCGAAATTAAGTGATTTGGCCACAGAAACTGCCTTAGAAAATTATGTATCAGTTTTGGGGGTTTTGTGGCACAGGGAGAAGGATAACCTTTCAATTACCATTAAAAATGAAACTCTATCAGAAAACTTATCCAAAAGAGAAATTTTGTCACTTACTCAGACCATTTATGAACCCCTGGGTTTCTTATCACCTGTTGTATTGCAGGGCAAATTAATGTTACAAGAAATTTGGGCGGAAAAGTTGGATTGGGATGCTCCGAGGATGGATCGAGTCAATGGGCGTATGTACCGGGTCAATGCAATCCGGCTGATTTACCTTCCCGCGCATGCTCTCCTCTGGGGTTTAAGGAATATGATTGGTGGAATGTGCCTGTTTTGCTTAATGGCCCTAAAGATAGCTGGCCAAAACTTGAGGTTAAGCCAGATGAAACTTTAGTTTTGTCTGAACTAAGGAAAGGAGCTAATTTAGTCGTGAATATCAATACAGATTCTAAAGAAACTAATTGGTATGAGAAATTTTCTAAATTCTCTAGAATGATAAGAGTTTTAGGTTGGGTAAAACGATTCATAAGTAATTGCCTAAAACAAAATGTAAAAAAAGAATCTGTCTTGTCGGCTTCTGAGATTCAGGAAGCCAAAACGTCACTTCTTTCTCAGATGGAAAGTTTTCCGGGGACTGCAGAATCAGTCCATGGTCTTTTGACTATTGGCCGATTATTTTAAAGGATCAGAGTTGCCTTTTAAGATTGAAAACAAAAATTATAGAAAGAGAGGACTCTTACTCTTTTAAATATCCCATCCTTCTTCCGTCTAAACATAAAATCGTTGAGTGTTTAGTCATGGAATACCATGAAAATTACTCCCATGCAGGTTTTCAAGCGTTGATGGCTATGTTACGTGAAGAATACTGGATTATTTCTTCTAGACGCACCATCAAGAGAATAATAAACAAATGTGTACGTTGTAAGAGATTCACTGTGAAATCGCCTTCAACAGATCCTATCCAGCTACCACTTGACAGAGTTCGTGATGCAGCAGCATTTGAGATAGTGGGGATTGATTTATGTGGTCCTCTGATTCTCAGAGACAAGTCAAAATCCTGGGTAGTTTTGTTCACGTGCGCCATTTACAGAGCTGTCCATCTAGAGCTCATAACATCTATTAGCACAGAAAGCTCCCTACAAGCTTTTCGTCGATTTGTTTGTCGTAGAGGACGCCCCTCAACGGTATATTCCGACAACGGAACTAACTTTACCGGTGCGTCAGCTCTAATGAAAAAAGTAGACTGGAAAAAAATTATTGCCATTCAAACTGTGAAACCCATTCAGTGGAAGTTCATACCACCCACCGCTGCTTGGTGGGGTGGTTGTTGGGAGCGACTGATACGCTCCACTAAAGAATTACTTGTACGTGTGTTAGGGAGATCATCAGTGACTTATGAAGAATTATATACCATTCTTTGTGAGGTGGAATCCGTTTTGAACAATCGTCCTGTAACTTACATTTCCGATGATGCTTCGGACCTCACACCTCTGACAACGTCTATGTTCCTGCAAGACTTAAAACAAACTTCTGGTCTTCCCGAATTCGATAAATGTCGAACGAGACAAACTTTTAGCTCGCCACCGTTTATGCAAAGAACTTATAGAACAATTTCGGAGTAGATTCCGAAAGGAATACTTAGCACATTTAGTGCAAAAGGCGGGTCGAGGTAACTGTCATATAGATGTCGGCGACATCGTCATGATTGGGTCGGACAACCTGAAACGACTTAACTGGCCCATAGCAGGAGTTCAAGAACTTGTACCCGGTAGAGATGGCAGAGTGAGAGTCGCCAAATTAAAAACTCAAAATGGCGAACTTCTCCGACCTGTCAGAAGACTATATCCCTTAGAGGTTCAGTCATCTGTGAAAGGTTTGGCTTTACCTCCAGGTGAAGCTAAAGGTGGGAGTGTTACGAAAACCACCTTTTGAAATATTGTATTTTATTTTTATTTTTGATTTTCAATTTTGCCTGTTTAATATTGTTCTTGCATCTCATAAAAATTGTTTTTTTTTTGTCCAACAGATGGCATAACCATATTGAGTGTGAAAAAATGCTTACGTGTTTCTTTTTATTGTTGTGTGAATAAGCGCGCAATTTGAGCGGTTAAGTTTTTAATGTAGAAGTGTTATTGAATGTGCTATGCTTCTGAAAAGTAACTTTTTTATAGTTAATGTCTGGTGTGGTATTTACGTGTGTGCATTATGTGGAATATGTAAATTTCAAGAAAGTACCCTTTTAATTTAACTTAAAGAGTTTTGTGAAACAATATATTATTTAAAAATGCAGATTAGTTTTTTTTCTTTCCACGAAACCACGCACACCCTTTTTCAGGATTCAAATCATCGCTACCCAGGTAAGCGATTTTAGTATGTTTTCGGATTACTTGTTGTCTGTCTTGTTGGGAGAAGTGAAGTTTTAATTTTATATCTGAACCTGTGTACATGTCGGGTAGACATTCAAGTTTTTTTCTTCCATGTCGAGACTCCAATGTTAGACCGTGTTAATCGGGCAATTAGTTTATTATTCTTTGGTCGGAGTCTTGACACTGATGGGCGCAATGTCGAACGCTATTGTAAATGCATTTCCACTTGTAAATGAGATTATGAAAATAGACTTTCCCGATCATTTGTTCTTTCCTGTCTTTGTGCTTCGATGCTTCACTTTTGACCATAATTTGTTCGTTCCTGTGTTTGTGCTTCGACGCTTCACCTCTGACTATAATTTGTTTTTTCCTGTGTTTGTGCTTCGACGCTTCACGTTTGACCGTAATTTGTTCTTTCCTGTGTTTGTGCTTCGACGCTTCACTTTTGACCATAATTTGTTCTTTCCTCTGTTTGTGCTTCGACGCTTCACTTTTGACCATAATTTGTTCTTTACTGTGTTTGTGCTTCGACGCTTAACTTTTGACCATAATTTGTTCTTTCCTGTGTTTGTGCTTCGATGCTTCACTTTTGACCATACATTCCTATACAACATGTGATTGTTCCAATGTCCTGAACCAGTCCTCAAAGTTTGTACCATGAATTAGCAGTCCTCCTGTATGTAGCTTCTCAATGGTATATTTATTATTTTCTTTTCATCTAAATTTTATATAAAAGAAACGTTTAAAATTCTATGATATATGTTTACACTATTCTGTATATTTTGTACTCGTCTTATGCAATCAACTGTTTGATATATTATTTTTTTATTCATTTTCTAATTCAGTTTAGTATTAATCTCCGTACCAGTGTCGGCTCGTGGGTTATTTAAATGGAGGTTCACAAAACAAATTTCGAAAATTAAATATGTAGATACGGCGCACAATAGAAATTAAAATATATATGCGTTTCCAGCAATTAAAGGAAAGCAATGCACGCATCTGAAAGAAAACAAGTAATATGTTTTGTCTTACATTTCATCACCAAGAGGAGTTTTAGCAAATAATTTTTCAAAGGATACTATTGAAAAATGTCATTGCTTTATCTACGAAACACGTCTTTTACTTCCATCTTAATTATTTACACTAGTTTGTAAAAAGATAATGAAGTGAAAAATGATATAAATACAGAAAGTAATAAGAAAATGAAATAAAAATTAATTAACTAACCGAACTTAACAAACCAAGGGAAAATCCGGAAGAGATACCGCAATAAAATGACCTAGTGTGCACAATGAAAATATGCGATCGAAGTGATATCAGCAGTGCCACAGCTCTTCCCATCTGTCTGCGCTTCTGTAGCCAGAGAGTGTTCAGAATGAAAATTTTCCGTTCGCACGTGCGATTGATTAACGATTGTGCTGTAGCTTCTTTCACTACAGTGCGTTAGCTATAATGAACGTATTTAATAATAATGAGAGACGGGGGAGAGAGTAAAACTCACTTTTTAAAATCACATAAATCTAGAAGTTTACTTAATATTTTTTTATTTAATTTGTTAATGTGTTTAGACTTCAGTTTTTCCATTGAGGGGTTCGCATGCTCATGTGCTCAAATGAAAGAGCCACCATTGCTTCGTACACGTGTATCTTAAATCATTTTATAAAAATAATTAAACAACTTCTATCGTTTTGTGGAATGCAAAATCTATTTCTCTGAGCCAGTGGCTCGGAGATTTCATGAAAACGTTGAGCAATTGAAAAGTAAAAAATAAACTGCAAGTTTGTAAGATTCTTAATCATGAGAAAAAAAGTTTAATTTTTAAGTTGTGTGTTACCAAAAAACCGATAAAAAGAAATAAAAATCTATAAAAAATTAACTACTTTAAGTTTACTAATTTCTGTGTTGATGAGACATATGAGCACCGTATGCACTAAATATCTCTTCAATGTTTTGGTATACAAGGTGGTTCAAAAGATCATGTACAAAAGTCATTTGAGGATGTGACAGGTCACAAGGAGTAAGAATTACACAAGGGGTTGGAAACGCGGTCATGGCAGCGGAACTGCATCGTGACCCTCATGCAAAGAACATATAACATGCGGTGTACAAAATTTCCTTTACTTTACTTCATCTTAAACACTTAATCAAAGTACAAAATACCACTGAAAATTCTTGCAACTCAAAACAAGTGCTCAAAACGTGCCCTTTCAGCCACAATGCATGCTTTACATCGGCGCCGCATAGAATCGCGGACAAATTACGATTGGACGGGAGTCTCCCGAACACGTGTCGATACCTCAACAGAACGTGAGATGTCCATGACCAATGGAAACGGTGTCCCGTACTTACACTCACTTAGGGTACTAGTTATCATCATTGCCGGCACTTCGACAGATCATACCAATGACCTCGTTTGTGGATGCCAATACTTGTCGCCCCTTTGCAGGTTACAATCCAGTTTCAAAACCACCCCTTGTGTAAGTTTTGATTCCCATGACTTGAGTTGGACATGACCTTTTGATCTCTCTCCTGTATACTTAAGGGGTTTCTTCTTTTCTGTCTTCATCATTTGGCTTTGAATTGTATCGATGATACAGAGAATTATTTTTACTACAGATATGATTCTTAAAGTTGCAGTGAAGTCCCATTGACACGTGTTTCTCTTTTGTAGAAATCCAAGTGGCATCAAGAAAAAACGCTTAGCCAGCCAAAGACTCACCTCCCAACAAGTTCAGAAAAATTCTATTCCGGAACTAAATGCAGCGGAATTACTTAATATACTATAGCTAGATTTAGAAAAAAACACTTTAAGGGAATGGATATATTCCCTTATAATCAGCGACGATGCAATAGAATCTTTACTGTGCAACGTTTCAATTGATATCCAGCTTTATTCAGTTCACAACTTTAACCGTCCTGACATGCTGTACAAATATTTCGATATTAATTTAGTCTACCGAAAGTAAAACATCCTATATTTTTTAAAGACCATTGACGTTTCCAGGGCAGTTTGAGATACTTTTAGCCATATTTGATTGTTCTGCACTAAATTTAGGAGAAGACAACAACAAGAATCATCAGTGCAGTGAATTGGCAAAGTGAGTACAGCGAATAAGTAAATTAATTACAGCTTCCAGTTTGTTTGTTTTTTTTCAAACAAAAACTTAATTTTTCAGTTTTTTTTTTTTCAATATTAAGAAATAAATTAAATTTGAATACATATTTTTTAAAGATACAATACTACTTTGATATTTAGGAATAACTGGTTTTTACGACAAAACGATAAAAAAAATGTTCTGTGTATTTACTAAATGTTTCTTAAAACTCAAAATACGAGAATTTAAATTATATTTGAAAGGAACATCTGGAATTACTCTTTATTATACTTTTTTTTCAAGATTTTATCTGTAATATTAAAATATAGCTCGAAATAGAATGTCAAATAACATAAGAGAACTTGCGTATAATGTTTCCTTTCTTTGATGACGTAGAATGCGACAAAGTCATATTCAATAGGCTTCTGAAGAAAAACGACTGCAAGTTTTGTAAAGACGGAATAAAGGATTATTCATAAGTAGGGTGCAGCTCCGTCACTTTTTAAAGTTCGCATTATTACTGCTTCTAGAAACTTGATATTTCTTTTAAGGCCTTCAAATGTTTAGCATTCCGAAAGTAGCACTTAATCTTTAGTCATATACGCATGTTTCCTGGGAAGATAAGAATATATTATTTTTTATTCCACTTCCAGTCTGCCTCTGATAACAACAGATTGAATTTATGAAAAAGAAATTTACTATCCTTAGTAACAGAATCCTTCGGATGTATTGTCAGCTACATTTTAATATTTTCTTTAAAAGCATCACATGCTTTATGACATAAATATCAGTCGAATATGTTTAATTTTAAAGAGACGTTTCAACAAACCGTATTGCAATCACTCCATACAAGTCTCATTTACTTTTTCGATAATAACAAATCTGAGCTATTGAAAATAATGTATATAAAATAATTTCTACGAGTTTCCAATTTTAAGAATATTTATGTATGATTGGTTAAAATCATGTAAAGAAAAGATGCTACATTCAAATCACCCATTCAAACACATATTGTGGTTATTCAGCTTTTTGGAGAAACAGCTATTTTTTGCAAAATATAAGATTCAATGTGCAGGCATTCTCAAGACGTCAAAATTATAGAAAAACTATTCATTGGTTCTATAAATATTTACTTGCAGTTTTAAAATGAAGATTAGAAGGCGTTTTGAATTAGAAAATAAAACAAGTTTAAACACATCAGTTGCAATAGAAGACGAATACATTACAATACTTAAAAACTGTTATTTTAAAAGGCCTATAGAGGGATAAAGATATTAAAAATAATAGCTGGTGGTGGTTCAGTGAAATAAAAATACGTCCTCTCTTAACAAATGATAAACTGTGGAGTGACTTATAAATTGCACCAACAGCAGATTTTACGTTGGCGAGAACAAAAAATTCGCCAAGATAATAAACGCCAATTACAGATCAACCGTAAAATTTAGACCAATAAAATCAAATATATGAAACCGCGAACATGTAATTTAAAAGATGGTGCAGGACATCAAACATAAAAATGCAAAAAAGCGCCAAGAGAGAGGAATCAAAAATTCGTGATGATAACAAATCTGACGTAACCGAATCTATTTTTTATCCCAGAATTGCTCCAAACTGACTGCGATTCAAACATAATAAAGGCTATTGCATGCGGGAAAAATATAATATGAATTTGAAAGCCAAAGTAATTAAAAATGAGAACAGAAAAATCAATAGCACAAGGATCGAAATATATAATCTGATTTAATCTCTCTTTTGATATTTCTTTATTCAACAGTATCGGCAACTTTTCCGAGGTATTAGAGTTTAAAAGGAGAATTTTCGTTTTTTCGACACACCCTAATATACATGCGTATTACGCATTCTGAAAATGGATGAAGTCCAGAGATTAATTCAGGCAAAATACACTTACTTACTATTACTTTTGCCAAACTGTTACATGGCATTAGAGAACAGGTAAGTGAGAAGACTAACTTCACACAGTTAATAAGCCAAGGGAAATAATGCGAAAAAAAATTATTCACACCGTAAAAAAGGCCCCAACATAGTCAAGTGGATAAGACACTGAACATGGCAGGTGGCTGAAATGTGAAGACCCAGGTTCTAGCCTACCGCGAGATTGTCTATCCAATGGCCCTTAGATTTGTGCGCTTTTCTTCCTAACGTAAATGCTGGTTAGAACCCCTGAAATTGTCCTCAGCTCACGGTCAGTCCAAGGCAGGTACCCTTCCTGTATTTTTCTCTTAATACACAATGCAATACTGCCTGGAAAAACATTGTTATAAATTCTAATAGTCACATGGTCTATTACAAATGCACAAGTCATACCATACTACATTTCATCTACCAATAGAAACACTGTAAAGATCCAAAGGTTGCTATTGGTAATGACGTCCGAAACGCAGTTCCGTCAGCGTGCGCTTATTGGTTCTGCAGATTATGACGTGAACTTTCGAGAGCAACCTCTCTGTTTCCTGACGAAAACAATTTTGAAACAATTTCAAGAGTTAAAAGACGATTTGAAGTATAAAATGCGAATTCCAAAAATAGCTAGAATTAGATAAAACATGATATATTACCTCACAGAATTTGATACATTAATTTCATAACATAAATATATACACTAAATTATAATTAAAAATATAAATTATAAAAAAAATCAAATTATAAAAATTTTTCAATCAATGTAAGATCCAATGCAAAAGTTTTCAAATAATTGCATTTAAATGAAGTTGTACATAAAATATATCCAGAAACACGCAAAACACAAATTCATCAAATTTCGACAAAAATATTACAAAGTCACTATTTAATTTGAAAATAATTTATTTTAGCATTTAATATTATTTTATTTAAATTAAATTAAAATTGCTGCGAGTGAAAAAAAGTATTCAAGAGATTGTTTCTGGTCTTAAAATGAGTTTTGCAGTTTTTCCAAATACTTTCTAAACCTTTAAATTTCAGGAATAAATGTTTAGGAATTTTTCAATGAATATTTTCGTTTGAAAAGCAATTTTCCTAGGCTGCAGAAAACTCAAAGGGAATGAATATTATTCAATATTTATGAATCAGAGAATTTCTGGAGAATTTTTTCTTCATATAAATGTGCATGTACACAGCGATGATTCAAATCCGTTTACTGCCTCTTTCTAGGTATGAAAAAATGTAAAATGCATAAATTTACGAATATAAAAATAATATTCTTCACAACTAGCATATTTGAATTTTAATTGGTCCTTAACAAGATATTAGATGTGCATCTAATTCATTTAGTTTAGTAATTATTAAGTACGCTTTTATTTTAGGAGAGTCAGAATACGACTGTTTTTTTTTTATTATTATTTAATAGGTTTAGTGCCATTTTATCTCTGAAGAGCATTTCCTTATGTAATATGATTAAAATCAAGAAAATTAAATTATAAATTTACGGTATTACATGCATTGTTCTACCATTTTTCTAAAGAGATTTAAGAATTTTTTTGAGAGTGATTGTTATAAAATTATGTTGTAAAATTTCTGTTTTCTGCAGTAAAATCTCTTTAGATTTAAAAATATAATTAAAAAATAGGTGTGTGTTTATAAAATATTTCTAATTCATAAACACAGTATACCCTCTTATACTCATTTTTACTAGTGTCCGAGCATTTGGCCCAAAATGTACGAGAACAATAAATGGATGTCTGGCATTTTTCTGCCGGCTTTGCCCATTGATACTGAATAAAGACTAATACTGTTAGGGTTCGCTGCCAATGTGGCGGGCAAATTTCTTAGCTAGTGGCGCTCTTAAAATGTCCAATAGTCCTGTTGGTGTTCTTTTGCTGTTTTGAGAGTCTTGTTTGGCTGTGGTATGGAATGATAATTTTCGATATAATGCGAAGTTGGTATTCTAGCCAACGATTTCTTTTAGTGCAGATATGGTTCTTTTTTAATGTCACACATGTTTCCCAAATAATTTTTGGATGCGCGTAAATCGAGTAAGAGGTTTTTGACGCTACGTTATTAATAGACTATATTTTTGGCCGATACCAAGTCTTGAAGTGAACATCTCGCTTTGCTCGGAGTCTGCTAATTTAGCCAATTCCAGATAAGAGACCTGTCTCCTGAAATCGACACCTCAAGTGGTATCGTTTGAACATAGATAACATTGGAATCACGACAGATTTTGCGTGCCCCCAGCTCCCATTAGCGTACGCGGCCCCACAGTAGTGAGACGAGAAAGGAGTTCAACCTCCTAAGCATTGGATAAGTCGGTGCTGCTTCACTTTACGTGTACTTACGGGGCATGTTTGTAGAAGAGCTGATAAAGGCAACACAGGTTTTATCACAGACTAGTTACTGATACTACTATATAATGCTAGTTGCTTTGCCCTTCCCAAGTGCATTAAATGTTAGGAAATAATTGCCAAAAAAATCGTCGGCTAATGTCAATCACCGATGGACTCATCTGATTAGTTTTTCACAAGTACACGTGTTTTTTAATAGCTAAGAAATTTTCCCCATTTCTAATCGTATATAATTTTGCTGTATAAGGCTATGTTTAACTGAACATTTTAAGTTTAATTTTAAGTATTTCATTAAAATATAATTATTATATTTGTTTGTTTGTCTGTTTTTCATGGATTAATCGGGTCTAGGCACTTCTGAATTTTACAGCATTTTGTACCAACCCCCAACTGCCGATTAGATCGACAGCGGCAGCACCTGCCAAGAATGTTAATTACTACCACACACTCTAGTAGAAAACTAGAGTCTAGTAGTCTACTAGAAAAAGTTCATCTCTACCTCATTCAGGAACCGACAGGTGGCAGCACTACCGATCGCAAACGGAGCTTCTTAATTTCGACACAAGTATCAAGCAGAAGACTCAAAGCTTAGTTTTGATACCCCCAGAGGTATCGTTTTGTATGGAAACTTGGAGGACATTGCGACCACGACGTACTTAATAACGTTTCCCAGTAGCCATTAGCGAGCGCAGTGGCCCCTACTAGCAATTTTGCTCGCTCTACCGCCGGCCACGTAGCCAGCCAATGATGGCCCGAGCAAAATTGCTTGTAGGGGCGGCTCCTCCATTTGAGTACATGAGCACGTGAACCCCCAAATGAAAAACTGAAGAATAAACACATTAACAAATTAATTTTAAAGCAAATATTAAGCACACTTTTATAATTATGTGAATTTAAAATGTGAGTTTTACCCCCCCCCCCCCTACTCCCACTATTATTAAATACGCTTATTATAGCTAACGCACTGTAGTGTAGGTTACTACAACAGAGACTAATCAGTCGCACGTGCGAACAGACATTTTTTCTTTGAACTTCTCTCTGGGATAAGAAGCCCAGACAGCTGGGAGAAAGCACGACACTCCAGAAATCTGTCCGTTCGCACAATTTTATTGTGCACCCATGGCCACTTTTTTGCGGTATCGCTACCGGGTTTTGCCTTGGTTTTTTACGTTCGGTTAGTTAAATAATTTTTATTTCATTTTCTTAATATATATATATATATATTTTTTTTTTTCTTACAATTTTTCAATACATTATTTTTTTACAAACTAGTGTAAATAATTAAGATACGTGTTTCGGAGCTAAAGCAATGGCATTTTTCAATATTATCCTTTGAAAAAAAAATGAGTCAAGACAGCACCTTTGCTAAAACTTATCTTGATGACGAAATGTAAGACCCAAGATGACTTGTTTTCTTTCAGCTGTGTGCATTGGTTTCCTTTAACTGCTGGAAACGCAAATCTATTTTAATTTGTAAGGTGCGCCGTATCTGCATATTTAATTTTCAAAATTTGTTTTGTGAACCTCCTTTTAAATCACCCACGAGCCGCCACTGCATTAGCGAGTACTGCGGTCTTTGGTTGTGCACTGAAACCTGTGGCGTTTGGTTTTGTGGGGTAATCAGTACCATGTTTTGTCACCTGCATTATAATAACGGAAATAGTATTTTTTTCAGGATAAAAGATATTCTATTTGTTAACTCAGGGTATAAGCTATCTCCACTCTAAATTTCAGTCAAATCTGCCCAGATGTTGTAGCGTAACAAGAGTAATAAACATACAGAATGACAAACTTTCGAATTTATGATATTAGTCTGACAGAAGAAAAATAAATACATTTAAACTCCAATTTATATACTGTCTTGTGCATGCTTAGCCATATTCCAAATTAGAATATTTTCTCGATTTATTCGACATGTATTAATGAAGTTAGATAAAAAAAATAATCTGCATACATTAAAAAAAACCATTGTTTTACTCATAATTAAGGAAAAAAAGCAATGAAAGTGACAAAAAAAGTTTTTGTTTTATAAACTTGTTTGATTTTGTAATTCATTATATAACTGAGAGCAGCGTTACCCTAAAGATTATACAATACTTGGGATTTCTGCCAGTTTTCTGAACTTTCGAGTCGTGATTACGTTTGAGAAATTTAACAGCTGTTGTGTAGTCATTACCATTTTCGATGTAAATGTGATTTCAAATTTAAAGCTACCGTTTGTATTTCGCAGGTTAAAAGTTGAATCGGTAACAATTAAAATAAACTGTTTGTATATAAATTGTTACAAATAACTTTCAAATATGCAGAATTTATTTATTATGGCTTATTCTACTCTTGAAAAATGCCTGTTGTGATAGAGTCACTACTGCATCGCGTATTGATTTGAAATTATCTACATAATTTCATTATCTAATGAAGAACATTCTGTTTTTAAATATTTTATTGAGGCTTAAAAAACAGCTTTTACATGAGTTACTAAGCAATATGATCAAAAACATGCCTGAGCTAGACTTGCATGAGGAGCGTGTTTAGTGCATGAAGTATTGCATGAAGTATTGCATGTGTATGGCTACATTGCTGAAAGCACTGATTTTCCTAATGTGTTCTGTACGGGACTTTCAAGCTAAAACAATCTTCATTTTCACTGTATCACACATGCTTATTCTGTTGTTGTACATATGATTTTATTAAGAGCTTTCTTATTGGATTTTTTACTCTTGAAATTACTCACAACTAAAAATACGGGAGTTGCTTGCAATTCAATGAAACTCTAATCCTGTGCACGCTTACAAAAAAGAACTAAATTCGCTCCGAAGGAACTAAAATCGCTCCAGACTTAAAAGAGACACATCTATCCTAAATTTAAATTTTTCAGAGTTGTTTTACTTTGTTCGGAGCAAATTTAGCTCTTTTTTTAGGGGAGCGTTGCGAATGGGGCGCACAGCAACATAAGAATAATCTGAAAATTCGGGATAATTCTTAGGGATGGACGCGAGACGCGAGAATTCTCGAATTGTCTCGTGAGACCAGACGCGAGACGAGACAGGCATTTTTTTGCGAGACGAGACGAGAAAAAAAATATTTTGCGGAACGAGATTTCCCGCGAGAATTCTCGCATTTTATTCCGTCTCGCATAAATACGATCTGAAAAGCGACATTTTGCCTGAAGCCTCTACCGTTTAACTTGCGTCTCCTTCGTTTTCGGTCCTGGTATACTATCAGCACTCTACAATACGCACAAACACGTAACATTTAAAATTAGAACAGACGAGAGATATACAAAACACACAAAGGAGAGGATAAAGAAAGAGGCGGAAAAAAAAAGAAAACAGAGAAAAGTTGAAAGAAAAATAATAAGTAAATAGGAAAGGCGGTACGGTATGTTCAAATCTGACCACTTTTAGACGGGACCCGGGGCATTAAGTTTGGGGCCCCCCTTACTATCCACTTTTTTGCGCATTAAGCCCCTTTACTGAGCCCCCCTTTTTTAAGCATTTTAACCCAGTTTTGACCGCTATTGTACTCGAAAATTGCATTTCAGTTAACTGTAGTTTTTGTACTTTAATCGAATCGTATTTATCACCCCCAAAAAATATCTCTAACTTGATATAGTGATAGACAATTAGGTAATACCTATATTATAGGGGAAATTCAGTTTTTCCCCACAATTACTATTTCAGTACATATGAATTTATAATTTAGATAATCGGTATATATATGGGCCCCCTTTTTCTTCAGGGGCACCGGACTACCGCCCCCCTTTGCCCCTGTGATAATCGGGTTTCGGGTATATCAGAGAGAGATTAGAAGTAGAGCAACTTGCATTCGCATTGATGCTTAGTTTAAGTAGGTTGAAATATGGTTGAATATCCTTGCTTGAAATATCCTTGTACCGATAATTTTCCAATAATTGATCATTTTCCGTTTGAAGAAGAAAAATGTTTTAATTTTCAGAAATTTCAGGAGAAAACGGTAAATTTCTATGTTAGGCAGCCGTCGCCTGCTGCTTGGAAAATGAATTCTACAAAGCTTTTTGAGCTGGCGATGGTAACCGTTTGAACGTTTTGAAAAATGGATTTTCGTTAAGCATTTTACATGGAAAAAATATTGGTACAAACGCACTCTTATAAGTAACTAAATATCAAATTCTAATTAATTACTTTTTTAATAAAGAATTCATTTTCATAAGCAAGAGTGTTTCAAGTAATATTCATAAATGTAGGAATTGCTAGAAAGTAAATTCTGTGTTTTGTGTGCGTGTGTGTGATTGTTTTGGGTTTTTTTTTTTTTTTTCAAATATGGAACGGAAAATCAGTAATTTTTAGACATTTTTAGCAGCCAATGTATTTCTATTCCCTTTTTTAATGTTTGCCGGCATATCTATAAAAAATATTAACCGATATGGGAAGTAGCTGAAGAGTAAATATTGTTATTACTTACATACCTTTGTGAAAACTGAAATTAATTTCTTGCCAATCCAATAATTTGACAATGTTAATAATAAGAGAACAAAACTTTGTAATGAATTTCAGATTGCAAATCATGAAAATAATTCCTCTTTCCAAGTCCTTTTGTGAGACTAAAATAACAAGTTCACATCACTTCAACCTTTGGCTAAGCGGAAACGAGTCAAATAGCGTCTAGGGTATTAGAGCAATAGTCTCTCCGATAGGTTGAGGGTTCGATTCTAGGGATAGCAGAATAACGTTTTATTCAACAGCTTTAGTTAAACGGAAAGTTACCATCCACGAAACAGAAAAACCATGAACAGAGCGACTTTCTTCTGACAAGTTTGCTGCCAGTCGTTTTTCCGTTAATTTTTAGATATACAGGGTTTGTCACGATTCCCTCCCGCGTTTGGAAGGCTTATAAAAAAGTATATTACCAATACAGCAGCAAAGATGACTTTATCGGATAAAGAACTGTTACAAGATTTGTTTCATAACTGTTCTATATGTGAACCTTTTGTGTTGCGGTAGATATTAAGTCTAAAATCAAATTTTCCCTCGCCACACTCACGTGACGATGAATGATGGTCTTTTAGCGCGAATCTTGCAAATCACGTGGCATAGGGGCACGAACTCACGATCTTTTATGTAACCCCTTAAAAAAATCGCATGGAGTTAGGTTAAAAGTGCGAGGTGTCCACGGAAGGAGGTGATTGTCGTCGCCAGAACCTCGACCGATCCAATGACGCGGAAACTCGTTATTTGTGAGACAAAACTTGTATTGTTTCTTTCTCCAGTAAAATCAACTTTGTTGCAGCATTGGTAATGCATTTTTTTATAAGCCTTACAAACCTGGTTGGGAATTGTGACACATCCTGTATTTTAAACAGTGTACTTGAGTTTTATTTCTTTCTAATGGTGTTCCAATGATTTCCGATAATTTTATGGTGTCTCGATGATTTTGAGCTTACAAAGAGTAGCCTTTCTAAATCATTTCTCTAACCTTTCTAATTCATACTTCATACCATTGGAAAACATAAGTTACATCACATTTCAGTCTCTGTAAACCACAATTTTAAATGATTTATGAACCTCGTCGCTTCTTAATGCTCTTGCATTTTACTGCTTATTTTATTCCACACGATATTATCGTACAGTGCAGCTAGAAATCGTTAAAAAAACATAGAGTTGCATGCTCACGTCTACAACTCAAACATAAAAAAATAAATATATATCCTTACTCTACTAAATTACTTTCTTTAAAATGTATGTTTCAGAGGGTTATGCTTGTACTTTAGGTACATTTTACCTATAAAATGTTACAAAGTTATGGGATTTCTTTTAAAGTATGCAATTTCGTGCAGAAAGTAGTTGTACACAATGCTACGTTTGCCTTGGGAACTTCTGCCAAAAATAGCCAAAAGAAAAATTTTGTTAAAATTTTAAAATGATCAATAGTTTTTTATACTTTTTAAGAAAATATTTTATACTCGTAATACCATATCTGTGTATTTGATATTGCCTCGAAGAACTTAAACCATTGCATTGAAAGTTTAGCATAAAGGATATATACACCTTCTGCAAAATATTTCAAATTAAACCTGAAATGGGCATCCAAAAATTGCATTTTAACGTTAAGAAATATATTAATCAGCCTTTGGATAAGTATATTTTTTATATATTTCTTTTTTTATGTGTTTCTAATTCTAGAAGTATTTAGTTTCAATACTTCTAGACAGGAAACTTGAACCATGCTGCATTTCTCCATAGAAACCTTTCCCTTGCATACTGCAAAATATCAAAAGGGAAAAAAAAGTTTCCGGAAGGTATCTTACATGTAAGCTTTGAATTTCACTGAAAAAAAGGAGATTGTCAACCTGCTCCATGTTTCGCCTGACTTTATCTTTTTCTCTAACTCTCTTTTCTATCTCACTTTTGTCCAAAATGACATTTTGTCTGACGTGGCGTATTTTTCGCAGGCTGGAAGATTGTTTGTGGCAAAGTTCTATTCTTATTTCTTGTTCCGATGTTCTTTAAACGGAAGCCTTCCAGTGGAGTTTTGTGCGTGGTTTTACGGTTCAAGAAAATATATCCCAATTCATCAGAGAGAAATTTATTGTAATGATCCTGCAGATATGTGATTGTTTCTTGTTATAATTATACGCTTTTCTGTCCTTTTTCTTTTTTTTTTTATAATACGTCTGAAAAATACTTAAACAAACATTTTTCTGTTTATTTAGATTTTAATTTAAATAATCATTTAATTTTAAATTTTAAGAAGTAAATAAATTATATGATGATTTCAAAATATTTAGTTTCTTTAATTTCTTTGGTATTATCTCATTATTGTTATGGATTTTGTTAATGATTTATATATTTTTGGTTCTTTTCTACTGACAAATATTGACGCTTAATATCTGCAATGCATTTCGGTTTTTGATGCTTTTAAAAATGCCACATTTCTTCTCATTGAACTACCAATGAATAAAAATAAAATATTGATAACAAATGAATATATTTTAGAAAAATATTCTTGTAATACAAATGCTTCTATTAAAAGTGTTTGCATTCCATTCTCTTTTTACACGGTTTCAAAATAACACGGTGTAAAATTAACAGCGAAACGCAATTTTTCAAACTTTATTTCTACAATTCTTATACGACTGTTGTATATATTGAGGTTGTTTATAAAGTCTTTACACAACATTTAGAAGTATGTTTGAATTCCAGTTTCTTTGCAGTTGATCTGAAAGATTTTTGTCAACAGAGCAAATAATCGCCATTGTTTGTGCCCGTGTCCGTGCATTAATGTATCAGCAGGTGGAGGACTTCACTTCCCACTCTACCTTGGGTTCCATGATCAACAGACTTATCCCTAGAACTTTTCGCAAGGGTTTTTGTCAAATCCAAAGTGTACCGAGCACCCAAAGTGTACCAAGCAATATCCAAGCAGTATCCTGCTTGGACAGTGCTTGGGAGGTATACCTCCTCTCTCGGTTGGACTCTTATGGGTCCATGTACGCTAATGGGAGCTGGTGCACGTAAAATCCGTCGTGACTCCAATGCCCTCCATGTTCAAATGATATCTCTGCGAGTGCCGATTTCTGGTGGCTGGTTAGTCCCTCATCTGTAATGGGTTCAAAATTAGTTACCAACAGGCAGAAGTCCAGCCCCTCGGGGGCAATGTCACCTTTTTCCATGTATAGACCGATCGTCTGTTCATGGACATGAGAACAACAAACAACTGAGTAAAGATACGGAACCCTCCATATTCAAATGATACCTCTGAAAGCGCTGATTTCAGGTGGTTTGTTTGTCCCTCATCTGTAATTGGTTCAAAAGTAGGTACCAATAGACAGATGTCCGATTCCCCCGAGGGCAAATGGCACCTCTTTCCATGAATAGTGCGATCACCTGTCCATGGCCACGGGAACAACAAACAACTGAGTAAAGATTTGCAGCCGTCCAATTTCAAATGATATCTCTGACAGTGCCGATTTCAGATAGTTTGTTGATCCCTCATCTGTAATTGATTCCAAAATAGGTACCAACAGGCGGAAGTCTAATCCCCTTAGAAGCAATGGCACCTCTTTCAAGGGATAGTACGATTGTTTGTCCATGGACACGAGAGCAACAATCAACTAAGTAAAGATTCGCAGCACTGATCACCAAAAACTTTACACAAGTTGTTCCGTGATGTACTGGAACGGTGTCATTCGTGCGGAGACACTCAGGGGGGTCATGTTGAATCATACTAATTTACTATTCTATTTAGAGTTCTAATTTTGTATTCTATTATGTTGCGTTTTCATGTAAATAACTTGCATTTCAGACTAAAGGTCGTTTAAGAACAAATGCATAGATACTTTATAAACTCCCTGTTCAGTGAAGAAACCATAGAATTGCACGCTTTTAGGCAGCTACCATTGCAAGATGTCAAGCTCATTGTTCTAACGATGTCGTAAATTTCCTGGATCAGTACATTTCGAGATTTTTAAGGAATATAGCATTTTTCTATATAATTGCAAAATGTTATGTCAGTTGTATCAACTGTGTCACAGGTCTTTTTCAACAAAATTATGAAAAATAATTACCTAAGTTATGGGTGCAGAAAACATAAAATCAGCAGTTGAGACTTCATTTTTCCTATGCGCATATATGTGAAAATTTTGCAATCAAATCGCAAGAAATCATATCTAATAGATAAACACACAAAAATATCCTCCCGGTATCTCACATAAAATGTTTCAATTTCACTGTAAAAAAAGGGAAATTTTCAACTTGCTACATGTTTCGCCTGACTTTATCTTTTTCCCTAAATCTCTTCTTCTATCTCACTTTTGTCCAAAATGATATTCTGTCCGACTTGGCGTATTTTTTGCAGGCGGGAAAATTGTTTGTGGCAAAGTCCTCTTCTTTATTTTTTTGCTCCTCAGTTTTTTTAAGCGGAATCAATAACGTGTAGTTTTAGACGTTGTATTAGGATTCAAGAAATATTTAAAATACATCAGTGAGAATTTTAAGGCATTGGTCCAGCAGATTAGCGTTCGTGTCAGGTTATAATTAAAATTTAGTTTTCAGAATATACCCGTCAAATTTATGTTTTAAGTATATACAGAGTGTCCAGTGCTAACGGTGCCCAATGGCTATTTCCTAAACCGTTAGTTAGATATACATAGTTCCAATCGCAAAGAGTCTCTAAATTTTATAAACTATTATATCAGAAACAATCGAAGTCTATAAATCAATACCTATAAAAATTACGAAACTTAAATTTTTATACGGTCCACGATCCTATCAGTTACATTTAGGAAATTTTTTGTATACAATTTCATGCACGGTTTTAAAAAAAATCGCCCTTCTACGACCAAAATTCACCGAGTTATGAAGCAGCAACATTTTGACTCGAATTACTCTTACTCGTTTAAAAATTTCCCTTTACAGTAAACAGTTAGGGGATCATATAAATATTAGAATTTTAAGTTATAGGTTATGTAGTTTTATTTTCTGGCATAATGCGGAGAAAGAAGCAAAACTTCCTAATTTTTAAGCAAAAGGTTTTAGTCAGGCTGTTTAAAAATCTATCCGGGATCATATTTACTAAGTCGTATTTATGTGTAGCACGCATATGTGTAACACTGAGTATGCTACGCAAACTACAGGAAGAGATTTCTACAGGGGGGCATATTTGTATTGCAGCCGAATGAAGTTATGAGCAAATGTTACGCTAACAGGATTTGTAATATTATTTTAAGTTTCTAAAATGCATATATCCGTACTTTAAAATGTTTAATTTTCTAATTAAATAGTTAATAAGGTGTTTTATTCTCTTGTTTTGTATTTTAAGTTATTTAACACCAGTTCATTCAAAAAATTCTGAAAACAGTACATAACTATTTTCAGTATATGTGAATTTATTGGATACACGTAGCTAAACGTTAATCTTATTTATTGCAATCAACAATCGTAAAATAGTTGATGAAATTTCTAATTATATTAAAAGGCTCAAAACCATGTACATTAATTTTTCTCAAATTCAATTTGCATACAGCCTCTATTTCGCATCTCGAAAAGTACTATTACTTTAAGCAGCTGTAACTCGGTGAATTTCGGTCGTAGAAGGACGAATAAAAAAAAAATTATCGCGTAAAATTACGTAAGGAAAAATTTTCTAAATATAACTGATAGGACCCGGGAAATGTATAAAAATTAAAAATTACCAAAAAGGATGGCACAGCAAATTTGGAACGATCATTTTTTGCTTTTAAGATTTTGTTTATTTATTTAGGATGTCGCATAGACATATTGTTAATAAAATTATGTGGCGCAGTTTGTAAGGAGAAATTATAAATTGTTTCACAAGTGTTTGGCATGATTAGGCTTTAGGCTTTCAAAATCCTCTGATACCTATACATTTTTTTAAAGAATAGATTTAAAGGTTTTACTTTAATAAACGCCAAGAACGTTATATCTAAAATATAAGGCTTTTTAACGAATAAAATGAGAAAAATATTTTGATACACCTTAAAAATTTCGAAACCTATAATTAAAATCTTTCGTGAGCAATAATTTAAAATATTTTAATTGAATCAGAAATATCAAAAGTGAAATAAAATTTAAAAACATTAAAAACAATTCCCGATCGAAAAATACTCGTTAGATCTATAAAAGGCTTATTTGATGCACTTATAAGAAAAAAAAAATGTTCTAAGCTTCAGAGACTTCCTAACCAACCATTTTCGAAATTCTAGTGTAAAATCTTCTTTCTCATTATACCCTGGGGACCGATTTGTTTGGGGCTCACCAATGTGTCTTTAACTGAGACATTTTCACAGATTTCCGCCATAGAGGAATTACGTGCAAATGCTTAGTTGAGTCTCTAATGTTTATATACTAATGGCTTAGGCGTATTTACTCCGAGTAAAATAAAAATATCATTACTCATGAAATGAGGACATTTATACACCTTTAAATTTTCCGCAACAATTGTATTGTCTCTTAAATCCGTAAATTATTTCCAGGGGATACATTCATCTAAGCTGATACTTTTTTTATATTGTAATTTTTTTTTTTTTGTTCGTAAATGCATCAATTGATTGTTAATGACAGCGTGGTAGATATACGTTACTTACATTTGAATTAACTGAGTATAATATGATCAGTTTTAGCTCTCTATTTCTTTTACTAGCAGAAACTTTATTGATTGTATTAATTTTAAGGATCTTTTTTTAATTATTTGAAGCGGTGAAAAGAATAAGAACATAAAATTCCTCGCTCTGCAAAGCATATTAATATCGATGCATATTTTTTCCTTCTGATTAACGCAAATTAATTATTAAATAGAATAAATTATTACTACATATACATATTTTTTATTATTCCGATTTGTGCGAATTAAGGACAGGTGGGGCAATTATGACTACAATTTAAAACTAAGAGCATATCAAAATTTTCAGTAAACGGATTTAATACTTTTGTGTTCAAGTAGGTTATTTCATTTAAATTTCTGCTTGTAAACTATTTAAGCGTTTCTGACATGTATTTTGCATTTTCTGAAATTGTGTTCATGGTCACAATTACTTCTTCTTCTTTTTTTTTTTTTGAAGGTGGGGTAAATATGACCATGTTTACAAACATGGTAGGGCAAGGCATTCTGACAAGGAAAAGCACATGCCTGTCTTATATCATTAAATAAGTATTCAGAAAAAGTAATTTTAAGATATTCGATTTACGTGTTACATTTCGTTAAAAAAAATGGAAATGTGCTACTGATTCTTTTTTAAAATTTCAAATGCTTAAAACTTAACTGCCATGACCTATGAACAGAGCCAGAAGTACATTCCAAAATATTAAAAAGTATACATACAAAGCGGCATTTCATACTAGATCTAAGTGGAGCTCGTGGTGATCGGTACAGTAGTTTGTTCGAGGTTTACAAAGAAGCAGGAAGAAAAGCTATGACGGCGATGTCTGGGCAATACAGGGACATCCAATACCCTTCAGATTTTAACTGTCTAAACTGGATGAGTTATCTAACTGGTCAATTCCTAGGCTGCATTTCGGCTCTTAGCAGTAACAGCACTAGCGACTGTCTCCTCACTATTCATTGCCGATATAAGCTGGCAGAATTGATCGAGACCGGTTGGGTCGTTTTCTTTCAATGGATACCCAGAAATGTTGAAGTTTTGGGCAGCGAGAAGAACCATGACCTAGCAACACGGGGTGCTGCCTTGGAACAGCCATTAATACCAGCCAAACTTAAAGAACCACATAAGAAAATAATTGTTGCAATTAATAAAACTACGAAAAATTCTCTGATTAATCAACGTAGCGGAAAACGATGGGAATAACTGACGATATCGGTGTTAGTATGAATTACCTAGAGAAATCCATATCTACACCACATTGGCCTATCTGCTAAAGAAGTATACATTCTTGCAAATCATTCACGTTAAATGGTGGGCATCTTCTCGCCTACTAACACCTGATATCTGTGTACAGCTCTAAGAGGCTCGAAATCAAATGGCTGTACGCGCAAGGACATGGGTTGGCTGGAAGAGAAGATATTAAAAGTGTACCAGATAAGAGTTTGAAATAAAAATAAATGAGACATATACTCAAGCATGTGATTTAAACCATGGCCAAAAATAGTTACTTTCTTCTAATCAAATAAAAAGATAGTTTACATTATGTCGTAACTCATTATGAGAACAGCCGCGTTACAAAAATGAAGTTTCCATTGGTTTATACTTTTCGTGTGAACATACGTCACTCGGAAAATTTTCGTGTCTATCTGCAGTCACGAGTTTTATATTGCTCTTTTGTAAAACTTCTGTTACTGAAAAAAATAAATGTCCAGACCGACAACATTCCAGGAATATTTTCTGTCTCAAACATTTAATTTGACTAATTTTTATTTCCTGGTATTATTGTGGTCTTATAAGGCAAATTGCTTGATTCAATTTCTCAAAATTGAAATCTTTACAATTTTTCAAATGATCTTAAAATTCAATATTTTTTTCTTTTATAAAAAGAATATGGTTTTAAACATATCTTGGCAGCAAAAACCATTTTGATTTGATTAATAGAAATTATAAACTTATTACTCAATTTTCATCAACTTTTTGCACACCAGAGTAAATCTAATAACTAACAAAATCAAGAATAGTAAATTGCTCTAACAGACGTTGTACGCGGTAGTATAAAGAAAAATCAGGTGATTATAATTACACCAATTTTTAGAAATTTTGTGATTTTACTGGAATAATTATTTCTTTTTTAAATTTTAAGTAAATAATAAAAAAAAACATTTTTTTTTTTAATCTTAAGTGTTCTTAAAAGGTAAAATAAATTAAAACAGTTCTTTTCCTGTAATTTCACTAAGTTACAATTTGCAAAAAGTTGTTCTATTTTTCCTCACCTGAAACTAATTATTGATTGCAATAAAGTGTTACAACACATGTGTATAACAATTTAAGAAATCTGATATCATATAATCTTATAGCTATGGAATATTCTCTTTAAACTTAAAATTTTAATAATCTGATTCCAAAGGGAAAGAACCTTATGTATTTACCATTCTTGATCTAGTTGTGCCATTAGACAGATGCTCTAAAGGAAGTAGGCTAACGTAGGATAATTTTGCTAATAAAACGGTAGTTTTCAGATATTGAAAAAAAAGTGAATTAGTTTACTTTTTCTACCATATCTTTGCCAATTGGACTTGTAGTTTTAAAGTCCTCTGGATCATAGTTACATTCAATATTCATTTTATTTCATCTCTATGCCTCTTATTATTATTACAGTGTACATGAGCTAAAGAACAAGAGTTATGTGAGACTGTATTGAAAAAAAAAATGACCCATTTGATAAAAATCTAAGGTATAACATCTTATTTTATTTTTTCTATTATACACTGCTGGCCACCCAAATTGCAACACCAAGAAAAACAAGAGATATCACAACAAAATTTATTGTGTAGATAACATGTTGACCAAGTAACAAATGATTAAATTTACAGCATTCTATGAAGCGTGGTTCCTGCCAAAATCAGTACCCAGAGTAGCCGCCGTTGTTGGAGATCACAGCTGCCACACGCCTCGGCATTGATTCAAAGAGACTTTGAATGTGTTCTTGGGGTACAGCAGACCAAGCAGCTTCCACACGTTGCCAAAGTTGATCTGGTGTGACAGCTGGGGATGAACTCTGGGTCAGTCGTTGAGCAACCATGGACCACATGTTTTCTATCGGCGAAAGATCCGGAGAGCGCGCCGGCCAGGGAAGCAATTCAATCTGGTGATTGACGAAGAACCCTTGGACAATGCGTGCCACGTGTGGCCGTGCATTATCCTGCTGAAATATGGCTGTTGGCAAGCCCTGAAGGTAAGAAAGGACAACTGGCTCCAACACCTCGGAGATGTAGCGCTGGCTGGTTAAAGTACCGGCAATGCGTACTAGAGGAGTGCGAGAGAGATATCCGATACCGCCCCATACCATAATACCCGGTGCAGGACCAGTGTGACGGTGCATAATGCAGCTGTTCAGCATCCTCTCTCCACGGTGTCTCCAGACTCGAATCCGACCGTCGTGGTGTTGCATACAGAAGCGTGACTCGTCAGTAAAGAGAATTTCATTCCATTCTGTCGTCCACATCCTTCTTTCATCGCACCATTGGCGGCGGAGACGTCTGTGGTTCCGCGTCAGAGGTAGACAAAGCAACGGACGTCTTGCGGACAGACCATTCTGCTGTAAACGACGTCGAATGGTACGCGCAGACACTGGATGATGCGTTACAGACTGAATCTGCTGTGATATGGTTCGTGATGTGACTGAGCGGTCCGTCACTGCCATGCGTACAATCTGCCTGTCATCACGTGACGTGGTGCACTGAGGTCGATGCGGTCGATCACGTCTGTCCGTCGTACCCTCCTGCACCCAACGATCACATATCCGCATCACAGTTGTTTGGTTTCGTCCAATACGACGACCGATTTCCCTGAAAGATAACCCACAATCTCGGTATGCCACTATCCTTCCTCTGTCAAACTCGGATACTTGATCAAAAGATGATCGTTGTTTCCTACGAGGCATAATTTATCGTTTTTTTTGAAAAAAAAAGCAAGAAAAACACAATTGCTGTACTTGAAACCGTCGAAATCTCCAAGCCTTAAATAGCGCTTTGAGGTGGCGCCACAGGCGCGCTTGATGTGCGTCTGCGCTGAAATTCTAATCATTTGCATATCTCACCTCAGCTAATGCATGTTGTAAATTTCATATTATTTGCATGCTTCCTTCAGGGTGTTGCATTTACGATGGCCAGCAGTGTATTTATAAAATTGTGATTATAACAAAAGACAAAAGCGTGCACAAATTTTAAGTACGGGTGAAACATTTTTCTGTACTTTTAAACACTTACGATAGTAAGAACATCAGTGATGCAAAATAAAGGAACTGAAATAATTTGCCTCACTAAATTTCTTCATAAAACAACTCCCAGATAGCGGAAAAAAACACTCAAAATACTGGTGTTAAACAATAAAGTAAATAAAAAAACTTTGTAAAAAACACACATAAGACCACTTATCTATAACATCTTATGTGTGTTTTTTACAAAATTTTTTATTTACTTTAACTCCCAGATATGTTAATATAAGTATGTTTAGGCTGGAAGGAGCATATAAATAAAAGCAGTTCTTCATTCAAAAAAATTCTAGTATGTTTGTATTTTTAATCGTACTTTGAATATGCAAGTAATCACTTTAGAAAAAAAAATGTATGACTCTTGAATAATTCATGAAATACGACTTTAGAGTGTCCATCTTGGTGTTTAAATTTCATTTTTTCAGTCAGGAATCAATAAGATTTTTAATTATTTTGATTTTTATAATATAATTTCAAAATAAATGTTGACTATTTTATAAAATTACATGTAAGCATATTAGCAGATTTATAATATCATTTCTACTTCATAAATTATTCCGTTCCTTTATTTATATTTTTTTTCTGTCGCATCCTTAAAAACATTGGCATTTACTTTTAATTTACTTATACCAATACTTGTCACCAGTACCAATACCATCAATCGGCCAGTTGAAATGGAGATCCATAATTTATTTACTCCTTGGGACATTAGCAAATGCCAGTAGTGACACAAAAAGCAGTTACTGTGCTGGAGGAAAAAAAAAATATTGTCTCAATTAGTGATGGGCATGAATGAAGGAAATTATTCGAACCAATGAAAATTGGTTCGATTGGCAATTCAATCGATTATTAAATGCATTTGAGATAATCGAGTTTGAAAAAGCCATTCAAACGTTCAGCAAGTAGTATTCGAATACCACATGGCATTCGAAATTGCGAATACTATTCGAGTAGTGAAATCACGAATTCTGTTCGAATAGTATTTGCGAATACTATCCGAATAGAAATCGTTAGTACTATTCGAATAGTGAAATAATGAATACTGTTTGAATAATTAAACCGCAAATACTATTCGAACAACGAAGTCACGAATACCATTCGAATAAAAATTGCAGATACTATTTGATTTGTAAAAATTGAGAATATTCACGATTCGATTAACCCATAAATGATTCGATGCGAATATTATTAATCGATTGATTTTAGAAATCATTGAAATTATACATCACTAGTCTCAATTACGCTCCTTCTTCAACCATACCCCCCAATATATACACACACAGCAGCTATCAAAATTTCCTGCATTCGAATCTAAAACCATTTGAGAAATGCTGTTTCATTCAAAATACTGATCTAAAACAAGATCCTCAACTATCCTTTGGCGACTGTCTTAATTATCCAATTTACGTTCTTTTCAGTTGCTTTTAAAATTTTATGTTTTTCAAAAACTCTAGTACGTCTTTAGCATATCAATTATAAAAAAGAGTTTTGAGGAAACAAAAAAAAATGTTGATCCGTTCTATAAAATATATGGCTTATACACATTCAGATTTTTAACATTTATGTCAATGTTGCATGATAAAATATTGCAAAATACTGATCTAAAACATGATCCTCAAATATCCACTGACAATGGTTCTAATTAACGAATTTGAAGTAACTTACCGATTTATACTCTCTTCAACGGAGCTTAAAATTCAGGGTTTTTCAAAAACTCTCCTACGTCTTTAGCATATCATTTATAAAGAAGAGTTTGGGAGAAACCCAAAAAAAATTTGATCCGTTCTATAAAATATATTCCTTTTATACATTCAGATTTTTTACATTTATGTTGATGTTGGATGATAAAATATTGCAAAATACTGATCTAAAACATGATCCCCAAATATCCAATGACAACTGTTCTAATTAACCAATTTGTAGTAACTTACCGATATATACTCCCTTCAACTGCTTTTAAAATTCAGGATTTTTCAAAAACTCTTGTACTACTTTAGCAAATCAATTATACAGAAGAATTTTATTAAAACAAAAACAAAAACAAAAATGTTGCTCAGTTCTGTAAAATATATGACCTTTACACATTCAGATTTTTTTAACATTTATGTCGATGTTGCATGATACAGCAAAACCTGAAAAGAATTCTATCTGCTTAAGATTTTGAAATCTATATATATATACGCGGCTGTCATTCTTGTTCCTTTTTTCTCCTCGGTAAACATAAAACATAAAGTCAGAGAAGATTTATCGCCTAAAAACCATTTCCAGACCATGGAACTGTAGAAAATGAGGCGACCTTTCACTTTCCTTAACATGAGTGACAGCCGGGAAAGAATTTCAACATGAAATATTTTTATAAATAAGAATTGTCACAGGAAGTGGACAAAGCAGAAAATTTTATGAAATAGTGGGTGATGGGGGAAAACTGGAAATCTTTTCGCTTACCTAAGAACATTCTGTGTGTGTGTTTAATATATGTGCTGAAAGTATGCGGTGCAATAAATTAAGGAATTCCATGCGTGAAATGTAGATGATATTTCTAAAGGCTTGTGATGTGCTTTTAGATGAAATGATATTCGTTTTATAATAGAATGTCCAGGATTAAATATAAGTTGTGAATTGCATTGCATGATGCGAATGGAAAGAAATTTAAATTGCGTGAGGATCTGATAAAATGAATGTAACGATGTGTCATTTTTATTTTATCAAGTGCTAATTAATATTTTTCCTAATTACACTGCTGATTCTTATGTAAAATTCTCTCCATTTTTTTCAAACTCGTCCTCCAATTTTTCCTTTTCAGTAGTTTTACCACCTTGAATTTCAAATGGCGGGTCGGTAAAAGTATTATTTTAACCGTTAAATGTCTTCTGATAGGTTACATAGGTTAAAGATGCTAAAACAGGGAAATTTATGGCAAGGGTGACGGAGATTTGGGGGAATTTCACTCTTAAATTAAAAAAAAAAATCAATAAAAATGATCGGTTTTCCTTAATTTTTTCATTCATTTTCTGCAATTTCCAGTTTTCAGAATCAAGACCACACTCTGAATAATAAAAATATATAGATAGAGTTTTGCCTAGACAAGGATAAGGGGACCAGATCCCGAATAATTTGCAAAAAAGTTTAGAAGATTCACTGTATGCATCAGCCTTGTTGAATAACTCTTACGCACTGTCTCTAGAAAACGTTGGGTGATGGAACAAAATGGAGCGATGTGCGAATTCAGGAGATCATTTTACACAATAATCAGTCAATGATCGGTATATGTTACAGAAGAAAAGTTTTTCTTTCTCTGTTTTATTTTGCTCAGAGTATTTCTTTAGCTATCTGTATGAGTGTTAAAAATTTACGTTTATACGCGTCATTTTATTTATTAACCGTTATGTGTGTGTTGCATATTATTATTCTAACTTCTAGAAAAATTAACGATTTATTTTTGTTCGTAAAAATATTATTTGAAAAAAGCAAATTTTAGTAGAATATCCTCGAAAATGTTCTTCAGAAAAAGCAGGTTAAGCTCTCAAAAATAAAAGCGTAAATTAATAAAAAAATATTAAAAGCCGCTTCTCTGATCAGTTTAGGATATAAATTAAATTTTAATGCATCCACAAAATTTGATAACAGAATTAAAGCTAAAAAGGGGCCAATTGTTCAAAAACTCCACATATTAAGAAGTTTCAGATTACGTATTCAAAATTTTAAAAATAACAGTCATTCTATCAAGTAAGAAACTCGAAAAAAGTGCTTTCTGTTATAGGAAACTTGAGGAAGACTTTTTTAATGCCTTACCCAGAAATAAAATATTACAGTAGAACCTCGACATTTTGAGGTGGACGGGACCGGGCTTCCCTCGAACTATCGATAGCTGGAATTATCGAAATCATAAAATTTAATAAACAAATAAATGAAAATAAAGCAAGTTTTTTTTTATTTGACTGCCTATTTAAATGAAAAGTGTGCTTACATATTATTACATTACTGATAATTAGAACAGATTAGTTATATTAAGAAATATTAGTCAATTGTTTTTTTGTACTAGCATGTTAACTCGTTTCCGTGCAGCAATGTCACGCCTTCGTCAAATCAGCATGTGTACACTTCACAGAAGGTTTGTGAGGATATCTATAGGAAGAATAAACGGATTGTCTTTGAGATGGGTATTTCTAATGTGGCTTCCGGGTGCGCTAAGTACTTGAATTTTGTGGTATGAAGTTTTTTTTTCACGTACCTTCTATGTGTTGTTTATTTGGAAGCTAAACTGATTTTTCGCTAACTTGTATTTATTAGAAACTCGAGCTAACGAGACTCTACTGTATCTACTAAAATAAATGTAAAAACTATAGAAATACCTTGATCGAAGTATTTGAAACAATTAGAAAACACAAGAGTACGTAATGTCACCATAAACCAAACCGTGGTAGTACTGATATTTCATGAAAAAGGATGACATAACGGTAACTACCCAGCCAGCCACGATACATCGAATTAACGTCGCCGTCGACGTAGTTTCGACGTAATCATCGACGTTAAAAATCCTTGGATATGTCCACCTGTTTGCCCGTCGAGCGCTGAACTTCTCGACGGCGTATTACCCGTGAGGGGTGACCGTGAGAGATAACAATCTCGCTTAACTACGGCGTAAGAATGGAAAAGGGTGACCGCCAGGAAGAGAAAATCCCCGATATTGGTCGAACACTCGTCGCCATAACGGCGAAGGGAGACAGATTCTCGGAATTCGTTTATAAAATTCAGCTCATAGTGGTTGATTTTACGTTATACCTTGTCGAATCGCTCCAACAGGACAGAGAAAACCGGCTTATATTCGTCTAATAGAAGTCGTTCTTTAAAGACTTCGCAGAATTTGTCGAATTCTGCCCATTTATAAACGTAGTAATTATGCCGCAATTCCAGACATTCAGAGAATAGACAAATACCATTTACATACGTCGTGAAGGAATGGAAATTCAAACTGTTCTGATCTTGTGAACTTTTGCCGTTTAAAAAGGAAACATTTTATATTTCTATATAATACATTTTAATATTAGTTTGTTAGCTAATAAAAAGTTATTTTTAATTAAATGTGCAAAAATTACAAGTTTTAAATTAACTTCTAGTCGTTTAGATGAAGTTGTAAAATATACATTCATAAAAATTTGAACACAGAGAAAATACATTAAAGAAAAATATAATCTTGATTTTTTGAATTTAATTGATCAGTAACTTGCATAAATAGCTTATGTCTCTATTTTACATTTTAAAGGGTTTACTTTTTCCCCCCGGTACATTTTATGAATTGTTTTTACTGTAGGTATATTTAATAAAAGGCGGGGGTGGGTACGCTGTTTAATTCAATGTTATAAACAATCTAAATATCTTCATATATTGGTGAAAGATGGTGAAAAAGTAACTTAAAAATTAAATAAAATATTAGTAAATTTAGTTAAGTAAGGAATATAGTTTAAAATGCAATTTTACTAACAGTAAATATAATTTACTTATTTTATATAAAAAAGATTACTTTTTAACCAATATATGAAAATATTTAGATAGTTTATAAGAGTAGATTAAATAATTTTTTGCACCCTTTTATTAAAAATACCTAATACAGCCAAAACGATTAATAAAATGTACCGGGGGAAAAAATGGAAACCCTTTAAAATGTAAATTAGTGACATAAGTTGTTCGTGCGAGTTACTTATCTGTTAAATTAAAAATCAAGATTATATTTTAACTTTAATATATTTTTGTATATGTTCAAACTTTTATGAATATAAATTTTATAACTTTATCTAAACGATTAGAAGTTAATTTAAAACTTGTTATTTCTAATCATTTAATTCAAAATTGCTTTTCATTAGCTAACAACTAGTAGTATAATGTATTATATTTAGAAATATAGAGTGTTTCCTTTTAAACGGCATGTGCACCCGACAAGAAGTTTGAATTTCCATGCTTTCACGACGTATGTAAATGGTGTGTGACTGACATATTCTCTAAATGTCTGGAATTCCGGCATAATTACTACGTTTATAAACTGTCAGGATTCGACGAAATCGTCAAGGAACCACTTCTATTAGACGAATAAGCCTGCTTTTTTATCTCCATAGTTTATTATAGTTTTCCTGTAATAAAATATGAAGAAGTTTTCTATCTACAAATCCCCCTCCCCTCTCACCCTCCCACGAGAAAAATTTTGTCTACTTCATTACACAAACAGTTTTTTATTTATCTCTCTTAATTCTTTGATTTGTTCAATTTCACTACTCCAAATAGGTTTAAATTACATACTAAATGCACACATATTAGTATACAATTTAAAAAGAAAAAAAAACTTTGCATAAAGTGCTTTAATCTGTTTCATTGTAAGTTATGCCATAATGCAATAATAAGTTGACTTTTGTTATAGTAAGTTTACATTAAGTAAATTTGTGCTTATAATGAGAAAAAATATTTCATATGCTTAAGGTAAACAGTTGATTTTATGCCAATTGTACCTTTATATTTCACTCTATAATACAAATAAGAAGACTTATAATTAGCAATTAAAAAGAAAATGAATAAAAGAAACAAAGCACATAATTATTAGTTAAATAATTACTTAACTCACCTCTAAAATTTTGATTACTGGAATTAAAATTTGTAGTTACCCCGATAAACTTTAATAACATCACCGGCCAACACAATTTAAAGAGAGCCAGACAAACTTATTAATATGCCAAGCTAACGATAAATCGTGTTAGCATTGAACTTGAAAAATATTCCAAGAGATACTTGAAAAATATCCACTTTTATAGTTAAAACTATGGAAATTTTACTGTTCTGTGTAGCGCAGCTGAGCTAAACCATTGACTACACGCTGGAGCGAGTTCTGCCCTTGCATAAAAAACTGCGAAGTACGAGCCACGCGAACCATGAACGAATACACACACAAAAAAGAAAAAAAAAAGCATCTGTTTTCTGAGAAAACGGTTGGGGTGGACATGTCAAAGGTCGTGAGAAAGGACCCTGTAAATTCTGTCTCCCCTGCACTGTTTATTCGACGTTCAACTGACTATTAACTAAGCTGAAAAAATTTCTCGATGCTCCATCGCGTGTTTCTTCTTGGCTGGCTGGGGGGGGGGGGTCTCTTAGACCGCCAAAGCCATAAGCGGAAAATCGGCGATGTATTGACGGATCATAGACCTCCTGAGGGTGACCAACATTAACAGTCGAAGATAGCCGCCTCCCTGACCAAAATCGAACGGCTCTTTAAGACGTCGACAACACAATGTATGTTTGATCTCTTTTAAACGCTATTTTTTGCTGTAATTTTTCCTCGACCTATTTTCGACATTTCGACATCGGGAATACGTAATTTAAACGTGTGTGCGCTTGCTGGGTAAGCACCATGGAATGGTTGGCAAATCAGCTATCATTCGACTTAGACAATGAAGAATTCGTGATGGATGGCCATCATCATCCTCTAGGTGATTACATATGAACATGTAGCATGAGTTACCATACACTTGATTCAATTACCATTTTTTAAAAATATTCCATACAAAACTGAATGTTGTTTTGTGATAAGAAAGGTACATATAAACTACTCATAAAGGTTATAGCACTTAAAAAGTAGAATTTTAGCATATAACTATGATTTTTTGCCCATACCCATTTTCAGTTGTATTCTAAAATTCTACTTCTTAAGTGCTATAATCTTTATGATTAGTTATGTGTATGTATCTTCTTACCACAAAGCATCATTCAATTTTGTATGGAATATTTTATAAAATTGATTATTGAACCAAGTGTATGGTAACTCATGCGACATGTTTATATAGAATTACCTTTCTGACTTTTCTTCTTACAAATTGAACTTCAAAGCCCAAGGATCTTTCCTTTCAGAATTCTAAAATTTGTGCTCTCGGAAAATGCATGATTTTGTTGATATTTACGTTCATTCCATTTTTATAGAAAACTCTCTTTGCGCAACTAGGTAAACTTTTGAAAAGATAAATAACGTAGTATCTCAGTACTTTTATGGCATACCACCTTCTTTGACGTTAAGACATTATAAAAATTTAAACGTTTAATGTCTCCTTGTGCTTCATCTATCAACTTAGTCAAAAACGTCAACTTTTGCTTTTTTCTTACGCTAAAAGCATGTTTGAGGAAACACTTCCGATAATTTCACACCCCTATAGTATATATTTTTCGTGGAAGAGTAGATAGGATTTTAATGCAGTTATTCGAGAACGTAAAACAGACGCTTTTAACCCTAATAAAATAATGAAATAATAATGAAGAAGCATCTTCTATAATATTTAACAATTTCTCAAAATTTCTTTACACGCTTACGGTAAATTAATTACATACAATGTCTAAATATCTTCCTACGAAGCTATTTTAAGGGGTTTAAAGCATGCATTTATCTTACGCGCATACTGGGCCTTTTCCTTCCTGAAAGAGGATTACATTGTGTGCTTCAATCTAAAAACAAATTGCTTCCTCCGAAATTCTATAGTGCGTTATTACGGAAATCACTTTTATCCAAACATCCATGTTTAAGTAGCAATTAAATACCGAACTGTAGTGCTGGAGGATAACTTTAACGACCAATTAAACGACGCATACAAAACAATCCTTTTTAAGATTGTTTGAAGGTGGTGAAGCTTTAACTAATAAATTGCAGCCTGCGCCCCAGCTGTTGCATTTCCCATCTGCAGTCTTTGAAGAAATTTGTGAGGAGCTTGTTTAAGGAATGCTTTTGTGAATTTATTTCGTGAATAGTGTTCGGAAAGAACATATACTTGAGTAATTTATTCTTCAGGCACAATATCCGATGGATATAGTGCCTGCTGTAATTTAAAAATAATTTAGCATTGTTCTCAGTCTCGTGTTTAATGAGTGATAGTTTTTCTCGTGGAACAAGTTCCCTTCCTGAAGAATGTAGTGTAAGGCAATGTAAAGGTAAGGGAATATTGATCCTCCTCATTGTAACATTAGCTGAATAGTTATCTAGCAGATTAAAAGGAATTTTTTATAAGCAGAATCTCGAAGAATCTTGAGTGATTTAGTTTTGCTTAGATTGTTAAATCAAGCTGACAGCACTTTTTTTTCAGTTTAATAATTTAGTTACGTTGTAAAAATTGATGATTTGTATATACAGTAACAGCTACTATTAATACAGTTCATAAAAAATGTATTGTAGAAACAGAGAAATTTGAGAACAGTTTACAATACTTTTTGTAATAAAAAATGAAATTTTTAGCATGCCTCTTTTTCATAAAATATAGAAAAATTGTTTAAAAGTTTCTGGATTTAATGCATTCACTTGATGCATTACTATTTTATACTATGATAGCACCATATTTTCTTAATTTAAGAAATAAAAATGCTGAAAAAACGGAGTTCAGGTTGAGATTGCATGAAAAGTAATATTAAATAGACAGTATACCCTAATAGGGCTATCACACTGAGAAAAATCCGACCAACTTTCCTTGCAAATCAAGTTTCTGTCCGATATTCTCTGCCGTTACCTTGACGACCGCGAACTCCAACTTTTTCCTTTCCGAAGGAAAAAATCTGTGTCGGACGAAATTTCGGCCAATCAGTGTACTTCTTCCTGCTACGTCATAAGCAATTTCGAGCAATGGCGACTATGTTCGAAGCTTGGCAGCTTGGCTCGATGTCAGAATCACGTGTAAATAGAATTATGGCCGCGTTCAAGTGGACTTTGGAATTAGAGATTGCTGCCCATCTGATGCTGTCGAAATTGCTGCCGATCCGATGTAAATATACCAACGCACGATAAGTAAAATAAGAACCTGCACGCCAAATCAGCGATGCGATGACTATTTGGCGTCGGAGAGAGTTTGTTTACTTTTGCAACCCTTAAAGATAACCACGCCTTCAAGTCCGTCGGAAAAGTTGGTCCAGCGCGAAGTTGCTCGGATTTTCCCTTTAGTGTGATAAGGCCATTAGTCATCAGATTTTTCCTCTCAATACTCTTTAAAGAACACTAGAAACTTAGGATAAATGCCCTGCTTGACAGTTTAATGTCAAGCAGCCATCAAATATTGCACATTTGATGACTGTCAGGAAGACTCAACAATTGTAGTTGTATCAAATATCCCAAAGAGCAGCATTTCGGTTTTGGCTTTTCTTTATTTTCCACATTTCTGAATCTGTATCATTTTCATAATAAAGAACATTTTTTTTCTACTAGACAAGTACGAAGTTTCATTGCTCCAATCAATATGTATTATGAATAATTTTAAAAATTTGACTTGCAATCGTGAAGTAGTGAGCAAAATTTCATTTCGTTATTAAATGAATAATGCTTCAGATATGCAATCAACTATATGAAGTAAACGTTTTTACATCAATACAGGGGAAGATAAAATCTGTTTCAAGCGTTAAAAAATGAACTCAATTTAAAGGTATGTAAAAGCAAATATTTATTATCTTTCAGTACCTTAAAACAGAAAGTAATTTTCAAATTTCATACAAAAATTTGCTATTAATTTTTAACGTTTCCAAAATTTTCACAACTGTTGTAAATAATACGTTATAAATATAGCCTATAGTAGACTGTAAGAATAACAATAGCTGAAATCTTTATAAAATAGCACACACGAAGAATTTAAACAGCTCGGCTGGAACAAAAATGGCCCGTTCTACCTCAGCTGCAAAAATGTTGCACCAAGGCACACAAGTAGAAATGATAGAAAGGTACTCTCTCTCCTGTCTGCAGAAGAAACAAGATCTGTTTTCGGAAACTATTCTTTATCAAAATAGTGTAGATTCCTCCAAATATCATCAAACCTGGAACGGACAGTGGCATTATGTTACGGTATGAGATGAAAAAAATATTGATCTAGGTGGCGCAGATGGCGTTGCGTTCTATTGGCATTACTCGAAGAAATCTTTTCCAAACGAGAAATGGTAGAAACTCATTCTATGGTGTGGAGAATCGCTACCTGAAGCTAAACTTAACTTGGATTTTGCCTCAGGTCGTACGGAAGCTACTAATTACGATGAAATGCTAGAATTGCATCTCCTAGCATTTGCAGAGAGAATTGGTCACAAGTATTTGATTTTCCAACAGGAGAACGTTTCCATCCACGTTTCAAAATACTTCTGGAAATGTATTTTCGATAATGGCGTGTATATCGTAAAATGTCCTGACATTTCCGTTTGATATCAGCCCCCAATAAAATCTGTGGGGGTATTATCAGTTGCTTTGGATATGCAAATGGTCACACACTTTCAGTCTATTTCAGAAACGAAATATACCATCATTAAAGGCTGGGATAACATTGACGTTACTGTGTTCCAGGGTTTGGTACATGGTATGACACATCGATATTCAGTAATATGTAAACATATTGAATACATTAGCTATTAACACTACTATGTTTATTTTGGCAGGACAAGTTTTCTGCTGTTCTTTAACACGTTTATTTTTTATTCCTTCAGAGGTATGTTAAGTAGTGAGTTACTCTTCGTAAATAAGCATTTCTGTATAGGTTACAACGTCACAACCAGTTTACTGCATTTATATACAGGGTAGTTAAAGTTAAACTTCCCCTATAAATCGCATTCTACAGCTTAACGGATGATCACCGAATTCGTCATATGGAATGTTCGAGAGACGCACTCACAGAAGTATAATATATATATATATATATACTAGCTGAAGTACCCGTCCTTGACGGGTTAGTGAATGCAAATTTCCAAAAAGCAAGAACTTTCGTCAGCATTGTAGGAGTACACAGAATGGATGTAGTATGTTGCCAAAGTAAAGAAAGCGAAGTTATAATTTTTATGTATTGTTAAAATATTACAGGTTAGAGAGTAACTAAGTAATATCATTTCATTCGCTTTGGTCGTAATTATATGATGCGCGAAAGAATATTGACGCATATTGAAATAATTTTCGCAAAATCTCAAAATCTAATCAACATTTTTGAAAAATTTCGAAGGCTAGAATTTAAGTAGAGTGACAATATATCCTGTCACCCAATTTCGTTCCATTCCCTGCAGTCTTTATTTCGTGATGCTGGAACAAAATTTCAGCATTTTAAAACGATTTTCGCAAAATCTCAAAATGTAATCAATATATTTTAAAATTTCAACGCCTATAAATTAAGATTAGCAACTATCTATCCTATCACTAAATTTCGTATCATTCGTATTAGTCGTTATTACGTGATGTTTGAAGAAATATAAGCGTATTTTGAGAGAATTTTTACAAAGTCTCAAAATCTAATAAAAATGTTTAAAAAATTGGACACCTATAGTTTATGTTGAGCAACCATCTATCATGTGACCAAATTTCATATCATTCGCTTTAGTCATTATTACTTAATGCGGGAACAAAGATTCACTCAGTTTTAAACGATTTTCGCAAAATCTCGAAATCTGATCATTTTTTTTAATTAGATGCTTAGTTTAAGGTGAGTGACCACCTATCATTTCACCAAATATCACTTTTTCACCTTTGCAGTTATTACGTGATGTGCGAACACAAATTTACGCAGTTTGAAAGGATTTTCGCAAAATCTCAAAATCCAATCAAGATTTTTTAAAGATTCGACGCCTATGTTTTAAGTTGAGTGACCACCTATCACGACACCCAATTTCATATCATTCGCTTCAGTCGTTTTTACGTGGTGCTTGAACACAAATTTACGCAGTTTGAAAGGATTTTCGCAAAATCTCAAAATCCAATCAAGATTTTTTAAAAATTTACGCCTATGTTTTAAGTTGAGTGACCACCTATCACGACACCCAATTTCATATCATTCGCTTCTGTCGTTTTTGCGTGATGCTTGAACACAAATTTACGCAGTTTGAAACGATTTTCGCAAAATCTGAAAATCTAATCAAGATTTTTTAAAAATTCGAAGCCTATGTTTTAAGTTGAGTGACCACCTATCATGACACCAAATTTCATATCATTCGCTTCAGTCGTTTTTACGTGATGCTTAAACAAAAAAAGCGTCACGGACAGAATGACAGAATGACAGAATGACAGACAAACTTTTTTTTGAAGGTCGCATCGGATTCCCGGGTGCTTGAAACGGATAGAAATCGCAAAATTTTTGAATTCCAAGAAATGTACAGACAAAAGTCTAATTTTATTTATATAGGTATATAATAGAATTTTTTAAAGTAAGTTATATCACAAAAAGGCATAAGCGCTGCAATAACAGAAGCTCTAATGTATCTCTTGTACTCATAAATACATAATTAAGTGTTAAACGCATAAGTGTTAAGAGCATAAACCTAAATTCAAATAAATCAATTATAAAACAAAGCAAATGCAGTCTGTTAGACTTCGTCAGAGGGAGACAGACGCAAAAATTAAATACATGTTTCTGTACGGGTGACCGGAGATGGCATCTGACAAAGTCTTACATACTTTATTACCTTTGTTTTATAATTGTTTATTCTGAATTTAGTTTTATGTTCTTTAGTGACAATGACTTGGATTTTTTATAGGTGTTTAACATTTAATTATGTATGCATGTATATATATATACATATATATATATACATATATATATATATATATATATATATATATATATATATATATATATATATATACATAGATAGATAGATAGATAGATATATATATATATACATATATATATATACATATATATCAGGAGTAAACTCGTGAGAAACAGCATATCTTTTGAGATCTATTTTGTGCATTGGTTGTCCTTTAATTCTGAAATATTGTCTTGATATATTTTTCATAATTAAGTTGAATTTTTGGAAATCACATCAGAGTAGAATATATTTTAATATATTCTTTATTAATATCATATTTATCCAGTATACAGAATTAAAATATCATAAGAAATGCCAACTTAAAATACAAATGTTTACAAGATAATTGTAAATAAGAAGAAAACAAATTCTGAAATTATTGATACCATGAACATAAGCAGCGCATAAGTGCGTAAATGCAAAAGATAGCACATACCCTTATTCTGTTTAATTTCTCAGTAAGAGAATTGAAATCCGACATTGTTAAATTCTATTTAAAATAAAAATTGGATTTGAGTTCAAGAAAAATGTTGTATAGATAACATATTAAATGATGTAAACCTCAATCCTATCATAAAACGTCTTTGGTTTAATCTAATAATTTTGAAAATTATATATTTTAGAGTACTAGTATCATATTTGACAAATATTATTCTATCCACATAACTAAAGAATTAAGGAAATATATTCTAGTTTCTAAAGTATTAACATTGTTCAAAAGCCACTAGAGACTGTTTAATAAAATAACATTTTAAACTAAAGAGAAATATGTGATGTCTCCGCAATAGTTACTCCCAAATTTTACTGCAAAATATTCACTGTTAAGCATTAATAAAACTTCACTACCGAAGACAAGTAAAAGTACAGTTTTTAAAATAATATATATGAAGCCTTGCTGAAATTAAATGTGACAAAATACATCATTGTAAGCCATACACAACTTCCGTTTACTAATTCAGAGCTAGATGTACTTCTGTGGAGAGAAAAATGAAAATTGTAAGCCCCTAATAAATTATTTGCTCAAAAGAACTGACAAATTGCTTCTACATTCTTTTGTTAATTCTCAAGAGACTGCTTAAATTTCAAAACAATACTAACAGGACAGCGGTCTTTTTCCAAGATATATTGTTTCAGAAATTCAATAGGATAGTGTCATATATCTCCAGGGATATAAGTTTGTCAAAAGAGCTGCTGTTTCATTCCGAACAACGTAGGATGTCTTTTATATTAAATTAATTTAAGTCATTAACGTTTGTCATTCAACGTCTTAGTTTAAACTTATATATATTGTTATGAATACTTTTAAAATGTTTTTGTTTTTAAAGTTGCAACACATCCTTTAAAAAATATACAACCATTAAGCGTACAGTGGTACATTTTTGTGCTGAAGAATTGCTTTTTTTTTTTTTAAATTGGTACTCTTAAATCAACGTAAAAGCAAGAGATAAAACACATCTTCACATTACAAACTTTTTTTTTATCGAACTAACTTTAATAAAATACTATAAAATTATTCATTATTTAATTGCGCTAAACATAAAGTACGAACAGACGTTGTTTCATTGAAGTTCTGATAGAATGTTTCACATGAAATGTATGCCGCTACATTTTCAAACAATTTGAATTTCTTTAGAAATTTTGTCTTGGATAGAAATGCAACACATTTTTAATGTAAATGGAATAGTTCACTCTATTCGCTCTGGTGACTTTTACAGCATGGTTACTCGTTTGTAACAATTTTTTTAAATATGCTAGTTTTATAAGTAAGTTTTTTGCTGCAATATATATATATATATATATATTTTAAGAATATCCAGGTATATTAATATAATAAATATATATTGAATAAAAATAAAATAAAATGATTGAATAAAATAAATAGTATAGCAAAATTAAATATAACATATTGTTTAAAAAATATAAGTTATTGTATGACAGAAGATTAATCTAGTAAATAAGAAAAAAATAAAAAATAATGTTTAGGACAGAATAATCACAATATAGGAACCCAGTTTTTTTTTTTTCAGATATATATATGCATGCATATACACATCCAAATTGTTTTTAAACATATTACTTTTTTTTTAATGAGAAAAACTTCCTCCGCCCGACCCAACCATCCAATTACAACCTTAAAACCAAAACCCCACCCAACCTCCAGTAAATTAACAAAGACATTAGACACATCATTATCAAGAATTGTATATAATAGATATTAGGAACTTAGTGGGATAGTTGTATTGTCTAGCTGACAGAAATAGAGATTTAAAATTGGAGACTTTAAAATCATCAGAACATAGAAACTTGATTCTACAGCAGTGATTATAGATGATATTGCGAAATACAGATTTATGTAAGCAGGAGGAAAAATGAGTAAAGCTATTTACTTTAAAGCTAAAATCTTTACGCTTATCATATATATTGAAACTAAGGCTATTTCTAGGAGTGATTGAGATACTTAGATCTAGAAAACTAACAGAATTGTTAAGCATATCATTTTTAATTAATTCCAGAGCAGATGGATATTTTATGGGGAAGATAATGTTATTATTATTAGTAGTGTTTACAAGTAAGATATCATCTATATATCGTTTAAGAATGATGTGAGTATTAGTATATTCTTTTTCATAGTAATATAAGTAAAGATCTGCAAGGTAACTAGATGCTGAACCACCTTGTGGTATACCATGATTTTGTAGATATATTTTATTGTTATGTAGAATAAAATTATTATAGATAATAAATTTAGATAGACAACTGAAATAAGTTACATCAACATGGGAAGGGAGCTGAAAATGGTTAACACAAGTTTCAAATAATTCATTAATTACATTGTAAAGGTCGTCAAGAGGAATATTGTTAAATAGATCTTTAAAATCATAGGTATATAAAGAGGTAATATTACTAATAGTACATATTGTATTGCGTAGATCATAACTATTTCCTATAGAGATAGAATAATCATTACGTTTTATATAATACTCATGCATAACAGACAGTATCTTTAATAGAAGTTTACTTGCTACATTGCTATATGTGTTACATCCTATTGTAACAGTTCGAAACTTTAAAGGCGATTTATGAAATTTAGGGATTAGTACAATATAAGGATAGTTTATTATTATGTTGTAGGTTGAGAAGTTTATAGAAAGCCAGAATTTTTTTGTTACAAACTACAGTAGACAAATTAGTAGAGGAATAGATACTGTTATTTACAATTGTAGAGGCTAACAAGCTATGATATAACTGTTTACAAATAAAAGCATAGTTATTGGATGATTTATCTACATAAGTAATTATGAAATACTGCTTTAAAAAGTCTATGTGAGTATGAAATTGACTATTGACAGGAGAACTATATTTTACATATTTAGCAATATTTTGCTTAAAGATTGAAAGTACTTTTACTTTCCAGGTAGTGAAGGCTTCAATAGGAGTGCTGTATTTTAAGGCAGTATTATAAATGTAAAAATCTAAATCATAAGTGAATTGTGTTACAATGCCACTAAGAGAGTGTTTTGAAGGAATACGGTGTTTAGAGCCCTTCTGCATGAGTTTTTTAACCTAATATCTTTTATGATAGCTAGATCCCCAGTAATGATGTGTCCATAATCCCTATTAATGAAGTTCCTATAGTGATTGTCATTGCATATACAGGGTGGTGTATCAGAAGGGTTATATGTTTTCGAAAAGGAGTTATAGTTAAATAGTTTCCAGGGGAAGGCTGCCCAAAACGGTTCCCTAAGGTTAAATCTTGTCTAAAATAACATAAATGTTTAAATAAAACTGGCTCTTTGCTACCATATTTTATACAATATTTTGCATGAAAAAAAAATTTTAATAATATTTTAAAAGCGCAAGTGATACACAGTTAAAGAACACATGAGTGATGAAAAAAAACTGATTTTTAAGAAGGTGTCTAAAGGATTATTTTACTTTCAGCTCAAGGGCAAAATTGTGCTTCGTTTGAAAATATTTTTAAGGTGTTTTTATCGAAATATAAAATATATAAAAGTAATTTTGACTATACATAATGAAAAAAATAGATTTTACAATAAAATATTATGCGTGATTTATTTTATGAAAATTTTAAAATAAAAAAGTGTAAAAAAATAAAATGTAATATTTAAAAATTATAATGAAAAAATTATGGCCTACAATAAATGCAGAAATAAATTAAATTATGTAATGGGAAGTCATGCATTTTGAGAACAGTTGAAGAGCTGTCATGAAGCTTATGACCGGCAATGCAGTTTCTTGAGTCGAGGGATCATTTTACCCTGCAATAGAATTTCCATCTTTACTTCATATTACTGGAACACGCCAAGAAACTTAACAAACTTAGCAAGTATAATTCACAGCTTAAAACACTGTTCAGTAAACCAAGTCACATTTCTTCACATTAGACAGAATCTCTAAATATATAGGAAAGTTAACACTTACAGTATAATATATATATGATAAAACCCAGCTTTTTAGAGAATTCTACTCAGACACGTTATACCTAGAGGTCTGCGCCACGCGGAAATTCGCGGCGGCGGCGTAACGACCTCAGAACCCGCGCCGCGCCGTGGCGTGGAATTATTTTTGAAAAAGAGCATAATTAAAAATGGGCGTATGCGTACAAACACACACACACACACACCTATGTATAAATTGACGTTAAAATGTTTTTTAAGACTAGTCTTGAGTATGATTTTCTGTTGTGGGTTTACGGCCAATTAGCTAAATGTGGGCTCTAGGTCGAGGTGTGGAGTGTTCTTCGTGGGGGTCTTTCTAAGGGGTCCTAACAAGCATTTCGGAGGAAACGACGGAAAACTCCGAACGGTTAGGTCGACATGGACGCGACCTGAGTTTGAACAAGGCACCTTCCGTCTCCCAGTCCAGAGTACTATGCGCTCGGCCAGTGGTGGGGGCTCCAGAGTATGAGTCCACCGTTTCGGTGCACTTTTAAAGCGTTTCTACCGCAAAACTGAAACAATAGATTTTATCAAAATCAGATAGGTTTATATTGCTCTTATAGCACATTCACGATACATTAAGCTGTCAGTGTGCAATTAATACACTTGCCTTTAAACGGCTTTTTTTTTTTCTCCACAACCTTCCTAAGAACCATTCCAAACCTATGATGTTCTTTTGAGGTATAAAGCAATGTTTAAGCAGTTTGACTCAAAAAAAGCATTGACTCAAAAAAATTAAATAGTATGTATAGAAGTTGCTAGTGTTAACCTTTTACAGACCGAATTCAGATCCAGCCATATTTTGAATTCGTTTTCTGCATATTTTGCCTTCTAATGCGTTAATTAAAGGATATTAGTCATTTAAACGGGGGAAATTGTATACAATTTTCCCTGTATTCGCAATTTTGAGTATTGGTCATGACTTCTGACTAACATTTACATTGGTTCCCAAAAGCGGAATATAGCATAGCTGCCAACCGTTCCGTTTTTATCGGAACATTTCCCAACCACCAGGGGCAGAATCTTGTGATTTTTTTCCGGTGATTCATTGGGCAATCACTGAAATTATTTTGGTTGCCCGCAAATGAAGTTTCTTGCCCATTAAATTTTTGCTACACAAAATTTTTTAAGAACATGCAGCCGTTAAAATGAAAATAAGTTGACAAACGTTTATTCATAAAATTGCCATTACTATTTGGAAGTGAAAATAGAAATACAAAGAAGGTCAGAATTAAAGTAGGAATAGGAAACTGCATTCTCAAACTAAGGAATAAAAATGGGAATAATGGTTTTTCTTGGTTGCCCAAGCAGCAACTGAATCTTTTTACCACCGCCTTTTAGAAACACTGCCTGCCATCTTTGAAATAATGCAATGAGAGAGGTGAAACGATAGGTGGCGCTGCTTACGTTGGCTACTTATCTGGAGATTGACTTTTTAATAAATATATTTTTTTTTAACAAGAACTCTTAACAAATACTGGTGGTACAATCTAAAATTGATAAAAACTGTATAATAACACACATTGTTGATAAATACCATTTATGGATGCCTCATATGTTTTCCTCCTCTAGATCGTTTAAAAAAATCTAAAACAACTAATGACTGCATTTTAAAAATAGTTTGTTTTCAATGCAGGCCCTCTGCAGCTTTTTAAAAAAATAAAATATATATACATAAAATAATTTCTCCACTTAAAAAGGTTAAAAATTTAGTTGCAGAACTTTGTTTTTAAGTGTTTATAAATTTTAAATAAGAAAACAAAGCTAATAAATTTAGCTAAAACTCATTATTAATTAACAGCTGATTATGAATACATCAGAATATTTTATACTCTTACCATAAAAAATATGGAAATTAACATTTCCAATATATTTTATTTAAAAAGATTTATCATTTTAAGTTTTTCATGCAATCATGAGTTCTAAATTTAGTAGATTTGGTTTTTCCTTTGAAATGTGCTATTATATGAGCGTGCTGTTGTACAAAGTTTTCTCAATTTTACATTCCAACACCAGTATTTGTTAAGAGTTCTTGTTATAAAAGTATTAATTTAAGTTGTTTACATCCTGAGAGAGATAGGTAGTGGCTCCACCTATCCCATTGCATTTTTCCTAAGATGAGAGGCAGTATTTCTCGAAAGAAGTGGTTTTACTCGCCCATTTAAAAATCTGATTGTCCCGGGCAAGTGGGTAACTGCTAATTTTGACCTCCTGCCTACCAGAAACTTTTGCGTAAAGCAGGTCCATATTTTAAATTTAAAACAAAACTGCTCAAAAATAGTGGTGGGAAATGTTCCGATAAAATCGGAACGATTGGCAGCTATGATATAGTGATGGGTAGCTTAAATCGGTGCTCTCCAACTTTTCTATCGCCACGAACCGGTAAACGTTTGATAATTTTACCGCGGCGCGCGGCCCGCTGAGAGTGGGAGGACGAGTACGTTGAATGTTTCTAATTTAGATTGGCTTGATTTAATAACTTTAATTTAATTGTATTTAATCATGCCTCCAAAATAAAATACAGTTACACGTTAAAGAAAAAATTAATATAAAGTGATGTAGCATTTCAACTGGCAGAGTTGTTGTCTGGAATAGTTTTAAGGAAAGAGCATTTATTGTCTACATTATGACTGCAATTATAATTCGTGATCTTTAAATCTATAATAAACAACAAAGAAAAGAGAAATTTTAAAAGAATTACAATATTTCTAATGTTACAAAGGCATAAATCAACACAAACACAGCAAAGTCGCAAAAACCCGAGAGAAATACACCAAAGTAAATAAAATCCAAAGAATTCAATGTTCCTTGGCGGCCCGGTAGTATTTGATCCGAGGTATATATGTATGTATGTACACATATATGTATGTATGTGTGTGTATATATATATATAATTAAAAATATTGAAAAGTATTATGAAAATACAGCAATTTACACACGCTACATAGCGCTTATAGAAGCGCTTAATAGAAACATGTGTTTAATACTTTAACATAAAATAGAAGAACGCCCCCCCAGGCCAGTCATTGTTATTACAGAAATACAGTATAAAATGCAACGCCCCCACGGAGGGAGAATTGCAAATCACAAAAAGTTTATCTTTCTGACTCACATCCTGAGATTTTGCAAAGAAAAGATGTTATGTGTATAAGCTATATAGGGCAAACTTTACTATAAATACAATATTTAAATTTCTACGAGGCAAGTAAACATGCACTCAACATACAGCAAACCCCAGAGGTGTGATTCTCCCTGACCTATGGGGAAACAAAAAAAAAAAAAATTACTTACAAATTACAACTCGAAAAAGCTGATGCTTTTTCGACTTGTATTTCGTAAGAAATATATTTTATTTTGTTTATTTTGTTTCCCCTTAGGTCAGGCGAATCACCCGTCTGGAGTTTGCCGTATGTGGAGTGCATGTTTACTTGCCACGTAGCAATTTAAATATATTATTTATAGTAAAGCTTGCTCTATACAGCTTATACATATAACGTCTTTTCTTGTCAAAACCTCAGGCTGTGAGTCAGAAACCTATGGATTTTGTGATTCACAACTCTCACTCCGTTGAGACGTTGAATATTATGCTGTAAATACTTACGTGCGTTTACCTGTTGCTTTATAAAATCTTTTTACAGAATGTAACTTGTTAACACACATTTTCAAATAAGATAGGGAAGAAAATGTTTAAAAAATAATTTAAATAAGAAACAATACTTTAAAAAAATATCAGATTTTGAATAACTGAAAGTACACCAATAATTTACTATAAGCAGCATTCATTGTTTTGGAACTTAAATTTTCATGTGCATATTACTTATGAAATGTGACTGAAAATTCGGATTTTTTTTTCAATTAACACAACAGTGTATTTTTAAAACACATTTATATTGTTTCAACTGAATTTACTGTAGATTTGAATAACCATTAAAAAACAGACTACTAAATTTAGTTATGTTTTACAACTAAATTTATAATTTTTGAAAAAATCTCACTGTTGGTTGTAATTTTAAATTTTTCCTCAAAATTTAAATTCTGACTTAATTTCTGCTCTAAATATCTTAGATTGATGTCTTCAAAGTAAATTAAAATAAATCAAACAAGATATGCAGTCTGAAAAAAAATATAAATTTTAAAATTTTCCATTCAGTGACATTCTGGTAGTTAACTTTTAATTACCAAAGTGTGAATTTTAATTAAATATATAGGACTATATGAGAAGTAATATTTATCTTTTAATTAAAAATGAAGAATAAAAATACTTTAAAGCCTTTATTACATATATTCCGAACTTTCATATCATGTTTCAATTCATTTTGGAACTTAGAAAAGGATATATTCATCGATCGTTTCTAATCTATTAATAGAGTAAAACAAATAAAATTAACGCTTTACCAATACTTTCCTATGAATGATGAATAACTCCGTAATCAATAAAACAAACTTTGTGTCGATTCATAAATGGATATATATTCTTAAAAAAGACTGGGAGCTAATGGAACACATTTTACTTCTTCCAAATATTCATATACTCATAGTTTAAGTTTCTTGTTCACCTATTATGTCATCAAATTACATTTCATTTAAGCAATGCACGAACAAAAACTTACGCAATTTGAAACGATTTTCGAAAAATCTCAAAACCTAATCAAAATTTTATAAAAATTCGATGCCTATAGTTTAAGCTGTGAGACCACCAAATACGTCATCAAATTTCATTTCATTCGTTTAGTCGTTATTACGTGATGCGTAAATACACATTGCCACATTTTGAATTTATTATCAAAATTTTCAAAAATTCTAAGCCTGTAACTTAAACTGCATGCTCACCTATTATGCCATTAAATTCACTTTTCATTCGCTTTAGCCTTTATTGGGCGATGTGCGAGCAAAAAAATTTAAGCATGCTGACACGAATTTCGCAAAGTCTCGAGGAAATATGACAGGCACGAGAAATAGAGGGCGAAAGCTTAGCCCGTGATTTCTTCGTGGAAAGGGAGAAATTTTTTCAGAACAATTCTGTCCTGTGTGTGTGTGTCCTACCTTTCAGAATTAAGGTGTACTTGAAATGGGTGAGGAAATATGACGGGCGCAAGAAATAGAGCTTAGCCCGTGATTTCTTTCTGAAAAGGGAGAATTTTTTTCAGAACGATTCTGTCGTTTGTGTGTGTGTGTCCCACCTTTCTGAACCAAGGTCTACTTGGGGTGGGTGAGGTAATATGACGGGTACGAGAAATAGAGGGAGAAAGCTTATGCCGTGATTTCTTCGTGAAAAGGGAGAAATTTTTTCAGAGCAGTTCTGTCGTGTGTGTGTGTCCCACCTTTCAGAATCAAGGTCATCAAGGTCTACTTGAAATGGGTGAGGAAATATGACGGGTGCGAAAAATAGAGCTTAGCCCGTGATTTCGTCCTGAAAAGGGAGAATTTTTTTCAGAACAATTCTGTCGTGTGTGTGTGTCCCACCTTTCAGAATCAAGGTCTACTTGGGGTGGGTGAGGTAATATGACGGGCACGAGAAATAATGACGGGCACGAGACGGTAATATGACGGGCACGAGAAAGCTCATGCCGTGATTTCTTCGTGAAAAGTGAGAATTTTTTTCAGAACAATTCTGTTCTATGAGTGTCTTCTACCTTTCAAAATCAAGGTCTACTTGGTGTGGCTGAGGAAATATGACGGGCATGAGAAATAGAGGAAGAAAGCTTAGGCCGTGATTTCTTCTGAAAAGGGAGAAATGTTTTCAGAACAATTCTGTCCTGTGTGTGTGTGTCCTATCTTTCAGAATCAAGGTCTACTTGGTGTTGGTGAGGAAATATGACGAGCACGAGAAATAGAGAAAGAAAGCTTAGGCCGTGATTTCTTCGTGGAAAGGGAGAATTTTTTCAGAACAATTCTGTCCTGTGTGTGTGTCCTACCTTTCAGAATCAAGGTCTACTTGAAATGGGTGAGGAACCATGGCGGGCATGAGCAATAGAGAGAGAAAGCTTAGGCCGTGATTTCTTCCTGAAAAGTGAGTATTTTTTTCAGAACAATTCTGTCCTGTGTGTGTGTCCTACCTTTCAGAATCAAGGTCTACTTGGGGTGGGTGAGGAAATTTGACGGGCACGATAAATAAAGGGAGAAAGCTTAGGCCGTGATTTCTTCGTGAAAAGGGGGAAATGTTTTCAGAACAATTCTGTCCAGTGTGTGTGTCCCACCTTTCAGAATCAAAGTCTACTTGGGGTGGGTGAGGTAATATGACGGGCACGAGATATACAGGGAGAAAGCTTAGCCCATGATTTTGACGGGAGCAAGAAGGAAGGGTGTGGTGGCCTAGGAGGGCTGGTTGCGGGAATTTGCTTTAAAATAAGAGACATTTCGAAAGGACTTGTGCTTTTCCCACGTGAAGACCACACAGGTCGTTAATAAGTTAGAATAGCCGCTAGTCAGGCGACGGATGTGACAGTACAAGCACAACGGATAAAAAATATTTATGGCACATCAAAGTAAACAGGGGCCTCAGTCAACAGCTCCTAGATACAGAAAGCCCGAGAATAGAGACTTTTTACGTCATCATTCGGTCCACTAAAATGACGTCATCAGGGTTTTGTTTTGACAAAGTAAATGCCTGGTGAATACTACAAATATTAGAGTATATCTTAAGTTAAAAATAAAAATTAAAGTACCTTTCTAATACAAAATAATCCAGAATGACCTATTTCTGTGTCATACCATATAGTTAGTGATGGTTAAGAATTGTCATTTGCAGTAAAATAAAATTTTCTATCATAATTCTTTAAAATGGTTTATACGTGAGTAATTCACTACAAATTTTATATAGTTTTATCTTTTGAAAATAAAACTGTGATGGCGTCATTTTAGTGGACCTACAAATGACGTAAAAGCTTCTGTTCTCAGGCTTTCTCTATCTAGGAGGTGTTGTCTCCGTCCACGCCTCTAAATGGCCATTCCGCTTAGGGCGGAGATTGACCGCCCATGCCATCCAACAAGAATCACCAGCCTGTGAGAATAAGGGGCATACAATTAGAAGCCCCTGTTAAAGTATAAAAGGAGAATAATAAAAGCTGACCAAGAAGAGATGTAAAAAAAAGTTCGTGGTCGGTGATACAACAGTTTTTTTTTTTTAGTGCTTATGCGGAATAGCCCCCTCCTGACTGAGGACACTCGACACATGACCGGAGCATTTCCTGATGTACTCCCTCCTGGATGTGTGCGCGATGACGAGTCTGCGGATTCTGGTGACTATATTCTGTTTTTCTCATTTCCCATGAATAGAGACCCTATGTGCAATTGATCAAAAATATCGCCACTAGGTACCACATCCCTCCAGACCCTATAGATATATTTATCGTAACCAAGGTTATGCTGTGAATTATGTTATTTCTTATTGATGAAGAATGTAATTTAAAGTCTCTCCTAAATAAATATCATGCTAATTTTGAATTCAAATTTTGTAAATTTATTTTAGTGCATTGTTTTTTCTTTAAATAGTCTGTGGGAGTACTAGCCAGGTAGGTTCGTTAACGGCACTTCAGACTATACGGTCACTTCGGCTTCCTCAAATAATAATAAGGGATGAAGTCAAATCTACCAGGGCCTACCTCCACAAAGTTGTTAATGTTAAAATCGAGGTTTTCTTCCAGAGATGCGTCATCTAGAGACATGCTGTCACTGTTTCCTCTTTCACTGTGTTTTGTCTATTTTCCTTACGTGTTTTCCGAATTTCCTTCTTCGAACACTTTTCGAATCACATTTTTTTTCGATTGTCGAGGGAGAAAGAGCGAGAGAGAAGGGGAGGGGGCGTGTCTGATTCTACACTTCCTACCTAATGTTATGCCAGCAGTGTTATTATCTAATAACAATATCTCAAGTTAAAAAGTATTTTTCTTTAAGCTTAGTAAAGCTAACAATTTCGAAATCATAGTTATCTTGTGCATTTACTGATTTATTTTTAATGGCATAAAATCAATTGAATTAAACGAATGATTTACATTAAATTGTCTAGTACATAAAATTTGTCATTGAAAATAAATATTATAACAAATAATTATGAAGTTTTTTATAGTTAATGAATTTTGGGTCGAATATGACATGTTCTATTAGACCCCTTATAAAATGGCTTATATCTACCCATACTACACGTCATTACTTTTATCCTTACAGAAAATTAATTATCGACTACAGACACAAAATAACAGTTTAAATTGAGAAACATTTCATTGGAGATTCATAAACAGAAATTATTTTGAAAGAGTTATAACAGAAAATCACAAGACAAACAATTACTTCATATGAATAAAAATCACTTGCCATGGTCCTTAAAAAGCTTTTACTTCTTGTTTTAGCAAGCTGCTTAAACAAATAAAAAGTTCAAAATGTATTTCGGTGTAAAGCAGGTACTGTCATCTATAGATAAAATTATGAGCTGTATGGATTCATTGAACAGCATATTTCTCATAATAACCCTAGTCTACCCTATATTTGCTTTTATTTATATATCCTATAACATTTATATCTATAATACTTAATCTTTTATCACTGCAAGAAATGATCACTTTAGTCTAATTAAATGTTTGAGCCTACAACATCCCCAAGGCTTATCTTTAAAGAGAAATCAGCCCCTCTGCTTCACAAAATGATGTATGTCGCAATAAATTACTCAAGTCCCGCCTTTGTCTTGTAATTCCTTTTAATGATTGTTATAATTGCTAAATAAATTGAGAGGAGTAAATTCTGGAATTAGCGAACTTACTTTTACAGAATAATTTTATTCTGTCATTTCAAACTTATGTATTGGAATGAAGGAAATTGTCACTGGTCAATAGTGATGACGGATTTTTCTGAAAAAATGTTGCATAAAAAATTCTATGTATAATTAATGTTAGATCTTAAGACTTGTAAACAATAACTTCCAGAGTTATAGCTGCGCATATAGTATCAGTAAACTTGAACATATTTCTGGAATAAAATGAAGTGTGATACTTTTTTTTCCGGAACTGCACAAGTGTTTTGTTGTTGCTGTCGTCTCCATAGATAGGTCATACAGAACTCTGAGCGGACCACACAGTTTTCGCTGTTTGGAGGCAGTTGTCCACATATAAGTCTTTGCAGGAAGAAACTGCATTTTGGCTTGGTTTGCAGGACATGGGATATATATACAGGATCCAGCTCGAGACAGCTTCTGCAGTAGGGGTATATTCTAGTTCCATTCCTCTGAATTTTCATGCCCCTAAAGTGTTGAGAATTCCATTATATTAGCGGACTGAAATACTTTCTTTTCCAGATTAGATTTTTGTGTAGTAACGTTTCATCTTTTAAATGATCATGGTATCTCTTAATTATAGAACTGAAATTTTCTGTCTCAAAACAATAGTCTTGCATATTTTACTTTAAGTTTCTTTTTTTATGTTTTCCTAATCTTCTATTTCTGTACGGTTTATCATAAGGATTCATAAAAATTTGAGGATTTTAATGAGCCTAAGTACTATGATTAAAACTTTTCATTTCCTTTTTAAATAATGACACGTTTTGTACTGGTAAATGTGGGAACCTACAAACACCGCCCAAATCAAGAAATTAAATGACAGGAAATATTACCGAAAAAAACTAGTAGTTTTTCATCAAATAGTATTACTAATCCTTTATTCATTAACAGTACAATTTCAGCATTCCTTAAATTCTGGTTTTGTGTCTTGTCAGACGAAAAAGGTTCACACTCTTACCTACTTAAATATTTTCATTTACTAAGTAATAAATATCTCAAAGCTTTATTCTTTTAACTGCTTTGCTCATTTCATCAATTTTCTCATACAGATTTATGAGGAATTGAGACTTATTTCCAAAAATGCCAATGATTATTTTTCATAACATCTGTTACCGGCAAAGTATGAAACGCCGGCATTCTATAGAATGCCTAGGCATTGTATACAATGCCTAGGCATTGTATATAATGCCGAACAAATTTAGGCAAAGAATCAAATATGGGAACTATCACATCTTTCCCTAGGCATTATATATTACCTTCGGGAATGTCTAGGCATTATATACAATGCCCAGGCATTCTCCAGAATGTCGAATTTGAAACTTTGCCGGTAATAAAATTTCTCTAATGTTAATTGAAAATTCAAGTTCTTTTCAGGAGCATTCAGTTTAAAAGTGTCAATACAAAACTTTTAACGTAATTATTGCTAACTTTTAAAGAAATGGCTTCCTTTTTTTTCGTAATATATATTTATTTTAAATATAAATTAATTCCTTTTCTTTTCCAGTTTATTTGAAAACATACTTCATGAATTGATTTCTGCAACTTTAATTTTTTGTACTAGCCACTAACTAATGTTTGAGTTTTTGAAAATGGAACTAGTATGTGAAAATCTAAGATAAAGGTGTAAAAAATTTTCTTTTGAATTTCGCATCAAGTTGTTTCTAAATGAATGAGCATAAAAGAAATATACACTTTGAAGTAAAAAAAAAAAGAAGTGGCAATCATTTAAATATTCAATTAAATACCACGTATCTCTTAAAAATGCACTAAGAACACTTCAGTAGCATGTTACTAGCCAGCAACAAAAGTATTGAGTTCAAATATTCCCACGATAACAGACTGAAACTAAATGGATCAATAAATGGGAATTGATTTTACGGGTGCTTGCGTATTCTGTAACATTGATTGTGGAGAAGAGTATCGTTAAGCAGTGCTCAAAATCTCAAGTTTCGAAACTGAAACTTCACGTTCAATAAAATAGGGTTTTTACAGCTTTAAACCTTTAAGAGATGCTTGTAATCATAAATCAATTGTATTGATTTACCAGACGTTAGATATGTTGAGATTTTACAAAGGCAACCTCGCATTAAATTATTTGGAGAAACCCAATAAATGGTTCAGTAGCTAATGAATGTAAATAAATCAAGGTAATACGTTAATGTGACTATCACTTATAGTAATTTTAATAAGAAGTTAGTGGCACTTTTACGACGCAAAATATGATACTAAATCGCATTAAATGTACACATTGTGTCAAATATGAAGTGTTTCCATGCTTCTCTGTGATCAATATTTAATATTTTACTGCACACAATGTGCTGACATTAACTAGAAATGAAAATATGACATTTATCAAACTTAGTCATTGATTTTTAAGATAAGGTTTTTTCTGATAATATGACTAGGGAAAGGGGATAAGCTGTCACACCTATTTTTTAGCAATATACATCAATATATATCGTCCAAAGACGACAGTATTGATTGAATAAAATCGAAATCTTTATCTTAGTGCCAAAATAGTGAAACTTCGATTGTAAAGGTAGTTGATATTTTAAATTGGCATTTATATATGTTTAAATTGTTCAGTTTTATTTTCAGAAGTTTTTGTTAATACTTATTGATTTTAGGAAGTAAACTAATACTTTATATTACTTTTTAGTTTAATATTGTGTTAATATTACGCTGTTTTCTAGGAACCCATACAGTGTTCGTTAGGCCTATGTAATTAATATAAGCAAAGAGGAGTAATGGGGGATAGTTGTCACAAGCTACAGAAAACTTTTATATAGAAACAAAGTCAGAATTGTTAGAAGAAATAGGCTAAATGTAGTACATTTTAAATTCACAGATTAATAATTTATGTACGATAGTAGATTTTTATAGCAATTATAAAATATTTTATTGAATATAATGAAACATGATTAATTTATTTCTCTATTTCTTATATATATATATATATATATATATATATATTCATGTGTTTAAATCCTTGATTGTAATAACTGTGAGATGACTGATGAAGTGTCAATTACACATGAAACAACGAAATATATATTTCATTAAATTTTACCTGCCTACCCAAATATTTCATTACCATATATTACGTTTAACCAAGAAAAAAAAGTATCGAGTCAGAATTTAAATGCACACGGTTTTGCCTACTGAGCTAGAATGAATTTTCAGATGATGATTTCGCTTCTTTATCAGTCCATTATTGTCCTCTCAAGCAACAAGACATACCTGACCCTGCAAATGTAAACCTAGATGACAATCTAGGCTTATTGGGATATCAAATTACAGTCAAAGGAAGTCCAGATTATCCAGTGAATATTGAAACAAATTCCACAAGAAGCAATTAATGAAACAAGCCCAAGTGAAAAAAAAACTATTTATTCTACAGTATACTAGATCATTTGCCCTAACAAATCCAAAATATCCTTTGCAACCTAAGCGAAAGTCAGGAAAGTTCCTTACTTACATGGATAATTCTGAAAAAATTATGTTACCTTAAAGTGATAAACATGAAATAAATTTAGAAGCGAAAAGAAAGGCAGTAATTTTTTTATTATTTTAATACCCACGCTATTTTAAGAATGTTGTCATATAATCCATTAGAATACGTTTATTTTATTTTAATTAAATTTAGCTTATTTATAGTCATGTAACTTTTGATATGTGGCGTCACTATGAAAGCTCTTTACATTCATCTCAGATATTTGAAGTATGTATGAAAATAAAATTATAAGCATAGCTTTGGAAAGAAAATGATATTTATTTATTATTAGTTACTATTTATTTTAAACTAATAAAGCCGTAGTTTTACAACAATTCAGTTTTACACTATTACTTTTATTCAGAGCTTTAGTACACAAATTTCTGCTATTTTTCTTTGGAAATTCAAACAAGCATTTCTGTTTTGTATGACTATCGCCATACCTATATCGAATAGGACATTTTAAAATTTTTACCACTTCTCTAATTTTTTTTATTTTTCTCATGCACTTATTTCTATAAATCGTTGATGATTTTCTATTGTATGGAAATGAAGTAAAATTTATAAATTATAATATACACTAGTCTTGGCATACATACTTGCTGTTGAAGTTTATGTATCAATTGCATGATATGATATATGAAGATTATAATACTATCATGTCATTATGAATAATAGGTACACCCTATCAAAAAAGTATTCGAGGGTAAGTCGAATTCCCTATATCAGTTTCATATTCAGATATTTGATCTTCGTAAAAGTGATTCATTTATAATAATAACCTCCCATACTTCCTTACTAACCTTTATAATAATCTCTTCCTTACTAATGTTGTGTTTTAGCAAAAGTTAGTTATGCATTGATAAAACTAAAAAATAAAACTCGGCTTTAATTCTTCTTTCTTCTTTAGTGTAGTTTCTGAAATTGGGATAATGAAGTGTATTTTATTATCGTTAAATAATCTTTATGCATTTTTCAAAGAAAATACACCTGAAATATGAACAATACGAACAAGTTTAAAACAGTAGTATTTTTAAAAGACCAGTGGTCTTTGTAATTTATTGTTTATAAGCGTATGAAATAAAAGCTGGAATATCCTTCATTATCCAAGAACGTTCTTTTTCTCTGCACATATTTTAATATGCAAATTAAAAAAAATCTGTATTTTTTTTATTTGGCTGTATATTTTAAGATTCCATAGAGTTTGTCAAAAGATAATGATACCAAAATAAAACGATTAATTCGGATCATACCTTTCTCTAATGAAAAAAAAAAAAAAAAAACTGAATTTCTTGGAAGCATGTGCGCCTGACTATATCAAAATCAACCGCGACATACTGTATGACTAACGCCATAACTATATCGAATTAGATATTTTTAAAATTTTATTTCTCTAGAAATAATCTCTAGAAATTCTCGAAGGCACAAAAACACAATGGTGCGATAAACTATATTTCATATTTTGCGGCTAAAGCTATCGCTCAGTTAGGTGTTGCAATCTGTCATGTACGGGAGATTTAAAATTAGAATATTAACTGTTTGTTTTGATTAAAAATACAGATTATGAATACATGAGAAAAAAAAAATCCAGTGTACTTAACGTAAAACACCTTATTTCACGAATCTTCCGATTTGCCACTTCATTACCTAAAAGTCAGGATTTAAAATAAATTGTACAGTAACTCATTACTAACTTTTAAGTTATTTTTTTGCAGATTTTGGAATTTGAAGTTTTAATACTTCCGCATTAGAACATCTATATAAATAAAATTAGACTTTTGTCTGTACATTTCTTGGAATTCAAAAATTTTGTGATTTCTATCCGTTTCAAGCACCCGGGATTCCGATGCGACCCTCAAAAAAAAGTTTGTCTGACTGTCATTCTGTCATTCTATCGTTCTGTCATTCTGTCATTCTGTCATTCTGTCCGTGACGCTTTTTTTGTTTAAGCATCACGTAAAAACGACTGAAGCGAATGATATGAAATTTGGTGTCATGATAGGTGGTCACTCAACTTAAAAAATAGGGGTCCAATTTTTAAAAAATCTGGATTGGATTTTCAGATTTTGCGAAAATCCTTTCAAACTGCGTAAATTTGTGTTCAAGCATCACGTAAAAACGACTTAAGCGAATGATATGAAATTGGGTGCCATGATAGGTGGTCACTCAACTTAAAACATAGGCGTCGAAGTAAAAAAAAAAATCTTGATTAGATTTTGAAATTTTGCGAAAATCATTTCAAACTGCGTAAATTTGTATTCGCACATCACGTAAAACTGCAAAGGTGAAAAAATTATATTTGGTGAAATGATAGGTGGTCACTCACCTTAAACTATAAGCATCTAATTAAAAAAAAATCGATCAGATTTCGAGATTTTGTGAAAATCGTTTAAAACTGAGTGAATCTTTGTTCCCGCATTACGTAATAACGACTAAAGTGAATGATATGAAATTTGGTCGTACGATAGATGGTTGCTCAACATAAACTATAGGACTCCAATTTTTTAAACATTTTTATGAGATTTTGAGATTTTGTGAAAATTCTCTCAAAATGCGTTTATATTTCTTTAAGCATCACGTAATAACGACTAATACGAATGATACGAAATTTAGTGATATGATAGGTAGTTGCTAATCTTAATTTATAGGCGTTGAATTTTTAAAATATTTTGATTACATTTTGAGATTTTGCGAAAATCGTTTTAAAATGCTGAAAATTTGTTCCAGCATCACGAAATAAAGACTGCAGGGAATGAAACGAATTTGGGTGACATGATAGGTTGTCACTCAACTTAAATTCTAGGCTTCCATTTTTTCAAAAATGTTGATTGAATTTTTAGATTTTGCGAAAATTATTTCAATATGCGTAAATATTTGTTCGCGCATCACATAATTACGACTAATGCGAATGAAATGATATTACTTAGTTACTCTCTAACCTGTAATATTTTAACAATACATAAAAATTATAACTTCGCTTTCTTTACTTTGGCAACATACTACATCCATTCTGTGTACTCATACAATGCTGGCGAAAGATCTTGCTTTTTGGGAAATTTGCATTCACTAACCCGTCGAGGACGGGTACTTCAGCTAGTAAAACAATATATTTAGTTTTCCTCATACCTTAAAACCTTGGTTTCAGAAACATATATCTAAGTATTAGATACAAATATCCCAACATTATAAATAACTGTTTAACTTCCATGGTAAACAATCTAACCAAAGCCCATTCTTAACTCTATAATCAATATAAACTAGACAAGTAGAATATCTCGCTTCAAAGAGACAAATCAACGATGTTTGTCACGTCAAAATAATGAATAAAATAATCTGGAAGGAGACAAACTTCGTTGTATGTTTTATTGCTTTCTTCAATAATGTTCAGCGTTACCCCTCCCCAGTGAATTGTATATTCGTCTTGCGTTGGGTTATTTTAAGTTTATGTTTGCCGATTTAGATGTTTTTAAAAACATTAGAAACTGCTGAGGGAAAAAGAGATTTATTTCGTTTTAAACGATAATCAGATTTGAGACATTCTATAAAGTATTTAAATCGTAACAAATGAATGGGGTATTTTCTATTTACACGATGCTGCATTGGAGAATTAGAGATTTGGGAATAGAGAGTTCGAGACTGTTTGTCTATGCGCATGACTGTAAATTTATGTTAAATTAATTCCCGCATTTAAAGTTTTCGTTTTCTTTGTGATCTAATTTCAGTAACACGGAGCGACGTTTCAGATAAAATTATTGTTACTTGATGTAACTCTCTTGTGGCGAAAATAAATGTATTAGCGTTTAAGGGGTTTTAGGAGGATTGAGAAGCAAACATACACGTATTTTACACCCTTGAGGTTTACATTTTATGATCAAAATAATAGACGCAGTGTAATGAATTTTTTTTTGTATAATAATTCTAATAAACTTTATAATTTATAATAAACTTTATGCTATTTATGTATTTTTTTTTCAACAGTGAGTGTCACTATCCGTAAGATAAGTCAATTTAAAATGCACATATAAACAAAATTTTTGTTGCAAAATAAAGTAAAATATATATTTTATAGAATGAATTAATATTTAGGAATTCTTTTAAATTTAGAATTTTAAAAATGTATTTTAAATTGAAGTGTGAAAAAATATGTACTTTCCCAATTATATTTCTGTTAAAAGTTTCAAAAGTTTTTCTTTCTCACTTTTAATATTAATTAATTCTGTAGATAGTGATACCGGTTTTAACTATACAGAGTTTCGAAAAGATGCGAATCATAGAAAATTTGTTATCTTACGGATAGCTAAAAAAACGCGTTTTGATAAAGCGCAGTTAAAAGTTGCCTTATTGTATTCAAATATAAGACTTTCATGAAACGTTTTTATGTGTGTATCCGGTTCTACTTGGAATAACTGCATGAAACTGGTATAAAAATGTTCATAAATAATTAAAGTTTCATGCAAAATTAAAATTGAAAATTCGTTTTTTTGGAACCTTGATCCTCCAATCATACTTTAAAATACTTTATGCAATTTTTCTGGGCGGACACAAGATAAATTTTTAGATAAAAAAAAATATTTACAGACATTTTTTTCGTCATTTATATCAGATGCGTAATTCTGCATAGTTATTAATTTTTACCTGATAACACATTTCGAAAACAATAGAGCCCGTTACAAAATTTACATCTAGAAAATCTTTTAAAATAAGAATATCTGTTATTAAAATTTGCATCTATAGGTCAGAAAAATATTGACAGTCTGTTAAAATTTAAAAATCTGATTAAATAATCATAAAGTATGCTTTGTTTCTATCGTGATAGTAGAGATGTCCCCAAAATGAATATTGGTTACATTTTAGGGCAAGTGAACCACTAACTCATACTTTAACAGATTATTCATATAATAAGCTTGCACTGTATAATTTGTATAATGATGCTTCCTAGTACCAAGTTAGACATTTATGTTCATTTTTATAAAAAAATAAATTGTTCTCAAATCAAAGTTATTGTGTTAAGTTATCGCTTAAAATGTCAGTTCCTCGTGCACCGACCCTAAATCAAAATTCGGAAATTAATGCTGCCATGCAAATATTTTGACTGGAAATAAGATATTGGGTCTTAAACAGGAAAGAATCTGAAAAACATTCTACGCTACTTTCTATGTATTTATTTTTATGCTGAATTTTTATAGTTTTACTTTTGAAGTCTTCAGTGAATAAATAGTACATAGCATCATACTTTCATGTACAAAAAAATATAGCGAATATAAAAACATTATGAAGTACAAAATAAAACTTTATTAGCATAAAATGAGGTAGGTGATATGAAATTTGCACTTTTTATATACAAAACATAATTTAAGGATAAATCAGGAATATATTAATGTTTTTTAAAGAGCATTTCTAAGAAACATATTAAGGCAACATTTTGTATAATTCGTAATGTGTAAATATTTCGTGAACACAATGTGTAAACATTCGTATTGTGTAAACATTTTGTATAATTCGTAAAGGTAACCTACTACAAGTATCATTTTTAAAACTAACGAGCTAAATGAAACGCAAAATGTATTTTATGAATAAAAAGATTAGTAATTGTATATAACTTTTATAATTGTATTCCTTAACATATAACATCAATATATTAAAAAGAAACTAAAAAAAAATGCTTGAATACATAAGCTTAAGCTATAATAAATAAGGGAATCATTAATCAAACTTTTAATTCCGTATAGCTTAAAGTACTCAAAATAGAAAGTTTGTGTATTAATCTAAGCAAGTGCACTTCTCAAAATGGCATTGATAAACTTCTTTGTAATGGCGTACACCTTTTTAAACCGAGAGGGGAATTTGATATTGGATTACAGTTAAAGTAATTTCGGAATTACCAAACTGTTACTATATAGTACTTTTTCTTTGTGGATTATTAATTCAATGATACTTATCATAAAATATACATAACATATGCCCAATTTCTTTATAGCATTGACTGTAATTAAAAATCTTATTCACGGCAACACCAATGAAATTACTTTTGCCATATCGATCAATTCTCTATTATATATATGCGTGTCTTTAAAAGACGTGGTTTATTATGTTTAGTTAATTTTACACTACAAAATGATTCTTTCAATAAGAAAAACACGTAAATAACGAATGGAAAGGAAAAATGAAATTTAAAGGTAGTTTAATATATGGAACATTATTATTCTTAAAAACATGAATATCATTAAAAAAAGAAAATATTGTAGCATCATATTGTTCAATGCTTACATAAAAAAAGATTTTAAAAGTTATGATTGTTATAAATGCAGCAAATAATGAGCTAATAAAATACCACTAAATATTTCGTCACGTTTTGACATCGATAGCCCGGGGCTTAATGTTGCTAAGGTCTGCCTGGATATGCTAGTCTGTATTCTACAACTTCTTTCGTTAGGATTGAAAATTATTTTGTTAATAATCCATAGAACACTTCAATAATAGAGCTACCACTTTCAGCATAATCATTTATATCTGCTTAATATTTCGAAATTTGGAGTTTGAAGAAATCTTGTTTATCTCTATCTGCAACTGAACCCGTCACAATATTTAAAAAAATTTTCTTCGGATAAAAATAAGGGTACCGCTTGCACGTTTTATAAATTTGTTTTCGATTATTTTAGAGCTTTGACAGCTTGAACGCGTTATTTCGTAGAAAGACACATATGACTGTCTGTTCTAATAGATCTAATCCTACTAGATCTTTGGACAAACGATATATGATTCGCTAGTTTGTGCTTTGCAGCTCCGGATAAATTGGTATTTGCTGCTTGAATAATCTAGCAGCGTCTTCATCTTGGGAATTTCACTATAAAATGCATCAAATGCTTTAGAAGCAGCTTTCCACTTCGTTAAAAAAAAAAAAAAAACTTGATCGACAAATGTTCATATGTTAAATAACATTTTATTTTCTTTTTCACTGAGATGGAAACATTCCGCATAGCACAGTGGCGTCGCAAAACATGTCTCTTATACAGGTCACGCTGACTTTGTGCGGATTTTCGTTGTGATATGTTCGTCGCAGAGAGTCTATGGCGACGAAAAGATGACCACCTATACAATTTTTTGTGACGTCACATGGTAGAAAACTCGGACGTCATAGTGACACACATGGGCGTTTCTGCAACGTCATGACAAAGCTTATCTTTGTCTCATATTTACATCAGAATGCGACTTATTACGAATTACATTTTGGCGTCTCTGCAGCACCACATGCTCGACACTCAGTAACATCACAGAAGGGCATTCATTTTCATCATTGATGTGACGGACATGACGAAATGTAACGTAGCAACAGGTCACTGCCAACACCCTTGCTATGTGGAATATACATTTTCATGCTAATCTCATTTTTTTTCTTATTCAAAGAGCATGATGGACAGTCTGTAATACCGAACATTTTACACAGTGAGGGGAAACATCCTAGAATTACAATAACCAATTCTAAAATTTCGTGAAACACTCTTATTGATAGAGTGTCCTTAAAAGTAAAAGGTAGAGGTTTTTTGAAGATTATTTGACTCTTCATAATGTTGTAATTAAAAAAAGACGCAATTGGCAGCTGTCCCATCAAAGCGTGTAATTCTTACTTTAATGAGTAATTAAATGCCGTTGGAGAAATATACGCATGACGAAAATTGGTGGCGTAACACATTTCCAAAGAAGACCGTTGTAACATACCAAACATACCAAAGTCAACACAGAGATATGGTGTATTGATATCACATAGATTCACTAGAACAGACAATAGAAAAGTTAAAGTGACATTTGAGTGCTTAAAAACTTTTAGTTCCAATAAAAACACTTTTCTTCTCGTCTCTCGGACTGTCAATGGTTCGTTAAAATGCTCCTTTTCCGAATGTTTTATACCTCCAATTTTCAACATACATGTATTGTTTCAAAGCTATTTGCGGTAGTTCAACGTTCTAATCAACTTTCGCAGGAGAAATGTAGATATTGCCATTGAAAAATTTCGAAAATTTTCACCGTAACCATAACTGTCAAATCTGCGTAGCTTGAAATCATTTCAGTCTTTTTTAACACTCTGTTTTTTCCTATTATGCTACAATTACTAACACAGCCTATTTTTTTTCGAGTTTATCTACCATCGTCTATGTTCTTCAAGTTTTTTTTCATGTATCTATATAATTAAAACTTGTTTTAAGAAATATTTTTCAGTGAAAGTTTTTGTTCATATGCAGTTCTTTAGATTTATGAGCTAATTTCTTGACTACAAATAACAGTAAATAACATTAAACGTATTCATTTCAAAAGCTATTATATCTAATCACTTTAAAACATTAGGAAAAGTTGTCATGCTTTTATTGGTAAACAGAACTTAGAAGCAACTGGGAGCTTAGAATGACTAAATTATATTTCCTTCAAGTCAAAATATAATGTTACGCGCTCGAATTGTTTTAGCCAACAAATTATATTTATCCATACTAAATCAAAACTACCCTCCTAGATTAGGCAGAGAAGTATTTTTTGCGTGCAATATTATCGTTTGGAAATAATGAGAATGCCCATTTCCATAAAGCATTCAAGTTAAAAGCAAATTATCCTGAATAGACTCATTCACGATATTGAAAGCAAACAAAATTTCTATTACTTATAAAAAAAAAGTTGTGCAGAAATAGTATATGGTTTATCAAGAAGTGCTCAAAGTTAATTGCGTAACCTTTTTTTCTATTCAAGCCGGTTATTATAATGGGTTTTTTTCAAGCTTCGATTCTTAATAGAGTAATTAGCGTTAATGGGGTAATAAAGTAACTAGATGTAAAGTTTTGATGAAGAATGCTTTGAGACATATTTTTTAAACTGTTAATCTTAAAATATTATTATCAAGTGTCAAAATTTTAAAAAGCCCCTTAGGTCTTAATTAATTTGCTATATAGAGTAAAAAATGTTAGTTTGAAATTAACCGTCTAAATTTACATATTAATAGACTTCACTTATGAGAGGGGTTTAGCGTAATATCTAATCCACGAATTTAGTTAACGAGACAGTTTGAATAATTTATAGTTTTTCTTCTGAGAAAAAATATCCGTACTCATTTAAGTATTTTAAATAATAAATTTTTAATAAATACTTCAACTGCATGCTTAGGACTGTGTAACTTCATTCAGTGAAATGTAAAGAAAGTTTCAAATTTCAGCGGGCAGATTGCAGAACATGTATTATAAAACTAGGTAACTCTTTATAGAGTATTTTCACGTGACGTCACTGAATTTTTTTTTTTTTAGGTCCACTCGGATATTTAGGGATACAAAGCCCCGTTTTCGGCCAATGACCATTCTCAAATGATCGAATATTTGCCCAAAAAATGTTGGTTGCTAAGGTGTGACGAAGTGATAATGACGTAGGTGAAACAGCTCTATACAGCAGGCAGAAGTTTTTAGAATATATGTTTTCCGGTCCGTACATGGTTTCAAGTATCTCCTTATAAACCCACGTTGAATAAAGTGGGCAAAACAGTAACAGTTTTTACTAGCACAGAGAAAAGAAATTTAAACAACGTGGGGATTATGAGGGAATCCAACCCATTACGCACGCTTAGGCGATTTGCATGGAATGGAACAACCGTTGACCTCCAAGCCGCCGGTCTTCATGTCCTAATGTTTTCTGCATAGAAAATGTTTTGATATAAGTTAGTAATTTGTAACTTTAATCATCTTACGTATGTACAACTAATAATATGTGCGAAAAATATCAAGCTTGAATATTTGAAATTTTGAAAGCAGAAGTTTTGAGGCAATTCAGATTTTCTAAACTTTCATTGAAATTAACCGTCTTAATGTAGCAAAATGCAGATAATTATTCAGTATATAGCTGCATATTCGTTTGCTTTGAGGACTGCGCTACATCATTTGTGTATGAAATTATAAATCGTTCCAAAGGTGGAACTAGGGAGTTTTCCCCATTCTGATTAAAGATACTGAAGGAGTTCCGACTTTGAAGAATGTTTCCGTGTTGCAACTTTTCCCAAACATGTTCAATAAGATTGAAATTAAGTGACTGACTAAGTCAGTCCAAATTTTAACCTTTGTAACTGGAAATTATTTTTTCACCACTTTGTATCTGTGATTTGAATCATTTATTCTGAATCAATTGAATCATTATTCTGAATTTGAATCATTTTGTTAACAGAAAACTTTAGCACAGAAAAAATATATCGTTTTAAAATTTGTGTGGCGGACTGTATATATTTATGATATTTTCAATAGATTAAGAAATTTCTGCTTACAGAAAAGGTTAAGACAGAAAAGCATATCGTCTAAAAACGTGTGGCCTACTTTATATATTTATGATATTTTCACTATATTAAGGAATTTCTGCTTACAGAAAAGGTTAGGACAAAAAAATATATCGTCTCAAAACGTGTATGGCTTACTGCATATATTCATAATATTTTGAATACATTAAGAAGCTTAAATAAAGTATTTTATTATTTTCATATGTCTAAAATAAATTTAATTCTAGAAAGGTATTGTCGTGAGCATGCAGCATTGTATTTATAAGTTTTTGCAGTTTCAGTGATTTTTGGCATAAGTTTCCAAAACTGCTGCAGGAAAACAAAGAAAAATATTGTTTTTACCAATATATTTACTAGCTCTACCTAACTTATATTTGTTTGCTTATAAGTTAATTGATATTTTCTACCGAAGGATAAAATGCTTTTTTTTACATATCAATCACATTTTTTACTCATAAATCACCAGTGACAGAACACAAATTTTCCCATAAAACCGATACTTTTTTTAATTGAAAATGTTAAAAAACTATTTTTTGTGCATTTTATACACATAAATGTTTCCAATCTCATAATCAGAGATATCAGTTTATTTGTGTTAATTTGTGAATTGATATATTTTGTGTATTGGACCTTTGTGTTTGATTCAATTGTTTTGCAGTGCTCAATTCGATAAGTATGTTAATTAATTAGGAAACAATCCGAATCATCCTAGCATACAGAAATTTCGCGCCTCGCATCTCCGTGGAGTATCTCTAATATTTAATTGCTATCCGTTCCTACGTGTGGCCGTTTTCCTTACTAATTAAAGACGTTAATGGCTGCGTGTGCAATCACGTGTAGCGATCTCCCTCACTTCCCGTTAATAAAGTATCAGACGAAGTGATCGAACAGATTTCGCAAAATGATGAATTAAGTGCAACTGGCATTAGTGAAATAATAAATGGCAACAGACTAATAATAGCAAAATAATGGATGAAATGTGACAAATTGCAAAATGGTGAGTGACGTTAGGAATAATACGGGAAGCGGTGCAGAAAATTCGATGTGACACACTGGTAAATCAATTAACGTCGTATGACTTGTTTCATTTAAAATTTATGCTACATATGAATCGCACCTGCACTTGTTAAATTACACTCAAGGATTGCATGGTATCAGTAAGTTGAAACAGAATAAACGTAAATCGTATGTTACAAAATAGTATAGGAAGTATTATTTAATTTATAGCATTTCTTTACATTTTAATATTTAACTATGCACTACATTTTGAGCACTGGGGTGCTATTTCGCCAATCCCAGAATTTTTGTCTATGCGACGTTGTAGGGAGGTTTTGTAGATATGGTGAAGATCTTTTCAAATGTGTTTGCCAGATAAGGTGGAGGGGTCGGAGACGTTAGTAAAATGTTGAAAGTCGCACAAGGCTTGCAATTTTTGATAATGGATCGCTAAATTTGGCACCAAAACGCGGCATTTTATTATAAATATATTACGTTAGAAAACGCCTAGCGAATATTGTAAAATAGCTTTAGTAGGCTCTAACAAAATAATAGCATGAAAACTAAAGTGAAAAAATTATCGATAAACGCGCCAGTTAAAGAATTTGAAGACAATTATTAAAACTGTATTAATTGACAATCCAAAATAAATAAATAAGTAAACGTAATGCTGTACTAACATGTTGCTCCAAATCGCCATTGTAATTATAAAGTACGGTTGCCACATAAATTCAAAAATCGTCATGGTAACTGCATATGTTTAATTATCGCCACCTTGGCGAGAGTCGGGGCGCTAAAGTAAGAATCAACCCAAGAAAGACAAACACGGCACCCTCAGGGATTATGATGCACATTCGAAACAATATTTAAAACAGTGAAGTATAGTTGGAATATACTAGGCGGACTAGGTAGGAATATACCCACAATCTCGGTATAGTTGGAATATACTAGGCGGACTAGGTAGGAATATACCCACAATCTCGGTATGCCACTATCCTTCCTCTGTCAAACTCGGATACTTGATCAAAAGATGATCGTTGTTTCCTACGAGGCATAATTTATCGTTTTTTTGAAAAAAAAGCAAGAAAAACACAATTGCTGTACTTGAAACCGTCGAAATCTCCAAGCCTTAAATAGCGCTTTGAGGTGGCGCCACAGGCGCGCTTGATGTGCGTCTGCGCTGAAATTCTAATCATTTGCATATCTCACCTCAGCTAATGCATGTTGTAAATTTCATATTATTTGCATGCTTCCTTCAGGGTGTTGCATTTACGATGGCCAGCAGTGTATTTATGATATTTTCACTATATTAAGGAATTTCTGCTTACAGAAAAGGTTAGGACAAAAAAATATATCGTCTCAAAACGTGTATGGCTTACTGCATATATTCATAATATTTTGAATACATTAAGAAGCTTAAGTAAAGTATTTTATTATTTTCATATGTCTAAAATAAATTTAATTCTAGAAAGGTATTGTCGTGAGCATGCAGAATTGTATTTATAAGTTTTTGCAGTTTCAATGATTTTTGGCATAAGTTTCCAAAACTACTGCAGGAAAACAAAGAAAAATATTGTTTTTACCAATATATTTACTAGCTCTACCTAACTTATATTTGCTTGCTTATAAGTTAATTGATATTTTCTACCGAAGGATAAAATGCTTTTTTTTACATATCAATCACATTTTCTACTCATAAATCACCAGTGACAGAACACAAATTTTCCCATAAAACCGATACTTTTTTTAATTGAAAATGTTAAAAAACTATTTTTTGTGCATTTTATACACATAAATGTTTCCAATCTCATAATCAGAGATATCAGTTTATTTGTGTTAATTTGTGAATTGATATATTTTGTGTATTGGACCTTTGTGTTTGATTCGATTGTTTTGCAGTGCTCAATTCGATAAGTATGTTAATTAATTAGGAAACAATCCGAATTATCCTAGCATACAGAAATTTCGCGCCTCGCATCTCCGTGGAGTATCTCTAATATTTAATTGCTATCCGTTCCTACGTGTGGCCGTTTTCCTTACTAATTAAAGACGTTAATGGCTGCGTGTGCAATCACGTGTAGCGATCTCCCTCACTTCCCGTTAATAAAGTATCAGACGAAGTGATCGAACAGATTTCGCAAAATGATGAATTAAGTGCAACTGGCATTAGTGAAATAATAAATGGCAACAGACTAATAATAGCAAAATAATGGATGAAATGTGACAAATTGCAAAATGGTGAGTGACGTTAGGAATAATACGGGAAGCGGTGCAGAAAATTCGATGTGACACACTGGTAAATCAATTAACGTCGTATGACTTGTTTCATTTAAAATTTATGCTACATATGAATCGCACCTGCACTTGTTAAATTACACTCAAGGATTGCATGGTATCAGTAAGTTGAAACAGAATAAACGTAAATCGTATGTTACAAAATAGTATAGGAAGTATTATTTAATTTATAGCATTTCTTTACATTTTAATATTTAACTATGCACTACATTTTGAGCACTGGGGTGCTATTTCGCCAATCCCAGAATTTTGTATACGCATTTTTGTCTATGCGACGTTGTAGGGAGGTTTTGTAGATATGGTGAAGATCTTTTCAAATGTGTTTGCCAGATAAGGTGGAGGGGTCGGAGACGTTAGTAAAATGTTGAAAGTCGCACAAGGCTTGCAATTTTTGATAATGGATCGCTAAATTTGGCACCAAAACGCGGCATTTTATTATAAATATATTACGTTAGAAAACGCCTAGCGAATATTGTAAAATAGCTTTAGTAGGCGCTAACAAAATAATAGCATGAAAACTAAAGTGAAAAAATTATCGATAAACGCGCCAGTTAAAGAATTTGAAGACAATTATTAAAACTGTATTAATTGACAATCCAAAATAAATAAATAAGTAAACGTAATGCTGTACTAACATGTTGCTCCAAATCGCCATTGTAATTATAAAGTACGGTTGCCACATAAATTCAAAAAATCGTCATGGTAACTGCATATGTTTAATTATCGCCACCTTGGCGAGAGTCGGGGCGCTAAAGTAAGTATCAACCCAAGAAAGACAAACACGGCACACTCATGGATTATGATGTACATTCGAAACAATATTTAAAACAGTGAAGTATAGTTGGAATATACTAGGCGAAGATAGTAAAATAGGAGTAGTAGGCAATCTTAAGATAGATTTCGATTCTAAAGATCGCTTTTATGGAACTAGGAAAAAAAATACGGCACACTCATGAATAATGATATACTTTCAAACTTAATGGAATAGGGAAGAAAAATAGGAAGGACGCATAAATTATGATACGCTTTTAATATATAGCACTTTAGTGCGTATTTAAAATCTGAAAGTGTTTCAGATTTTCTTACTTATTATTTTTTTTTTTAGTTTTAGTTTAGTGGGGAGTTGGGTACAGACTTGATCGGCTTACGGTATAGAAAAATGCGCACACCCCCTATATCAGCGACTAAAAGTCAAAGAAACCGACTAAGCTGTTTTAGCTTCAGAATTTCACACAGTACAGATTGTCAATGAGCTATAAAAGCTAGGATTTTTTTGCACTGCAAAACTAACAGAAATGCACATTAATTTTGCCGAGTCTGTTGGCAGGTATACAATTGGTGCTATAAATGGCACGCACGGCGTACAATTTACTAAAACCAAAACCAGATAATCGTAGAGAAAGTGTGTGGTATAGGGTTTGAATCATAGCAACATAAGTGCACAACATGTCTATCTAAGTGTCACATCCAGTGAAGTCCATCGATAGCAATACCAGAATAATGATCGATTAATAAGTGGATTACGAATTTATGTTTCACATATCTAAAGAAACCGAATCTAACAGATAAATAATGTCACTTAAGGCCTTATTACACGAAGGAATTTTCGTGCGATTTGGTTGCTGCAACCAGTTGCAGAAAGCTCTTTCCTGGAAATTTCCCTCGGTTACCTAGGGAACAGTCAATTGACGGGTGCTGGAAATCCTGCCAATCGTAGTGCTTCCTATTTCTACGTCACAACACAAGATGGCGGAAGAGTCAGCGTCAGCCATACCGTTGGTAGTGAAAGGGATGAGCGTGTGCGAAAATAAATGTCCGTAAAACGGAATATCGAGATGGAATTGATTTGATTTAAGAAAATAAAAATAAATATCAATCCAATCCCAAGATACCCGAATTATAAGCAACCAACGATATACTATTTATAATTACATGCTCTAGCAACCGCCAATTCTGTGAATCTCTGACGTTTGTGTACACAGCAGGGTTTGTTTACTATGGCAACTCTGCATGCTCATCTGCTCTCCCTGACTAGTGGGAATGAATTGCAGCAACTGGTTTCTGCAACCAAAATTGCTCTAAATTTTGTCCGTGTAATAAGGACTTTAGACATTCATACCATAATCTTATTAATAACAAAATACAAATTACTTGCTACGCAAATTATGAATGTTATAAATAACATTATGTAAATTTTAAAAGAAAAACATTTTTCAGTGATTTTTCATGAAAATAAATATTCAAATATTTACAAAAGTAAAATAAATAATGTTCAATGACATATTTTTTATAAAGTTTTGAAACTTTTTTCAAGGACGTACCGTACAGAGATACTTAAACCATACTTCGATATTTTAAATTCGTTTTAGTGTATATTTAATTATATTATCAAGTTATCCAAAAAACAGTAAAAAAGAAACGAATTATACACACTAAATTTATTTTAAAAGAAAAATAAATGGTTGCAACACATAAAATGAAAAACAATTTGGAACATGTTTGTCTTTATTGTAAATACATAACTGAGTAGCTTCATGAAAATTACGAAACAAATTTACTTTGAGATGATAATCTGATGATTCTAATTTCTCCGTTTATATGTTATCCTAAATTTCAATTTAATCTAAAATTAATAGTCTATGCGTGATACAGCCACAATCAAGTATACATACACAGAATTTAGGAGTTTTATTCAGATTTTCTAAAACTTTTGAAAGAGTTGCTCTGATTGGTTTGACCTATTAAAACTGGTATAGCTGAAAGCATATAACTTTGAAAACATCTTGTTTAAAATGTAACAATATAGAAGAATGATGTTTTTAAAAATAAAACCGAGACTTCATCATAACAACGGTAACACATTTATTCCGATAACCTAAGATACTTTTTCGAGCATTATTTCCATTATAATGTCATAGATTTTATCATAAGGCATAGAGCAAGTTTATATAGGGCCACCGCGAATGTACTGCCTTTCGAATAAATAAATAACCATCGAAATCTACCAGTCTTGTAAAAAAAAACTATCAGTGGACAACAAAAAAAAAATTGCTTGAAAAAAGTCAATTAATATTCCCAATGAATAGCAATAGGTTTTGGATATTTGTCACTAAATATAGAAGGTTTCATGAAGCAGGATTTATTTCTAGAGATTTAATTTTGGGGGCCAAAATCTTCCAAATAAATCCCCAAAAATGGCCAAACCTTGGAGGTTTTTGACATACTTACCGCCGCTACTAATTGCACACCTTTCAGCAATATTTAAAAAAAAAGTTATTTTCTCTGATTTTCTAAATAATTATATAAGAAGTTTGAACTGAACCAAATTAATACAGTAGGCCGCACAAGGTTTGATACGATATTCTTTTCTGTCTTAATTTCTGATTATCTGAGGACTGCACTACATCGCCTCTACATAGAATAAATAAAGCTTTTTATGGTGGACCTAGTGAGTTTTGTCAATGTTAAAAATCCTGAAGGAATTCTGTCTCTGGAGAATCTTTCCGTGTTGTGAGTTTTGGCCAAGTGAGTCAATTAACCACAATCTTATTGAACAATTTTCGGAATGAATAGGAAGAAAACCCGCAGCTAGGAAATATTCATCAAAATCTGAACTTCTTTACGATCTTTAATCAGAATCGGCCAATCACTCATTGTCAACCTTAGAAAGCCTTGTGAATTCCATGTACAGACGATGCAGGGCAGTCCTCAGAGGAAAAAATAGCAAAGTACATGCTAAGTTTGCAGTTTCTCACACTAAATCGATTACTTTCTATAAAAGTTTAGAAAAAACTTAATCGACTGAAATTTATTTATTCAATTATTCAGATTCACACTTGGTACTTTTTAAGTAGCAATTTTCACGCATAGCATTATTTGCGCACCGTTTAAGAGGACTAAAGTCACACATTAATCAATTTTGTTTACAGAAAAAGTTAGGACAGGAAATCTTTTCGTTTCAAAACTTCTGAGGCCTACTGTATGTGTCCACCCCTAAAGTATCCCCTTTGAAATTAAAATAGAACTATTCAGTTCAGTTCACGTGGTTACAAAAATATCATTGACAACATATTATTATTTTAATAAAATCACTTAATACAGCTGGTATATAAAACATAAAATAATAAAAATAGTTTGTAAAATAATATCATAAAGTTTACTTCAACGGCCAGGCAGATGTTTCGAGCAAAAACTCGTTTTTCTTTCTTCAGTTACAAACACCTGAAGAGAAAGTAAACAGAAACCTAGTTATTGTTCACTTTCACTTCGGCTGTTTGTCACTCAAGAAGGGTAAACAAGTTTTTCTCCAAGCAGCTGTCTTGCCGTTGAAGTAAACTTTATGATGTTATTTTACAAAGTTTTTTTAATATTTTACATTATTATTTTATTTTATTTTATAAGTTACGACGAACTGATAGACTCTTAAATTTTGAAGTTGGTTAAAAGTAAAGAAACAAAACTAAAAGGAAAAATAGTTTAATCATTGATGACATTAAAATCTGACAATATCTACTTTAAACATTAACTTGTTTGCGATCAATGTCTGATGGATTTTGATTTGTCCTTATATATAAGTTTGTTCTATCCACAAGCTATAGAAAATTCCAAACTTTCTAATCCAATTTCTCTTACAAATATACATACGTAAACTTGATTTCTGTGGATACATTTGTAGATCTTAAGTTCAACATAGCTGTTCCCACAAAGTCTACAGAAATACTATTTTCGGTCTTTCCCTTTTTTTCCCTTTGTTTTGCGAACTGCCTGTGTATCTTTCTGGGCCTATTTATCCCTGGAATATGCTTACATTCCGAAACTTACACATCAATTATTTATTAAATATAAACGCACTTTGAAAAATGAAAATTTTCTGATTTTATTGACATCAAATATTCTATCATTCTGCGGATCTCCATCCAACTCAACTCTCCCGCAGCTTCTTTCGCAGAACAAACATTTTCTGCACTAGAAATGGGACACTTCGGGGTAGATCCAATTTTCTTCTCGTATGAATAAGTTATAAGATCGAGTGGAGTGAGGGTAAGAAATATAATGATAAGGATAGCTAAAGGGTTATTTTTTTGCAATTTTTTTAATCATTTGAACTTGAGAATTAATACAGTTTGAAAGATCTCTAAAATTCTAAGTTTTAACGCTTACGCAGATTAAAAATAAAAATTGCTTTTGCATATCATTTAGAATACATCCTTCGGCATCATTTAAAAAAAAGGATGCGTAATTAGTTAATGGTTTGTTTGGTTTTATTTTTTTTTAGGAAGAAAAATACATAAAATCATATTTTTCTGCAGAAAATATTGAATTTCAATCAACAATTCATTAAAATGACCCACCTAACTTTATGCTCCTTTCAGGTTTAGTCTCTATTGTAAACATCATGAATTGTATTCAAAGTACACACGAGCTCGATTAACTTTTTTTTTTTTTCAACGAACGGGCACTTCCGACTAGCCATTGTCCACAACAACTGACCGAATGTACTGTATAGTTTGGCTAATCATTTTATTACACCCAGTAGGCTGCCAGCGTTAGAGAAGAGACAAACAAGTTAACATCCATGCGCAAGTCGGGATTCGAACCCGAACCGAAAGCACGATATAATGGCTCTTAAGTCAGTACACCACATAAGCGGCAGTTACATGAATTGCGCTGATGATGACCTGTGAGAGTTTCCAATGGGTCACACTTTTGTGTCCTTTCAGGAATTCTAACTCTGTCACCAGTTTTTATTGACATTTCCTGTCATGGATTACCTTGCATATCTCAATCCCTTCTGATATGCCATACATCCATTAACATTTAATATTTTTGAGACACATTGTATATCTCTCACCACTCTCTCGCTTCTAGTGCCGAATTCGTGTCTTAATTATATTAATTAAATTTGAATCAAATTGCACTGAAACTTTCATAAACATAACTGGTGTTTCTGCAATGTAATTGCGAAAAATACAAACATGCAAAAAGCAATGTACTTTAATCATATTTACGCATGGTTTCACAATTATTCATGTACATATTCTTTTTTACTTCTTGTTAAGGTTTCTTTTCGTCTGTTACAAATTAATCCAAGTTCTTGTAAAGATAAGTAACAAAGGAACCTTAACTTTAAACGAGGAGCCATATGGCAGTGAAACTCAAGAGTTCCTAAATGTCATGTTTGATTTGTTTTTATGATGCTTTGCATGATAGGAAGCCGCATAAAGATTATTAAATGGGTATCAAAAAACTAATTTTATTTATAGAAGAAATGAAGGATTTTTTTAAAATGATTTAATTCAGTTCCAAAATGTCAACAAACTGTGTTACTTTCAATAAATATATGAAATTTACTGGAAAATAACGACTTCTTTCGGCATTAAATTAAAGCAAATATTTAAAAAAAATTAACGAAAACTAGTTACGCTTAAACATAGTATTCATGTTTGTTACATTTCAAAGCAAGATTTTTATTTTTTTCAAGAAATGTGTGTGAAAAAATAGCCTACACTCCTTAGAAGACAGATTTTTAAAAGTCTTAAAATTGAATTTTAGCTGTTAATCAGTGTTGTATTCTACGTGTATTCCGCGGATACATTTTTTTTTGAGGCGTGGTCCATAGAATAGAACGAGATATGTGAAAAGAACGTTTGTCTCCTTAACCCCCTCATAGATTACGAGTTTCAGAAAATACTGTTTAATTCAGTACCTATGTTACAAATCTTACATATACACGAAATATCGTATTACAGTTTTGGCAAGGTTGCGAAATATTGACATACGCGAAATGCAAAATTTTCGTACCTGAATTTCCCAACATATGGCTCTACCTTAGTCATTAGTTACTTTATGTTGACATTAATTTCTTCCGTGGCGGTGAATTGCATGTGAATGGCTCCGTTTTGAAAGAAAATAAATTGATTAAATTATGAAGGTACGTACTTTCATTCGATGCCCAAAATGTTACCACCTTATATTAAACAGCTATGTCATTGAGATTAAAGTTAAATGCATTTTTAAAGCGCTTTGTGGATATTGAGGATCATAAGATAAAGGTCAAGACTAAATCTAATAAACGAGATGAGGAAACTCCAAATAAACCTTTTTTCCCACTCATTTATCAAGTATTTTAACTTATTTTGAGATATTTAATGCTTACATACATTGCTGAAATCTAGTATAACTTGGAATAGTAAATTTACATTTGTAAAATAATGCCCCTTCTTCTTCTTTTTTTTAATCAATGAAAGATACGGCTTCTGCATTGAACATAACAAAGTGATCATGCATTATTAATTAATTTGAAAAAAAAAAATATTTATTTAACTATTATGGAACGCTCATGGGTCATTCCATATCAAATCAAACTGTAAATTGAGAAAAGTTCACCACGCCATTTCAGATTTTCCTCAAATTTTGTGTAAATGATTTATAGAATAGGATAACTCCAAATCTGAATTTTGAAGGTTCTACGATTATTAATTACAGAGAAATTAATTACACAAATTTTTACGATTTTTGCAAGATACGCTAATTTTTCTCTGAATTTCTTAAATAACTCCTTATCAGTAAAGGTTTCTGAAGTGAAAATGTGTTTCTAGAAGTAACTTTTTAAGACTTGCTGCCATTTTCTATAGTTTATGCACGAGCATTGCATGTGTTAAAAAAAAAACATCATGTTTTTTTTTTCGGCATGTTTGATCAGAAGCACATGTTTTAAATCTTTATATGTTGTTAAGATGGTATGCCACTACATCCCGAAAAAATTTCATCTTGGCTTTCTGCTCAGAAGCTGAGAAAAAAAAAACTATCTATCTATCTATCTATATATAAATATAAATTTTCATGTTACTTTTCGTATATTGGGTCTAGTAACAAGTTTTAAAGAACGTGTGAAAGAAATGAATATGCAATAATATCTTTATTCATCAAAGGAATCTCTATTATTTTCCAGAACTCACCGCCAAAGGTCACATAGCGCACAGATGCCAGCAGCATAGAAGGCTTCATCTTTTGATGCAATGAAGTCATCAGTAAATTTTCGTACTTCCTCCACTGTGGGGAAGTGTATAGAAGATGCCCGACTATGGAAGGCCTCTTGCTGCAAAGCCTGTCAAGGACATGTTAGTAAAGTTTGGCAAGGAAGTTTGGAGCCTCCGACGTATAGCCATTACATAGCCCATTTGGGCAATGGTTTATTTCAGTCAAAGAACGATACCTTGTCTTCTGTACACCTTCCCCACAATGGAAGAAGTACGAAAAACTACTTTTCAACGAGTTCATTGCATTAAAAGATGAATCCTTCTATGCTGCTGGCATCTGTGCACTATCTGACCGTTGGCGGTGAGTGCTGGAAACATATTATTGCATATTCATTTCTTTGACACGCTCTTAAAAACTTATTACTAGACCTAATGTACGAAAAGTCACGTGAAAACTTGATAATTTTTTTTGATCAGCTTGTGAGAAGAAAGCGAAGATAAAATTTTTTGGGGCAGTAGTGGCATAACATCTCCAAAAACATATAAAAATTTAAAGCATGTGCTTCTGATAAAACATTCCGAAAAAACATTCACGACGTTTTTTAGCAAATACAATGCTTCTGCATAAACGATAGAAGACAAGCAAATTTTGATAACATTTCTTGGATTCAGCTTAAAAAGTCAGCCTAGAAACAAATTTTCCCTTCAGTAACCTCCGCACATAAGGGGTTATTTAAGAAATTCCGAGAAAAAATGGCGTATCTTACAGAAAACTTAAAATTTTGCATAGTTAATTTCTCTGTAATTAATTATCGTAGAACCTGAAAAATTGAGATTTGTGTTTATGTTAATCTATAAAGCATCTCTATTAAATTTGAGGAAAATCTAAGTTGGTGTGGAATGACTCTTATGATGGTTCGTACCTGCCAAATTATGTGTATAAGCACTAGGATGATAATTTTATAATCATATTGGTAATGTCTTGTAAGTGCGCGAATGAACATTTTTCAACATTTTATTCACCAGGAAAAAAAACTTTCATAATGAGAAACGTGCATGATTATTTATGCATTTTGTTATAAGAACTAGTTTTCTGACAACCAATAAGTATTTTCTTTTCAACACTCATTGTAGAAAGAAGCCGTAAAAATTTTCGAGAATGGTCTGTACACAGATAGTTGGTGCTCATAAAATTCGCTCCTGTATGCTCTATGTTCAAACGATAGTTCTAGCGGTGGCAGTCCAGATGCAATGTCTCTACCTGTAATTGGTTAGAAATAAGGAGACAATTATTAGCGAGCAAACTTCGTTTGCCTTCTAGGCGATCTCATAATAAAAGGACCATGTACGGCTTCGTAGTAGACAAATTTAGTTCAGCAACTGACCCGGTCAATGGAAATATACACAAATTTGATATTAATCATTACTTGATCATTACTTTGATATTAATCATATACGCTTGAGTGTAATTTTATTCTGTGTAATCATTTGGATGTAAAGTTAAAAAATTAAATAGTTTGTTTTTGTATAAACACTTTGAAGTTACACTCCATAAATAAAATAGCACATAAATAGCACAGATTTATGCAGTAAATATGTAATTCAACTTCATTATTCAAATAATTTTGTAACAATAATCGTATAGGAAGAAAAATCTTTTTGAAATCACTAGTTGTTTTATAAAATGGAAATCCATCATTCAGAATCTTTGCCTCTCACAACAAAAACTCACTTACTGAAAGAAGATTTATCTCCAGTAGCTTAAAATACAATATTAGTTATTCTTTTTTTAAATAAACATGTCTCAGAAATAGAAAACCTAAAATATGATATCAGATTCGATGCCGCGTGAAATTACGTCCAAGTCATCTGTAGAAGAAACATTATGATTGATATTCAACATCAGCCGATATACTTTGAATATTTTCTGTCTATGATTCCTTCCAATGGAAATCGTGATTAATGTTTTAAGTTAACTCATAGATGGAGATTCGGAATAATAAAAATCACGTTAGCTTTCACATCATAGATACACGAAAAATAAATTTATCTCCAAGCGCTTAAACTCGACCGAGATTTCTTTAGAAGTAACTGCAGACATAATGATTTATTTCTGAAAAGATGGCCTATATTTAACATGCTTTAATTTTAATAGTTTTTTAATTACGCGATATATTTCATGCATTTTTTAAGAATGCTCATTTTAATATTTTACTTATAATAATCCTCCATTACAATTTCCCTGTAATAACTGAAGATTGGTTTTACAGTGTTATATGATCGAAATTTCCTGCAAAATTTCGATTGAAACGCTTTTTCTAAAATCAATTAGAATGCTAAGAATAATGTTTATTAAATTTGACCATCTTAAAGACAAACTCAACTCATTGTTTCCAGTATTTTTTATTGATTTGTACTTTAGAGCAGCGGTTCCCAACTTTTTAACGTTGCCCCCCCCCCGTCCTCCAAAACAAAGGATAACTTACGATGGAACCCCAGCCTCTCCCATTCCTCGACAGACATGCAGTATTTATTCTTCAACAATGAATATTTAGGCGTATTTTCCACAACATAATATTATTGGTAAAGCTTAAATAAACATTTTAAGCAAAAAATGATGCATTTTTGAGTAAAAATAAGAATACTTTTTTAAACATACATTATCACTTGATCTTTGTATCCTCCGGTTGAGAACCGTTACTTTAGAGGAACCCATCTCAAAACTGCAAATGAATAATTTTTTCAATTGCCTGTACTAATAATTAATAAGACTAATATCTAAAATTCAAAAGATTATCATTAAATACTTACATTCTTCATAAAATAGATTTTGATAGCTAAAATTTGAATTGAGATACTTTGAAATTTTATGACATATATTTGTTTTTGAAATAGTCAGGTTTTATGTAAATAATGATAAAAAAGTATTAAAAATTCTTTTGAAAATAGGGATTATGTTCAAATAGGGATACATGCAAATAGGGTAAATATCTCATGATGCAACATTATAAGTAAAAAAATTTGGAAAAATTCTTGAAGACTATCCTATTTTTTTTTTGAGTTTTTAGATATTTATTTGGATTACTGAGAAGTTTTCTTATACTTGAGGATAAAAAGTAAAAAAAAAACTGATTTGACAAAGTTTGTTCGCGTGCCGTCAAAATTATTTACTAAAAGAGCAGAATAGCGCATTGGAAAATAAAATATGCTTACATTTTGGATAAATAAGCGCTAATTAATATGAAAATGTGATTCTACGACTGATGCATGGTTGATTTTCTAACGTCGCCTTAATGTTGTTGCAAACTGAGTTAAATTTGTAGCAGCTTGACATTTCAACTTCTGTGTACAGCTTATTAATAACAGCACTGCCTCAACTAAAGTATGTATAATGAAATGTGAAATTTCAGATCGTGACTAGAGTACTTGTTTAGTTGATTACTTTAGTTTTCATTGTTTCACATTACTGTTCAAAATAAACTTACTTGATTTATTTTACAGTATTCGTAGGCCGCAACCCTTGTGGTTATTAGTTTTTGTAGTCCCAATGTGGCCTAGTCGCTAAGCTGCGTTCCCATAAGAACACGAAAAATGAAGCAGTCAGCACTTGGGTGGTGAAACCTTTCTCGGCTAGACTGCTTTGGAACCGTGTACACGCAAATGGTAGCTGCTGTACGTAAAATCTCTAGTGACTCCAATGTCGTCTACGTTCAAACAATGCCTCTGGGTGTACAGATCCAAGAACTAAATCTCTCATCTGGAACTGGTTTAAAAATAGACCCCGAGTTTGTCTTCTTCCCACTGAGACTCATTAAAATAGAAGCCTCTTAGTTTTGCCCATTGTTGTCCTATGTGGTTGATCTGACACATCTCCACTGTTGCCAGAGGGCAATAGAAACAACAACAACATGTATATATATATATAATTTTCGTACTCAAAAAAGTATAAAAAATCTGGACAATCTGTTTCTTTAAAAGAATAAAAGGTAGCGTTTCATTTGACACATCGTTTTCAGTGAGAAGTTGTAAAATTCCATTAGATTAAAACCCATATCAGCCTTGTGTTCCATTAATGCAACACCATAAATATTACCCTAATAGGTATTTTTTAATCATCAAACTTTATGCTAATGCTTAGCGTTGCATTTATGTAACATCCTATGTTTTATAAAATATGTATGAATGTGTCTCAAAACTAATTGAAATATGTGATATTAATCTATCAAAATGTGTTTTAAAATATAGTTTAAACAATTTTTTGAACAAAACATTCAGTATAAAATGGGTTTAAATTTTAAGGATTTTTTATCTTTTTTTGTTAACATTTTGATGATGCTCTCCATCAGCGGTCCGACATAACCTCGACTTAACACCTTGTGATTATTTTAATAGGGATTTACACTTTAAACAGCAACTTATAAACTATTTAAAACACTTATAAATTGGTTTTCTTTTTCATTCTCCAGCATTTGAGGTTGTAGAACTGAAGACGATTGTAACTTCCGCCATCGAAACTGTAACACCATATATGCTGAAGAAAGTAGGACACAAACTCTAGATTCTGCTTACGGAATGGGTATCTTAACTTTTTCTAGCGGTGGTCAAATCGACGATTTACTAATTTATGAAATTATTAATTTTACAATGTTAGTTTTAATTTCATATTTTCCAAAATTTGTGTATTTTCTGTAATTTTGAAAAAAAAGCCCTTCACTATTTAACATATTCATTTCTTATCATCCTTTAGTAAAGTATTGGCCGTCTTTTATGCCACCATAAAAAATAAATGCCCCAATTGGGGAAAAAGAAACGTAATTTGATATATAAAGAGTTAAATAGTGCAATTTTGTACCAAACCGCACCGCAAGAAACACACCACAGATTCCAATAACACTATGTGGATTTGCGTGCAACGCAAATTAGTAATTGTAGCTGTAGGCAATATCTCACGCACATGAGTGGTGCACCATATTTAATAACCTCTTGTTTAACTGCTCCGTAATTCAATAGATCGACCTCTGTCAGCACACTATACTAACTCTAATGTAGTACTATACTCTGAAAGCTCACTAACTACGTATTCAGGTATTCAGTCATAATTAACAGCTTAAGGATCAAATTTCAATTACTAATCATTCCAAATAATTAAACAATTTAGTTGTTAATTTGCAATTGTTTTCGATATGCACATGATTAGATATGATCATATCTGTATTATAAAACTAAAATAAAAAAGAATTTAGAAGAGAACTGGAACAATTACAGCACTCTCATTAACTTCACCCCCACCCATGATACCACCGTATAGTACCGATCTTTCCCCTAGTGATTTGCACGTGAAGAAATTCCTGTCCCGGCATCACTTTTCGATTGCCGAAGACTGCAAAACACGGTGACATCTGGCTTCTTTCTCAGGCGAAACACTTCTATGACAATGGACTATAAAAACTTATCCCACAGTATGACAAGTGTTACAGTTCGGGTTATTTTTATGTTGAGAAATAATTGAAATACTGCCGTAACTTTTGCAATACGTTTTTCCAGGTATTTATGTTTTGTTCCTGTTTGTTGACCTTGGAAAACTTACTTTCTGGACAACACACGTGGTTTCTAATCCTGGTGAGTTAGGTACCGAAAACGTTTGTTCTCTTTGTTCGCCTTATCCTCCTTCTCCTGTCCTCTTCTGCCTCCCCTCCACCTATTTTTTTTAATACATTCAGTTTTTTTTTGCAGCATTTTGCGTCCTCTTTTACGTTTTTGTGACAGATTCCTCGTGAAGGTTTGCCTTAATAGAAAGCAACAAAAACATTTCTCATACGGGAGTTGTTAGTATAAATATACATAAAGAAGCTTGAAATGAATTTTGTATTCAAGCTTATATCTAAAATATATTGACTGGTATTCTGCTTAAATAGAGAAGGTATGTACTCAAAATTAAGTATCATAATAGCTGAATAACTGAATTCAATTTTAGGAATAATACAACTTCTTTCTCCAGTTACATAAATGATGCATTAAAAGTTGCTTTACTTAAAAATGAAATAAGATTATCCAGTTACAATTTATGTCGAAAGTCTAAAATGTTTTATGTAAAAATAGAAGAGAGATGGAAGAAAACTAAATCCAACATTACATGATGTATTTAATAAATTCTGTGCATCTATTGTCTTTTGCATGTGTTAAACAAGTCCAGGTTTCTCAGCTTTCATATTACGACATTCATATTAAAAACGGAAACTTATTGTAATGTGTTTAAATACACATCTACAATGCATCCACCGTTATGGCTTACGGTAAGAAACTAATAAACAGTTTTTTCAAAACAAAATAATGTAGATTTTTTGTTTTAACACGTGTAGTGGTAAATTCATCACTTATCAAATATATGTCTTACGTCAACAGCAGTTTTTTTGGGGGAAGTTTCAAAATTTCGATTGGAAAAACTGATTGATTTTCTCAGGCATCTACAGTATTCCACAATCCATACGTCATCGTCAAATACCTCTTAAGAGACAGGTTTGAAATGCGGGAAAGATTCTTATGTGAAAGTTTTGAAGTTTCCGATGGAGCGGATTCGATTTCTGAAATATGAATCACGTTTAATTTTCAGACATGATAGATAGGAAAAAAAAAATCATGAAACTTTCATAAGAATGAAATACTAATGTGAAACAGAAGGTACTGATGACACCATTCAAAAGCCTTTGAAAAGGTTTCGGATTTCAAGTATTCGTGAAACTCTAGATTATTCCATACTGTTTTTACCAAAAAGGAAGAGAGTTTTAATTGCATAGTTTCAACGTATGTTAGTTACGAAATTCCTTCTGCTAGTGTTTTCATTATTTTGATACATTAACAAAGAATCTCATCTGTTCAAGATATATAATAGTATTATAATTAGAGAGGAAAAAAGTTGGAGACAAGTACAGAGGGTGTTCACACATTTTTGTAACGATTTTGATTTTCTCCATGAAGTTAAATATTAATCTGATAAAAAAAATGTGATTGCCATCAAGTTGTAATAAGGCTTATTTATCGTCTGCAGCATTAAAAATATTCTTTGCTTTAAAATGTCGCTGAAAAATAAAAAATGGATCGAAGGCTATATATTTGCGCTATCCGAAGAGAAATACTCATATTCAGTTATTAAAAAGACTTGTAAAATTCATGGTTTTAATATTTCTACACGTAAAATAAGTAACATAATTAATCTGAAAGGAAAGAAACGTCAAAGTTTATATTTCACTGGGGAAAAGGCATACCCAACAAAGGTACATACACCTCTTATTAAATCTAAAGTGGCATCTCATGTTTTAAAGGAAAATCCAACTACCCAAAGAACTATCGCAAAATCTTTAAATATCTCTGTAGGAACTGTGAACAAAATTATAAAATCTGATTTAAAGTTAATCAAAGCTAAAAAAAACACTATGTTCATCGCCTAACGCATGACCATGTTTATCAGCGTAAGACTATGTGTAGATTGTTGTATGGAAATTATTTGGCGGGTACAAAATAGAAATATGTAGTTACAATTGATAGAGCTTGAATACATTTATCCGACAGCAATAGAAAAAGATCGATTTACTACCGCAAAAGAGAAGAAAAAGACTTAACAAGTTGGGTTAGAGAAAACAAGGAAAGTTTTTCTAAAGGTTTTATGGTTTTTACAGGATTTTCTTATAACGGAAAACTTACAATAAGGAAAAAAATGTCAAAATTAATTCGGATTACTATCAGAAATATATTTTAACACCTATTTTTAAAGAAGAAATTCCATATTATCCAAACAATATTCCTTTATCCAAACAATCTTCACCCTGTTAAGTTCCATCAGGATAAAGCTACAAGCCATACCTCTAAATCTACTGCTCTATTTTTTTTATAAAATGCGATATGAAACTGGCGATATTGAAGCGATATTGAAGCTATTCCCTTTAAATGCATCCGACCCAAGTCCCCTGACGTATCTCCTATGGATTACTGTGCATATGGACTTTTAAAACAAGCTCTTTAAGCGACATCCCAGATTGTGAAGGAGGAGTGGAACAATAGCAGCCTTGATGTTTTAAGAAAAGGACTTTTATCCTTGAAATCAAGATGCAATATTATAGTTCAAAGAAAGGGCTATCAGATTGAACACATGAAAAAATAAAATTCTTATATTTATTTCTATATATACCTTTGCAAAATTGTTACCCTCAAATCGTTACCTACAAAACACACTCTGTATATGCTTAATTCATATAAAAGTACTTCATTGTATCGTCATAATAGGCACTGATGATAATTTGCCATGATTCTTACATGAATTATTTTAGTTTTTCCTAATCGTGTCTCAGTATACGTTTTTGGATTACATTCAATATTTATCAGACCAATAATCACAGTATATATTTATTGTGCAATCAACTCCCAACTCAAGGAAGAATTGGAAATTTAATATAATTGGAATGTAAATGAAGTACAGATTTAACGAAGATGCTTTTTCACTTAGGTAAACTTCCCCTGATAGTCTGTATATTAAAATCGATCTTACGCTGTCCTCTACATACTAAATGGACCAAATTTAGAATAAAATAATGAATTCATGAATTTTATATGTATATATATATGTGTGTGGACACACACACACACACAAACATTCATATATATATATATATATATATATATATATATATGTGTGTGTGTGTGTGTGTGTGTGTATAAGCACATGAAAATTCCCAAACACCCATGTCATTCTCAAAAGCAATTAAGTGCGACAAAATCCATAAAACAAATTCAAAAATTAAATTAAACCGGATACCTCCAGAGGGTGAATGGCGTAAGATGTTTTTCGACTGTGCAATAATATATATTTTTTTAAATTATCAGCTATACCTTCTTCATGCTAAGTTATTTTACAGTAAAGCTTTCCACTGGATTTTATTAAATTTTATATGAGGTAATTTTAAAAAAAGCATAAACCCCTGGATAGAGTCCATCTGTTATAAGTGTACTTTGATAGTTTATTTTTGAGTCCAAAGTAGATTGCGAATTATGTCTGTTAGCTAAAGCCTGGCACTGTAAATAGATTTAGACGCGCGCAGACAGGTGTGGCAACGAGACTGATGGATGCTGATGTGACCAGTAATTGGCTATGATTTCAGGATACCCGGACTCATTTTGTTCTTGTTCTTCTGATGTATGCGGCTTAATTTGTTGCTGCCAGCCATGTTTGAGATACTTTTTTTACATTTTTATGATTGTATAACATTGTTTAAAGTATTTACAGGTCAGAAAGTTCTAGTGTCCGTTGATTTAACAATATGTAAACACCAATTACATCTGGATATTAGATCTCAAACAATCGGCACAGGAACCTGTTATTAACACTTACGCCCTCACTCTGAAGATGTCCAGTTTAATGTTATTTTTCAGTTTGTTATGGATTTTGTTGCACTTAAATGCTTTTGACAATAACTTGGGTTTATTTTTTTTTCATATTTGATTAAAAACACAAACATTAGAGCTGCAATTGCTACGCTCATGATTTTTTGTGATAAGTTTAATTTAAAAAAAATCTTTTTATAAGCATATATGTATATATATATATATATATATATATATATATATATATATATATAATTTCTAAAAATATATGTTTTCCATAAGTATCGCGCAGGAAATTTTGAACATTATCCTTATATCCTTGAATATAAATATTGTGATTTTAAAAACTAACCTACTTCCTAATGCTGTTGGTAATATATATATATAGTAGACACTTAACTTCCCATATTCTCTATTTTAGAAGCACTACTTCATTTTTAAACTCGCCTGCTCAGTGTGATTAGATAGCTTAGGTCGTTGAAACTTTACACCGATATAATCTGCTAATGAACATTTAGCTAACACAAGGAACATAAAGATGGTAACGAACCTTCCTAAACGAATGTTCCGATTTTAGGTTCGACAAACAAACAAACCATGACACTGTACCATTAAAAATTGTGTTGTCAAAGTACACTTTCAACTATGAGGTAATCAATACGGAATAATCCTCCTGTGCTTGAAATTCCCCCTGGGCAATGACTTCATTGAATGTGCGGCTTTTCTCTCCCTTGCAGACAAAGGGCTTGTGCTTGAAGCAGTTTGTGACGCCATACTGTTATGTATTATGGGCTATTTAGGATATTTACACACATATAATTTTCGGGTGTATTTTTCTTTGTGTGTTTATTCGTTTGTTCTTGTTTTTGGCAAACTAAACATGGTAAAAATGAAAAGCATTGAAACTTTTAAGGGAAAAATGAAGTTATGTCAACGCATTCGACATTTTCTAGAAATCTGCGTGAAAATATGTTTGGTCTTAACTATAACTGCATACTGTTATTTATTTTTTATGATATGTGGAAGTTATATATATTATTTTGTTTTGTTTGCTCTTACATTTACCTCTATCTTTGGCTTTTAATTAACTTGAAGCAAGCACTTGTCAGTATATACTGTTCAGTTTAGATGCTATTGCAAGATTATTTGAAATGGAAGTGTTTTAAGTTGGAAAAGTAAACATTTAGAGGAAGCTGCTATGTGTCATTTAAAATATTTCCACACTGAAACGTGTTTTTTTTTTTTTTTTTTTTTTTTTTTTTTTTTTTCACCAAGCAATTTGATATAAGAAAATGTCCAAAATAATTTGAAAGTTACTTGCGATTTGTCAGGCAATTAGCAAGAAAAACATTCATATTATCTGTGAAACAATAAATGGTATTTAGTTATTGTAAACATAATTATGAAAAAAAAAATATTGATTTTTTTTTCATTTCTGTTCGATTAAAATAATCTCTGATAGTGTTGGATCAAAATAGATCATTCAAAATGGAACACAGGCATAAAGAATTAAGTACAAAACATAATTAGCATAGTGACTCTACTCCATTCAGCAGTTCGTAACCACTAGAGTAAAATGCCTGTTAAGTTACTGATCCTGGACAGTGGATTAATGAAAACGTATGTTGAAACTCTCGAAACACTATCTGCATTACCCTTATATGAAATAGTCAGATTTTTTTTGAAATACCTTATATATTTAAGATGCAATTATTGTTTCGGATAAATGCAGATTAAAAAAAAGTCATATCAAAGCAGAAAAAAAATGTTGCATTTGAATTTAATTATGCTTAAAAATATTGATTGGTTAAGTGCATGAATTTTCAAAAAAAAGCTCTTTTTGTGCAAAGTAAGAGTTCATTTAGTTCTTTGATATGCATTTTATGAAAGCTACAAAGATTTTGGAGATATAAATTGAAAGTAAATAAGAAAATGTATATATTTTTTAAAATAATAATCTTTCATGCGTTCATTTACAATATTAAGATATTGTGATTTTTAAGAATAATACTGAAATTTTATATGATACATAAATTATACATAAAAGTTCAGTTATTTCAGATTTATAAATTTGTGAGCAATTACGACTGAGATAAGAAGAGGAAACTGTTCTATTGGAAAAAAGATGAGAAAATGAATAAAATTCTTCATAAAACGATCTCGTATCATTGTTCAGACTTGTGCTTCTATCTTTTTGTAAAAATTAAAATTCTCAGCTTCACAACTATCCTATTATTACATTAATATTAGCCAACGAAAACAAAAGCGTTTTACTGTGTTCAAAGTACACAATCCATTGGGAGATTCTCTGCAATTTGTCCCCCGAACTTAGACCGAACGTACTTACATATGCGAATTAATCTTTTCTAATTTTTTAATATAAAGAAAATAATGTAAATTTTATCTTTCAAAACGTACCAGCATAAAATCATCGCTTATGGACTATACCTTACATTAGCAATACATTTTTAGAGAAGTGCCAAACATTCGAATAGAAAAACTCATTGATTTTCAGAGGCAGTAACAATATTCCGGAATCCATATGTCATCTTCAAATAACTCTTAAGAGACAGGTTTGAAATCCGGGAAAGATTCTTATGGGAAAGTTTTGAAGTTTCTAATGGAGCGGATTCAATTTCTGAAGTATGAATCACGTTTAATTTTACGAAATGATAGGTATAGAAAACAATTTCCGGGAACTTTCATAAGAATCAAATACTAATGTGAAATCGAAGATACTGATGACACAATTCAAAACTTCTGCCAAAGTTTCTGAATGTCTGTGTGCGTGAAACATGCGATTAATTTATATTTTTATAAAAGAAAGAATGAGGCTTTAGTTGTATGGATTTAAAGTATGTTATTTCTAAGTAACCCTTGCATTAATGTTTTAATTATTTTGAAATATTAAGTAATATTGTTCACATCATTTTAGGATTATACCAAATAAAATAAACAGTGACAAAGTACAATTCTCAAACATTTTTCAGTTTCATATAAAAATAAATCATTTATATCTTCATGATTGGCATTGTTCCACTAGCGGATTATTTCTCAGATGAATTATTTTTGCTTATTTTATGTCCTAACATAATTATTAAGTGCTGGCAGACGAGTCTTGCTCCATCGTCTGCAGTGTCATCAGATCGCTCACCCATCGAGCATGTGTGGGATGTGATTCGCCATCGTTTGTCTGTTCTATCCCCAACCTCACTCGGAGGGCGAACTATGATGGGCAGCTGAGAGCACATGGACTTCGATTTCTCAGGACATAATCCGCACAATAATTGGATAAGTATCTCGAAAAGTTGTTGTTTGCATATCTGTGAAAGGGGCTCTACATCCTTCTGATCACCATCTATTTTATCGCTCTATTAAAGCAATTTCCATGGCAATAAAATCGCTATTTCATGGTAATAAAATCACATTTTCTCAATATTAAGTACTGCATATTTTCTATACAAGGTTACCAAAATATCAGGGGAAATCACATGGATTATGGTTTTGTAAAGAAAAAATATTCAAAAAAAGCCAAGTTAAATTGCATAAAGAATTTAATTTCTACTTGTCGTACAATTCTTCACTATTTTCAGCTTTAAAAAATATAAAATTAAAGTAGATATAATAAAAAAGATTAAAGGATGTCGGATAATATTAGGTGACACCTCGTTTGGCTTTTATATGCGTAGTCCTGTATATTTGTAAAAAGAGAAAATATTTTTAATGTATAAGGAAACAATAAATATTAGCGTTAAAAAAGTTCAGCAAACTAAGCAGTTTTCCTCACAAGTTGCCCCTCAAAAGTTGCTGCGCTACATGATGTTTATCATTCTAAAGCTATTTCATAATTGAAGTATTTTAAAATATAAAATCAACACTAAAAACTCGTTGACAATTTAATGTTTTAATTGTAAATATAAGTATAATTTTAAATCCATACATGCAACACTACACTATTGCAAACCGCAGTCAAATGCATTCCAGTAAATTGCAAAAGCATGTGACTGTTCCTAATATTACTATATCTCTTCATATTGACAGCTTAAAACTGTATCTCATACTGCTAAGAAATTACTTTAAAAGGCTTTCCATGCTTTGAGCAACGCAAACGTTCTTATACTTCATATTTTGAAAACAAAAACAAGAATCCACAAGACCTTTGCAAGATGTGTTTGTCATTGTGTACTCTAGCAGTGAGATAATCGATACGGAATAATCCTCCACCGCCTAAAATTCCCCTGGGCAATAGGTTTATTGAATGTGCGGCATTTCTCTGTCGGACAGACACAATGGCAAATCCTCAGTTGCATTTGAAGCAGTTCGCTACGCCGCAGAAATATTTATTGTGGGGATATTTACACACTTATCTTTGTCGCTTAATTCTGATATTTCATTTTTCATTGTTAGACTGAAGGGAAGAAAAACTTAAAGGAGCAGCGAATCACTGCAAAATAAAGAAAAAATATAAAAAACGCAAAAAGTTCTTTTGCCAATTGTTCAAGTTTATTTATTTATTTTTTCCCAGTTCATAACTATATATTGGCTGTAGATCTAAATAAGCTTTTTTCAATACTGCGTTTATTAGCACGGGTTTAACTTTGTTTTTATTTTAATTAAAATTTATAAAAAGCTAGAAATAACTGTGAAATAAATAAAAACTTTGTTTAAAATCACACATAAAAAATTATTTATCACCAAGTACCTTTTTTAACTAAAAACTACCAATCAATACATTTTATTTTCTTTAAATTTAATTATCAATTTCATAGTCTATTTTTCACTTTACAGTTATCGCAGTAACAGTACCGACTGGCACATTTTTAAATGTAATATTCAACATTGCAGTGAAAGCTGAAGTCATTTCTAGGCATGGAAAATAAAAAAAGATAAATGTAAAGTTTTTATTTATTTCATCTTTTAACACCAGTTCTTTGAGAGGTTTTCTTTATAAATAACAATGTTATTACTTTGAAATGCTTTTTAATACATTAGAACCTGGATTATAATGGGGTAATGAGAGGTAAATGGGATGGTAAGTGAGATCCATCCTATTTGAGATCCTAATGGGTAAATGAGGCCGATCCTACATCGGATAATTGAAAATTCCAGGTAATAGCGATCTTTTAATAATCATTTTGCTAAGTATCTAGCATCATTATTAAACTGATTTTATGACTATTTAAACTGCTAAAAATAGATATTACGTTCAAATTATACACATAAATTTATTTCGAAACTAACAAACAATTAAAAGTTAGAAGTAATTTGATTGTTGATGCACCGTCAATGTGGCATTCCAAATTTAAAAATGGAAAGTGCTCAGCTAATTTCCAAGAATTTCTAGCAACGAGGCGCCAAAATATTCATCTGTCTCGTAGTTCGGAAAGACAATCCAGTTTTTAGGTATCTCCTCTTGGAATTTAGAAAAAAAAAGTTTGTAATTGTTTTTATTGCTTTAACAGATTCAGTTATATCCCAATATGACTGTCCAAGGTTTCCCCTCACTCCTCCGAGGTGCACATCGGAACTTACGTTGAAAAAATCGAAGTAAAATGGAATGTATTTGCCATTTTTCTGAAATTTTTCGAAAACGACACCAAAAACGACACCAAGAGATATAGAGTTGTAAAACTAAAGAGATAAAGAGTTGTAGAGATTTAAATTCTGAATAAAATGAGTACCTATTTGATATACCTTTCTCATCTTGTAGTCGCACTTTGTCAAAATTCTTTCTATTCCAGAAATGACACCTTTTCTTTTTCGACAAACCCCTATTGGTCTTGGGGGAATACACAGGGTTTTGGGGAAAACATTAGAAGTTCTTACGTATCACTCCTTCTTTATGGCAATTGAGTCACGTGTCTACATTCTTTCTACTGGGGTAGAGGGCATTCAATTTAGAATTAATTCAACGACTTAAATAGCAACTAGACACTTTGGTAACTATGGGAATACAAATCGAAAATGAAATTATTTATTCTGAGTGGTCAAAGATTAAATGTGTATTGAATGGACACATTTTTGTCTTTTTTTTATTGCGCCTGTTGTAATTTCTGCCAGATTGAGCACTATCTTCTATTTTCGGAATAACCAGATGGAACATGGATAGTATTTTAATGAACACACATAGGTCCGCTGTGTTACAGTTGCCTGGATCAATTGTAGCATTTTCGTGGGGCATGTAACATTTTTATCGCTGAAAGTGCATAACATTTGTAATCGTATTTCATAAACAAAGTATGATACAGAAAAATAATTATATCTGATGAGTTACATAATAGAGAGACAATGCTAAGTAATTTATGTAATTTATCATGATAAGTAAGTACATTCTTTTAAAATCCGCTATCAACAAGTTATTGACATTTTAAAGGAAAACTACTCCATAAAACAATTCAGGGATTCTTATTGACATTACAATTCGTACAGTTTTCATGGGCTCAATTTTTTTACAGGTGATTCAAGTCTTACAGCAAAATGAGGACATATGGTGTCTTTTATTGATACTAGGAGTAAATCTTTAATTAAACATAATTTTGCCTTGGAACAGAGGAAGCTCGTTATTCATCATAGCTCAAATATACTTCAACTATTTTCTTTTCTATTTCTGTCCTCAAATTAATACCCAGCAAACACACACCTGCTGGTTGAGTACCTTGCCAGTGCCTTTCTGCCTTTACGTCCAGTACCGGCCCGGCACTGCAAAAAGTAACTGAATCGTACCAAAAGTGGTCGCCCGAGAAGTACCTTGCCAGAAGCCTGGGAAGGCAACGGCACTCTGCTGGCATACTGCATGTGCCGGCCGTTACTCACAATAAAGGCACTGGACCATTAAGTTTATAATGCCCGAAATGAAACGGCCGGGTGCCGGCTATTATTAAAAATAAAGGCACTGGCCTGGTACCTTAACAGTGACTACAATGTAATGGTACGGTACCGGATTAGTGCCTATTTACAGTAATGCTGCCATAATTAAAATATAAGCCAGTAGCGGATTCGGGGTAGGAGGCTTATTCATCAATCCCCACCCCCACCCAGAAAAAAAAAACAAAAACAAAAAAAAACATTCCTTAAGGGTAACATTTTGAAAGATAAAAAACAACATAAATGAAAGATAAAAAACAGCAAAATCCATTGGTCAGTCATTTGCAAATTATGTGCGCCTATCATTAGTGAATTGTCTGCAGTTTTCATAAACTGCAATTTTCTTACAAATTTGCAGTCGCAAAAGATATTTTTTTGAGAAAGTCGGTAACACATTTCAGAACCAACATAAAATCATTTATAAACAGTTTAATTTCAATATTTCAGAGTTACAGATTTTATAAATAAGTTATAATACTTTATGATTGATATATATATATATGTGTGTGTGTGTGTATGTACTAATCAAAATCTTACAGGAAGTAATAATAAATAAAATTGTACTATGATTACACACATAACTTTAGGGTAACATTTTGCTTTCTTGTACATTTTGTTTAGATCAAATTATTTTTTAAATCTTAGCTATTCTGAAAAGAAATTTTCTGTATCTATATCTGTTGTATACTGCATGATTCAAATAATATGGAGGAAAGTACTTTTATACACTCAAATAAGTATCTAGTAACATCACCGACTTAAAAAAAGTCACCGGTTTAGTAGCCATTGTCTCAATTTTAGTTCCCAAAGTAGTAACATTTTTGAATGATTTTGTAGTTAAGAAATAAACATGCTTAATTTAGCTTCATTTAAGAAGGATTGAATAAAATGATAAATTTAAAAAACTTCATATATATATAACAGAATATATAATACATTTATTTTTATAGCACGATAAAAAAAAAGATTATAATGTTTTCCGAAAGCTCAGTAGCAGCTTAAAAAAAAAAAGGGGAGTTGACAAAAACCAACACCAGATTTTCAAATGAGTCGCTGGAGTAAGGTAAAACATGAAAATAGTATGAAAATGACTCTTTTTAGGTTCAAAAAGTCGCCTAATCTTTAAATTAGTTGCAAAAGTCCATTGTACATCAAAAACAGTAAAAGTAAAAATTTACCTGTAATATTTTCCTGAATGTTTAAAAACTTAAATCCAACCGTAAAATCTTCTTTCTGTATCCATAACCAGCAAGATATCACTGCAGAAGCAAATCTTATTATAATTATTATTGCTCCTAACAGAGATATCTCACTAGTCTATAGCAATAACGTTCTCAAAAGTCTGCAACAACAACCAAAACTTTATCCTAAAAAACGTATTTCATAGCTGGCTTCCCGCTCAACGTTTCAAGATTTGCAAAACGAAATGAAACATGAAGAGAAAAAAAGAATGGGTTATACTCAATCGACAGTAAAACTCGCCAATCTAAAATGCATAAAAAATTCATTTGTACTTCGTATAAATAATCTGAATTAATATAGCCAAATCCGCGATAACAGTTCGAATTCTTGGTGCCTTATCGTGCAACCGTGAGATATTCGTTGACCCTGGGTAGATATTTTTGACCTCTTGCTTTCCGTAAGGAGACCGTTAAAGGGGGCAAAATAGAACATTTGATTCAGGAGTAATCGAAACAGAATGAAATAATATAATATGTAAATATTGGTTCATTGCTGAATTTCTAACAATATAGCTGCAGGAGCTCTAATTTGTTTTATTGTAAATTTGAGCATTAATTACCTAATTTATATTTATCTTTTGTTTTACCACTGCTATATTTAATTGAATAAAAAAATGTCAATAGAAGCAATTATGTAGGCTGTTAAAATTTTTAATTTAATCTAAAATTCTCTGAAGAAAAAAAGACTACAGGAGCTGAGCAAAGCCCTGACTGGTCTTCCTGTAATACTCTCTAACATATTTCTGCACCCTAATTCGGTAGATTTTAAAAGGGGCTTATTGTAGAAAAATTCTCCAAATATGTTTTTCAGGAAAAGTTTAGCAAAATCGTAAAATATTAATATAAATTATAAAAATGTTAAGATTAAAATTCATAATTCTGTACATAGTGGGGGTTATATACTGTCATATACAGAGTGGAGGTTACACTGTCGGTGTAGTAAATATTTTTATAGCATACTGAACTCGTTTCTATTATTTTAGTTTTTAGTACTAAAATATTTGAAGGCACAATATGAACTTCTCCCCTTACATCCCCCCCAGTAGCGGATCCAGGGGAGGGGCTAGGGGGCTTCATCCCCCCCAAAAGATTGCTGAAGGGTAACATTCTGCTTTATTACACACTTTAAAATGCTAAAATGATCATATTTTATTACTTAGCCCCTCCCAAAAGCATGCACATTGATTTAGACTAAAATTTTGAATTATAGTACATTTTAATTGGGTGAAATAAGTTTTTTTTAATTTAGCCCCTCCCAAAAAAAATGTCTGGATCCGCCACTGCCCCGCCCCACAAAAAAAAAAAAAAAAAAAAAAAAAAAATCTTAGCAGTGACCCTGCCTTTGGGTGCCCGGAACTTATATCCCCTAACACTTCTACACCGTATGAATGTGAAACAATATTATTGAATTAAAATAACGAAATTTTATGCCAACACTACGAAATATATACAGGCCCATTACTGCCAAATAGTACTGGTCCGGTACATTTTAAGCAGTACCACGCCGTTAACTTTTTTGTGCATGTCAAAGACACATGGCAGGTCGCCGTTACTAGTTATGTACCGGCGCATATGCACTTTTCAGGCACTGGTACTCCAGTGACTTCCAGACGATGGCAATCTATCTTGCTCCCGGTATACGGCACTTCGCCAGCACGACGGGTACCCGGACGTCATTTTGCGGGCAGTTGTGTGTTTGCTGGGTAGTGGGTGTGTACTATACCGTCATATTTCGACTTAATTTGCATTAAATATATGTCACAACCGTCAGTGTTACTTTTAGCCAGTCTGTTATACGGGGAGCTATTACAAGATCATAAAGCACACAAAACGAGCACATTTTGATTTTCCCGAAGTATGACGTTTTAAAAGTGCATAGAAATATTGCGGATTTTCTTCATCAGAATAGATTCTTACAAAGTATCTTAAAGTTAATTTTCATACATTAATTTTGTAGAAAACAATATAAAAATATTCTACCGATATTTTCTATCTCTTCATTGTTATTCATCGTAATTAATTTGCATAACTAATCTAAGATCTTATAAAGCTATATACATCATTTTTATGAGGAGTAATCCTGTTTAAGAGAAATATATTATCTATCATTTACGTGATAATTCACAAATTTCAAATCTTAGACCGAGTGAATGAAAATCAGGTGAAAACCAAAGTAATAAGCACATTCCAACTTTGATGAATATTGGTTTGAAAAACAGGTAAAGTTAATTAATAATTATACTTTATTCTTGTTGCCATAAAGTTTAGATATTTTGGAGAAAGAATAATCTGAAGTTTTAATTAAAAATTCTTACAATACAATATACCAGAGAAAAGATTCTATGAGCATCATTTCCTAAAATCTCATAACTGCCTTCAAAAGAAAACAATCATTTTATTAAGATTTCATTGCCTGTCATAAAATTCTTATCAAATGCTACGCTGGTCTGATAATTAAAATCTGTTCTGCTTAAATAATTATTATTGTATTGCCGAATGCTGACTCATATCTTATTGATGATATTTTGATAGTCCGATATTTCATTACTATATAAAGTTCACGTCAATAAAATATAACCTCAGTTGAAAGGTACTTTATAACCAATTACCTGTCACTGGTGACAGAAATTAAAATTTCGTTATCGATTTATTAAAATGTGATTCGACAATGTAAACTATAGACGGAATTTAGGGCACCATTTTATAACGATGATAAAATAAAAGTTAAGTTATGAACTTTTTTTCCGTATAGTGTGATATTTAAAAGTAGGACATTTCAGTTTTCAAGTGTGAGATAATTACAGTATTTTCATAATTTTATGAAAATAGATTATTACATTCTGTTTTTTCATAAATCATATTAATTTCATTGTGATTTATTAAATATATTGACCTTCTTTGGTGCATCTTTTTGGATGAGCTTAGTTTTTTCCAAATATGTTATAGAAATTGGTTATTTAATAGCATATGCAGTAACAATAAATATTCATTTAAAGATAAGTAATTTTCATTTCATGTACACCCTCCAAAAAGTATTCGAGTAAGAGATAAATTTCCTATTTTAGATTTGCGAATAATGATTGAGCTTTTGAAAAACGCACAACTTGAGATAAATATGGAAAGTCGTATTTGTACATAGCCTAATTCATATTCTATGATAAATAATTTTTAATTTACGAAACCAACGTAGGGAATTTATCTCTTACTCGAATGTTTTTTGAGAGTGTAAAACTATATGAACTTACTAAATACAGTTGCTGTCAGCCTGAACTTAAAAAAAAATCTCATTATTTAAATATATTTAATTCACAAACCTGCATTATCAATTGTTATTCTTATTTTCTTTAAATATTTAAATGTACAAGGAAAATAATCGAAGTGCGAGAAATGGATCAGAAGATTTAAAATACTTATATTTTTTCACTTCAATTTCAGTATCTTTCTTCCGGAGAATAGATCTGAAGATTAATCATTTGTAAAGCTAATAATAAATTGCCATATACACGAAAAAGAGTAAATAAAGACATATGTACGTAAGTGATCAACGAAACAGTTTTAGAACGGGTCCATCATGATTCTACAGGGCCTGCTTGTGCACTCTGAAAGAGGCCTACGCATGTTTCCTCATTGGTTAGATTCGGCCGTTAGATGACGTATCTAAGTGATGGAACCAATGAGAGCATTCGTAGGCCTCTTTGGTAAACTCATCGGAGTGCACAAGCAGGCCCGCTATAATCACAATCGCCCCGGTTAGAATTATTCTTATTAGATAATTCACAGCGCAGTCGAGTAGAATGTTACACAGATCAACCTTCAACTCCTAATGTCCTACTTGGAGCAGATATTGGAATGTCTAGCAGGACCACGGCGCAGGAACGAGTTTGTAAAAAGAATAAATTTTCGCTATCATTCGAAAAAGTTATTTACTTTTAACAGCCTTCATTCACGAGTATTGAACCTCAACTCCACAAAATATTTGAACATGACCCAGTAGGAGGTTGACATTTCAATGTATATATATATTGATTTTTTTTTTAAATCATGCCTTGTTCAAGAAGCTGACATCAGAAATTTATCTATTATTGCTGGTAATGGTTAAAAATCAAAAATATCTGGTCACAAATGGGTCAACTTTCAGAAAGCTTTCAGCAATGTTCTCTGAACGTCTGTTAACATTCACAGAACTTGTGTGTGTTGCCTGAGAAATAAAACTGAGTTTCTATTTAGTGCGATACATGTAAACATACACTGTTGAAATTTTGTTTCGTAAAAAATGAAACATATTTTAAGATTAATTTTTTGTCCTTTCACATAAAAATCCATCATAATTGTCGTGCTATATATCCTTATATTTCTACATTTTTAATGTTTATATCTCTACGTTTTTGATGACATTTGGACCGCCTTGTATATAAGGCGTTATAATGATGTTAAAAAATAACACATTAACATTTTTATGTATACATTTATTTCTTTTTTACCTCTTCATGAATCGTCTTTCTAGCAATTATTCCTTTTCTCCCAGTCTGTTCAAGTTTAGTTATTTTCAATAACTCTTACGACCTGCATTACAGATTATTCACCTCAAAAACTAAGTGGGGAAAATGCAGTTAGGTGCATTGGAATGTGATACTTGCATTTATGCATGTTTCGTCCTTCTTCTTGTAAGAAAAATTATTTATGTATGGAGGCAAATTGCAATAAACTAGGAGGTGAATGATTCTTCAAATCCCATACCGGTTTAATAGCACCAAGAATATCATAAATTCCCGATAACAAATTCCTTGCAAAAATAGAATGCTTTCATAAATATTAAAACAACAGTTTAATTTATCGCCCAAAAAAGGCAAAACATATTTTATCGTTGTTTTCTAAAAATTAAGCTCCTCGTATACGTCTCGTAAAATAATATGATTTTTTTTGCAAAAATGTCTACTACTACTTGCAAACCCTTAGTGTTCCAGAAAGCTTCAGTTTATTTCAATGTATCGTTTTCACGGGGAAACAATTTTATAACTACACTTGAAATTTTTATGGCAGCAAAATATGTTAATGCAGCTCATTAAAATGCGTTTCATATGCAATTATGCTTCGTTTCAAAACGCCATCAAAATTTTATTGACCCTAAAATGAAAATTGATAATTAATGGGCCGTAAAAGTGCATGTTCCTCTGTCAATATATCGTAAAACTAATAAAGGCAAAGTTCTCTTTGAAAAATTTATTGCTTTTAATATTGAATTGCCATAACCTTAATTGGTGTTTCCTTTCATGGAATGAGCCAGCGCTCTTTATATAAGTATGGATGTCAGTGTGTTATTAATACATCTATTGTATACACACGCATACATGCATTATATATATATATTATCATCCATATATATATAAAGTATTAAAAGTAAGTATAATATACATATATAGAGAGAGACATTGAAAAAAAAATTAGATTAAAAAAAAATAGAATAGATGATACAATCCAAATTGTATAATTCCTGCATACATCATAGATATAATCTGGAAGAAAAAAGCTAAAGAAAAATTAATATAAAGAAATCAATTGTTAAGAAAATTAATAAAAGAGGAAAAAATATGTAAAACATTACATATGTAACACTTTAACATATGTAAAACATTAGTCATAAGATAATACGACGAAGGAGTGTAGGAGTACTTTTTCTGATGAAAAAAATTGAAACTTAAATGACGTGATTTCGGACGGGCGGAAAAAACATTTCTTTTTCCAAATTCACATGAACCATCATCATTTTTATGATACGATGATTTCATTTCAGTGACTGGTGGTACTTAGGAAGTTTTGTAGGAAAGCAGTTTGAAGGAGTACAAAGATATTTTCAAATTGACCAACTTTCGGCATTTGAAAATATTTAGCAGGCGATAAGTGCATTTACTTAACGCTTCTATCCAAACTTTTTACTGAGAAAAATGTTAGACGTATTTCACTCCAGTGAGAAACTCCAATACAATCTAAATATTATTGAAAATTTATAGGAATGCATTACAAAAGATTTAAGTTTCCCAGGATGCATGCTTTTTTCGGCGAAGAAGTGATATAAACCTGGGAAATGAACGGTCCAAATTCAAGCTTGAACTGAGGTAAATCATAGTCTTCTCCGTAAAAATAGACTATTCTAAATCTTTAAATGAAATGCATGATTCACAAATAAATATAAGATTTTTGTTGTTGTATAGAATCATTGTAGAGAGTTTTAAAGATTTTACATCATCGTAAACTTTGTATATAGATATGGGTCATTTTCAAAATTCGGTGCCATTTACTGTCCGGGGGTAAAATATTTCTTTAAAAGGTATGCGAAAATTTAAAAGATTTTTTCTTTTTATCATGGCTTTTATCAGGCAGTTTCCAGTAATGAAACAATAGATTAAAAACCATACTATTTAATAAATTTAAAAAAAGAAATGAGTAGAGAAAATACTGAAATATAGCTATCCAAATCATCTATACAAATAAAATTAGACTTTTGTCTGTACATTTCTTGGAATTCAAAAATTTTGCGATTTCTATCCGTTTCAAGCACCCGGGAATCCCATGCGACCCTCAAAAAAAGTTTGTCTGTCTGTCAGTCTGTCGCTCTGTCATTCCGTCCGTGATGCTTTCTTTGTTTAAGCATCACGTAAAAACGGCTGAAGAGAATGATATGAAATTGGGTGTCATGATAGGTGGTCACTCAACTTAAAACATAGGCGTCGAATTTTTAAAAAATCTTGATTAGATTTTCAGATTTTGCGAAAATCGTTTCAAACTGCGTAAATTCGTGTTCAAGCATCACGTAAAAACGACTGAAGCGAATGATATGAAATTGGGTGTCATGATAGGTGGTCACTCAATTTAAAACATAGGCGTCGAATTTTAAAAAAATCTTGATTAGATTTTGCGAAAATTGTTCCAAACTGCGTAAATTTGTATTCGCACATCACGTGATAACTGCAAATGTGAAAAAAATTTATTTGGTGAAAGAAAGGTGGTCACCTTAAACTATAAGCATCTAAAAAAAACGATCAGATTTTGGGATTTTGCGAAAATCGCTTCAAACTGAGTGAATTTTTGTTCACGCATCACGTAATAACGACTAAAGCGAATGATATGAAATTTGGTCACATGATAGGTTGTTGCTCAACATAAAGTATTGGTGTCCAATTTTTTAAACATTTTTATTAGATTTTGAGATTTTGTGAAAATTCTCCCAAAATGCTGTTATATTTCTTCAAGCATCGCGTAATAACGACTAATACGAAATATGGTGATATTATAGGTAGTTGCTAATCTTAATTTATAGGTGATGAAAGAAATAGAGAGAGAGAGAGAGAAAGAGAATTTTTAAAATATTTTGAATACATTTTGACATTTTGTGAAAATCGTTTAAAAATGCTGAAATTTTTTTCCAGCATCACGAAATAAAGACTGCAGGGAATGAAACGAAATTGGGTGACAGGATAGGTTGTCACTCAACTTAAATTCTAGGCTTCCAATTTTTCAAAAATGTTGATTAGATTTTGAGATTTTGCGAAAATTATTTCAATATGCGTAAATATTCGTTCGCGCATCAAATAATTACGACTAAAGCGAATGAAATGATATTACTTAGTGACTCTCTAACCTGTAATATTTTCACAATACATAAAAATTATAACTTCGCTTTTTTTAATTTGGCAACATACTACATCCATTCTGTGTACTCCTACAATGCTGACGAAAGTTCTTGCTTTTTGAAAATTTGCATTCACTAACCCGTCAAGGGCGGGTACTTCAGCTAGTAGAAAATAAAACTTGTTATGCAGAATGACTGCCCCAAAACTAAAATTTCATCCCTGACATGCTTTAACATTGTGAAATAGAGTTTAAATTACGTTAGGAAAATATTTTTTAAGGTTATAAGAAAAATACAAGACTTTTGATAATTAAATATAACTGTATGGACATTGATGTCATGTCTTTTACCATACATTATTTTAAACTTTTTAAACAACAAAATTAAAATTGTAGAATGACAACAGATGTGCACCATTAGAGTGTGATCAAAAAAGAAATATAAGCAGACATCTGACTAAAAAGGCATGAGCCTATTTGTGATAAGTATTTTTATTGCATGTCATGTCTGTTACCTTAATTTGTTGTATGAAATATATTTATTTATTTGTTAATTCAATTTTTTAATTCAGATCGTCAGTTTTTTAGTCTAAATTAATGTCTCAATTCATGTTCTTGTGGAATAATTTAGACTCCCGAATTTTTGTTCTTTGAAATGTCATGTCGGTAACCGATCATTTCTGTTATTATAATAGGTAACAAACATGATAAACTTGGTAGCAGACATGAAAAAGAAAACTTTAAAAAAGATGAAAATTATTTTTAAAGAGAAAGACTGCATCATATATATATATAGGGAGAGTACAATAGTGATAGTTTTTACTTGAAAAGTGATTTTGAAAAAAATAAGAATAATAATTGAGTTAACAGATTTTTTTTTCTCCTTAGTAACTATCAATTCACAATTGAAGTTTCAATATCTGTCCTATATTTAATCTTTACAGAGGGTTTGATACTTACCTCATAAATGGTGTCATCTTCTTCGGATATATATAGTTGAAAAGGCTATAATTAGTTTAGTTCATTTATCATCGAGTTTCTCAACCATGTACTTTCTGGTAAAGGAATTACGATATATATATATATATATATATATATATATATATATATATATATATATATATATATATATATATAAAACCAATTAAAGATTGAAGAACGTGGTGTATTTTATTATCTTATCATTTCAATTTCGGTTTTAGTAAGCAAAAAAATCATAATATATGACAATTTTCCCTGAATTCACTTAATTATTTTTGTACTAAATTGCTCAAAACTACCATATGTTGTCAAAATTAGATTTTTAAAATTGAGCTTTTAATATTATTTTTCTTATATTTGAAGTTTTAAGTTTCCTTTTTATTGAATACTCAATATTTTAAGCTATACCTAAAACTTTTAACCCAGCGCATATTACTCAATAAGTATAAGACATTGAATACGTAATACCATTTTATTGAATATTCGAAATTTTAAGCTACACCTATACTTTTAGACTCAGCGCATATTACTCAATAAATAGAGAATATGTCAAAAAAAGTTGGATATTCATAATTTTTAAATTGATTAAGTTTTCATTAATGAAAAATTGAAGATATACTAGAAGTCTGAAAACTTTTTTCTCACCTAAAAGAAGAAATCCGCAAATATATGTCCTCTAACGTACTCAAAAGAAAGAAATGTTTATATTTAGGACCATTTAGAACATCCTCACGTCTTTGCATCTGGTATCGTTTATTTGTACTGTTCTTCAATCCATTTATAAAATACGTGAAACCATTTAAAAATAAATCTATTTAAAACATCAGGAAAAATAGATTTAGGTTTAAAACAAACAGCATTTTACTTTTATTTTAGTGGAACTGTTTATTGGTACACATTTATATTAAGTGACTTTTCCTTTTATTTAAAAATATAACCATGTACAAATCGTTTTTATCTTATAAAGACAAATTGTGATACATATTGCTTGTGACTGCATTTTTATGAAATACATTGGCATTTTCATGATGGTTATCTATTATACTATACAATATAGGTCAAGAGTATTATTGTTTGCTTCTCAAGCATAAGGTATAAACAAGAGCAAACGAGCACCAGTTTATTTTGTACATTTACTGTTTAGACTACAGCAAATCAATTTATAAAGAGTAAAAGTATTTTAAGTTTCGACAATGACAACAACAGTGACGCTGTAGCTTGATTCAAGCTAGACATCAATTCTGAAAACAAAGGAACATTTCAAGATGTCTACCAGAATCTAATTTATATTTAACACAGCAACGTTCCTCTTCAGTACTCATTTAAAGATTTACGCTTTTGTATTATATTTCTTGGACTTTGCGATTCATTACTTCATAAAGAAATATTACCTAAATTAGTTTTTTAATGATCATATATATTTAATGTTATATATTATCTTATTTAATGTTATAATGTTATTTAATGTTATATGATCATATATATTTAGTTTTTTAATGATCATCAACTGCTTAACACATCACTTTTTAAAAATAAATTTAATTGAGTTTTTGTTATAGATATTCTCTCACCTTGTATTTTCTTTTCAAATGTGATCCGATGGTCAGCGTGTTTTTTGAAACAAACTGACAGATTTTAGAGAGAGAAAAAAAAACTGCAATCAATTTATTGTATCACAATAGAGATAAATAAACAACAACAAAAAACTATGAAACAATGAAAAACCATTTTAACACAAAAGGTAACTGTATACGTAAAGTAGTATTACACCTATTCAACTAACAAAAGTTTTTCTAAACTTTTGTTAGTTGAATAGGTGGTGAATGAAGGATCTTTATTGTTAAAAATATACAAATAATAACTTTTGAAAATTAAATTAAATCTGTATTCCGATATATCATTTAAAAATTTTAGAAGCTTTTACTTTGTGGGAGGGGTGTTAAGAACAGAGAGAATATACATACTTGAATATATACATTTACAAAAATACTAAAAAACACATTAAAAGCATTTCTAAGATTAAAATAAAATACAATGAAGCGTATGTTTATATTATTAATTTGGAGATAAATTTTTCATTTACATAATGCTTATGTAACTTAAAGTCTATTTGACACTATTTTTATTTGGTGTTTGGGTGTTTCATTTTATATTCAATATTCGGGATAATTTTTACACTGGTTCTTTCTTTATAACGGTTTGTTTTTTCCCCAATAGTCTTCACTCGCCTTCTTGACATTGGCCAAGGCAAAGTCCTGGAGTATTGGCCACTTCCTAAATTATCATAGGCAAAGTCCTGGAGTATTGGCCACTTTCTAAAGCGTATTATATTAATGGGCTAAAGTTGCCCCTTAGGAAAACGCCCTAATAAAGGTTTCATAATTTCCATCCAATCTGAAAGTGTGAGACAACTGCACCAGGATTGTTGACCCCAGAATTAACATTTCCGGATGCAAACCTTTCATCGAAGAAGAAATTATACATGCAAAAGCTCTTTCTAGCGAACATGGATGCAACATCAGTTCATTCGAGTAAGATTGTCATCATCCATGACCGGACAACTAATTCTTACTGGAGTCAATGTTGCTTGACTTTCGGTGTTCTAATGGAAATAGATGTTATTGATTTGTAAAATGATGAAAAATGAAAATAATTTTAATGTATACTCTAGATATTCTGTTCTCGATAAAAAAAAAAAAACAGATTACTATAACAATTTACATTTGAAAACTTCAGATTCTTTAATTATACATTAAATAAAATCCATTGTTTCCATCCCAGCTGAAGGTTTGTGTTTCAGAAGCTATATCTAACTATATCCTTATAAATAAAAATGAAATTTCGTTTGTTTGTTTGTGGATTTGATTCGTATACAAATCCACAAAAATGGACCTATCAGCCGGAAATTTTGCACAGATATGTAAAATAATATATAATAAATCATAGTCCACTTTAAAACTTTGAAAGTCCACCCGTTCCCAGAATTTAAGAAATTTTTTATGTTCTCCACGCAAAAAGCTTTCCGTAATTGTAACCCCTGTAGTCCAAAAAGTCTGAAATAAGCATCGTGACTGCCATGTGTGGAGATTTTGCCGAATAAAATGTTTTAAATTCTCAAAGTAAAAATAAAAGAATAATAATGATTTTTTTTGTTAGTTTATATTTGTAAGATTATTATTATTATTTTTTTTTATTATAATATCGTGTGCATGGGAAATCAGAGCAGGAATGATATGTTTTATACGCAAAACAATAAGAATTGAAGATTTCCGAGGCTAACATGTAAAATTTTTTAGTTTGGCGAAAAAATAAAATGGCTCAAATGCCCAGAAAGTGAGTTCTAGCGGTTTGCACAGTTTTCGGCTTGGCGCAATTTATTGAGAGCTTAAGGAAATAAATTTTTGAAAACAAGTGCAAATGTTTTATTAGAATACAGCGTTAAATTTTAATGATCCGTGAAGAAATAATGTAGTTATTAAGGGAATTCAAGCGATCTATCTTCAGAATTCTCACCAATTGAGTACATTGATTTAAGTTGGGGGAATTCCGCCAAATTTCAGAAAATTGAAATCTTCTCATTTAGTACATCGGAGTAACCATGATAGTTGATAATTTTAAAAAATTCGGCTGTATTAAGGGATTCCACTTTTCAAATAAATGCGTGCTTTACTTTTTGGCGGTCGAAACATTTTCCATATTTATTGCTGCTAAGTCAATGCTTCGAATGATTCCCTGAAAAAAACTCTTGCAAAATGGCGTATGTTGACACTTTGACGAGGCTTAGATTTGAAACTGGATTTTATTTGAGACTGGAATATATAATGACACTGTGACACTGGTTATAGAACACGGATAATATTTTTCACTATCCATTTTGCTGTAACTTGCCGCTAAATGGCGCTGCAACGCATCAACTTCTATACCGTTCGACCGATCGGCATAAAATTTTTTATACTTACACATTTGAGCACGAAGAATATATTCTAACTGCGTTCCTTTTGATGTTACTCACCACTAGATTACACAGCAATGCATTATTATTTTAACTCGCCACTAGATGACGCTGCAGCAGGCCAAATTCTTGACCATTCAAACGGTCGCTATGAAAATCAGTATACATAGCTATTTGAACAATGAGAATATTTTGGCGTTATCCATTTTGCTATAACTCGCCACTTGACGGCGCTGTAGCAAATCATTACTTTAACTACTAGATGGCCCTGCAAGTGTATCACTTCTTGACTGTGCAAATGATCGCTATGAAAATAGGTATACATAGATATTTGAACACGGGGAAGAGTTTGGCGCTATCCATTTTCCTATATCTTGCCACTAGATGTCGCGTCAACACATGAACTTCAGGACTGTCCAGCCGATCGTCATGAAAATTCGTATACATCGATATCTGAATGCGAAGAATATTTTCGCCGTATCCGTTTTGCTAAAACTCGCCACTAGACTGCGCTACGCCGCATGGACTTCTGCACCGTACAAACGATTGCCTTGAAATTCGGTATGCATGATTCTTGGACACAATATAACGCGATATCAATTTAGCTATATCTGTTTATTACAATGAATAGTAATCACCACAAATCGTAATATCAAAAAGTCCATTCGTTCCCTTGCGAAGAACGGGTACTTCAGCTAGTATATATATTTATATAATTTATTTAAGGAGGAAGACGTTGCATTTTATGCAGTATTTCTGTAATAGCAATGGCTGGCCTGGGGGACGTTTTTCTAATATATGTTAAAGTACGTATAGATATATAACTAATAAGTAAAACAACATATATACTGCAAATATGGCATATCTCGCATTAAAAAATATAACAGCAGAAGCAAGAATTATAAACCACAAGTGGAAAAAAAAGAGGAGCAGAGCCAAATAAAGTACAATAAACAATTTGATAATAGAATGGCACGGCAATTATAACCACTGGCACCATCGTCAGGAGCCACAGCCAGTGGATTATAATTAAAAACAAACAAAATAGTAGGGTTTCGGTTTTGTGGCATATCAAAAGAGGTATTCACTCCACACGTTTTAGGCTCTACCCTACTATAAATAAGGAAAAAAGGACATAAGATAGGTTGGCCCCTGAATTGAGATGACAGCATATCCACTGCCGTATCTGACACATTCCTGCCAAATCGACGCCAAATCTGACACTTTCGTGCACGAACGCAGTATTGTTTCTAGTGTCACGTTACCTGCAGACGAAAATACGCCAATTACAAAATATGAGTTTTAGAGCTCCTTTTACCTTCTGAAATGATTCCACCAAAATATCAGATCCTTATCTTAAAGCAATACTTTTAAATATTGGCACCGCACTATATATTTGGCTAATATTCAAAGATGTTTAGATATCACCTGCTTATCATGCATGAGCCTGCTGTACAGTCGTAGAACGTAAATCGATTTTAATACTCTTGATGATCAGGTTGCCAAGGGCTTTCATTTCTCTAGTCCGATTTATAGGGTAGCTATAAACAAAATATTATGAATTATGTGGGGTTTGGCATTAATTCCAATTACTTTTGACTTTTCATGCATCAAGGAAATTTCGGAACATGAATGATTTGTTTTTTTTTTTATGAAATTAAATTTTTATTCTGTTTTAGCAACGTCCATAACATTCATAACACAAATATAAAATATAAAGGTTAAAAACTAAATAATAGAAATGTGCACTGTACGTAAATTGTTTACATACATTTTTCCAATTAAATCTTTATAAAGATATTTCACTGTTTTGAAACACTTAATAAGAGCTCCTTAAATTACTTTGAACAAAAAATCTATGTATATATATATTTTTAAAGTATCTCATTAAAATCTGTAAATTATTTCAGAATGGGTCTTTCCGTAATTATTTAAAATGTTGCAGCAAAATCAGTTTCCTCATTCCAGACACTGCCCATTGAAAAACTGCATTTAATCCTCGCAGATAATTGTAATGGAAATTGATGTATGTATGTATAAACAGATTATTGTTAATTAGTTGAATTTTTGGCTGTTATTGAATTTTTGGTCTTTGTATTTGGTTTATTAATTGAATTAGTTGAACACACTCGCACACACGTAAATACATGGTGATTCGCTACCAGACTGACAAACCTGCGGGGGTGTACGTGGTACAGAGACGGTTCAGAATCGCATAGCAATGAGGGGTCGGAAACTTTGAAAAAAGATTTGCAAAATCGTGAGCAGTCCTTTTGTATATTTCCCTTAAATCATGTGTACGAACTAAGGAAGTTATGGACTCAGTTCGTACACATGATGGACACATGATCGTACACATGATGGGTTGGACTTTGTGATCAAAGTCTTATGGGCAGCAGCAGGACCATGCAAACCAAGCAGATGTGCTTCCTTACGGATGGTATTCATTGAAACAATACTCCCGGATGCCTGTTGAAACTCCTCGCGGATGAGGGCCATCGGTAGGGTGCGGTTCTTCCGGATTTCTCTGGACAGCACACGTCGGTCTCTATGTCCCTTAAGGATCGGACACATTTGTGATACCCGATACCTTTCCCGAAATCAGAGAGCTCCGAACTGCACGGGATCTTGCATGCGACTAATGCCGATGCTGTTTTCTACACGATATATAGCGGCGGAGGCCGTGACGTACCTCAGTACCGCCGATATCGTCATTTGCACAGGTGTCTAAATACTTATTGGTAGACAGTAACAGGGGAAAGTGACAGGGGTCATGTGAACTACTGACTAAATATTCTAATTTCCACCCCTGATATTCTCAGTACAAAAAACTTTAAGACTATAAATAGTATTTTCCTTGAAAATAATATTTATTTCTTTTAACTCTCGCAAGCGAAATTAAGAAAAGGCGAAAAGTTCGGAACGTACAAATAATGTTTTTCAATCTGCAGAAAGTCCCTTAAAAACTCGCAAAAAATAATTCTCAATATCTCCAGAATTTATTGTAGGAAATTAATGAAAATTTATATTTAGGGTAATTTAAAGAGTTTTTTGTTTCGTTTAATAAAGTCAAAATACAGTGTCGCCATTGAGATAAATGAAGTTGATGCAGAATTAAATATGAAGACGGCCCTTATGCAAATTAAGCTAATAGTATATTAAAGTATACGTTATTTACAAACGAATGGTATATATAACTTTACTGTACGACGAACGACGGCAAAATAAAAAGCAAGTGGGTGTTTTTTTCTTTCTGCAGCTGTACTTCACCGTTTTAAATAGTATTTGTAATGTGCATGATAAACCATGAGTATGCCGTATTTGTCATTCTTGGGTTGATTTCTACTTTAACGCCCTGACTCTCGCCAAAGAGGCGATAATTAAACATATGCAATTAACACGACGATTTTTTGTATTAATGTGGCAACCTTAATTTAGAATTAAAAGGGAACAGCATGTAAGTGCAACATTCCATAACTTATTTATTAATTTTGGGTTGCCAATTAACTTAGTTTTAATAATACTTTCGTTTTCATCTAATTCTTTCGGGAGCGTTGAACTTTGTGCATAACTCCTAGAGACCCATGACAGCAAGGCTCGCCAAAGTGCTGCGATTTTTTAGGTTGGCGAGAATGGGAATAAACTCTTTCTTGTTCCATAAAGCACATCTTTGGAATCGCAATCTATATATATTAAAATCGCCTTCTGAAACTGTTTTACACTCTTCGCCAAGCGTATTCCAGCTATACTTAAACACTGTTTGGAATGGGCATCACATTCCATGAATGCGCCGTGTTTGCCTTTTCTGTTCCTTAAAACACATATTTCGAATTTAAATCCATATTAAAAATCGCCTACTAACACTATTTTACAAACTTCGCCAGGCATATTTTAACTATACTTTCCTAATTAGTAGCCAAATTCGGAAGATGTCGCCAAGATCGGTTTTGAAGTTATTTTTTGGCAGCAGACTTGGCTATCAATTATCAAAAATTGCAAACTTTGTGCGACTTTCAAGATTTTAATTTGCCCCCACACCTCTGCCTTACATTTCAGCACATTTCAAAAGATCTTCACCGTGACAGATCATGTCTACAAAACCTGTCTATAAAGCATATCGACATAGTCGCATGGACAAAAACCTGAAACTGAACGAAATGGCACCCTAGTGCTAAAAATATGTTTTTACTTTTGCACGCAGATGCTGAATAAGTTCATTTTTTATGCTAAGCATACGTAAGTATTTTCTCACATAGCCCACCACGTGTTTCAAGCATGTTTCAATCCTTTAAACAATTCCCCAGTCTCAAGATCCACGCAGACCTTAATGTCTGTCACTTGTTTTGAGAAATGCATAACTATATACACTGTCTACCAATAAGTATTTGGACACCTATTATAGAAAAGAAAAAATAAATTTATTCAAAATCAATAGTTGGTAGAGCCTCCACGAGAGGCAATTACAGCGTGAACCCTCGGGGGCATGCTTTCCACAAGTATTTGTATTACAGCTAGTGGTATTGTCTCCCACTCGGCTTGGAGTAGACATAGAAGTTCCTTCACCGATTTGGGAAGGGTAGTGCACCCCTTAATTCTGCGATCCAACTCGTCCCAGAGGTACTCGATAGGGTTCAGGTCTGGGCTCTGGGCAGGCCAGTCCATTCGATGAACTCCATTGGCACCATACCAAGCCTTGGTTAACCTCGAAACATGACAAGTGGCATTGTCGTCCTGAAAGTAACAGGGGTCGAACCCGTAAAACTGCCACAACGTAGGAAGCACGTTGTCATCCAAAATAGTGCAGTAGGCATCAGCGTTGAGCTTACCATGAATGGGGACCAAGAGTCCCAGTCCATACCAGGTGAATTTACCCCCAGACGATAATTCCACCTCCGCCAAACTTGACTGTTGGCACAATGCATTCTGGCAGGAGACGTTCTCCAGGCAGACGCCAGACCCAGACCCTGCCATCCGAACGGTAAATGGTGAACCTTGATTCGTCGCTCCAAAGTACTCGTTTCCACTGATCTACGGTCCAATTTCGATGTGCTTTGCACCACATTAACCGAGCAGTGGGGGTTGGACTTTGTGATCAAAGGCTTATGGGCAGTAGCACGACCATGAATGGGGACCAAGAGTCCCAGTCCATACCAGGTGAATTTACCCCCAGACGATAATTCCACCTCCGCCGAACTTGACTGTTGGCACAATGCATTCCGGCAGGAGACGTTCTCCAGGTAGACGCCAGACCCAGACCCTGCCATCCGAACGGTAAATGGTGAACCTTGATTCGTCGCTCCAAAGTACCCGTTTCCACTGATCTACGGTCCAATTTCGATGTGCTTTGCACCACATTAACCGAGCAGTGGGGGTTGGACTTTGTGATCAAAGGCTTATGGGCAGTAGCACGACCATGAAAACCGAGCAGATGTGCTTCCTTACGGATGGTATTCATTGAAACAATACTCCCGGATACCTGTAGAAACTCCTCGCAGATGAGGGCTATCGGTTGGATGCGGTTCTTCCGGATTTCTCTGGACAGCACTCGTCGGTCTCTATGTCCCTTAAGGATCGGCCACATTTGTGATACCCGATACCTTTCTCGAAATCGGAGAGCTCCGAACTGTGCGGCATCATGCATGCGACTAATGCCGATGCTGTTTTCTACACGATATATAGCGGCGGAGGCCGTGACGTACAACAGGACCTCAGATATCGTCATTTGCAAAGGTGTCTAAATACTTATTGGTAGATAGTGTATAATCTCAATTTTGCAAAACGTTTGGTAAAATTATCTTGCTAAAATTACTTTATCTTATAATCCAATATAATTTCAGTAATTTTCGTTCAGCTGTCACTCTTTTACTCTTCTTTCAAATATAACCCTAAGTATACAAAGTAAAAATAAAAATAAAATGAAATAAAAGACATACGTATGAACATGAATTTGAATTTTGTTTTATAGTAAACGATTAAATTAAAATAAAAGTGTCAGTAAAAGAAATGACATTAAAAAATAATATTAAACAATAACAGACTGTAGTGAATCGCAAAAAACATCAAATAAAACTAAAGACACTGTCAAAAAGAGTTAATCATTGGAGCTAATTAGTATAATAGGGAAATTAGAATATTATCCTTCGACATATACGCAATGTTTTTGTTGTTTTTATCCCAAGAAATAAATGTTCAAAATAAAAATAGAATGTATAATTAATTAAATTAATAACAATACACATTAAAAATTAAATCTGCACATGTTACTTAATTATAGCTGCATTATAGTTAACCTTACTTTTTTTTTGTCGTTCAGTATAAAAAATGAAAAGCCAATTAACTTTTTATGAAAGTGGATCTCTTAATTCTCTTTGTTTAAAAATTAAAATTGTTTATATTGAAGATTAATAAATTATTATTATCTTTAAATATAGATTATAAAAAAATTATTATCCTTAACTACATGCGAAAAAAGAGCACATCATATAATGAGGTCAAAAAACTGTTATAAAAATATGTGTAGTTAAAACATCGTATGTGAAGGTAAAAAATGCATTATCTTTATCATTGTTTATACGAATGAGGCCCACTTTAACAGTTATAAATTATGGAATTGTTGTTAAGTATCCTATAGATGATTTTTGGTAAATGCCTTCAAACTTTAAATTTTATATGTGCGAAAATTTACTTTAACTAATTAAAAGATGTTTCTTAAAATAACACGCTACATACAATGAGACGAATGTTTAATACAGAGCAAGCTAAAAAAAAATCCTAATGTCTATAACGCGTCGACGTACTTCTATTATGTTAGGTTTACATAACACTTTAAATATGCAAAATAGACAAACAGATGCATCTTTAAAACCGTTCCATTAAAAATTATTTTAAAATAAACAACCCTCTTTTATTCTGAATGCAGAGGACAAAACTTGGGTTCATGTGCGACATACTTATGCACAAGTAAGAAAGAAATGTGAACGTCCTGAGAAATTTTAAAACTTCTCACGTTCTTGTCTTTGATGTCTCAATTTATTCCCGCTTTATTCTTCTAGACCATTCAGTTTTGGAAACGTGAAACCATTTTACTCACGCTATTTAAATTTCATGCAAAAATATATGTTAATAGAGTCCATAAATTCTTTCTTATGTTAAGAATTTTCTTAAAAATAAGCGCCGTTTCATATATAAAAGTAATTTTTAGACGAAAGTTGAAATGTTATCTGCGAATTAATGTAATTCTAAGTAAAAATCTTTCCACTGTATAAAAAACGCATAAAAACTATAACGTCTTATTTATATCCTTACTTTAATTTAGTAATAGCATAAACTTAAAAATCAGATGATATTTAAGAATTATTTTCCGTTTTTCTCGTTGCTGTCAAACGCTTGACAGGAAATAAGCTCTTCCAACTTTCTATTTAAAACATATTTGTTTCCTCTTTACTGAGATAATTTCTTATCGTTTGACAACATACACATTTAACGTACTTATCGTTTGATAAATATTTTAACTATCTTGTTTTGTTCCTGTGTTTGGATGCATTTTCTTATTGAAGCATATACGAGGATTGTCCGTAAAATAAGGTTCCCAACAAATTTTCACTATGAAAATCATGTTTATTGACATTGAATAATACATATTTGGAAAGCTTTGACTTTCTCCTATTTTTCGACATAATCGGTATTCAGATCAATATATTTTTGCATGCGGTGTACCATCTTTTTTATACCTGAATCGTAGAACTCTGCCTCCGCGCCTCGAAGGTAGCTTAAAACCTCTTTTTTCAGCTCCTCGTCAGTTGTGAAATGCGTCTCACCCAGGCGTTTCTTCAATGCAGGAAAGAGTTGGTAATCACTGGGGGCCAGGTCTGGGCTGTAGGGTGGGTGACAGTATTCCATCCATATCTGTTAATGAGATCGGTTGTGACACGTCCGGTGTGCGGAAGAGCGTTGTCCTGATGGAGACGAACTTCTTTTGTGAGCATTTCTCTCCTCTTGTTTAGAATCACGTGGCGAAGGTCTGCAACGTCTCACAGTAGCGGTCCGCATTTATTGTTGTGCCGGTAGGCATGAATCCGCACAACAATAATCCTTCCTGTCCAAAAGACGCTCGCCATCACTTTGCCGGCAGACCGTGTTTGTTTAAACTTCAGGAGGTTCAGCGAGTCTGGATGTTTCTACTGTCGAGATTGTTCTTTTGTTTACGGTGTTGTGTAGTGGACCCAGGTCTCGTGCCTGGTGACAATAGAGTCCAAGAATTTCTCGCCATCTGTTTCATAGGCCTGAAGAAATTCGCGAGCCGCTTCCACACGTTGCCGTTTGTTGTCATTCGTCAGCATTTTCGGGACCCATCTTGCACAAACCTTGGCATATCCTAAACATTCTGTCAAAATTTTGTGAATGCAGGACTTGCTGACATAAATGATCATCTCACCGAGGTCCCGACCCGTCATCTTTCGATATTTCAGCATTGCTTCTTCCACTTTTGCAATTGTTTCGTCCGAAACCGATGGCCGGCCAGAACGTTGTTCGTCATGGACATCTGTACGTCCGTCTTTGAATTCTCTGCACCATTTGCGCACATGTTGCACGCTCATACACCTTCCCGCGTACACTTCACACAGTTGCGAATGAATGTCCACCGGCGCAACGTTTTGTGCACACAAAAAACGAATCACAGAGCGTAATTCGCAGCTGGCGTGAGAAGCGAGTGGAAGCTCCATCTCTAACGGCTATCAAGACAAGAATGAACGTGTTACACAGCTGGCTGGGGCGGGGAATGGGATAAAAGGAGCCAAGCTACAAAGGCGACCATATTTCTAAACAGTAATTTGGGGACAAATCAAGCATTGTCCTCGAATCTAAACGAAACGTGGGGACACTAGAAAATATTTCCGAGGACTTATTCGAGGACACAACATATTACCATGTACACCCTCCAAAAAAAGTATTCGAGTAAGAGATAAATTTCCTATTTTAGATTTGCGAATAATAATTGAAGTTTTTGAAAAACGTAAAACGTGACAGAAATATGGAAAGTCATATTTATACATAGCCTAATTCATATTCTATGATAAATAATTTTTAATATACGAAACCAACGTAGGAAATGTTTACTCGAATACTTTATTTAAAGTATAGGTATACCAGTATACCTATACTTTAAATCTTGACTGACTTTGATCGGCTTTGATACTTAAAATGAACTCTAATACCTCTTTATATCAATTGTGTATTCCTATTTCTAATAAATTAATGGAATTATTTTATTCATTTATAAATATTTATTTAAAACAGAAATATGAAAGGAACATCATGTAGAAATATTGCAATTTATTCAAAATTTAACTCTTGGAATTGTATTTGTATTTTTGAAGACATTGCTTCTTACATTGGATCGTTTTGTGATAATTTTTCATGGAACTTTGTACACCCTTTGAAAAAAGTATTCGAGAGTAAGAACATTTTCGTACGTCAATTTCAAGCATGGTTCTTCATGAAAAGTGATTAATTATTAACAAAACTGAAATGGGAAATTTGGCACATAGTCGGATACTTTATTGAATGTCTGTACACGCTACACACACAATGACAACAAACGTTTTCAGAGATCGAATTTCATTGTTTTTCTGAGTAGATGGTGCTTTTAGTTGGTTTATTTTTCTCCAGTTTTTTCTGAAATAAATAAACTAAACGGAAACTTTCAGGGGGAAAAAGTACAAATCTTTAAATTTGGGGACATTTGGGGACAAAGTATTTCTGGGGACAAAATGAAAAAAAGATCTATATTTGGGGACTGTCCTCGAATTTCGAGGACGTATGGTCACCTTACAAGCTACATACGAGTGTTGCCAAATCCCGCGTAACAGCATTCCTAGCGTCTGCAGCGCCTTGGGAACCTTATTTTACTTAAAACCCTCGCACAATTACGGCATTTGGTTTTAATTTTTTATAAAATGTCTTACTAGTAGTAGAATATAAAAGTATCTGCACGCGTTGCTTCAAATTAGCAACTTCACAAAAAGTGTAAATGTGAAAACTGAAGTTAACATTTACACTTTTTGTGAACTCGCGAGCGATCACGTGTTTTTAAAAAGACGTGTTATTTTATTGATAGTTGAACTGTAGCGTGCACGTGTTATGTATTAGTTGAACTTACAAATTAACAATAGATAGTTTTATTCATAGGTCTGTGAAAACGATGAAGTCCTGATCACGGCGCAGTGGTTATGTCACTGAAAATGTTAGACGGCCGAAGTGTGAAAATGTGTGACGGCCGGGTGCCATCACGCTTCGGTCGATCCAACGGTCTGTAGTTTTCGTAGGTTTTCTCCAGATGTAACAGGGATACGCGTTAGAATCCCTTAGAAAATCCTTAAAACGATGAAATAAATAATGTAATATGCACAGTAATGATGATTGTGTATATACTTGGCATTCGCAAGTGTTGGCATTTTCGCCAAAAAAATCGAACAAAATCATTCAGGGTGTAATGATATTCTAAATAAACGTTAGATGCGTGTAAAACGGTATCGTAAACGTCAAATCATGGCCGATCGGGGCATTGGCAGTCCGTCATTTTGGTGTGCCATTGGACTGATGCCGGTGAGAACTGTGTTGACGTAGGTCCAACTGTGTTGACGTAGGTCCAGCTCTGCCCCAGCTTGAACCAGTAACATTACATTATAGGTGTGATATGGATATCGGCAACGATAAGAAACAGAAAAAGGATCGCCAACCAACTGACATCCTAAATATGCTTATAAATAGTTCCTTACGGCAAAAACCATCCCATTAGAACAAAAAATATTAAAATGTATCAATAGCATCATGCTAATGGGAATATTTTTTATATACTTAGCTAAACCAACGTACTATTTTGTTTATTTGAAGTAAAATGTTTAATTAAATTGAAAGTTTTCGTTGATTTAACCAAATTATTTTAATGAACAACAAACAATTTCAGTTATTTTTAACATGTTCATTGTTTATCTGAACAAATATTTAATGACGTTTAACAAAACATTGGGCTCAACTCAATAAACGTTCGTCTATTTCAGTAGTTCACTTTTTAAAAATTTTTAAGAAACTATAAATTTTAAATTTGCCAAGAATATAAATACACACTTTCATACATACTAAAAATTAAAATAGGAAGTTTATGTAATGCGCCTTTTTAAATGATCTAATACATTTTCTTGTAATTGGTATGGCTTGGTAAAAATGAATTTCTTTAATGGGTATTTTGTGTAGACATTTTATTTTCTATTGATGCACTTTTATATTTCACTCTTTCAGCTTGAATTCGAAAAAAAGCTTATTGTAACAAAACAGCCATTTATTTTCTTTTGAATAATGCACTGCTTTTAATTAAGTTAATCAAGCAAATGGAAATATTTTTTTCGGCATAATACTAATGTTTTTTTGTACAAAATGCATATTTTAATTATTTTGATTGTGAATTTCATTTTGTTATTCATTATCAAGAACAAGCAGTCACAAACAAATTTGCTTTTTTTTTTAATAAAAAAAACCATTTATTGCTCATTCTTTATTTTGAAAAATAAGACCACAGGCAAACTGAACAGCTCTAAAACAAAGTCAAATAAATTTATTAACATAGTTTAACTTATTGAAAGCTATCAAGTAGAGAGATTGACTTTTCAACGAAATATGCTTCGATGAGCTTCTCTCTGTTAGAACAGCACTATTTCTACTTTCAAATCATCTAGCTTGATTTTTTGCTGGAAACTTGCTTCTGTTTTTGCCTAAAATAAATTTCTGTATCAGCTGCTGGATAGAGGAAGTGATCAATTGAGTAAATAAAGTGAGACGGAGGGAAAGAGCTTTTAACAGTGGTTGGTCATTCCATCTATTTAAACAAAAACACTGCAAAAGGTAAGAAAATAACAAAAATATAAATTTTAAGTATCACTAACATATGCTGTTTGTCAGTTTTAAAATGCTTAGTTTAGAGGAACTGCATTTCTTACCGGATTTCGATTTTATCCTTTGATACAGTATATTTCCGACATGGCTTATTAACTTTGATAACCTGAAAGCCGATAGCGGATCTTTGAGTGTGCAAAAGACATTCTCTTTTGACTACTTCCAGCTTAGTTTGCCGCTCCAGAACCGAAATCGTTCCATTTACCACGATGCCTATGCCGACGCTCAACTGTTATATCAGGTGTCGACCTGTCCTTAACCCTTTCACTACTAATTTTTTTCTTAGAAAAAAAAAATGGGGTAAGTACTAGGGTGGGCCGAAAAATCTCATTTTTTTATTTCGAAGTTGTAATTGCGCGGAAAAGTTGCGAATTACATAGACAAGGAAAAGAAAAAAAATTATCAAAATCGGTTGACATCTTCCGTTCGCGCATAGGCCCTAAATTTTGACAAAATATGAAAAAACTTGATTTTTGATAATTAAAAAAAAAGAGGTTTTTGTAATGTAATAGTTTGTAATTTCTTCAAATAGAGCCTAAAAACATTGTGTTTTAATTTTGTTTAGGTCTGTTGGCATCTTCCGTTCGCGCATAGGCCCTAAAGTTTGACAAAATATGAAAAAACTTCATTTTTGCGAGTATTTTCTTAATTTTTGAATTAGATATATTCGTCATGTAATATTTTGTAACGTTTTCAAAAAGAGCCTAAAAATATTGTGTTTTAATTTTGTTTAGATAAGTAGATATTTTCCGGTCGCGCATAGGGCCTAAAATTTTCCAAAATATTAAAAATTTCACATTTTTACGAGTTTTTTTTATATCTTTAATATATGTTTTTTAACGTAATAGTTACAGTATTTTTATTTTTGAACATAAGAACATAATGTTTGAATATGGTGTAAATAAATTAACAACTCCCGGTCGCGCAATGACCCCAATGCTATAGAAAAACAGTACCTGAAAGAAGATAGACATGACATGGTGTGTGATGACAGTAACAACGGGCATGGTAGTTTTCGACTTGCTCTATATTTAAAAAGCTCGTCGATGTGCGATTTGATCTCCTTGTCAGTGATTTCTGCCAACAATGGAGGAGAAGATAATTCACAATCCATCCACTTGATCATTTGTAAGTATTCTTGCGTATGGAAGCTTATTTTTGGTGGCATGAATGTTCTTACTATTTTCCTTCTGACATGTATCTGCCTTGGCTTCAAAATTCTTCGAAGTCCGAGCTCTCTTATGTGTTTCTTGTCATCTTGAGTCATGGCTAACAGTAAGTGTTCTGGGTCGGCAAAAAAAAAACATTCAGTACGATCACAGGGTCGAACAACATCAAGCAAAGGTTTTGGCAAATACCTGGTACATTGTACTGCTTGGAAAACAATTTTCGGGCCGTCTGTAAAGTGTTTACTTGTTTTGATAGTAAACCATATTGTCATCTATGATTTCAATATAAACAAAACTAGTTCTTGAAGTTCAGGTGAAGGGCTTTCTTCACTTATGTACAATCCGATTCTTCAAATCAGTCTTCAAAGTACCTTCTTTTTTAAAAAAGCAAGCTTATTGTTAAAAACTATACTGTAATATTTGAGCTTTTTAAATATAGAGCAAGTCGAAAAGTACCATGCCCGTTGTTACTGTCATCACACACCATGTCATGTCTATCTTCTTTCAGGTACTGTTTTTCTATAGCATTGGGGTCATTGCGCGACCGGAAGTTGTTAATTTATTTACACCATATTGAAACATTATGTTCTTATGTTCAAAAATAAAAATACTGTAACTATTACGTTAAAAAACATATATTAAAGATAGAAAAAAACTCGTAAAAATGTGAAATTTTTAATATTTTGGAAAATTTTAGGCCCTATGCGTGACCGGAAGATATCTACTTATCTAAACAAAATTAAAACACAATATTTTTAGGCTCTGTTTGAAAACGTTACAAAATATTACATGACGAATATATCTAATTCATAAATTAAGAAAATAATCGCAAAAATGAAGTTTTTTTCATATTTTGTCAAACTTTAGGGCCTATGCGCGAACGGAAGATGTCAACCGATTTTGATAATTTTTTTTTTCTTTGTCTATGTAATTCGCAACTTTTCCGCGCGATTACAACTTCGAAATAAAAAAATGAGATTTTTTGGTCCACCCTAGTAAGTACTCCATTACATCAATTACATTACGAAAATACATAATTACATTACAAAAATACTCCATACATCAATTACATTACAAAATATTAATGAAATGCTGAATTGTCAGTTCAAGGAATACCAGTGGGACATGTATTCATATTAATACAAACAATATTTAACCATGGGGTGATTTGAAACTACCGAAGGGACATATATGTCCCAGTGGTAGCGAAAGGGTTAAATCGACAGGGCCGTGTTTGCTGTGTAGTTATAAATCAGAATTATTGCTAGTTAATGGAGTTTTACTTATAGTTTTTTGGAGCAGTTTGTGATTGGCTACTTGATGTGTGCGCAGCAGCTATTTAAAGTTTTAAGATAGTGTACGTTTTCTTTTGAAATCTACTTCGCTTTCTTCATTTTAAAAACATCACCTTGGTCATTCTTGACGTGTATATAAGAAATACTTCATCATAAATTAAGGGAAACCGTATTATGTCCTAAACATGATCGTAAAGTGTTTTTTCGTCTCAGTTCTTCAATCTTATTCCTTACATCAATTTAATGATATCTGATTCGAGTCTTTGAGAAGTAAATACTGTAGAACCCTCCATGTAACATGATAGATATGTCCCGTTATATAAATATGTGATCTATGAGTCACAAACGCATGAACATCATCAGTAGTGTTAACATTTGTATTTTTTTAACGTGTTATTGGAGGAAGATCGCAATTTTCCGCCGTGTTATACGAATTCGTCTTATATGAACTCTTGTCATAGAAAGTCTACTGTACAGAGATCATCCCATTGCTCTATGGTGATATCTATATATACAGTGAAACCTCCTTTGGTAGCCACCTCCTAAGATCGGCCATTTATCAGTGGTACCGAACGCCTTTCCATGCAATTAACATTAAAGCAAACCTCCGGACAAAGAATTCCGAACAACGGTCACCCGTCAGCATCACAAAACATCTTAACAGCCACCCAAATGAGTTTTTTATTTTTTTTCTCAGCCCAAAGAGTGAGTAAAGTTTATTTGCCACACCACAAAATAAATTTGCTGCTAATATCCAATGCTGCAACTAGAGTTTACATCACCCAGGGCAAAAGCGAATTTTTTTGCACGCCTTAGCACGGAGCAAAACTTAATTTTGACACTCCTTGTTTTGGAATCTTTAAAGGCTTTTGGCAATCCCATCCACACGTGACGCCTGGGAAAGGTGCTCCGCTAGTCCCCCCCCTCCCTCCCTCCCCGGATACTAGCGATCCAAACATATTCGAATGGTCATACAAACTTACCGGCGATACAAGAGTTTGCTTCAATGAAAAAGGATAGTGAGTGGTGTGGAAAAACAATAATTATTATTATTTCTTTAGAAAAATATATTTGCCTCAAAAACAAAGTAACTGTGAATAACCGATTTTTGAAATGTAAATTACAATATGTGATATTTAGTGAAGCTAAAGTAACTTCTTTTTTTTCCCTATTATTAATTATTTTGATGTTTTTAACTATTACACCTCTAAATACTAAATATACAGGGTGTCCGGAAAGTCCTTGTCACATTTAAAAAAGTCATAACAGAGCAACAAATTATCGTATGAATATACGGTTTGCACAAAAATACTTCACAGGCTCACTAATATTTACGACATCGTGAAAAAAAAAATACTTTCAAATTGTGTTCATAGGTGGCGCTGCCCCGTCATAGTAAGAAAAACAAACGTAATGTAAGGTATTTAATCACTTTATTAAGCAGAAAGCAATGCCTTCCATTACCATTCACACATTCATGTCACTGTGTGCACCTTTTGTTGTTCGAACGACATCTAAACGGTACCCAAGTTCATCCCATGATCTAGATAGCACGGATTACGGTTTTTCTTAAACATGCTATAAAACTTTCTCTGATCTGTAGTTATAGATTTTAATTCGAAATAACAAACTACGCAATGCGCTTTCTCAGTTCCAGTTGCCATAGCTGGCATGAATATTCCCGCACCGTCAGTGCTAATTGAAACTCACGAAAAATCCCTACTGCCTCTCAGCGCTTAAAATACGGGAGATGCAGCGCCATCTATGAGGGCATTTTGGAAGCAATGCATTCAAAATAAATTCTTGATTCTGTGAAGCATTACAGTGCGAACCGCATATTCATACAACAACTTGTTGCTTTTCTGTGAATTTTTGAAATGTGTCAAGGACTTTTCGGACACCCTATATCTTATAAATAAAAATGAAATTCTGTTTGTTTGTTTGTTTGTTTGTTTGTTTGTTTGATTCGTATACAAATCCACAAAAATGGACCTATCGGCCTGAAATTTAGTACAGATATGTAAAATAATATAGAATAACTCATAGTCCACATTAAAACTTTGAAAGTCCACCCGTTCCCGGAATTTAAGAGATTTTTTATGCTCTTCACGCAAAAATCTTTCCGTAATTGTAACCCCTGTAGTGAAAAAAGTGTGAAATAAGGATCATGGTTGCCATGTGTGGCGATTTTGCCGAATAAAATGTCGTTCGTATACAAATCCACAAAAATGGACCTATCGGCCTGAAATTTAGCACAGATATGTAAAATAATATAGAATAAATCGTAGTCCACTTTAAAACTTTGAAAGTCCACCCGTTCCCGGAATTTAAGAGATTTTTTATGCTCTTCACGCAAAAATCTTCCCGTAATTGTAACCCCTGTAGTGAAAAAAGTGTGAAATAAGGATCGTGGTTACCATGTGTGGCGATTTTGCCGAATAAAATGTTTTAAATTCTCAAAGTAAAAATAAAAGAATAATAATGATTTGTTTTTGTTAGTTTACATACGTAAGGTTATTTTTTTTTAAAATTATAATATCGTGTGCATGGGAAATCAGAGCAGGAATGTAATGCTTTACACGCAAAACAATAAGAATTGAAGATTTCCGAGGCTAATAGGTAAATTATTTTAGTTCCTCGAAAAAATAAAATGGCTCAAATGCCGATTTTGTGAAAGTAAGTTCTAGCGGTTTGCACAGATTTCGGCTTGGCTCAATTTATTGAGAGCTTAAGGAAATAGATTTTTGAAAACAAGTGCAAAGGTTTTATTAGAATACAGCGTTAAATTTTAATGATCCGTGAAGAAATAATGCAGTTATTAAGGGATTTCAATTGAACAATCTCCAGAATTCTCGCCAAATGAGTACATTGATTTAAGTTGGGGGAATTCCGCCAAATTTCAGAAAATTGAAATCTTCTCATTTAGTACATCGGAGTAATGATGAATAAAACACGTTATAGTTGATAATTTTAAAAAATTCGGCTGTATTAAGGGATTCAACTTTTCAAATAAAGGCTTGCTTTACTTTTTCGCGGTCGAACCATTTCCCATATATTATTGCTGCTAAGTCAATGCTTCGAATGATTTCCTGAAAAAACGCTTGCAAAATGGCGTATGGGTGCACATTGGCGAGGCTTAGATTTGAAACTGGATTTTATTTGAGACTGGTATATATAATAACACTGGTTATAGATAAAAAGGAATGTTGGTATGTGTTAATGAGGTTGAAAAACTCCAGCACCGTTGAGCACCGTTGCACCATGAAATTTGGTTCACCTAAGTCTTTTATCATGGAGAAGATTTTTATGCTATCCGTTTTCCTCTAACTTGCCACCAGGTGGCGCAACAGAACGGCGAATTCTATTCCGTTTAGCCGTTTGCTATGCGAATATCATCCAACCGATTTCGATGAAATTTGGTACACGCGAATATTAGAACACGGAGAATATTTTTCATTATCCATTTTGCTGTAACTTGCCGCTAAATGGCGCTGAAAAGCATCAACTTCTATACCGTTCGACCGATCGGCATAAAATTTTTTATACTTACACATTTGAGCACGAAGAATATATTCTAACTGCGTTCCTTTTGATGTTACTCACCACTAGATGACACTGCAATGCATTATTATTTTAACTCGCCACTAGCTGACGCTGCAGCAGGCCAAATTCTTGACCATTCAAACGGTCGCTATGAAAATCAGTATACATAGCTATTTGAACAATGAGAATATTTTGGCGTTATCCATTTTGCTATAACTCGCCACTTGACGGCGCTGTAGCAAATCATTACTTTATTGAACCACTGGATGGCCCTGCAGTGTATCACTTCTTGACTGTGCAAATGATCGCTATGAAAATAGGTATACATAGATATTTGAACACGGGGAAGAGTTTGGCGCTATCCATTTTCCTATAACTTGCCACTAGATGTCGCGTCAACACATGAACTTCAGGACTGTCCAGCCGATAGTCATGAAAATTCGTATACATCGATATCTGAATGTGAAAAATATTTTCGCCATATCCGTTTTGCTAAAACTCGCCACTAGATTGCGCTACGCCGCATGGCCTTCTGCACCGTACAAACGATTGCCTTGCAATTCGGTATGCATGATTATTGGACACAATATAACGCGATATCCACTTTGCTATATCTGTTTATTACAATGAATAGTAATCACCACAAATCGTAATATTAAAAAGTCCATTCATTCCCGTGCGAAGAACGGGTACTTCAGCTAGTATATTATATAAATTTATATCTATATATATGCTTATGCACTGGAACCTGCTATGCTGACCACCTTGGTAAAGAGACCAAATGTCTATAGTTTCCACTTTTCGACAATTTTATTTTGAAATGACAACACATTATACCGCCTTTGTAATGTGACCACTAGTTTTGTTCTTACCGAGGGTAATCACATTAGACATATTCCATATATATTTTTTTCCCACTGAAGCGTCCAAAGGCAATGAATTAAATCATGATGTACTTCCTCTGAGGTTGCATTGATTAACATAACAAAACGTTTTAAAGGGATAGAATTAAAAATATATTTACAGGATTTGGGAAAATTTAATTGAAAAGATTAAGAAAGAGTAATGAAAAAAGCACTTAAGCTAGACAACAAAATCTAGCTCTCAAAAAGCAATTTTATGACACTGTAAAGTTCAATTCTTTCTGTTTCAGTTTTCGAAGAGTTATTAGTGAATGCGGTATACTAAAATTTAGCATCGAGCTCTCAGTATTCATTAAATTAAGTACATTGCCTCAATTTGTATGCAAACATAACCAAGAAAAACATATTGTGTAATATACCGGGTGATCCGAAAGTGAGGACAAACTTTAAAAAATCATTAAAAAAGAGAAAATAAAGATAAAAAATTGCGGTTTGCTCAAATAAGTTTAGGGTACGTTTGGATATTTTAATGACAAGAAAGTTTGTAGTTACAAATGTTACCGGTAGGCGGCGCTCACATTCATAATGGGAACCAAATTTGCAATTTAAAAAAAAATCCGAAATCTCTGTAATGCTTTCTGTGCAAACTGCAATTTTGTATACTGATCTGTTCTTTTTTAATGAATTTTTGAAATTTTCACTAGCTTTTGATGCATCCTGGGTGCACCAAAGTTTAAAAATTTATTTAAAAAGAACAAATAATGATAAAAAAATGCAGTTTGCATAGAAAGCATTACAGAGATTTCGGATTTTTTTAAATTGGAAATTTGGTTCCCATTGTGCATGCCAGAACCACCTACTGGTAACATTTGGAACTACAAACTTTCTTGTCATTAAATAAATCCCATCATACCTTAAAATTATTTGTGCAAACCGCAATTTTCTATCATTATTTGCTCTTTTTTAATGTATTTTTAAAGTTTATCCTGGCTTTTGGATCACCCGGTATATAATTCTTGCAATGACCAAAATGTTTTTTGAGAAAACTCTTAAAATATTCTCCACGTTTCGATATTTTGATATTGATGACTTCATTCACAAATACGATTGGAAGAGCAATGTAGTCCTTCTGCCTGAGAAATCTCCATTTTGGGATTGCGTGCATTACGATGTAACATTAAGGAAGCAAATCTTTTGTTGCTCAGGTTTGGATATTTGAGTTCTCATCGCTGCAAATGAATGTTATAGATCAATGACTAGTGTAATAAACTTTGACTATTATCATACCATTAAGCAAATCATTCTGGCAAACAGAACTGGCGACAGGAACGCAAATCAGTGATTATAGTAATGTTTGTCCAAACAGATGTACCGCGTATGAGTTCATTGACCTGTTGCTATCACCATCCATCATATAAACTGAATAATAATCACATAGTTTTATATAATATTCAAGGAATTTTCTAAGTGTAAAATATAATCTTAACTACTTTTCAAGTTCAAAGATGATTGAATAAAATACATTATTATAAATAATTGGTCTTTTTTTCATTCGCTTGTTTTTAAAGAACTCTAACGGGAACTGTATTGGTAAATTTCAAAAATTTTACTTGCTCTAATATTTTATAGTTTGTCTATTGCTTAGTTCTCCATGCTATCAAAAATATCAAATTCAAATATTTGTAAACGAAACCGCTAAGTTGTCAACACTGTGTGACACTTTTTGTGCTCTACAGAACAAATAACTATGATACTATGATACTATGATACCTTAAGTCAGCGTTTTTCAACCTGTGGGGCGTGAGCCCCAAGGGGGGCGCAGATAGTTTTCAGGGGTGGCGCGAGAAAAACCAAAGAGCAGGTAGTGATGCATGCTTTAAAAAAATCATCTTATTTATTCTCATTTTTAACCAAAAATAAATTCATTTTCGCTTAAAATGTTCATTCAAACTTTACTGATAACATTATTTTGTAGAAAATTCGACTAAATGTTCATTAGGGAGGTGCGAAAAACAATTTTTTTTTTAAAATTTGAAACGTCACCATGTGCAGTACTTGCGATTTTGATAGTAAAATTAAACCCTGAAATTTGGATGAAATTCTTTAATATCTTAGGCCTCCTCAAGATCCACGAATTTTGGAAATTATAGCGGAAAATGCTTTAAAATCAACTGCTCCTTTCATTAAAAAAAATAAAAATATGAAATGTCACCAGGTTATATATTCGGCACGGGGTATCTGTATACGATGGGGATGACTTGGCAGGAGGACTTTCTAAGGGGTTCCAACGCGTATTCACGTAACATCTGGAGAAAACCGACCAAAAATGCAGACCGTTAGATCGACATCCGCGCGATGGGACAAGAACCCGGGACCTTCACACTTCGGCCGTCTACCATATTCAGTGCATAACCACTGTGCCATGGTGAAAAATCGTGAAATGTCTATTGTTTTAATTAAAACCTTTCAAAATTAAAATTTTCCTGATAAATGTCGACAAATTGTTGCCAAATCACGTGTCTGAGGCGAATAAATATGGGGAAAAGGTCGCCAAACTAAATTTTTTGCTTTGCGCAAGCGGAGATGTCGTGATTCTACCGGGCCTGCTTGTGCAACCCGAAAGAGGCCTACGGACGTTACCTCGTTGGTTAGATTCGGCAGTTAGATGACGTATCTAAGTGCTGGTACCAATAAGTGAGCATCCGTAGGCCACTTTGGATGACTCATCGAAGTGCACAAGCAGGGCCGGTAGAATCACGATGGCCCCGGAACAAGTGTCGGCAAGTGACGTCGGCTCTTGAGAAATGCTGGAAAATGTATGTCCAAAATGTGTTTTCTGCTGCTGATGAATGCAGTCAAATAACCATTCAAGTCGGCGTTTCTTTGCTAGCAAATCGTGAGCTGGAAAAGACCAACCAACGTTCAACGTACAAATTTGATTTCAGATTCGGGTCACAGTATATTTCGGACACATCGATGTTTTTTGAGCGGTCGGCTTTGTACAAAAAATGTCTATTGTTGTGTTGGAACATGCATTCGGATTTGTGTGCTTGGTCACAAGGCACTACTTATGAATCCATGTCAAAAAATGACAAACACAAGGGAGGGAAAATACCTTAAGGTGAGGACTTTTCTGGGTATCTAGCGCGTATTCACGTCACATCTGGAGAAAACCACCCAAAATTCCAGACCACTAGACTGACGGCCCACGAGAGGACATAACCCCGTTCCTCCACTTGAGCCATCTCCCAATGTCAGAGGCTTTAACCACTGTGCTGCACATTGGTCAAAAATGGTTTAATTGTTAAGAAAATAACTTATTTAAATTCTTTATTCGATCAGTAAGACACTGGGGAGTAATACAATAAAAAATCGTAAAGGGACGCACTTACTTAGTTTAAATCTTTAGTGCTGCGACGCAACTACAAACGTGCAAATGAAACTAATGATTGATGCCAGGGAGCTGAACCCATACATCAGAAGACTAGAAATTTCTCTTACGCTAGTTTGGATCTCCAAAGCAACACAACTCAATCCAATTTACCAACAAAATTTAATACCCGTTTCAATGCGCAATACATTATAAACTATTTTCGAATGTCGGATCCATCTTGTTTGAGCAATTTCGTAAATTTCTCCTTTCATCGCTTTACTTCGAGTTTTCCTAAAACTTCCTAAATTAATTCTTGTCTACAGTCCCGCGTGCTTCTTTTCAGTAACTGCATATGGCAGTTTCATCACGTAACTTCAAACTCGTAAAAGATTTTATAAAACTTCTCAGACATTTTCTAATGCCGGAGTTCTATAACAAAAACTTGTTCGTTTTTGTGATCCCCCCTTTTGTTATTTTATTTCAGCGTTTAAGTTGAACTTTACGTCCTGGCATGGGAGAAGGGTATCTATCGTTTTCGGGGAAACTGCGTTCCGTTTATTAACTTGAGTGCGGAGGGCCAAACTTCGTTTGTTTAAAAGATTTCCCGCTATGCTAAAATACAAATAAATCTAAGTGTTTTAAAAAATTTATATATTTTCACACCGAAAATGTAATAGATAGTATTTTGTCATAAAACATGATCAGTTTGACCATAGTGCAGTTCAAATGCACGTGCAACAGAAGTATAATTCTATTATCGTCAACTACTACTTACAAAATTTATTTTCACAAATTGAAACACGGTCCTGCTTTAATAAAAATAAACTTCGATACATTCTTTTATCAATTTTTGGCTGTAGAACAATGAAATGATTAAAATATTTTGTATCTTTTTTTAATAAAAAATAATGCTTAATAAAAATTTAGGTAATTCTTGTATTTTTATAAAGCAGAACAGTGGTCATTATAAAATACACACACACACACAACACATATATATATATATATATTACATTATATATATATATATATATATATATATATATATATATATAATGTATATATATATATATATAATGTAATAGGAATATATATAATGTATATATATATATATAATGTAATAGGAATAATAATGTACAATATATATATATATATATATATAATGTAATAGGAACTATATATATATATATATATATATATATATATATATATATATATATATATTTCCTATTACATTATCAAGAAAAATATTTGAAGAAATTAATGCATTTATCAGAGAAGAAAGAAAGAACACAAATTCGAAAACGTAACCCTAGTAGCACAATTAGTCCGAAAGACGTTTAAAACACGTTTTTTAACGTCAAAAAACGTGTTTCCAACGTAATTTGAACGTTTTTTGAACTAGTTGTGCTACTAGGGAAGGACCGTGTACATAACATTACCCTTAATGAATTTTTAAACCTTGACTTTTTAATTTTTTCACTCTATATTCAACGGAAAATTTTGCTCTAAATCATAAGAAACTCTTGCCCTAAATGTATCACATTTTGACGAAATCGCCCATAAAATATATCAAGCATTGTATAAAAAATATTGATTGGAGTATGTGAGGAATAAAATTATTCATAGGCAGTTTTCTTAGACCACATTTTACGAGCTGTTTCCTCATGAAAATCCAGATGGAAAAAGTACGCTATTTTACATATTTTCCCTGAGCGCCATTTTTTCATGGCAATACATCACAGTGCGGCTTTGAATTTCTTTGCGTACAAAGAGCAGTTATATTTTTTTAACAAGGTGAGATGTTCTTATAACCGTAAAAGATGTCAAAGATCCTGCAGCAAAGATGATGTATGAGGGTAATATATATTATAATATCAACCACTTTGGGTAAAAAAAGAAGAAAGCGCTCTTCTTAATCTCAGCACACATTCAAAAGAAAAGCTTGTGAAGAACACAGTTCTAGTTCTTAGATTAGAAGCCTGCTATTTATTATATAAGCTATCAATTTAATAAAAATTGATAGTGAATTATGTAAGTTTTATTTTGTAACGGAGAAAAGTATTTTGCAAATACGAAATTTTTACAACTTCCAGATTTCAAACATGCGAGAAAATGTAATAGAATTTCTAGTTTATAACGTTTATTTAAATGTTCGGCAGTAGACTAGTCGCTAAGCTCCGTACCCGGAAGAGCACGGAAAGTGAAGCAGTACCGGGCAGGCCAATGCTTAGTAGGGTGAACCCTTCTCTCGGCTGGACTTCTGTGGGACAGTGTACGCTGATCGCTGGTGCACGTAAAATCTGTTCGTGGCTTCAAAGACCTGTAGCTCAAAACGACACCTTAAGAGGTGCAGTTGTTGTGTGTCGATTGTGGCAACGCAACACAAGTGCGATCTGCCAATGGGGGGTGCCTTGGTAGGAGGACTTTCTAAGCGGTTCTAACGCGTATCCACGTTATATCTGGAGGAAACCTACCAAAACTCCAGACCGTTAGATCGACAGCCGCGCAATAGGACCCGAACCCGGGACCTTCACACTTCGGCCGTCAACCATTTTCAGTGGCATAACCACTGTGCCATGGTGAGGCCTCAAGAGGTGCAGATTTTAGGTGCTAGGCCTGTCATCTGGAATTGGTTCAAAATTAGGAGACCACTCATAGGGGCAATGTTGGTCTGTCTAATACCCCCCCCCCCATAAAGAGATTATAAACAACTGCGGCGTTTGTCCTGGTTAAGCTTTCAGTAGGCCGCAGACCCGGCCATTAGAAAAAAAAATATTTATTTAAATCTACTTCATATCGCAAAACTATATTGAATTCCTTGAAGAGTCGAACGTATTAATAGTTTTATTTGTAATAAATGGAGAGGAATTTTCCGTATATATAAAATATGTATCAGCAGATATCAATGCACATTTAGAACTTACAAAACGACAAAAACAGTGATACTTTCAGGATATTAATTCTACTTGCAATCTTGCAATTATTTGTGATTCTTAAACATGTTTCCTAATCGAAAGAGAAATATGAAGAACTTAGCCATTTTCTTGTAGATAAGACTGAATTCCTCCGATTTTAAAATGTTGGCACTTACTTCTGCAGAACTAAATAATTAAAGCATCAACACATATCGGATCATTACTAAAGGATGATTTTCTGTTTGAAAATGTTAAGTACAGACATTTTTTTTCTATCACATTTCTTAATAAGTACTATAACATTAGTTAAAAGTTATACACAATTTTATGCGATTTCTACGAACAATTTGGGCGAAAACAGAAAGAGAAATAATGGAAAATATACGCGAAAGTACACTGAATCAAATAGATATCCAGCTTAATTACATAACTAAATAATGTTCCGATTCCTAATTTACATATTTCTCTAATCTAGACGAATTATATGCAGGGTGATTCTAAACTTCGTGTACAAACTTTTAGGGGAGATTGGACAGATAAAAAGGAATCAGAATTACATAGTGACAATGTGACAATGTGAGGTCAAAAACGTCGTCTTCACTTACCTCGTAATAATCACTAGTGTTGAAGTGTTTGTCTAACTTCTTAAGCAAGTTTCGTATACAATGGGCTTGTCTCCAAAATCTCATCCAAGAAATGAAATAGAATTTTTAAACTATGAATTTTAGTCACATGTTTTCTGAGAAAAATGCGTTAATTTTTGAGAAACAATGCTCGGCAAGTCCACTGTTGTTTCAGCACCCATTCCACGGCTATATGAAGACGGCGTTTTTGACCTCGCATTGCTGTGTAATTCTGATTCTTTATAATGTGCCTTATCTCCCCTAAAAGTTTGTACACGGAGTTTAGAATCACCCTGTATATGAGGCATGCACCTGAACGAGTGAAAGAAAATAAAATAATATAAAATATTTTAAACTGAAAACAAAGTCATATAACTGGTGCTGTTTTAAGCGAATCCGATATATAATCATTTAAACCTTATGTTTTTGTTCTAAAATACCTCTTTAAGATAATAAGTTTCCGCTAAAATGTAATCACGTTTTATTATACAGCATTCATAAAATCACAATGTCAAAAGTACAGTCAAGGACTGCGTCAGACTAGAGATCGGATGTTAAGATGACTGCAATACAGTCTACGGAATGCATGTTGCACAAATGAAACTTATAATTTGTACATGTGTTCACACCCATATTTTAGACATTTTACGTGTTAATTCTAACTAAGTTTCATCCTTTCGAGAGGAAGCTGTGGCGTACCGGAAATTATAATGTAATCTCTCTATATATACTTTTAACTGACAAACTGGCACTTAAATTAGATCCTTCACTGTTTTGTATATTGAGTATGCCAAAAATTAAACTTTTTTTGTTCATATTTCTTGCTTTATATCTTACTTAACTATGTATATATAAATAAGCTAAGGAGAATCTTTGTGCACCTTTTACAGTAAGTACATTGTGCGAACGGAGGAGTGTGGAATTCGGTAAAGTTCATATGGAGTTGGTTGTGCGAATCATAAAATTTTTGTGTAATATGTTCATGCACTGTAAAAAAATTAGAGAAGTAAATTGGCTAGCGATAGTTTGTGCCAAGTCGGATGATAGTTCCATTATTGTGTCCATTTAGAAATTACAGCACTAAGCTACAACGATGCAATAGGGTTATAATATTCCAACAAAATTTGCAAAGAATAAAGTTCGCCAGTTCAGTGAAAATATTATCGAAACACATCAGCAAGCAATAGGAAATGAAAATTATATTACATTGTAAATTAGGTGTATGGATATACTGCTAATACTGGTCATATTTCTGATAAAGTATACTCTTAATAACAGAGAAGAATAACATATTGAAGTCAGTTATTTTAGCCCTAAAAATGATGATCGTACTATTGTTAATACTGATATACTTAATCGAATACATGGCCATGATGAGAGTAAAATAAATAATTTCCCAGTATAGAGTTTTTGAGTTCTGTGACTGTTAATGGTTTGAATAATTTTCAGTCAGCCGATAAAAAGCCAAATAATTCAAACCTGCGCCAATTGCGAACAAACCTAACTAGAATCACTGAGCACCATTTCCAAAAGAGAGTTCTTTCATCCGCATTTCTATATTTTGGAATTTTAATTTAATTTCATGTGTTTTTCCCATTTCCATATTTTTAACAAATTCTTAATCCAAAAAAAAGAAATTCTTTTCTGTATATTGATAATTTTATACATTGTAATTTGTATATAAATACTTTTTTGTATACTGATTAACATTTTCGGCTTTCTTTTGAAAAACAACGATGTTTTAGTAGTAGTTTTTTAATGTCGCCAAGAAAAAAAAAATGCTGGGTGTATTTACGCCTGGCTAATCGAAAAGTACCATAGTTTGCCACGACATATGTTAATATTGAGAGTTAAATACATAGTTTTACTGATCAGAACCAAAAAGTGCCATTGTTTGACACCACAAATGTTAGTGTTGAAAGTTAATTGCACAGTTTTACTGATCAGAAACTCAAGTAATTCAAAGTGACGAGAGTCAATTGCACCCGCGTCAACAGCTATCAATCAAATCGAGGAGCGAGTTGCACCAGAATCCATATCTTGCTCTCCCTCGAAAATATGCTACTGCAGGTCTTTGTGACACCCAAAAAAAACATCACTGGGTCCGGCCGTTGCTGTAGAACCTCTTCGAAAATATGCTACCTCTGACTCTTGGCGAGACAGCAGGGTTATTCTATGATTCTCCCCTTCCCTCCCATTTCGCGGGTCGTGGATTAAATTCATCAGCGGTGCAACTCGCCCTTTTCTCCTTTCGCCCGATGCAACTAACCCATTCTCGTACAAAGGAAGCATTAATCAATAGAACAAGAATGCGCTTCATGTTTATGCACCGTAATGTTATTGATTGAGATGTTTTAACTGGAATCGCATGCAGTAGAAAAATTTGGATTCCAAATAAACGGATAATTCGAATATGTCTCATGTGCAACATACTCTGGAGCTATTTTATCTTTCAATTATCTCTCAAAAGAAACCAATCTCCAATTACACCTGCATTTGCGATGAAAATAAGTAAGTCTCGAGGAAAAATATTCGACAAAAAATGGAATATTATTAGGCAGCCAGTTTTTCAATTGTACGTCGCAAAAAAGTAGTGTTCGGTCATTCCATGGTTTGAGATTTTTATATTAAATTTTATATACTTTTAAAAAGGCAGGCGAGAAAATTGTGTATCCTTGACAAAACCTAGCCATTATAGAAATTAAATAAATCAGTTAATAATAAAATAAATATTTTAAACAGAGAAATGTCAAAAAACGCATTGCCGCTTTTTAAACATGGCTTAGCCAAGTTCTAGCTCATTTTTCTTATCGCTCACATTTTTCAAATAACTGGAAAATAAATGCGTAATGACGTATTTGTACATGCTCGCAAGAACAAAAAAAAAAAAAAAAAAACAGTAGAACAAAAATAGAAAAAAAAAACATTATATGCAATGATTATAGACGTATAAGCAAATATTATATAGCGGTTTAATATATTACGGTCGAATTTCGACCACTGGGAGACCACTAGTATTTTAAATAAAGCTTAAAGTTAAACGTACATATCAAACTTTTATCAGTTAAATATGTAAATCAGTATAACAAAGAAAACGTATAATTATTATTGAAAGAAGAAAGATAAATCATGCCAAACGTTTCGATTATAAAACACTTTCCGCAACAATATATTTTCGCTAAAATTGGGGATGTATTATTCTTAATCTGGGGAGATTACGGCGACAATCTTAAACAAATGCTGTTTTGTCATTATGAATGTAATTTTCTGCAACCCTGTAAAAGAACTTTAAAAGTATGTTCTATCGTTTAAATGAAGAGTAAGCTCTTATAAATATTTTTATGCTTAATGTAGTGAAATTGAAATGAATAATGTCCTTCATCTGATCGAATGAATTCCAATTCTTTTCTTTTGAGTGATCCTGTAGAGGAACTAATTAATAATACAGATACTATTTTTGATGGAGAGCATTTTTTAGAAAATCTTAATAACATATATGCTAACTTGCTTTCCTTTTTTACAAAAACAAAAAAAAAAATATCTAAAATACGTTAAAGTCGCCAATACTGATGACGGCACAACTTTTGAGGGAGGCACACGATTGCCGTCTGACCACTAGCTAATATTATACACTAGGATTGTATTGTTCTTGAAATGGATGCCTGTCTCTAAACTGCCTTTGAAGTAATGCATTGGAATAATTTTGAGTTTTCCTTTAGAAGAACTATTAATGATACAGCCACTTATCTTGGGTAGAGAGCTTTATCTTGTAATGTTTAATAACGTATATCAATTTTGTTTAATTTCAAATAGCCGAATACCTCTAAATACTCTTTAAAGAGTGACCGTCCATAGAGAGCAATGTATTGGGAATCTTTTGAGTGCTCTTGTAGAACTATAAGTGCTACATGCATCCTTTTCAATAGGGTACGTGGTACAATACATAGGAATAGCATACATAAATTTCGTAGAAATCGATTCATATTTACGGAAGTTACAGTACGGACGGACAGACAAACATAAATCATAAACAAATTTCAACCTCGTTGGAAACTGATAAAAACGTACTCTCAGATATTTTTGATTATCTCCGTCGAAAATAGTATCTGTAGCGCTTACAATTCTCCAACGGGAACACTCAAAAGAATTTCAGTGCACTGCTGTCTGTAGCAGTATAGAGACATTCATCTTTTCATGCACGATACAATAAAAGTATAAATGTTTAATACTGTTTACATTCCATTAAAATAATGGAAATAAGTTTTAAAGTTGTTTTATGGGAACTCGCGAAATTAATACAGTGTGTCTTTTTTTTTTTTTTACCCTTGCGTCAATGACCGAGTACCGGGTACCCTTTGGGGGTGGGGTAATGGTAATTTAATAATTTCTAATTGAGCTTATGTAAAATCGTTTTTAATCCTGGTTATTTACATGAATCTTAACTATACATATAATTTTAACCTCTTTCGGAAGAAATTATTTCTGAGTTTTACACGTTATACATTCATATGATTAGTCAAAATCCATGTACTGAGATACCCATTATCATATCGTTTGTACTTACAGATTGTACATGATTATTATGGCAAATATAAGCAAACAGAACCAAAATAATAATTATTACTTTGAACTAATTTTTCTTTTAATTATTTATTATTATTATTATTATTTATTATTCGAATCGTGCAGTAAGTTATTACTTGATTATAAAATCGGTAAACAGGTAATGAAAAAAACGGAGAGCATATATACTCGATGTGGGTACCGTGGTGCCAGTTATTTATAAAATACCGTGTGAATTTGTTCATTGACGCAATGATTAAAAAAAAGATTATCTCTAAAATCTTTCCAAAGCAGTCCTGGGTGTTGTCCTACCTCGCGGCTAATTCATCTAACACTCTGAAGTTTTTGGTACTGTTCTTTAGATGTAACGTGAATACTCGTCAGACACTCTTGAAAGAGTACTGCGCGGAATGCATCCTCCCTTAAGTAGACAGTCTTCATGTCGCTTTACGTTAACCACTAAATTAAAACCGCTCCAGATGTAAATTCAATACGTCGTCAAATTTGACGAAGAAGTATTGGTTTGTTGGAAATTGCTTTATAATAAATGTTTTTGGCCTAGTTTGTCTTTCTTGTTCTCATGTATACATATATAAATATTACATATATTTAGTGTAATTTACAGAAAAAAAAAACATTAGAAAAAAGTTCTTGTTACCATATTTTAAATCTGACTGTGATTTATGATATCCCTAACACTGTTAAATCATTTAAAATTCATCTGAAACCGTGTTGCATACATTCAATCTGAGCTAAAAGTTTATCTGAAATTTTTAGCTCATTCAGCTGTTATATTTTTATATATCAGAATAAATATAGCCAAAGAAACAATTTACATTTTTCTTTTAAGATACATTTTTCAAATTCTTTTCACACTTTAAAACTATGAATAATTTTCAAGAATCGGAACCACCACTGTAAACCTCCATTTTTCATACATCATCCATAAGTAAGATAGATGTTGTTTAAAGTCACGCTCTAACTTTAGGATTTTTTTTTTTTGTTTTTTCTGTTGAATATTTTTACATGCACGATTCACACTGTTCGTTTCCCTGTTCCACTGAAATAAAATATACATGATCTATCGACACATATATTTGCTTATTTTTTGTGTATTGTGTATTGGTGTACTTAGCAGCTTCCTATTTAATATGCAACGACAAACATAATGCACGTAAAAAATATATATTAAAAAAATCAAGCATTGTTCCCTTTTTTCAAAATTATTTGTTTAATGCTTCATTAAATTTTTTATAAAATAATATGATCCTTATATGTGTATGTTATGATGTGTAATGATACTTATATGTATGCTTTTATGTGTGTTTTTTATACAAAGTTTAAAAAATAAAGCATTGTTGTCCTTTTTCAAAATTAATTGTTTAATGCTTCATTAAATTTTGTTCAACAAAATGATCCTTATATGTGTGTTTTAGGATGTGTAATGATACTTATATGGATTACTTTTATGTGTGTTTTTTATACAAAGTTTTTATTTATTTTATCGTTTAACACCAGTACTTTGAGTGCCTTTTTTCGTCCTTCATTAAAAAAAGGAACATTTATAATAACTTACATACAGGATTTTCCTAAAGCACTGACCTAGACTTTTATTCCTTCAATATTGTTCATAGTAACATACAATAACTTAAAATGTTTCGTAAAAAAAGGAAAATAATTTTAAGCATTCGTTAAAATATATCAGTGGATTTAATTTGAAGGAACACAAAATTTAAATTATTACACAAAATCCAGACAAAAAGAAAGTTCCAATTAATAAAATGTGCCGCATAGACCAATGAGATGATGGACAAAATTTGAGCATATCATTCTAAAATGTACCAAAGATATGAAAATAAATATATCCTGACTTAAAGCATTTTTTAATGGCTCTTGAAGGAAAAAAAAATCTGATGATCGCGCTTTAGGGGTCGACCGCAAATTACGGATGTCAACAATGACTGCATGATATTTTTGTTATTTTATAGAGCCCCTCACCAAATTTGTTTAAACATATGATTCATTCTTTTAATGATAAGAGGCTGAAACTTTGTATAGCATGTCATTAATGCATGGGATACATTTTTCTAACTCTTAATTATTTTGTACTGTGCTAAAAATTAAATTTTGTATTGAATTAGATTTAACAGAAAATTTTAATTGATACCATAAAATTCTCTGCATTTTTAACCCATTTGTGCCTGGATATTTTTGCGACTTTCTTCGATTTTTACTGATAACAGAAATAATAGATAAATTTCTGATGTCAACTTCTTGAACAAGGGATGATTTCTTTTAGATCATTATGCATAAAAATCGAAATAACAACATCCTACTTGGTCATGTTAAAATATTTTGTAGAGTTGAAGCTCAATACTCATGAATAAAGGCTGGGAAAAATAAATAACGTTTTCGACTAATAGCGAAAATTCCGTCCCAAAAAAGGGACACTAGGCATAAATGGGTTAAGTATCATTGTAATTTGTTGTTTATAATCAACATTAAAGGCAAAAAAGCCTAGATCATGGTTTTTGAGACAGCTTGTGCATTTGTATAAAATCAATTTCTTATCTTTAGTGTTAGATATACACTTGTACTTATTCTCCACGTGCATAATATTATATTATCTATGAATATACATTGTGGTCCCAAACTATAAGTCCAAAATGTAAAGGCAGGTAGTGGGGAAGAAGACGGTTTGGAATAATACAGTAATGTGGAGTAGGAAGTGTCGTCACAATGCACCTATTAATTTTATCAAAATTCTTAATACAATTTCATAAACAATAAGCTTTTCTCTGAGACTTTCATGAATGAAACGGAATATAATTTGTAAACTACCAGATTTAGTTTAGTGCTTTCTGTAAAAAATGCTTTAGTTTTTGACAAACGAAGGTCGCAAAGTTCACTGTTACTTCAACACTTCTTCCAGCGTGATTATCCCACTTGTGCCTGGATATTTTTGCGACTTTCTTCGATTTTTACTGATAACAGAAATAATAGATAAATTTCTGATGTCAAATTCTTGAACAAGGGATGATTTCTTTTAAAATCATTATGCATAAAAATCGAAATATCAGCATCCTACTTGGTCATGTTAAAATATTTTGTAGAGTTGAGGCTCAATACTCACGAATAAAGGCTAGGAAAAATAAATAAGGTTTTCGACTAATAGCGAAAATGCCGTCCCAAAAAAGGGACACTAGGCATAAATGGGTTATCAACAATGACATGAAGACAACAATTCCTACCCCACATTGCTATGATTCAGAACCGTTTTGATCTCCTCTACCTGTCTGTACATTTTAAACATATAGTTTAGGAAGAAAGTAATTTAAATTTTCTATGGAATTAGATTTAATATTTTGTTGATTATATTTAGATTCAAGATCTTTATGATTTTATACTGAGACATCACTACCAGTTATCCAATAGATTTTATTTTAATATTATCTGCAAATTCTAATCTCACACGTGAAATAAACAGATTAACATTTCCGTTATCATCGTGTTTAAACGTGTTGAGTAAAATCATATAATTTCGTAGTTTTACTCGCACAAAAAATGGAAATTTAAAAATCTTGAGGATGAACGGCAATCGCTTAATTTCAGCTTCAGTGAGAGAAACCTTGGCTATAAACGGTCACTGAATTAGCTGTAACCGATTAAAAAATGTATTTAAAAAAAGCTTTGTGCTATGCGTTAGTTTAATATTTTTTTCAAAACATATTTCACATACATTTGAAAATATCACTTTATTACAAACTGGCTTTTTTTTTTAAAATCGAGTTATAAAAGTGTATACGGAGTGATCAAAAAGTCTATAAAAGTTTAACAATGAAACACAAAATAAAACAAAAAAATAATAATCTAAAATTGCGGTTTACACCAATAGGTTTAGAGCAGGGATGGGTAAACTTTTTCGGTCGCGGGTCAAAAATTGAAAAAAAAAAAGTTTGGTGGGCCAAGATAAATTTTTCTAAAATTAAAAAAAATAAATACAAGTATTACAATTTAAATATGTTAAAGAGATGAATGAAATTGCGATTTCATTTTAAAAAGTTCCTTATATTGAGGTTCGAAGTGCGATGCACTGATCCTAAGGAACGAGGCTAAATGCTCATATGTCCTACTTGTGAAAGAATTCTCTCTAAGGTTCATAGTTGAAAACACTTGTTCTCATATATAAGATGAAGCAAACATAGCACTGATTTTCTGGGTATGAGATATTAAATTTGGGAAACTTACTTTCGATAATGATTTGTAAAACTCTAACTTTGGCGTATTTAGATACAACTGCTTGAGATGATCGTTAGATTGCAATTCAATTAATTCATGCTGTAAATCTGACCTCACTGCTTTTCAATTTACGTTGAAAGGCATGGTAAAAATATCGAATTCTTTTGAATGGCACTGAAATCTTGAAATCTGCGTTTGAACTCAACGTGCACTTTTTTCAAGCCATCTTCATAATTCTTCATATGGATTTATAATATTCCGTCGGACCGGCAAATAAAAATTCCATCCGCGTGTCGGATAAAACCTTCCGGCGGACCGTAGTTTGCCCATCCCTGGTTTAGAGGGTGATCGGATTTTTTTTTTTTTTTTTTTATGGCAAGAATGTTTGTAGCTCCAAATGTTGTACTTAAACTTTGGTGCACCCAGGATGCGTCAAAAATAATCAAAAAAGAACAAATCATTTACAAAATTGCAATTAAGGATTAGAGAGATTTCAGATTTACTTTTATTGCTTCCCATTGGGCATGTCAGCGCCACTTGTTAGTAACATTTGAAACTTAAATCTTTCTGTCATTAAAAAAAAAAATCCCATTACCCTCTAAACCTATTTGTGCAAGCCGCAATGTTCTATCATTATTTTTTTCTTTTTTAAATGAATGTTAAATTTTTTTACTGACTTTTTGATCACCCGTAGATGAAACGTGTACAAAAGTTATTACTTTGGTTAAGCCCTCGTGTTTCTGGGAGTAAAGCAATTCTTCGATCACAGTATACTAACAAATTTAAAATTCATTGCACCTCACTAAATTCCATATAGCTTATGTTTAGTAAATTTAAGATAGATGTACACAGCTTTTAAAGACTGAAAAAAAATAGAATGCAAATTCAAGAAGTAATCATACGTATTTAAAATTCTTATATGTATATATACAGGGTGTCCAGCCTTAATGTGACCCAATAGCTAATTCCCGAACCGTTCGGTTTAGATATGCACTTCCAATTCAAAAAATGTTTTAAAAAGGGTAAAGAATGTTTTTACGTGCTTTTCGAACCAAAAAACCCATTTAGAAAAAAATTACAAAAATTAAATTTTTATACGGTCCCCAGGTCCTATCACTTATATTTAGGAAAAGATGCAGTACACAAAAACAAAGTAAACACAAAAAGTTTCATTTTATTACGATAAAAACTGACCAAGTTATGGAACTTTGAAAATCATACATTTCTTCCATTTTCTCGGCCAATTTCAAGAAGCTAGTAAGGGACCGTCTCCAAAGTGAAATTAATTGGAACTCTGCCAGGAAACTTTCGCTCTTGCACGTCACTCTTATGTAAATCGTTTTTAAATTTAAAAGTACATACATTACATTAATATTACAATAATTGAGTACTTAAGAAACAAAATTTATTCTGTGTACGTGTAAAACATAGATAAAATAAAATATTTTGGACGAAGAAAACTTTTCAAAAGCAGTTCCAAAAAAAATAGACTTATTTGCCTGCGGCTTCAGACTGATTTGCTGCGATACTGATCATGGCGAACGTTAAAAATCTGTTGTGTAGTCGCTTGCAATTGCATACAGCCGTATTCTAATATTACGAATTCTAGTATGGGAGAACGAGATGTATACAACTGGTCTCCAGGCATTAGCTCCTGCGCCAGGACTGGACGATAAGGAAATGCACCGTACGTATGTAATATCTTCCACACCGTCGATTTTGAGTAGGAACAAGCCATGCTAATATCCTGGACACTACTTTCAGGATGAGCCAGGGCATATCCTAGAACATCTTCAGCGGGTATCCGCAAGCTTGAAGGTGTGGCACGAGACAAGGGAATACGTCTATGACAACTCCCAGTTCTATACAAGCGTTGAACAGCACGGGCAATTGTACAATAAGATAGATGTCTTCGACTGGGAAATTTAATGGCATAAAGTCTTGCCGCCTCTCTCTTATTTCGATTACACTGCCCATACAACAGTACCATTTCGCAGTAATCTTCATTTGTATACATCTCGTTCTCCTGTACTAGAATTCGTAATATTAGAATACGACTCTATGCAATTGCAAGCGACTACACAACAGATTTTTAACGTTTGCCATGATCAGTACCGCAGCAAATCAGTCTGAAGCCGAACTGCTTTTGAAAAGTTTTCTTCGTCCAAAATATTTTATTTTATCTATGTTTTACACGTACACAGAATAAATTTTGTTTCTTAAGTACTCAATTATTGTAATATTAATGTAATGTATGTACTTTTAAATTTAAAAACGATTTACATAAGAGTGACGTGCAAGAGCGAATGTTTCCTGGCAGAGTTTCAATTAATTTCACTTTGAAGACGGTCCCTTACTAGCTTCTTGAAATTGGCCGAGAAAATGGATGAAATGTATGATTTTCAAAGTTCTATAACTTGGTCAATTTTTATCGTAATAAAATGAAACTTTTTGTGTTTACTTTGTTTTTGTGTACTGCATCTTTTCCTAAATATAAGTGATAGGACCTGGGGACCGTATAAAAATTTATTTTTTGTAATTTTTTTCTAAATGGGTTTTTTGGTTCGAAAAGCACGTAAAAACATTCTTTACCCTTTTTAAAACATTTTTTGAATTGGAAGTGCATATCTAAACCGAACGGTTCGGGAATTAGCTATTGGGTCACATTAAGGCTGGACACCCTGTATATATACGTAATGCAAAACATTCAGAGTCCTATATGAACAAAAATATTTAACCATTAAAATAAAATCTTATAAATAAAAACAAAAATATGCTTGTTTGTTTGTGTGTTTGCTTGTTTGTATCGCATACAAATCTACAGAGTGTGACCAATCGGCTTGAAATGTTGCTCAAAAGTAAGCAAATTTTGCCTTCTATTTTTTTACGAAAGTACAACCCAAAATTTGTTCAACTTTAAAACTCTCAGAATACTCCAATTTTTAGCGATTTTTCGTAAGTTCCGTCTCTATAAAGCTCATCCGATAACCCAGTTTGTGAGGTAGGGAATCATGTAATGGATCATCTTTATATGAAAGTTAACTACCATAAGTGAGCTCTACGTCACTCTGATGTCACGAGTTTAAACATAACTATATATTTATTGTAATCCATTTTTGTTGGGGAACGTTCACAAATTGAAAGGCGCATAGCTATTAAACTGTTGACTTAAAGTGTCTGTGACGGACATTTTAGAGACAATAGGCACCTTGCATGACTTCTTTTGTATAGGAAAATCCGTGAAATATTAAATTGACATAAAATAATATGGTATAATTTACATTTGAATATATTCCTAGTAGCACAAGTAGTTCAAAAGACGTTCAAACCACGTTTTTGAACATTTTTGAACTAGTTGTTCTACTAGGGATACCTTTCAGCTACATATTACTTCTATAACAAAACTCTTATATCTTACGTTAAAACACAAAGATTTTATTTATTTATTTTTATATTCATTCTTTGCGGAAAAGCTTATAAAAAATACTTAACTCCAAAACAAACAGTATGGAATAACATGAGTTTTAGAAATTCCAAAGGATTTTTTGAAATATATTCAGTGAATAAACCATAAATATATGCATACCATAGTTTGAAATCTACTAAGCTACCTAGTGAAGCCAAGTGCACGTTTGTTATAAAAAATGTAAGCCAAAATATTTTATTCATGCATTTCGGATTTTTCAGATTAAGCGAGCAAATAACGCGGCTGTTTGCAGTTTTCCTTTAAATATAACGCTTGCAATTTTAAAAATTTATATTTAAAAAATAATAACACTCTTCAAGTTTAAAATATATTAAGATTTTTATGGAATAAAAATCTTTATTTTTATTATTCATAGCGAACTTCCAAAACGCTAAAAAACAACATATATTTAGAATATATGATAATTATTAAAGTTAATTTTCCCTTACGAACACATTCAAAGGTATGCTGATATACTGAGGTTTAATATATATTTACTGAAAAATTATGTTTTTTTTTTCTTTTTTTGAAATATACTGTCTTCAATGGAAGTAAAATTTATGAAAGCTTCATATTTATATAAAAATATAATACGGTTTTCTACGGGCTGTGTGAACCCTGATTTACCTATTACCGAGATTTATGATGATTTATAAATGGCCAATGGCTATCGTTCAAAAACGAGATCGCCTGGATTTAGAGCACAAGTTAATTAATTCGCGTCGCATGTGTTTCTTGTGTTTACAGTAAAAAAAAAAGAGCCTTATCATTTTTTTTAGCAATTTGTTTGGTACGTGATTACAATGCTAATAATAATTGTATAGTATATTAACCGAATGGTACAGATGCAAAAGTTACATTATTCACTTTTTTAACCCTTTGTGCTTAGATATTTTTGCGAATTTCTTCGATTTTGGCTAATACCAGCAATAATCGATAAATTCCTGATATCAATTTCTTGAACAAGGGATGATTTCATTTAGAATCATTATGCATAAAAACTGAAATGTCAACATCCTGCTTGGCCACGTTAAATTTTGTATAGTGTTGAGGTTCAATACTCGTGAATAAAAGCTAGGAAAAATAAATAACGTTTTTGACTGATAGCGAAAATGCCGGCCCAAAAAGGGACACTAAGGATAAATGGGTTAAGGCATTGACTGTTTCATATAACCGCTTTCGACTTTTTAATGTGAGTTGGTCTGCAATAGTGATTTGGACCATAATAAACAAATTCAGGCTTTTAAGGCTTAGCCGGTGCTGATTCACATCCCTTGTTTGGAGCTAAGTGACTAGGCCACTGCGAGAGATTATTGTTTAGTTAAAGGCTATAGCATTATTTCCTACTGGTATAATTTTTTATTGCCTTCTTGAACGAGTTTTTTTCCTTGGTAGAATAGCACATATATGCAGACTAAAGATCTAACCCATTTATGCCTTGTGTCCCTTTTTTGGGACGGCATTTTCGCTATCAGTCGAAAACGTTATTCATATTTCCTAGCCTTTATTCACGAGTATTGAACCTCATTTCTACAAAATCTTTTAACACGACCCAGTAGGATGTTGACAATTCAAATTTTACACATAACGATTTTAAAAGAAATTATCCCTTGTTTAAGAAGTTGACATTAGAAATTTATCTATTATTGCTGGTAGCAAAAATCGGAGAAATTCGCAAAAATGTCTGGGCACAAATGAGCTAAAATTTATATTCACGTTATGTATTCGTAGTTGTTAAGATAAATTGTCACATGAAATTAGCGACTATTATCAAACAATTGTTTCCGCCAACTTATGCCTCAATACCATAATACTGCGGGCAAGCCGATCTATGCATATAACATTTAATTCAAAATAATACAAGCTTATTCCTCGGAGGGTGTTTGAAGGTTTTTTTAATTATTATGTTTTTTAAATGCTTATAATTGCATTTCATCACTTGGTAAGTATGCCTCTAGGATTCAGACAGCCAGTATAAAATGGCGAACTTTACTAAACATTTAGCTAAACATTCTGGCAAATTTAGCTAAAAATTCTTATGAAAAACTGTACCAAAAGAATTTTTTTATCATTTATTTTATTTACTTTATTATTTTTTAGATATTATTGGTGCATGGGGTAAAATAAAATAAAACTATTAAATCATAATCTTGATAAGTACATAAAAAGTAATTCTCTGCAAAAAAACAAGCTTCTAATTATTTTTTAAAGAAAATCATACAGAATTTTTTTGATAACGCAATTCGCGAGCTACGGTTAATTTCATCCTATAGCTTTTAACGCTGCGAAAAAACACTTAACTTCAAAATAACAATGAATTAATTACCTAAGGAAAACTTCATGCATTTTCGCTTTTACTGTAAACATCAAAATGAAAATATTTCAGGCTTAGCATAATTTTCAGCGGAAACTGAAAGAGTTTTTTCGACTCTTCCACCAAAAACTCATTATATACTTAATTTTACACTAGTGGAACAAGAGAGAGCAATAATGGAATGTGCGACCAAGGAGCGACTTTCGGAGAAAACATGTTAAACTTAGATAATGAGTTTTTGCAGTTTGTAAAAATTTTAAGATAAAAGTTAGGTAATCCTTGTATCCCCCCCGTCTCCTCTGAAAAGAAAATATATTAATCCCTGTAAGTTGCCATTAAATGTTATTTAGGGTCCTACACTGGCTGTTTAAGCATTTCCCCATCTTCGTTGCTTCAGAGTGAGTGCATTATCATATAATACTTTAAATGATATTTTGATACTTCCTAAGAATGTGATTAAAATATATTTTAGTGAATAATTATGATATAAACACGAGAATGGCGCTAGAAGAGATGCACTTTTTTATTTTTTCTAAAATTTCGCAGAATTAAGTATAGTGCGATATTTTTGAGGCAATAACTGGTTCGTTGCCAAAATATTTTCTTTTAAGTGTCGAGCATGTTTATGCAACGGAGCGGCGGTAATATTAATCCAGTGTATGGCCTCGAGTTTATATCTCGAAAAGTAATTCTTTTGGAAAGACAGTGTGAATTATGGCAAAATGTTCAAGACTTAAGATGTCAGTTATTATGTACTGAGAAAAAACGCAGAAAAACTTATTAAAAATGTTACTTCATGTCTGCTTTTACAGTTAACACATAGTTATAAAGGATACATAAAATTTTCATGTACTCGTAATTACTGTTCTACTGTTATTATTATTATTATTATTATAGTAAATATCAGTAGACTGGTATTGACTTCAAAACACAAGAAATATATTTTTCTGCAAAAAAGTTAAAATCGCAAAAGACAATACTAGAGAATTCCAGAAAACAGGTATACATAAATTTTTATATAATTTCTGGATAGTAAAATGCAGATTCTATAAAATTTTATTTTTACGTTTAACACAAAATTTCTTCCAAAAATGCTAAAAATGACCTAAGCAGGTTTCTAGGGCTCTTAATTTTTAATTTCGTAAAAAATAATAAGTACAGATTTTCATGATTTTCCATGGTGATTTATTTGTGAATTTTCATTTTAAGAAGAAGTAAGATTTGTGTAAAAAGAATGTCATGTTTTATATTAAGTACAACTACGTAAAAATGGTTCTTTTTTTACATGAAGTACGATTCGAGCACTTTGTATTCAAATTCAACTATCAGATTATGCCTATAAAGATGTAAGTAAATGCGTTATTTGAGTTTCTTGAAATCCCATTATATTTATCTATGTTATGTATTCAAAAATATAATTTATAATAAAATCGCGAGTTTAAAAGCAGTTTGAGAGATTTATTTTTAAATATTTACTAGTCACTGACTTCAGTACCTTCACTCTACTATACTGAAGTCATTCTTAAAACTTATCACTCAGTATCAGCAAAAAACGTAACTTATACAAGTAGTAGGATAAAGCACGACGTTACCAAAACGAATAATAGGGCTATTTGAACGATATGAATCTCACTTTGAATTATCTATCACCCTAAAAAAAATATTAAAATAAAATGCGTTATGATTCACACTAATCTAAATTGAAAATTATTTAGTATTATTACTATTAAGTTGATCAGTTCGAAATGTTTTTAAAATTATACTCTGTTTTAGTTTTAATTTGAATAACTTGAAAAAAATATTTTTCGAGAAATACGAAATGTAAAATTCCGTAATTGAATCCCACATAATTCTATTGACAGATGTTTTGAAGGCAATTATTTAAAAATGTGCATCATTCTCCTGAAGACCAAATCTTTTATTAATTTTGATGATTAATACTTCTAGAAACATATAAAACGTTAATAATTGTAGTAATTTACCAGTTACTAAATGTTTAATCAATTTTACATACAATGTCGCAAATATATAAATTAGTTTTTAAAATTTATTAACTGTATAAAAAATCGGAAAAACGTATTTTGTCAGAGTCTTGCTTATCCTTTTTTCCCACAATTTTATTAAATGCGAAACTATTTAGCACTTTCTTTCCTCAAATAATTTGATGAAAAAGATGTTTTAAGAAAAAAAAAACCTTCAATACATTATCCATAATATTTCTCATCTGATGTCATTTTTATAAATAAAAACAACAGTCTGTTTATTTTCCCTTACACACATTTCTGGAAGTATTTACAAAATATTTGTTGAAAATTACCAGCAAATATTTTTTAGCCTTCAAAAACCGATCAATACTAGCTCAGATATGCATTAAAAGAAATGGCTTTTGTCTCCAGATGACAACATAATTAGATTAGGATTTTTTGATTTGTCGCTTTCCGCTTTTTTCTCTTCTAATTTTTTGTTGTCTTTGCGGGAAGCATTAGCATTTTTATTGAGTATGTTTGTTGTCAATTTATAACCCTGTTTCTGTAAATATAATATACACTGATAGAGTAAAAAAAAAAGTTTACCAAGACAGATCCCCATAAATCATTTGACCCGGTTAAAACCTTTGAGAGTTTTTCCTTATTTATTTACAGGGTTGTAATAGTACTTCTTTTCATTGTGCAGTTTCATAATGTTTAATGGTTTGTATGCTTTTAAAATGTAGCATTTTATTGGTTTTACAAAACTTGATACTGTCCTACTTAAATAAATTTGTTATGCTTTTGAATACCATATTCATAAGAGGTTTCCAGAAACAATCCAGCAGTAGATAGGTCGATTAAGCTCGGTTCCCATTAGATTACCGAAAGTGAAGCAGAACAGGCTTGGCAATTCTTTGGAGGATGAATTCTTCGCTCGACCGAGTCTGTTGTGGATCGTGTACGCTAAAGGTAACTGGTGAACGTATTATCTGCCGTGGCTCCAATTTACTGCATATTCAAATGATACTTCTAGGGGTACCAATCCAGGTGATGGGTCTCTCATATGGAATTGGTTCAAAACTAGAAGACTTCTCATTAGCAACATTACTCTGCCTGTTAGGTAACCTCCATAATAAAATGACCAACTTCCCTGGTCCTAGTGGTGAAGCCTATAAACAGGCCTCTAAAAACAGTTTCTAAAAACAATCTCATTACAATCAACTGGCGCCGTAGTGATATTTTCTGAAATAAACATTCGCATTGATGAGCACAACCAGGGTTACTGTGCACATTCTCAATTATAATAAAAATAAGAAAGAATTATACTTTCACTTGAGGTGATTTAACAACTAAATATCACATAATATAGAAAGTTAACATAACAACCCAAGTCACTTTTTTAAATGAATAAGATCTCGTTATCAGAGATCTGGTAAGCAGAAGAACAAGACACTGAATGAACTCCAAATTTTTGGTCCTTATTTATGCTTACAAAAACAGTGCGAAATTTAATTTTTAATTTTTCGGACAGTTTTAGAAATGTTTCAACGTTTCCATACAAACTTAATTGATGAAACTATTCTGAGTGATGAGATGGATGTTTTAATCGTTTTCGTCGGTTTTCCAGAAGTACTTCTATTTAGCATACACAATGAACCAGCTCTATGAATGTCTTAACTCTTTATAGGTAAAATTGAGAAGTAATGTTAAACGAAGATTTTTAAAACTGTACATACGTGTGTTTTTTTAAATTATAATCTTGTACGAATAAAACACTCAAAATACTGGTGTTAAATGATAAAATAAATAAAAACTTCCTAGAAAAACACGCATAAAATATTACTTAAAAAATATTGGATTTTTATATTATTTTTGTTTTATGTTCTTTTGCTTGTTCTGTTTTCTTTTTTGTGTATGTTTGTGTGTTCTTTTCTGCGTTTTTTTTGTTATTAATATTTATTTATGTGTTTTTGTTTGCCCTTCTTTTTTTTCTTTTTTTTATCTCCTCCCCTTTTTTGACTCTCCATGGTTTTGTTCGCCTTTTCTTGTTTCCTTGTGGCAACATGCTTGTTTGTATATCTTTTTCAGTTCCCTCCGCTATGAGAGTCGAAGGGCAACCCCTTCGATGAAGACCGAAAGAATTTTTTGGTCGAAACGATCGTAACATCTTATAAGTAACAATTTATGTGTGTGTTTTTCACAAAGTTTTTATTTATTTTATAATAATCTCGAGTTTATAGGCGAGGAGTTCATTTTATGTGTAAGATACGTACTCGAGAAAAATTCGATCAATGTGCAATTCGCGTTCGTTAGCGTCGTAGCGCGATTCCACTGTAGTTATTGTAAAATAGTTTAGGAGACTTAAATTGTATGTAGATAAACTCTGCTAGTATCCCTAAGGCGTATTACAAAATATTGTAATTTAACTTTTTTAAGTTTGAAAAATCTTAGGTTTGTAAGGTAAATAGAATGGTTATTTATTCCAGTTTTTCTTATTAGCACATAGCATATTTTAGCGTTTCAAATTTAAGGCATACAAATAATATTATAAAGCGCAATGCCGTTTTATATTGAGCCTTATTTTTAAGTAGAGTATAAAATTTAAATTATCCATAAACTTCAATACTGCGCTCATTCGCCATTCATTCGTAGATGAAAAATTTTAGACTTTTTTTCTTTTCACAAGCAAAAACAGTTACCAAAAACTATAACGATAATTAGAACGGCATACTTAATTCTGTTTTGTGCTGTTAACTGTAACTTCCAGAAGCACGCAGATAAGAAACGATATCAGCATTTAAATATTTAATTACTTCCTTGCTACATTATACTAGAACACCAATTATAGTCAATTATCTATTGGATTTGTACTAAATATAATGTATTGATCTACTTTGTAGTGAAACTAAGACACATTGACTATGACGATTTGTTTCAACCAATAATTTCGTGCAATATCTCGACTTCTTTAATATTATTGGTTATAATCACACAGTATCTTTATCAACCCATAATTTAAATAGAAAATGGAATCAATCAAAATAACAGGTCACTATAATTGATCTTCTATTCAATAAAGCATAATTTTGGTTGATGGATATCCAAATTGTTCCAATTTTTCCAATTTGTTCTAAAATAATAAAATTTCCACTTGAAATTTCAGTTGTAAACGTCTTAGATATAAAAAGTGTTCAAGAAAATTTGTCTTTATTTTCATTCCTTGCACTTCATTTGCATATGTATGCATAAACTATGAGCTATTTTAAGATGGTTACAAACAAGTGCCGCCCTAGGGTAAAATGCACCCCCTGATAACGTAAAAAAGACTTAGTTTTAAAAAAGTTTTAAAAAAGACTTAGTCTACTTAGTTTTTGAGTTCGGAATGACACCGCATTCGAAGCCGGCGCCCCGATGCGATGCTCACCCTACTCACCGTATCGGGTCGCCCCTGGTTACAAAAATAACCTGATTAGTGATAAAAACCTGCAAAAGGTACAGATATTTTTCGTCCTATATTAATTCTGAAGAGCTTCTAGATATATTGGTCGTTATCAAGCAACGGAAAGGGAAAAAAAAAGTGAGAAAATCTGAAACACTTTCAGATTTTAAATACTCTTTGAAATGCTATATATTAAAAGCGAATCATAATCCATTCCCTATTTTCTTTTCTTATTCCGTTAAGTTGGAAAGTTTACCATTATTCATGAATGTGATTAAACAAAAGTAAAATTGATAATTCTTACATCCTTTTTCTGGATGTAATAATATAAAAATAAAATGGGTGAAAATATGTGCAGAAAAATGCACAATTCAAACTGAATGAAAGTTTCACAAACTTATATTCTGTTTGTTTGTTTGTGTAACAAGAAATTCGGATTTATGTGCTTGGCCCGAAGTTCGCTTATAAATCCACGTCAGAAGAAAAAACTTATTCAGATGATTTTATTTATTAAAAACTGTGTATTCTAAAGGTTTGCGCCATCTGTCGACGGATTTGTAAAAAAAAAGCGTAATTGCATTCTTTTTCTTGGATAAAAGATATTTTTTTAATATATTACAGGAACTGTGTTTTTTTTCGAGCAATAAAAGTAGCCTGTTTGTTAATCCACGTCTTTAACTGTCTTTAATCCAAATTTCATCCGAATCCGTCAAACCGTTTCAGCGTGAAAGAGTAACAAACATACGTACAAACATTGTAAGATATAATATTAGTAGGATTTAATGTAAAGTGAGAAGAATGCAAAGAAAAACAATAAATTACTACTATAAATGTTATTTAATTATTAAAAGAAAAGAAAAATTTAGCGTTACTGGATGATTAACAAAGATGATATGCGCCTTCTTAAAGTAAAGATTAAAAGTGAGCTTCGAATTCTTGTTAAATAATACATAAAATCTATCAGAACGCATCTTCTTTCGTCTTAGGTGTTTTTTTTTTGTTTTTCTTTTAATGCAAATCCATTCTCTAGAGGTCATTCCCTACTCTAAACGTATAAGGCAAAAAGAACTACTAAAAAAATGCGTATATGCAATGAATGTATCTGAATAAATATTTAGAGCAGTATTTTTACTTTTCCCTTTATTTAACGAAAAAACATACAAAGCTAAGATATCTCAATTATTTTAAACGGAAAGAAAATAATAAACTAGTCGTCAATTGTTTTCACCCTATTTATTACACTTGACGTAACTAAAATGATTTACGCACCCCCTTTTTTTTATTCCCGCCAAAATGAAAACTTTACAACGTCTACTTTATCTTTTGCGTAGAATCATTTACAGAATCGATTTTAAACATTTTCAGCTGATGGTAAATTTGTTTTTACTCTCTGCGCGGAAATAATTTATTGTTCTTTTTTAAAACGGTATTTTTATTTTGTTTATTTTGAAAAAAAATGGCGCAAAGTATATGTTTTTATTTTTACGCTCAGAGCAGGGGATGTATATATTTCTAACGCAAAAGTGAAAAAGAAATTTTGTAAAAAAATAATTTTGCCCTTGAAGTTCAAAGGGTAAATTTTAAATTAAAATAGCTTACGCGTTTTGTATCGTTAATACAAAGAAAACGATATGGTTCTTTTAACGTATTGTTTTATTTATTTTTTTTTCTATACGAATAAAAACAAGTTTTAAACCCACTATTTGTGTTTGATCAGAAACTTAGGTTTTGAAGTAGCATGTAATATATGTAAAATGTATTTCTGTGAAATGATATTACATGTTGGATATTACCTCTTCATATGCTGCATAAAACATTCTATAAGCATAAAATAAGCATGTTCTTTTAATTTAAATATACAGTAGCCTCTCATTATATCGCGATTCCCGCCAGACAAGAAAAATGCGCGATGTATTTGGAGGCACGTTGTAACCGGGGCGGAGGGGCAGGGATGCATGACGCTTGTACGGTGAATTTTTTCTTTTATGATCACATTAACTTAAACTATAATAAAATTAATAATATAAGTACTGCAATAAAAATTATCACAAACAATAAACATAGAAGTTTAATTTACCTTTTTAATTTTGTATAAAAATGCATATTTCATTACCTGCTATAAAAAAAAACTATTCAAAAGTCATTCTAATTTGATTTTTCTCTCATAACTTGTTTTTCAGCAAAAATCAGAGAGAGAAAATTGATTAATTCCATCTCTTTTATGTAACTGGATTTGTATTTTTTAAATGTACTTCATTTTTATCATGTAAAGTAACGAAACAAAGAAGTACAGAAAAAAATTGGGAGACTTAGAAACAGCGCAATATATCTGAATTCGCGATATAACGAGGGATTCCGTATCACTAAAATAGCTTTTCAACTAAATATTTTAAAATTAGCCAGAGGCAAAAACTGAAGTTTTATGTGAAATCATGAGAAACTTGTCATACCAAATTATGGACTTAAATATTATTTTTTGTATTGAAAAATATGCAAATTTTTGATTTTTCAATTCATAGCACTCTTAAAAATAATATAGGAAGTTCGAGATTATCTATCTATCTATCTATCTATCTATCTATATCTATATATATATGTTATGTTATATATATATATATTATATTTACATATATATATATATATATATATATATATATATATATATATATATATATATATATATATTCGCACAGCTGATTACTTTTGTGCTAAACCATTGATGCAAAGATATATATGATATTTATCATCACCAAAAGAAGTAAAATTATTCAGTTATTGAAAAAATTTTATATGAAATTCTCTAGTATTCGAATCCTACCTTGGTTTCTATTTAGTTTCAGAAAATTGGTAAAATTTGACATAAATTCTGCAATCTCAGGCGTTCACACTTCATGAAAAGTGGTCTTCCTCAAATTGTCTATTGATAGGAATTTTTTCGTTTTTTCTTTGATATGCATCACGTAAAAGTGCATTTTAATGAATATTCTTAGTTATTTTGAAAAAGAACTTAATTTAGTTCATCATGCATGGTTTATTTTTACAAATCGCTTAAATCAATTGTAATGATGCATGAAAAGATTTCTACTGAAAATACAAAAGTGAAAAATAATATGAAGATGTTTTAATTATTTCGAAAGAATTCTTTGTACCGTAGTTTTCAAAATAATTAAGGTAACTTTTATATTTTATTGCTTATAATACTTATATAGCTTAAACTTATCATTTTTCTGAAAGCTACGACTGAACTGTATTTGCTACCCTTCGGATTTAAAGTTTTTCTTTTTTTTGTTCGTTTTAATAAATTAATGGCTGTAAGCTTTCTCAAAATTTAAAACATACATATCCGACTGTTGAAACTTTTAAATTGGCGACACTATTATAGAGATGCCGTGAAAAGAACCAAATAATATCGTTTATACCACACGCTAATTGCGTATTTATCTCACGTCAGAACAAATGGTCTCTCTCTTCAAACATCACGCGCATGAGCACTGAGCAAAAGAACAGAACATCATGTTAGCAGACTGTATAATGGAATTATTTCACGATATTTTCGAAAAAAGAACAAAGGAGTTGGATAAGCATTTAATGCGCCAGAGTTCATATTATACACTGTGACAGTGTTATCAAGGTCTTCAAGAGGCTTCAGGGGAATCGGCACTGCCTTAACAGAACAGCGGCAAGTTGTGCAAAAGCCACCAACTAAGATTTCACGGAAGTACGCCATTTTAAATGCGGAATTCGTCCATTTTGGGAGAAAAACTTGCAATCAGCTTGAGACCTAAGCAACAGCTTTTTCTGGAGATGGCACCCATGAGCTGCAGGGCAATGACCACCCGCACACAGCAGCAAACTGTAGCTGATTTTTTTGATCGATGGGGTTGGAGAAGTGCTGTACCATCCATCATACTCCATGGACTTAAGCCCATGTAGCTTTGAATCATTTGTTAACTAAGTAAGATGAGGGGACCACTTCGTGGCATTCGAACCAGAACTCTTTTTTTTTAGGGCAGTAGATCGCTTCATTTGAATCCTAAACAAGCTCTGCTAAATATATCCTCCGAATTCCACATCGCTGGCAATGGGTTGGGTTGTACACAATACTAGTGACTACCAGGGCCTCCGAGAGAAAATTTATAAGTCGGGGCAAAAATTTTCCCGGTCCCTTACGTGTAGCACAAACGTTTCGAAAAAACAGGAGGGAGGGAAGGAATTTCTTTTGTAAAACTGCTCTTTTTAATGATTTTCATATGAAATGCTCTATGGAAAGAGACTGGGAGGAAAATTTTTTCTGATAGGCAATTGTAATTTTTACTCATGCCCGAAGGCTGAAAAAATACCAGGGGTCTAATCTCGCACAGTCGGTTAACCGAACGTTCGGTTGTGTGACGTCACACTGAACTCATCCGAGGAGCATCAACCAATCAAATTTCCCAGCAGGGTTCCGGTGACGTCAATTTGACATCACACAACCGAACCTTCGATTAACCGACTGTGAGAGATTCAGGCAATGGCAGAATTAATATTTCTGCTCTCTAAATCATTCTAGAATTATGCATTCAAGCTTCAGTCTATTTAAAGATTTTAATTACAGATCTATAAATGAAATTCGTAACACATTCTGAAAAATTCACGGACGCACTTTAACTGAACACGAGCCCACTCTAACTAGTACGGGCCCAGGAGCGGCGCCCCGACTGCCCCCCCCCTCTCGTAGGGCCTGGTGACTACACTGAAGGTTACTTAAACTTGAAGCATGGTCTCTTTTGAAACAGGTTAAAATAAGTAGTATTTGCCATTATTAACTATCCAATACTACATTTTTTATAAACAAAAATTGATAATTTACAAAATTGGGAGATTTTGTACGTCGAACACAACACAAAATGATATGCAAAATTTCTCATCTGCAGTAATCGCATGGTGGCAGAACAAACAAATTTCTAATTACAAAATTAATTTAAAGTATAATCATGCTTCGTAATAGAAACAACAGCTAAACTGAAACATTCTAAGGAAATTCTTTTTTCTCCCTTTTACTAAGAATAATTTCAGCATCACTCAAAGCAATTAATCTTGCATAGAGATAAGTAATTTTAAAAGTAAGGATCAAGTTTCATTTTATTAAATTGGTAGCGATCGCTTTTTCCAAGAGAAAAATCTATTCAAAGATTTAATATCCCGCGATCAATAATTGAAAATTTTTATTTCAATTTAACATTTCTTTTTAAAAGGACGAGTCATTTATTATCAGAAAAAAGTATTAGTGATTAATTATCTTGTATGAAAGAACAATTAAAGATTAATGATCGTACTTACAGCTTTCTGCTTGAGACATAAGAAAAAAAAATCTTTTAATTTCCTTAATATGTATCATAGAGTAGAAATTTAAGATTTCAAAATCTTTTAATTTAAAGTAAGGTATTTTCCACGTTATTCTTTTGAGTAATATATATTGAAGGTATATTTGAAGCGCGAAGAGCAAATATTTAATTTTATTTTCTATCTCAGTACCAGTTTAATCGTGCTCAAGAACGAACTATACAGTCATATTATCAGAAAAAATCTATTTAATTAGAATTTGAATAGAGTTAACTATTGCAAGACGTTATGCGTTTAAAGTACTGTATAAATATTTGTGTAATTTTTTTAACATATTTTGCATTTGACGTCATTTTAAATCTTATTTTTTCTTATTTAATTTAGACATGAAAAATAAAAATTATCCCTGTTTTTTTAATTATTATCCTTCTTTTTTTATTCTAATTTCATCTTTGTATTATATTTCTATCTTTAATCTGCGAGTGATCAATATGCGGGACATCAAAATCCATCTGACTGATTAAAGTTGGTGTTAAACGGAACACCTTGACAAAAAAGACCTTATGTCCAGAATGTGATTCCACTGTTTTTGTCAACAGAGAAATCCAAACATGCCAAAAATAGCTCATGATCAGTAGAAATTAGCAATAGAAATCACTCTGGATCATGGAGGATAGAATAATATGGAGTAGGCATGAGGAGGTAAAAGTGAAGCCACAACTGGAACCGGTTCTTCCTCCATCCGCTATGTTCTTCTGTGGGCAGAAAAATGAAGTAACCATAGGCTTAGCCTTGCGGGGCTTGGCTCGGTGTTAAAGAGCCGTTTGCAGCTCATACGATTTATCGAACCACGCCCCCCAATGCTATGCTTACAGTAACTTCATTTTCTCCCCATAGTAGAACTAGCGGGTGCCTACTTCGTATTTTTTGTTCGTTCCTCCAAGGTCTGGATAGCATAGGTGTAGTTAATGAGTGACGAAAGAAGCAAGTACCGCATTAAGTATTTTCTGGAAAGCAACGTCCCCAGGGTTCTAGTCCGGCAGTTATGTAACTAACTGGTTGCGGAGCCCCCGGGAAGGGAGGGGGAGAGTAGACAATTACAAGGCGAGCCTGGATACTGAACACGTGGAGGTGTTGTGACGTCACAAGAGAGGATGGACTTTTCTCCGTTAAAAGCATTAGAATCATACGGAAAAGTAGAAGAAACTAAGATGTTTTGTGCCTTTTATGGATACTAATGGTAAGTCAGCAATCTCTATTCTTAATACGACGTACTTGATAATAGTTATTAAGCTATAGAGTACATAAAATATAAAATTGCCGTATTTTGCGTTAGTTTTATTGATTTCTGTTCTTTTGTTCTAGCAATCATTATGCTTCCGTTTGCTGCGTCCCAGGCTGTAAGTAAAGCTAATTACAAAAGAGGAGAAAATGTAAAAGTTTTCACTTTTCCCAAAATCGAAGAAAAGCGGGCCGAATGGACTAAAAATATTCCAAGAAAAAATTGGTCCCCAGGAAAAAATACGTATGTTTGTATTGAGCATTTTCGAGATGAAGATCTTTTAAAAGACGATGCTATTTTAAAATCAGATGGGGCACTTTTAACTGTAAAAAGAAAGAATTAAAAATTAGAACCGAATGCTATCCCGTGCATTTTTTCGAGCTTACCAGCCTATATATCCGATATTACCAAAAAACAAGAAAGAACTGATCCTACTAAAAGAAGAGAAAACGTTTTGGAAAAAGATATTGAGGAAACCGAAAAAAATAATGCAAATGAAATTATAAATTCTTTTGTAATTAAGAAATGTATCAAGAGTTTCATGGCAATTCTATGTTAAGAAAATTTCACCTTTAATTATAAATTAAACGCAGATCCCCTTCCACTGCACATACCAAGTAGCTTAAAGTTCAATGCGGATCTCATGGTTGATTTATTTATTTAAAAAAAAAAAAAGAGACAGAGAGAAAAATCTATTTGCTGGATACTTAGAAAAACAAAAATATAGAAGGTATTTATTAAAGAAATATTTCCAACTAAACGGTTTATCGGAATTTGTTGAAAATTCTGAAATTAAGTATGAACACAGATTTGGAAATTAACTCAAAAAAGAAAATGTATTACTGCAATGCTAAAAACAATAACAAAAAAGTATATAAATTACTGCAATATATTTTACATGAAAACCCCTGAGAGCATTTAGGCAGTTATACATATTCAAGAGTTATACTCACTAATTTTTAAAAATATTTAATTATGTATATTTCAAATGTCTCAATGTGATATTTGAAAGTCTTATCTAGAAAAAATTAAAGCAAACACTTGTAGTGCTTTCATGAAAAACTTTATAGTATTTGTAAGGTTTGGGCAAAAGCTTTTACTTTTTATTTTCTTGTTTTTTGTGCTTTGATTGCTTCTAATAAAATTTGACATTAGGAGTCTGTATAACATAATTATATATAGTATGTTTTGTACAAGTTTTTAAAATATTAATTGTAGAAATTTCTGATTATATTCCTCGTGCTACTAGTGTTTACTGACATTATTGATCAGATTTCTTCCATAGAATTCAATACAAACTCTTTGAAATCCCATCCTCTCTTGTGACGTCACGAAATGGCTTAAGATGACTATTTATGAATCTGGATATTTTTAACATCAATTCTTTCAAAAAGCTTATTAAAAGGAAGCAAAACTAAATAATGTATTTCAGTTTTTAAGTAAAATTAATAAAAATTATTATTTTTACTTAAAAATATATTTACTTTTACTTACTTAAAAATATGACTTTATGCTTATACAACGTATAAATTTAATCCATATACATATTATTTTAGATAAATGATAACATTGAGTAACCATTATATTATTTAGAATGTATTTGCTAGCCCGAAATGCAAAACATACTGCATACAATGCTGAAACTGCTTTAAATTCAGTACCAATTTATTTCATTAATTTCTGACAAAAAATATTGTTGATTCACTATTATTTAAGAACAAAGTGTTGTAAAACGAAAATGCTATTTCAATGCGTCATAAAAAATTAAGCTACTCTTATTTATTGGCATTATTAATTCCTTTTCTTCCATTGAACTCAATGCAAACTGTTCTAAATCCCATCCTTTCTTGTGACGTCACGAAAACTAGTACCCAGACCCCCTCTTGCTTTCTCCTTCAGTCGCGGCGACCCCGCTCGTTGGGTGTAGTGTTTTATTTGTAGAAGAACTTCGCAGCAGTCTTGTGCAATGGTGACCGCTTTAATTTTTCTGAACATGACGTTCTGTTTAACCGAGGGGCGTCCGCGAGCCGATGAGCTTCGAGGCGCTTGATGTAAGTCTTGGCAGCATACGCCCAGACGTAGGTAGCAGTCGGTCTCACATTGTTCTCTACAGTAGTATCTTATTCATAGTATGTTCCAACTTAATGGAAATCATGAGTAGTGCAATGCTGTAGAATGCAGCATTCATTTCGTTGCCCGCATTTTTAAAACTGATGTCTCCGAGTGAGTCCCTTGTCAAGTGTTATGCCGAGATAATTGGCCGCGTTGTCCCAGTCCAGGACTGGCCCATCAATTTGGAGACAGGAAGGTGTCAGAGGGAGAATCGCAGTAATATTGGCATGTACACCCTCCAAAAAAGTATTCGAGTAAGAGATAAATTTCCTACGTTGGTTTCATATGCTAAAAAATATTTATCATAGAATATGAATTAGGCTATGTATAAATATGACTTACAATATTTCTGTCAAGTTGTGAGTTTTTCTAAAGCTTAATAATTATTCGCAAATCTAAAATAGGAACTTTACCTCTTACTCGAATACTTTTTTTTGGAGAGTGTACTTACTGATTACATAATCTACTTATCTATAGGGGGGATGAAAGCTGCGATATGTAACGCCTCTATAGAAAGTTCCTTCAAAGAAAACTGGCTCATATCCATGTTACTTCTAAGTTAATACAGTAACATGGATTCCAATCACAGAAGTGCTAACTCGTCCAGTTTTATCTGGTTTCGTCTGCCAATAATCTATATTGAACTTCAAGTCAAAGAACTGAAGTGCTAACTTGACCAATTTTGTCTGGATACATCTGCTAACCCCTATATTGAACTTCAAGTCAAAGCACTAAAAGCTGTTTTGCCGTTTGTGCGACTAATATTCCAGAGATGACAATCCCAGCTGAAGTAAGAAATAAATTTCTATATTCAGTCTTGACCAAGGAATAATGGAAGTAAAAAAACAAGGTTCCCTACTCTATGGTTTACAGAACTTAAAGAGCGAATATCCCTCAAAATTCATCTCCCGAAAGCATAGTCATAGCATAGTTTTAAAGTCATACTCTCTTGATGAAAATAATAGCCATCAGAACGCTTTCTGTATTACGCATTCTGCATGTACTGTTTATTTATCAACATTAAATGTCGGTAATTGGATTGCAGTAATCGATTGTTTATGAGCTTAAAATATATTTAAGCTCATATTAAAATCAAATCTTGTATTAAGGTATATGTACTACTATTGGGCCTTGCACTTGTAATGGATTACGTATCTTTACGAATTAAAAAAATCGTATGTTAAAACTGGAAACAACTCAAATCAGTACAAAACCGGAAAAAAAAAATACTTCACTTGATTGTTTCCAGTTATTTTTTTTTGAGTTGTAGTTTCATTTGTAAAAGTAAGAAGCCCATTATAGTTACATGGTCCATTGCACTGTTAGTAGAAGTAGTTCAACCTTTCACCATAAATGGTTATAAATTAGCTGCAACCTTCCTGTGGAGAAAGGTTTGATTATGATTTGGATTCATTGATAATTATAAGCACCAATTTGTGTGGTACAAAATCTCTACATAGAAGGTTGCAGCTAATTTAGCACCATTTTATGATGAAATGTTGAACTACTTCTATTAACAGTGTACCTGTACATTATCTAATTTTAAAAAGCGAAAGATTTCATTAGCCCTTCGAGTGTCTTTGAAATTAGGCAAATAATGCAAAGTTGTTTACACCGTCTAATTTTTATGTAGTTTAAAATTAAAAAATGAAAGAAATTTTGAAAAGAAAATTTGTAATTAGAAAAAAAACAGCTAATAATATTACTACAAACTTTAACATCAAAATATATTTCGTAATATCTGCGTGTTAAAAATAATATAAATTGTAGGTGTATTGCAGTGAAAAAATTAGAATTAAGTGAACGGAATTCTTCGTCACAGCCGCTTGAGAGGTTAAATTAAGTCATAGAAATAAAATTAAAAGAACCTTTGAACTTCAATATTATTCGGTACATTTCAGTTCCGGTACATTATGATAACGTTTCTACTAATACTTTTTTGCTGGAATATATTTTTTTCTATACTTTGGACACTCAGTCTATAAAAATTCGAGATTTCCAGTAATCTTCACGGAAGGAATAAAAAAAATGAAAAAAAAAATCATGGACTTCTTATTTTTTCTATTGAAATGTATTTTGAACAATGGTGATATTCATCCAAAATTTTAATATAAAAGCCTCGATTTAAAGAAAAGTAAAATAATCCGTTTTGTATTAACAGCACATTGCAGCACCAGCGAAAGTTTTCTTTCCACTGAAAAATTTTAAAGCACTTAAGTTACAGACGCTATCACGCAAGAAATCTTTCAGTTTAGTTGTTTCCATCAATTTAAGCTGGGTTTTAAATAAAGTATTGAGTGCGTTGTAATGCGGTTTTGTCATGGCAAGCTTACAAGAAGTGAGGCATCTGCCTACGACAGGATACCTTCTTGGCCTTAGGACTTCTTAAGCGTCTCTAACATGTATTCATGTTGCATCAAAAAAAAAAAAAACAAAAAAAAACGACAAAAACTCCAGACCGTTAGGTCGACAGTTGCGGGGTAGGATCAGACGAGTCTTACCCACTCGGAAAATAAAATTTTGAATTGATCTATATGTATTAGTAATGTGCTATGTATCTTTAAGGCATAAATTCATAAGTTATACCTGAAAGCACAGCTGTAATCCATACAAAAATAAAAGAAGTTGTTTGGAGTGGTGATTTATGAACTTGTACTTTATTTGTAAAAACAAGTAGTCGATAATACAAACAGGACGAAATACTGGTACATTTTCAATCATGAAAGCTTTTAGTGAAACACATCACAGAAACTAAAAAATAAAAATAAATAAATAAATAAAATAAATAAGATTATTTAATACTAATCGATATGGATGCATTATGATAGCGTTTCCAACCATATTACTATGCTGAAAGATTTTTTTTCATGTTTTATCCCCTTATTCGCATTGCTCATAAAAATTCTAGACTCCTGCACGGAAGGAATAAAATAAAACGAAGGCAAAAAAAGCAATAAGTTGTTATTTTTTTCCTTTTGAAGTGACATTAAATGTATTCATTACCGAAATTTAATTTAAAAAAAACCGCAACTTTCAAAAAACTAAGAGAATCCGCTTTTTATTGACAGAACGTTGAAGCCCCAATGCAAAGTTTCTTTCGGCTGGAGAGATTTCAAGGCACGTAAGTAAGTTACACACGCAATCATACAACAATAGTAAAATTTATCTCAAACAGTCTGCAAATTTCAGCAGTACCGAAAACGGCTTCATGTCACGGAATGTGACGCTGCCAGAGAAGAAAACCGTAAAACGAATCAATTTGTCAAATTAAGAATTTCACGGGTAAATCTAAAAGTGTCAAACGTGTTCCTCACGCAATATCGGCTGGTTATTTGTGCATTTATTCTTTAAAGAGAGAAGGCCTAAATGCAGTAGTGCCAAGTAAGAAACTAAGAGACGGGAAATGATTTACTATTGTGAGCATAGATTGTCCCGTAATGATTGAGATAAACTTTAAGGGGAGGTAAGGCACATATTACGCGTTTAGAATCACATAGCAATGTGGGGTCGGAAACGTCGTTTTCATGTAGCTGTTAAGGGGTCTTGTACCTTTTAAAAGTGATGAAAATCGAAAAAAGTGCTTGCATGTATATGATTCCATATTTACAGAAATGATTTATCTACATGTAAGGAAATTTGCATATCAATACAGCGGCCTTTTTCTGCTTACATAAATGTCTTAAAGTTTATTAGGAAATATAAATTAATTAACAAATTAAAAGCAATTATTTTCTGTGTAAGATTCACTGTGCGCGGCCTAACACACGTAAAAATAATTTTATAGACTCAATATTTGTTTTACATACACTGTAATAATGCATAATTAAAATGATTTGCATACACGATATTATATAATTTTTTAATTTACAAATGTTTTAATTTGTTAATAAATAAATAAAAATAATTCATTAATATTTTTCTGTATATAGGTATGCAACATCTACGTAATAATAGGTCATTTTATTTTTTATTTTTTTTTTCCGAGCGAATATAGAAAAAAATATTGAGTCTGTAAAATGATTTTTTACGTGTGTTAGGCTGCGCGCAATGAACCAAACACGAAAAATAGTTGATTTTAATTAGAGAATAAATTAATTATTTTTAATTCACTTAGAAAACTTCTGAAGGCATTAATATAAACAGAAAAGGTCACTGTGTTTGAACACAAAATTTCTTACATGTAAATAAACAATTTTTGTAAATACAGGACCGTACACCTAAAAGAAAAATTTTCGATTTTTACCCTATTTAAAGGATGCAATACCCATTAATAATCATATCAGAACAAGTGATGAAATAACTGCAAATATTTTGACTGTTGTTCATCAAAAATCAACGTTTTTTTCACAGAAACACAAGAATAAAATTCATAGCTTAACCCATTTATGCCTAATGTCCCTTTTTTGGGACGGCATTTTCGCTATAAGTCGAAAACGTTATTTATTTTTCTTAACCTTTATTCACGACTATTGATCCTCAACTCCAAAAAATATTTTAACATGACAAAGTAAGATGCTGACATTTCAATTTTTTATACAGGATGATTTTAAAAGAAAGCATCCCTTGTTCAAGAAGTTGATATGTGAAATTTATCTATTATTGCTCATATTACCTAAAATTGAAGAAAGTCTCAAAAATTGTTGGGCACAAAAGGATTAAATGTTTTATCTCGTTTTATCGATGAAGATTTTGAAGACAAGCCCGTTGCAACTTGAAGAAATTAGACGAACCCTTTAACACTTTTCCGAAATTTGAGTTCGAATTTTGTGTTACGGCAAGCCTACGCGAGGATATTTACCTACATGGGTGGTGTCTTGGTCGGAAGGCATTGTAAGGGTTCTAACACGTATTAAATTTACATCTGGAGAAAACCAATCAAAACTCCAGATCCCCTAATAGCACAACAGTCCCCTGTGACTGAAATGCGACCACACAATACTGTCACAATAGAGTTACAAACAGTCGCCGCGACTCCGCAGCAAAGTCACGCCAGAGTCCCTATGTCCTCTCGCTGTGTAGCCGCATTGCGACCGTTCAGAGAAGTCACGATGAGACAGTTTTGCGGCAGCGAAAACATTCGGGGAAAAAGAGTTACCGAAAATATACACCAGATGGCAGCACCAAACTCTCAGGCAAGAAAACGTTGAGGTCCAGAATCGAACCAGGGATCTAATGGTTATTAGCCCAGCATCTTACCGCAACGCTGTGATTACCGTGCTAGGGAACCTTTAAAAGTAAACTGAGGGCTGCAAAAGCTAGTTCTGACGGCTTCTTTTGGAAATTTAAAATTTTTCTGAGAGTATTTTATAAATAAGTTTTATATATAAATATATATATTTATTTTATAAATAATATAAAAAATATCATAATTAATAAATATAAATTAAAAATCTTGGAAATCTCTCTTTTTCCACATAAATTATTTTCAGGAGATAATGTGCTGTTTTATTTAGTTTTCATCCGAAAAAACTAATGATTTATTGAAATTTTTTTATTCGGTTATGAAATAAATTTGTAATGTGCGACATGTGAGGTTTGATATATATTAAGGTATGAGGGATAAGATTTATATTTTTGCTATATTTTGCCTAAAAGGGATTTCATATAAAAATAAATAAAATTAATTGGAAAAACATGCATTAGATAAAATAAATAAAGTATTTTTGACTTAGACCCATAGTTTTATCACAAATATTTAGTAGTGGAACTTTCAAACATACCAGAGACGTATTTAAAGGGGGAGGGGATCTGAAAACTTAAACCAATTATTAAAAAACAGCAATTATGAGACATTTGTATTTACTCTAGTAACAATAAGGTTGAAAATACCGGATAGTCCCTCCCTCCATCCGAAATTTAAACCTTACATACGCTATCGAAACATATATGCCATGGGGATATGAAAGAAATTGTTAATTTTACTCACAGATACTTAGTTTTCACCATTGTGATTAGAACTGTTAACTCTAATATTGTTAAGAATAATATTTTTTTATAAATAATATTGTCTTGTTTAAACGAAATAATTTAAAAGTTAATAAATTAAACTAAATTCCATTACTACATAACTGCGAAGTTTTATTGAATTACTATTTTCGGATTTATTTATTAAATGTTTCACGAAAGAAATTGCCACAAAATATTAGAAAAAATGAGTCTGTTTCCAAAGTCGCAAAAGCGGCCAGTGTGACGTCATTTTGAAGTCCAAAAAAATCAGTAGTCACAAAATAGTCACACAGTGACTTCACAGTGGAGTCAATGAGCGACCAATCACATACTAGTCACATGGTGACTTCACAGTGGAGTTACTGAGCAACCGATCACATACTAGTCACGTGGTGACTTCACAGTGGAGTCACTTAGCGACCGATCACATGCTAGTCACATGGTGATTTCACGGCGACGTCGCCTGGTGACTGGTCACAAATAAACTTCACAGTGACCACACAGTAGAGTCACATCACTCACAAGTCACAATGTGAGTAGTATGTGACAATCCTGTGACAATTGTGATCCTCTGTGACGTCACAGCGACTCTTTTGTGACCATCTGTGCTATTAGGGTCGTTAGACCGACAGCTGCGTCATAAGACCAAAAATGGGATCATCACATTTTAGTCGTCTGTCATGTTCAATATTTTGTCCGCTCGGCCATTGTGAATCACACTTTTCCCAAATTGTTTATTGGCAGGTAAGTGAAAACGCATTTATGATACCACATTCCTATGTAATTCAGATTCTTTTTATGTGTTCTACCTCCCTTCAAGGTTTATATAGTGTACTAATAATTTCTTCAATTTGTGCATGCTAAATTGTATCGAAAATCAGCTGACTTCTTCCAGAATAAAATAAAATAATAAAGTATATATTTATTCTAAAACTAATGCATATTTTGTTTGAATTTAATTAGCAGAAACTATTACTCTCTTTGATTTAAAAAAAAAAAAAAACTTTTAAAAAATGTACAATTTTTTAAAATATTTTATTCGCAGAATAACAAAAATTTAATACACTTCGTCACCCTCTCAAAAATATTTTCTATACTTCTTTCATCGTTCCATGAACTCTATTTTAATAAAACATTCTTAAAGAAATCATTCCAATCGACCAAAACTACTTTGTATACATTGGATTACATTTGATTTCTTTTGAACATTAAATACGGTATTTGTTTCGCCTCGTTGCACCTGATCTTAAAACAAATGAATTGCATTGCATAATTTAATACTTTCGCTGAACGCATGAAGCAATGTTCTTTCTTTTCTCTCATAAATACTTCAAATTTAATTAAAGTTGTGAGGGGTCAAATAAATTGTACTTTTGAGAAGTGATTATTTTTATTTTGCATTTTATTTTTATTTTGTATTTTATTTTTAATTTTATGGATCATATTTTTAGGTACTAGCATAATGTAGCAAAAAGATATAAAGAAAAGTTTAAAAAATAATTATTCTTATGCGTAAAGATAATTGTCTTTTCATTCATTTTCTGTTGTGTCAAATTATGCAGTTGTTATCTGAGCTTCTGAGAGACTGATATACCTGCTTCACAAAAACTCCGTTACTTTTTTAAATAATTAAAAATATAACAAATAATGATTAAAGATAATTGCAGTTTGCGCATTATGATCGGATTTTGTTTTAATGGGAAAAAAGTTGTAGTTAAAAAATATCGATAAACGGCGCTGACATCAGAAATATGAAGTAAGTGTGTTCAGATTAGTCAATAAATTGTTTAGAGGTGCGTTAAATTATTCTTTCATTCCTGTAACATGCTATATTTACAACAAGGAGCTTTATTAGTTAAGCGTTTGTACAATGAATAAGCATAAGGCACAGCAAAATTTGCAATTAGGAAAGAACTAAGGACGAGGATAAATTAGTTCTGAAGTCCTTGTCAGATTCATGGAAGAAACGGGATGTTTGCAGGCTCACCCACGGATAGGAAAATATTCCTTGTCAGACGGGTACGTCACAGTCCTAGAAAATACGTCACGACTGTAGTTGTCGCGGAAGGAAGTGTTGCAGCAGAGACATCCACGAGGAATATTACTGTTCGTGAAGATAAATAGAGATTAAGGTAGCCTGAATCACCAGTTTAATGCACCCTTCAGAACAGAAGACATGCTTTATTTCTGGAAGTCTGTTTCATATCATGTTTGTCAGAAGTATAGTAACTTTCACAAATACAACTTAATTCTTTCTCAAACAGCAATCCGATATTCCTCCGATTTTTTTTTTCGTATTAAAGAATTTTTAATGTTTATCATGGACTTTTGGATCATTTGATACTTATGAAACAAGAAACATAAATCGTGGACAATTAACCATTGCAAAAAACATTCCAGATAATTTTTCTTACTTTTCTCTATTCTGCTGAATAGCAAATGTTAAAATCGTCACTGACGCATTTTTTTAACCCATAGGATGAAGATCGTAATCTTTTAGATCTGCGTTTCGACATATAATTATTTCTGGACATATGACCACTATTTTATTATAATGTAAAAACTGCAAATATAAATTTAAAAGACAAAACATCATATAAGTACCTGTAATGAATATGCGTGCTAATCAGTGTAATGAAAACGTGTTCTTTCGTGGTTTATCAATGGTCGGGACATGTTTTGTTCCTAATGATTTGTCAATACGAAGATGATTTTTAAAATAATTATATTATATTAAGATTTTGATTCCTATTGAATTTTTATCTTTTCCAAACCAAGTATTTCAAGATTATTTCGTTATGTTATCGTGAAATACCCATGCAGGTTAAAAAGAAATATATTTATCTTTGTTGAATACTTAACCCATTTATACCTAGTGTCCCTTTTTTGGGACGGCATTTTCGCTATTAGTCCAAAACGTTATTTATTTTTCCTAGCCTTTATTCATGAGTATTGAGCCTCAACTTTGCAAAATATTTTAACATGACCAAGTAGGATGTTGATATTTCGATTTTTATGCATAATGATTTTAAAAGAAATCATCCCTTGTTCAAGAAGATGACATCAGAAATTTATCTATTATTTCTGTTATCAGTGAAAATCGAAGAAAGTCGCAAAAATATCCAGGCACAAATGGGTTAAATTTTAAAATTGGTGAAACATTGTAGAATTTTTGCAAACCCCCCGTCATTTGTCAATGAAGTAGAACCTTCATTGATTAAAAAGGTATAAATTTCCCCTAGCTCAATTATAATGCAAATAGGGTTCTGGAGTTGTCTGTTATTGCCGTATGTTAATTCGATCAATTACTGGTTGTGCTTTTCAGCCAGTATTTCTTTTAGCAGCCACCTATTGTCATCAGTCAGCACACTCTCGGAATATTGAAAATTATATTTCCAATCTTCCATAATTGCTACAACTTACCACTTAAAGTCTAATATTTTGCATTTACAACACAGACCTTCTGAAAAAGATGAATGACAAAGTAATGCAAATCCTCTGAAATCACTGCCTGCATTTCACACTTGAAAACATTAGAGACACCTGATACACTAAATTATTACATAGTTTCACAAAGGAAGACGTATCAGTGTATCAGAAACTTTTGAGTGAGCTGCATGCGCATATAGTCCACGTCGAGAGAACCTGCAATGTCGGATTTGTCTAGTGAGCTGCCATAGATAAAAATGTAAAAGAAGAATGTCTGTTGAGGCATCAATAAAACAGACTATCTCTGATGAAAACATCAAACGTGGTTAGGTGTACGAGGAGCTTATCATAAATTTTCATGGCAGCTTTTATAAGTGGCACGAGTTGAAGGGTTAGCGAGCGGATTGACCGTAAAGGGTATGCTCCAAAAAATTCGCATTCGGGTTAGTTTTATCCAAAAACTGACACAATCCTTTTGTAAGCTTGTCTATGACTGGTCAGATTATTTAGAGTTATTCTTTTGGCAATACTGAAGAGATCCAACCTCATGAATTTCTGTCGTTGCTTGCTTAAATTTTATTCGCACGTGTAGTATTTGTAATTTTGCAGCTTTTTGAATTACTTTTCTCTGCTCAGCGGATTTTCGGGTGTCTTCTTTTGCACCTTTTTGCATCATTATGTTAATTAGAATAAGAAACACAAAATATTTATTAGTTATATTTTCTACCTTGCTTTACTTAAAGATGTTTATTCGGCTATAGAAAACAGCAATAAAAATTAAATTTTACACAGTAAACATCTTTTTTGACATTATATTGTCAGAGAATATTATTTTGCTATTCGCAAAGTTAAAGTCGGAATGATCGCTAAAGTTTTAAATCGATATTGTTTGTTTTCAAACACAAGGAGCATGTATGTAATGATGAAAATATGTCTTTCGAGGCATTCCAAAATTTCCAGATCTTCAAAGTCGATATTCGCCATGCTTAAGTTCAACCCGAATAGTACAGAAAATGGGGGTGATATGGCTTTGCTAAGCCCTGGCTGAACTTCATTGAGCATGCGTTAGCAATATTTCGGATATTAATCCTCCGAATCTAGCAGATCAGGTTTCGCATGATAGATCATGGTCAGATCTGTTGCTAATCCTCATAGAGATATGAATACAAGGAGGCAGCATTAACTATCTAATAGTGAAGGCGAAACTGTAACTGATCCTCCATATTCCTTAGATAACATTGCAATATTACTGCCTTATTCTATGGTGACAGTTCTAATTTTACAGAAGTAATGTCAAAAAAGTTGGCGCCTAGAATAATTACGTATTTGACATAACTGTAAAACATCAACTGCAGAATTTTGAGATTTTGTATTTAGAACTATTGTAGCAGATAATTGTGCATCTTTACTTTTTTTAATATGAAAACGGACGGTGGATGGCTTGGACGAAATTAAGTAACTGTGTTGATCCAGTAACTGTGTGATCCGGAATATATAGTTGTTCCGCCATGCTTGGATCCAATTGCGGAACAACTATATCGTCAGCATTTCTAATCGTCCAATGCTGAAGATAACTAATGCTATCCCCTTGTATTCATACTTCGATGTTAATTCCTGTGTTAGGGCTTGTGAATATTATTCTTCAACTAACCCTTCATGTAGCCTGTGGTGACGAGCTAGCACAAGCGTTAAAGTTTGGTGAATAAAGCCATAAAGAAGCCAATGCTGTACACTGTTTGGATGATACTTATAGGAGCAGTCATTTTTTAGTGCTTCTTTTGAAATTTGAGAGAGAAAAGTCTTCTCAAGAAGCTTGTTCGTCACGGACATAAGAAAAATCGGGAGTCTTGGTCCGATAGGAGAGTTAATGAGTAAATGAGAACTAGGCATAAACTTCCGATTTCTCCATAGCATAGCTCACAATTATTGCCCAATTAATACAGCACGAAACCCATGGAATGTAATCATTAATACGCAGTTATTATTTACCTTATAATTAATGCTGTTTTGGGAAACGTTTAAAAATTAACCTGTGCTCTTATACATAAATAAAAATACCGTTTAATATTTCGAATCTGATACTCTCTGCATTTAAATTAATATCTAGTTAATTTAGAAACCTTTATTGGTATTTGTATTCGAGAGGATATATGTTAGTCCATAGGAACAATGATAAAGTAAATTACTTCGCTCTTGTGTTTTGACTTTGCTAATCGCAATGATTTATCCGTACTGATTTCCCAAGGGTATTAGAAAGAACCGAAGTACTAACAAATGCCGCTGTTTCCCCTCAGAATTATTCGATATCAATCTTTAGTACTTCTTTTTTTATATATTATCGGAGAAAAGTAGATTGTAGTACACGAAAAAAAGACAGAACATTTCTGTGATCATAATTTTTACATTGCACATATTAACAGTATATATATATATATATATATATATATATATATTTGGTAGCAAGTATTTTACTGTCGTTGTTTTGTTGTTCTCATTTAAATTATATTTTCGCCTTTTTTTTAATAGGATCCCGAAGACCAAACGCTATTCTTATATATTTAGTGAGAAATTTCGATGAAACCAGCATAAATCGTAACAACTCCACATTCAGATTATTGTAACATGTGTTTAAAGGGTTCTAGAGAGAAAGCATGTCTAATAATCATTTTAAAAGCCATAATATATTTTAAACTTAAAACTTTAAAAATATACAGTTACTACGTAGAATTAAAGTGGAAGTATGTTATTATACAAAACATCTGGATAGCTAAAATATTAATTCTTTTTATATTGCTGTAGTGAATGTTTCTTTCGTCATTGCGATTTCCAGTAATTTTTTTTTTTTTAAATCCTTCCAACAGTTCATATATTCGCTTATTTATATATATATACATATACATATATATATATATATATATATATATATATATATATATATATATATATATATATATATTATGAGAAAAAATTTTCTTGGAATCTTACTATATCGGATGTCCCAAATGATTTAAGTAATTTGATAAAATAAAAAAACTGACTAAGAAAACGCAATATAATGTTGTATTTTATAATTATTCGTCTTTATGAGCTTTATTTTTTGTGTACACTTGGATCTATAATCATGCATGTCTGTCGATTATAGATTAACTTAATGTTAAATGTAAAACTAATTAATTGCCCATGATAAAGCAATAAATCACACTTAAAATACATTAAGCGAACAGGCTTCAAACGAATTAAACGCATTTTAAACTTATCCTGATTAATGAACGTTTAGTTTAATTTGCCATTTCCACGAGCAATTCTCGTTTGATGTGGCATTAACAGATGCAATTTAGAACATATTCAGCGATTATATCTTATTTAGATAAATATATATATTTTTTTAATTCTTGATTTTCATTAAGATATTCATAATAATGAATAACTTGGTTCTTATGCTCTGAATACCTATTACGAGGGAGTTTACACTACATTATTTCATCATTAAATGCTAAATTTCATACTTCTAAGAAAAATGTAACCTTTATCAGAAAGTTTATTACTGACAGTTAAATTATATTTTAAATTAACTGGGCTGAAAATTTTTAGTCAATTCCATCCTAATTATGCGTTTTGAAATTTATGAAATTAAAAAAAAATATTGTAGAAAATTGTAGAAATAAATACTATGGAGTGAATGCACCGATCTATATGAATTTGATTTTATCAAATACAACTTTTTATAGAACTAATACAACATACGAAAAAATATTCTTACATAACAGAATTATGAGGGATTTTGTAGTTATAGGAAACATAAAAATCGGTTACTTGCAACAAAAATAAAATGCTGATAATTTATTACACAAGAAAACGTAAGAATTTTTACATATAGAATATATTTAGCAAGTGTCTTTAAATTTTTCTCATTATCTTTTCAGTTCTCCATTCAGTTGTTTAAATGGCTCTTGCCAAACTTTAATACGTACCTTTCATTTCTCATAAATAACAAGAGAATATTTGTTCTTCTTAATTAATGCATTAGTACAATTTAAAGTTTGCTAAATTCCTTTAAATTCATTCAATTTTTATGAGTGTGTAAAAAATATACAATTAGTTTTCAATTTTAATTTGGGAGCTAGAGCGTGTATATCGCTTTTTCACCAGCAGAGTAACTCTGCACAAGAAGCTCAAAAAATTTCGTACAATTTGCCATGCATTCAAAATATTTCATGAATGTAATGTGTAATGAAAGTAATCCGAAGTATAAAGAAAAAAAAAATCTAATGAAAAAATTGTACAATTCTGAATTTATTCCTGTTTGATACTATTTTTAACTCCTTTTAGTTCTGTAGTAGAATCATAATGCGAATTGTTAAAAACATTAAAATTTCTATTTATATACATATTTGGCTTAATTTTATTCCTATCCGAGAAAGTGGTTTTTACAAAGTACTGTGTTATCCAATTTAATGGACTCATTTAAACTAAAATCATAATTGATCGTTTTAACAATATTTCAACAAAATTTATTTGGATTGCTATAATTTTATTTTATAGAGCGAAACTAAATGAATTAAGTATGGTGGTAAACAGTACTGAAATTACAAAGTGTTTGATATAAAGCAATAGTGTTCCATTTCTATTTATAGAATGTATTTATTGTAGAAATAGCTTTCGCGTTTCAATTTTTGCAGAACGAGTCTAATACTTTTGACCAATACTATGCATATAGCACAAGAATAAGTATAGCATGAATTCGTATACTCAATTCTCATCTTTTCAAGAGAAACGGTCTCTAGGTAAAATGATTAAGAGCGTCAACGGTGTGAAACAATAGTTCATTCCAAATAATACACTTTTGCCTACGATAAAGTATCCTGCAATTTATTCGGTGATTAATGGCAACTAGGAGAGCCGTCCGCCAGACAACTTTGATCTTACGTTTTGTTTCCTGTACTCGTTAATCTTTTCTTCCAAAGAAAAATAATAACGATAGGCAGCTCGCAGTTATAACATTACGTACAATTTAATATTCTTTCTCTACCGAGTTAGCAACGCAGGATAAAAGATTATCACAAAAAGTTCCGAAATTATGTTCTTCACTTATATATTTTGTACAGTAGTACGTTAATGGCACCAGGAGATTCTCATTAAATTGAATTAAAATTATATGCAATTTCGAAAATAGAAAAATCTTATTTTGATTTTAAAGAAAATACCCGTAGATTTCTGTTTTCTTTTAATCAGAAATTTAACGATATAACACTGGTTAATACATTTTTGTTTTTCAAATTCATTACTTCAAAAATTACATTATCAATGGTTATTAAACTTATAAAAGCATTTTAATGTGTTCCAAATTATGTTACAGTCGCGTAAGATTTTTTTTTTGTCAATAAGTAAAAATGGTTTAACATCCGCCCCAAAATAATTTTGTAAAAACTTTTTTTTTCTTCAATTTAAACATTATGTAATTGACGGTTGTGAAATATGATTTAATTGATTTTTACAAAGTGGTTTCCAACTTTCATTTTTCTATGAAACCTATTTCAGGAATCGTAATAGTCCTTATTTTGCAAAAATTCCAAACTTTTGCAAAACTGTCCTAAAACGTCTTACTGTTTGAGGTATCGACAGAACTTCGTTTCGTACTTTATAAAAAAAATGAGTGCTTTTAAAATATTATACTACTTTAGTACAATATTTTATAAGCTCGGAATTTTAGCAAATACAGAACTTGTACGAACCTTGCTCCCCCCCCCCCCTCAAAAAAATAAATAAATAAAATAAATAAAAATGTAAGGGTTTGTATGACATTGGAGCAAGCATAACTTGTGAAATTTCAAAAGGGAAGTATGTGAAACATTAGTGTATCCCATTATTTTAACTTCTTTCGTTTGCAAGTACCACGTTTTCAAAAATGTAGACATAGAATTGGTCCAGTATTTGAATGTCCTTTTTAGAGCTATATAAAAAGAAATTTAACGTATGCTTCCTTGATCGTTCAGATACTGAGCATATCGATATACTTGGGAGTCAATTGTTTTACTTTTTTTTTCAATAGACTTTACAGCAATAACTTTTAGTAGTAATATAGAGAATCGTTAAGCAAGTGAAAAAAAATATTATGTATACCGGAAATTAATGTAATTTTTTTATTAGGTCAATACTTTGCTTAGCCCAAACCACTAAAGTCACAATTGTCCTCGAAATACGGAATGGACACAGGTACCTGACTAATACTGCTATTCGGCGTGATCTCGGCATCCCTTCCTTTAGAGAAGTTCTCCATCAGGTGGATGAAAATTTCTTCAATCTCAGTAACGTTCCGAACGAACTATTTGCTGAGCTGCCATATTATGTTTTCCGAGAAGAATCAAACTGTAAAAGATCCAAAGCATTCTTACATTTGGATACCGACTAGGAATTTTGCATACATTATTCAACTATTTTTTGTGTATTTAATTTCTAAAATTTGTTCATCTCCAATCATTTATACTTTTATGTCATTTTTTATCTATGTACATATTGCTTATTTATTAATTATATTGTAAAAAAAAAATGAAACAAAATGTTTTTCTTCACGTGAGCACGCATCACATGGAGGCCTTATTTATTTAATGCTTGGAAAGAAAAACAGGATTGTAATCAAGAAACTAGAAATGTAGCCTTCAAAGGCCTAGGTGTTCCCTAGAATAAAATTTTTTCATGTCATGTCAACTACTGAAGCTAATAATATAAAATTTAGCACGTATGGGCGACATTTTGCGTAGGTACTAGATTTTAGAGCATTTTACAAAAATCGTAAATTACGGGGGAAAAGAGATCCAAAACCTTTTTTCAACGCATATCCTGCATGATTTCAAAAAAGAAAAGATACATCCATAAATGTTTGCTACAAAATACAACACTCACGATAAATATTTTTCAGAACGTTCCGAATATGGCCCTGAAAGGTGGGTAGACGTTGCAAAAGGTGAAGTGGGAATATTTTTCTTGAAAGAAAGAAAAACTACTATCTATAAAATTATCGCTTAAAATTTTAATAAATATGAGTCCCATGCTTTGCATACCTTGTTTCTAATTCAATAGTTGTTGAAAATTTATATGTTTGAATTTTATGTAAGAAACGGAAATTACTTTAGGATACACCTAATATATTTATCCTGACGTTCTTCCGTGATAGTTGTTAATAAAATGAAAATTTTATTTACTACTGTGAAAAAAAACAATGCTTACTACTTCTGTCATTTGTTTACTACAGCATTACACTTAGTTAACGTTATTTTATCTTAAACATAAATTCCGCTGCTCGACCATGACACTAACTCATTCATTTTTGCGAGAGAGAAACTGCATTAAATCTTTACATTATATTAACTTTTCACAAAACTAGCCACCAGTAATGTCTACCAGAGGAATTTCAAGTGCACACGGATTTCTGTCGTAAATTACGAAACGGTGTCACGAAAACTTGTGAGCTAAATAAGTTGACAAGTGCGGCATGAAAAAAAAGGGAAACTTAATTATCAAAGAACATTTAACTAAGTGAAATGTCACCCTGAAGGTTATTTTTCATTTTAAAGGGGTCATAAATAAATAAATACATTTCTTTTTTTGTGTTGGAGAGAGAAATATAATTTTTAAAAAATAATAAACGATATTAAGTACAGTATTTTTGTACAAATATAAGAAAAAAAATTACATTAAAAGTTTATATTTTTGCTTTTAATGATTTACTTACTTATCTAAAATCTTACATTTATAGTATTTTTATTCATTTAATGAGATTTGTGTTAATAGTATAAATATAATCTCATTTGATCTGATAAATATTAATAATTTATTCTGAGCTCATTAATATTAATAAACAAAATCAGATTATTTGCTTTTTTGCATACTTATGAAGGAAAAATATTGCTTTGCTCATCAATTCATAAAATATTTTATTGTATTTTGTATCACACACATATATATATATATACAGGGTGTCCAGCCTTAATGTGACGCAATAGCTAATTCCGAACCGTTCGGTTTAGATGTGCACTTCCAATTTGAAAAATGTTTTAAAAAAGGTAAATAATGTTTTTACAACTTTTCGAACCAAAAAAACCATTTAGAAAAAAATTACAAAAATTAAATTTTTATACGATCCCCAGGTCCTATCACTTCTATTTAGGAAAAGATGCAGTACACAGAAACAAAGTAAACACAAAATGTTTCATTTTATTACGATAAAAACTGACCGAGTTATGGAACTTTGAAAATCATACATTTCATCCATTTTCTCGGCCATTTTCAAGACGGTCCTTACCAGCTTCTTGAATATGGCCCAGAAAATGGATGATAATTCACTTTTAAACGCATTACACAAAAACAATGTCAAAGAGTAGTTAATTTCATGTCTAATTTTAACATTATCATTTAGTTATCATAGGAACAGTATCCATTCTTTACTTAATTTGTTAAATGTGACAATCAAACGAAAATGGAAGTAATTTTTAAAGCTCTTAACTTTTGGAAAATAAAAATACATGAATATGAAACAATTAAAACATTAACCTTTAAAAATACTCAAAAACACTATATTTTTTAAAAATTAGGTAAAATTCAAAAAAAGGGTCCTCGTAAAAGAAATGAATATTTTTCGTACTTGTGTAATTCGATTCAATTCTAATGATCTGAAAATTAAAAAATTGCAAAATGATTCAACTCGTGATGTCATGAATACAAACTCTCTAAGATGGAGTAGTTTTGGTTAAGTCATAGCTACCCGACGATTATCTGCCTAAGGGAAAAAACGAAATGCCTGGGTCGGATGACTTTTTAAAGCTGTTCCGAGCAGTTTTCATGCTACATCTGGAGAAAACTGCCCAAAACTCCGTTTAATCGGTGTCGCGCGGTAGGCCAGAACTCAGAACTTTCACACTTCATCTAAATACCAATTCTGAGATTATTACAACAAGATGATACAAAAGTGGGCTCCTAATGCAATTTTAAACTCGTTTCATGAAACTAGTAGATTACAACCTATGATTTTTATTTTATAAATAAGTAATTTAGCATCATTCATTTAACACAAATGCAGTAACAACAGACTTTATTGCTGCAACTTAAGTTACTGAATTGAACATTCAAAGGGAAATTGAAATCATTTCTAGAGTTTTCGGTTTTGTAAAATGAAAATACATAAATATGAAATAAACGGAAATAAATAAGCACATCGGAATAACTTATCTCGAAAGATTCAGAAATGCCACGAAAAGTACAATTAATTTCACCTTGTATTTTGCATTCTTTGCAAGTGTTTTTGTTTTGCTCATAATCACAATATCAAAGTCGTACATGATATATAGCCTAAGATCTTGTTTGACTTATTTTTGATTGTCATTTGATATTCTAGACTTTTAACTCTCTGGTGATTATTGGACCATTTCCGGATGCACATAAGTAATAATCAATTCCCATCAGGGCTGGATTTAAAACAAGTCTTATTTCCATGCCTAATCTATAGAAAATGGCTGCATTTAGTACTGCGAAATATTTCATTTTGCCGAGGTGGCAAATATCCCAGCTGTTCCAAAATTGAACTTTACAATATTTTGAAAAACCGTATAACCTGCGGAACAGCATATATATCTACGACAATTTTCTGTGATTTGGGGACTCACGCTTAGGTGTAACTGATCATAAATTCCCAGATCCAAATTCCATTAAGTTTGACGATAAAACAATGCTTGTTATTTTTACTTTGCTAAAACATCTAAAAATGCGTATAAAAATAATAAATAAATAAAAACACAATTACAAATTTAAAAAAAAAATCTACAATGCGTTAACATTAGTGCTTTTTTAACATGTGATTTTCTGAACATTTACATATGTTTTTTTTTTTTTTTTCTGTCACGTGTTTATCTGAATTCAAAACAACTTTGATAAATCCCCAATAATTTGGTTTTCACGCTCTTTCAGACTAAATATTTTGTTTAATTAACAAACAATTTCACTGAATACCAAGTTCATTTAACCAAATATCAACGAAAATAATATTTATTAAATAAAATATTTCTTTGAATAAGCAAAAGTTTTGTTTCATTTTTATATTTATCAATGAAAGTTTCGTTAATTCAGCAAAAGTATTCGAATTAAAATATCTGAATGCTTATAACAAAGCATTTTTAGGAAAATTAATAGTTCGTTCGAAATTACGTCTAGATGGTTCCAATTTTGCATATCCTTGAAACACCTTTTATTCGGAGTACAACTTAATAACCAAGCATTTACCGATCGTAACCGTTTACTTAAGACCAAACGTAATCTAGAACATTCCAAGTGAATTTCGCTTAACGAAGACCTCTTTTCCCTGGCGTGCCTGAGGCTTCACCTAATAAAGCAAGAAATATCTCACCAGGACGATTTTCTCCAAATTCATTTTTGGGCTATATCCCCCGTTGCCAGTTCACGGCGTATATTTTAAGTAAAATTGAATCAATTGCGAGTATGATTGGATGTGCGCCATTTTCCACAAACCGCACGCAGAAATATTTCTGTTTTAACGGGCATCAAAGGAGAGGAACAAGATTTATGTCTGAATTACCTCGTTGTCATCGCCCGTGCGCGGAATAAACAGCATTGTGTCATATTTGAGCAAGGTTGTTTGAATGCACTCCAATCCAACTAATTAATAATTCAGCAAGCGGCCGCCCGAATGCAATTTATTTCCTTGTTTGAGCGACAAACTGTAATCCATTATCGCAAGAGTTATTGCTGTTGATGGTATTGTTGGAAAAGGGTAGAGTTTTGGAAGCAAAATGTTCGGTAATTTGTCTCAAAATGCAAAAATTCGGTAAACTGGTTTGAGAATCTAGAGACATAGAGTAATCTAGAACATTCCAAGTGAATTTCGCTTAACGAAGACCTCTTTTCCCTGGCGTGCCTGAGGCTTCACCTAATAAAGCAAGAAATATCTCACCAGTAATCTAGAACATTCCAAGTGAATTTCGCTTAACGAAGACCTCTTTTCAAAGCAAGAAATATCTCACCAGTAATCTAGAACATTCCAAGTGAATTTCGCTTAACGAAGACCTCTTTTCCCTGGCGTGCCTGAGGCTTCACCTAATAAAGCAAGAAATATCTCACCAGGACGATTTTCTCCAAATTCATTTTTGGGCTATATCCCCCGTTGCCAGTTCACGGCGTATATTTTAAGTAAAATTGAATTAATTGCGAGTATGATTGGATGTGCGCCATTTTCCACAAACCGCACGCAGAAATATTTCTGTTTTAACGGGCATCAAAGGAGAGGAACAAGATTTATGTCTGAATTACCTCGTTGTCATCGCCCGTGCGCGGAATAAACAGCATTGTGTCATATTTGAGCAAGGTTGTTTGAATGCACTCCAATCCAACTAATTAATAATTCAGCAAGCGGCCGCCCGAATGCAATTTATTTCCTTGTTTGAGCGACAAACTGTAATCCATTATCGCAAGAGTTATTGCTGTTGATGGTATTGTTGGAAAAGGGTAGAGTTTTGGAAGCAAAATGTTCGGTAATTTGTCTCAAAATGCAAAAATTCGGTAAACTGGTTTGAGACAGCAATTCCTAAGCTCAAATAATAATGTACCTTTATTTTTTGAAGAAAATATTTTATATGTACTATTTACTAATTCGTTAATCTCTTCATCATTCTGTGAATCCTTTGCTTCTCCTCAAATATGAGTACCATATTGCTATTTTTATTGTTTGTAAAATGTTACTACTGTGTTGACGTATATAAATTTTATAGACTATTTTTTTCATTGTTGAAAGCACATTTCATATTACTTTTTTTTAGGCGCAGCATATTTTTTCAGCTTTTAAGATGAACTTTGAATTTTTTATATGTTTTAATACATTTTACATTAATAAATTAATTAATGAGTTAATTTACCTTTCCATTGACTAGTACAATATTGAAATTAGTGTTAAACGAAGTTAGAAATGCTGTGCATTTTTAAATGATGAGTATTAATCTAGAAATGAAGTACAGTAAAAAAATATGCAGTTGCAATACTTACATGTAACTTGTGATATCGCAAAAACTGTTAATAGCGCATACATATGCAAATGAAAAGTATTAAAAATTAACCCTCCACTGGAGAGATTTAATATTTTGATGAATTTGGTCAATTTTGATCAATTTGGTCCAATTTTGATATCATTTGGTATAAAAAAAAAGTTTACTTTATTTTACAGCCGCGGTAATGAGATTAACACTGTTAAAAAACTTATATTGTTATCTTAAAATACTGTAAAACTTGGTCGGACCATTATATACCAATTTATATATTCTCACGTGAATAAAAGCTCACGCACTATATAATTTCGTGTAAAGTTCACATAACACAAAAAATCGACAATGCACGAACATTAGTGCTTTTTAAACATGTGTTTTTTTGAACATTTGCATGTGTTTTTTTCTGTCACGTATTTCTTCGAATTCAAAACAGCTTTGCTAAATTAACAATGACTTGGTTTTCATAATCTTTCAGACTAAATATTTTGTTGAATTAACAGACTATTTAAGTGAAAAACAAGTTCATTGAACCAAAAGTCTAAGAAAAAAAGATATTCAAAGAAGTAGTTTATTTAATAAATAAGTAAAAGTTTTGTCTAATTGAAATATTTATCAATGAATGTTTCGTTAATTCAACAAAAGTGTTCGAATTAAAATACTATTTAACAAAGCATTTTTAGAAAAAAAAATCTAGAGTGACTCCACTCGACTTTCCGAACAATTACGATTAAGATCATCACCAAGCATTTAAATAAATTTTAATCGATGGATAATTCAAACATATATACCAAACTGAAGCTCAATCGAATGCACCATTTAAACGCTAGCTCAATTTCAAGAATTTCTCCCCTTAGGCCATAATGTAAAAGAAATCCTTGTGGTAGTCCTGTAGAAAAACTGTAAGCCCTATACCCACGAAAATCAATACCGGTTTTGCGACGGTGGTTTATAACATATATACCCAATTTGAGCTTAATCGAATGCCCCTTTTAGGAACTATCGTGTTTACTCACATACACACAAACACACACATACATGCATACATCTCGTAAAAATAGCATAAACGAATTTAGAAGACCTCAAAACGTGTAAATGCATCAGAATCTCGAAGTCCAATTTTTTCATGATTACAATACGTTCCTTACATGGTATAAGTTAGGAAAGTAATAACAGTTCGTCCAAAATTACGTCTGGATAGTTCAGATTTTACTTATCCTAGAAACACATTTTATTTGGAATACAACTTAATAACCAAGCATTTACCGATCGCAGCCGTTTACTTACCACCTTACTATTCTTACCACCAATCTAGAACATTGCACGTGAATTTCTCTTAACGTAGACTGCTTTTCCCTGAAGTATTTGAAGCTTCACCTAATAAAGGAAGAAATATCTCATCAGGACGATTTTCTCCAAACTCATTTTTGGGCTATATCCCCCTTTGCCAGTTCACGGTGTATATTTAAGTAAAAGTGAAGTAATTGCGAGTATGATTGGATGTGCGCCATTTTCCACAAACCGCACGCAGGAATATTTCTGTTTTAACGAGCATCATGGGGAGGCACAAGATTTATTTCTGAATTACCTCGTTGTCATCGCCCGTGCGCGGAATAAACAGCATTGTGTCATATTTGAGCAAGGTTGTTTGAATGCACTCCAATCCAACTAATTAATAATTCAGCAAGCAGCGGCGGTACGAATGCAATTTATTTCCTTGTTTGAGCGACAAACTGTAATCCATTATCGCACGAGTTATTGCTGTTGATGGTATTGTTGGTAAAGGATAAAGTTTTGGAAGCAAAATGCTCGGTAATTTGTCTCAAAATGCAAAATTTCGGTAAAGTGGTTTGAGAGAGTAATTCCAAAGCTCAATTAATATCGTACCTTTATTTTTCGAAGAAGACTTCTCATATTTGCTCTTTAACGATTTGTCAATCTCTTATTCATATGCTTTTGCTCAAATATAAGTAACATACTAGTATTTTTATATTTTTCAAAATGTTAATACTGCGTTGAGATATATATAATTTCATAGATTTGTTTTCATATTTGAAAGTGAATTTCGTATTTTCTTTTCTTTTAGAAGCAGTGAGATTTTGGCAGCGTTTATGGTAAATCTTGTATTTTTGATATCTTTTAATACAGTGTTAATTTATCTTTTCGTTGTCTATAACATTAAGAAAGATAATGTTAAACGAAGTTAGAAATGCTGTAAATTTTTAAAGGATAAGTATTAATCTAAACATGAATTTCAGTAATTACTGCAAACAAATGTTAATACCGCATAAATATCCAAAGTACAAAGATTAAAAAGTAATACTCCACTGATGATATGTAATCTTTTGATGATTATATCATTAATAAGGTTAATATTGTTACAAAATTTATATTGCTATCTTAAAATACTGTAAAACTTGGTTGGACCATTATAAAACAATTTATTAAATGAAATGAAATTCTCACGTGAATAAAAGCACACGCACTTTATAATTTATTACTCGTCATTTCATCAAATTATATCGAGATACTGGAAACGATAAATTACGTTCATTGAATGATTGCAAATTCTGAACGGCAAAAATAAATTTTAGACCATAAATCAATGTAGTAGCAACACTTTCTGAAAGTGCTTATAATTTTATCGTACTTCTGAAATTGAGTTTAAAAAATGGTCAAAAAATGATTGAATACTAGCAAAGTGATTAGCTTATTATTGCTGTAACATTTGCCTTTCATGATAAAACAAGGAGTAAACAGGTTAAATCCAGGTTCTATAGATGATTCATTCGATAACACGGACTTTCCCCTTTTGCATACTTATTTATGGTCTGTAAACCCTTTTAAAGTTTTTCAAATTTCCAAGACACTTAGAAGGAACTTTACAAATTTGCATTTCAAATAAATTCAAATGAATGTCATACTGAAAAAACAAGAAAATTGAGATATAGGAACAAAAAAGAAACAAACTCATACTGTTATTGCTATAAAGATTGTAGTTTATTGTTCTCTATTTTTAATGAGCAGATATTGTCCACTGTTAAGAGAGAATACATTTAATGTTTGTGGCGATGAAAAATTGAGTACAGATAGGAACATCAGTCAAAGTAGATTTATCAAAAGCACCAGTTGCAGAAGGAAGTTAACATGAGGACGGTCGCAGTCTTCGAACATTTTATGACTTAAAAACATTTGTTATCAACCAGTTAAGCCGGAACGTTGAGATGGGCGGATATGATTCTTTCTCCAGGCGCTTAAGGATTGCTCAGGAAGACACGTTCTCTGACTTCTTGCAGTTGTCGCACTTATTCCAGAAACAGCTATCGCCGATATTTTTATAGCTAGACAGTGCTACATCTGTGGATATCTGTAAGAACGTACTTGCATCCAAACGAGATGGTCAGGGAAATCGTTGTTAGATGAAGTAAAAGTTGAATTACTTGCAGTTTATTAGGCTGAAATTGTTCTTTGAAATTGTTCCAGAAAAAAGGCTGAAAATTGAAGATATTCTTCATCTTGATTTATGAGACGTTGCGATGGAAGTGATGACTCTTGCGTGAGACACTCATGAATTATTTATGAAGAAACTTTCGTTGAATTGTCTACAGTTGATCTCGATGATCGGATTGGAAAACGATCGTTGCTGAGATTTTAAACGCAAGCCAGCACTGCATCTATACATATTTGTAAGAATATCTCAGCATTGTAACGAGGCGATGTCGGTAAAATGTTCTCAATTAAAGCTGAATCCTGTTTGGCAGAAATCGTTCTTTGACACTGCCGGATGAAAACACTGAAATTAGAGCATGATATCTCAGGTGTTTTGAAGCTCACTTCAATCTAGATGATCTTTCCAGTTCGATGCTTGTTGAATTTTGATTCATCGTGAATTCTGATTTTTTTTTCAGTTTAGATGATTAATAAATGCGCTTCCGCGACATAAGATCGTTCCTAATCAGACTGTTGCACTTAAGATGAAAATATTGCAATTCGTTTTTGATTGAATAAGTATATTGCATGCAACTGGTATTGTAGTTTAGTGATGAAATATTGTAGTTATTGAGGAGGAAGTCCGCAGAGATTCAGTCCGTGGTGAGTCGGATGTTGCTAGGAGGTGAAGTGATTGCATTGGGACTATTGAGCATTAAAAGTGGTTAGTTATAAAAGGTGTCTGTAATAGGGTAAGTGTTTTACTCTGAGGGGTCTGGGTAGTTTGGGTGGTTCTGGGACTGGTCGGATGAGGGAGAGGTGGGAGAAAAATTTACGCATGGGTCTGAATTTCTTTTTACGAATTTTAATATTGGGAATGACGGGGGCTGAGGGAATTGGGGACAGACATGGTGAGTATGCGAGTTTCTATAGATGATACGAGTGGTGATACGAGTGATGAAGGCAAGGATGGTAAAAATGAGGGGGAAGGAGGTGATGGTATGAATGTAGATGATGATAATATTGGTGAGACTGTTGGAGATGGAACTGGTGAGGATGGTGGTATGACTTTAAAGTGTGGTGAAGATGTGATTGGTGTTGCGTGATCTGTGTTTGCTGTGGTGTACGATGATATTGAATGTGTGTCACTATTGGATGGTGTTGGACTTACTCCTCTCGACTCCTCCCCCGTTACCACTGGCCCACCCGACACGAAAGCAGGAAAAACATAACAGAACAAGAACTTCCTTACAAAGAAGTGCAATACAAAAAAAGCCACAAGAGCAGCAAAGAACAGCAAAAGCGCCATACTTCGAAGAAGGTCTAATAGAGACTGAATTCATTTGTTGAAATTTTATTACTTTATATTGTTGGAAACAATACCTGAATTTGAAACCTGGAGTTTGATTGTTGCATTATTTTCTTCTGCATTATTAATGTAACAATGAAAAAATAAGTTAATGGAATAATAAATAGCATTTATATGCTATACTGCAATTTTTTAAGAAATCGAACCGTCTTAATGCCCTACGAAATATCCTAAAAGCTTGTTCTGGAATCCTCATTCTTATAAACAACAATTTCAATCTCGTGCTCACACGTTACTATGTTTTCTTCCCTATTCCAATATTCAAATATTAAAAATGTACTTCTAAGTGTAAGGAAGTAAAAAAGACACTTCAGTTTTAGGGCGGGTCCGAACTCGTCTGGCACGTGATATGCAAAAGGTTGGCTACCCCTGGTTTAAACAAAGTTGGTGAGGGGCTATACAATATCAATAATATCAAACGTATTATGTATGCAATCATTGTTTTCTTTAGTATTTTGTATGCGACCCATGAAACGTGATCATCTAATGGGATTTTTTTTCCTTTCGAGAGCTATTGAAAAATAATTTAAGTCAGCGTATATGAAGTATATGCTTATTTTCATATCTCTGACACTTTAAAAAAACTCAAATTTTGTACATCACTTCATTGATGTATGGGGGCACATTTTACTAACTGGGAATTCTTTTACTTGGGGGCTGTATAAATTTTAAATTCTTGCTTATTTAGATTTAATCGCCAGAAATTTTAATCGTTATTATAAAACTCTGCTTTTTTACGTGACTTTGGAATTAATGGTACCTGTTTATGATCAATAGTTAAGGAATAAAAGCCTATGTTAGCGTTTTTGGAATACCCTGTATAAAGAATCTTCATACTTTCACAGATGTACTGGTTTAAACATATTTTTTGGGGTCTATATTTGCATGCAGTGCCCAAGTCACGGACCCCAAGTGCCGATACCATAATAAGAGCCTGGTTAATAAATATTCTATTTTTAAAAAAATTTCTTACTTAACGACTTGTTATTATGTAAACTATTATTCTGTTTAATTTGTTCACATCTATTAACCGAATGGCGAAAGACCGAAGACCGAATGTCGAAAATTCCTCCTTCATTACCATTATTAATATTTCACTAGCTGCATACCCGTTCTCGCACGGTAAGTTACTCACAAGTAAAGAACATTTTCCTTACACGTATAATTCGAATTAAACCCAGTGATGCGGAATATAAAAAAGTGAAAAATTATTTAAATCGTGATAAAACGTTGACGTCATGATTGCAAATCTGAGATGACTGCAACATGATGCCATAAAAACTATGTCTATTTCACTGGCGATAAAAAAAGTAGCAATTTCTCTTGGATGACCTTGCCCAGGCTTTTTCTCGATGGATCCAGTATCATATCCGGTTATATAACAATCATGTGCACAGTAAATGGACCATAATTTGGCTTATTTTAAATTATCGTGTAAGATAATTTTGTGTATTTACGAAAAAAAAAGTCAAATTATGCGTGTTTTTATTCATTACAATTTTCTGATTCTGGAAGTTTGGATAATTAATCCTTAAGTAATGTCAACATTTATGCAATGTTCGGCGAAATAAATTCAGCGATTTATAATAAAGCAGATTTTTGTCATGAATAGCAACAAAAAAGCATGGATGAATGCAACAAAATACAACAAAAAATGAATTGTATAACATGTGACAAGACGAAATTTTGTATTGAACAAGGAAGATGTTGTTTCCTCATAGAACAAATTAACACGAGGAACAAATTTAAAGTCAATTCAATTAAAGACGAAAAGGTTTAAATTAATACAACGTACCATAAAGCGAATTTATTGAAGTAACAACAATAAAGAAAAGTCACTCAAGGCACATCAATCATGGGAATGCATAACCATGAACAAGGAGATAGACCCATGATACAATAGAACAAGTTCATGCGAGATTCAACGATTAAGTTGTTGCAAATAAGCAAGTTCACCAAAGACACAAAAAACGAAGGTATCTAGGAAATTAAGCAAATTTCAATGTTTGTTAAAATCAGCATTAATTATTATGATATTTAAAAAAAAGAACAGTGTCAGAGTTTATTAAACAGTAAAACATTTTTTAACAAATAAAAAAAAACTCCATTAATGGCCGGTTTAATAATTTTGATTATCCAATGTCGGTTTCTATTTAACATGTTTAATACTTGCAGAAGACGGCAGTTTAAAGAAATTAAAACAACTGTTCTCAAATTATTAATAAAATAACATTAACTTATCAAAATATAACTTATATACTTCTTAAAAGTCTTACGTAATTCCATTTTTCCTGCATAATTAAAGTTTCCTTTTTCAGCTATAAAGTAAAATGCAAATTTATGCAGCTACAGTTTATGTTTGCACATCCGTCCTACACTTCAAATACAGCTCTTAAGAAAGAAACCTATGGAATCATTTTTACTTTTTATTTAAAGATGTACAAATACGTTCTAATTACAAGTCTAGACTTTTGAAAACATTTAAAGCGAAAAAATAAGTTAAAATCACATTAACTCTTGATTAGTTATTCTAAATTAAAATATTCTCTCGAAAAACTATAAATGCTCATTTAACGTTTTGGGATTTCACAACATAAGGTGTTTGTAACCACTAACTTTTTATGGATTGAATTTGATAATAGGTGATCTTATGCTCATTTTAAATCAGAAATAATTCCTTTATAGTGCTTAAAGTTAATTTTTGTACATTTTGATACTACCAGGAGAGTTTAGGGGGATCTTAAAATATTGGCGCACAGAGCACATACCTGAATGCACTGTCATATATCAGTCCTTGACTAGGGCATTGTGGATAAATTGTATACATTTTACCAAGAACGTTTGATACTTGAAATTACAGAGCCCAGGGACCCACATTCGGAAACTGCTTGTGACACTCTAAACAGCTTTCAAAACCACAGATTCATCTGCACATATACCATGTACCCGCTGTTTTTTGATGAGAATCGAACGTGAGGCCTTAACGACTGAACTACCATACACTGTAATATAAATGCTTAATGGGTTGCCAGTGCACGGATTTTTTACTTTTGAAAATCACAAATGCAATTGCACTTTAAACTGAGTTGCACCATCTTGGAAAGCATTACGTACGAAAAGTACACCTGAATTTATAATTTCTCTTTTCAGCATTTACGTATGATTATCTTGTATATTAGCATGTTACAGAAAGTTAATCTAAGATACTTTTACTTTCTATGCTAGATACAAATAAAAGCAGCGGATTGGAAAAGAAGAAAAACTCGTTTATTGGAACATGTGTTGAATTTGAATGAGTTGGTGAAGAAGTGATGCATTACCAATAGATCGATAAAGAACACGATAACTATTTATTCACTAAACTATTCCTCTCGGTGAAAGTGGGAAACAAGATAAACTTTTACCATTAATAGAAATTATTATACTTTTTTTTCCTAATTGATAAATCTTATAATAAATGTTGATCACTGCTACTCTTATGTAAGTACAAGGTGGTCATAAAAGACTTAACCAATATATGGGCCTCTAGCGGCCTCTTCGTTTAAAAATCGAGATGAGATCTGCTCAAGATTGGTTTTTTTTATAATAGAGATCTCGCGGTTACGATTAAAGAGACAATAATTCGAAATTTTAAAATGGCAAAGACCAGTTTTTTTTCCCGCGAAAGTTGATCCGTGCATTGAAAAATCATAAATGGCGTTCGAATGATACAAGTAGGATGAAAACTGCTGGACTAAAACTTTTTCAAAGAAGAGTATTGTAAAGAGTCAAAGTCTACATAGAGGGAAAGGGCATTGACGCGATTCGCATTAATTCACTGAAATAGAGAGTAAAAATGTTAAATTAACAGTCGGTAACCTAAAAAGTTTTAACTCCGACAGAAACAACTTCCCTCTCCTCTTTGTCATTGGCTCGGTTTAAACAACCTGTCTTATACAGTTTTTTATAACGACCCTGTACATAAGTGAATGATGTTTTATCAAAGCATTTTAACCTTGTTTTGCTTGAAATATTATATTTTTAGAAGCAGTAATGCAGAATATTTTACAGTTATTTTTTTACTAACAGAAAAAAATACGTTAAACATAAACATACGTTAAACACGTACCTAGATTTGCATTTGCATGAAGCGTTGAACTTAATAATTAATCCAAAAACTAAATTGCCAACAAAGCTATTTCGGCAACTATTGGTGTGTGTTGAGTGTAGACCATTAAAGTATGATTTCTGATTCTGTGTTCCAATTATTTATGTGATTTTGCGATTGTATAACCTTCTCTTCCTGAATGGTGTGATTCTTGAATGGTGCGATTCCTTACATGAACTGAGTAAGAAAAATATTGCATTCATGAAATGTTAACAAAGTTTTGAGGTCTTCCGGATCCATTTACGCAAATTTTATGGCGATGTATCTAATATATGTGACTGAACACGATAGCTCCTAAACGGATCATTCGGTAGTGCTCAAATTTGCCATATATATATATATATTACAGGGTGATTTGCTTTAGAAGAAGTGTTCAAGTGACAGTAAACTTTCCGACCATGGTTTTTCAAATACCAATCCCTCTTTCACCGATTGCACTTGGTAAAAAGTGTTATTTCAGAATTGTTTCTTTCGTTAAATTTATGAAATTGTGTGAGGAAAGCCCATTATTTGAGAAACTTATGGTTAAAAAATTAGACGCACACTTCATCACTTCTTACAAAGTTATTATTAGCGGGTACATGAAGACGACGTTTCAGACCCAGGATTTCTATTTGATTCTTAACCGTCTCTGTATCTCCTACACCCCTTGCAAAGTTGTTCGTCTGGTAGTGAATCACCCTGTATATACATAGAATGCACATGTTTCCTTTTTCAAACATTTTAATTTCGTAGATCTAACTTATAAACAACAAGCACAATTTAATCAAGTATTTAAATTTTTAGTTTCTGGTAAACAAATATTTTTCTGAGAAATAATGAGAAAAAGTACACTTATAAACTGATGCCAGTCCAAGAGGAATTTTCGAGTAAACAATGCTTAATACTATTAGTGGTACCCAGACAAAAGAAACTACTTAAAATTCCATCCAATCTAAATCATAGTGGAAGTTCAAATATTTACTTTCACAAACGAATGAGAAAACGCGATTATTTTCAAGTTTAATTAGATACAAAATAAACAAAATTTAATAAAAGGAGACATTCCACTAAATTTCGTTCCTGCGCTTGGCTACATTTTGAGAGATTTCATTACCCTCTTCGTAAAAAGGGCGCACTCGAAGAAAAATGACTTAATAATAATGCGGAACTATTTAATTTTATTGTCATTCTTAAGAATGAAAGTTCTTCTTCCTCTTTACGCAAGCATATTAATATTGTATTTTTCTGCATACAATAGTGGTGAAGGAGAATGGAAAAACGGATCTGTTTACAAATGGATTATATGTATAAGCAAGGAAAAGATGTAGCACACATAAGCGTAGTACTCAGTATACGGATATATGTAAATGCATATATTTAATTTAAATGAGGTTGAATAAAATTATTTATTTATAGACAAATATATAATACACACACATGCAGAGGGAGTCTATGCGTCGAACAAAAACATTCGCTCAACTTTCTCCTTCTCTATATGTGAAAGAAATTCACGTAAATCTTGGTGAAGCGGGGGATTTGTCAACGGGGTGGTTCCTTGGTCGAAAGACTTTACGGGGTTCCAACGCGCATTCATGTTACATTTGGAGAAAACCGAACAAATCTCCAGAGCATGAGATAGACAGCTGCGCGATGAACCTGAACTCGGGACCTTTATCATCTGTCTACTATGTTTGGTGCCCTATCCACTCAATCACTGTAGGGCCAAAGTATGACCAAAGTCATACGAGCATTATGAGGCGTTCAGTTTCAAAACCGGCTCAATCCTTGTTTGTCCAAAATTATATAATTTATATATATATATATATATATATTACATTTTTCTCAAGTTCGTAATTTATTTCATCATACTGCAAAACAAAATGGATGGAAACCGGTTCAATTTAGTAGAAAGAAGCTTCCAAAGTGGTGGTTTAAACTGGCTTACCGGCGAAACATTTTTCGCGTTTCTTGAGAACATTTTAAGCATGGATGAAAAGGTTTTGAAACCACATGCCCCATGTGATGTACAACGTGGCTTAAAGAAGTAAGTGCTCTTATTTGCCCATTACCTCATGAAGCTTACTGATCGTACAGCTATTTTGAGAGTTTGCTAAGCTACTAATTTATGACGGAAAATATCTTTCTAGAACATTCGTTGATGTCGTATTACTTTACAGGAAAAGAATTTAAAAGATGAAATTTCACACACAAATACCAAATAACATTACGCTAACTATACCCAATAATTTAATTAGTGCTATTTTATCATATACATATCATATACAAGTGCATAACTTTGAGGGGGGGGGTTATTCGCTGGTATTCTATAATCTGGAAATGTTGCTATTTCTCACAATCGCTAGTAAATAAAGTGCAATTGAAGTTTCAAAACATTAATCTGCATATGTGGACAATTTTTCAAACGCATTTGCGGTGGAGCTGCGAAAAATTCGTTTAAACCACCAGTCAAACATACTAAAAATGAAAAGCAATACTAAAATTTTAACTAAAAATATGATATAAAAATCTCTAAGTGCTGTTCAAAATAAAAATAACTACAGCAATAAAATACCCGGCGCTAGAAATCTCAGAATGACAGACCGAAAAAAGCAGTTCAATGGAAGACAGCAAGATGTGAAGATTTTGGTAGATATCCGATTTCAGTAAAAAAACATTCTTCACCACCTGCTGTAAGGAAATATGTTCATTGGCCTAAAATTATTGAACATTGCAGTTTTTCGAAACAATTTTTGTAGCGGGTGAAATCTTCATTCACAATAATAATGCCCTTTTTAAAATATATAAATTTGTGCACTTTTTGCAACATAAAAAAATTCTTTAATAATAGTTAAAATGAGCTCTGATTGAGCTTTTTAAAAAGCATTTTTGGTCTTTCTAATGATGTAGGAAATTTAGATTGTAGATAAACATTAAGCTAATCGCAGCATAAAATATGCAGAAAATTGTAATAACGATAAACTACAATACCCAACAAAGGTCCCAATAAAGAATGTTAAAAAATCCCGTTTCTTGTAGTCCTGTTAATTTTGAATATTTTTCCGCAGAAATAGCTAATTCCTGTGCTATTCTTCTGTTCAATTAGTGTCTGAATTCGTTGGGCTACACCGAAATGTTTTGTCCAAGTGCTTACCTAGAACACACACAGCAAAACTCTCACATACAGATTTAGAAACTTACTATTGAGGGGTTTGTGACGAAGTTCACATATTTTTCGCGTCTTAAAATAATGTTCCTATGTTTCGTCTTTCTAAATCAAAATTACGTATTCCGTATTAATCTCTCTCCACTTTGTTTTTTCGGCTCGATAAAATATTCTTTCCTTTTGCGCGACTCTATGTCTGGGATTTTTCGGGGTTTCCCTTCTAAATTAATTTCGCTTTAGCATATGCTGTGTTAGTTCATAGCGCCTCCCGGTCTCCGTCGGTGTTTTCTCACAGGGTTGTAGCCTTTCGTATTGGCATCCGCCAAATTCTGGCACTTCTGTATTGGCATTAATCATTTAATCCGTTTGTTTCAAATTTTTATATTGTTTACGCCTACCGGACGGTGGTTGTCACGTGGGGCAGTGGCTTATGAGTGCTCATATTTTACTCGCCAACCTGTAGAGAGCTGGCAGTTTTTGTAGAAAGATTTGAAAGGACTTCTCGATTGCTCTCCGTCAGAGGAGGTTGTGTTCTTTTTTTTATGGAACTCCGGCATGCCGTGTGGCCGGAACAATTAGATATGTTCCTGGTGTTCTTTTTATGAAGCAATGTGCGGTGCGTAATTGAACTTGTTTCTTTAATAACTGTTTTGTGAAGATACCTGCAATAAAGTGCAGCTTTTTTGTGTATTCCAGTTGTCCGTCAGTTTTTCTCAAATACCTTTTGTACACTATACGTCATGTGAGCGGCCGAGGGAACGTTTCTCTTAATCGACCTCCGACAACTCCCTCATAGGGTTCCTAAATTAACATTCTTTGATAAATATGTGTACGTGTAAATATTCCTAAAACGATAGATCAGTTCATTTACTTCCTCTTTTACAAATAAATTCACTTACTATTGAGGGGTAACTAAATTAGCATTCTTTAATAAATATATGTATGTGTAGATATTACTAAAATGATCGATAAGTTCATTTACTTCTCCCTTTCACAAATAAATTCAAATTTTAATTTTCTTTTAATATTTATGAATTTACATTTAAGAGCGCCGTTCAGAAAATCTTCAAAATTAAATGGAAAAAGGAATAGGTACAATATTAAGGATTTCGAACTCTTCAGTTTTATTACAGCTTTGGTTTGTCTTTATTCTAAAAAAAATAACGGCGCAGCCGCTGCTGTCAAGAGCTTGTTGGGCTGTCTTCTCCTAAACCGTGGGGATTTGAATTTCGAAAAACATGTCCACGGATTCCGAAAATTCCGCAAAACCTTATAAGCTGACTTAAATTTCGAAAATTGAATTATTTTAGAAGATATTAATAAAAAATTGAAAAAATTTGCCAGATTTGCCTTAAATAATTATTTCCTTTGCAACAAAGCAATTCCAAGTATGTAGAATCCCGTAAAATTGACAAAAATGAAGTCGAATTACACCCATTTTTGGCCAAATTAAAAAGTATATGAAATAAATAACTCAAAGTCTGTTACACAAAGTTGACAATTTTCAAATAGTAAGTACGCTTAGACAACAGGAGTTTAGAATTAGCGATTATTCGTTTTCGCAAAACAGACTAACCAATTGTAACCGATTTTAAAAGCGCGTTCTTGGCATTAGGTAGGATCTGGCGAAATGGCATCTTTCTCTGTAGGGTGAATCCAAACCGCGAGTTCAAAAATGTTAGAGCCCAATATCTTGAAAAATAATTAAAATGCAGGTAATTTTAAAGCCGGTTCTGTCTAGTTGGAGTATTTGCTACCAGTAGAAATATTTGGTAGCGTTATATATGCCATAATAGCAGTTATAGTACACATTGGAAATTTGCCAGCGAAGCGAGATGACATAATTCGAGGTGCAAAATACGCCAATCTGCAAAAAATTATGTACATGAAAATATGGATAACGGTTTTCCGCGAACCTTAAATGAGCAGTCATTATAGGTTGTGAGCATGTGTAAATCGCCATATAATGAAAAGTCGCCATTGGTGGCAAGCTATTCCAGATGTTCCGTAGTTATCATCAAAAAACATATGAAGTACTGTTTTATTAGAGATAACTATTAACTATACATATACGCAAGTCGCCAAATTATGAAAATTCGCCATCATTGGCTAATACGCAAAGTGTTTCATGGGTTTCACTTAATTAAAAATAGTGCCAAGTTTAAATTTTTATGCTCCAAGCAACATGCAAGAACCAAGAAATGTGTAGCTAGGCAACATTCTATCGCTTTTGTTTGTTGAAATTATGCCTTTTTTACGAATAAGCCTTATTAGGGGCCGAATGCCTCATACGAAAAGCTAGAACGCAAGTCTAGAAGTCTTAGCCCCTAGTTAATATAAAATATAATTCTTTGAGAAACACCATGTAAAATGTATCTGTATGCCTGCTGAAAATCCAGTTAAATGAAACATTGTAAAAATTATATAATTTTTCTAACCACATTCAAGGTCTACAAAATTAATGAATGGATTTTAAAATGAAACCCACCTGTTTGTGCCTCTCAATTGTTACATTTCGAAACCATCTAAAATCTGTCGCTTTGAAGAAGAATGTACAGGGTGATTCCATGAAACTAGGAACACTAATGGCAAAACAAAAATCTTATAAAAAGAATACTTTAGTCCCCCTATGAAGTAAAAATGTGAATTTCTAAAATGCTAAAAAGTTAAAAAGGTGTTACTTTTTTTTTTTTTTTTTTAACACATGTTTGGCAACATTACTGTTTTTAACACGAGTTCTTGTCGTAAAGAGGTGTAGGAAGTTCATCTTGTTTTATAAAAGAAAACAAATATGAATGAATTTTTTAATTTAAATTTAGTTTATATGAAAAGACTAACAGACCAATGCAGAAACCTTAAACTGCAATATTTGTAAATTGCAAACAATTCTAATCTTAAAAATATTTTTTGCAAGTGAGGCTTAATATGAATGTATTATCAGTGAAACAATTCTATAAAAGATTTTCTTGCTTAAATAAAATTAGTCCCAAAAATAAAAAGTCATTTTCTCTTCCTTTATGAAGATATCTTTAATATCAGTCTTTCGAATATTTAATCTATTAAATATTCATAAATTGAACTTTTAAAAATATGTAACAGTCACATTTCTGTTTTATAATTAGATACGTATATAAATATTGAGAAAATGGCATCGACTACTGCAGAAAGACAAAAGGAGGAGTGATAAATTAAAGAATGAAGGAAAATATGAATATTATAAAAGAAAAATAAAGCAGAAGCACTAAAGATCCAAAATAAAAAGGAAATGACCTAGCTAAATTACTTTAAGTCAGAATATCCCTCGGAACATTACAGATAACTGGAGTAAGTCATTCAAGTAGCACCTATGAAGTAAACGGCTGAAAATTCTTAACTCATGGAACAACTAAGCAGCACTTTCATCTACAGTACACCTGTATGTTTCATAAAGAAGACTCCCACAAACGTTTCCTTGTCAAATAAGCAGAGTTACCATCAGCCTAAAAAATTTTAACCCCCCCCCCCCAACGACAACACTGATCTTTTTCCGTACTCAGTTAAGTCTTAAATCAAGAATTGCCAAAATATTTTATTTAAATAATGACAAACAGTTTTAAAAAACTTCCCATTGAGTTTTCCTACAGGAACAGAAAACCAAAATATGTTCTTGGAACAAATTTCGAAAACGATAGAAAAATTTTACTTTCATTCACTTTGAGGTCAACTTCAAAATTTGAATGTGATTGTACATCAATTCAAGACAAAAGTAAAAAAAAAAAAAATATTAAATGCACACTTCATAAATACATTTTTTTACAATGCATTCCATTCAATATTCAATTAAAACATTTCACCACCAGTTAATCGCTGTAGCAAGTAAAGATCATTCGAGATTTTCCCTGAAATGCGATTTTACTTTTTAACATGTAAAATTGGATTTCTGTTATAAACACGTCCAGCCGAACACTGTCTTAAAACGAATCTTAATCATTTATTCTCTAAAGATAGTCATAAAATATAGTTGAGGTACTAATTACGTATTACTACTTTGAAATCTTAACGTTTTTGTATTAGGAAAATAGTTTAATTGGTGGAAACTGACCTTTTATAAACACCTAGTAAAAATTTGTTTCCGTCGGATCTTTTGCTTAAAATTTAAGAGGGCGGTCGTTAAGTATCTTGAAACATTTAGGTTAATCATGATCATTAAGAAATCATGACTACTTGTTATTAGCCAGTCTTCTCAAATTTTTGCGTTTATATGTTATTCCTTTTATAAACCATTATTTGGTGCACTTTTGTTTGAATGTACTTCTGACTTTTCACTAGTCATGTCAGTAAGTTTTGAGAGTTCTAATTTTTGAAGGAAATTAGAAACGTTATATAAAAAAATGGTAGTTTAAGTAAAATTCAGCAAATTAAGAAGTTTTAAAACATTTAAAATGATTTTAGACTTTCCTGATCAGAATGACATAAAATGTCTCTCTTGGTCTCTATAAATATTCTAAAAAATAGTGAGGTAATTTTGGCTGTGAAGGTATTTAATAATGTTAGATAAAAGGTGGGAAATACCCGAATCCCTTAAACACATTGTATAAAATTAATCAGCTTGTCCGAATGATTTTCCTTTAGTGCTAAAAAGCAACACTAAACCGTCAAATTCAGTTACTAAAACTTTAGGCACTTAGTTTTACAATTCTTCCAACTTTAAGAGTGCTGGGAAATTAAAGATGAAAGATGCATAACGCGGAGAAATGTTCTAAACCTTAGTATTTTTATGAAATTAAGATTTTAAAAAAATCCACTGGCCATAATTACCCTAAATGACTGCATAATTCAAATCTAAATCAGATTTTATTTTAACCTTTATTTTTAGAGCAAGAGCTATACTAGTGTAAAAAGAATAGTACTAAATATTTTTTAAAAAATGAAATAGTTTGAAACTATATTTAAATGCCTAAATTTTCGTATAAGACATTAATTTTTCATTTTGACCATAAAATATGAAGATGTACAGTAAACTAAAAAAATGCACAGTAAATTTTCAAATTTAAGCACTTTATTTTCTCTGAATAATACAACTTAATCGAATACCTCTTGCGGACGATTCAAATTACGCACAAATAATCACAAGTTTCCATTATTTTATAATCTTGGGGCAATGACATTTCATCAGAATCGCTGCTCGTTTTCATGTACATTAACACAATTTCGATAATTCAGAATGAATGCACAATATGAATGTTAACCATTATCAACTCATGATTACAATAGTAGTAACATTACACTATATAACCACAAATCCTACATTTTCACAAATTTTTTCATAGAAATGCATGAATAAGTTAACAAATGATACAATAACAAAAATTCTTCATCGAATAAATCATTGTACATAAAATTAAAGATTTAATATTTAGTGATTTGTCATACAATGACTATACAACAGCGATCATCTGAAAATAGTTTATAGAGAATCTAGTATTTCAATAATAATTCAAGTTTTCTGAAGACAATCTACGTTAAATATCTTAAACCTAGTGTTCTAATTAGGTGTGGACGTGGCTGAATTTACCTTTGTAATACTCCTACCTTTTCAAAAATGATCAAATTGACGTCAAGAAAATTGTTTAGCATAAAAAAAACGCGATTCACCTGCGGCTTAAACCACACAATTCCCTGGATAATTTTTAAAAACTATGTTTCAGAAGGTTTCACTTGCAAAAAATAGAAATAACCCAAAAAAATTCCTAAACTTAATTTTTAGAGCTCAAAATATTTAACAGTTGTCTAGACTGAAAATTTCACTACTTTGACATGTATGAAAGCTAATGGAAATTTTAGCATTGATCTTATTTAGATGATTACGTAGAAAATTGCACAGCATCATTTCATCTTAATCATTTGTTATTTTCCTGCTAGTACAGTACTTTAAATGCTCATATGGTTTCATGATTTACGTATTATGATACACCCAGAACTGGACAAATAAACTGTTTTATTTTTAGGAAACTGAATATTTAAAATCTTCTCGGGAGACTTAATTGCAATTTTAACTTTCAGAGATTAAAAATGAAATTCATTTTTCACGGATATCGCCTAAAAAACTAGACTTCCAAAACAAGTTTATATTTCAAATTTAATTTCTGCAGTTTTTTCTATAAATATCCAGGTTTGACTACTTGCTCATTAAGAGTTTGTTTTATTTAATCAGATGGAACAAATTAAAATGCTGAAGCCAGGCGCAAACCGTCCACACGAGAGATACGAAGGCGAAGATTCCCTTTCTGCGGCAGCAACGCTTCTCCCCTTTGGTCATCGAACGCCCCTCTCAGGCTCGGCCTTGCGGGGGCCCCCAGTGGCAACGCCGAGCCCGGCAGAACATTCGAAATCCAAAGCAGAGAAGCAACGTTACCACAGAGAGGGAATCTTTGCCATCGAGAGTTGGCAATGATGAGAATAAGAAGTTAGGATTCTAGTAATAGTGGCTACAACTTTAATAAGCTACAACTAATACGTCTAAGCTCTTTACCGTAAGGTGATTAAAAGATTTTAAAATATAGTTTAATGCTCTCATCCCAATTAGAAAATAGATATATTTTCTGTTCATAACAATTCATTTTACCAGTTTGAAACATCTATTACAATAATTATGTGAGAGCACTATTAAAAATGTAGCATGCCTTATATAACATTTACAATAATTACTACTATAAGAAACACAAATTGTGGAATTATATTTATAGCAAAATCCACAACACCAGACTAGATTTTTGAAAGGCAATTTAACCCAAAGCTTACTGGCAGGATTTCCTACCAGTATGCTTTACATATATCATTTCATTTACTATTTCTCTTTATCGTAAAATAAAATATTAAAATATTTAATGGATTAATTATCCCACTGGCAAACGCGAATTGCTCGCATAATGATTATTCAGAATATATTCAGAAACTGGAATATCGTATGTTTTCCTAAATTCTGACTAAAAGCATCATAGCACAGATATTATGAAGTATACACACAAATATTAAATGACAAACTCGAAAACTTCACTATATACAATCATTAAAAGAAACGTACGATTTACAGCATCTGTCCCTTCAGCCATTGCTTAAAAGGAATGACTAATAGTAATTACCGTTCCGCAGTGGCATAGGCAGGAATTTTTCATGGGGGTGGTTACGACTACTGCAACTCACGTAAATGCATACGTGTGTGTGATAAGGGATTTAAGAAGATACATTTTGTATGTAAAAATTTCACATAGGGGGTTGTGACACCCCCCCCCCCTTATCCTCCCCTTTGCCACGGCACTGCTGTTCCCCCCCAAAATTAAAATTAACCCTAATACTCTAATTTATATTGTACACTTTCATTACTGAATTTATTAGACCATAAAATTCCTTCTAGCATTACTGAAACTTCAAGATAAGGCTTAAGATGACATTCAGAAATTTTAAAAATGGTTTTAAAAAGATAAATTGCTCAATACAACTTGCAAAGTGCAGCAAAACAGGGCAAAACCTCATTTTATCAGCAAAATCTTGTATCAGCAAAAGCTCATTGTATCAGCATTGTATCAGTATAAATCAGATTTTTTTAAGGCAAAATTTCGGGATACAAAATTCTTCGAGATTTCAGAGGGCCACTTCTCAAGATGGCTTTCTTTACACGAGTCCACAAAGCATCTGTACGTCATTCTTAGGAAGGAGTCATCAAGTCTGCTAGCAGCCACGGATGCCGTCAGATTCCCAGTGCAACATATTTCTGTTTCAGTCCTATAAAACAGAATTGAAAAGGTGTTTTTAGCAAACCGTTTAGGATTTATGAAACACTGGAAACTTAAACTTTCCGGGAGCATACGAAGACGATAACTATAAAGTTATTTCTCGGGAATTATTTATAGCACAATCCACAACACCAGACAAGATTTTCGAAAGGCAATTTAACCCAAAGCTTACTGGTCAGATTTCCTATGAGTATGATTTGATTATATCATTTCATTTACCATTTCTTTTTATAGTAAAATCAAAATATTCTAATATTTAATGGGTTAATTATCCCACTGGCAATCATTTTCTCTCACAATGAATGCATTCAATAGGAAATAATTTTACGAACCTTTCATAAACTGATATATCGTACGTTTTCCTAAATTCTGGCTGAAAGCATAATAGCAGAGATTTTATGAAGTATACATGCAAGAAATAAATGACAAACTCTGAAAACTTCATTATATACAATCATTAAAAGGATCATACGATTTACAGCATTTGCTTAAAACAAAACTAAAAGTAATTACCGTTCCCCAGTGGCGTAGGCAGAAATTTTTCATAAGGGGGGGGGGTTACGAATATTACAACTCACGTAAATTACTACGTGTGTATGATAAGGGACTGAAGAATGTTCCTTTAGTATGGCAATTTCTCATGGGGGTTGTGACACCCTATCCCCCTTGGCTACGCCACAGCAGTTCTCTAAAAACTAAAATTAGCTGTTATTTTCAAAGTTATTTGTATTATGCACTTTAAACACTGAATTTTTTTATCGGACCATAAAATTCCTTCACAAGGGCGAGGATATTCTCGCCCTTGTATCTTTTGAACGAGGCGAGTGCACTGTTTAAAAATCACATCCATCATCAAGGACTGCAACCTCCACCTCTTAAAATTCTGCGAACGTTAATGCCAAAGCCAACCAACATTATCAGTCTAATAGCAATTTAGTCGTTCCAACTACCCATTTCTGTAAAAGATTCAAGGTTAATTAGAATATCGTACATCAGTAACTCAACTCGTCGAAACGTTTACAAACCTTTTCAAAAATTGAATGCAGCCCCTGAACTGCATTTTGAGATCTCTCGCCGCCGTCTTCCATCTGAAGGAGGAGAGCCACTGAGGTGCTGACAGATTCTCGGGAGCATCAACTTGACAGACCCAAAGACTACATTCATCCAAATTACGTTCTCCCGTTCTTAGAGGCGATTTCCAAAGCAGCAAAATCCAACCACAGTTGATCGAAGCAAACCAAACTCCATCCACAGTTAATTTTGATGACATGAAAGAAATCGAAAGTATAATGAGTGTATGTATATAAATTCAACTTGAAATTTTCAAAAGCAGCAGTAAGAGTTCAAGGTCAGTTCATTTGAAAGTATGCACATTTTACTTCAGTTTGAGTTATTTACTTTAAATCCTGACAAAAATCTTTCAAAGCTTCCAAATTTTATACACTCCCCGTGCGAAACTTAATCCGATATTAATTACTACAGAAGCTTGGCGATTTTGGCCATATGCTTTTAGCACACTATCTCTTGTCCAAGTGAAAAACATAGCCACATAACGTGAACTAAGTAACTTCGTTTAAAGCGCTGAAAGAATTTGTTTAGTAGGTTAATTTAATTGTTAGTATATCGTTAAAGATAGTTATTTCTAAGTGTTAGATCTCTTTCTGCGCTTTAAAAAAGAGTTATTTAGTCATCTTCCCTGAAAAGTCTTCTTACAAGATCTTTAAACATAATAAAGAGATTTATTATCCGTTTCCACATAATCCTTTGATTCAATAATGAAAGCGTATCAACATTTACTAAGAAAAATTTTCAATTTAAAAGAGCACTTCAGTTTTTTAGAACTTAGAATTCGGATACGTTAATGCCTAGAATAGAGATTATTTAACACTCCGTTTTTGTAGCTTTTTACAGGAGCGCACTGTATTTGTATAAAAAATTTTTTTATACAAGTGAGGTGTATTTTTTTGTACGAAATACTAGGCTTTGTGGATGGCTTTTATACATCATACATAAACGTTGCTGCCAGTTAATACTGACGGACATTGAGCGACGGTCTTATTTAGAAAACCGTTACAAATTTATCTGCTTTGATAGTGTACACATTCTCGGGGGGACAAAAAGGGGGTCAAAGAGGTAACATCATTCAAAGCTGCTTAAAATTTAATTTATCGACGAGACTTGGCAGTTTAGAACTTTGAATCATTGTTACGTCTGAAGACTAAAAATTTCGTATTCCTTTCGAACTTAAACGAGACATGACGCAAACACCAATTGCACGCAGGAAAGCGGTTCAAAGATAGTGTTATGTCGTAAAATGTAGTGCACTAGATGAAAATCTATTAAATTAAGGGCAATGGAATTTAACTTCAGAAATAAAAAACTTACTTATGTTTGCAGCTCAATCCAGACAGTTGCCGCCCACTTCAGCCAAGACACCACAAATTTCAATCTATCTGTTCCAGCCCTGTAGGTTTCCCCGCTTCGGTTCCAAATTCCAGAATGCTTTACTACTTCCGATTGATTGAAATCTGGGGTGAAAATCTAATCCACGAACAATGTTCTTAGTAAAGAGACTGAAAATTTAATGACAACGGTGATTGCTTGATGTCATAGACAAAAAGCTTCCCGTTATACATGTGCCTAGTCAGACTTTCATTGTACTTTGATTCCAGCTGCTCAGGATATTGCTGGAATTGCGGCTTGAATCATAATTTAAATTCTATCGGAATTCTAAATATTAAGCAGTTTTATCATCAAAAGATAAATCGCAAAATTTTGCCGACTTCAAACTTTTTTCCTTTAAAAAAGTGTTGCATTTCCATGTAAAATAATCTACCTTATATAAAATCGTTAGATTTCTTTTAATCTAGAAAACTAGAGCGAGATTGTGCAAGACTTAATAGCATTGGCCAAATGATTTAAATTCTTTTAAAGCATAATACCGCAACAAGTCATTGTAAACTTGTATTAACAATATGATGAATAATTTCATCTTGCAGTACACTTGGAACACTATGTGGAATGCTTATTCTAACCGACATACCGATTTCAGTTAATTGCGTAGTTAAAAATGTACAAGTATCTATCCCGTTTATAATTGCAACTACATTTGAAACATTCTACATACATGTTAAGCTTTCGGTTTGTATAAAATTACAGGATTTTGCATTTAATCTATATTCAGATCTGTCAGCTATGCATTTCAAAGATTCATAAGAAATATTCAACATCTTAACAAAATGCAATATCTTCGAAAAGCAAACTGTACATCCATCAGGTACCCACTACGCATAAACATTACGAAACCGTAACCCACCAGAAATGCAAGTAACATTCTTGACTGGTCACAACTTCGAATTTAAAAAGCAAAAAATATGCAAATCCGTAAGTATGCGGTTGAATTTTAACTGAAGTCTTATTTGCAATAATACATCTAAAATAAGGCAAGAAAAACTCAAAAGACAATACAAGAAAGCTTACAGATTGAAGGCAATACTATCTCGGTATTAAGAGAACTATTCGTTCGCTTTGCAAGTCTTCAAGTCATTTTTACAGAATAGTTTGGTGCCGTAAAATAGAGCTAGGTCCAACATCCCAGAAATGCGGACAGCTAGAAAACAGACGAATTTTTACCAGATAATACTGCAAGAAATCTGAAGAATTCCATGTACCTCTAAATGCACTAAAGTACCGAGCTTAGTTTCACAGAGGTCTTCACTGATCGTTAACATAGTTCTAATTGCAAAACGTATCCAAATGATGAAATGTGGAGAAGAACGATTATCGTAATTTAAGATGTGCAAAAAAAGTTACGATTTGGAACAAAAGTGATTTTCAGAAGACTAACAATATCCTCACCTGTGATATAATTAGGCAATTTTAATTTGAAAAATCCCAAGACACTTGCTGTAAAACCATCAGTTTCAATAATTCCATAACCCACGAACAAAACAGTAGGTATGTTTCAGAAACTAAAACACGATTGACTGATAATACGGAAAACACCTTCAAAGAGAATTTCTAAACCTGTATGAAAATGCACAAGGAATTTGCATGAAATTCAGCAAACCCTGCATAATTTTATATGTAGTTGGAGTCAAGATTGTCAACAATGCAGAATATTTCCGTTCGAATAACGTTAAAATATTTTGATAAAGATCACATTGACTGAATCTTCACTATTTTTAACACAATAAAAATTTAATTTCGTGTAAAGTGTTTCAGAACACAGACAAAAGTATTTTTAAATATTTAGTAAAAATTTGAATACGTGCGTCATCGCTTCGTACTTCAAATGCATTTTTCGCAGATAAACATTTCACGATATAGAAGCGATAAGTTAACATTTAAATTTTCAAATATGTTCAGGTTTATCCGTCGGCTTAAAACAATTAAGGCTTTTCTCTAGACAATAGGCTCACTCTTTAAAACTGAAACCAGGATCAACCAGCAACTCATCGAAGAGACACGAAGACTATATTCCCTTTCTGTGCCAGCATCGCTTCTCCTCTTTGGTCATTGAACGTCCCGCTAAAGCTCAGCGTTGCGGGGGCCCCCGGTGGCAACGTTGAGCCTGGCAAGGTATTCGTAGACCGAAGCGGGGAAGAAATGCTGTCACAGAGATGGAAATCTTCGCATTCGAGGCTTTGTGATGAGAAGGCAGGTCAAGTAATGGCTTCAAGAGGGAGCCAAACATACGGTTGTGGCGAATTGAAGCCATATTTCTCACATAATTTAATTTTCGAGAAGGCCTAGGGCCTTTCTGAACCAATTTAAATGCCTAGAAGGTAACTTCAACCAAACAATTTTCCTAATCCAGGGTTTCGTAAACTTTTTGGTGTGGGGACCCCCATAACATTTATGAAAATTGAGGGACCCCATAAGCATTACGCAAATCCAACACATGCGTTAGTGAAAGCGTCGGTTTCTTCACTTTTACCGTCATATAACATTACCTAAAACTGCAATTAATTTTAAAATATGGAACAATGTGATACTTATTTAAAATTAACAAACTTAGAAAGATAAAAACTAATTCAATTAAAATTCAAACATTAACTATAGTCTGTTAACTACATGTAGCCACTTGAAAGGTAACTGAGAAAACCTACGTACTTGTGACAGCGCATATGCGAAGATTAACTGTAAATAGGAAGAGTGCCTGTTTAATTATGTTATCAAATCTCTTGGCACAGTAGTTGAAACCGCAGGACTAAGAACTTCATATATAATAATCAAATATCATATGATATTTGATGATATCAATCAATATTCTTTACATTTGACAGAAACTTTAATTTTATTGTATTAAAGACCAAAATGTTGTTAGAGACAAAATGTTATAGTAATAAAAAGTTCTAAAACTGCTAAAAGTTTTGGCGACACCTACAGCAGGTCCTGGGACCCTATTTAGGGTCGCGACCCACAGTTTAATAAACTGTTCTAATCCGTAACAACCAGAGTAGAAGTTTCAAAAAAAATTACGATATTCAGACACTTTGGAAACCTGTGAACAAACAAGACAACTGCATAATGAAAATAAACTTTGTCTAGAACCCGATACTGTCGCATTCTCTCAAGACAGCTGCGGTGTCATATCCGAACTTAATCTACATGGTTCCTAATAAAATTCTAGAGAACATACGCTCCGAAAACGTCTATTTTGCCCGCTGGATCACCAACCGCCGACACAATTTTTTAGAACCCCCCCCCCCTAGACCCATAATCATGACATTCCAATCTTCAGAAATAACATCGCGTTAAACACTATCTATCATGTCCATTGAGACACTAATCTAACCTCGTCCGTTGCTTTCCGTTCCAACGACCTGGATACTATAAACAAACAATCTAGTAGCTGTTCACCAACATGCACCCATTGTGAAAACTCTGGGACATGACAGTTAATAAACATACCCCACTCTACCAAAATAAATCAATTGCAATTCTTTCTCTGGATTTGAGGGTGTCTTGCTGGTACTCCTTTGCTTCCTTGCTCCATTTCAAATACCACCGTAGGATAATCGACATTTCATGCTTAAAACCTGTAATGCTGCACAACACAAAACAAAATACCGACCCTCAAGTATATTAACAGCTGTTCCATAACTATAAAGACATATCGTGAATACCAAAAAAAACTGCGTACTTCAGTTATCGCACTGGTGATCAAACAGCAAATTATTGAAAATGTATATTTTATTTTTTTATGAAAGTGAATCGTCTTGTTTGAGAATACTTTCTTCGTTCTACTGTTAGTCTGGAAACGTCATTTACATAATTTTTAAAGCGAGAGACCAGACAAGTGTCCAAAATGTAAAAAGTATCCAACTAGTTTATAATAATGGATTTTTTTAAATCAAAATTTTGTGCTTACTTTCAACATTTGAGAAAAAGCTACCACCTCTTTCGGGAACTCGTAATATTACTACAATAGATTTTTTGTTGAAATATGAAAAAGGTTGGAATCTGCATCAATCGATTTTTATGGGCCCAATACAGATTCCAAGCTTGAGTATATTTCAACTTTCAAATGAGATTTCGAATACAAGATTTATAGTTTACTAAACACTAATTAAAAAGTTGTAAGTTCAAATATAATTATTTAGCAAGAATTTTTTGCCCACGCAATGCACTGATCACCACTGGATATTAAGAAAATCTCTGAATCTAGCACATCTATTTAACGATTTAAAGTTGGTTATGAACCTGAAGCAGCCAATAAAAACTATGCGAGTAAAAACTTTCAAGACCGCATACATTCCTTACGTAATATGCATGAATGTTCACCATGAACATACCACTGCACCAACTCAACTTCCAATCGTACGGTCAAGCGCAGAAGCTTCAAATGATCAAACGGTAAAAACAATTTAAAAAGTTCAGTTTACCCAATCTGAAGCATCCGTTTAATAGAGCAAAAAGCTCCATTTCTTTTAATTCACATAGTGATTTAACATTCACCATTTTAGGTACTAGTCTGGACCGCACTTATTTCAACGTCTTAAATTATTTTAAAGTTTCAACCATTATTTTTTAGCCTATTTATAATTCACTGTTAGCTAATACCAATTTTCTAGCAAGACCATTAACAAAATATGCCGTCCTTATAACTACAACCTGTCGGCAAGATTAGACAGCTGAAAACCGTAATAACTCAAAGCCATCCGATGAAATAGAAGGCGAACACCGACAATGAATTAAATTTGATCAGAATTGAAAAATTCATAGTGCTGAATTATAGCATTTAATTTTAGTTAAAAAACTATCAATTTTCATATAACGGTCAAAAACTACCGTGATATTTAATACTTCTGATAGAATAAGTCTTAATATTTGAAATCCGTTGAATTTAACTCTCGCTTATTTAAATTGAAAGTCGAAAAGTTTTTATAGAGCCCACTATGGAGGGCTACTTTTCTGTACTTTTAAGCATTCAAATGGAATGTTAGCTTGTATCTCTATGCTAACTTAACTTTATATGACATTATGAAAATAGTTCAAAACACAACCTTACTTAGAAGCAGTTGGACTAAAGCCATGGACTTTATGAGCTCATTGAGGCAGGCACTGTATGCTTTCACTGGCCACAGACATCTCCAAACATTACTGTCAGTAACCTGGAAGAAAACTGCAAGTTTATTTTTTATACTCCCACATAATACATTTCAGATTATTGCACAGTTTTACTAACATTGCTCGTACAGCTCGGATTACGTCTAGTTTCAATAACCGTGAACCCTGGCGTACGAATGGTACTAAGTTGATGTCCTAGTTGATTCATCACATTTTTGGACGGTATATTTAAAATGTCGCTTTAAACGTTTTGGAAACAAATTCCTTTTATCTGGAGATTGAAAAAAAGGGAAGAGGATAAAACATGCCTTATTCTATTCAAGCAATAAATAAAGGATGTTGAAATAAGTCATAAGGCTTCTCTGACATTTGAACGAAACCATCTTATTGGTAAATACAATTAGAAGAGGTATCGTGAAATTTTTCAGTCTTGAATCATTAAAGATATTTCACGCAACTAAGGTTTCAAACAAAACATTTTTTATTCCGATTAGAATCATGAAGAATACCTTAATATATCAAGTATTAAGTTATTGAAATTTTATTGGGAGTTCAAGATACTCTATACCATCGAGAAGAAGCTTTTCTAAAGTGTTAAGTCATGAAATACTAAAATACTTAATTTGTTAAATTTGGCCATTTTACGGAAGCAATCCAAGTGCAAAAATCCTTTTCTTATGACGAATACTTTGATACTCTTTTTTAACTCATAGCAGTTATAAAACTGTAAGACTAAGAAAACAAAATATTCATCTTTTATTTATTCATATGAAAGTAATAATGAATGATATTAAAAGATTAAAAAATTTCATATACTCCATTTCGTAATTTGAAATCCGTTTTGTAGTTTTACCAGGCATAATTAATACTGAACCACCCCGAAGCTTAGCATGGTATTTGCCTTCGAAATATTACACTTTCTAGAGTCAAAAGCTCATAAGTAAGTCGGGACTACAGCTATAAGAGTACAAAAAGTAGTTTCTCTGATGAACCAAATTGCTAGTTAAAATGCCTAGATTATAGATGCAAAGATGCATACCCTTCGTTCTTTCCACGTAAAAGTATTAAGTTCTAACTGTAGGTTTTACAGTAATTCTGGAAACTAAACACATACGTAATATAATTCAAACAGACTAAAGTATGTTATAACTAGGAGGAAAATAAAGTTTTCGAAAAAAAGGAAGAATAAGAATTCAGAGTAAATATTGTCTAACTTAACACTCGCTTCCTTACAAGATTCCTAATACACAGCAACATATAGAATATTTATTATACACCGCTAATCAGTAGACTAAATTGCTGAAAATAGTAACATACCTCTAAAACTAAAAGAAGCATGATCGTCTTAACTAACAGCTTCTCCAGGGAAAAGAAAGCACGTTTCACGTTCACGCAATTTATTTATTCTTATTTCACCTGCTGAGATGTATGAATGATGATTGCATAATCGGAAATATCACAATTTCTTTGGTCGCATTCATCCACCTCCCTTGGGAGAACCGGCGATTTGGAGGTTAAGGCCCTATCCTATTCCACGCTAATCGCTTAAAGCACACAGCCGTGAGTTCGATTCCCATCCAACCCCCTAGCTGTTTGAATTTCCTTCTTCTATCCCTTTATAAGGCGAGTTTATATACAGAGAGTCGAAAGTACTTGGGATTTTTCTGGCCCATTTTTTTAGGATTTATTCATATATTTCCACTCTACTGTAATATCGCACGTGATAATTGGAGAAACAAATATTAAAAAAAAACATTAATTATTGCCAAATTCAAAGTCGGAAAACTACCCGCTGCTTGTGCACGGAATTAAACGCAAAAATACAAAATTAAAAGCGGTGATTCTTATGCTCAATTTCCGAGTAATTATTCGAGCTTTCTTTAAAATTACGAATGGAAGAAAAGTCCATAAGCCAAATACAATTTAGAATCTAGATGTATGGAAAAAATATACATCCAATAAAACTGAACAAAAGTCAGAAAATTCACTAATGGTAATTGATTTCTGTATTTAACCCATTCGTGCCTGGATATTTTTGCGACTTTCTTCGATTTTCGCTAACACCAGAAGTAATTGATAAATTTCTGATGTCAACTTCTTGAACAAGGGATGATTTCTTTTAAAATCTTTATGTATCAAAATTGAAGTGTCAACATCCTACTAGGTCATGTTAAAATATTTTGTGGAGTTGAGGCTCAATACTCGTGAATAAAGGCTAAGAAAAATAAATAACGTTTTCAACTGATAGCGATAATGCCGTCCCAAATAAGGGACGCTAGGCATAAATGGGTTAACAGTCCGTAGGTGGCAAGTATTCTTACGACGGCCTTATAAAATGCTATGCTCGTAAAACTTGTCACTGTGTTGCCCACTTTACTCTACGAGGATTTATAAGCGGTTAATTGGATTCAAGCACACAATTCTGAAAATGAATATGTTGTTAGGTACAACTTGCACCTAACATAATTTCACATTTTATTCTATTCCATTGCCATTTTTCCAAAATGGAAGAAATATGTTGTGAGTTTTCACAAATTCTCAAAATCTTTGATGCTTATAGTTTGTGACCTCCTGGAACGACAGAAAATGTTATTTAATTCGCTTCAGTGGTTTATACGTAATCGAAAAATATTTTCATATTTTGAATGTGACACCTGTTCGACACCTAGTCGTACACTTAAATCGTTATTATGTGAGACGCGAACAAAGATTTACGCATTGCGAAATAATTTTCGCAAAATATCAAAATCGCATCATTTTTTTTTTTAATTCCATAGCTATATTTTAATCTAAGTGACCACCTAGTCATGTCGCCCAGTATCATTTCGTTCTCTTTCGTCGTTATTACGCAATGCGCGAACTAAGATTTACGCATTTCGAAACTATTTACGCAAAATCTCAAAATCTAATCAAAAGGGTTAAAAAATTCGAAGCCTACAGTTCAAGCTTAGTTACGGCCTATCATACCACCCAGTATCATTTCGTTTGCTTCAATAATTTTCTGTGATACGCGAAAAAAACAAGCGTCACGGACAGAACGACAGACAGACAAACTTTATTTTGAGGTTCGTACTAGATTCCCAGGGGCTTGAAAAGGATAGAAATCGTAACATTTTTTTAATTCCAAGTAATGTAAAGAAAAAATGTAATTATATTTCACGCATCGATCAAAAGTTCCAGGGATTAAATACTACAAAGACTAAATTTTTGTTAAATTTGACTTTAATCATCAACATACTCTGCTTTTACAGTGATACACGCACTCCAACGAGAATTGTCAAGACCTTCAAAGAAAGATTCAATTTCCGATATCACTTCCTTATTTGTGCAAAATTTTTTTCCCTGGAGCATTCCTTTTCGTCTTGCAAAGAGGTAATAGTGGCTAGGGGACAAATCTGAAGGTGGGTGGAAAAGCAATTGGAGGCGCAGTTCATAAGTTTTACCATTGTAACCATCGACTTTTTACAAGGTGCATTGTCCTGGTGAAAGAGCACATATTTCTTTGCCATATGGGGCAGTTTTTTTTCTTGATTTCTTCTTTTAATTTGTCCAGTAATGCTGCATAATACGTACTATGGGTGCTTTTCCCTTTCTCTAAATCGTCTACGAAAATCATGCCACGTGCATCCCAAAAAACACTCGCTAGAACCTCTAATGGTTGTGTCTTTGGTAGCTTTCGACGACTTTTCCCCACTACTATCCACTAAACTGATTGACGACTTGACTCTGGAGTAAAATGATGGATCCATGCTTCATCCATTGTCACATATCGATGCAAAAAATCCTGTTTATTCTTCCTGAAGAGTTCCAAACAGTGTTCTGAATTGTCGTTTTTTTCCAGCGTCAGCACACGCGGCACCCATTTGGAAAACAATTTTCTCAAATGTATGTGTAAAATGTATGTGAAAATGTGTGTGTGTTCAAATGTATGTGTAAAACATTATATACACTGCCTTTGGATATGTTTAGACTGTCTGTTATCTCCTGCAACTTGACTTTGGGGTTGTCCAACACGACTTTGAGAATCTTTCGATCATTTTCAGGTGTGGTCATATCATTTGGACGCCAAGAAAGTTCGGCATCATCAGTGTCCATACGACCCAGTTTAAACTCGGCAAACAACCCACAAACAGTAATTTTCTACGGAGCAGGTTCTTTATAACATTTTTCAAGAAATTGCTCCTTCGAACAGTGTTTTTGTCCATTAACAAGCAGCGTTTAATCAACATACGAAATTCATTATTTTTTTTTCCATTTTTGAAAATTTCAAATTAAGCGACACTAAATCTCTAATATATGGAAGAAAAAAGTTCGAAATTGCACGAAACTTTCACCGATATTTTTTGAAGGTCACGGCTATTTGATACACCTTTGGGATTTTCACTTGTAGCACCATCTGTGGGTTAGACCTGGGACTTTTTGACCGATGTGTTATATATATATGTAGATACTGCCGTAGACGATAAAATTTTGGGATTATTTCAAATGATCCTGTAAAAGAACTAAATACTGCATATACTATTTCCTATGCAGAGCACTGTTTTACAAACCTTAAATTAATTTTGTTTGGTTTGAAATAGATTAAAGACTCTATAGTTAAGTAGTGACTCATAATAGACCATAATATATTGGAAATCTTTTCTTTCTCCTGACGGGGGGGGCTATAGGGGCTATAGCCCCCCCCATTGAAACTGAATTTACACTAGATAGAACAGAGTTTTCAGGCTTAGTGAAAAACTGCGTGTCTAAAAATCGGTTGTTTTGAAATTTTAATTTATTTTTTTTGATTTACTACTCTGATTTTTAGACTTGACCTCAGTCAATGGCTTTCAACCCTTTCGTTCCCAGGCTACAGATATTTTCAAAACCTCAGAATCCCAAGGAATCGCTCGAAATTTCATCTCCCCCTTGAAACATTTTGGTTTTTAAGGATGATCAGTAACCAAGTTGTTCTCGCCTTTTCCATATATACGTGAATATTGAATAAATAATAGCTCATTGTCAGAACGGGTTATGGCAAGTTGGTTAATGGCAAGCGAAAAGAAAAGTATTTGAGCGATGATGTCCATTCACCCCCTGCTACAGGGCCTGATTAAGACTCTGTGATACTATAGGCCCCCCTCCCACCTATTCCTATTCCATTCTACAAGTATAAATAACAAGTATTGCAGTTTTGAAGCCCTAAATTTTTTTTTACTATAGGCACGGGCCTCATGGGCCTATTCGGTAATCAGGGCATGCCTGCAAAGTCGTTAAAAGGGGAGCTAAAAATCTATGTATATATAAATACGCTAAGGAAAACCTTTGTGTCCTTTTTGCAGCACGAACGGAGATGAACGAGAAATTCGGCTCAGTTAAAGTTCGAATGGAGGTGGTTGTGCGAATGTTAAATTTTTCGTGTAATGTGCTAGTGCAGCGTAAAAAATTTAGAGAAGGATTTGGCACGATGTACTTTTGCGCCAAATCGGGCGATGGTTCCATTGTAGTGTCAATTTTGAAATAACAACACTAAGTTTCAGCAATAGGGTTATAGTATTACAACAAAATTTGCAAAGTGAAATTATTCCCCAGTTTGGTGAAACGCCAGTGACTAAAATGTGCTTTAGCCCTGTGCTAGGCGACTTTTTTAGAAGGTCGATAAGTGCGCAAAGTATTGTAAATTTCATGTTTTAAAGCTGTGGAAAAACGAACTGAACAGGGCAGGTTGCAATCCAAAAGACTCTCCACTGAAACACGCCAATTCGATAATTTCTTAACAATCTCCTGCAACGCATCATGCTAAAGCAAATTTTCTCCGAAAATATTATTGAAGAAATACCTCAGCAATGAAAATAATATTATTATAGCGAATGAAAATAATATTATTAATGAAGTGTATGGAAATATTTCCGAAAACATACTCTCAGATAACATACTGAAGTCCGTAATAATAGAACCTAAAAATGATGATTGAACTTTTATTAATGCTAACGTAATCGAATATCTGATGAATAGAGAACATATTACCATAGCTACGTTAAAATAATTTGCTATGATGGCAGTGAAATCAATAACTATCCAATAGTTTTTGAATTCTTTCTATATTAATGATTTATTTTCCGTTAGCCGGGAGCAAGTGAAAAATTGCGGAATAATTGTGATCTGCGCCAAATGCTTACAAAACTAAAGCGATTTCCAGTGTAAAGTAGTTTATCCCTTTCCATATTTTGGAAGTTCAGTTTAATTACGTATTTTAATTTAATTCCACACGTTTTTTCTAATTCCAAATTATGTAACCAATAAGTATACAAATTTCTTTTTAGTATATTGATATTTTTGTATATATTGAATTCTGTATATAAATGCTAGTACCAGGTTACCGAGCCATGCTCAGAATCTAAAGGCTCCTTAAGTGTAAAATAATGAATACGTAAATGCCTGGGCACGTATCAATAATCTTCATGGTTGTCAAAGATTTTCATCGCTGTCGGATCACCCATACATTATCAGGTAAGCTTTGGTCGGCATTCAATGTTACAATGGCATATACTTTGTTTTGAAGAGGGATGCTAAATATTCGATGGTCGGTGCCATCAGAGTTGAGCAAAAAGTAGTTTAACGTAAGGTGCCTCCTTTCCTTCTGTAGCAGATCAGCGAGGGTATCAGCGAAGATCTTGGGCGATGCATTCACTAACAGCGTCTTCATTACTTCAGAAATATATCTGTCCATATTGAGGACGTTCAAATTCAGCATCAAGAATTTGAGTTGGTTGAACTGTCAGATGAAGGAGTTTATAAAAAAAATTCATTAAGTCTGTTATACACTGTTCGCAACATAGCAGTACACACCAAAATCGTTAATAGTTTCACTCGTCATATACTGTGAACAAAGCCATTGTAAAGTATGCTTTCAAATTTCGAATTCTTTGAAATGGGGGTCACATCGAAGAAACAACCACACCAATTCATTAGGAAATTCGGAATGTCCTACATCAATCTTACAGTCCCCAAAATGGTTTCGGTTAATTTTTGTTTTTACTCTTCAGAAAAATGCAAAGCTCCAGGGTGAATGCAATCCATGTTAAAAAGTTTTAAACTATGATAATAAGTACCCACATTTGTGGCAGCTTTGTAGATATTTAGACTGTTTACCCGAAGTATTTGTCGACGTCTAGCTGTTCCATGTCGTTCTCCTTCCAAATACTAATCATCTGTTTCATTTGCTTGTGTTTGAACTGCACGTCACACATTTGGGCTAAGTGCTGCTGTCGGTGATCATATGTTTCCACAGCTCGTTTTTGAGCTACACTTCCATGCATTTACGTCTTTATAATACATCTATGATGATAATTCTTTACGATTGAAATTGTAAATTTCTCTATAGTGCTTCAATTCAAACATAAAATACTTATTTTTTTTCTAATTCAAAGAAAATACATCATGCATAAACAAATTCTACAAACGTAAATTCAATCTTATAGATGCATAAATATAGATGCCATAAAAGTATAATCTTACATAAATATGCTTTAAACATAATTTTATTTTATAAACTCACGCTTAAGAAAAGAAAAAGTGTAACGCAATTTAAATTATTAGTACAAAAGGACAGTTCGAAATCATGAAATCAAAAACAGAATAGATCAAAAATATTCTTTTATAATAACCCTAACAACTACTTAAACGTTGACAATAATAGAACAAACGGATGGACTGAAGAAAATGGACTTCTAACCTCGAATAAATCAAAAATACATCGCTCCTATGTAGTTACGCTGATCCCTGACTCTGTCACAATTCCAGTTCAACCACTCAAAATAAAACTTTTACCATCCAAACAGATTAAAAATGTATTGTCTAATAACTTAAAATTTACACGGTTCGTTGGTGCGATCAGCCTGAAAATTATCATAATTATGTAAAAAAAAAAAAAAGAAAAGAAAAAAAAAAAAGAAAGAAAAAATCTGATAATCCACCCGTTCCCTGATTTTTAAGCGGTTTTTTTTTTGTATTTTTAGCTCTATTTCATTTAAGAGAATAAAAAAAGCTAATCATTTGAGTGTCAGAATTATCTATTGCAAGTGACATTGACGTTACATTGAAGTCACGGTTATCAGGCTTTGGAGGAAAAATTACGATTCCAATTCGCTTAAGATAGCTTTTCTAAATTACTACTCAGTTTAACTTTTTTTCAAAAATAAAACGGTTTTCTATGCATTAAGCATGGATATAGGAGAGGATGTTGATACCAAACGAAATGTTTCGAATACGAAATGTTTCTGCAAATTATACAATTCGAATTTCGATGTATAATAAAAATTGAATATGAAGTTATTTGATTTTAAGTGGGTAAATATTAAATATTCTGAGTGTAGACATTCTATCGCCCGCTGTAATTGTCTCCACAAAGGGCTTTATCCTTTAGTTTAATGACAGTACACAACACAAAACAACACAGTCTAATCCACGTCTAAATAAGAATTGAAAATTTATTAGAAAAAATCTTAGTAACCAGATTTCAGCCTCCCAATTTACTGCTTCCACATACGGACAACTCCCAGCCTGCGGCCGGATGGGGCCCGCCATGGCTTTTGGACCAGCCCTCAGAACAAGTCAAAACCCTGTATAAAACCTATATAAAACATTCAAACTACCATATAAATCCGAATTATACGGCCCGCGATTTCGCTAACATCCTGAAGTCAGGCCCAGGAGGCCACTATCGTAAAGTTCTGCCCGCAACTTTTAAAAGGTTGTCCATACGATGATAAAATAAATGAGTTGAAATCATCAACTGCAGTGAATGAAAACTAAACTGATGGCTGATCATCTGCAAAATTAATTTGAATATCGGCTGCGAGCCCAATTTAGGAATCGATCGTATCATTTTTTCATCGGAGTTTCGAACATCGTTTCATTATAAACGGTTGACCCATTAAAAAAAAAAAAAAAATCGTCAGGGTAACTACATTTAAATATTTATCGTCAACTTGGCGGAATAAGGCAGTTAAAATAGAATTCAACCTAGTGCCGTTATTTAAAAAAAAAAATGGAATTTTCATGTTACGTCACAGGATCTTTTTTCTTACTGTGAATGGCTGAAAAGGGTGTCATTTTCATTTAAAGCATTCGGCTAAGCTGAAATTTTATGCACTTTTGAAATTCGCATCATATGGATCAATAAAATACATCAAAAATCTTCATTGTTTTAGTATATACGCGAAAATACATTTAGCTTTACGTTAGTTACAAAAGGATAATTGTAATAAATTCAGGCAATTTTTCACATAAGATTTACGAATAGTTTTGTATTAATAACTACGAATTAAGAATTATTAAATTATTTACGTATATTCCATCAAGGTGCTTGCGGGGATGGCAACGAAGACTCTTTTCTCTTTTTCTTTCGCTGGTTGCCAGGACGATATTTTGAAATAAAAATAACTTTTTAATTCTTAACAAATTTATGTAGCTGAATGGTGTAATATATCTAGTTACTAAAATATTTATTTGTCTGTGTACTGAATATCAAGTTCCATTTATTTTGTTTCTTTGCGAAATTAATTTTTACTATTATATATCGATGGCGTGTATTTTTTAATCCGCCCCAATCTTATTTGAGCGTCCCTTTTAGGAAGATTGCATCAAGTGTGTTTTTCAAACGCTCAATAGATGGCGCTACTGTCCAAAAATTTTAAATTTTAAATTTTGAGCGTTTTAGAGTTTTTTCAATTAATTCACCTAGCTCAATCGTTTTAGGGGCCCAAAAAACCCCAGGTACGAAATTTAAAAAGAATCCTTAGAGCAGTTTTCGAGATCGTTCGGACATACACACACACACACACACACACACACAAACATTCCTCGTTTAATATAAGAGCGGATTTTGTATACGTACTAAAATTTCCGGCTTTGTTTTCGGGAACGACAATGCTTCAGAAGTAATCTCTCCGAACATTTCTCCGAAAAAGCGGTATTTGCGCCTGGCTAACTGAAAAATACCATAGTTTGCCACCACATGTGTTAGTATTGAAAGTTGATTGCATCGTTACACTAATCAGAAACTTAAATACAAAGGAAGCATTAGTCAACGGAACAAGAATGCACATCAAGTTTATCTATCGTAATGCTATTGATTGCGGAGTTTGAACTGGAACCTCAGGCAATAAAAGAATTTTAATTCCACTAATAAAATTATTATATTCTGGTACTATTTTTACCATATCCTTTAAAAAAACTCAGTTTCCAAATATTACTGCTTTTGCGATGACAAATAAATCTCTAGGACAATCATTCGAAAAAAGTGCATACTTATTGAGGCAGCAAGTTTTTATTCATGGTCAGTGGTACGCCTCAGCAAGTAGAGTTCAATCATTCGACGGTTAAGATTTTATAACTCCGAACATAAAGAGCCTTTAGCCGAGGACGGCTCCAGGCTGAAATTTTGGAGGGGGTCACTAGACTTTTCAGATTAGCTTAAATTGTTTAAAACGCAAACAGAATGTGTGAAATCTAAATCGGTAGAGGGAGATGACCACTATGACCCCGCTCGTTGGAGTTGCCTTTGAATTTAGCAAAATATAATAGAATAAGAGTTTTTATAAAAACACTGTCTTCACAGAAAAGTGTGGTGGTTGTAAAGTGAAATTGTACAAAAGTGGTCACTATAGACAGATGGTCTCTTAGCAAAGGTGGTCATTTTAGTAGGTTTCATTGGTTGTGGAATCTTGAGACATACTCCTTGACAGTAGAACTTTATTCACGCTCAAGTTAAAAAATTTGATGCTTTACGGTAGAATTTCGACCACCGGCAGAGAATTAGTACATATAATTTAAACATAAATAGTCTTTGTGCGCGCCTTGTGAGCTGCACGTCTCGGATTCTGTACTGATGAGTACTTGATTTGGGATACCTTATGATTGATGTACATAGTGCAGGGATACTATTACTATGGCTAATTTTACTTATCTGGTTTTCGGACATTTCCTGTTCATACAAAAGTACAACCGTTTTGAACGTATAGGAAAGGTGGAAGAATTTCTTGGAAGTACTGTAGTCCTTTCTAAGCGGGCTTCAAAAGCTTAACCCATTGAAATTGTTATCACTACTAGGTCGTTCTTTCCGGGTGAAACTCTAGTGTGATTTGTTCTCTGTCTAGCTCCGTTCGTGTGTAGAATTTAATTTTATGCAGATATTATGGCCTCAAAAAAGCGGCCATTGAGTCGTATAATACAGCTGATTATTTAATGAAAATTCCGAAAAATGATGATTTGTCCAGTGAAAGTGAGAGCGCAAATCATCAGGTAGAAATCATAAATGTACAGCCCCAGAACAAGCTATTTCAAGAGGAACAGCACTCAAAAAATGTACATGCATTATTATCAAGCAGTTTCTTAAGAGGTGCATAATTAGAAGGAATACAATGATATTATGGAACAAAGAGATATGATTTAGATTAATTTTTTCAGACATTGTTTTTCCTATGAAGTGCAAGTTCCTAGCAGGTTCGAATATTTTAGTTTATCAGAAATTCGCACACGTTTCACGAAAATCAATTACGTAATACTATAGGCAGGCAGAAAAATAAAATATACAGACGACATGTAAAAAAATAGTTCCAAATGTCACCAAGCTTGTATAACTGTACCCAAATTATGGAATGCCTATAAGTTAGCCCCCCCCCTTTACCCAATCCTAGATCCGCCACTGTATGCACATCCTCAACGGATTATATCTGTAGTCAGTCATTGTTTGGTCCAAGCTCAAAATCTTAGCATTTGCTATCGATTTTGGAAAGTTTTGCCGAAATATCGCCAAATTTAGCGCCAAGAATAATTTTGCTTTTTGCATCTCTAAAACTTTAAACCGTAGAATGTTGAAATTTTTTATTCAGAACTGCTGTAACATCTAACCGTGCGTCTCTTTTTCGATTCCAATCGACTGGGCAATTTATATACACGGTCACCGAAAAGTTAAATACATAATTGTCTATGGATACCTCCAATTCAATAAAAATCTGTGATGAATCACTATTTCGTCTATTGTCAAAAATTTCGCTACCTATCTGAAGCTTGTCGAAATATCGCCCAGTTAAGTGCAAAAAACATATCTTTCAATTTGAAGACAGCTGGGCAGTATCTCAAAGATTTGGCTAGAAATCGCTAAACCTTGGTATTATGTTAGTATTTTATCTATTTCAAAACACAATAAGTTTAGATGAAGTGCACCGAAAACACTTTTCATTTGATAGACGTGCAAGGAAGTCACGTGCTGTCCACCGCAGATATTTTTTTTCGTTGTAGCGGGAAGTCCCGTATACTTTTTTTAATCGTCCCAGCTAGAAAAAGTCACCACTTTTTTTGCAAAAAAGTATAAAATGTGCACAATGTGTGCATAAAAGGCAGATAATTTTGATTATTTTGAAAGTATACACTTTCTGTGCAAATTATATGCAGTTTTTATGCATACTAAAAAGTGCATATTCTATATTGCCAAAAACAGAGCACAAAAAGTGTATACTTTTCAAAGTATTAACTTTATATGTACATTTTCTGCATAAAAAGTGCTAAAATTTTCTATCTCGGATTTCAGCAGTTTGAAAAAATTTTCGCAAAATCTCAAAATCTAATCCAAATCCCCTGCCCCCCTCCCACCGAAATTTAAAATTTTGTTAACAAAACAAGAATAATGAAGCCTTTGTGAAAACTTTAGCCTCTTTCAACTTTTACCCCCCCCCCCAGAATTTTTTTTCTGGATACGGCCCTATCTAGGGACATTGTTTAAGTTGTATGACCACCTATCGTGTCACTAAATTTTGCTTTATTCATTTAAGCCGTGCGTGAAGCGCGAACAAAATTTACCCAGTTTGGAACGATTTTTAGAAGCATCTCCAAAATCTAATTTTAAAAAAGTGTCTTTAATCCGACGCCTATAGCTTAAATTGAGTGATCATCTATCATGTCACCAAATTTAATTTCTTTTGCTTTTCGTTCATACCTGATGTGCGAACAAAGATGTATGCACTTTGAAACAATTTTTGGAAAATCTCAAAATCTAATGAATTTTTTTAAAATATAGTTCAAGATGAGCGACCACCTATCATGTCACCAAATTTTATTTCATTCGCTTCAGTCAGTTTTACGTGATGTGCGAATAAAAAAAGCGTCACGCACAGAACGACAGGCGGACAAACTTTTTTTAACGTTCGTACTCGGGTCCCAAAAGCTTAAAATGTATAGAAATCGCAATTTTTTTTTAATTTTGAGACGTGTACAAGCAGTCTAGTTTTTTTATTTAAATGCATAAATGTTCCAATTCCGAACTTGAAACAACAATCACTTCAAACTTAAGACACATCATTTCGAGTAACTCGAGTCCAGTGGTTAGAATGCTCGCCTACAACACCTTGGTTCCCCAGTTCGATCCCAATCCTCGGAAGTTTGAAAAATTCTGCAAGTTCTTATGAATAATTACAGCACTAAAATATGAAAAAAAGGACGAAAAAATCGTTCATTAAAATAAACCGACCACGCCCTCTACATTTTTTTATCTAGGTCCCCAGATACTAGTCAAATAGTGCGCTTTTTGTGCACAATTTAGTTTGCACTTTTCATGCACAAGCAGAGGTCCCAAATACGCTTGGATTTTGTACACTTTTTGTGTAAACTTTTTCTAGCTGGGGTTGCAGCGGAAAGACGGTGTATCCTTTTTTACTTTCCGAACATGTACCATATAAGGCAAATATTGTAGTCATGAAGAAATTCGACTTCGAGATTTTGGTGTATTTACACATTTTGAGTAAATTCTGAATTCATTTAGGTTTCTTTTTTCCCATTTCTAAGGTATGAGGATTCAGATTCCTTTATAATCAATATTTCAGGTCAACGGTCATCTCTCTTCCATTCCACGGGCAACGCCGGGCTACGCTGCTAGTATAAAATAAGTTGGTTGACATATCCTCAATTTACAAATGCGTGTTTTTTTACGCTAGAGCGTATTACACGCCGGGATATGCGGTACGTACAATACGTTTTTAAAGCTCTGTGTCCTGACTTGTGGTCTCCGGGTTTGAAAAGGTTAAAAATCAAATAATTATTTGTAAAAAATGAAGAGCAGCTATCACAAAAGAAGGAGAATGCCAGTATTCCTACTCGAAATATCTTATATATGTTTTCCTATTAATTGCAAGCAATATTTTGCAGATTAATATTAACAGAAAATGCTCCATTATTTCGCTGTATGCAAATATTAATTGAATCATAAAAGCCAGTACCAATGTATGAATTTTGCAATAAGAATTTGAAGAAATATTCCCGGTCTGCAATATAAAAGTGAAAAAAAATTATTGTATAAAAATAAATAATTCATAGAATAGTCTAAGAAATACTACTGAATCATAAACAGGTTTAGCTTTAAAAACGCTTTAGGACTTTTCCTTTGAACAGCTGCGTATGACGTTCGGTACTAACCTCTTTTAAGTCTTCAAATATTTTTTTTTTAATAATTGTTCCTTTTATTTTGTTAAAAACATTCATATTACACCCGGAAAGAATTCATATAATTCGCTATGCTCTTTCATTTTTGCAATTTACATCTTAATCAGTTTATTCGACATGCACCCACGCACACATCCAAAGAAATACAGTTTATAAATAGTTCCGATACTAGGAATTAAATGTATATTTTTCTTATCTTTATCAAATTAGATGACTTTAAAATAATACAGGGTGTCCCAAAAAGGTGTTCACGGTTTTTAATTCTTTATCTTTTAGAGATAACTGGGCTGTATAAATTGGAAAATTGTTCAAAATAACGAAGGAAATAAGACTAAGAAAAAATTCATCTCGTTAATTTTCAAAATGTTACACTTTTTTAATTTGTATACTATCCCCGTACAAAATTATTTCGAATTAGTAAAATGTGCACCATACACTGATGAGGTTATTCTTAACCTCCAGTATCTCCAAAATAAGGGACGGTTTAAGCGAAAAACTCAAAAATGGAGTAACAAGAACTTTAATTTTAAGGTTAAGTAAAATGTAATGCGTTTAAAATATCTACATTTTAATCGTTCTTTTAAATTAAAAACTACATTGTATTTTATAACGGTTAGGGAAAATGTTCTCCTTGGAATTAGCAACAACAGTTACTTGGAACAGACGGCAATTTGGTATGAGTCCTGGTGGAATCAACTACTAAATGGTCTTCTAGAATGAAACCGATAGTATTTGTCGATATTTCTTTGATATCCCAAAACTTAGCTAAATCACATGCCAGTCTGTACCATTTTGTTGTCTTCTCCAGCTACGTCACGAGAAATCAGAATTCTTTATGTTTCCGAACTGCTTTTCCGTTTATTTAGATTAACTATAATCGTGTATTAGATCATTTAGGTTTTGGAGAAATAAATATATACGTGAGCCTTAACCACTCATTCATGTGACACCGTTTTCTTCTTATCAGTGCTTCATGAACAAAGCACACTGGTCTTACTTCGTTACGGTGTAAGAAGAAAGAATCATTTGTTTATTTGCTTTGGATTTTCTTAGAATTTTAAAAAATCCAGTCCTTACTACAGATTTTCAGGAGTAAATTAATTGAAATGATTTTTCTTGATTAATTGAAATGAACAAACAGACCCTAACATTTATTTACAATATTTCCTAAAAGTGTCATTCATAGACACAATTTTTCATTAAAAATTGCTTTCTGCTGCTTCATTTTATTTTACGATTAAGGTAAGTTTCTTTTGGCTTTGTAGTTAAGTCAAAGCTGTTCGGGGTCTATCTGCTAAAAGGGTGGGATGCCTTGAGTGGATGACTTTTTTTGGATATTGCTTTTTAGTATGTTTAATTTTAGATAGCGTAGTAAAATACTATATTTTCTACAGTTATACAAGTTGTTTCCAAAATTTGTATCTGGCAATTTTGATGCTGAAGACTCACCACGCTGTGGAAGGCCAATTGAAGCTGATGAAGACACAATAAAGTTATACATTGATGAAAACCGTCCAATGACAACTCGTGAAATCGATGAAAGATTAAATTTATAGAATTCGATCATTCACGATCGCTTAAAACGCCCCAAAGATCGGCATATGGGTTCCTTGTGTTCTTAAAAAACGAAATGACTTTCTGTACAACCAACACCTCCTAGTTATAGAAAGCCTTACAGCTGCTCCGTCACTAATCTTTGACATCATCATTAGGTATACATTTAAAAGTTTTATTTTCACAAAAAAACCATTAAAAATTTCTGGTTAATACTAAAAATATTAGAAAATATCCTAAATTGAACATAAAAATGAAAAAAAAAAAAAAACATTTCTCATACAAAATTATTCAGTATATTTCTTTATTATATTATCTAATTAGTCATGGTTAAAAGCTGTCGTTTGTCTAAATTATTTTTTACTCATATTAAATCTACTATCTGATGTCATGGTTATAAAGCATGTCGTTTGTGCTTAAAATTATATTTTTTAACTCAAATTATTAAAATCTTACTATTCATGGATAAAGTCACCAGAAATTTTTAATAGCTATATTTTGTGAAAATAAAACTTTTAAATGTGTGCCAAAGGATGACGTCAAAGCTTGGTAACGCAGGAGTTGTAACGTAGGAGATGTCAAGCTCTATATCTAGGAGATGTTGGTACAACCCGATATTATATTTTACAAACTAAAGAAAAAAAATGTATATCACTTGAGCAAATATTTCCATTTATCTTGGAAACACCTTGCTAACAGCCATAAATGTACGAAACAACACATTCATCTGAAGTTTATCCTCAGTTATTAAACTCAAAGTTACTTGAAGTAAAGGATATGTACGGTGCTTTAAGCATCCTTCTTTTTGATATTCGGAATGAGAGCAAAGCGCTGCAGGGCAGATAAGATCAAATGTGAAATTGATTTCGGTTCACCGGCTAATAAAATCGGATAAAGGGAAAGAACTTTCGAAATCAGATGTCAACTGCGCCCTGAGACACTGAAGTTTTATTTTATATAATACTTGCGAAATTACTACTAATATTGCATTGCGTATTTTTCTGTTCGGTGATAACGTATTTCATGGAATAGTTATGTTTATTTGAGGAAATGTAAATTAATTTTTTCTGTGTATGTAGATAAATATATTAATGTAGATAAATGTTAGATGTATGTAGACAAATGTTAAGCCAATATCTCCTATGTGTGAAACGTTTATTTATTATTATTACCAGTTTTTAGTAGCAGTTATTATTTGACAATATTCTGGCTGATTCATGTGACTTTTTTTGCGATCGAATTTCATCGTACAATGCTTAGTGTCACATAGAAATAGTCACAATAAAACAAGATCGAAAGAATACGCAAAATCGGAAGCCTTTAAAATTCAATGACAAATACACTAGAATGAAAATGTTGCCACATGCGCTGGTTTATGTATTTAGTAAAAAAATAAAACGATTACGAAATTATCACAAAAAAAAAACTTTGCTGCATCTTCCAGTGATCAATGAGAAAATTAAAACAGATTATAGTACGAGGGAAATTGATTTAAGTAATAAATAATGGTGTCGTATTAAGGTTATATTTGGGCTAACATTTCCTGAAATTTTCGAGACTTTTAAAATCTATATCTTACTTTTATTAATTTCTAAAATTAAATAATGACTGGTGACAAAAAATAGCTGTGGAATTTGAAAAAATGAGTGTGTTTTGCTATGTGGGTTTGCAATTAGAACTTTTCGACGAACTTCTTAGTAAAGAACACACAAGAAAAGAATTCTTGTTCAATTCAACAAAACTGTGTCTATTCAACAAAAAAGTTTGCTTGGCACTGTCTCAACCTAACAATCTTTTGTTAATTTAACAAAAGAAGTTTTTGTTAAATTAACAAAATATTTCATTTTATTTACAAAGATGTTGTTAAATCAACAACATTATTCGGCTGTAAAAGCGTTAATCAGATTTTTGTTGAATCAACAAAACATTTTTTCAGTGTATGAATGCATATTTCTACTAACGTTTTGTGCTGAAAATAAATCCTTGTTTATTTTAATCTCTCTAATTTACTCTTACCATTCGTTTGTGGTCAAATGCACAAAAAAGTTATTTACAAGATGCATTTTACCCAATTTAATTGCGCACTATTTCCTTTCTTAAAAGTGTTTTCTCTTTTCATTTCTCTGGCACGAAACGTTGCTGCGAAATATACTAATCATCTAACATGAAATTTAAATTTTACTGTTTTATTTTCAAGAGCGCTTAAATCTGCAACTTTTTTTAAAAGTATATATGCAGTTAATAACTATATTTAACAATATATTTTAATACGTGATTAAATTAAATATAGGTTTATTTCATAAAATATGTGAGAAACTTTAAGAAATGTTAGTAAACATCCAAACAACTTTCATTAAAAAAAAAATCCTATTCGGAATTAAAGTACAAAAGCGCTAGAAAGCGCCGAAAATAATGTAGTACGGGCCACACACAAAAACACAAAAACACCGAATAAGTTACTAAAGCAAGTTTTGAGACATTTGAGTGCAGTAAGTGCTCAAAATAGTGACAAATAGTGGCTAGCTCTTAGTAGAAAAAATTGGGAAACATTCTGAAATACGTAAGACGACGTATCATGCAGCTTCCTGCAGCGACAGAATGTTTGGCACCGTGCTCTACATGAGAGACTTTAGCTGTCTTCAGAAAAAGGAATCACAAAAAGAAAAATCGTCACACATAAATGATCTGACAAACACGGTTGACAAGCTCTAGGGCAATCACGCCAAATCCTTTGGTTCGAAAATGTTACATTGCGATAGTTTTGCACCTGTACATAATAATAGGCTGGTTATCTACCGTTCTGGAACCATATTAGGAGTTCAGATGTCCAATGAGACGTAAAATGTTGTTCAACCTGCCTGGCAGCACCTCTTGCAGAAACCTTAGGTATTTTTTACCGTAATTTCTTTTTGTCAGATGGCATGGTCCGAGAAGGTGGATAGCCGCCGATTATTCTTGACCTATCATTGATAGAAAAGCATCGCTGATGCGCATGTGGATTTGCATGTGTCCACACAGGATGATTGTGTTGATACATCATCTTTGGTATCCTCTAATACCTTTGCACTGTGATTCCAGTAGTGCATTCTTTGATGAAAGTTGTCTGTTTGCATGTGTACCATCACCTCATAAAAAAGTGACATTCTTTTACGAAACACCTTATATATTCCAAATATTTTCAAGTAAGCCATCTTATTTTATCTCACACATACTCTGCTTTAGGCCGCTAGTACACGAAACGTCACTTTCTACTGAAACTTACTTTTAGATACTAAACGCTAAGTTATTTCAACAAAGCTATATGTACGTTGCTTAAAGCATCTTTTCTTTAGAAACGAGAGCAAAACGGCCACAGGGTAGATAAGATCAAACGTGAAATTGATTTTGCCTCACCAGCTAATAAAATCGGATTAAAAGGAAAGAACTTTCGAAATCAGACGCCAGCTTGCCCTGAGACATTGAAACTTTATTTTATTTAACAGTTGCAATTGCGATGAAACTGGCTATTTGAAGAGTGCATTAAATGTTATTATAGATCATTGTTTTTATTTACTAGGTGGTTTATGATTTTAGATATAAGTTTTGTGACACGTTCAGTGTACTGAGGGCTCTCTTTTGCTCCCCTACACTGAGATTAATGTGAAGCAATAAAGCTTGTAAAAATTAGAACACATAAAATTTAATGCATGGATTGTATCTGGATGTGCGAAAATATAGTTGCAGCGTCATGCGATAAACATTTTCATGAGGATCCTCTTAAAAAATAATGATTATTATTGTTCTCATTGAAACGACATAAGCTTCTATTTTTTCAGTAATTATAATTTATACCAATAAAATATTTTATTTAGTGAACTACGAAAATCATAGGACGATTAGAAAATAACGTGAAGTGTTCAGAGCCCCCAACGAATGAAGTACTAGACGACAATAACCATATTGGATGGGCTTACATAGCTGCCAATTCTTCCGATTTTCTCGGAAGATTTTCCACCACAATTTTAAGTAGTTTTAAGTAGTTTTGTTTTACATTAAAAATTTGGACTGGTTTTAAGCTTGAATTGCAAAGTAAAAATAAATGGTGGAAAATCATTCGATAAAATTGGAAGACTTGGCAGCTAAGGGCTTACATATTGGAGCCTGGAATTTCGATTTTTAAAAGAAAACATTTCTACTAAAAATCGCGATATATTGACGTTATTTATCGAGTAAAATGCTTTAATTTGCATTATCGAGGCCCCTTGTTGCGATTATAAGAATAAAAGGAAAGGCTGGGAGGATTTTTTAAATCATTTTATGATTAAGGCCAGTATGTCTTCAAAATTATCCTGTATATTACGCTTTGTGAAAGCCACGCAGCTGTAAGGCGTATAAAAACTATCATTCCATTACATATCAAACTATCCAAAAAGTTAAAATGCCCATAAAGCAATGTAAATTTTTTTCAGTCTTAAACAAAAAGACAACGTTATGACTGGCGATATATAAAACTTGAATCATTGCTTGTCTGTAAAATATGACCATTAATATGACAGAAGTTCTGATAGGAAACATGGTTGCAATTTCGTGCCTGTAGACCTATATGCAAACAATACAAGAGTTCAGTAACTAATCAACACGATCGTGGTTCAGCTTAAAGAAAATTCACTATTTACCCAATTCAAGGGATTGTTAAATAAATAATATTTGAACAGGAAAATTCAGTTTGATGACATAATTTTGTTTATCAAAAAGATACCTCGGTTGATCAGAAATGTAGCGAATTCATTTTCTATTTACTGGAAACAGTGTTTCTTCGTTTGTTCGCCAGTAGAGGGCAGATCACGTTATTGGATGTATCGTGTGCCATTCCTACAATTTCCATCACAATTCAGATTCTCATCAATTGATAAGGTTTGCTAAATCTTGGCAGGCCTCGGAAAATGCTATCGACTGCCCTGAGTACTTTAACGCTTTCAGTACGAATGAGCTTGTCTCTGCGATATATTCTTGATACGTAGAAGTTTCCAACAACAGAAATCGCATTCTACGAAAGCTGAAGCTGCCAAAACGTGTCTTGTGGCATGAATCTAAAAGTAAAAAAAATTGCTATAACACAAAAAATTTTGTTTACAAAAAGTGGTTAATTATATTCCGGAATTGTTGGCAGCTATGGTTATCACACCCTCACAACTTTTCGTGAATGCAAATTTTAGTTGAGTGGTGGTAGTACTCAGAGGACGTTTCGTGCGTGGGCGGCAGTACTACAGAACGCTTCGTGGATTTCGCCACTGGACAGCATTAGTATCCAGGGAACGTTTTGTGTCCGCCACCAATGGGCGGCAGTAATGCGTACAGAACGCTTCGTGGATTTCGCCACTGGACAGCATTAGTATCCAGGGAACGTTTTGTGTCCGCCACCAATGGGCGGCAGTAATGCCTACAGAACGCTTCGTGGATTTCACCACTGGACAGCATTAGTATCCAGGGAACGTTTTGTGTCCGCCACCAATGGGCGGCAGTAGCGATAATTGGATTAAGAGCCATTTAAACAGGACATGAGTATGTGTATAAACTACCGTTCTATTTGTATCAAAAACATAAAAAATAAATTGTGTTTGAGGTACCATGTCAAAAATAATTTGCTTTTCAAAACTTAATAAACGACCCATACTAAGAAATGTGCCTGTGGAGATTTCTCGTTTAAAGAAAGTAACTCCATCCTTGTCATGAAGTCGGTAGCCATGGAGTAAGCCCACCTTTGCTCTGACTTTTAAAAAAAAATTTATACTTTTCTATTTGGACCGGAGAGAATCGGAAGGCACTTCAATGGAGATCTCTAGGCAGAGCAGACCGCTATTTTGTAGCTCATATTATGATCTTGTCATGCCTTAAGAAGATTGTTTTTTGTAAATATCAAGATATTATAGTTCGCAAATTATAAATAAATCATTAATCTATAAAAATGCCTCTGCATCAATGCACACAAAGGTGGATGAGATTATATGCATCAACTGCCATTATATGGAAGGACATCTCCTCTCAACAGCACGTTCTCGATTTCCTTATCCAATGATGATTAACAGTCACTTTGAAATTCCTGGTGAAGTCTGAAAGAAATATTTTTAGACCCCATTTATCGATGAACCAAACGACTGAACTTCCGTACATTTTAAATCCGCAGGTGCAACGAAGTTCACTCTAAAAATACAGGAGGGGTGTGATGTCCATAATATTGTGAATATGAATCCAGGAACGTGACGTACTGAAATTCTATGCTATATGAAAACCAGAAGGCACCAAGGTAGAACCACTTTATGAGCCGTATGCCTAGCCTATTGCTTACGGATAAAAATAATGTCCATGCAATGCCCACGTTGTGCTTACGTTAGCTGAATATTTAATTTAGAATAAGTTTTAAGAAATGATCGACCAATATTACTGCTCGTGCTTAAATTCATTTTACTGACTTGCAGAGGATGATTAGTTATTCGTTTTAAACGCGTAATGTAACTGAAATCGATATTTTTTGCCGGCAGAGTAACAATGATTTAATCTTACCTAGGTAATTTTTCTAACGCTAGTACTGACCATTTTTGTTAACTAGGTCACTTATATGTTGTTTCAGTTCAGTTAGCGGTCGTTATGTTGTGAAACAAGTTGAATTAATTTGATTTTAAAATGATTGTTTGAATTGTATTCATGTGATAAGAAACAATATCTGCAAAGTATCTTGCAATATTGACGGCTTAATTTTAATAAAAGCGAAACAAACAAAAATTAGCAGCTGATTAAGTTTTCTTTAAGCATAATTTGTAAGCTTATGCTTATTTAATATCTTATTAGGGAAGTAGTAATAATACACTTAAGATAAAAAAAATTGTACAAATCAATCAATATAGGTCAATCTTCGCTTATAAGATTCTGCTAAAAAGTGAAAATTTCAAGAAATTTTTTCTAAAGCATGAAACATATAAAATGTAATAAATGCTAAAATTATTCTAATTTTATTTAAACTAATTCAGCAATTTCCTTTTTTTGTTCTACTGGGTTCAAATTATCCAGGGTAAACGAATCAGAGTTCTTTTTTTCTATCAAGATAAACAGCAAATGCTAAGTCCTCTGTTAACAAGAGCTTAAACTATTTAAAGCTCTTTCCGACTGCACCATTGAATTAAAATTAGATTAATCAGAACGGCGATACAATCTTTTATCAAACGTTTAATGAAAGTGTGAACTTAATTAAAGGTTTAAGAGGAATTTTAAATGCGCATGGTGAACTTCATTCATAAAAAGATAAACTAATTACAAATGTGAACAAAGTTAGATGTCACAGTTAGGGTACGTTTTAGCTCGAACTAAAGAATGTGTGCATCACTATTCAAAATGTAATATTTTAATTTAGAAAGGCTTTCCAGATTTTAAAATTTCTCTTTTTTAAAAACATTGCATTCTTGTAACAATAGTAAAGTGTGTGTATAAGAATAAATTAGGAGTATAATTAATTTATAGAATTAAATTGAGATAATCCATTACACTTTCACCTTTTATCGATGCATAAAACATTATAATGAAATCCTAACATATAAGATATATTTCGATTGTCACCCAAAACTAGGGCATGTTCCATAAACTATATATTCGTAAATTTGTTTTAAAATAGTCAGTGGGTGGATGGGCATAATGCATTTCCTACAATTCTTATTTGATACATGAGTGGTCGCAGACGTGAAAGAAAGCTACATGTATACATTATAATAGAAACCTGTCGTAAAAAAATCAACGAAACTTTCCATTTAACCCAAACTTTGTCAAAAGAAGTATTAGAAACAAATTAAAGATGTTATACATACTTTAAAATAAAATATACCTGATTCACAAATACTCCATTTTTAAAAATAAATTTCAAATACTCTATGGATATACATCCAAAACTATATTACAGTATAGAACCAGAACCTATTATTCAGTATGGTCGGGACAAAATGTATTCTGGATAACTGGTTGGGCATTACACAACATCCACTGATTTAATTGATAGCTTATATGTTACTCTACTTTCGTTTACAATTAATCCTTAATTATAAATATATTAAAAATAATATTAAAAGCTATTAGTACGATCAAGATAAATAAAAATCATGTTTAGAGAAGAAACAGTAAATGTATGATAACTTCTTGAAAAGTTACACACACTACATAGTTATACAATACATCATCTTATCTGATTGCTTACAATTTAAATAGTAGTTGAAGTACTCAAAAATTTTTAAAAAGTACAAAAAAACGAAAAAAATATCATCACAGGACGAATTTTTAATTTATTTTTGTTGAGAATTTTTTGAATCAATTTTTGAAAAATAGGAATGCAATTAGTTGAAAAATTATTCCGGATAACGGGTTTTCTGGATAAGAGGTTCCACACTGTATCAACAATAGAACCATCGTCCATCCCGTTTGACAGAAGTGTCTCACCTGCATGGCCATTTCCGTTATCACATTTACAGCTTTCGAAAGTTTTATGAAACACTGAGACAGCAAAAATGAATAAGGCTAGAGACAAAATGCTAGATTTGATGTTTCATACATGTACTCATTCTTCGACTGTGACAAAATATATGCATTGCAAGTGAACTAAGATTATTATATTCATCAACATTGCAACACTTTGTCTGATTAATTTTATTAAATCATAATGGGTCAGTAGTAGAGTATCTGAAAAAGTATTTACATTAAATGTTTTTAGGTGGCACCAATTGACTGAACTAGTTATCTTGAGAAACAAACAAAATTTTCACTTGCTTGCTACTAGCGACATTCTCACCAGAAAGGATATCCATAAAATTCTGCATCAAAAGTAAGTTCTTTTTTTCTAAAATAGCTGATATTCAATTACTTTATTATAACTATGACTGTTATTAATTCTTTGTTTATTCATTTACTAATATTAAAGTGCATTAAAATTGCATTTCAAAATAATCAATTACAAAAATGTTATGCTATTTGGAAAGCATGGGTGGGGCTGAATTGGTCACATATCTTGTAATGAATGAGTCATTTTTGCCCTCACCGTGAATATGTATTTAGGTTACTTTCTTTTGCTTTCTTAAAGATATGAAACTATTTACTGTTTCTTGGAGATTTTTGATGATTGTTTATAAAGTAATTGGTTATAAGTCAATCAGGCAATCTCCTTTTTTTGGCCAAAACGTTAAAAGACAAAAAGTTAAAAGTTAAAATTTATTTTCAGTGGCGCATACAAGGAAGGGGGTACAAGGGTTCTGGTCCCCTCCCAAAATATTTATGAGTTTTGCTTCGTTAAATCATGTAACTATTACTGTATCAACAATAACATGTTACATGTATTCATGTAACTAGTTAAATCATGTAAAGAATTTCTAACAGTTAATGTGTCAGAAGGTTTTATTAAATTCTTATTTTTACCAGAAAGCTATACAATGACAATATTTTTTGCATCAAATTAATCATCTTTTGAAAAGTATAGATATTATTTCTTTCATTTTACCTTAACTTTTAAGCAGCACAAATAATTTACAATACAAGCAATATAACAAACATCTCATATTCTATGTCAGTCGACAAAAAATAAAATTTTGTTTTTCATTAATTCTAGGATTTTCATCACAATTATTTATTTTCTGATACTTTCTCTCATAAAAACCAAGGAAAATAAAATAGCCATAGGCATATTAATAAGATTCATATATTATAGTTAAATAAATAAAACATCTCACACAAATAGTCACTCAATAACTAAAAAAATAAACATTTCATACTTTTATATGAGTTCACTTTGTTTCAGCCGTCAACAGCAGATCTTCTGATTGTGACAACAATCTGAATGCTGTAAATCTCTTTAGGTGATGTTGATTCGTCATTTTATCATGAGCTTAGTAATTTATCAGATTAATAGTTCAGTAACGTCAGGGAACTATTATCAATCATTTAAGCAGATACTGTTAGAAATATTCGAGCAATATTATCATAATGCATTATGGTAATTAAAGTATATTGGAAGATGAGAATTTGATGTGAAAACTAATTTACGGTTGAGCAAAGACGGTACACTTTTTGCAAGTTATTGAATAGATATTTTTCAAATCGAATTTCTGTATCCACATTGTTATTAAGTTATAAACATCCTCCCAATTGTTAGATGATAATTTGAAGAACTATACATTTATCATATTAGAAGTCATCTTAAATATACCATTGTTAGATCTACGAAATATGCCAAATATTTCTGTATTTTTTAATTAGATTACTAAGTTCGTCTGAAAATTTATTAAAATGAAATAGGTAATAATATCATAAATTTTAACATCCCCATGCAACGTAGAAAAATGTTGCATACTGTTACACATTTCTTTATCGTTTATAGTTTTCACTTTACTCATATTTTAATTAATCATCGAATTTTACTGTTATGTAAATTCATAAAAAATGGCTAATAAGTTTAAATTATGTTTCTATGACCTGCAAAATATATAATTAAAATAAATTTATTCTCTAAAACTAAGAAAATTAATAAAAGTTTAAAAAATACCTCTTTTTATCTTTGAAATTCATATAATAAGTAAACAGAAAAAGCTTGGCTCTAGAATTCGTTTTTAAAATAACTTTTAAAGTAAATCCGTCCTTTTTTAATAATATTTCTGAAATCTGGAGTTTCCTTGTACTATTTGAGAAAAAAAAAAGTTTTTTCTTCGGTCTAAGGTACTTTTTTTTCAATTTTGTTAGCATTTCACTCATGGATTTATATTTTTTTCAAGCTAGATCTTTCGATACAACCTTTTCGCTTTTGTTATAGACTGATTACCTTTATTTGACATACACAAATTATTTAAAAGAAATAGAAGTTTGTACAGATAGTAAATGTGCTATATTTCTATTCTTATATTCATATTAAGCATTTCCAAACTCGTACTGTAAGTATAAACGTCTTTACATCTTTCAGGAAATCTTCACCAGCTGCCATGATCTTACCTTCATCTTAGGAGAAAACGGATAATATATTAACTTTCCTATAATTTCTTTGTTTTGATTTAGTGTTTTATTTATTTATCAAAATATATATCTCTTCCTCCACATCTGTTTAAAATCTTTCACGTTAATGTGTTGATTAACGTGATTAACTGATATTTTAAAAATTAACTGATTAAAAAAAAATCTCTTGTTCTAAAAGTATACTTTAGCCTTTTCTTCATCATTTTTACCATTACATTATTTTTAAACATAATTATGCATGCATTTTGCTCAGCTTCGAATTCTTAAAATGAAATCTCATTCACCCTGGAAACTGCTAATTTTTAAATTTACCTATAAGCTTTCCTAAATCTGGGTTTTTTTGTCCCAGTAATGCGTTATGTTGTATTTCTCAGTTCTCTCCAATTGCAGAATATACATTTTCGTTATTGGTGCAGTTGGAGTACGGTAAAACACAGTGTACCTAAGTGCGATGGAATGCGACATAAATAAAACAGTTTGTATGATAGTTTGTCAAAACTTTGTTACTCTTTCATTTCTCTTTATAATTTTTATTACAGACACAACAATAAACAATACCCAACATACATGTTTTGTGTAAAATCAAATGTCCTACGAAGTCAAATCACAGAAAAGTATACATACATCCTAAGCTTGTTATTAGAGACCTGTAACTGCAACCACGAAATGCCACCAACCACACCATAATTCCTGAAATGCAATGTACGTGTTTATTTTGAAGCATAATTTCCTCACAAGTTTTCAGTTTTGAATTGTTTATAAATCATAAACTAAAGGAGGAGTTTATAAATGCTTCATTATTATTAGAAATGCTTCATTAGTAAGGACTGAAATTGTGAAAGTTGAGATTTTTACCAACTACAGTTTTAAAAGAACGTAGAAGCTGGCAGAAGACGGATTCCACGGTCGCCATGACTAGAAAACGTGCTTCAGGATAACCAGAATCGTAAAAGATCGGCTTCACAATATCTGAGATTGTAAAAGACATGATCCGCGACAATGATGATTTTGAAACACTTACTTCACTTTAGATTTATGTAAGATTTAAGTACGTATTAAATGTAAGTTTGTTTACGTTCAGTTATGCGCAAGAAACTTAGCAAATATACTCAATCGATACAAATTTACAAGTTAAACATTTTTCACTTGCAAATTCATTTTTTTTCATTACATATAAGCAAAAAATATTTTCTTAATCAAAAAATTTTATAGCTAACATTTCTGGAGATATACCCAGCGAATTCAGCATGGACTTCGATTAGCGTATCATTTTAGCAAATATCCTTTTAATGAAAGTATGATACTTTAAAAGGCATTAGTTGTAATTTCTCCAGAGATAACTCCGGTAATTTAGAACTTTACTTTAACTTCCTCATACAAATATAATCAGCTTTGAAAAGTGTAGTTTCATTCAAAGGAAAGAATTTAAACTTGAGTTCTGACCGTCAAAGTCAAACATGCAACACGGCACTAGCATTATTTTAAACGGCATAAAGGTATTCGTTGAAAAGTTTAAATACTGAGAAATCCATCAATAAATAAACGAAAGGTATAGTTTGACGAAAACGTAAATTACGGTTATATAATATTTTAAAATAAATGGAATGGTGCTTAGATATTAATAAATTAAACTCAAATGGCTGGATAAATGTTAATATTCGAAATGACTTATAAAATGTGTATTAATTTTTATTTGCGAAACGAAATTAATTTGCCTTTTTGCATGTTTTGCATATTGAAAATTTTTCCAAATTGTTACATTAATGTAAAATGCAAAATTAGCGGTTTTAGTGTATTATATTTGAGCCTTCCGCAAAATGTATCTGTTCAAGTGACTATATAATTTCATCTGAATTCTTGGTAAAATTTTTAAGGGATGTTGTATAAAAGATACATAATTATATAAAATTAGACTTTTTCAATAAAAAAAAAATTATTAGCATGAAAATTATTTATTTCCGGAAACTGTACTTGCGCATGACAAATAAGTTTAACAACAGGAACTATCAATAAACTATAACTGCATGTTCTACCTCTGAACATTTTTCTTAAAAGGCTTGTACGCTTTTGAGGGCTCTTTAATATTTTGGGAAGAAATTTTCTTATATCATATTTTGAAAAGAGACCATTTAGGTAGGTAGTAATACGTCACAAGTATAATTATTCCATATCTACTGATTCAGACTTACGAAGTACATACATGTATGATTTTTATTTTATTTTATTTTGTTTTTGTTTTCAAAAACCGAATCTGAACTCTGAAATAAAATGAAAAACAAATTCAACCTCTTTGTGCCATGAGACGAATATGACCATGAACATTTGCAAATAAAAATTCATAATTATTAATGCAATTGAAAATTAGGTTATTAAATAAATATAGTAAAATACCAATAGGTTTTATTGTCCATTTATTTTCATCTGTATGTTTATAATGTTCGTTTATGTCTGTAATTATATACGTGGCAGTACGTAATATATTCAGTTATTCCTTACTTCTATTCAGGCCGCTAATGAGGAATACATTTGTGTGCGATATGAATTTATTTAATTCTTTTTAACTGGAATCTGAACTCATTAAATGAAATAGCTCATAACTTTCATAGTCTTGCATCTCACATGAATTTGATCATAAGCATTATAATTTGTTTACTATTGTGAAATAGCAATATAAAGTATATTTACAGAGCCCTTTCAGACCTACATTTAAAAGTTTTATTTTACCAAAATAAAACTATTAAAAATTTCTGGTAACTTACTCATGCATAGAAAAATTTTAATAATTTGAGATAAAAAATTTAGTTTTACGACAAGCGTTAGTTTTTAACCATGACTAATTAGATAATATGATAAGTAAACAGATCATAATTAATAAATTTATACAAGAAATATATTTTAATTTTAACGTTTAATTTAAGATATTTTCTAATATTTTTAGCATTCACCAGAAATTTTAAATAGTTTAATTCTGTGAAAGTAAAACTGTGATGTCGTTACTTTCGTAGGCATACTGTTGACGTCAAAGCTTGAGTTGTTCGACTTTCTATATGTAGGAGGTATTGCCACAACACTGGAGTCAGCATGGCTGAATATCCCATAGTGAACAAACACCTTCAGCAACCTAATTGACTGTTTTCCTGCACGCCGCGCAGCGGCTTTCTCATCGAAAAGTGGTTACTCTGGCTTTTGACTGGTCGTCACATTAATGTGACTGAACTGCTTACATTTGATCAATTTGCATTATCTACCTAATTTTCTAATCACCCCATTTAGTCTAAGAGCCAGCGACCGCCAGACCTTCGTCATAGTAGAGCTGAAGCAAACCGCATGTATTCGGTACTAAGATACGGATAATCACTCAGACTCGAAGTAACGAATTGTTACTTTTCGGTTGATATCGTTACTACTCGATCCGAAGATGTTTCGGATCGAGCAGCTTCGAACTTCGAATACAGACTGCCAGGCGAGGCGAACTAGAGGGGAAACGGGTTCCAGTAATCGAGTACTAATATCTTCTGTTATTTGTTACTGGGGTTACTGGATATCGGATCGCGGTTTCAAGGGGGAAAATGACTTTCGAGTTTGCATTTCGGATCGACCAGGTTCGAACTTTGAATACAAAACTGCGGGAGGGAGAAAATGAATTTCGGTATTTGAGTAATAGTATGTTCCTTTCCGTTACTAGATACCGGAAGTATTATGGATTCTCGCTGTAGGGAGGGAAAAATCAGTTTCGGTATTTGAGTAGTAGTATGTTCTGGTTGCAATTCGTTTGTGCCGCGCCCAATGGTATCGTTTTGATGAGGTTTGGAAGAATCCGTATGTTTCCTTACAGTTATTGAGATGGAATAGTATCTGCTGCTCTATTGATATGGGTCGTACAATGGGGGGATACGATCCGGTGTATAGTATGTTATTATGCGCAGTTGAACTCTTTTTTTGCGGGGGGGGGAAGGGGGTGTTCTTATAATTGTAGAGGAGCAATACATATAAGAGAAGCATGTTAGTAAGGGGTGCTAATTTCGGGCTTTCTAACATTTTAGTACTAAATAGTGGTGCAATCAGAATTCTTTCTTTCAGGGTGGTTCCGAAGCAGGATTGCGAACTTAACTTTTTCTTTTTTTTTTTAGCTAGAATCGAAATGAGTAATAAATAACAAATTATTTAAATACACCTTTTAAAAAAATATTTTTATAAAGTAAACGAATTCACACATTTTTATTATTTAAAATATTATTTGGAACTAAAAAAAATATTTAGCATGGAAACCTAAACACATTTTTTAAGTAATTGTTTAAAAAATATATAAAAAATTGGGAGCGACCCGGGATTTCTATGCCCACTCCTGCGTAAGCCACTGGTATTAAAATATTTCAATAAAGTTCAGTATGTTTCTAAAATGTCGGTGTTTAGGGGGCCATCTGCCCTATTTTATGGTACATTTTATTCCATGAACTCATGGAATACGCATAATCCGGTGCAACCATTCTTTCTGTATGAAAGGAGTGATAATTTTTGTTTAAAGAATGCTCTCATATATGCACCCACAGAAGGGGCTAACCCCTTTCATCCCAAAAGTGCAGAAATAGAACTGGAAATATCTTAAAAATAGATAATTCTCACTGAATTAAACAATTTTAAATTAAAATATGGTAATTTTTAATTTACTTCGAAAAATGATCCAGCAAAAGAAGTTTTTGATATGAAATAAGAACTCACAAATAATAAAGATATTATGCTTGTAGAAACGCAAAGTAGTTGATATCATACTGAGATCCCCTGCCCTGTGAATTTTATATATGTGGCCCAATCCCTGGATCTCAGTATTCGAGAACACGCAACCCAGAAAAAACACGAGTCACAAGCTTTCCTTTACACTTTTTATGATAAGAATGAACAGGTTAAACCAGCGTTCAGAATTAAAAAAAGGGGGGGGTTGAGAAAAGAAAAGAATGGCATATGTCTTTGGAAGATTTCTATGTGCACTCAGTAATTCGGATAATTTAGCATTGTATAAAACCATAAATGTGTATAAAAACAATCTGTAAATCAGAGAAAATAAGCTCTAAATACAACTTTGTACAACTTCGCTAAAAAAAACTTTTTTTGGTTAGGTTTTGCTATGGGTTTATGTATGGGCGGCATATACCCATAACAACACTGTCCCGGATGTGTTGTTATGGGGCACTATATAACACCCTATTACCGATTCTATTAGTAGTAACGAAAGTAACGAGTAACGAATACTTAGTAACGAATAGCGAATATCTAAGTAACAAATACATACGGATACTCATTTTGTCGTTACTTTTACAGCACTACGTCATAGTATAAAAGCTGAAACTTTTTCTGCGCATACCCCCCAACAGAGGTAGAAACAATCGGCCACTATAAAGTTTGGATGACCGTGGCTTTGTCAGGTAACAGGTGGCAAAGGTGTATAAAATTGCCGAAAATTTCGTCATTTCATAAAGCTTAATTTTTTTATATGTTCTTCTTCGCAGTACTAGAAATCACTTTATCCCTTGCCAGACACTTTTCCATCGTGGCAAACCCCCACCAGACAAGCTCAAAGTCATGAAAAACTGTTGTGTTCGTAAACTCCCGCGACGAAGTACGTCAAGCTGTCACAAAGTGCCAAGCACATTTTATACTGCTCTTTCTGAACTTTCTTACGCGCGAACTTTCATGCAGCGCGCTCGTAATAGAATTACGTTTTTCAAGAATTTGAGGTTGTCTGGCGGGGGTTTGCCACGATGGAAAAGTGTCTGGCAAGGGATAAAGTGATTTCTAGTACTGCGAAGAAGAACATATAAAAAAATTAAGCTTTATGAAATGACGAAAATTTCGGCAATTTTATACACATTTGCCACCTGATACCTGCCAAAGCCACGATCCTCCAAACTTTATAGTGGCCGATTGTTCCTACCTCTGTTGGGGGGTATGCGCAGAGAAAGTTTCAGCTTTTATACTATGACGAAGGTCTGGCGGTCGCTGGCTCTTTCTCTAATTGTACACACGCTGCAATGTATAAATCTTTAAACACCAGAATTTCTAAAGCAGATCGAAACATAGCATAAAATAGTTTTCAATGTTCATACCTCTTCCCCCTATCGCATGATATGGAACCACATGATTTTCATCTTTCAACGCTGAAAATAAAGCGTTTTACGCTAAGGCGTAAAACGCTTACGACCGAAGCGTTACGATTGAACTTCAAGATGTCAGTCACATACCTTTTCTGAATAAGAATATAGCTTATCCCGAGATAAAAGCGTTTCTGTTATGCCATTTAAAGTGGTTCATTGCAAAATATCCGAAAATGATAGCTTTAGTTTATGTTAATGATTAATCAGTAAATACTTATATATTTAAGAAATCATTATTTAACTAAAATCCCCAAATATTCTCGAACAGCAAACGCAGTTACTCATATCAGAAGTAGCCCCATCTCCTTTTATACGCAGACTTGAGAATGATGTTGGCCCAATTATACCCATTTTCTCCATTTCTCAAAATGATAAGTTTTCCATTAAATATCAATTAAGACAATTCTAAAAGCTAAGTGTTCACGCACCTGGAAAGAAATTATAAATTTGCGCTTCCTTCCGCTTAAAGAAATGTTTAATTGAGGAAAAAAAAAGAGTAATTAATAGAAATTTCGATTACTTTCGTTCAAAATTCAGAGTTATTGTAGATATGTAGGTAAATCTTAGAAAGTCAAAGATTTTTAATAAATAATCTCCGCTTTTTTACATAATTCATTTTCGCATTTAAATAATTGGAAAATATTAAGTTGTGTTTCTGTGTGTGTGTGTGTGTGTGTGAATGTTTCCTCTGCCATAATTAAACATATTCGTATTTTCCATCTACAAAAGACTTGTTTTCATTCTGTTTTAAAGTTTTTATTGCTAATAAACACTGAATAATGCTTTAGTATATATTTATTTATTTGAGTGTAAAGATGTAAAAAAGAAACTCTCGATATCCATCCACGTAAAGCTCCAAATCTCTGAAGCAGTAGTGTAAAATTTAACCGTTACTCCCTTTCAATGTTCTCACTAGAAATCATTAAATGAAAAAAAATAATAATAAAATCCGTTTTCATGACTCGTTGAACCGTAAGACAAATCAAAACTTAGGAAAATATAAAAAGAAGAAAAAACGCAGGTCTTTAATCAAGTCGTGAATATCAGTGTGGTATATCATGAAAAGTGTGGTATATCATGCACAGATGTGACAGAATGTGTCTTAATTTCCATTTTATATTTTAATAAATGTAAGATATTTAACAAATACACATAAAAAAATGTTTGAAGAATGCAATATTCAATATTTGTCTTGAAGTTAAAAAAAAAAATCTCAAATTTTTGTAATTTTTTAATTTCATTTTAAATTTTATATTTTTAATATACTAAATTAACTTTTATAAACATAAATTTAGTACTTCAGAGTACAAAATTCAGAGTTGTGTTCAGTTAAGAGTACTAACTCTGTACATAAGAGTACAAAGTTCTGAAATTTGTACTACTGGCTAAGCTTCAGAGAGTCAATTTGTGAATCTTTGTGATATCTTCTTTTTTTTTTTAAACTAGCATAAAAATTTCAATTTTCCAATTATAATATATTGAGATATTCTCAAAACAGTCCAATTTAGTAATATATATTGATTAAGTAGCATCATGTAAAAACTTAACAATAAGTTGTATTCTCAAAACTACATATTTATTCTGTATTTATTAGTCATAGCTATGTAATACATTCAAAAAAGATAAACCTTCAGCCTTTTCGCTACAAGATAGGTTCTATGAAATGAGATAAACATTTTGTAGGCTATATCAATTGTATTGATTACCAGACTCAGGCGAAGTGAAAACCGAAGGAGATAATGTAAAAAACACGTTTCCAGGGCACATTTTAAAATCTTTTTTCCCCGTTTATCTTGTTTTCTCTCTATTCTGCGGTGAGATTTGTTTTCAATTTTTTTCCTCAGTTTCTTTCAATCTAAAAAACTGCAGTGGTGAAAAGATCATGTTGATAAAGGATTCTGGTAAACCACATAAAGCAAAACAGAATAAAAAGAGAGATACAGGAATATAAACAGAATGTATTTGGACAAATGCCTAGAGGTTTTCTAAAAATGTATTTTTAAACTTTTTTTTTCTTCAACTCTCTACGTTTAAATTTTCTGAAATAGTTCCAGAGGAAATCAACATCATTGATTAAACGAAAATGATAAGCTTTATACCTTCTTCTATACTTCGTTCTAAAAAAAAATAAAATTGGAAAGATAAAATTTTAAATCAAATTTTAAGGAATACGGAAATGTTGCTGCGTTAAAAATTTTAAAATATATTTTATTATATTTATGAAATATAAATTATAAAAAGGGATGTCTGTTATTAGATTTTAACGATTTTTAAATGTGTATTTTATTTTCTACCTTTTTTGTTCATTTTATTTATCAAGTTTTCATTTAAATCACAGCTAAATTAAATATAAATTATATGCGTGAAACTTTGTTAGATTACTTTTATTCTTTTGATGAAAGAATATCTAAAATAAGTATTACCTTGTACACTGTAGTATATATTGTTATCATAATTCTTGTGTTACAGTAAAATTCAGCAGAAAATTTTACTTTCTTTATAAAAAGTGTTTACCACATGTTTTCTAAAATATTTTCTTTCTTTTTCACATTGTGATATTAAACAGCATGTGTGATAGTTTCGCTGTACGTTTGAGAAACGCATCTATACATTTTTCTCTCCACATTCACATCCATAGAAATTTGCCAACCCCCGGAAAGCAAAATCCTTTTGAATTTGATGGATATGAACATCGGTTCTAAAATGGAACTGCAGTTCCTTACTTTTGAAATACACGACAGATCTGAATACAGACAGACTGAAAAAGCTACTCGTAGTCGAAGACACAGCGAGCCTACATCTCTTTGAAGCCCAAATATTGAATTCACCTCAAGAGTTGTGACCTCATAGCCCCCAACTATTCCATACTAATAGCTGCAAACTGTGCTAACACTCAGAATACTTCATACACAGTGTATTCGTATTGTCAATCTCCAGCAAAGGGCCTTACAAAACCATTTCAACAAACATCCAGTGATTCAGGTATACAACTAGCACTACAAGTCTTGACCAATAACTCTAATTTTTACTGAGTCAGTAAAATACCAATCATAATGCAAAAACAAATAGAAATGGACATCCAGAATATTTACCAGTACCAATATCAACCCTTATGTAAAACCTAACAAACACAAATTTTCATCACTGGCAATATGAATGGTATTAGAAAGGAAAGCAGAGTCAAATATAAGTACTACCCCAAGGTTTATGAAGCACTGCACAGCTTCCAACACAATTCCGGAATATAATTAACCACTTTTTGTTAGCAGTATATTTTTTAAGTATATTTTTCAAAATACTAATCAAACCACCCGATGAACTTAAATTTTACTATATTCTAAGTCGAAAATTATTGTTTACGAAAAGTGATTATTATATTCCGGAATTGTTGGCAGATATGCAACTATAACGGGTCTGGTAACCGACAATCTCTTAACGAATATAGTCTGAGTATGGAGCAATCCCCAACACCTACACAAATTGAAAAAAATCTTAAACTGCGTCTGAGGGAGATATAAAGCATAATCCGACCTTTAACCAAAAACAACAGCCTAAGATATCAACACAAAACGCTCCATTAAAATCAATAATGATCTTTAGCAAATACTTCGAACTTACTATACATATGCACAAACAAATAAAATCAGTTTATTTATTTGAAAAAAAAAACAGCATAACCGTATATCTGAAGAACAAATTAGAAAAAAAAAATATTAAAACTTTCCTTTTGAGAGATCAGAGGTGAAACTTATCCAATGTGGGGGCACTGAATTCGTGCATAGGCAGGCAGGCCATGGTGTTCACGTCCCTTTCTCAAGCAACACCTCCTACATATAGAAAGCCTAAAAACTGTAGTTTTGACGTCACCACTAGGCTTTCAAGTAATGACATCATCACATTCTTGTTTTCATAAAGTAAAACTATTTAAATTTTCTGGTGAATGCTACAAATGTTAGAAAGTATCTGAAAAAAGAGAAGATAAAAATTAAAATACCATTGTGATAAAAAACAGTTCATTATGGTCTATTTCTTTATTACATTACATAATTAGTCCCAGTTAAAGATTTGTCCTTTGTCGTAAAAATTAAATTTTCTGTCTCATATCTTTAAAATGCTGTTGTGCGTGAGTAAATTTACCAGAAATTATAAATAGTTTTACTTTATGAAAGTTAAAGTGTGATGACGTCATTTTTGAAGACCTACTGATGACAAAGCTTGGTGACGTAGCAGTTGTTAGGCTTTCTATATTTAGGAAGTGTTGTTTCAAGTCACTTGAAGTGAAAAATATGTGAACTTCGTCACAAGGTGTGACCACCGTAACTTCTCTACATTGTCAGACACGTAAATGTCTGTTTAAAGAATAACTAATGGAGAAACAACAAATGCTTCACTATCAATGTTTCACGTGCGTATTTCATTTCAAAATAATTGTTCTGAACGTACCCTTATGAAGTGTCAATCCCATGATTATATTTTAGCAGAGTGAATGCAATAGTTTGATACCTAGCGAAGTGTCCTTTAACCCTTTCACGCGCAGTGATCCCGCTCTGGGCACACCAAACACTGAAGTTTTGACTGTTGCCAGTCACGAAGAATAGATTTGATTTCTATAAAAATAGTTGCAGGTGACATAGCTCCACGAGAATCCTTTACTTTTTAGCACGTCCTTTCCCGTAAAAAAATTGTCACGATTATTTTTAACAGCACTGACATTGCTGAAAAATGGAAGAATGCGAAAACAGCTGGATAGATGGCCCAATGATGAAAAAAGGGCAACCGTTGCCATCGCTCGACTTAACTACCAGCAAGATGGCGGACGATCGAAACGTTCATCGCGTGCCACAGATCTAGAGACCCTTTCTGTGTCTTTCTGTGTCTGTGACCCTTTCTGACCCTTTCTGTGTTTTTTTGACGCAGCTGGCTGTGCCGGGCACAGCCAGCTGCGTCAAAAAAGGGTCTCTAGATCTGTGGCACGCGATGAACGTTTCGATCGTCCGCCATCTTGCTGGTAGTTAAGTCGAGCGGTGGCAACGGTTGCCCTTTTTTCAGCATTGGGAAAGGGTTGCGCCTCAAAGGGTTTAAGCATCAAAACTTTTGTAAATGATCTGAACGTAATCGATTTTTTAAGCTGTGTCAACCATATAACGCATTATTTTTTGTATTTGGAATACACTTCATGATTCTATAAATATTTGGTGTTCAAAAATAGTCTAATCTCATTAATATTTTTTTAAATGAAACAAGAAACATTTATATTCTGTTACTAACGACTATAAAGTTATTTATATTCTAATTTGTCTCTTATCCCCAATGTTTACACTTAAATATTACTATCCACCCCACATAAATTTCATTATGGCAGAATTCCTCTTTCAGTAACACTACACATTCTGTGGAGGATGTTAAATCATTAGAATTTAATCTAATGTCGCCTCATCTTAATATTCTTAGCTTTTGAGCTGCTGGAGTACCTGTATTTCGCTGGGAATTCCACTTGAGACGCTGCCTAAGTTAGTGTAGTTTGATAGACATCACGTAGCGGTTTATGCAGACTAGAATTGGAAGTTGTTAAATAGAAACGCTGAGCTCTACATGTAATCTGTGATAGTACGCGAAATTGAAATTGCGTTTTGAGTTTTCATGAGCTCGTGTAAAATGAACGCCCCAGGAACATACAGTTATGCATGCGCATAGATAAATGTGAAATTAATTAAAAATAATGAGGAAGACTCGTTAAAAATCTAATTGCGTAAGCATATAATTTGAAATGCTTTTTTTTTTTTATGTCTTCCCATTGAACTAAAGAATTTCCTTAATATCACAACTAGTTGAAAAGACGCTGTAAAGACTTTAAAAAAGACGCATTTTCAGCGTCTTTACATGTGCTTTGAAATAATAGTACTGCTAGGGTTGTTTTCGTTTTTGCTAAATAGTTTGTCTGTTTTCTTCTATCTAGAGTTTTATAATGTTGAATAAATCTCATGAATTATTTTGATGTATGACTGATTATTTTATTAACCCTTTCATAGTTTCATCCTTTATTTAAAAATGCGAAAATGATTCCTGAACTGTAATTACTCCCATAAAAAATGCTAACAAATATCTACCATTTTTTAATTGAGTTCCTATTTTTCTCCCTGGGGTCTTTTCTGCCTAAAAAAGCCTCAAATGCCATAAACATTTCCCTATTGCAACAACATTTTTGCAATTTAACCTTTAGAGGCGGGAAGATTTTGACCTTGTTTCTTTAAAACGAGGGGAATATAGAGTTCGCTTTCCCCCTTTCATTGATTCTTCAGATGAAATTACAATTTTTACCACAATAGTTTACGGAATTACTCTTTCTTGCCTACAAAATAAAACGAAATTCTTGAACGAGGGGATTCCGTTTACGTGCATATTTCCCCTTTTTTAAACTCTGCTGCAATTAGAATGAATGATAGAGGGATGTGTGATGCAGTTAATCACATATTTATAGTTACTTTTGATTTTTCCTTTACGTATACTAAATTTAATACGCTTCACCATTTTTTAAAACTCTCATCTCTATCCGTAAAGCTACACTGATGGCCATCGTAAATGCAACACCCTGAAGGAAGCATGCAAATAATATGAAATTTACAACATGCATTAGCTGAGGTGAGATATGCAAATGATTAGAATTTCAGCGCAGACGCACATCAAGCGCGCCTGTGGCGCCACCTCAAAGCGCTATTTAAGGCTTGGAGATTTCGACGGTTTCAAGTATAGCAATTGTGTTTTTCTTGCTTTTTTTTCAAAAAAACGATAAATTATGCCTCGTAGGAAACAACGATCATCTTTTGATCAAGTATCCGAGTTTGACAGAGGAAGGATAGTGGCATACCGAGATTGTGGGTTATCTTTCAGGGAAATCGGTCGTCGTATTGGACGAAACCAAACAACTGTGATGCGGATATGTGATCGTTGGGTGCAGGAGGGTACGACGGACAGACGTGATCGACCGCATCGACCTCAGTGCACCACGTCACGTGATGACAGGCAGATTGTACGCATGGCAGTGACGGACCGCTCAGTCACATCACGAACCATATCACAGCAGATTCAGTCTGTAACGCATCATCCAGTGTCTGCGCGTACCATTCGACGTCGTTTACAGCAGAATGGTCTGTCCGCAAGACGTCCGTTGCTTTGTCTACCTCTGACGCGGAACCACAGACGTCTCCGCCGCCAATGGTGCGATGAAAGAAGGATGTGGACGACAGAATGGAATGAAATTCTCTTTACTGACGAGTCACGCTTCTGTATGCAACACCACGACGGTCGGATTCGAGTCTGGAGACACCGTGGAGAGAGGATGCTGAACAGCTGCATTATGCACCGTCACACTGGTCCTGCACCGGGTATTATGGTATGGGGCGGTATCGGATATCTCTCTCGCACTCCTCTAGTACGCATTGCCGGTACTTTAACCAGCCAGCGCTACATCTCCGAGGTTTTGGAGCCAGTTGTCCTTTCTTACCTTCAGGGCTTGCCAACAGCCATATTTCAGCAGGATAATGCACGGCCACACGTGGCACGCATTGTCCAAGGGTTCTTCGTCAATCACCAGATTGAATTGCTTCCCTGGCCGGTGCGCTCTCCGGATCTTTCGCCGATAGAAAACATGTGGTCCATGGTTGCTCAACGACTGACCCAGAGTTCATCCCCAGCTGTCACACCAGATCAACTTTGGCAACGTGTGGAAGCTGCTTGGTCTGCTGTACCCCAAGAACACATTCAAAGTCTCTTTGAATCAATGCCGAGGCGTGTGGCAGCTGTGATCTCCAACAACGGCGGCTACTCTGGGTACTGATTTTGGCAGGAACCACGCTTCATAGAATGCTGTAAATTTAATCATTTGTTACTTGGTCAACATGTTATCTACACAATAAATTTTGTTGTGATATCTCTTGTTTTTCTTGGTGTTGCAATTTGGGTGGCCAGCAGTGTATTTAACTGTTTCTTGAATTGCTTTGGTTTTAACTTCTGCAATAAATTTCGCAGGCGTCGAGGTGTGGGTATTCATTTAATTTGATCCCTTCATCGCGGGGTTGCAGTAATATTGCTTTGGTTACAGTACCTTTAACCTCTTGGCGAAACATATTTAAATTTTAGTAGACATGCATAGTGCCTAACTATTCCTTTCTTTTTTTTCAATCTAACGATTTATTTGGCGATCGTCCCTTCTTGAGCTCAGTTGTTTCGCCAGGTTGGCCTTCTGTGTTCTTAGGCCTTTTTCAATCTCTCAACGCTTTTGTCTCTGCTCAAGAGGTTACGCTTATTTTTGCTATACTGCCAGACACCGTTAGAATGATTCTGTTATGTTTCAATAAAACTAAATTGAAAATATTTTACGGAATTTATTTTTTAAAGTGCGAAGAACTCGGGATTTGCGAATGTAGTATACATCTACCATACGATTCACGCAAGCTTTGGTCTTCGTTGTCCAACGACAGCATAGGATGCTGATATCTCTTCGCGACTGTCCGGAACATTTGAAAAATAATAGCGGGAGAAAGCATTACTTGGTCGAGATATAAACCACGCTAGACGTTTGAGATCATTTTTCTTGTTTGAAAAAACAACCACTCGTCTTCAAAGGGTTAATATAAAATCTTTTAAGATCCAAAGTTACTTGAAAGGTTCTTTTAATTACACCATTTTATTTCCAAAGGAAAAATATGTCGAATGAATGTAATTAAATTTCAGATATCTGAATCCTACTTTACGTTTCTTATTAATGAATTCCAAAACTTTCTATTTGTTATTTTTACTTTGCAAAATATCATCCAAATTCTAATTTCACTCTTTATCCAGAGTCTGCACATGCTTTAAATCATCCGATCTTGAATACACAACTACTCGCGTCACATTAATTTGATCAAGCCTGAATTTCCTCCATCCGAAATACACTGTCTATCTTCTCTGCGGGGCAAGTTAAATCATTAGAGTTTAATCTACTGCCGTTCCATCTTAAAATCTTCGGCTTTTGACCAGCTGGAGTGCTTGTATTGTGGAGAAGATTCTGCTGGAAATGCTACCCCTAAGTTTGTGCACAGTTGGAAAGACATTGGTGTTTTATTCAGAATGGAGTTGGAAATTGTGGAATGAAACACTGACTAGCGTATATTCAAACCGAAGTAACTCTATAAATTACAATTATATCATTAATTATCATAAGCTCGTGTGAAATAAGGGGTATTCCAATTTCAATATAGTGGTATGTGTGAATAGAAGACAAAGAAAGTATTGGCACATACTCCCTTAATATTCATGTATATAAGCAACGGCTTGGTTAAGAAAGGCTTCCAATTTATACCGATTCCACACACCTCCTACATATAAAAAGAATGGCGACTAAAGCTTCGTGTCATAAGTAGGCCAACGAAACAGACGTCATCACATTTTTTTTATTTTCAGAAAGTAAAATTATTTAAAATTTCTGGTGACTTCTACAAATATTAAAAAATATCTTATGCTAAAGATTAAAATACGCTTCTGACAAAATTATTCAATATATCTTATGAAATTATACATTTAGTATTGTTTAAAAATTGTTTAAAAATTGTTATTAGTCATAAAATTGAATTTTCCATATCAAATCATTAAAATGTTTTGTATGCGTGATTAAATTTACCGCGAATTTTTAATAGTTTTACTTTGCTGCAATAATACTGTGATGACGTAATCTTCGTTGACCTAGTGATGACTTGAGTGTCCCGGCTTTCTGTATTTTGGAGGAGACATTTCAAGGAGGAATATTAGAATTTACCTCTTCCCCCTGAAATGTTTGTATTAGAATGAGATTTCCGAGTTTTTGATTCGAATATATATTTTATGTACAAGACGGTATTTACAAATTTCATCTCATTTCTCATTTAAAAATAAAAGTTTACATGCTAACATATTTATATGCTTACCTTTGTTTAAACTTTTTTTTCTATATTTTTCTTTTCATCCAAGAAATTTACAATCTTGCATCGTTGCGGTCCTGGTTAAATTCCTTAAAAATGTTGTTTTGCGGCTTCTTTATATTTCAACTAGCTGCGTGCCCGTTCTTCGCACGGTAGGAAACGAAAATTTTCCTTACATGTGTAATTCGAAATTATTCGTGATGTGGAATTAAAAAAAAAAAAAAGAGCAAAATTATTTGACTCTTAATGTAAGTTTGTGTTATGAGTACTAACCTGATCATTGCAGTATAATGACTCAAAAAACTACGTCAGTGTCATTCACTATCAAAAAAGTGGAAATCTTAATGGTTTGCAGAGAACTCCTGGCTTTCAAAATGTCTTATTTCTACATAATACTGTTTTTTAGGCTCAAGTTGTAGCATTAAATACCTAAGACACTACATGAAATGGAGCACCATTTATTTCTTTCCGAACATGTACCATATAAGGAAAGTATTGTAATCATGAAAAAATTCGGAGATTTTGGTGTATTTACAAGTTTTGAGGTCTTCTGAATTCATTTATGCTATTTTCAAGAGATGTTTTTAAAATAGCTGCGCACCCGCTCTTCATACGGGAAGAAGGGAATATTTTACTACTAAAATCATATATGCATGTGACAAAACAGAATTTCATTTTTAAAAAAGTTCAAGTAATCTCTACTGTTGAAATTACTGCGGGATATATTAACGCTATTTAGAATTACTTTTCGTTTAGTTGGTTGTAAGACAACCGTTGAAAAAGGATAAACACTTTTAATTTCATGAAATATTTATTAACGTGGTACATTGCGATTTATTCATATTATCTTTACAAATCTAATAATACTACCTATTACGTGCATTAATTCTATCTATACTCGCTTCTCCCTCTTCAAGGCTCCCATAGCTTAGATTATTTGGCCTCAATGGGATCTTTGGATTCTCTGGCGATTCTTTGCAATTTACGCATTAGCATAAATAATAATCATTCCACATAATGGTTGCCATTAAGGAAACTCTCCATATATATTTAATTTATACATAGTTTTATAAGATTGGCGTATTTAGCGCCGCAAACCATTTCATCTTACTGTGGGGAGAAAATATCCAAGGGGTGCCATTTTAAATATCCATGTATCTAATATAGCGATATCTTTTATATCCTCCATAGTCCTGTTTCCTGAAAAACATCAAACTGTGTAATCTCGAGGAGCTACTTATTCCCATTTTAATTGTGACAGGGCGTTAGAGTTGCAGAGTTTACAAATTTCACGCATTTTTTTTTATTTATGACGTCACTGTTTGACGGCCGTAAAGGATACCCCGGTAGATTGAGGGGGTTAATTTCGATATTTCGCATAATTGTTTTCAAACGGTATCATTAAAACTTTGCGTTGGACCTTTATGGAGGAACGTAATTCAACGTTAAAATAAAACTATACTCGCAACCTGCATGCGTATGTTAGGCAACGCCTGCGCTAAATTAAATGCCAAAAATAAAAATAGTAAATAGAAAAATTTTAATATATCGCGCTTTGAAACGAACTTTGTAACTTTTAAAATGAACATTTTCAGCGCCGTGAAAACATTTTAATTTTTAAATAAGCGCCGAATTAAAATACCACTTCTAATAATAATAATCGTGAATTTCTTAGTTTATTTCTACAGTAAATTTTAATCAAAATATCGTCTCCCTGTGTTGAAAATAGAGCTGGAATAAATGAGTTAAAATTATGGCGGGGAGATCTTAAGTTGCTTACGTATCTTAAAGCATTTGACGTCATAGATCCTCACTTGCGAATTGAAATTCTGATATCCCATTTAAAAACTCGATTGGTTGAAAAAACCCTTTTTTTTTAATCCTTTCTGTGGCAACAACCGAACATAAATTCTCGTGCCGTGATAGCAATGTAATGAATGGCGTAAGATCGCGTTGATGCTATTAAATTCTAAACATTAGGCTGCATTAAAATTCGTAAAAAATCATCTAATTTACATAATTTTTTCGTTTTTATTTTAAAAGAGGGAGAAAAGAATGTTTCACGATTTGTCAAAATATCTAAACGTTATGACGGATAGAATTCAAGATGCGACAGTTTTAAAATTATTTTACGAAAAAAAATCGCGAAGCAGATGTTTAGTAAAAAAATTCCTAAATATCGGTAAATTATGTTACGTATTCAGAACAAACTGGTTTTAAAAGAAAATTTCTTCCTCTATCCGATGATACAAATGCCGTTTTGCTGCGAGCGTAATTTCCGCCGTTATTACGAATTAGGTGAGAAAAAATGCCAAAAATCGCATAAAACATAAAATAAAAAAAAATCTAGGTCGAATTTTGAAAAAATCGCTTCGAGGTGCACAACTACATATTTACATCTTCCCGAGTACCAAATTTGGTGTTTCTAGGTGTAGCCGTTTGTCCGTAACGCTGCCGACAGACACACACACACACACACACACAGACACCTTCTTTTATAATAAGTAGAGATAAAATCAGAAGTTGCAAACGATAATGTGTTTTTAAACAAAATAATGTGGAAGAATAATATACATAGTTTTGGAAATTCTTCTGCAATAAAAAAACACTAAGTTATTAGGTGTACAGTTTTGTTTCATCAGTTTTTCTCGACGAAATTCAAGGTTTCATTGTAAAAAAATGGTAATACATTTATGATTCAAAGTTGAAATCCCTTGTTGAGTCACACCCAATCATAGTGACAATCATTCTTCTCTTTGACAAAGGTTTACCCTACTAGCAATTTTGCTCGGGCTACCACCGGCCACGCAACCAGCCGATGACGACCCGAGCAAAATTGCTAGTAGGGTAATCTCCATTTCTGCTTCTTCCAAACCTTTTCTCTTCCGCCGCTACTGGTGAAACTGGTAGTAATTTAGAGAGAAAGTCATAAACAGATATCTGTAAACGTTAACCCTTAATTAGGTCGACTGTCTGTTTCATATGAATCTATATGACCTCTTTTGAATATCCAAGAGTCTTTTTCGCCATCAAAAGTTACTTTTTAGGGACGTTTTTACAACTTTTATTTTAAACAAGGAAAATTGTATATGTAATTAAACTTTTTTTTTAAATCGTACTCCATGTAAAATCTATCGTAAACTTTATTACTTTTCTATAAAGCAAAGGGAAACATCATGGCCGAGTGGATATGGTAGACCATGGCCGTGTGCAATTGCTCAAAATGGTAGACGGCTGAAGTATTAAGGTCCCGGTTTCGAGCCCCATCGCGCGGCGGCTGTCGATCTAACAGCCTGGAATCTTGGTCGGTTTTCTCGGCATGTAACGTGAATGCGTGATAAAACCCCTTAGAAAGTTATCTGACCAAGGCACCTCCATCTTAGGCAGATCTGCCAAGCGTAACGCTGGCATAAGAACAAATACAAACAAATTGCAGAATAAACAAATAACATGAGCTCAATTTTCCGCTTTAGTTCCACATTGAAAGGTATTGTAAATGAGTAAAAGAAATTACTGTAAATTTTTTCGAAGGTACCACCAATTTTTTATTTCACTTTTATTTTATAACCAAACTCAACGGGAAACTCATTCATGGTTTGAGTGTGTGTGTGTGTTTATTTTGTTTTTTCCAAGAAGCGATTGAAAAGGCACTGTTTGAGCAAAGTGCTTAGTAGGTTAAGTATTTGTTGGTTGTTCATGTACGTGTATAATTGAAAGGTACAGTCGTAGGCATACTTTTAAATGCATACTTTTTTTCAAGTATCCTTAAATGCCACGTTTTATGCAGAAGCTATCCGTTACCTATTCGGAAAACTAGGTAAGTAAAGTCAAATTAAAAGGAGAAAAAATGATCTTATACGAGTTAAGCATAAGTAATTGGTAACACATTTCAATACTTCACTGAATTTCGAACTTCGAAAGAAGTTCGAAAAAATTGTTTTGAAAACTTCTACGAAAATTTAAATTAAAAGTAGCAAAAAATCTTTAGTAAGTAAATTATAATAAAAGTAGCAAAAAATTACACACTCATCTCATTTTTTAAATCTGAACTAATGTCTAAGATCTGCAGAGAATCGGATGCCGATCCAAACGAGTTTACAGAATTGTTTGCCAGTCTCCATCTGCAAAGCTACTATCTGGCGAAACCACGTACAGAGACCAGGGTCTCTATCACCATGGTATCGTAGAATATCCGTGATGGATATTCCACGATACCAGCTCTCGGATAGCCAAATACTTCGGATAAATAGCCGAGTGTGGAATAAAACAAGCGAGTATTTTTGTGCTTGCTATTGGTCTATCCGACACTCAGAGTCATCAACCAATCAAAACACAAGACTTTCTCCCCTTTTTATCAAACGAAGGCATTTTCTTCAGAATTTTCGAAGACTCCGGAGACATCCATCAAGAGTGGGAGTTACTTTTTGACAGACCCACAGTGCTAGGGCGAGGGATCCTTTTGCGGAAGTACTTGACACTCCTCGATACACACAATAAAAACCCATTCGTCTTATACAATCTGGTACCGGAATGCAAGTTTTCGCCTTCATCCAACGTGTCGGGAAAAAGACTGCATTGATTTTTTAAAGCATATAAATTATTTTTAAGTTCTGTGCTAATGTCTTTTGGCATTTCCACTTGTGATAGTAATTGCTCCATATTTGTTATTGTGTCCATGTCACAAATTATATTGTCTGCAGAATCCTTAAACGCTGTTGTGCGATCGTTACTTACATGATGGGTGTCTAGCAAGTTCTTCAATGGTGGAAAGTCTTCAATTACTTCTGTAGGATCTTGGTTTGCTTCCTCTGATGCTGTCTGCAGTGTTATAGGAACTGATGAAAATGAATTCTTAGAGGACATAGGTTTGCTCGAATCGATGGATTTAGAGTCTTCCTTTTTCTTATCTCCTGAGTAACCGTTTTTCGTGAGTGGTGGTTTACTTTTAGTTGAGATTGATTGATTACTTGTAATTGCCGGTGGATCATTTAAAGATAGGGGTTTGCCGATTTTTTTGCCTATTCTCCTCCTGGAAGATCTTTTTTATTGTATCTGTCTTTTCAGAAAGTATCTATTACTTTCACTTGCGATGTAGGAAATAAAGCAAAAAAAATAATAATAGTCACGAATAGTGCAGGAAAAACCAACTTGAAAAAGAGAAAAATACAGTAACGATACTAAAAGGAGGTTACATGAACAGCTGGCTCACAATTAGTGCACTAAAAAAAGAAGAAACAAATAGTAGATAAGCCATATATGCATAAAAACACTAAAAAATGATGTTTAAAATATAAAATAATTAAAACTTTATAAAATAACATGTATATATACGACATTTATCAAAGTGCACACGTGTTCGATCCAACAGTTTTCGATCTTCATCGGCACTAGGACAAGCAGTTGTGCATGGACTTGTGCCGATGAAGATCGAATTTTTTTCGATCGACGTGTAAGCTTTGATAATTTCCTTTTATCTGTAGTATTTTACAAAGTTTTAATCATTTTCCTTTTTTATTGTTTTACCTTAGTGCCTAAAATAAATTTAATTTAATTTAATATAGTTTAATTTATTCTACGCATTAATGGCAATCTTTCTAACATATAACATGTTAGAATACTTAATTCGATATTTATCTTTTTTTTACGCAAATGGACAGTATTAGAGATTTGCAAGAGTTGTATAGATTAAATCAAAGTAACCTGATTGCCCACAAAAAATGACAAAATGAGAAATGCCTCATTATCATAGAAAGAAATGGGAAATAAAAATGAAACAAATAACAGACGAAACAACGTCCAATTGAAAAAAGACATTATTTAGTGTCAAGGACATAAACTTCTTTGACAAGAAGATTGGAAAACAATTTCTTCCAACTTTGTTTTCGCAACACTTTCGTTAAAGAAAGTTTGTGCTTTTGTTCTTAATTTCTGTATTCCTTCTATTGAACAGACACTTTTACTGGACTTTTATAAAAGCAAATGGAAATTTAGATCTAAATCTGTGCATTAATGTATTGTCTTTTCTCCAATTAATGTTTAACTAAATATTTATTTATTAATTCATAGAATAATTACAAATATTTACTGACAGAATTAGTATGGCTATCGAATCTTTTGATTTTTTCAACAAAACTATTTTACGTATTAATGCCATACTGGGGAAAAATGAAATATACAGTTCTTTTTGTAATCTAATAAAAATTCACAACAAACCAGAATGACTTTTTTTGAGCGTTTAATTAACTAACTGTTAGACTCATACTGATACTTTTTTCAAAAATAATTATTGAATAAAATTTTAAAAGCCACTTTATGATAATTTTGAATAACAATCTAATAGCCACTTTATAATAGTTTTGAAATTCATATTTTTAGCATGAATATAGGTGAATTTTTTTTTTAACTTCTTAATAAAAAGTAATAATAGTTTCAGTGTGATGATATTTTTAGTGTATTTCTTAAATCTATTGCTCCCTTCAGAGCATAAAAATAAACCTGTACATTTTTTTATTTTTTACATGTTTGGTTTTGCATTCTTTCTGTTATTTTTGTTTTAAAAAGTGCTTTAGTTATAAATTCTATTTTTTTTATCTTAGATTTATTGTTTATTTCACATGAATGTTATTGACAGTTTTACAAATAAAAGTGTTTGCCATATATCATTCATTCTTTGAATCCAAAGTAATTTACATATAAAATTATTGTATAAAACAGATAAATGCCTTTTGAAGCAAACAACACAAAAATAATGATAACTGTTGTTCATTTGATTCTCGAACCAAAATGGCAAAAACATTCGTTCTTTAAAAAAACTTTCATTTAAGAAAAACTGTTCGAAATGAATTACAATAGTTAAACTAACATAAAATAGTTAAACGAAACAGTTATGAATATGTAATGCTATCACGACTTACATGCACAATATATTATTAAAAACAAGTTTGACTAGAGTAATGTGATGCAACCAAAATCTTTTACTTAAAATGATGTGCAAAATGAGTTGAACTTTACGATAATACATCACTTACGGAAACTTTAACTCTTTCTTTCATCTCAGTCTTTCTTTCTAGTCTAGCTAATAATGCTGTTTCAGCATTTCGCCTTGTCAAATGAATGTTATACGTGCAAAACTGCACTTCATGCCGCATCTTAATATATCAATGGAATAATAAGTCGGTTGCTTTGAAGTAGCTGGAAATAATAACAGACTCGTGGATAAGCACACGCGATTCATCTTTAAAATAAAAACAGGAATAAACAGGCATAAATGTTTTATAAAATAATAACTCGAACATGGACTAAAATTAATAGGACGTGCAACCTGCCTTGCGGTTAGGGTTAGAAATACCCGTTCCGCATTCCACAAATACTTGGAAAATGTTGGAGGTACTATTTTGCGCCATCTGTCGGAGACAATTATTTTAAACATTTTCTTGTTTACAGATTTATTAGCTTTTTTTTTTTCCATTTAGGCTTAGGACGGTAGCTTGCACTAAAACGAAAATAAAGTTGCAAATGGTGAGTGAATAATTTTAATTCGCCAAATATGCTTACCAAAATTTCCGCACTAATCACAACAAATCTATAAAAATACATTTTATGTTTTACTAACTATATAATTACTAGTTATCTAAGGAAGCACATAATATTTATTAATATTCAAGATACAACTTCTGGAGAGGATCTCGCTTTCTTGGCTTAAAGCTACTATTTCTTCCAGAGGAGAACGTAAAAATTCACTGAGTTCTCCTTAAAGCCAGATTTTATGAATAACGTAGCAATAAAGCTTTCGCGAATTTAGTAAAGGAAATAAAATTTAGATATGCCACAGTTGCAAATATATTTGGAAGAAGTTTCAACATATTTACTGAGTTTAGATAGGGATGATTTCTTTTTATATTTCCCTTATTTTTCAGAACAAAATTCTGTACGCAATAAATACGATTTCTAACACCACAATTTCCAAAATACAAACGTAGATAAATACCTGTAATTTGACAAGCGCTGAACGCCACTTGCTGCAGATGGCGTGGCAGTAGCATCTACCGTGTCATTTGTGGAACAAATTCCGGATGTTTGCTTAAGAGATCATCCACGTCCTTCCTGTTAATCAGTGGACTCAAAAAATTTCACCTACTCCCTTTCAATAACCTATTAGAGAACAGTATAAAAAGTTATTCTTTATATCAAAAAAGTGGATTATGTAGCATATATTAACTACTTATAATATTTATTTAGAGCTGCATGTTTTTTAATAAAGGAAATAATCAGTTAACTACAAAGTTGATACCCAGACCACTGCGGAAAGCTAATGTTTAGTATTAAATACTAAACTTTTAAAGCAGTTACCCGTGACTTTATTATTGATGGGGAATACTTTTTTCATTATTTCCTGAGTGATTACGATGGACAGCTTAACCAGCTTCACTGTGTACTAGCCTCCCTTTTTATTAAGCAATAACTAGCATTCTCTACTGTTGTATGTGAAATAGCCAATAAGTTTCTTATTCAAACCTGACTCACACCCGCTGAATGGATTTTTTGCCACAAACTGACACACTTAAATAAATTTAGAAGGCAATTCAATTTACGATTGTTTGATCAGATTTTTCAGTAGAGTTTTTCCTCACGTCGACGAAATCAGTGAGATCAACTTTCTCTCCTACACTAAAAATAATTTCACCAAAAAACATATGAAATCCAGCTTAATTAATTCTGTGTGTATATTTAGTATTACTTTGTATGTAATTACAACCACGAAACAATATTTTATAGACAATTATCGTTTTGGTTTGAAAATAAAAACAATATCGCATTGAATAGCATATATAAAGCTAAGTACGTCATGCCACAAGCTTACCATTTGAACACGTGATTAATCCAATAGTGTTTTTCTGAGTTCGCTTTCCTCATCATCCATGACAATCAGCTTAAACGAGTTTATGGTTTGATAAATTTAAATTCCAGAAAACTTTAAGCTGTTTATGGTTAGGTAGGATATGGTTGTTAACAGAAATATATTCTTAAACATATTTAATATACAAACGGCTGTTGCACGAAACATAAGTAAATCCAATAAACAGTCGATATAAGACGCAGGTTGAGAAGTGTATACAGTAGTAAAAATGATAAAAATAATAAAATAGTTTGTAAGGAAAGCAGATGAAACATCGTTGTGCAAATCGCTTTACACAGGAAACAAATAAACTAAAAGCAGTTAATCGCCATCAAACTATAAAACCTCTATGTTTCTCTTTCAATTATCATCTTCTCGAAAGTCATATCTTGGAATTTCTTTCTTAAGTTCTTTGCGAACAGTAAATATATTTCAGAGAAAAAAAATGTATCATCTTCCTTACTTATTGTCTTAAAAGATTTTATTATACATATATTCCAAGATCACGTCTCATAATCGTGTTTATACATTATCAATTACCTTCGGCATTACTTTGTAGATTTTCTTTTGAACAACTATAAAACATTCTTTGGAAACTTACATGAATTTTTTAAAAAAGCCTAAGCAATCTTTTATATTTTTGTATTTGCTTTTGTATTCTTAGTATTAGTTTCGTTCTTAGAAAAGTGCTTTAGTTTCAAATTTCGTTTTTTGCAAAAAGCGTTTATTTAGCATTCATCCCAAATATATTTTATAAGAAGTTTCAAGCATAGATGTGTTTAGCATAAATCAGTAGTTTTTTAATTCAATTATTTACATAAATCTTTATCCTTAGTATGAAATTTAAAAATGGAATTTGGAGCAGAGGACAACAAAAAAGTGATAAGAACTTTGTTCTTTTTATCCTGTATCCAAAAGTGCAGAACATTCGTAATTAAGAAAACCTCCTTTTAAAAAATAACTGAAATGGTTTACAAATGGTTTATAATAATCAAACTAACTTAGAATAGTTAAAAGAGACGGCAGTCATTACGTAATGAATTCACGAAATATATACATAAAATTTGAACTCATATAAATATTTGCTAAGAATTTTTGATTGGCGTTATATAATGCAACCAAAATATTTAAATTGAAATTTTGCATGACAGGAATTCTACACTTGCTTTCCTTATACACTTGTTACACTTTAATTTTCTTTACAGCCTTCCTTTTCTGGGTAATAATGCTGGTTCAGCATTTTATCTTGGTTAGATTGATGTTTTACTCACAAAGTTGCACTTTATTTATAAAATAATAATTCTGTTACATTTAAATAGTTAAAAATGGATGATTACAAATAAATAACCGAAATTTGAAACACTATGTTTAGCCATTTATAATTCAACGATCACGAGTTGGCGGCAGCGACGTATATGTCACGTGGTATTTTGTCAGTTTGTTTTCGCATTTAAGCTTACGCAAGTAGAAATTAAGAAGTAAATTGGAATTAATCATCTAGATAATCTTAATTAATTTCTTAAATTCTCCTTTCCGTAAGTAGAACACAGAAATAAACCCTCAAAACATCACATGGTTCATACGTCACGTCGTCCGCCAACTCATGATTGTTGAACTGTGCTAAAGGGACACGCATTTACCCGAATGAAAATAATCCCAGAGAGTTAATTCAGGGCCTCGGACGGGCCATCGATGGAGACACTGTATTTTTTGTACTAATCGAAAGAAAATAGTCTCATGGAGTTAAGTCAAGGCTTCTGACGGCTACTGATGAAAACGCTTTATCTTTTGTTGCGTTGTTGTTGTTGTCGTGTCCATGTTGTGTCCATGTTGTGCCCATGTTGTGTCCATGTTGTGCCCATGTTGTGCAAACAAAAGCCACAGATCACACGGAAGCTGTCGAAGACAGCCTCCACAGCTTTGATAGTATAAAGTTGGGGCAAAAAATTTCTCATTCGCCGTCGTCTGTAATATTTTTCTGATTGTGATAAATATTTAACATTAAGGATTACCATATTAGAAAAGTAAAACCTGCTTTGCGACTTGTTAGAATTTGATAAGAGAGATCACGTACACATGCACATAGGGTTGCCAGGTCGACAAACCAAAAAGCCGGACAGACCAGCCAGTTTGGCCGGACATTTGGATAAAAAGGCCGGACAACCTACAATATTGAGGATTTTTGTCTCAGTATTAATAGGTACAACAAAAAAATTGTATGTAAAATCAAGCTTTTTTGATTATTACCATGAATCTTGGTAAATTCTAATGAAATATAAATAACATCGAATGCCAAATCAGTTCAAGTACTTTATTACTAATCAGCCAAAGTCACCAGTAAAAAGCCTAACAAAAGCAGGACACCGTTAAGTTTGGCCGGACACGCAATCAAAAAGCCTAACTATGTCCGGATTTATCCGGACGTCTGGCAACGCTACATGCACACATGCACGAATAATTGGTAGTAATATATCGCTTTGCTTCAGAAATGTATGTTTATATTTTCCGGGTTTGCAGCGTGAATGCCCACTATCATATGAAAATTTTAATAAACAGTCCATTTGGCCGGACGAAACTAGGGAATGCAATTCCGCTTTTTCGGAATTACAATATCATGGCTATAATTTTCATATTTATATAAGGTATTGTTTTAATTATGAATTAAGATAAAGTATTAAACTTGATAGTGCTTATAAACTTACCTTTTCCCACTTTTCTCTATTAAAATTAATTTTTATTTGAATGAAATGTCAATCCCGCTGGATCCCGCAATCTCGTGCGGGATTGACATTTCATTCAAATAAAAATTAATTTTAACATAGTTCACAGAAATTAATAAGTAATAACTTGTTTTATAACAGTCAATTTAACACAGAAGATTTCGTACATGCTGCATTTAGAATGCAATAATATCCAACCCCAGTCAAAAACTCGGTGGAATTTCCCAAGGAGAACTGTCAGCTGCTCTCCAGAATATGACTTTGAAGAATCATAAACAGCCTTCAAAAATAGGCTGCTGAAGGCAAGCGAAACATCGCTTACAAAAGCACACAATACAGAGCCTTATAGCTAGCTCTCCAATGCACTTTCCGGAAGTCTCCAATTATTTGATTGCGTCACAGAAATGCAATTAACTAATACAAGAGCAGGAAAACGGTCATTATAGTTCCTATTTATAGAATCGCGGCAAATGTCCACAAGTTTGGCGATATTTTGGCAAAATTTTGCCAAATTTGGCGTCAAAAACAAATCACAAAAACTGAAAGTCAGTTTAGTAATATTTCCAGTACTTCGAGAAAAATCAAGAAAATTCTATGTTAAACAATGCGGAAAACCGGATTTCCCATTCTCCTCTTCAAGTTAACCAATTTTTATGCAATAAAATGCAAAATTCATTATTTGACACATAGAATACAAATTTTAGGAAAAATTTAACCTCTGAAGAACAGGTAACCCTGAACACTCTTAAGAAGATGTTGTAAATTTTGCATTATCTATGAAAGTATACAGTATTTGCATCTTACATCACACTAAAAAATACACATGTAAGTGTACTTTCCATTAGTTAAATATTTTTGTAATGTATTTTACAGTGTTTTTTTTTAACTGTTATCTTTAAAATATGGGAATCATTTTTAAAACTAAGTGCTCTTAATTTAATCTAAAAGCTGGAAATGATTATGGCCTGGAACTGTTCCAATATATTTTATTTTTTTCTTCTCACTCAATCTAGTTCTGTTTTCTTTTGTTAAGTTAATACTTCTCATTAAGAATAAATCCTTAAAAATGTCAAATGTAAGAAAATACAGTACATCTTACATCTTACAAAATTTTTAAATGCTATACGTTAAATTTAATATTAATTGTTCGAATAATAATAACCTGTAATTATTATTCGAACAAAAACATGCATAAATAATTATGGATTATAACTTATTTGATTAATAATTAAATTCATATGAAATTATGTCATAAAAAATTTAAAGTTTCAAATTTAAAATGGTCTAGAATTTTATTTATTTTCTCCTTTTAAAATTTTATTTATTTCCTCCTTTTTAGGCATACAATTTAAATTTGCGGTTTAAGATATTAGAAATAAATTCTCAAATTGTTAATCATACTTATGTATTTCACAAACTGTAAAATCACGCATTTCGAAATGGTGAAATTTCAACCGAAAATTATTCTGGAAATATTAATCTTTACTTTAATTTAAAAGTTGTTATAAAAGTAAATTACACAAATTCTATGCCATTATACTTGATATATTTCGTGTATGTATATTAAAAATATATGAAACTCGTGGAACAAAGTGGAGGAGAAATTTTTTTGAACGCTATACGTTAAATCTAATATTAAGTTACACGCCAGAAATATTTCATTAGCATAAGTAGTTACTTCACATAAAACCTTGAGGTGAAATACTGGGTGTCCAGCAAAGAATATACTGATTTCAAAATTACATATGTCGAAACTAAGAACAATAGAGGGATGAGACAAACTGTATATTTATTACGAAAACAGTAAAAATTTAACACAAGGAATTTTGAAATAGTAACAAAAGTTAATAACAGATGGCGATGCATTTGATAATTGAATTTCGACTTCCTTATAAGTGCTTCGATGGTCGCAGTAAACAGTTCTAGTGTTGAAGATTGAAAGGAGGTTTGGAAAAATGTATACCTTTGAATAGCGTGCGTTTCTGGTACAGGAATTTCACAGGTTAGAGTACAGTCCAACAGCAACAAGATGCAATTTCCAGAAGCGATTGAATGTTCCTGAAGACCCTTCTCCGATGGCTAACCATGCGTTTCTTCAACAAACTCCAAAGGATAGGCAGCTTGGGCAATGTTGGGCGCAAACAAACAGTAATTACTCCTGAAAATGCTGGCATAGTTTATGGAATTCTTAGAAACAATCCCAGAAAATCCGTTCGTCGAATTGCAGCTCAGTCTAGTTTAAGCCGTTCAAGCACGCAAAAAATAATGACGAACAGTCTATACATATATCGATAAAAAATTCAACGACATCAAGCCACGATGGAGCTATGCAGCAAAGGTTGGATTTTGTTAACAACGATGCTCACAATTATTGATCATGATGGATTTAATGTCGGGTGCATCTGGTTTACAGATGAATCACATTTCCACCTCAATGGTGCCTGGAATAAACAGAACTGGCGTTTTGAGGAAATCGATAATCCCTCTTTGAGTAAAATGAAACAGTTACATTCCTCAAAGGTGACTGCCTGGGCTGCCACAAGCAGCAAATGAATTATTGATTCTTTTTTCAACCATAGCATGATTAATACAGAGAGTTACTTTTCAATTTTGAAACAATTTGTCCCCATGCAGCAAGCATTGGAGGAGCGACCAAGAACGAAGTGGTTCAGAGGAGATGGGACCAGTCTCAACAGCAGCAAGCAGGTTTTTAGCTTACTGGAAGAATACTTAGGGAATATAGTAATTCCTTTGAATTATGCGGATTTCATAGGCGCAGACGAAGACTGAACTCATTAGTCGCCCAATCTCCACGTTTTCTTGTAGAGTGAATTGAAAAAATCCCACGACGCTGGACAAGCTTAAGGAGGCAGTGTGACATGTGCGTCATTTCCCTTGGGGACCCCACTACAGTGGGTAATTGCGAAGTATAATGTTTGTTTTGCCATGTTTGCACGGCTAGAGGTGAGCATCTTCAACAGATTTCGCGTTGATACAATCGACTCCTTGCGGAAGAAATGATTCTATTTTATTTTACATTAACCCGCGTTCAGTGTACATCGCCATCTGTTGGTAACTTTTGTTACTAGTTTCAAAATTGTTATGCCAAATTTTTACAGCTTTCGAAATAAATATGAAGTTTGTCTCTTCCCTATATTGTTTTTTGTTTTCGTAATATATAATTTTGTATTCAGTATTTCCTTTCCTGAACACCCTGTATGTTTACATGATTAGCGAATAAATATGCTTTTATGCCTTGTTTAAACGAAAAGGCTTTGTTGATTACTTTTTGTGGTTATTCACCATTAAACTAAATGAAATCTTATAAATAAAAATGAAATTCTGTTTGTTTGTTTGTTTGTGGATTTGAGTTGTATACAAATCCACAAAAATGGACCTATCAGCCTGAAATTTTGCACAGATATGTAAAATAATATAGAATAAATCATAGTCCACTTTAAAACTTTGAAAGTCCACCCGTTCCCGGAATTTAAGAGATTTTTTATGTTCTCCACGCAAAAAGCTTTCCGTAATTGTAACCCCTGTAGTGAAAAAAGTGTGAAATAAGGATCGTGGTTGCCATGTGTGGCGATTTTGCCGAATAAGATGTTTTAAATTCTCAAAGTAAAAATAAAAGAATAATAATGCTTTTTTTTTGTTAGTTTATATTCGTAAGGTTATATTTTTTTTAATTATAATATCGTGTGCATGGGAAATCGGAGCAAGAATGAAATGTTTTATACGCAAAACAATAAGAATTGAAGATTTCCGAGACTAATATGTTAAAAATTTTTAGTTTGGCGAAAAAATAAAATGGCTCAAATGCCGAGAAAGTGAGTTCTAGCGGTTTGCACAGTTTCCAGCTTGGCGCAATTTACTGAGAGCTTAAGGAAACGGATTTTTGAAAACAAGTGCAAAGGTTTTATTAGAATACAGCGTTAAATTTTAATGATCCGTGCGAAAATAATGCAGTTATTAAGGGATTTCAAGCCATCTATCTTCAGCATTCTCGCGATTTTGAGGAGGATTCTAACGCTTGGCGCTATTTATCGTAATTTAATCGTCTGCTATTTGGGTTATGAATACACCTGCGTATAAGTTTTTGAAATTTTCATTCAGTTGGAATTGTGCATTTTTCTGAGCAGCTTTTCTGCATCTAATGTATTACATCCAGAAAAAAGGATGTTAGAAATATCAATTTTAATTTTGTTTAATCACACTCATGAATAATGATACACTTTCCAACTTAATGAAAGAAGGAACGAAAATAGGGAAGACCCATGGATTATAACTCTTTTTATATATAGCACTTTAGTGCGTATTTAAAAATCTGAAAGTGTGTCAGATTTTCTATGATTCTAGAGCTTGGCGCAATTTAATGAGAGGGTATTTTTAAAAACAAGCGTAGGTTATCTTATAAATAAAAATGAAATTCTGTTTGTCAATTTGTTGATTTGGGTAGTATACAATTCCACAAAAATGGACCTGTCAGCCTGAAATTTTACACAGATATGTAAAATAATATAGAATAAATGATAGTCCACTTTGAAACTCCACTTAAAAACGTTTTCCTCCTGAATGGTTCTCTTAATTTCCGTTCCCGGAAATTAAGACATTTTTTATGTTCTCCACGCAGAAAGCTTTACGTAATATTAACCCCTGTAGTGAAAAAAGTGTGTGAAATAAGCATCTTGGTTGCCATGTGTGACGATTTTGCCGAATAAAATGTTTTAAATTCTTAAAGTAAAAATAAAAGAATAATAATGATTTTTTTAGTTGATTTTTTTAGGTTATTTTTTTAACTATAATATCGTGTGCGCATAAGAAGTGAGAGCAGGAATGAAATGTTTTATACGCAAAACAATGAGGATCGAAGATATCCAAGACTAATATGTAATTTTTTTTTAGTTTGGCGAAAAAAAAAAATGGCTGATAGGCCGATTTTTAGAGAGTGAGTTCTAGCGGTTTGCACAGTTTTAGGCTTTTTGGCGCAATTTACTGAGAGCTTAAGGGAATAGCATTTTTGAAAACAAGTGTATAGGTTTTCTTAGAATACAGCATTAAATTTTAACTATCCGTGCAGAAATAATGCAGTTATTAGGGCATTTCAAGCGATGTAGCTTCAGAATTCTCGCCAATTGAGTACATTGATTTAACTTGGGGGAAATCCGCCAAACTTCAGAAAATTGAAATCTTCGCATTTAGTACATCGAGGTAACGATGAATAAAACATGTTATAGTTGATAATTTAAAAAATGCGGCTGTATTAAGGGATTGCACTTTTCAAATAAATGCCTGTCGGTCGAAACATTTCCCATTTTGATTGCTGCTAAGTCAATGCTTCGAATGATTCCCTGAAAAAACTCTTGCAAAATGGCGTATGCTGGCACTTTGGCGAGGCTTAGATTTGAAACTGGATTTTACTTGAGACTGGTATATACGTATAATAAGAATGGTTATAGATAAAAATGAATGTTGGTATGTGTGTAGGAGGTTGAAAAACTCCAGCACCGTTTCACCCATCACCATGAAATTTGGTTCACCTAAGTCTTTTATCATGGAGAAGGTTTTTATGCTATCCGTTTTCGTCTAACTTTTCACTAGGTGGCGCAGCAGAACGTCGAATTCTATTCCGTTTAGCCGTTTGCTATGCGAATATCGTCCAACCAATTTCGATGAAATTTGGTACACGCGAATATTAGAACACGGAGAATATTTTTCACTATCCATTTGCTGTAACTTACCGCTAAATAGCGCTGCAACGCATCAACTTCTATACCGTTCGACTGATCGGCATAAAATTTTTTATACTTACACATTTGAGAACGAAGAATATATTCTAACTGCGTTACTTTTGATGTTACTCACCACTAGATGGCACTGCAATGCATTATTATTTTAACTCGCCACTAGATGACGCTGCAGCAGGCCAAATTTTTGACCATTCAAACGGTGGCTATGAAAATCAGTATACATAGCTATTTAAACAATGAGAATATTTTGGCGTTATCCATTTTGCTATAACTCGCCACATGACGGCGCTGTAGCAAATCATTACTTTAATTAACCACTAGATGGCCCTGCAGTGTATCACTTCTTGACTATGCGAATGATCGCTATGAAAATAGGTATACATAGATATTTGAACACGAGAAAGAGTTTGGCACGATCCATTTTCATATAACTTGACACTAGATGTCGCGTCAACACATGAACTTCAAGACTATTCAGCCGATCGTCATGAAAATTCGTATACATCGATATCTGAATGCGAAGAATATCCGTTTTGCTAAAACTCGCCACTATATTGTGCTACGCCGCATCGCCTTCTGCACCGTAAAAACGATTGCCTTGAAATTCAGTATGCATGATTATTGAACACAATATAACGCGATATCCATTTTGCTATATCTCTTTATTACAATAAATAGTAATCACAACAAATATTAATATCAAAAAGTCCATTCATTCCCGTGCGAAGAACGGGTACTTCAGCTAGTATGTAAATAAAGTATGAGTTTGAGTTTTGATGTATTTAAGAACTTTCATGAAAAAGTTTGGAAGCTAGATAAACATACAATCATAAAATATTTTTAAAGAAACATATTACGGAATAAAATTACTTTGATAAATGCCATAGATTTAAATTACAGAGCAGTGTTTACACAGAGCATGACCTGCTGCCACTTTATTCGTTTGCATGTTCACTTTCAGCGACGGTATCGAAATCTTCGATTGGAATCGACAGGATTCCGGTTTAGCGTATTGCCCATTAAAGTCCCTTGCTACTCTCTTAACGTTGGAACGGTTGCTACTGCAGTCATAAAAGTGGAGTCTAGGTATAGCAAAGCTCGAATACGCTACATAATAAACCAATTGCAGCACCTCTTACTGGCTGAATTTAGAATTAGGGTTCTTATCTGAAAAACGGTGCAAGGTACGGGAAAAAAGCCAATCACGAAGTTGCTCAGCATCGTCGACATAGTACTTTGTAAACACCTTGATCACATGAATGTGCAGAAAAATGGGCCCAATAATGCTACAAACGGATAGAATAAACGCACATATTTATATTCAAGTTTTCCAAAACTGCACTTGTCTGACATTAAGTTCATTTATCTTTCATACTCAAATTGTTTTCCATCGGCAAAATACATATCTGGACTCTAGTCTGAAATCTCCGCTGTACATTATACAGCATTACTGGTGGCAATGTGGCACAAGTAATACGCTTTTATGCCTTGCATTTTATATTTTCTATTTTTAACATTAATGTACGCAAGGTGTCTTCTTTTAGGAAATTGGTGACCCTGAGCAAATTCGAAATTGACTTTTTCCCGTATCTCGTACCATTTTTGAGATAAGAACACTAACTCCAAATTTAGCTTACAGGTTGCGTTGTAAGTGGTCTTCTTGTGTAGAACATGGCAACTTTATTATACCAAGACTCCAAGAATACAGCAGCAGCCGTTCCGACGTGGGTGGCAAGGAAATTAGTAAGCATATAGTATACAGTGTGAGTCTCAAAAAATGGCCAAAACTTCATTGTGATTGAACGCGTCTACACAAGCAAACTGCGTCATCGAAAGTATGGGCAGAACGAAAAAGGCGAACCGCTAGGGGGCGTTGTAAATGGTGTAAAAAGTTGGTCGGAATACAAGCGATGAGAAGTTAAAAGACAGTTTTCCAGCTCAAAACTCAGATCACAGATAAAAAATTCAAAACCTAGAAGCAGTAGAAAAAGCCAAGTGCTGCTGAGCTGGCTCCTTTCGTCCCCTCCCCCGCCCTCACGAATTTCCGTTTTTTTTCCCTAACAAATCCATAATTTCTGTAACCATTTTTTCCAGACAGCCACACCAAACAGAAAATGCGTCTGGATGCTAGGACCGAACCTTTCATACCAATTATAACACCATCTTTCTGCGTTCAAGTTTCCATGTTCAACGCCACCTAGCGGCTCGCCGTTTGTGTTTCCCCGATAATTTCTATGACGAAATTTGCACGTCTAGATTCGTTCTATCACCCCATAATTTTTCCCCACTTTTTCAGACTCACCCTGTATATCAATGTTTATAACTGAGCCAAGAGTAATAAATAACTTTGTTTAATCTCTTGCATGTTTAGACATATATGATTTAGAATTCCGTGACATAATCTCTTCATAATATTTTATTCCATGCACCTTTTTTTTTATTTTATCATGGCTCGGATTGGGGTTGAAGATCGATGAATGTAAAAAGATTTATCTTGGAAGTCATGTGAGAAAAACGAGATGGAATGAATAAATCAAAATAAATATTCTTGAAGGGTAGATTTTGATACCTGTCGGGTTGTCGTTGGAAAGCAATATCCAATATGGATATAAATAAATCTTGAAGCAAGGTACCAGGCTTTATTCTTCGTGCGTTTAAATATATTACGCCTTCCTAAAAGATTAAATATTTTCATTCCTAATGCACATAACGTATTGAATTTTTCATGCGTTTCACTCAGAAATTTGAATATTGAGTGAAAGCGTATTTTCTGCCCACTATAGTTGCTGAAAGTACAATATTAAATAAATCACGTAAGCATTTTTATTAAATATATCTTTTAAATTAAAGTTCATTTATGTATTAAAGCACAACAAAATTACTATCGAGTCATTTAGTTTTGCCTTCTATGCCCCCCCCGGGTTATGTAGTGGTTAAAGAGCTATTATACTACACTCGATTCGAACCCTGTAAGGCTTGTGTGTCATTTCTTCCTTCCTTTTATAGAGAGTTACGCTAGTCCATTTATTATAAACTTTCATAACAAAATGACCAATACTTCCAGCCTTACTGAAGCCGATGTTACCAAGTCACTTCTGACTTTTACTCTACTCTTATTTTGCAATTGTGGCTTTCAAAAGACAGCTGTTTTTCAAAAGCTAATTTTCTTCTATTTCAAAATTGGTAACTATTTCAATTTACAACCAGATTAAATTTATCATGTTATCTAGTTTCAAATAAAGCACGTTTCAATTTCTTAAGTGTAAGCTAGTGATAGAGTTTATAAGTAACTTAAAGTATCATGTTCTAACGGTTGGTTTTTGTAAAAATATTTCACTGTCAACGACAAAAACACAATCATTTTAAATTTAATTTTTATATTACTCGTAAGCAGCTGAAAAAGAATTATCAATAAAGTAATTAAAAAACTTTGTAAAAAACACACATAAGATGTTATAGGTAAGAGGATACGCACGTTTCAGTCAAAAATTGTTTTGGCCTTCATCAGTCCAAGCCCTTCGTCGCAAGCAACACAGGGAACGGAAAAGAGATAAACAAGCAAGATGTTGCCACAAGGGGCAAAGAAAAGTCGAACAAAACCACGTGGAGGGGAGAAAAAAAATATAAATAAAGTATGGGAAAGGAAAGAAGCACAAAAATACAGAAATAAAAAAGTAATAAATAATAATAATAAAAAAAGGAACACACGAATACAAACACACACACAAAAAAGAGAAAACAGAACAAAACAAAATAACAAAAAACAAATATAACACAATATTTTTTTTTTAATGAGTTGCTAAATCGGTAAAAGTTTCTGTTTTAATACGTAGAATTCCTGCGAAATATATGCTCTCAATCGGTAGCATTAATATAACATTGATATAACAATATACACTCATTATTAAGAGGCTGGGATACGGTACATAAAAAAAAATAACTATCTCATATAAATTGCAACATTTTAAACAATATCTTAAATAAAAAGAAACATAACACAAATAAATTAATTTCGGAATTACGCTGTATACATATGCTAACAAAGAATGTAATTATGTGCCGTAGAAACTAAATCATCATTAGAACCCTTTTGTTCCCATAAAACAAAAGTTTTCATTCAAAAGACCTTTTTTATTTTGTTATAGAAATAAATTGTGGTTCAATTTGTTTGTTTGAAAATGGATGTTGTATTAGAAAAATCAACTTTACTGAGAAAACCCAATCATTGTGAATTTATATCGTTAAAATCTGAAGTACATTAAAAGCAAAATAACTTATTCGATGAAAAAAAGAGAGAACTGAATCATTAAAATTGCAAATAATAATAATACTATTATGCATGTCGCTTTTGTTAAAAGGCATTTCAAAATATTTCATCAATGAGCTGTATACACTGGCTTTTTTAATTTCATCAAACCACCCTTACAGCACGCGTATAAACTTACAATTATAGTGCAAGTTACCGTGAATATTCAAAAAGGAGTAAAAAAAAACCTTCCTGAAAAATTGAATTCTGAATCTTAGTGTGCATTGTAAGAAGGGCATTAAGTAGAAATATTGTTATTTGCTAAATATTTTAATGTGAAATGTAGCCGACAAGATCGTGGGTAACGCACCGTACTACGGTTTCAGGTTCAACTACCGGCTGTCGGAATTCGATGCCGGACTGGGCGTGGCTGTCATTGTTTCCTTCCCTCCATAGGGGGCGCCGTTGATCCACTTACCAGATGCCCCCATAATAAAGTAGTTAGTAGTAGCCAATGCCTTCCTCCAAGGCAGAGCCCCGACACTGGAAAAAATAAATGAAGATATGTCAATAAAATGATACATGGTCTGACAATGATCTGTGTAAAATCTTTAAGGCCGATACCAATATGTGTTTTAAAGATACAAGCATGTCGGGGAAGGAGACCCAAAATGACCCTATGAGCCAAAATTATCCACCTAAGTTTTCTTAGATACAGGTAGCGCTATCTACTGGGTAGCACATAAACTAGTTCTGCCAAGTGAAGAAGAAGCAATGGCGGTATTCAAGCGGTCACAGTATTACGCTTCTAAATAGAATTCTTCAAAAAATTGGGTTTTATGACATCTACTATAAGGTAACCACTACCTTTATGTATAATTTAAATATGCAGTTTACTGAATGGAGTATGTTTTTAGATCGTAATTACACTTGCAAAGTTTGTTATGTTTCTGAGCGTCATTCAGTAATATGACCTTAAGTGGGCAGCTATAGTGAAAGGTAAAATGATCCATCGGCTCAAGTAACTCCAGTACCGGGTTGCAGCCATCATAGCAGCCCTCAACTTTTCTCAAAATACATGACCCCCCAAATACATTATTTATTTCTCTGTTTATCATAGGCCATAAATTTTTTAATTATAATTTTGAAATATTCCATTTTACTGTTTGTGAAGGTTTGTTATTTTAAAACTTTCATTAAGTTACGCACACTATATGATTGTAAAACTTATTTTATTTCACTATATATAGTCATAAATACTTTAAAATCCTTTGTTTCACCGATAAAAAACAATTTAGAATTATTTTCAAACGAAGGGTCATTTTGCTCTTCGGTGAGGGTAAAATGATCTTTTGTACACATTCTCACAATAATATAATTTTTACATTACTCAATGTGCATTTAAAATACTATTAAAATGTGTTTATGATGCTAAATATAGAGTAAAATATTCTAGGAAAGAGCCAAGTCTTATTTAAACATTTGAGTTAATTTATAGAAGTTTTTCCACTACGGGGAACATTTTAGGCCACATTTCCCTATGTCACTATTTATGCACAGTCATAGAAATGTGCGCTTGTTAAGTTTTGTTCAGTTTACCAGGCATCATGGATGTAAGAGCTGCCTAGCATTTCCCAGATTTAATGGCCTTAGATATGTGGAACAAATGTGACTACTCATTTATTCGATTTTCGTCTACCATGAAGATCTAAACAAGACTCTCGATAGTTCTTATCGTATATTTTGAGGCTCAAATGTAAGCTTTTTTCTGGAGAGCCGCATTTCCTACTCCAAACAATGCAATCATTTTAACCTGTATAGGATTACTGACAATTTTGGTGTTTTCATTTCGAAACTTTTCGGCCGATGTTCTCACAGAACATACTGGTATTAGAAGATTTAACAAAGAAATATATACAGTAGAACCTCGATTATCGGAAGTAATTGGGATTTAACCTACTTCGGATTAGGGATGGACGCGAGACGACTTTTTGCGAGACGAGACAGAGATTTACAGTTTTTTTGCGAGACGAGACAAATATTTTTAACATTATGATATAGAGATTTTTGCGAGACGAGACAAGCTTTTCGGCTGTTTCGCGAGACGCGAGACGCCAATTTTTCGTCTCGCGTCCATCCCTACTGCGGATAATCGAGAATTCATTAATAATCATCTATTTTAATTGTAGTATCGTCATTGAACTATTATTATGACTATTAACTGTTAAATAAATTAAAATTGTAAATGAAAATAAATTTATTTTGATACAAAAACTTACAAGGTTTAAATGAAAGCTCCATCTGGTGTAAATTGGCCATCCTTTGCCGTGCAGTTCTATCTCGAAGTTTTCTTAAAAGCATGAGTTCAGAGGAATCACATTGTTCCTGTTGTTGAAACCAAAGAAAGCCTTTTGAGAAACACCCAAAAGCACCATTGTTACTGATCTTATTTACTCCACAATCACTTTCATCTTCATCATCATATACTTCTTCTTTTGGAGATTTTCGGACTTGTGCTATTAATTCCTCATCATTGAGCAACTGGAAGCCTGCATTTTCCACGTCACAATTCAACCAATCTCGAATTTCTCTATCCCTATAATTTTCAAAACCTTTCATTGTGCTAAAAAGGCTTGGAAACTCAGTAACACTGTCTTTCAAAATGTCTGTAGCATTTTCATCTACGCCAGTTGAAAAATTTGGCAAAAGTATGACCTTCCAAATTTCGAAATGGGGTGTGTTTTTGTTTAGAACAGGGATGTTTGAAAGTGGGGAAGAGTACACTCATACCGAGAATTGAGCTTGCGAGAAGGAATTCTATAAAAGGGAATTCCAAAATATTTATCTGCTCTCGTACATGTGCGCCGGCAGAATATTTTCCAGGGCAAGACTCCGGGGGGCAAGACTACAAGGGGGGCAAAGACTACTTCAACGACTACTGCGACTCTACTCAACTGTTGGAAAGAGCAAAAAAGTAAGAGAAAACACTGCATACAAAAATCCAGGCAGGGGGCCATTGCCCCCCCTTGCCCTATGCTGCCGGCGCCCATGCTCTGGTAGTTTGGAAATGGCAGCTTGCATACAAAAGGAATGTGGGGGGTAAAAACTGTAAAAATGCATGTTTATTAAGAGAAAATTTTGGATGATAGTAGAAAGTGAAGAAAAAAAAAAAGTGACGAAGAAACCGACTTCCGTTAACGGAGAGCTTCGGTGAATCGAGGTTCGGATAATCGAGGTTCTACTGTATCTACAATGAGCATATTAACTGGCCACGTTTGCCAGGTATTATGCTTCGCTTCAAAAAATGAATTTTAGTATAAGGCTCCCTATGTAAACTAGAGTGTTCCAGTATTTAAAACGTTTTCGATGTTTTAAATGAAAATATGAATAAAAATTCATTTGGAAGATATCTGAAATTCAAAACTGGCCTTGAAGATTGAATTAAAGCTTTATGTTTAACTGAATTGTACATAGTATTCCTACTTTTTAAATAGAAAGATTTATGAATTTCGAAACTACACAATTTTCATTTCAGAAAATTTATTGCCAATAATCATGACATTTTACATTGTACGCTTCCGAATTTAATTTTATTTCAACCAAATTGAATTAAAATTTTAAGTTCCCTCTTCTAAATAATGTAAACGAATTCAAATTTCATTAGAGGGATGAAATCTAATTTTGAGGTTACAATTTGAACTTTCAAAACCATGCATGCAATTGTTAATTTTAAGCCTCTGTGGGAGTTAGTGCAATTTATGTTTGGCGTGTCGTACAAACTTATTTATTCAGAATGTGCTTAGGGACCAAGATTAAACTTTCAATCTAAAATAGTTTAGAATTTTCATTCATTCATATGTATGTGTGTACGGTGATGTCCAAATATTAAGAATGATTGCAGTTTATGTGAATATTTAAAGGTTTCTTATTTGAAATGGGAAGGAATTCCTTTTAAAAGTGTTCTTCCAGAGTTATTGTAGATTGCATATGAAATATTATCGCTCTTCATTCTATAGAAAGAGAAAGAGTGAAGAACAAATATCTGCATTTCTAAGTTAGTTTAGGTAGTGATATTTAATAAAAGGTGTGTATAGGATGTATGCACAGTGTGTGACTATAACAATGACCTAGGCTTTTATTTCTTTAGTATTAATCATAGATATATACAATAAAGTACAAAGTTTTTTTCTAAAAATAAGGCAAAAAGAAATCGAATAAAATTTTGTAATATATTAAAACTAATCGATTATAATATGGAATCTAAATAAATACAAAATTTAAATTTTTTATACTCACTAAAAAGATTGTGCACTTACAGTGTACAGATGTGTGTACTGGGGAAGCACACTGTATGTGCACTCTCAGTTCCTGCACATAATTGTGCACTCAGTTTGTGCATTCAGGATGCACAATTGATTGTGCACTTAATCTACATAATGGATGTGTGGTAAGGCTACACTGTAAAAAAAAAAAAAAATCGGAAACGTTACCCCCAAAAATGGGCAGCTCTTGTAGTTTAAAATTGCAAAAACTTTTCCGAACCATGCGGGTAAAGTATTTAGAAACGTTTCTGCATATTTCGGAAAAGTATTTACATATTTTCCTGCTTTTTAGGTAAGGTTTCTGGAAAAGATGGGTACCGTTTCTGTATATTTTGGTAAAATATTGAGTAACCTTTCCGTGTATTTCACAAAGGTTTCCGAATTACCTAGTAACCTTTCTGGGTTTTTCAGAAAAAGTAACATGCACTAGATGGCAGCACCAAACTCTAATGGAAGGAGCGCTGAGGACCAGCGATCAGAATTGAACCCTAGACGTACGCTACCGTAGGAGACCACGTTACCTCGACGCTGTGATTGTCTTACTGAAACTTGCTTTAAAAGTAAACTGACTGCTGCAGAAGTTAGGGTTGATATGCCTTGTTTTGGAAACTTAAAAATTTTTGGAGTACTTTATAAATGGAGGGAAAATACCAAAATTAATAAATATAAATTAAAAATCTTAAATCTTTTTTTTTCCCACATAAATTATTTTCAGGAGATAATGTGCTGTTTTATTTAAGTATTCATCCGTTTTATTTAAGTATTCATCCGGCGACGTCACCTGGTGACTGGTCACAAATAAACTTCACAGTGACCACACAGTGAAGTTACATCACTCACAAGTTACCAGACCCTTATTATCGCATGGGCAAATCGGGACTTTGCCCAAGGCCCCCAGTTTCAAATGTTGTTCTGAAATATTCTTTTATATGTCAAAATATTATGAAAAAGAAAACAAATTTTATAGATGGGGACCCCCAAATTCATCAATGCCCGGGGCCCCTGTTGGTCATAATCGGGCCCTGCAAGTTACAATGTGACAGTCCTGTGACAATTGTGACCCCTCTGTGACGTCACAGCGACTCTTTTGTGACCATCTGTGCTATTAGGGAAGACGCGATCACTCTTATCCCTCTGTCTCTTGGCACTTGGCGCATGCGCGAAGTCCCAAATAAAGATTTCCTTTCCCCGTAAAAACTTTACGCCGAAATGTGGGTTATGTTTCCGAAATCGTGAGTTCGAGTAGAGCATCGGTAGGTTACGCTATACTTTCGAAAACCTTTCTGCTATAAGTATGCAACGTTTCTGAATTTTTTTACTGTGTACTCATAACCGTGTACTCAGTTGTGTATTCGGGATGCCTAATTCAATGCGCACTTTTGTTGCATCACTTTTGTCAGAGCTGCCAACTCACCTGCTTTTTTCGGGAGACTTTCCACCACTCATTCTCAATTAGCACCAAAAATTGTGCTCCCCAACCAACCGCATTTTGCAACGTGGCAGCTGTCAACCGCCCGCAGTGCAATGGACGGCTTCCAACCAAGAGAGCCCCCCTTCCTGATCAAGGAATCTCTGGCGCCAAGTAAGTACATGGTTAATATGAGGCCAAGAATTTAATCCAAAATAAAACTCTTTAAAAATTGTGGTGGGAAATCTCCCGAAAAAAACGGTAGTGTTGGCAGCTGTGCTTTTGCGGTATTGCTCGAATTTTTTAACCCAAAGAGAAGCGATTAGCTGTGCTACAGAGTTACCAGCATTTACAATAAGAGATACAATGCTATGTGCAAGACTGCCATTGCTTCTCAATTCAGAAACAACGGATAAAATTTCATGTCTAAGAGCTTAATTTGAATCAACATCTTGCTCATTTTGTTGTGAGTACTTGCTCTCTACCTCCACTGTCTGAACCTCACCATACACATTATCATCCTCAGCATTTTTAACTACTTCAGATAACAAACTAGGAACAAAAGTTACTTTTCCCATAGCTGATAAGTGATATTTTTCAATACGTTTCATCAGATTAAATGCATTAGTTCATGCACTTTTGCACCTATCCTGACAACATTTAATCGGGAATGTTAAGCCACATGTAAACTGATGATCGCGAAAATGTATTTTAATAGAATCAAATTAAATAATTTGATGTTACTGTTACAAATGCTGCAAAAAACATTCTAACTTTTTACTGAAAAAAAAAATAATGATAAATCAAAGATATATCAGATTGTAACGAAAGTTTTCCGCCAAATCTGCTTGAAAAACTAGCTTCTAACTCCTTAGATAACTCTTTTTGATCTTTCGGTACCAAACCTGCACAGTGTCACGTGATGCAACAATAGTATTTAAAGCTGTACTCATTATTCGTTGATATTCTGTAGCTGACTTTTTGCAACACAACTGGAAGTAAATGATGGTTCCAATCCTCTAGAGAGATAGTTCCATTTGATACACCTTGTAGTTAATGATAACTATATGTTTTTACAGATTTCATAGCACAGTGTTATAAAGTAAGTCTCTTTCTTTCAAATGCCAAAAATCGTTTGACAAAATGTGAGCAAATACGCCAACGCGAACTGTTTTCTGACGATGTTTACGGTGGCGGGAAACTTTCGTTACAACCTAATACTTTTAATTTGATAGATAAAATACAAAACCGGTTAACACACGTTTGGAATTGCCTCGTTGCTCGGTAAGGAAGTAAAGAAATGCGGCACTGCACATGTTGCAGCTCCCAGCATACTTTCCAATAGAAATTGTATGAATTTAATTTTTAACGAATGGCTCCATGAATTACTTAACTAAATTAAATATGTATAGTTAAGAAACTTATTTTTAATTTAAGCTATATCCATCTATTCATAATTATTTTTTAAAGATCAGAAATTCAGTGTATCTCTGACGTCAAGACTTTAGTCATGACGTCAATGTTCGTCAAACTATTGTGCAATGATCGTGCAAATAGTATGTGTGCTCATGGATCGCATATTGATTGTGCGATTAGAGAGTGCACAATTTTTTTAGAGTGTACGACCCTTACAAAAAAAAATCCCAATTAGTAAAATCTCCCACATGCATTAATTAGACGATGTACAAATTTGCAGACTTTGGGATCAAAAGGCTCAGATTCATCTTAACGAATTTTAAAAACTAAAAATGCAAACAGTGACTGTTAAATGAATTTTAATGCATTTTATTCGATTACTCAAGATAAAATTCACTATCCAAAAAACATACAGTACTTGGTATCTAGCTTAGTAATGTATATTTAGTTCAATGTAGTACGTTTCTTTTATATAACCTTTTAGACAAAATAAATTTTTATTGTTTTTTTACTATATAAATATCGCCCACAAGCAATTTTTTAATGAAATTACACTAAGTAATTTTTATGTACCATGCATTTGAATAAATTACACCTAAAATACTTAAGTTTCAAAATATGAGATTCCCAGCTTAAATAAATATTGACTAAGCTGCATAATATCTGAAGAGGGAATGTGATTTCACTAATTAAATTTCTGCCTTAGTTTAGACAGGTGAATGTTCAGAAAACCTAAATAAATTTAATGTCGCATGTGGAGTTTCATTATGTTACTATGTGCGTATTTTATATTGTATTAAATGCATTTTAATATTTTGACTTCCTATTAGAACAGATTAAATATATCATTTGTTGTGTGCATATTTAAGAAACTCAATTTCTGGAGAACAAATATCATTGACATATTTTGAATTTTCAATTTATTGACCTGGTATATTATTCATTGAAACCCTAATGTTATCAAATCAAATGTTTAAAGATCCTGCGTATTCGTTTCCTCAACCAATATTATAAGATTTCCTGGCATCTTAAAATTAATCCACTAGCTAAATAAGGTTACTCTCGCTTATGGCAAAATCAAACGACTATTCTCCATTATTTGGTGGGGTTAAATTAATTACATTTCCGTACGAATCTTTGTCCAGAAACTCCACCTTTGTCCTGTTCACTTATGGGCTCTAAAATATACTGGAAATAGCGGAATATTTGCAGTTAAAAGAATTTATGCAATGAATAGTAGAATAAATCCAATTACTTCTGAAGATTTATTTAGGTAACAGAAACGCATTAATTTTCATTTGTGGTAAAATTACGTTTGTGGATTATGTATCTGATTATTATTTACATGAACAAGTATGACAACTTTAGCTTGCATGATACTTTTAAATTTACCCTAACAGATATACAGTTTTGTATTAAGTGAATTAATCAATAATCAGTGTAATAGTGCTATTCTAGAAACTAGATATAAAATTTGTAAAAATATTATAATTCAGAGATATCCTGAATTTATTTTCACTCACATCCAGCATAATTTTCTTGCACTGTTTTAATTAATTTATGCATTATAAAATTGTATGTCTTTATATAATATTAGCTTTTTACTGGAAGCAGAATTAAATAATTGTTTTTCTCGTAAATTCTAAAATCTTTTGAATGAATTACATCTTAACTCATATGTATATATATCTATAAATATGTATATTAAATATTACAGTTAAGAGTTATCCTGAAAATGTTTTCACTCGCATTCAGCATAATTTTGTTACGGAGTAATAGTTAATTTTACATTATAATAATTTATGCCTTAACATGCAATTAGCTTTGTACGGGAAAACAAATTTAAAAACTTGTTTTTCATCTAAATTCTAAAATCTTCTGGTTTTGTTACATCTTAACTCTTAAATATTATATATTTTTTAAACATTATAGTTAAAAGTTATTCTGAATTTGTTTTCACTCGCATCCAGCAAAAATTTTATTGAAGGATATTAATTAATTTGCACATATTATAAAAATTAAGACATACATTTTTATGAGATAGAATTATTTTTTCATATGAAAAAAAAATTAAATATTTGTTTTTGATATAAATTGTAAAATCTTCTGGCTGAATTACATCCTTAGTTTTATTAAATGAATGTGCTGTATGTATGTCAGTGGTTCTCCACCTTTCAACGTCGCACGGGAAGGTAGCCCCAACAAAGCAACGTTAGCCCCAACAAAGGCTAACTTACGGTGGCGCCCCCCACCTCACATTTTTCAGCATACATTCAGTTTTTAATCTTTAACAATGAACATTTAGTCGGATTTTTTACAAAATAATGGTATCAGTAAAGTTTGAATGAACATTTTAAGCGAAAGTGGATATATTTTTGAATAAAAAAAATAAGAATAAATAAGATGATTTTTTTTAAAACATGCATCACTACTTGCACTTTGGTTTTTCTAACGCGACCATTGCAAACGCTCTGCTGCCCCCTTGGGGGGGGGCGCCCCACAGGTTGGGAAATACTGACGTATGTCATAGATAGCACTGGGGAACAGCAATTTTGTTTAGAACTGTGACTTGTTTTGGAATCACTTTTGGCCCTGATTCCAAAGGTAACTGTAGTTTTTGTCTGTCACGTCAACTTTTTAAGATACAGGATACCCCCAAAATGGGCATAAAAAGAAAAAATAAAGGGAAAACTTACCAAATATATAGTTACTACAAGTAAAATTGTATTAATACACATAGAAAAACTTATTTACCAAGTGGTAAACACACATATTAAGGCAACAATTTTCGTTTGTAGCTTTTTCTGGAATGTTTAATCTGTGGACATTCTTGCTTTATGATTCAACAATAGTCAGGCATCATATGTAATCCCATCTTCCTTGATAGCGTGATTCCATGATCTTCAAATCTTGGTGAAATCGCTCACCCTGCTCATCACTGATTTCAACAAGATTTTTCGGGAAGTCAGCGAAATGGCTACATAAAAAATGCAACGATGCTCATATTGCAAACAAGCATTTTGAAGTTCTCCAAGAGCTGTTGGACAATTTCGGAGTAATTCTGTGCTCGTGTATTTCCAAAAAAGTCTTTGACAATGTTTTTGAATGCCAACCAAGCAGTCTTTCATTGTTCCGATTAAATGCTCATCTTTAAGAAGCTGGCGAATCCGTGGACCATAAAACACACCAGCTTTTATCTTTCAAATTACAGGTTAGGAAATGGCGAAACAGTCTCCTTCAGTTGCCAAAGCTTTAACAAATTGCTTCATGAGACCCAGTTTCAATAATGCAGAGGTGCAGATGCAGATGCAGATCAATCAATGATGCAGATGCAATGATGCAGATCAATCAATGATGCAGAGGTGGAAATATTATGTTCTTTCTGTTGACAAGTAGCTGATGAAAAATGTCTGGATCACCAGGTTTCAGGTCATATCTTGGCAGCCATTTCGACTGCACCCAATGCTTTTCACAAGCTCTACTGTCTCACATGCACGAAAAACGGGGATGCTTGGTATATCCACGTTGCTGGCCAAGGAGGAAGCAGACCATTTTAAGATCAACACAGATGATCCATTGGTGCATGTGATACTGCAACAAAACAACGACTCTATGTCTTCATATTCCTCACGCAAACATACTGAATGACCTATTGGAACTGCACCAAATAAATTTCCATAATGGAGGAGTACACACTTTAAGCTCCACTTTCAGCTATCGATGAGCTGAAATTCCCAACTCTTCCATTAAACCATGCATGTTATGGCAATATACGAACACATCAGCACTTCGAAAGTATTGCAGAAATGCACTTTCTTGTATCGGAAGTAGGATATTTTAGCTCCTTTTTCAAGCAATTTTTGTTCGTGCAGTCTTGATGGTAACAGTTCTCAAGCTTTTTTGGATAGCCGCAAATCATTTAACTCATGCTGCTCAAATTCCTTACGAACTGGATCATCTTCAATTTCAAAATCTTCGTCATTGGGGTCACATCAACAGTGTTTCCGGTGAACGAAGTTCGCTCTTGCGGATAGTGAAGAGAAGGTAGATGTAGAGAAAAAACTTGACGTGATCGAAGAAAACTAACAACAGTTTTGTAATGAATGTGCCCATTGGACTCTAAAACAGCTTAAAAATTGAACTCAACAGAAATTATGTTAAAAATTGTTCCCCAGTGTAGGGGAAGATGGCCTAAAATGATCCAAGAAGGCAAAACGATCCCCATACGTTTTCTCCCATAAAGTAATGCTATCTACCGGGTAACACATAAATTAGTCATACCAAGTCTAGAAGAAGCAATAGCTGTATTCAAGTGATCAAGTATGTATTATGCGTCTAAATAGCATTCTTTGAATAAATGGGTTTTATCACATCTGTTATAAGGTAATCACTAACTTTATTATTTATTTAGATGTACAGTCTTCTATGTAAATAAATATGACTTCTGAATGGAGTATGTTTTTAGATAGGAATTATATTGCCGGGTAAAATTATCCATCGGCTGAAGAAAATTCAGTACCAGGTCCAGATATCATGACAGTACTTCAACTGCTCTCAAAATGCGTGACTCCCCCAAATCTTTCTCTTTTAGTCCATGTGGCATACATGTAGGATGGAGCTAGCGCTCCAAATTAAATAGACGTTAATCTTTTTAAACATTTAATGAGACGAAACTTTAATACAACGACGACACTAACATTTAAAAACATTGAGAGGTAGAAATAAAAATAAAAATAACATCAAGAGAGCTATTCTGCTCTTTTAACATCGCACGTCTGCCCAGTCTCGTTCTCCGTCTAGAGTGTTCTTTTTTGCGGGGGAACAACTGGCGGGAGTTGAAGTTATAGTTCGTTCAGTGGTGTTGCCACAGCAGAACTAATTATTATCCACACGGCCGTCCTGAGGTTACAGACGTCCGCGGCTGGGTTGAAAAAGCAAAAAATCTGAAAAGATAAAAGAAAAACAAGCAGAAAAAGGGAGAAAAAAAAGTTGAAAAACAAAGCATAATAAGATTGGGTGTTCAGTTGCTGCACCACTGTTTCATTTTATCTGCTGCAGTTGACGTTATGGTGGTACCTTCATGATGTCCTAACTTCCGAACTTCGTAACGATCGTTGGGGTTGATTTTTGTGATCTCATAGGGTCCGAAGAACTTGGGTCGCAGCTTTAGTCCAGTTCCAAACTGAGTTCGTTGTATTGCCACTTTGTCACCAATCTTGTATTTACAGGCTGGTTTACGTCGTTTGTTATACTGTCGTATATTTTCTTCCTGTAAACGGAGGATATTTCGTTTAGCTTCGATACGTAACGCTTCTTTGTCATCAATAACTCTTTGCTGGTGTTCCTCGTCAAGAAGTTGTTTAATCTGTAGGTCCTCCTGTTGTTTCATTTGAACACCAATTAAAAGTTCGAAAGGTGTGAATTTTGTACTGCGTGTGGTGGTACTATTTAAGATACGTTGCAATCGCGGGACGTATTTAAACCATTTGTCAGGTTCATCTATAGCTAACTTAGTTAAAACGGGGATAATTGTGCCATGAATGCGTTCAACCTGACCGTTTCCACGTGGTACACCTGTCGTAATTGAAATGTGTTCAATATACTGTTCCTGGCAGTAGCTTTGAAATTCTGAAGATGTGAATGCGCTACCTTTGTCTGTGATGATTTTTGAAGGGTTGCCAAATGTAGTTTGTTGCAAGGATAGTTTGTCCAAGGCATCTTTCGTAGAGGTTGACTTCACGGGATAGATCCATATAAATTTCGAAAAGGCATCAATTACTGTAAAAATATATTTATAACATTTTTTTGTCGATGGTAAAGGTCCTAAAAAGTCGCAATGGTAACATTCAAGAGGTGCATCACCTTTTGGAATTGGGTGAAGCAATCCTTCTTGTTTTCCAGATTTTCGCGAGGAGAGAATGCAAGGAATACAATTTGAAATAATTTCTTGAACCAATTTCTTAAGTTGAGGGATGTAAAATTCACGAGAAACAATTGATTCGGTTTTTTGTGAGGCAAAATGACCTTGTGAATGGGCGTTTAGCACGATTTCTTTCTGCATCATTTGTGGGACTACTAAAAGTTCGGTATCCTTATGAAGTTTATAAAGAATGCCGTTTTTAACCAAATATTCATCAGAAGGTGTAGATTCGAGCATAGATTTAATTTGAGTTATAAATTCATCTTGATCTTGGGCATTTTTCACCTTTTGCGTGATATCATTTGTGGTAATAACAAGAATGGGGTTACGACTTAAAGCGTCAACATGTTTCATCTGTCTACCGGATCGATGACAAACTTCATAATCAAAGTCCTCTAACATCAATGCCCATCGAGCAATTTTAGCTGGTAGATCTTTTTTGTGCATCGTTTTTTGGAAAGCATCGCAATCTGTGATAATTTTAAATTTTGTACCTAGCAAGTAGGTGCGAAATTTCTTTAGCGCCTCAACGACGGCGAGAACTTCCAGTTCGTAACTGTGATATTTTTCTTGTTGAACTGTAGTTTTACGGCTAAAATAATGAATAGGATGAAACTGTCCATCATCTGATTTTTGTAAGAGCACAGCGCCAAAACCTAAGGAGCTTGCATCAGTGTGGAGTTCTAATGGGTATCCTTGTTGAAAAACATGAAGAACTGGGTTTTGTGAAAGAATGTTTTTCAGGTGTTGAAAAGCTGCTATTTGTTCAGGGCCAAAATTAAATTCTGCATTATCCCGAAGGAGGTCACTTAATGGTCTAGCAATCAGCGCATAATTTGGAATAAACTTTCTAAAGTAACTTGTTAGTCCAAGAAAACTTTGAACTTGTTTAGGGTTTTGAGGTTGTGGGAATTTTTGAACTGCCTGTGTCTTGGTAAGTGACGGTTTAACTACTCCGTTTTCGATAATATAACCAAGGAATTCTATCTTTCGTTGTAAAAATTGGCACTTTTTTAAGTTCAATTCGAGGCCATAATCTGCAGCTGTTTGGAGAACTAGGCGCAATTTTTGTAGGCCTTCGACCTCGTCATTAGATGGTATGAGAAGATCGTCCATGTAAACAATAAGAATGTTATCGCGAATGAGATCTCTAAAAACTGTATAAACATATCGTTGAAAAACACTAGGGCTGTTGGATAATCCAAATGGAACTCGTAAAAATTCGTACTGGCCTTCATGAGTTACGAAAGAAGTATATTTAGTGCTGTTAGGGTCCATAGGTACATGAAAGAAACCATTTTTAAGGTCAAGTGTAGTGAAAACCCGAGATGTTCCAAGTTTATCTAAGGCTTCTTCTATGAGTGGTAAGGGAAATTTATCTTTTATCATTTTTCTATTAAGCCTGCGGTAATCAACACAAAGTCTGTAATCTCCAGTTTTTTTCTTACATAGAACAATCGGGGCGGCGTAATCAGAGCAACTTTGTTTAATAATTCCATCATTTAACCAATCTTGAATTTGTTTTTCCACAATTTTCTGTTCAGCAAAAGGGAGTCTTCGGGAGCGTTCTGCTACGGGTATTTCATCTTGTAATAAAATAGTCATCTGAATTTCAGTGTCTTTAACTTTATGGGGTTTGTAGGAAGTAACGATATTTTGAACTTCCTCACGAATTTCAGAATTAAAAATGTGTGAAAGATCAAATGGAAAAGTTTGGTCATTAGAAATATTAGCAATATTAACGAAAATGTTATCATCAAGGGTACCGCATAAATGAATACCGTCTTTATCAAATGTAAATTGGGTTTGCTGCAAAAAGTCGCTTCCGATAATCACATCAAAAGGAATCAAGTCATCTTTTAGAACATGTATTTTAGCAGGTAAAGTAATCTTTTGAATTTCGATGGAATCCTGGAAAAACCCGAGGCTATGAACTTCGTTTCGGCCAATTCCTGAAAAGGGAATGGTGTTGGAATGCAATGGTGGCGAACCGATTCTTCGATGTGTTTTCTCATTAATAAGGGTTGCTTGTGACCCAGTGTCACAGAGTGCTGTCAATTGAATTCCTGCAATTTGAATGTCAACATGCATGGGATTTTTCGATGGAGTTTGAGGAGATAGCACATTTACAATTTTATCAGTAGTAGTTTTTTGAGATTCAGATTTTGGTTTCGAATTTCGAGAACTTTTGGGACAATTAGCATGAACATGACCAAAATTTTTACATCCATAGCATTGTTTACCATGTGACTTATTCAAACATTGGTTGCTTTTATGACCCTTCAAGCCACAAGAATAGCATACTGGTTGTGTATTTGGGTTACGTTTATTGTCGAGTTTCACATTAAGGTTGGTATCATCGAATTTTTTCTGATTATTTTGTCTGAAATGTTGAGAACTGTTAAAGATTTTTTCATAAATCTTTAATTTTTCCTTGAATTCTGGGATGGATTTACAACCGTAAAGGAAAATTTTATTGTGTAATGAATCTGGAATTCCATTTATAACATATTCAATCAGGGAGGGATCATCAAGAGATCCTTTGTGTGCCAAATCTCTCATAGCTAATAAATATTCTTGTAGGGTTTCAAACGGTTTCATACGTCGAGATTCCATTAATTGATGTAACTGAATGCTGTTAATTTTGTCAGAAAATTCCTCTAGCAAATGGTGCTTCAATTGTTCCCAATTTGTGATTCCACGAATAGACCTAATTAAAGTTTGAGCGGGACCAGTCAAACATTTTCTAACAAAAGTAATTTGGTGAATTGGATTGTTTATTTGGTACAAATAAAAAATTTCTTCAACGTCGGATATGAAATTCTCAATGCTATAATTATCGCGAGACGAAAAAGGTTTTATTAAATCAACAACGTCTTTGAGACTAAATAATTGGAAAGAGGAACTCGTAGTTTCGACTGAAGGCAATAAATTCTGAGCTGATTCACTAAAAGGAACCTGTGTCTGTTGCTTATCCGAAAATTCTTTTGCGTCAGGGGTGGGTGGGGAGGGAGTACTATTTTCACCCATGACGTTATTTGTTTGAGATGAACTGTCAACCGGATGTGAATCATTGACTTCGCTTTCCGAAAGATCGGAATAATCTGCTTTTAATAACGATAAATCATTAAGACTCGTAAGAATGGTGTTAGCACACTTATCTGGGTCAGTTGAGAATTCTAAATGAAGTAAATTGCAAATAGAAATTAGGTCTTTAAGTGAAAACTCTTTAAGTACTTTTTGTTTCGTTTCTTCTAACTTGAATGGCTGTGGGAAACCTGTAAATTTGCGTAATCTGACGCGATTTTGTCTATCGCCGTCTGTACCAAAAATTAAGCGATGTAAAACCTTTATTTGACTCGTACTACCAAATTTTAACGATTTTGCGATATTGGGGTAATCGCTGAGAGTAGACATGATTATATATATTCAAATAGTTACTGTACACAGATATGCAAAACCAAGATCAAAACTCAAACACTTCGGAATTTAAAATAGAATTTCAGTATCAAACATTTTCTTCACATTAAGACATTTAAATCTCATTAAAAGAATATAGAGACTGTTCTCAAAAATATGCATCAGAATAACAATATAATATGTTTCAAACTGTATTCAATTCACAACAAATCAAAATGTATACGAAATAAGTGTTCTTCAAATGTTGCTGTTCAAGATATCGTAGGTATATAATTCAACCAAACTTCTAATTACCAATCTTTCAAATTACGCATCAAAATATTCATCAAATCATCAAATTATTCGTCGAAATCTTCAAATAAATTCATCAAAGTAGAAAGCCAAGAAAACAGAAGTAATAAAGTCAACGTCAAAGTCGCATCAAAAAAAAGAATTTCGCATCAATTAAAAAATTCTCGCATCAAAATAACGTTGAAATATTTCCTCAGTTTTCTTATATCTTGAATGAGATGAGTATTTCATTAATCATCGACATTTTCTTGAACAAGCATCAACGTATGCATCAAGTAATTAGAATATGATTAGAATGTACTTACAGTTTGTGTTTCTGTTCTTGTTTCGGCATTCCATGAAAATGTTATCCTCTGTAGCACATCACTTTTAGTTTCGCTGACATATAAATCACAAGAACAATAAATATTACAAGAAAAGTATTAACTTTTTTAGTTCCGGTACTGTATCTAGGGGATGTGCGGATTCGAACGGCGAGCACCCATGTAGGATGGAGCTAGCGCTCCAAATTAAATAGACGTTAATCTTTTTAAACATTTAATGAGACGAAACTTTAATACAACGACGACACTAACATTTAAAAACATTGAGAGGTAGAAATAAAAATAAAAATAACATCAAGAGAGCTATTCTGCTCTTTTAACATCGCACGTCTGCCCAGTCTCGTTCTCCGTCTAGAGTGTTCTTTTTTGCGGGGGAACAACTGGCGGGAGTTGAAGTTATAGTTCGTTCAGTGGTGTTGCCACAGCAGAACTAATTATTATCCACATACATTATTCACGAAAGGAAACGTAATCGTGAACTTAGAGGAAAAGATAATCGATGTAAATTAGCATTTAACAAGTAATCTCTCTATTCTAAAAAAAAAGTAAAGGCCGCTGGCGCTGTCAAAGCTTGTTGGCCTATCTCCTCCTAAACCGTGGGGATTTAAGTTTCGACTAAGGTGCCCACAGATTCGAAATATTCCGAGGAACCTGCTAAGCTGACTTAAATTTCGAAAATCGAATTATTTTAGAAGATATTAATAAAAATCTAAAAAAATAAACACAATGGTTGCCAGATTTAGCATAAAATCATTCATTCCTTTGCAACAAAGCGTTTCCAAGTATGTAGTATCACGTGAAATTGTCAAACATGAAGTAGAAATACACCCATTTTACGCCAAAATAAAAACTATATGAAATAAGCAACTCAAAATGTGTTACACAAAGTTGACAATTTTCAAATAGTAAGTTCGCTTAGACAACAGGAGTTTAGAATTAGCGATTATTCGTTTTTCCAAAACAGAATAACTAATATCTTGAAAATGAAAAATAATTAAAATGCTGATTATTTTAAAGCCGGTTCGGTCCAGCTGGATTATTTGCTACCAGTAGAAATATTTGGCGGCGTTAACTATGCCATTATAGGAGTTATACTACGCTTTGGATATTTGCTAGCGCGACGTGATGGTATAATTCGTGGTGCTAAGTACGCCAATCTGCAAACGATTATGTAAATGAAAATATGGATAACGGTTTTCCGGTAACCTTAAATGAACAGTAATTATAGGTTGTGAGCATGTGTAAATCGCCAAATTATGAAAAGTCGGCATTGGTAGCAAGCTATCCTATCTGTTCCGTAGCTTTTATTAACTTTACATGTACGCAAGTCGCCAAATAATGAAAAATCGCCATGGGTGACAAATTCACAAGGTGTCCAATAGGTTTTACATTATTAAAAATACAGCTCAAACAGATGTTCTGATTTTATTACGCTTTAGCTCCTAATTAATATAACTTTTGAATAGCAACATTAAATATCATTGTGTTTCTGAGGAGTGCAAATAATTTTTCCAGCGATTATAAGCGGAGTCCGCACTCCAGTTGGAATATAGCTTAGGTCCCGTACATCACGGATTCCCATAACAAAATATCGTCCGTGTTATGAGGGGGAGGGGGTCTACTGTAGTGTGAAGTTTAAATTTTTATGTAACAATGAAAATGCAAGAACCAAGCAATGTGTAGCTCAGTAACATTGTATCTGATCCAATCTTCTGGTTTTGTCTATGGAAATTATGTCTTTTTTACTAATAAGCCTTATTAGAGTCCGAATGCCTCATACGAAAAGCGAGCGTAGCGAGTCTGGGGGCCTTGCCCCTAGTCTTTATAAAAATCAACTCATCTTGGAAAAGAAAAATAAAGAACAGAAAGAGATGACAAAACAGGATGAAGTTAAGAAAATCCAATTAAAAAAATACTAAATCTAAAAACGGAATAGCCCAAATAAGCAAAGAAAGGAACATGGAGTCAAAGCAAAGACGCATTCCTATGAAGACGAAAAGGGTGCGTAAAACCCTCATAAAATAAATTATGTGTGCTGCTTAATTGTAAAAGTTTTTTTCATTATGTAATGGGGTAATTACTTATATATTTTTACTTCCTTGTACGTAGTATAAGGAAGTAATGTGATCCCGAAAAATTTTGGGGGCCAAATTTCGACAAAAAAACCGATTTTGACTACCTCTAAATTTAATTTTAAGAATTTTTTCGATGCATCTCATCGTAGGCTAGCATGCACGATCATATTAACATGTCTGCAACTCATTTTGACCAGCGGCGAGTCTATTGTGGTCAGTTTTTCCATGCCGTCTGTACGTACGTACGTACGTACGTATGTATGTAACTCGCATATCTCAAAAACTATTGGTCGTAGAATGTTGAGATTTGATATTTAGGATTGTTCTATGATCTAGTTGTGCACCTCCCCTTTTGGTCGCAATCGAGTGTATAGTTTATGTACAGGACCGCCCAAAAGATTCGAAATACATTACGCTCTATGGGCCGAAATTCATTAAACTCGCCTAACGCAAAAACTATTAGGCGTAGAATGTCGAAACTTCATATTTTGGATAGTTGTAACATCTGGTTGTGCACCTCCCCAATTGGTTCCATTCGACTGGATAGTTTATCTACAGGACCGCCCAAAACATTCGAAATACATTACGCTCAATGGGCCGAAATTCATTAAACTCGCATATCTCAAAAACTGTTAGGCGTAGAATGTTGAAACTTTATATTTAGGATTGTTGTAACATCTATTTGTGCACCTCCCGTTTCGGTTCCATTCGACTGGATAGTTTATCTACAGAATGGCCTAACAGATTCGAAATACATTAAGCTCTATGGGCCGACATTCATCAAAGCGTTTTTTAGAGGTTTTGGGCTATTTCAAACGACGCAGGAGTGATATATGCTGTAAAGAGTTAGAAAATGAATTTCTCCATTAAAAAAGTGTCTTTATCATTTACAGTTCTGCTACAGGAACACTCAAAAGATTTCCAATACATTACGGTCAATGGCAATTTTAGGGGCATTCATCCCTTTCAAGCACAATACCGTCCTACCACATAAGTTAGGTAATGGTCCGACCACGGTCACGTGCCTCCCTCAAGAACCATGCCAAAAGTCGCCAAGCTTGGCGACTTTTGGTGTACGTGTGTGCATATTTAACTCTCAAATCTGAAAAACTATTATGAAATTTCATATGTAAGATTGTTGTAACATCTAGTTGTGCATCTCGATTTTTGGTTCCAATCTACTGGAGTTTCTTTACAGGACCACCAAAAAGAATTTCAGTACTTTAATGTCTATGGACATCTTCAATATAATACAATTGTTGTCAGTCATTGTTTGGTACATGCCCAAAATCTCGCCGTCTGTCCTCGACCTTGGTGAGTTTTGCCGAAATGTCGCCAAATTTGGCGATAGTCAGTCATTTGGTCCATGCCCAAAGTATCGCCATTTGTCATTGTTCTTGGCGAGTTTTGGCGAAATATCGCCAAATTTGGCGATAATCTGTCATTGTTGGTCCATGCTTAAAATCTCGCCAAATGTCGTCGACATTGACGAGTTTCGTCGAAATATCGCCAAATTTGGCGCCAAAAATTATTTCGTATTTTGTATACCTCTAAAACTTTAACCCGTAGAATTTTGAACTTTTGTATTTAGAACTATATTATAATATCTAACTGTTTTCAATATCTTTTTTGACAGCAATCGACTGGGAATTTATCAACAGGGTGAGCCAAATGACTTTAAATACATTAAGGTGTATGGATGCATTCAATTAATTGAAAGTCAGTGGTCAATGACTACTTTGGCTATCCCCAAAATCTCGCAAACTATCTCAAGTTTGTCGGCTTTTGTTGAAATATCGCCAAATAAAGTGTCAGAAGGAAATCTTTCAAATTGAACGCAACTTGGCGATATCGAAATATTTGGCTAGAAGATATTTTATCTCTTTCAAACAAATAAGTTTAGAGGAAGTGCGTAAAAAACATTTTTGAATTAATAGACGTGCAAGGAAGTCATGTGTTGGACACATCAGATTTTTTTTCCAATAAAAACAGTTTACTATTTCAAATGAGCGATCATTTTGCCTAGGTAAAATGATCCTTTGGACATTTTTCAAAGTGCCATTTTTTTTATACTCAATCTGGGTTTATAGTGTTATTAAAATATCCTTATAATGCAAAGAAAGTATTATGTAAAACTTACTAGCAAAGGGGGAAAGTGTTATTTAAATGTTTATATTACTTTATACAAGTTTTTCCCTTAATTATTTAATTTTAGGCCATCTTCCCGTAAGTGTTTTTGCTATGTGTTTGTTTATTACATTTTCAATGGCGCATGTTTAATTTAATGAATGATAGTATCAACTGCGACATTTAGAGTTAATTTCGCGAGTTCAGAATCTGCAGTCTAGATTGTATTCAGAAGGAGGTAGAGTCTTTTGAATACTGCAAGCCTCAGGAAGTGAGTACCCACAAATGAGCGGTCTATTGGAACTGCAGATTTCGCTTGTACACACACCGCCATTTTTAGTCATATGATGATAATTAAACACGTAATCTATAGGTTACCGGTTCTAATCTTTAACTTCCTGCTCTCATCTTAGAACATTCTATTTCAATATGTCATTTCTTATTAATTCCATTTTAATAAGTGAAGTATCATTTCATGTTCAATGCCATGCCACATCACTGTTGTTTTAAAGTCTTCAGAGCTGGGATGAGATTCGAGAAAATGTTTTCGCATATGTAGAAAAAACAAATTTACACACTGAAGATCAATTGAATTAGATAGATCTATCGAGTAGAGCGTAGCAGCATGTTTCCTTCAATGACGGCTGCTATCTGTCTTGGCATTGACTCTAGATAGACACTGCAAGCGATGGGAAGCCATTATCCACAACTCCTGAACTACCTCCCACAATGGACTAAGTTTAGACGGTAGGTGGACGGAGCCTCGAACACCGGCATCAACTGCATCTAAGATAAGCTCGGTCGGATTGAGGTGAAGTAACTTGGGTGGCTTGGAAAGCGCGTGCATATCTGTAGAGTGCTCATCCAGCCATCTTGATACAATTCGGAAGCGATGGCTGGGTGCATTGTCTTATTGAAAGACAATCTTGAGTGAGGGATTCCTTGCGAATACTTTCGAACGGGAGAGAATGGTCATCAAAGATATCCCGGTAACGCTCACCTGTAAGAGACGATGTTACACATACCAGAGCTTCCGTTTCAGTCCATGTGAACTCCTCCCAGATAATAATTCAACATCCGCCAGCTTGAAAAATCCCCTGCTGCCATGAAGGATTCCATCCGTCCACGTAGTTTACACCGTACATGCACTGTGCCATCGGCATGTACCACAGTGAATCTCGACTCACTTTGGGCAATATTTTTCCTTGACAGTTTGGCGATGTTCCCCTACCCATGCTAATCGTTGCTCCCTGTTTTGTGCAGTCGGCAAAGGGACTCTCTTAGGACGATGATTCTTAACTCCATTTGTAAAGGCCAACAGCTTGTACGTCGCTGTGCATAAGCGTTAAATCGGTGTGTGATCTGTTGCACTGAGGCCCTGCGTCTATCAGCTGTTACAATGCGCACTAGTAGAGGCCGACCTCGGTTTTCCACTCGCTGCTATCAGCGGATGTTGGCCATGGCAGATTTTTTTTTTGTCAGATTCGACATACTCACTGCATATTCTTGACACAGAGATGCTTGAAAATCCTAGTTCCTGCACTGTTTCCGAAATGGAGAGCCTCATTTTTCGGGACCTGACGCTTTGGCCAGTATTAAATACTCTTAGATCCGTACTCTTAAGTAGTATTCCTTTTAATACTATATATACCGTGGGCAGCACTCTTTATCGCTTCAAAATGCTGCTTAAATCATCTGCAAGTCACTTCCACTCTGGCCCACAGGTCGTTAAAAAAAACGCCAGGTGTACCTCATTCAATTGCTCTTCAGTGTATGTACCTCATTTCCAGCAGCATTTTTTTTTAACTCTTGCTCTTTCATGCGATCTATTGAAAGTTTCAAGGCCCTATTCAAAAATTCATCATTTTAAAGCATGCAAACGTTAATGTAATGCTTACAACTAAATAGAGGAGTATTGCAACTGTAACGTTTGTTTGCAATTCAGTGGAAAATATTTCATATCTATTGGCTAGTTGTGAGAGACCCTTTAAGTATTCTTAAAATAAATTATATATCTAATGAAAAAAAAATCAGAGGATCGTAAGTAATTTAAATTTGTATAGTAAAAAATTATTTTTCGCTAGAGGTCTTCGCTTTGTTATAGTTAGTCACCCATGACTCTGCGAGTCATCGGTGAGTTCCTAATCTTGAGTCTTAACGTTTTCGTGAGAGTTTCGTGTTTTTTTTTTTTTTTTTTTTTTTTTTTTACTTTTACTCAAAAACCCTGGTAAAATAAAATAATAAAATCATTGATTACTTATTTCCTCGTTGAAATACAACAATGAATAAGGTAATTTTATTTTGTAAATCCATTTCTTTAGATAGAAAAACATTAGGAAAAAAGAATAAGGATACTTTCAGAATTTTTAGTCGGGTATCTAGAATTAAATGTTTCATATTCCGGTTAATAGTTTTCTATATTTGTTTTAAGCCGTAATATAAGTGAATTTTAAACCATGTTGTCAGTTACACATAATGAAGAAAAATTAACGATATCTTTAGAATTTTCAGTCGATGATCTGTAAAAAAAACTTTCACTCTCCGGTTAATACTTTTATTTAGTTATTTTATGCAGAAATACAATTGAATTTTAAACCATTTTGTCAGTTACTCTGGAAAAAACTGTTTCGTTTTCTTCTTTTAAATGTGGAAACGATTTACAGAAAATACTAGACTATTTAAAACAAGACTTCCCGCCAACGAGAGTCGGTTTACTTTGCACACTGGCATTATTTTGCCTTTCAAGCATCTTTCAGACAAGCTAACTTCATTATACAAAACATGCTCAAATTACAACTTGTGTTTAATTAAGTGTGCAGCAATTTCTCAAGGGGAACAGACTGTAATTTTAACTAATTTTCGGGCATTTCGTCTTCAGTTATGTATTTAAACTAAAGTCGTGATTATTGTGTGCTGAACAGAGATTTTCAATATGATGTTAATTAGTTTAAACATATACCATAATTCTCAGCAAAATGTATGATTCAGTGTGTGTGGTGAGTTATGGTGCTGTATGAGAAATGCGTTGGTAGAAATTTCTGTGGATGGATGTTTATGCAGATTTAAGGCGTCAAGTTTTATATAATATGCATGCTTTACGTAATCTAGAAATTTGTTTTTAGAACGCATTCTCATTGTTATGTTGTGTAGCATGAGAATGTCTCTGAATATATGGAAAATATACATGTAATTCTATTGCATAATAAAGGACATGATAAACAAACACATCTATTTTACGTTTTCAATCTACTTACTGCAACGCGGATTAAATTAATTCAAAATTCTTATTCATTTATTTTATTTTTAAAACATTGACGATGTTTTATTTAAAAGACTGCAAGTACGTTAATTTTAAATATCGTAACACAACTAAATCTAGTAACTTAAAAAAAAAGGCGTAGAATTTTATAGTAAGGGACTGTACAGTACCAAAAACAGTAAAATTTTTATGAATTTAAGTAATCATCGCTTTCTTACGTAATTTTATACAACCGTGAAATGAAATCTTCTGATGCGATTTTTTTTTCTCTTCGAGAGTCACTGAAAAGTTCTTTAAGTCAACATATATTTCTATTCATATTTCTAAGTCCTTTTATAATGAAAGGGTGGAAGTTTGTACATCACCTAACTAACGAATAGGCACATTCAAATAATTGGAATATTTTTTATGCTGTGTAAAAAATTATATTTTGTATTTATTAATATTCAAACTACGGAAAATTTAAATCGATACGATAAATTTGTACCATTTTAATGTAACTTTATAATTTAGTGTATATGTTTAAAAAATAGATATTTAGGATAGTGTTTTGAGGATGCCCTACATATGCAGGGTGTTTCAAAAGATTTCTGAAAAAGTTTAAGAAGCAAAATAGAGCACATAATAAGGGATCACAAACACAAAGCAATGTGAGGTCAAAAAAGTTGTTCTCATTTACCTATTAATATCGCTTTTGGAAAGGTGTTGAAGATTTCGTATAATTTCTTAAGTTTTCAAGTTTTATTTAAACAGTGGGTTTGTCTCCAATGTTAAATACTTATCATTGTACTATACTGATATAAATACAGATTGTTGTTTTTATAATTTTAATGTAAAATTGTTTTGTTACAAATTGAATTTCCAGTTCAATTGAATTAATTGAGAGGCTTTGACTATTTCGTTAACGCTGTCTCAAATCACACGCATAATCGCTCAGTTAAACACAGATAATGCCTTCAAATAATTTGACACAAATTGTTACAATCGATCAAACTGAGAATTAATGTGTAAAGTAAACGTTTATTTCTAATAAAGTTTGAGATATCTGAACACTTGATGCCTTCTAGTAATACTGAACGAAATTATTAGTACTGAAACCATTTCATAAAAAAAAGCTATTGAACGCATAAGGATAAGAGTCCATTAATTTAATGTGAAAATACCATCAAGGTATTGTAAGCCTGCAAATAAGCTATTTTCTTTTCTAAAATTAACGTCTTCGAATATTTTGTATTTCGTTATTTTTTTTAGCATTTTAAGATTGTAAAACATTAATTCAAAAGCAATTTTTAATCATGTTAAAAATACTTTTGTGATAATAATTTAATTGGAATTTATATCGTTAGTGTGCTAGTATAAATATAGGTAATTTTCATTCTTTTAAAAAACTTGAAGTACTCATTCTTCGAACGGGAACAGGGACTTTTTTAAACGACTAATGCGAATACGCATCTGGTGCTTGTTTTGGGCGAAAATGTTTCGACCTTCAGCTGCAACAGCTTATGCACAGCTGATGTACAGACTTCTGCTGATGAATGTCGAAAATGCTTCGCCCGAAACGCGTGTCCAGATTTATAAATACCTTGTATGTGTATTATTTTAAAAAGTTTTACTTGTTCAATCATTTAAGCTCCCATTTCTCTTTCGTGTTTTTGTTTGCACTATCATTGGCCCATCAGTTTGGGAATTAGATGCTACTGGTAAAAAAAATTGAAATTTCATTCGTCGGAATTTTTAATGTTATCTCTACTTATTATAAAAGAAGATGTCTGTGTGTGGATCTGTGTGTGGGTCTGTGTGTCGGCGGCGTTACGGACAAACGGCTACACCTAGAAACACCGAATTTGGCACTCGGGAAGATCTAAACATGAAGTTGTGCACCTCGAAGCGATTTTTTCAAAATTCGACCTAGAATTTTTTTTATTTTATGTTTTATGCGATTTTTGGCATTTTTTCTCACCTAATTCGTAATAACGGCGGAAATTACGCTCGCAGCAAAACGGCATTTGTATCATCGGATAGAGGAGAATTTTTTTTTTTAAAAACAGTTTGTTCTGAATACGTAACATAATTTACCGATTTTTTAGGAATTTTTTTACTAAGCATCGACTTCGGCGAATTTTTCGTAAAATAATTTTAAAATTGTCGCCATCTTGAATTCTATCCGTCATAACTTTTTGATATTTTGACAAATCGTGAAACATTCTTTTCTCCCTCTTTTAAAATAAAAACGAAAAAATTATGTAAATTAGATGATTTTTTACGAATTTTAATGCAGCCTAATGTTTAGAATTTAATAGCATCAACACGATATTACGCCATTCATTACATTGCGATCGCCGCACGAGAACTTATGTTCGGTTGTTGCCACAGAAAGGATTACAAAAAAGGGTTTTTCAACCAATCGAGCTTTGAAATGGGATATCGGAATTTCAATTCGCAAGTGAGGATCTATGACGTCAAATGCTTTAAGATAAGTAAAAATTACGCCATAATTTTAACTCATTTATTCCAGCTCTATTTTCAACACAGGGAGACGATATTTTGATTAAATTTTACTGTAGACATAAACTAATAAATTCACGATTATTATTATTAGAAGTGGTATTTTAATCCGGTGCTTATTTAAAAATTGAAATGTCTTCACGGTGCTGAAAATGTTCGTTTCAAAGCGCGACAAATTAAAATTTTTCTATTTACTATTTTTATTTTTGGCATTTAATTATGACGCAGGCGTTGCCTAACGTATGCATGCACGTTGCGAGTATAGTTTTATTTTAACGTTGAATTACGCTCCTCCATAAAGGAGAGCTTACGGGATTACATTAATTGATCATGGCACGTGATAATTTAATTGCGTTGCCACAAAAAGGATTAGAAAAAAATGTTCTTTTTCCAACCAATCGATTTTTTAAATGGGATATCGGAATTTCAATGCGCAAGTGAGGATCTATGACGTCAAATGCTTTAAAATACGTAAAAATTACGCCACAAATTTAACTCATTTATCCCTGCTCTTTTTTTAACACAAGGAGGCGATATTTTGATTAAAACTTACTTTAAAAATAAACTGAGAAATTCATGATGCCAACCGGGGTATCTTTTACGTTAGTTAAACAGTGACGTCATAAATTTTTAAAAATGCGTGAAATTTGTAAACTCTGCAACTCTAACGTCCTGTCACAGTTATAGCGATTCTAAATAGCTCCTCGAGATGACACAGTTTGATGTTTTCAGTAGACAGAACTATGGAGGATTTATAAGATATCTTTATATTGGATACATGGATATTTAAGTTGGCAATGCTTGAATATTTTTCACCACGGTGAGATTAAATGTTTTGCGGTGCTAAATACGCCAATCCTACAAAACTATGCATAAATTAAATTTGTATGGAGAGCTTCCTTAATAGCAACTATTATGGGAAATGAATAATGTTTATGGTAAAGCGTAAATTGCTAAAGAATCGCCATAGAATATAAAGGTCCCATTTGTGCCAAATAATGTAAGCTGTTTCGTTAAATTGAGCATTAAGAAGGGAGAAGCGAAGATAGATAGTATTAATATGCGTAATAGGTAGTATTGGTAGATTTGTAAGGATGATATGAATAAATCCCAATATACAACGTTAATAAATATTTCATGAAATTAAAAGTGTTCTGTTTATCCTTTTTCAAGGGTTGTTTTACAACCAACTGAACGATAAGTAATTCTAATTTGCGTTGATATATCCCGCAGTAATTTCGACAGAGGAGATTACTTGAACTTTTTAAAAATGAAATTCGCAGCTATTTTAAAATAAATAGTTGTTCATTTCATGTAGTGTCTGAGGTATTTAATGCTACAACTTGAACCTCAAAACAGTATGATATAGAAATAACACATTTTGAAAGTCAGGAGTTCTCTGCAAACCGCTAAGCTTTTCACTTTTCTGATCGCGAATGACACTGATGTAGTTTTTTGAGTCATGATATTGCAATGATGCCAAGTTAGTACTCATGACGCAAACTTTACATTATAAGTCAAATAATTTCGCTTTTATTTTAGATTTCACATCACTGTAATTAAATGGAATTACACATGTAAGAAAGTTTCCTACCGTGCGAAGAACGGGCACGCAGCTAGTATTAAATAAATGGATGAAGAATAAATTAATCAAAGAAGTTAAAAATCATATTAAACTATCACTCTATATAATAACAATGAAACTGAAATTTGCCCATTCGTTTGCGATCTTCAATGCCACAAAATGGAATACAACAACACCAACGAAAACACACGACACCAGTTTTAATTTATGCAAGTAGATAATTTACATATCAAATCCTTTAATTTTACAGAAGACTGATGTATTTGTCTTTGCTGGTGTAGATTAAGCATTTAGTATATTTAGCTTGACTTAAAGCGCTTTGTATAATTAAGGCTTTATTATACGAACAAAGTTTCAAGAAATTTGGTTGCAAAAGCTCGCTCCAGCAAGTCGATGAGCATGCAGGGTTTGCCCTAATAAAGAAACTTGGCTGTGTTCACAAATACCAGAGATTCGCCTAATTGCGGATTTCTAGCATGCAATCATAGGCAGCACATTGCGTCAGCAACCTTTTTAAATATTTAGGATCTCGAGGGTTCCATAAGTGCGGAATTTTACTAATGCTTTCAATCAGATATGTATCGATATCGCTATTCCATTTAAAAGAATTTTTGTCTTCTCTCATCACTACGATCGAAATCGCTGAGTCTTCCGCCATCCTGTGAAGTAGAAATTGGAAACACAACGATTAGCTGGCCTTCCAGCAATATTTTCGCCTCTGAACGGAAAAGTTTGAGTTGAACGCTCCCTAGGTAACTGAGGGACATTTCCTGAGAAGAAGCTTTCGCAATTAGTTGCGGCAGCCAAATTGCTCGAAATTTTGTTCGTATAATATGGCTTTTAGTTTGGCTAAACTGCTTAGTATACTTAACTGGACTTGAAAACCCAGAAGATAATTTCCCCGATATACGTAAATTAGTTAAACTTTGAAGCATACTTCACCATTAAAATCTTACTTGCCAATCATTATTCTTAAAGTGGATATGTCTCAAATTATGAAAATATAAAACTGAAATGTATGAAATGCTTCAGATAGCGTAAATGTTCCATTTTATATACCCTTAACAAATAATAAACATGTAACTCTTAAAACATGATATGTGCCCTGAGCTGACAAGAAGTATAGCTCCACATAAATTTATCAGTAACAAGTGTGAAACCCCGCTGCTATTAGATTATAGGATATAAGTTGATTGATTATATAGGAAAGATAAGAGTAATGAAGGAACTTCGGAAGAGTAATCGCATAGGTTATGCATTTATGACAAAGATGAATTAAGACTTATAAATTACAGCACATTCAGAATAAAATTGTTTTCTAAATGTGCATTTAGTAGAAATATTTCTGAGAGTTCATATGTATCTCTATGGAAGAATTATTTTATTTATTACTTTGTTGCATTCTTTAATGACAAATTTTAAGAGATATTTTATGGCATCCATAATAATCCCTAGTAGCAGAACTAGTTCAAAAAACGTTCAAATTACGTTGGAACACGTTTTTCGACGTTAAAAAACGTGTTTTAAACGTCTTTCGGACTATTTGTGCTACTAGGGATCGGGGTGACTAAGTAAGATTCTATTCACTCTCACAATGTAATTATAATAAATATCCGATTTTAAACAAATTCAAGACATTATAATTTTAACTTAAAGTTAAATGAATACTTTGTTGGAATGTTTTGTAGTTATGAAACACTATTTTAGATGACGTAGTTCAAAATTTGATGCTTAGCAAATTTATATCTCTGCAGAATAAAATGTCTAGAGGAGGAGAATAACATACAGGTGCACAGTACTAATTCACAATTGCTTCTTTTGTATTATATCATAAAAAATTAACTGTTACGGATGCAAAACAGACAAAAAATTTACTTTTTGAATATTTTCCTAAAGGTTTTCATTTTTTTTCTAAGGGCGGATACTTTTTCATCAAGAATTCACCACTAGTAAGTACTAAAATGTTAGCCAGCTCATTAAGGAGGCAGCGAGTGTCTGGTCAGCGTCAACCTTTGTCAAGGGGGGCACAAGATAATATCAAAGCCCAAGCAGGGAATCTAGACGAACCCAATGTGTGATAGAATGGTTCTTTATCCACTTCACATTGGTGGCCAATCGTCATGATTTCCATTTTATTATAATTATTTACATTTAATGTATTACTTTCATTATTAATATTTTTATCACAAGAATTTAACCCTTTAACACGCAGTGTTCCCGCTCTGGGAACACCAAACTCTGACGTTTTGAATGTTATCAGTCACAAAGAATATATTTGATTTCTATAAAAATAGTTGCGGGTGACATAGCTCCACGAGAATCCTTTACTTTTTAGCACGTCATTTCCCGTAAAAAAAAATTGTCACTATTTTTGACAGCACTGATATCTGCTGAAAAATGGAAGAGTGCGATAACAGCTGTATAGATTGCCCAATGCTGAAAAATGGGCAGCCGTTGCCAGCGCTCGTCTTAACTACCAGGAAGATGGTGGACGATCGAAACGTTCATCGCCTGCCACAGATCTAGAGACATTTTTTTGACGACAGCTGGCTTTGCGGCACAGTCGAGCAATAGCAACGGCTGCCTTTTTTTCAGCATTGGGAAAGGGTTGCGCCTCAAAGGGTTAATATATTTGTTTAGTACTTAAAAAAAAGTGCACAGAAATTTATTATTATTATTGTTATTATTATTATTACTAATTATTCGAGTCGTGCTGTTAAGAATTAATTGATTATAAAATAGGTAAGAGGTAATCAAACAAACGGGGAGCATAGATATTCGATGTGGGTACCGCTGTACCCGGGATGTTAAAAATATGGGAAGTGTTTGGTTATTGACGCAAGGTTTATATTAAACTCTGCAAATATTTTTGTTGCCATTTCCTGGCTTGCGACATGAAGTATTAGTATACCAATTTCCCATAAAACAAACCCAATTTTTTTAATATCATTTTATACTTGTAACCCTTATTTTGGATACCAGTATAGTCATCTTATTCAATTCTTCAATTGTGATTTCAAAGGTATCCATTTAGTGTAGTCATTTGGTAGTTTTACCTGGAAAGTTTTCCGGGAGTTTTGAAAATGGGCAATTTTATACATTTCGATGTGCTCTTTCCGAATTTCAACTTTGCCCCCTCGTATCTTTGCCGCTCGTGCCGATATATTCGAAAAATGGCGCCTGAAAACAGTTTTTTGACAATATCTCCTTTCCGACTCATTTCACGAAAAAAACAATTACAAAAAAAGAAACTAGGGAAAATTTCCTAGAATTTATGTAATTACCCTTTTTTCGTAAAATCAATAGTTTTGGCGTACGAGCGCCGCAAAAGGTAGTTCAGTATGCGTTTTGGCCAAAAAACTCATTTCCACACCACCTTGTAGGGTAAAATAAGCTGCGCGGTTTTTTTTTTTTTTTAATCGTGGTATCCGCAGTAGGCCTAATCCACGTGCATTTAACTAATCCAAAATTTAGCGCATTCTCCTTCGCTTCGCTGTTCTTGATGGACCAGGTGTTGCGAGATTATTGTCTCTAATACTGATCGAAATGTCACAGACCGAAATTCCTTCCACATCAGCCGCGATGGGATTATCAGTTTCATCGTAATCCTCTTCGTTCTCGATTTCATCATACATTTGCTTGAAAACAGTCTCCAATTCTTCCTCTTCATCTCTATCTTGTAATGGAACTGGTGAGTTATCACAGGTGCCATTGTAATTCGTGCATATAACGGAGCACTTTAAACCAGCCTTTCTGCATCCACAGGGTTTCTGACATCTCTTTCTCATTTGCAAGAAATAAGTTTTAACAAGCTTTCCGGAGTATGGTGACAGGAATTAGACAATCCTTGTTTCTTTTTCAACCCCATTTCTCTACATTTTGTTCATTCCCATACCCCTGCTGAACCTGATGATAGCTTCGGAAGGAATGTTGTCTTGCTGCTCCTTCTGTTGGTGGTAGCGACTCAATATTAAATTTCCTTTTATATGCTGATGTTGTGAAGTGTGCATATCTATAGTTGTTTAAAGACATACTTTTCTTAACTGTATAATTCAAGAAGAAAGCGTTATCCAGCTTTAGCAATGATCCCTGGATCAGCATTCGGATTTTTGAATACCTGGATAACCTCGTTTAAATCTGGAAATTTTCGGAGTACATTAATAAATTTCATTTTTCCTTGATTAAATAATGCTGATATATCATAGACGATGAAGGCATGCGAGAATAAAATATGATCTGCGGATGGTTTATCTATTGTACTTTTAGTTTAATATATTTGTTGTGAATTTTTTTCTTTTCCTGGTTTGAGAATAAATATGTATGAATGCGTACATGGAGCCTTCAAAAGAATAAAAAGTTAACTTCGCCGACAACTATAACGAAATCAAATGCCGATGGAACTGTTATGGTGGTATATATTATTAGCGTATCTGCATATTCCGTATCTTGTTTGACCATGAAGTTCTCAGCTTCAAATTTTGTCTTTAATATTCCAATGAGGCGGTCCTTGTTTGCATCATTGCCCAGGAATTTATTTTGTGACACAGTTGGGATCATTGACTCGTCAAAAAGTATGTCTATTGAAGCAGTTTTACGTGAATGTCGGGATCGCTCCGCATATTTGGTACTACGGTTTGCTACATCTTCCGGATATCCGTCAAATACGATAATGACAATGGATGTATAGTTCGATCGAACATAGGTTACATATTTATTGCAAATGGATAAAAACGATTCACCGAGATGCCAAATGACTCGGTGTAATTAAGTATCCTCCGTCGATGACATTCATCATATTTTCAAAATTTATATCTGCAGAATGTTGCTCAAATGCCTTATACATAAAAGATCTAATACATTTCCGCATGTCTTCGTCATTGAAAAACGATAATGGAAATGGGGCAAGTTCGTACGTAAGGACATTTTCAAGTTCCTTTTCAGATTCTTTTTGAAATTCTTTGAGAAATTAATAAAGGATTAATCGGGACAATGTCGTCTTCTATCCGGATGCCTGCATTCATAACACCAAGTAATTTTATTAAGACATTACCTTTGAATTTTACGATGTAGAAATCGCTACCAATGATTTTAGAAATGCCAGGAGGGCTGTCAGGGACAATTAACTCGCAACACCTGGTCCATCAAGAACAGCGAAGAGAAGGAGAATTCGCTAAATTTTGGATTAGTTAAATGCACGTGGATTAGGCCTACTGGGGATACCACGATTAAAAAAAAACGCGCCGCTTACTTTACCCTACAAGGTGGTGTGGAAATGAGTTTTTTGGCCAAAACGCATACAGAACTACAATTTGCGGCGCTCGTACACAAAACTATTGATTTTACGGGAAAAAAGGTAATTACATAAATTGTATGAAATTTTCCCTAGCACTAGAAGCGCCGCACTTTCTTTCTACCTAGAAGCGCCAGCAGCAGTCAAATTGACTGCTCAAAGAATTTTGTACATTTATTTAAATACAAAAAGTTTATGGTATATTTAAAAGCTTTTTTAAAGAATAAAATGTTAATTCTTGTTAAAATACATGCTACAAAAAATAGTTTTACTTACTTTTTAATCAAACTCATTTTAATGCTATTCGCAATTTTTACATATTAGAATTTTATAATGCTGGAAGTGGATTTACCACATATGAAATGTGAACATTTCTGGCACATATCACTTGTTTCGTTGCTCTTACAAAATCCAATTTGGCACTGCCATCTCTTTTTTGAGAGTTTTTGTTAGTAGTGTTCGAAATTTCTGAGGGCAGTTGTCTTTTTCTTCAAGTGACTCGCTCTCAATTCTTCTGCCAATTGAAAAAGAAAGTTATGTCTTATTATAGATTTACCACTCATTTCTCGGTAGATAATGCAGGCATTAGTTCCTGCCAAATCCAGCATATTATAGAAAATATGCACGGGCCATCTACGGGAAGCAGCCCGCACAGAATATTTACGTGTCATTTGGTCAATAATGTCGACTCCAGATTTGGTTTTGTTGTAGAATTCTGTTTCTGGAAGTTTTTTCACAGTTTGTGACTCTACATTTACATCTGTATGCAAGGTACTTAGAAGCAGGACATTTTTATTATTTTTACCCTGATACACTGTCAGTGTAGTGTCTCCATTTTTCAGTAGAACTGTTTCGTGAAGCTGAGTTTTTGATTTCCTGATCTCATGCGGAATTTCTTTTCGATGTCTTCTTACTGTCCTCACAAAACTTGTATTCTTCATTTTAAGTTTTTTAAGTAATGAAAGCGAGGAAAAATTGTTGCGCACTGTCATATTTCTACCTGTATTCACATAAGGGCTGAGAAGGCGCATTACTGTATTTTCAGGAAGGCTTTCGTTTTCATTTCTTGCGTTATCCTTTCCAAGGTATGGAAAAGCATTGCACATAAACTTTGATTCAACATCAACTAGCATCCAAAATTTTTTACCGAATTTATCTGGTTTATTCGGCATACATTGAATAAACTTGCACCTAACTTTTGATGGAAATAGTTGTTCATCCAACACCAGATTTTCTCCTGGCTTATAAGAAAGAGCACAGTTTTCTATAAATTTGTTCCAGATATCTGAAAACATAGCAAACTTATCAGTTTCTAAATGTTGACTCCTGTTTGACATCAAATCAAATCTTAGATTTTCCATGGAATCTCGAAAACGATTACGGGACAATGTTTTTTTTTTAATGGAGGGGGGCTGGGGAAGGGGGCGGAAAATGACAAGTATTTCATGGATTAGAGAAATAGTGAATGAAAGGAATATGTAGGGGAAATATTTCTTCATGATAAGATTTTTTCTGCGTGATAGAGTACGATGAATAAACTCAATTTCACTAGCAGTCAATTTGACTGCTCGTGGCGCTTCTAGGTATACATAAAAATATTTCCATTAATTTTATTTTCATTCGATGCATATTTAGTGCCAATAATTTTCAAGGTGTTTAGGAGAATTCAAAAAATTATGACTTCCTAAAGTAAAGGGTCTTTTAGGAATCCAAGCTAAAATCGCGAAAACAGTCAAAATGACTGCTCTGGCGCTTCTAGTGCTAGTTTCATTTTTTGTAATTGTTTTTTTCGTGAAATGAGTCAGAAAGGAGATATTGCCAAAAAACTGATTTCAGGTGCCATTTTTCGAATATGTTGGCACGAGCGGCAAAGATACGAGGGGGCAAAGTTGAAATTCGGAAAGAGCACATCGAAATATACAAAACTGCCCATTTTCAAAACTCCCGGAAAACTTTCCAGGTAACCTCCTTTTTTTTAACCAAATGACTGGACTATATACCTTTGACACGAACTTAAAATTTAAGTTTACTGTGAAATTTAAAAACTGAAACTGTATAAATTTACAGGCTTCCTGTGTGCCACTGTGTGGTTAACAACTATAAATTGAATAAAGATGGCAATTTAATAGTGCCGTCTGTCTGGAGGAAAATACTATAAGTTTCCAAACTGATAACTTTGTAGATGCAGAGGAGTGTGGAGCAACTTTTTCCTCTCGTTGTCCTTAAATAATAACCCTACAAGGTGGTGTGGAAATAAGTTTTTTGGCCAAAACGCATACTGAACTACAATTTTCGGCGCTCGTACGACAAAACTATTGATTTTACGGAAAAAAGGTAATGACATAAATTGTAGGAAATTTACCCTAGTTTCATTTTTTTGTAATTGTTTTTTTCGTCAGAGGAGTCGGAAAAAATATATTGTCAAAAGACTGCTTTCAGGTGCCATTTTTCGAATATGTTGGCACGAGCGGCAAAGATAGGAGGGGGCAAAGTTTAAATTCGGAAAGAGCACATCGAAATCTACAAAACTGCCCATTTTCAAGACTCCCGGAAAACTTTCCAGGTAACCCCCTTTTTCTGAACCAAATGACTGCACTAATTACAATATTATGAAAAGTGATTCAACGCTAGATGTCCGCAAATTTTGAGATTTCAAATTAATAGTACTTTAGTGCTACAAAAAGATCGTAAATGTTGCTCGATTTTTTACTATATTTTTAAAGAAAGATTCAAAGTCACGGTACTTATTCAGAGCATTAGAATTCGGAAAGATTCCGCAGACGTAGAACAAGAGGAAATCTTTTCACATTTTATTTAGCACACTAATTCTAATAAAAGAGGCTTAAAACTGATATCACTCTAATACTAATAAAGAATGAAGAAGGATGAATTTTCAGCATGATATTCAATTTTACGAAAACAGAAAATGTCTATATATATTTATTTACAAAGAGATGGAACTTCCTGCGTTCTAAAAAGAAGGACGTTTCAGCTACTCCAGGAAATGCAAAAGTTTCCAAAGGAATTTCACTAACAATGGAAACAAATACATAATGTAATTACAGCAAAAAGATTCTTTCATTATGAGTCTAATCTGACACTGATGGAAACAAAGCTCTCTGCTTTTATAAGCGAAATCTGAAAAGAGATAAGAATAGATACAAATTCATACATTTATGCAATGTCTTTTGAAACTTTCTAAGGAAAATATGTCTCTGAGAGGCCACGATCGAATTCTAGAACATTTATCACAGCAGGGATTCCCAAATAAATAGTTCTCTAAGTAATCAGTAATTTCTAGGGCATTGGTTGGTAATGCACAATTAGTGTATGTAGTTTATTTTCTTTTGATCCTCGTTTAGTAACTTGAGACGGAAGTAAATCACGATACCTGGTATGAATTTGCCCAAGCTTTGATCAAAATTATTCAAAAATCTGTAAACTACTTAAGGGATTAGGCTTACTCAGCAAATTTTGGCTATTGTATAAATTTTGCCTATGTATTCTTCCTTCTGTAATACATACTAGATGCTCTGTAATTGGAACAGCAGGCGGTTGTCAATAGGCATGAGAAGAACAAAAATTGTAATGGGACATGGAGTCACAAAGCTTGAAGATGATGATGAAAATCATTATGTAAGAATGCACGTTTAAATGTCCCGATGAAGTGGAAAACATGAATCTATAACGCCAAAAAATACTTCTTTTATTAATTATTAAAATATTGGGAAATAGTTGCTTCGGACGTGATTTTTCACAGTGCAACGACGTAAAAAGAATTCCTAGACAATCTCTATTTTACTAGGTATGTTTGAAGTTTCCAGAGCGGCAGACAATCCGCGCATGAGCACATTGAACCACAAGCTGAGCATAGAACCACAAGCTGAGCATTGAACCACAAGCTGAGAACTTCTGCTCTCGAAACTGGAAAGCGCGAGGAAGCTGGTTCAAATCCCGGTCCCGTCTGTCGACCTACCCGTTTGGCTTTTTCCGTGGTTTTCTCGGTAACCTCGCGCAAATGCAGGGGCTCTACCACCATAATATCGGAAAGCTTTAGCTAGCGAATATATCGAACCTTCTCTTCTCACGACGTCACAATCCGAGAAATATCCGACATGCCCTACCATGATCCTATCGCGATTGTTTCACTGTCGTATTGACTATCGGAAATAATGCTGTTTTTTCCCGACACGTTGGATGAAGGCGAAAACTTGCATTTCGGTATCGGGGAGTACGAGATGGATGGGTTTTTATTGCGCGTATCGAGGAGTGTCAAGTACTTCCAGAAAAGGACCCCACTCCCTAGCACAGTGGGCCTGTAAAAAACGGGCTTCCACTAAGAGTCTTCGAAATTTCTGAAGACAATGCCTTAGTTTAGGAAAAGGGGGGGGGGTAGCCTAGTGTTTTGATTGGTTGATCGCTCAGAGTGTCGGATAGACCTCTAGCAAGCACAAAAATACTCGCTTGTTTCATTCGATACTCATCGTGGTAGCACCAAAAGGAGAGTCGCGGCTATTTAACCGAAGTATCTGACTATCCGTGAGCGAGAAATATCCGTCACTGATATTCTACGACACCATGTTGGTAGAGCCCCAGGATAGGATCTCTTAGAAAGTCCCACACGGAGTTAGTTCCCCTGTAGCCCTAGGACCCTAGTGCAGTCAATCGGTCTAATCCACAAACAAACAAACAAATGAACACTCTGAAGCTACGTTGTGTCTTCAGGCGTCATATAAGCGAGTGATCTCAGATGATCCCATAGGATAAAAGTTCGTCTGATTGAGATGTGTAATTTGCAGTACACGATCCCAAGTGCTTGCTTATGTTAGATGAGCAAACTCATGAAGGCATTCAGCTATCAAATTGTCGACTATGTTTCGTTTCATCTGCACTCAAATCCAGCATCAGCATCACAACTTTTGTTCCACTTGATTCCTGCCTGCTACAATCTTCCACATTTGTCGGTTCAATAACAGAACAATCTGTATAAAAGAATAATAGCACTGACTTATGAAACAGTAACCAAAACACAAAACTCACTGACTAAGAAATTATCATGTCGACAAAGCGTTTTCTTCTTTGTATGCTGTTTATTAAGAAAGGAATTTGTAAATTCGTGTGACAAAGTGGAGTACAGGGGCTCAAGAAAAATAAATTAAAATCTGAAACACTTTTATATTTTTTAAATTAGATGCTTATAGTTTAAGGTGAGTAACCACCTATCATTTCACCAAATATTATTTTTTCACCTTTGCCGTTATTACGTGATGCTTATAGACAAATTTACGCAGTTTGAAATGATTTTCGCAAAATCCCAAAATCCAATGAAGATTTTTTAAAAATTCGACGCCTATGCTTTAAGTTGAGTGACCACCTATCATGACACTCAATTTCATATCATTCACTTCAGTCGTTTTTACGTGATGCTTGAACACAAATTTACGCAGTTTGAAAGGATTTTCGCAAAATCTCAAAATCCAATGGAGATTTTTTAAAAATTCGACCCCTATGTTTTAAGTTGAGTGACCACCTATTATGACACCCGATTTCATATCATTCGCTTCAGTCGTTTTTACGTGATGCTTAAACAAAAAAAGCGTCACGGACAGAATGACAGAATGACAGAAGGACAGAATGACAGAATGACAGACAGACAAACTTTTTTTTGAGGGTCGCATCGGATTCCCGGGTGCTTGAAACGGATAGAAATCGCAAAATTTTTGAATTCCAAGAAATGTACAGACAAAAGTCTAATTTTATTTATATAGATTACTTAATGCGGGAACAAAGATTCACTCAGTTTTAAACGATTTTCGCAAAATCTCGAAATCTGATCAATTTTTTTTTTCATTAGATGCTTATAGTTTAAGGTGAGTGACCACCTATCATTTCACCAAATATCATTTTTTCACCTTTGCAGTTATTACGTGATGTGCGAACACAAATTTACGCAGTTTGAAATGATTTTCGCAAAATCTCAAAATCTAGTCAAGATTTTTTTTTAATTCGACGCCTTTGTTTTACATTGAGTAAGCACCTATCATGACACCCAATTTCATATCATTCGCTTCAGTCGTTTTTACGTGATGCTCGAACACAAATTTACGCAGTTTGAAAGGATTTTCGCAAACTCTCAAAATCCAATCAAGATTTTTTAAAAATTCGACGCCTATGTTTTAAGTTGAGTGACCACCTATCATGACACCCAATTTCATTCGCTTCAGTCGTTTTTGCGTGATGCTTGAACACAAATTTACGCAGTTTGAAATGATTTTCGCAAAATCTGAAAATCTAATCAAGATTTTTTAAAAATTCGACATCTATGTTTTAAGTTGAGTGACCACCTATCATGTCACTCAATTTCATATCATTCGCTTCAGTCGTTTTTACGTGATGCCTGAACACAAATTTACGCAGTTTGAAAGGATTTTCGCAAAATCTCAAAATCCAATCAGGATTTTTTAAAAATTCGGCGCCTATGTTTTAAGTTGAGTGACCACCTATCATGACAGCAAATTTCATATCATTCGCTTCAGTCGTTTTTACGTGATGCTTAAACAAAAAAAGCGTCACGGACAGAATGACAGAATGACAGAATGACAGACAGACAAACTTTTTTTTGAGGGTCGCATCGGATTTCCGGGTGCTTGAAACGGATAGAAATCGCAAAATTTTTGAATTCCAAGAAATGTACAGACAAAAGTCTAATTTTATTTATGTAGATAGACGCATTAAAGCGCATATTTTAAAAGCGTATCATAATCTTTCGTCGTCCCAATTTTTCTTCCTTATTCCATCAAATATGAAAGTGATCATTATTCTTTGTACCGTATTTTCCCCTTTTTTCCATAAAACACCTCTTTGGAATGGAAATCTATATAAAATGACTGTTAAGACTGTTTTACAATCTTTGGTAAGCATATTCTAACAGTTCACCATAATAAATACTTTTTGGAATGCGCATCATAATCCATCAGTGTGCCGTGTTTGTCTTTCTTGTTCCACAGATCTGAAATCTATAATAAAATCACCTACCAAAACTGTTTAACAGTCTTCGTCAGGGATATTCTAACTATACGCCTTTATGAATACTATTTGGAAAGTGTATCATAATCTATGAGCGTAGAGTATTTTTCTACCCTGTTCCATAAAACACTTTTTTGAATTGAAAAATCTATAGTAAAATCACCTACCAAAACTGTTTTACAATCTTCGCCAGACATATTCTAACTATACTTCTCTTTTGTAATAAACTATCACGTTTACCAGTTTCTAGCCAAATTTGGAAGATATCGCCAAGATTGGTTCAGATTTGAGGACTTATTTTTTGACGCCAAACTTGACGATAAATCATCAAAAATTGCAAACCGTGGTGAGTTCCAACATTTTTTCCCCCGCCGCGCTATGCATCTTTTTGACGCATTTGATGTGTCTCGCCGTGACAAATAGTGTAGACAAGTTATGGTGACGCTAAAAAACCTAGTGGATTTTAATTTCACTCATGTGCTAATAATAATAAATAGCAAATATTTTCATTTAGTATCTCGAAACGCCAATTTTCGACAGTCGCTTTTAGTTTAAAGCTGCAAGTTTCCGGTTTAATTTTATGTTATGAAGTCTTAGATGAATCTCGTAAAAGTAAACTAATATATACACAAATCTGCAGCCAAATACAATCCGCGAATCCATCACTTAGGTATTTGACGCCTCCCCACCAAATGCGTTGGACACATTTCAATTTTTATCGATGCAGGAAAGGTGAGGGAATCAATAGAATCGATGTAAAGGAGCTTCGAAATACTTTTTACCTCCAACCAATGAGAAAAGGAATGTTCCATATATTTCAAAGTCTCTTAAAGTTCCAAAGGTACAAAGCAGTGGCAAATACTAAGACTGCATTACATAAGTTTTATATAGGAAGAGTTAATCAATTATGATGATGCAGTGAATGAGGGAAATGAAAAAAAAACAACCTATGAGAAATTATCGACAATTTTGAATTTTTGTCAAACTATTTTACAGTGATCCAAGTATTATCCATTGGATTTAATCAATTAACGCAGACAACATGAGTTTTTTTCTAACGGACCAGGTGGGGACTTGCCGATTATACATTGTCCACTACAACTGACAATAGTATTGTGGCCATTTTATTATGGAGGCACCCAAGTGGGCGTCCAGCGTTACCCATATCAACGGATGGACAAGTTAACATTTATGCCCAAGACGAGATTCAAACACGGACCCAAGTCTTGATAGAATGGTATTTAAGCCTCTACACTTCATTTCATGCGGCACAGCATGAAACGAAACCTCAACTACAATTTCCAGAAACCACAACAGATGAACTGTTCTCAGGTCAGTGATTCTGGACCTGTTTGATAACTACAATATAACTGCGTGTGCCCAAATGCTTTTCTTTAATTAAAGGCTTTTCTAACCCTAAAATTCTGCGATTGTGTAATTTAATCGAATATAGTAACAGAGACACAGTAAACTTGTATTAAACTATGAAATTGCGTTGCACATTCCGTTCTGGTACGCTTATTGTTTGTCCGTTAAAGTAATAGAAGTTTGATTTTATCTGCTATTTTACAGCAAAAATCTTCTTATAAAATGCTGTTTAAATTAGTTTATTAATAATTGACAGTAAAATTTTTCCAATTGAGTATGCCTGTATCACATTTCGGTCTGTAAAAGGCTAAACCTATGCAAAATTCAGTTTGTACGATTTTTCTATATATTGTACTGAATAATTATTTCTGCAATGATTCAGAGTCTTTTATAAACTTTGATCATAATGCAAATCGCAAAATATTTGACTTTTAAATCAACAAATATTAAATTTCCGAGACACCAGAATAGAATCTAACGTTTAATCTTAAATTTTGTATGTTAGAGACGTCGGTGGAACATAAATCATTGACGTTTATATCTTTCATCCAAACTTATGTGAAAGTAAATTACTTCCTTTTCAAAATCCTAGCAAAGACATTAAATGGAATTACATTTAAATGACTAATATCTATATTTTTTAACTAAACGAAGCATATTCAAAACGACATAATATGCAAAAAACTAGTTTAAAATATGCATGGATCTCAGTTCGCTGTGCAAAAGTCTAAACTTATGCTAAATTCCGTTTATGCGCAATATATTGTATAAAATAATTATTTCTGCAATGATTCAAAATCATGCATAAAGCTTAGGAAATAATGAAACTCTCTCAATTTTTGACTTTTAAATCGAAAAAAAAATTAAGTCTCCGAACCACCAGAATAGAATCTAACGTTTAATCTTAAATTTTGTATGTTAGAGACGTCGGTGGAACATAAATCATTGACGTTTATATCTTTCATCCAAACTTATGTGAAAGTAAAGGACTTCCTTTTCAAAGCAAGAAATCCAATCCTAAACGAAGACATTAAATAGAATTACTTCCATTGATTTCTTCCTCCGAAGACTTCCATCTTTTGTATCGCTTTCAGAAAACGTGCCGATATTGTAGACCCAGCGCTTGTAAAAGATCACGTATGGTTTCCTTTATTTTTGAAAGAATATACGAATAATGGAATGTTTTTATTCGAAAAACTATTTCTTTAAAATATTTTTAAAGGGAATTGTATTGTTTTGTTAGGGCTTAAAACTTACTTTTTCGAAAACTTTTCTTTTGAATGGTTGCTAACTAACTCCTGTACTGAAAATTATCTGAAGCTTAATTCTACAGAAAGTAAGTATTGCATCTAATATTATTTTGGGGATATTGTATATACTAAAAGGTATAAAAGCTTGTTAAATTATAAGTTTTTGTAACACTTGAAGATATTTTGATGAAAAGAAATGTAGTTTCAGAAAGAAATAGACTGTAACTTGTGACAGTTCGGAATATGTGGTATCATTCAAGTTCATACTCATTATTTGTGATTGAATCTGTATGTTAGTTTAATCAATATAATGTTCCACAGCTAAAAAACGTCTAAAAATAAAGAATAATCTTGAAAAAGCTATCGTTTTTTTTTCAAATGACCTTATTTACTAATGAATGAAACACGGAGAATTCGACACGTAATCGAATACTTTCCAGAAATGTTTATTACAAATATACACTAAGAAATACCTGTAATTTTACCACAGATATTGCTGTAAAATAATGCAGCACTGTGTGTTGTAAATCCTCTCGATGTTGATAAGCCAATCGCAAATAGCTTTGTACTGCAAATTGACATTCTTTACATCACAACATGTTGGCGTTACGTTTACCCACACGTTGTGCTGTAATCTAGGAAAATATTATTTGCAGTGTATATAAGGCATTGTCGAATGAAGGTCTTTATGAAACTTAAGAAAACATATTTTTTAGAATTACATTGCCACATTTTTGTTTAAGACTTTTAAATATATATATATATATATATATATATATATATATATATCTGATATACTTATACATTTTTCAAATCTTTTTTAAAAGTAGTTATGAATTCAGTTTGTCCATCTGCCCGTGCTGTAAGTGACTTAACATTGATTGTTGAGTCACTTACGCATTAATTTTACATTGCTTGTTGAGGATTTTATATGCATTGCTATGTCATCATATATCTTGACTGAAAATTATGTATATATCTAGTATATAGATGGCTCTTTCATAGGAGAATCAAAAGAGCTAAAATATAGTACTCTCGATGAGTAGTCATTTAATGAAATACTTTGCATAGATGTAATATTTTAAATATAGTACTAATGTAGTGCGATGCATAAGGTAAGGCTTTCTATCAGAACTGTTGTTATGCAACATTCACATTCACAAGAAAATTCCAATACATCACAGTTTACGTATTTTTTAAGTTTCGTGCATTTCAGGCACTATAAAGTTAATAAAATGCTACTGGCGGCAAAAATAATGGATATTGTAGCTGTTTTAAAGAGAAACTCAAGGTCACATGAATACTAATAAAGATTTTTGAGGTAATACAAAACATATTTCGAAATATTCACAAATTATATATTCCATAGTTATATACCATTTTGATTCATCATTTAAAGAGCGCCTAGGAATGAATTCTATATCCAAGAACAATATTGATATTTTTAGAAAAAAAGAAACATATTTTCAATTACTTAATCGTAACGACATCCTGCTAGCTCATATATCCCAAAGCGCTGAGAGATTAGTCAACAATAATCTCACAAGAAATGAAGATTACTATTATTGAGTCATTGATCAAATCATCAGAAATTTAACCAAACAAAATTACTATGACACCATCTCTAAAATTGCCCATGAAAAAGAGTTATCCAAATCGGTCCTCGTGTGTAAAACGCACAAATGAAAATTCCCATTGAACAAAAATAGGGTTTGGCAATTTTTCGACAAATGTAGAAGATATTGCCAAGCTAAGAAGTTTTGGTGACTTAATTTTTGTCGGCAGACCGTCAAAAAGTATCCAAAATTGACGAAAAAACCACTATCATCGCCGATGCGGCAACCCTTTTGGCAATGGTTTATTTATTTTTCTTTTTCGATACTCTGAATGAATATTATCATCAATATTTGACCAAATCAATATGGGACTACTGCTAAAATACGTCCTTTACAATAAAAAGATCGTCGAAATTGGTCCACATGCTTAAACATTATCGCTCAGTAAACATACATAAAAAATTCCCACGAATTTGATAACTTCCTCTTTTTTGATGCCTGTTAAAATAGTCAAAATTAATTTTTAAACTTCAAACAAAACCCCTCATCTCGAATGATATTAACCTCTCACTGCACACTAAAGTCTCAATACCAATTCATGCATTCAATTAGCTTGAGGAAAACATTGTCAAGAAAATTTTATCAAGCTGAATATCTGAAAAGTATTGTTATTTTGAAAATACATAACTCGAACTTTGCAATGCAATTGTTTTGGAAATGGACTTGAAACTTTGGTAATTTAAATTATAAAAGTATATAATTTAAGAGTTTGAAGCATTTAACGGATTATCCAAACATTAGAAGAACAGAAAATATGTTTGCTTTTCTTTTGTTTTTCACCAATTTTTCCTTTAAAATGCGATATATCTATCCTTTCATGGGGGCAGATGATTGAACCAATTCACGAGGGGCGATATCTTTAAACTGCTGTTTAACATTTATACGTTTTTATGTTTACTTTATTTTATTTTTTAATTCAATGCTGGCAATAAGTGTGGGACGCACCCAAAAATGTTAATAAATAAAATATTAATAAATGTTATAAAATAGAAAATTCATAATACCTGTCAGCATCTAACCTTTGAAAGATATGAATTTGAAAAAAAAATGATCTTCCGCTATCGAAAATGTTAAAAAGAAAAATAAAGAAATAACGAAAAATAAGGAAATAAAACTATAAAGAATAAAAAAATCTGGGGTCAAAAGAGAAACAAAATATATTATTGGTAAGAAAAAAAATCTTGCCTGATCCAATCAATTTTTGAAACTGTATTTCTATTAAGATTAACGTGTTGTTTTCATTCGATTTATTATTTTAGGAAAAAAGAAAATGGTTTACGTATTAATTAAATATAAATCTCAGCGTTTCTATAAAAAATAAAAATATTTATGAAAACACGGTAACGCAATGCTTTAATTTAATTTATTTTTTTAATGTTAAGGGTTTAGAATATTTATGCTAGTAAAAATCGCCCGTTTTCTTAATTTCTAATTCCGATGTATTATTTTTTAAATTACAAATTAATATCTAAGCAAGCTATCGTAGGATAGTTAGGGATTTTTTTTTATTCGCATTACTTTTCTCCATGCATGCACATATACATATTTACGTGTGCGTGTGCGTTTGTGTACATGATGAAAAAGAAGAAGGGGAAAACATGCTTTTAAACACTTTTTTAATATGTTTTATAATTGATATACACGTGATTTTTCTTGTCAAATATTCCTGTACATTATGAAATGGACACGAGAAAACGATTAAAGAAGAAAATTTATGAGTCTTTTCGAACGTTTTAACTGAAACCTGTTTTACAAGCTGACAAGGCAATTTTTCGGTCCAAAAATCACGAGTTTCAGTTAACATTTGCGACAAAATCATTGTGACACAATGGTATCTCAGTTTCTCTTTAATTGGATCTAGGCAAGAGTCCAGGACGGTACTTGACAGGATGATTAATCCTTTCACATGCTATTTAAAGTACTGTTTAGCTGTGCGTACTCCATTCGCATTGCAAAAAACTAATTTTATTTACATGTGTTGAATTGATTATGATTGATTGCAAAATAAGACTTGGATTAAAAAATAATAATCTGATTTAATAGTTCAATATTGAAGCAACTGACAGGTTAGGGTTTCTTTTTTGTATTTAGATCATTTATCACAGCATGGTATAACAATTTTAGTATGCTTTAAAGAGTAAAAAATTTATAAATTTATACATGAAATTCTGTATGACATTACTGCATAGTTTATGCAATATGAGATTTTTTTATCCTTCTACGTATGAGTAACTACGTAAAGTTTAAAGCATAGTTTATTATCTGATATTTTTTACATGATTTTTAAATGTAAATTTCAATAAATAAGATAAGAAAGATAAATAATGCCAAAAACAAGAATTATGAAAATGTACATCACTTTATATTTACTACACAATAGCAATTTTTTTAATATATAAGATTTTTAATATATAAGGTTCTTTAATTATTGTTCGTTTAACGCATTATAAAGAAATTATAAAAATAAATATGAAATACATAAATATTGTATGTACACTGAATGGGAATGTCCATATTTTACAATTCGCAAAAAAATCTTTAATATTGAGACGGTGTGTCTTTAAGTATGCAAGGCGGACAGAGTAATTAACAACACCGGTCAAAAATTTTTTTTCTTTTTTTTTAGGGGGGGGGAAGTCCTGTTTTCATGCTTAAATTCTGATTCTAGACGTTGAAAAACACTTAAATTTTCATTTTTAGTTCTTAAAGTTAGCTTTCGTCTGATTTACGTCTATAAGTATGTTTTAATTTATTTCATAAACGAAAGATGGCAGCACTTTGATTAACCCGAAAGAAAACTGCATTATTATAATAATATTGTGTGTAATATTTAGCATGTAATATTTTTATTTTATCAACAGAATGATGCAAAGTAATATACTAAAAACTGTAATTGATTGCGTCTGAAAAAATGATGATTTATGTAACAAGAGTACTCAATAAAATAATTATTTTACATGTATATGTTATTATTTATCACAAACCTTTAATAAAAAAGACTTTTATATCCAGCAAAAACTTTTCTGATCATAATTTAGAGTGGAATTATTAAAAAAAATATATATAAAATCAGTGATTTTTGCCCAAAAATTGAAAATTTGCTTTAATTTCTACAAAAGCATACTTTCATTAAAAAAAATATTTTCGTTAGTTTCGGCATAGGAGAAACTAAAATTTAACATGTAGAAGTCAGACCCAAAAATCGCGTTGACCAATTTAAGCAACTAAATATTACAAAATAAATTTACTATTTCAGCATAAATAAAATTCAAGAAGTATTTAATCATTTGAAAGGCTGATTTTAACTACAGTTTAATGAATACATGTATTATAAAATGTTTTGAGACGTTAAAGATGTTTATAGAGCTAAATGTATCTTTAAAATAAATATTAATTTTATATTGCTAAAACTGCCTGAATCCGGTTGCATATCAAAACATTTTACTTGATGAAAATACCCTACAAAAAAAAAAAAAAAAAAAAAAAAACATCAAAAATAATTTTGAAAACAGACTAACTGCCGTTCGCAGGCAAAGGCTAATCGTTCTTTGTGCGTACACCGTGGAGGGTGTGCAAAGAAACAGGTAATGATAAATAAAAGTGTGTTCAAGTGGAAGGCGTTAAGTCACTTGAAACTCCTTACCTCCTGGCTAAACCTACTGTGTGTGTGTGGATGTAAAACATTCAAGCATATTTACCTTTTTTGTAACATAAAAAATCAAATTTATATAAAAAAAATGTGCAAATACAGAGGGTGTTTACACATTTTTAGAACGATTAATTCATGTTTAAAATGTAAAGACTATTTTTTTACCTGTTCCATCTGATAGCCTTTTTTCTGGTCTATAAGTCTGCATCGTGATTTCCATGATAGAAGAGCTTTTCGTAAAATTTCCAGGGTATTGCTTTCCATTCGTCTTCCACTACTTTCCAAAGTCCATCCATCGTGGTGGGTTTGCGTTTAGACAGAGCTCTTTTTAATAGACTTCGCAGGAATATGTTGAAAAGGTATATATGCAATACCTGTATCAGTCTTCATTTTTTCAAGGATTGCAATGGTAGTTTTCGAAGTATGACGTTTCGAAGTTTGCGTTGAGCCACATGTCTCGGCAAAAGCTGGTGAACATTATGTTTTTTAGCTTTTTTAAGTTGTAAATTTTGGTTTAATATTTTATTTATTGTTGCTACAGACAGTATCTAAATACTTTGCAATTGATCTCTGTGTTGGCGGATTTTGTCTTGTTACCAGCGATTTCACTTCAGAAGCATTTCAAACAGTACGTACCTTTTTCGAATATTCGTTTGGAGTCTACTTTCCATGTAGAAATAATGATTGACGGTTTTTACCTTGCCGATTAGTAATGTTGCTTATTTTGCATTTAGAAATTTTAATGCCATGCATTTCACAACGTTTTTTAATTATGGAATAAGAATATTTATCTTCGGAAAGCGCAGAAACTTATCATTCAATCCACAGCTTGTTTGCATATGACATTTTTAAAGAAGAAAAATAAATTTAAAAGTAGTAGACGATAGTTCTCATTTCACATAATAAGCTGCTGCCAAAAATTTTTATTCTGAAACATTTACTTTTTTAAATTCTTTATCGAAATCGTTCTAAAAATGTGTAAACACCCTCTGTATATACAATGTCAATAACACAGAGCACTTGCCTAGCACTGAACTACTTCAGTGCCCCCTCGGATAAGATGTGCATAATCCACATTATTTATATATATATAATAATAAATAGTAAAATCCATGGCATTTTCTCTTTTAATAAGAAAATTTCTTATTGTAATTACCCACATTATTGATCATCGGATCAAATGTCTTGCCATTCTCTTCTCAGGCCGTTACCTTATTACGTTCACTAATTCGTTTCATGCTGATGAATTCGCTGCCCATGGATAAAGCAAATAATTACGTACTACGCAGAGGAAATAAATAGATTTATTCTAATTTATCTTGAGTTTCTACTTACATGTGACTATGCATGGAAGTACACATTGTTTTGATTTATTATTCTTGTGTCGTAATGATAATTTCTGCATAAAAAATGTAATCATTGCATCTTAATGCTGAAAAATTGTCATGTTAGCAGACATTTTATCGGGATGTATTTAATAACGGCATTAGCTATGCTCATGATATAATGCGTCCACTTATAAGCTGGAGAGATTGGTTTAGTAATCGATATAAAGTAATTATTTATAGCAAAGGTGTATTTTTAGTATTTGCATGGAATATTTTTGTAATCTTTCGAATTAAAATGATTTAAATGGGGTGAATTAGTTAGAGATGGCCGTGTGTCAGATATGGACAGTCAAAATACTTTTAGATGCATTCACTAGTTGAAACTTCCTTGTGTTATAAATTTGTGTAAACATTTAATAAAAAGTAAGTAAATAAGCTCTGGTTTTATCTCCCACTACTAAAATATTATATTAGGCTCAAATATTATCTGAAAGGACTATAAATTTAATTATTTGTGTTTGTGTGCGTTGATTGCATAATTCATATTTCTATGTTTATTTTAATGACAAAATTGAATTATTTTCTAATCTGATTCAGTATTCAATATGCAGTTATATACATACATAGTAAAATGACTTAAAATAAACAGTATTGATATGGAAAGGGAAGGGACAAAGCAAATCTAACACAGATTATCTGTCCCGTACAATATAATGACAAAGTACCCAGATGTGCCAGGTACGATGGAAAGTCAAGTATATTTTTTAAAAAGCATTTCAGTTTCTTTTTTACACAAAAGACTTTAAATGAATCTAAATTTAAGAAGCCTGATTGTATATAATTATAATAAGATTGAAGGTTTATATATATAACTGTATTTTTTATTTCATAAAACTCGTCATTCCATCATATTTTATTAATATTTTTTTAGTGTAAAATGAAAAACAATTGAATGAGAATAAATGTTATGCTTTCATAAGTATTTTATCATCTGAATAAACATTCTAGTGTCGGAGAAGTAAGAAGAAATAAGTAAATTGAAGAAAATTGTACGCTTTTGAATAACTGAAAAAGAAAACAGAGATCCCTGCTGTTTATAAATGAATAGCCAATACTATCATTTACTATACATTTGTACAGCCTTCAGCATTGTACATATAGCAGCAAAATGAGTTATTTTGCATTAGTAACAAAATGTAGTTTTCATGACAGAAGAGTTTTGAAATTATACTATCCTACTTCAGATGTAATTCAAATGAAATTTACTGAAATCCATTAAAAATTTATAATTCAAAATACACGAAAAATACGTATCATTAAATAATACAACAACTACACTGCTCAAAACAATTAAAGGATATTGTAAGTTTTATATGAAATAAAGATATAAGCGAAATTTTTTTTGCCGAAAATGGAAGAAGAGAACCACAAATGGAAATTTTTCTGATTTTCAAACTGTGGAGTATGCTAATTTTGAGTTCGACGTCAAAAACGTCGCTTCAACGGCAGGGAATGAAATTGGGCTTTCAACTGATTAAAAGACAACGAAGACAAGGATGATCGGCATTCAGTGACTGTTTGTTTCAATAAGTATGATGTCTCAGCGAAGTCATTTAACCGATTCAGAAGCCTGGAGAGTTGTCGGTAGGTTAGAAGGAGGCCAAACTCAAGCCGAAATAGCGCAAGCCATTGGAGTGTTACAAAGTGTGATTTCCGGGATCAGGAACCGGTTTTTGGCGACTGGAAGTGCAAGCCGAAGACCAGGGCAAGGTCGTAGACGGGCAACAACGCCCAATGAAGATCGTTATTTAGTGTTAACGGCTCGGAGACACCGGAATATGAACGCTACTCTTCTCCATCAACACCTTCGCTTGGCTACTGGCACCACGGTTTCAACTCAGACTGTCCGAAACCGGCTGCATGGTGTAGGTCTGTATGCTCGCCGACAGATGGTATGTGTTAGACTAACATCAAAGCATCATCGCGACCGTAGGGAGTGGGCAACAGAGCATGTGAACTGGAGGAGAAATAAATGGAGCAATGTTCTTTTTTCTGACGAGTCCCGTTTTTCAGTTCATCCTGATAATAGGCGTATTTTCATCTGGAGGGACCGTGGCAGTAGGAATGATCCTGCGTTCGTGCACAAAAGTGTTAGCTTTGGCGGTGGGGGAGTGTTGGTGTATGGTGGCATCTCCATTGACGGGCGTAGAGACCTCTACATCATTCGAGATGGACCTCTGACTGGTCGCCGATATAGGGATGAGATCCTCAGACCTATTGTAGTCCCTTACGCTGCAGCAATCGGAGATGACTTCATTTTAATGGACGATAACTGCAGGCCACATCGTGCTAACCTGGTGGAGGATTTCCTTTTCGAGGAAAGAATCGTACGAATGGAATGGCCAGCGTGTTCTCCAGACATGAATCCAATAGAGCACGTTTTGCACGCTCTAGGAAGACGAGTTGCTGGCCGCCAACCACCCCACAAACTCTCCAAGAACTGGAAAGAGCTCTTCTGGAAGAGTGGGACAGAATACCCCAACTCGTGATTAATAGCTTCATTGACTCCATGCCTCAATAGTATTCAACGTTGTTGGCCGTCCGTGGAAACCATACCCCCTACTGAAAATTATTTCCTTTGAAGAAAACACCTTTTCTTATTCTTTTTTTCTCATATGCACAAATTGTGTTTTTTTTTCCTTTTCTGCACAAATGCGCAATAAAATGCATTTTTTTTTCTACCAAACATGTGTAATTTATTCTCGTTTAACCTACTGCGTCTGTCGTCCATGTATCAATCAGCTAAAAAGTTTCCCAGACACAAGATCCCCCTAAAACCGCAATATCCTTTAATTGTTTTGAGCAGTGTATAATGTTGTATAACTACTTAGAAGGAAAAAAGAAGTCTCAGCTGCTGATTATTGACTACCATAAAAATAAACTTTCTATTTTTTAATCAATGCAGGAATTATTTATCTACGAAAAAGTTTGAGTGCTAAAAATGTTATTTGTAAATTCTACCGCAAAAGTAGCATTTTTACGTTGCTTATTATAAAATTGATATATATATATATTTAAATAAAACCTACGATACATTGCGAAATAAAACATTGATGCATTACCATGAATTTTTATTGAAACTTATAACCAGAATAATAATAACACATATGCTTCTATGACGAAATTTACATTTATATATTAAAGGGGTGTCTTAGTTATCAGAAGATTCCTTTCAACACTTCACTAAGTTTTGTTAATTGCTTTGATGTTAATGATGAAGATTTGAATGTGTTAGGATTCTGTTAGGGTGTATATTTGACTTTAGGTTTTCTAAGAATACTTCCTGACCTAGAGCTAGTTCATTTGATATGGCTTCCACAAAGACATCACAACTATAAACCATCATTTTTAGTTTCGATACTTTATTAAACAACGCCAGCAAATTATAGAGAACCACATGTATTATTAAGGATTTGGTCTTTTCATAATTAGATTATTTTGTGTGAGTAATAAAAGCACACTAGATCTTCCTAAAACTGAAATTTATTAGCTCGTGAATCAAAATACTACAAGTGCTGCTTTTTGTTTATTTTTTATTTGTTTATTGTGTGATGCCTCTCTGTATGTGCTAAGTTACAGATATCCTGGGCGTCTCAAAAATGATAGTAATACAACTTAACTCTTTATCAATTACACCGTCAATAGAAGTAAACCAGCCTTTCACCAATCAATGAAGCTAAATTAACTGCATACTTTCTACGTAGAAATGTTTCACCATGATTTGATTCCATTTATCAGTTTAAGCACCAAATCATGGTTCAACTTTTCTCTGTAGAAAGTTTGCAGCTAATTTATCTCCATTATATGGTGAAATGTTAACTACTTTTATTAACAGTCTATAAATAAATGGGCAATGCGTATTGAAGAAATGTTCAAAATAAGGCAGGAAAGGAATTCTGATAATAAAAAAAAATATTTCTTTACTCATTAAAAAGTGACGCTTTAAAAATGTATGTACAAAAAATTAATAAAATATGCTCCACACAATATTGAGGATATAGTATTATAAATAAATGTGGTCAGATAATGTGCATGAATTTGAAAGTAACGATTATTGCGAAATGAAACAAAAATTCCCTTTATATTTTTTGTACGACCTATGAAACATTATAATACCACGCGTTTTTTCCCCCACTTCGTATGTGAGTGAATAGTGCCTTACGTCAGCACGTATTTATCTTCACATATCTAACATTTTTGGATAAACTCTCAAAGTTCTTGCACCTTGTAAGTGTATAGAGAACATTTGACTATTATAGGGATATTTAAAGGGGATTTTATACAAATTAAAATATGTCACATTTTGAAAATTAACGAGAGCAATATTTTCTTTAACGTAGTTTTTTCTTCACTGTCTTATTTTGAACATTTTTTTAAAATTTATATTGCCCATATGGGCAATGTAAATTTTATACTGCCCATATATTCTTTACCCATCTTAAATGGGTAAAGAATGAAAGCCTCTTTCCACATTTCAGGACACCCTGTGTGAAAAACAAGAGATAAACAAAAATTTACAACTGTCAAAGTTAAACAAAAACTTCCACACACTAAACTTTAAAAAAATCATACTTACCCAAAAAAAAAGATGTCAAACTGTAACGTGGGATTTATTCACATATATCAATGAAATTTCGTTTTAGAAAATGACTCTTTTTTTGAATAAGCGGCTATCACTACCAGACATCTGACACATAAAACAGAGAAGCAATAAATCTAATAAAAACAGCAACCGGCACGAAGTTTTAAATATAATTCTGTTTGCTCTCTGGATATAAACCAGACTTCATTGTGTTTCAAAAGCGTCCGCGTGTTTAAATGCTCTCTCTGGGTACTTTAACTTTTACAGAAGCATGATAAATGTTTTTTGTGTAATTTACACACTGTCGTGAAATAAATTATCCGTAGAGATACAAATGATTATTTACAGTGTCAATATTTTACTTTAAGGGTTTCATATGGTATAATATTTCCGTGAGACAAAATACTGTTATTATTTTACAAATATTTTCTAAAAATATCCTTTGTGAACTATTTTAGTGCAAAAAAATTGTAGGTAAATGAAATACTATTTTGAAATTACTCAGTATTTTAATATTACCAAAATAATAATAATAAAATTTGTTAAAATGGATGGATGCTAAATAAAGGGTAAGATCAATACCCACTATGTTTCAAATCTTCTAAGTGGAAAAATTTCATTTATGTTGATTACCAAGCTAGCTGAAGCAACATATATACTTCAAAGGAACATTTGAGAGCAAACATTAACATTTCGCATAAAATTATCGGTCAAACATTAATGTTTTTATGTCCCATTGACATTCAGTTTATTATTAGTGATTCAGAAATTAAGTTTATTACTGATACAGGAAAAGAAGAAAAATTGACTAGCGTATCTCTTTCCATGTACGCAGTAAGTTTGCAGCAAATACATCGCACAAATTAGAGACTATCTTTTGAATCAGTCATTACTCCCATTTAAAAGGATAATGCACCGAATAGCCCAATGAAGGTGTTGGCGGTTTACTTTGTATTATATTCATTTACTTTACTAGATCTTGAAATAATCAAGACTAAAATAAAACTCATAAAAATGTACTTATCCTCAGTTTGTGCGTTTTGGGTTAGAGATGTTCACTCTTCATCAGTTGTAAAAAAGATCTACCAACCATAAAAGCAGTAAAATGAAAACTTAAAATGCAAAAAAAGGTAAAATCAACTTGCTTTTCCTTGTTTTGAAAGGTGAACATTTTTAACGTGAAAAGCGCGTATTTATGTTAAAAAGTGCTACTTATGAGTGTTATATTACAAAGTTTACTTATGTCATCTTTTTACTTAGTTTACTTATGTCATCTTTTTACTTAGTTTACTTATTTCATCTTTCTTAGTATTTTGTATGCATAATCCACATTCTTTTATTTCTTTCTGACTCCATCTGCATTTTTTGAATGTGTGGAGGATGTTGAGAATTGTACTATATAAATTTTGTGTAAGAAAATAAGAAAAATAATCACTTATATCGTTATTATTGTTATTATTGTTGTTGTTGTTCTTGTTGTTACTGATGTTAGTAGTAGTAGTAGTACGCATTTCAAAATTTCAAATAATGCATTTTCGTGTAAAAAGTCCTACATAAAAATAATATGAAATATTTTTTCCTTGCGATGGTTACAGACGATTATATTAATATTGCTGTAAATTTAGAACTTCAAAAATTTATGGAAAACTTACCTCTTAAAAACGTCTTTATGTGGTATAATTTCTATGTTGCTACTCATTTAAAACTTCATTTATATAAATACATTCTTCCTTGTAATTCACTTGATTCTACTTTTTCCAATTTCTATTTATAAAAAATACTAGCATGCTCATTTTGAAACATTTTCATTTTTGGGTTTAGATTTTTATGTAAGAATTTGAAGACAGAGTTATCATTTTTTCATCTTTTAAACAATGTAAAAAAATAAAATAAACCTTTATTTTGAGATATTTAATCATCATGGAGTGCACTTACAAAACTTAATCGTGGAAGTTTTATAGAACATTAAATGGAATAAAGAATCACATTTCTTAGGGTAAATCTAAATTAATTTGTGTAAATTATCAAATAATGATAAATAGATTAACACGAGAAAATGTTACGTACAATATTATCAGTATGCAAGAAATATTTAATTAAAAATTCACAAATTTCAGATGTTTAAGATCTCAGCATGCTTGCTGGAAACAAATATGAATGTAAACAAATATGAATGATACCAGTATGATTTATCAAGTTTTAATTGAAATCCTTATGCATAAAAATCAAATCCTGAGATGTAATATGCGCTTTATTTAAAAAAAACAAACTTTCTGGTTCATCTACAAGTAACGGGATAAAAACATTTACAAAATAATCGTACAACAGAGAATCTAATATTTTAATTAATTTGTATGCTTGTTTGTGATTAAGGCAAACTCACAAGATTATCGCAAACTCACAAGATTATCCATCTAAGGGTTAGATGCCTTGCACGGAACACTTTTTAAGACGGTCTCACATATTCACATTAAATCTGCAGAACTCCTCCCAGAACTCCAAACCGTGAACTTCAAACCGTTAGTTCAACAGCTACGGGATGAGTTAGAACTTCACACTTCGGTCATCTACCAATGATAAGCGTCTTATCTACTAGGCCATTAATAACTGGTTCACCACGTATTATTATATTTTATGACGTATTTCTAAAAGATAATAAACTGTATTTCGTTTTAAGAAAATAACTATTTTTTTCTTTTTAAACCCCTCCCCACTCTTTATGAATTCCCAGAACTTCATTTATTCGGACAAAGAAGATTAATCCACCTTTCAACTAAGTTCTGCCTGTGTAATAAAACACATAAATCCAAAACTAAAATATATATTTCAAATTATTTTGTAAGATAAGATTTTGATGTAAAATAAATCGATAATAAAGGAGAAAAAAAAGAATGTACTAAAAATTCAGTTTTAATACTTACGTAGAGCTTAAAATAAAAGAAAGGGGGTAAAATGTAATTATTTATAATAACATAAAAAATAAATGATTAGCAATAAAAACATAAGAAGCTAAAAATGTGCTACTTATATAAAAAGTAATATAGATCGCATGGCCTTATCTAATTCTGTGAGGAAAAAGAGGGAACGAAGTAAAAAACAGAAAAACTTACTTTAAACGAATTAGGATATTTTCTCCCAAAAAGGCACGTATAGGACCCCTTTAAGGTACAAGCTAGTAGATAGTCGTTTAGCTCAGAACATTAAGAAAAACTAAACCAAAAAATTTGGTTGTTTATCCTGAAAAAAAATCTGTAGTTAATTATTATTACATTTATATACATGTATAGCTGCAAAAGAATAGTTTTTAATAGACTGGGCGTGCTGCTCTTTCACACAACTAAAATGTCAGCGAATAAAAAAGTGTAGGTTGCAAGTGATATAAAATTTAACGAATCATTAAAAGAAAGCCTACTTTTTTTCCTAATTTTTATTCTTTTCTGTTCGAAATTCTGAATAATTTGTAGAAAAAATGTCTATCTTAAGTTAGTTAAAGATAGCTGTAGTGTAATCATTTTTTTTTATAGAAAGAATAATTTAAATGAATTTACTCTCAGGTGTACCTTCTTATATTTAATATGCAGAACTAAGAATAAAAAAAATAAATCATAAGATACGGTTAAATTAATAAACGTCACTGTGCGAGTGTCTGGAAAAAATCTGTAAAATCGATTAATCTATACGGATTCTTTCTCAAACGATATTTTTGAACATACTTTCAGAATGTAGGAGAGAGGATAAATCCAATATTTCTCTTTCGGGAACTCTTTTAAATTTTATGATAAGAATACACACAAAATATGATGAAAAATTTGATAATTTGGTGTTAAATATCTATATATTTTCGTATATAAATTAAATCAGAGAAAGGTCAAAGGGCATAGAAAAATACTTAATTTTATTGTAAAAAAAATGCCTTATTGGATACGAAGTTCACTTATTTGTAGAGTGAGAAAATCATACTTGTTCCCAATTACTCGCGTTTCATGAAAATATTTTTCAATCAGCATCGAAGTAGCTTTTGTGTTGAAGACTTAGTTTGATTTTTAATCTAGAAGCATTTCTAGTTTTGCTGTCACAACAGATTTTCAACCAAATATGAAAAAAATATTTTTTTAATGTTTGAAATTCTTTGTTTATTCAGTACTAGCTGAAATAACCGTTCTTTGCACTGAATTGGAGGTTGTTAAAACAACCAATAAGAATTAAAAAGTATACATTTACTTGCTCTTCTCTGCAAACTTTTGACTGGTAAAAGAATTGATGTTCTCCTTTGGTTCCATTTTTCATTTTGGCAAAAAATATGATATTGATTTCTTACACAAATTTCTTAGGGTATTTAACTTATTCATACACTTTTAAATGCGCTGCAAAACGCAACGTCAAAGAGTAATTAATTACATTTCCAATCTCAGCATTGCCATTTAGTTCCCATAGCTAAAATATCCATTGTTGTTACATGAATATGAAATAAATAAAACATGAACCCTTAAAGATACCCTGGATTAAAGGACTATTTCACCTATTTTGCATGTCGTTTTCTCTGCATATGTGCCAACAAATCTTTCGAATTACTCAGAACTGCACATTCGGATTAAGCCTTTTCTCCTTATCAAATGCAATGATACCTGTAAAAATCCCTGACATTTTCGGTACGGAGAATGACCTGCATCATTCTGTTTTAATCATTGGTATAACTCATTTGATATTTGTTTTTTACTTTCAACTTTATGGTTACCAGAGAAACAACAGGTTTGTTTGCACCCATTGATGAATTCCACAATTAAACTGTAAATAAAGTTCTGGTAATGGCTATTTAATTTAATACCCACGGGATATTATTATCACTGTAAGTGATTTAATCCACATTATCCTGGGAAAATCCGTAATGTTACTTTGGCAATCATTTGACGGCATAAAAATTTATTGTATTTTAGCAGAATGAATTCAAAATACTATGAATTCTCAATGTTTATTGTTTGAGTTATAACTAATTCCACGAAACCAAATTTCATTTGTTTGATCAATCGCGCTTTCATGAGGACGCCAAATTTCATTTCCAAGCCACGACTTGGATGTTGCACAAATAAAAACATTAAAAAATGAAAGTGTTCAATTCATCAATGCTTGTGAGGTATTCGCATAGAATCAAAATTTTTTGATACGAAAAATTTCCACAAACTCTCTCAAAAACGAATTCCAATTATTTTCAAAACGCTCATTCATGTCTCATAGGAGTAGATACTCTTCTAAATAATTTCTGTGAGAGTAAGTATGGGAAACATTTCGCATTTGAAAGATTTTGGATTTTTTTTTAACTATCCCAACACTTCATGGAAAGTATAAAAAATATTTATTGAAAAATGTAACAACAGAGATTACAATGTTGTGTAATCTCGAAAAGCATCTGAAACAAATTGGAATCAAGAATTTCTCTTCAAAGCCTAAAGTGACATAAAAATGACGTGAATAGCACTTATGATGAAGTTTGTGTCACTCAAATGAATATTATTATTTTTTCCTCTCAGAAAAGGACTTTAAAAAATTGAGAATGCAGGATTTTCAGATTTAAGTAGATTAAAATTTCCGTTGTATCATTATACATTTTTATGTGAAATTTGAAGACGATCGTTCCAACTATATGGATTTGTATGTGACATGGAGAAACAAAGCACCGATTTTCCGTTTAATTATAAGATATAGAATATATGAAAACAGCAAGGTGAAGATGAACTAAAAAAATATCAATATACACTTGTTTTGACTTTAGTCACCAAATGAAGTGTTCGTTCTTAGTTGGGAAAGGAGAAGACACTCTCTGGACTGTAAAATAATAACATTCAGAAATTCAGAGGACACAATTTAATAAACCATTTACGCCTAGTCTTCCTTTTTTGGGACGGTATTTTTGCTATCAATCAAAAACGTTATTTGTTTTTCTTAACCTTTATTGACGAATATTGAACCTCAACTCAATAAAATATTTTAACATGATCAAGTAGGATGTTGCCGCCATTTCAATTTTTATACATAATGAATTTGTAAGAAATCATCCCTTGTTGAAGAAGTTAACATCAGAAATTTATCTATTATTGCTGATATTAGAAAAATAAAAAAGAAAGCCGTAAAAATATCTGGGCACAAACGGGTTTATTCAATACATTGCGATGCAATATTAGATACACTCATGTCCATAAATTAAGTATAATGAAGTTCAGGCAAAGAAAGAGAAAGAAGCAAAATAAATTTGACTTATTTGTAAAGTCTATTTATTAAACAAAAAGTAAAGAGCAAAAAAGATACTATATGTTTGACATAATTAATAAAAATTGCAAGTTTTACACCCTTGACCAAATTTCAAAAAAGAACCTATTTACAAAAAACAGTATAACATGGTTAGTAGGATGGTTAATACGGAGAATGTCTCCCGGACGATGCAATACAGGCCTGACAACACCTAGGCATGCTGAGTATCAAATGATCAATCTGATCTTGGAGAATATTACACCACTCATCAAGCAATGCACTCCGAAGTTCCGGTAGACAGGTGGGAGGGGGTTGACGGGCTGCAATTCGTCGGCCAAGCATATCCCACACATGCTCTATTGGATTCAAGTCCGGTGAGTATGCTGGCCAATGCATACGGGTGATATCCTCCGATTGAAGGCATTTCGTCACAATGTTTGCACGGTGAGGACGGGCGTTGTCATCCATAAACACAAATTTAGCACCCATGGCGCCCCGAAACAAGCGTACATGTTGTTCCAGAATGACATCCCGATAGATGTGGCCTGTCATCGTTACACTCTGAACATGCAGGTCAGTTCTGGAACCAAGAATAATTCCTCCCCAAACGAGCCATCCTGCACCACCGTAACGGTGTCTTTCAATGGTGTTCTCTTGGTGGTAACGGGTACATGGCGCTCTCCAGATGAATGTCCGGCGAGAATCAGACTCCAAACTAAACCTGGACTCGTCGGAAAACATCACACAAGACCACTGTTGCGGTGTCCACAATGCATGCTCTCTACTCCAGGTTAATCGCAGGCGACAGTGAGTTGCGGTAAGTGGAACACATCTGACAGGCCTACGAGCATATAGACCAATGTGCCCTAAGCGTCTGTACACGGTCTGCCTTGAAACTGTCGTACCGGTAGTTGAAGAGAGCTGACGAGACCGACGACAGGTCTGATGCTGTACTCCGTCTGTTTCTTTTGGCAGTAACTGCCAAATAGCGGTCCTCATTCGGCGTTGTAACTCGGGGGCGACCTGTGCTGTAACGTCTACTCACATTACCATCATCTTGGAATCGTTGCCAAAGCCTGGAGATGACACTCTGGGCGATTCCAAGTTCCTCGGATACTTCCAGCTGGGTACGTCCGCATTCCAGTAGTCCGATAATTCTGCCACGTAAAACATCATCCAAATGCCTCCTTTGTGCCATAGCTATGCGGTTTTTGCACTGAAAGGCTTTCACAGCGCTTGTGAACAATTTTACTTCTTTGCCACCATTCCTTATATACCCCTCTCTTACACTCTCGTCATTGTGACGTACCATCCACGCCATCTGGTGGTTTCCTGTAATTTGCATATTCTTCTTCAAGATGTGTGTGATCATTCCACAGGTGAAATTTTTATTTTAGAGATCAATTTCTGTGTGATTCTGAATTATCCTTAATTTATGGACATGAGTGTATATTAAGTAATGCATAATTAAGGAAGATATTTTAAGGCAAATTTAGTTTAAACTATTGAAATAGGCGTCGCCCTCTCAATTTGAGGGCTGTTTATTAACATTTTAGTTAAAACTGTATGCCTTTTACTTGAAAATAATGGCTGCTGTTCATTACGGAATGCTGAAAAAAAACCGTCGTAGCATTACATTCCTTATGAATTAGTCGCTTATATTGACTAGATCATGAAGAGAAGGCCAGACTCTTCGAATGATATCATATACTTTTGTGGTCAGTTTTTTTTCCTAAGCGGAAGAGGGCGGTTTTAATGATAACACTTTCCAACACAAGTTAAAAATATTTATGATTTCGGTTTGTCTGTCTGTCCGTCCATGCACTAACTCATTACTAATGCACTAAATTTGATAAAGTTAAATTGTATTATAATATAAAGCTCTATACAGAAAATAGTGCCTGTATCGTTAACAGTTCTTCTACAGGTGCACTGATATCAATTCCAATACATTTCGTCCAATGGTAATTTAGAGAGAGGCACCCGTTTAAAGTGCAATACTATCCTTCTATCTAATATCATGGAAATACCTCCCTCAAAAGTTACGCTAAAAGTCGTCAATATTGGCAAGATTTGAGATAAATTGCCAAATATGATGAGAGAAAAAAAAAACGAGCGCTAGTGAGCTGGAAAGTTTTGTATAATCCATGCGTTTGCCATGATTTATATTTCGTGTTAGAAGTTTTTACTGGATCCTACATTTATGCAACCTGCGGCATGGAGGCTAAGGACCTGTTTTACTCCATGCCAATCGCCTGAGAGAATGGTTGTGGGTTCGATTCCTTTCATACGCTAGTTGTATGGATTTCCTTTCTCTGTTCTGGTAAAATCTTCCATTTTGTTGTCACTTTACTGTACAATAATTAAAGAGGGTTCGAGAAAGTCCAAAAATAAATGTTCCGAGTACAACAACAAGAAATAGCACCTGACCGGGGCCATTGTGATTCTAGGGGCCTGCTTGTGCACTCCGAACTACGGACGTTTCCTCATTGGTTTGATTGGGCCGTTAGATAACGTATCTAAGTGTTGGAACCAATAAGTGAGCATCCGTAGGTCTCTTTTGATGACGCATCAAAGTGCACAAGAAGGCCTGGTAGAATCACAGTGGCCGAGGCCTCACACTGCCGCCGGCCGTTATGCGAGAGATTTTGTTTCAAGTTTGAATCCCGCTCACCCAAGGATGTTTATGTTAGTCCAAATATTGTAATGCACATCGTACTTTGAAATAAAGAACAACTTGTACTTCGGACCAAATGACATGAAGAGCAAAAGAGCTATTGATCTCTATAAGCCAGCACCGCAGTCTTCCTGCTTTTTTCTTAAGTTCCTACCTTCATCAAAGTTTTTCCTAAATAGCATAGTATTGTAATGATTTCACAGGGGAAACTTTAAATCTAAAGTTACATTTAACAACTGCTGAAGCAGCAGAACATTTTAGTCTTTTATTTATAGAGGAATTAGAAAAAAACAAAAGTAACGACTGCGATGCTTGACTATAAGTTATCATTCTCACTCATAAGCAATATGGGTTACTGTTATTAGGCACTACATGATCCAGTAAAACAAGATTGTATGTATGAAAACTCACGTTGTAGATCTGATTTGCAATGTTTTCTTTGTAACACACAATGTATATTAAAACATTGCCCTTAGTTTGGATACTATGACACAAAGTAAAAATTACGAAAATTTTAGTTGCAACTTTTTGATAGCGTAACGCAAATTATAAATGAAATTATTGAAATAAATTCATTTGAATTCATAATATAGGCTCAGTGTAAGTGTGATATATTTGACAGCGTATTTGATAACTAAAAGCATCGTTTTAATGCGTAAATCTTCTTTAGAAAATAAAACTAAAGTAATTGCAATAGAATTTAAAAGCAAATCTTATAAAGTCACACGACGGCGTCACTCAGCATTTGGTATCTTAATTTTTAAGACCCATATTAAAATTTCATATAGCTATAAAGTAAAATGCTGCGCCAAAAACTTTTAACCTCTTTAAGGGATTTTGTGTGGGGATATCATTCCTTTTTAGGGGTACTGTCAGAAGATAATAAATTACTTTAATAATTAAAAGCATTGCTAGAATGCGTAAATCATTTTTTAAATAAAACTAAAGTAATTATAATTGAATTTTAAAATAAACCTTATAAATTCACACCACGACGCCACTCAGAATTTAATATCACAAACTTTTAAACCCCTTAAGGGGTTTTGTATGAGGATATCATTACTCTTTAGAGTTGTGATCAGAAGATATTAAATTAGTTTCTCGGACGAGTTTCAGAAGTTTCCTTGACGCTAAGTTATGTAAATAAATATAAAAATCTGATTTGATGCAGTATCAGGGTACTTGATAAAAAAATTCACAACAAGCTCTATATGTGTACCCACAACGCACAATGACATCCATTGGTTATCTATAAGGAATCAGAATTGGATAATGGGTATATCTATTAGAAGTCCAAGATACCCCAGATAACATAAGATGGACCTCTGTAAGAGATTCGAGGTCCAAAGTATCCCAGATGTCTTGGGGGAAAAGTGAATTGTGACGTCATAACTACTGATGGACTTTTTTTACCCACTGAGTATTCTTCCTCCAATCAGTGAATTTTGATGCTGCCAGTTATTCTCTATTATCATACATAAGAACTTCAAGTTACTTTTAAACTGAAACCTATTTTCTTCGGCTGGTATCGGATCATGGGTCGAAGGCGTGAAAGGCGAGCATTGTAACCACCAGAAAAATCCGACTCGGGGATGAGAAGGCTAAAGTTTGAAGTGATTGTTGCTTCAATCTTGGAATAAAAACACTTTATGTATCTAAATAAATAAAATTAGAATTTGCCGTACACTACTTGGTATCACAAAATTTTGCGATTTCTATCCGTTTTAAGCATTTGGGACCCCAGTACAACCGTAAAAAAAAGTTTTTCTGCACATCACGTAAAATTGACTGAAGCGAAAGAAATAAAAGTTGGTGACGTGTGTGTGTGTGATAGGTGGTCACTCAACTTCAACTATAGGCGTTGAATTTTTAAAAAAAATTCGTTAGATTTTGAGATTTTCTGAAAATTCTTTCAAATTGCGCAATTTTTTTTGCACATCACGTAATAACGTCTAAATTAAATTTGGTGACATGATAGATGATCACTCAACTCAACCTATAGGCATCGGATTTAAAAAAAAAAATATTTCTACATTTAGCGATTTTTCCGAAAATCTTTTCAAACTGCGTAAATTTTTGTTTCAGTAGCCATCCAATCTTCTACGTAAATAAGACGTCTACAAATGCATCTCTTATGGATGTTATACACGCACATCCAATAGATTTGTAGCTTTGGATGGCAAGTAAATATCTATGGGGCATTCATTTCATTAGTTACATACGATGTCTACTGATGGATTTCTTATGGATGTATACATTTTCAATAGATATCTTGTTTCGGAAGACTATTAGTTATCTAATCCCTCTAAGGATATCTTACAGCGGTAGCGATTTAGATGTCCCATAGATATATATTTTTCTCCACATATAAATATCCTTTAAATGTCCTGGATGTGGTAGATCAGTTTGGATATCTATTAGACTTGATTTGGACATAGTGTGCTGTGTGGGTATAGAATAAGAGAAATCGGGACATCTCTTTTATGAGTCAACTATTCAACCACTTCTCCTTATTTATTTGGTAATCAAACAATAGCCATATATTAAAACGTGTGTGAACGATCATCCGTCTTTGGAGTGGCTGGGTAACTATCCCGGTACCTCTCGCATGCTAAGTGAGCGTTTTACCATCTTGAGTTCCGCCCCCGATGAACGAAGCGTGGAATAAGCTGATAGGACTGGTAGTAGCGAATTTTCGAAAGTACCTGTCTTATTAGTTTCACGGACGAATTTCAGAAGTTTGCTCGACTCTACGTTATGTAAAGAAATAAAGAAATCTGTTCTCATGCAGTCTCAGAGTATTTGATTAAAAAAGTTAGGTGCTTTGCACAAAACAGAAACCTACCAGGGAACTCTCTAACACTACATTCAGATCGAACTGAAGACCTAACAGACTCGCAAACAGCTATTCTTATCTTCTGTGTTAATAGATGAGGCTTTTCTAAAGTATTGTTTGATTAAAACAATCAAGAACAACGTTTTTTATGACCGGTGTAAGCAACATCCAACAGAGGCGTATGAGTACATTGGTATGGTATCCAATCACCACTCCATTGAAGTTGCTTTCATTATTAATATGACTTAAATAGTTCAATCTTTAAACTGGATTAAATTGAAAAATAAGAGTTATCCTAAATATAAACTGGCTAAGTTGCACTCCGATTTCAGCGCCGACTAAAATCATATATTATATATTTTTTAAATCTTTAGAGCGGATTTGGAGAAAAAATTTGGACACCAAAAAATTCCACAAATTTCGTGTTTATATAGAGCGCCGCGGCTGTTTGTTCGTTTTATTGGTTGGTGTAGGCTGCGTCACTCGTAGATTTGTCGTTCTCCATGATATGGATTATAAGTGCATATAAATAATATACACTGGCATGAACCTAGCTTTGAGCAGGACCAAAGCTACACGGAAAATGTGGTAAAATGATAGTGCCTTTGTTTTTTGCTTTTTAGAAATTGTGAGCAAATAAAAAACCATTCGCTAGTAACAAATTAATCATTTTCAGAAAATAATCTATCTGATAAAGAGGTAAATTGAAAGTTACTTGTGAGAACTAATTGATTAACATAATTTTCAAATTAGAATTAAAATGGAGCTTGCAAACAGTACTTCAGAAAAAGACATGAATGGCCAAATTAAATTTATAGTATATTGCTTATTTATTTTCTAAAATACTGAAACATTTTCACAATCTTGTCAACAGAGTGCAGCTGTGGATCATTACCAGCTCAGAAGGGAAGGAATATTCCAACCTTTTTAAATTCAAACCTGCATTTTAGATCTATTACAAACATGGTTTACCCTAGGGTAATATTTTACAATAAGCATTTAATGAATTAAAGCAAAAGATTTCTTGTGCCAGTTAGAACCAAATTCATCTCTGGAGCTTAGTTTTTTCTGCTGCATGTATCTGTATAATTTCGTCAAGACGAAATCTGAGAATTCAAAAAGGTAGCGCATTTAAGCTTGCAGTAAAAGACCTTGTAAACTATAACGTTTTAACGTCTAAACTATAACGTTTTCTCTTTCTAACTATTTCCTTTTTCACGTATAAACAGTTTTCCAAAAGAAATATTTGCTTATAGGATTTCGTTTGTCTTCATTTAAATGACGTGAAAAGTTAAATATGCAAACTTTAACTTTTGAAATCAAAAGGCTCTTTTTAGTGATTTTGAAAGAAAAATCTCATTTTAACTTCCACAAAAGGAAACGGGTTGAAAACAATCAGTTAGATTTTAAGAGTGAAAGAAATTTCTATTGATCTCAACCCTATTCTTTTAAACAACAAAAAGACAATATTTTCTAATGAGTATGCACTTAGTTTCTGAAGTGAGGCTTTGTTAGTCTTAGGATAATTCTGTGCTAACTTGTTAAATATTTTTTTTCCTTCGCTTTTGGTTTTAGAAGAAATAAAATGTGTCTATTCAAATCTTGCGAGTTTAACTCATACGAAGTGACTAAAGGTTTAGAAAAAGGAATATCAAATAAGAAACTTTTTATGAATGAAACCACACATACGTGTAAAATTAGCCTGTACAAAATAGAGAAAGTTTATGCAATCAAAGAAATTCAACTGCACATAACGTGCAAACTTTTACGCCCGTATATATGCAATTGTTACTAAATTAGGCCAGATAAATTACATACAAAAGTAAGTTAAACACTGTTTTACTAATAAATCGCCTACTAACAGAAATACTTAAAATATAATACTTCTCTAAATTTTGTTTATACAATGGTGTGTTTCATTTCAAGCGACAGTGCTGACACAAAAGTTATTTATTTATTTAGTTAAGAATGTTTCTTTATTATACTGACAAATTCAATGAGGTAACAGATGAGATCATGTGGGAAAACCTGGACCTGTGGAAACCTGTGGAAAAACCAAATCAACCTGGCAACTACGTCTGATTTCTAACCGTTCTATAGTTATTTCATATAAAATGAAAAATCTCTAAATCCTACAAAATTACTCATTTCTCAAATTTCAAAGTTACACAAAAAATAATAAGTACATGTTAAAAAGAACAGAAAAATCATTCAGAAGTTATAAATGTTTGCTTAAATATTCAATTGGTGAAAATTTTATAAAACTGGTCTATTTCAATTACTTTAGAAAAAGTTTGCAATGGACTGCATCGGTTTTGTTTAACATATTGTTTGTCTAGTTTAGGATAAAACAAGTTGAAGTTTTGCTACAATCATAGCATTTTACGTTTTTTGAAAATCAGGCTTCATCTATGAGAGCACTTACTCAGCTTAGTCGTTTTCAATATTCAAGATATATGAATGCACATCTTAATTATAATTCAAATAAAAATACATGTTTCGTATGTAATAAAAAACTGCAAATAATGCTTATAAATTTGGCCAAAACCGGACTATTAAGAGGCGGTGTCACGTTCGGAACTTGATACATTAGTAAGGTGAAACTAAACGATTACTGCAATCGTTTGTCTTAATTCCTCCTGAACTAGACAACTGGGTATCAATCATTGTTTTGCTATCTTGTTCTATAGCTATTGGAATGCAGCAGTTTTTAGAAAAGTATGGCTGCTGTAACTAGGATGGCGTTTTCAGATTTGTGAATTAAATATTTAGGTGAATATTTGATTTGTATTTTTTATTGCGTAACCGTTTAAGACGCATTATTAAATTTACGTAGTGAAATACTATTCATGATTTTTAGTAGGATTTTTTCCGTTCTTAAGATACCCTTATTTCTTGTGTGGATTATTAGTAATTTCAGAAGTAAGCAATTTTGAAGGATTCAGAGATTTTCATCATATGCTATACTCCTTGCTTATACAGCAATAGCATGACAAGCTATGTACAAGCATATCATGCTTATTAGCTGTGCAAGATTCTTCATAGCATCGGGATGTAGGTACCTTAATAAGCTATTACATGCTTTTTTTATGCTTGCCAGCTTAATATTCTGCATAGGTAGCTCACTAGAAATAGCATGGAAAGCTGTATACAATCATTTCATGCTGACTATATGTACAAGCATCTTCCAAAGCATGGGGAGGTAGGTACCTTAACAAGCTATTATATGTTATTTTTATGCTTGCCAGCTTAATATGTTATATAGCTAGCTCAAGCAGAAATAGCATGAAATGCTATATACCAGCAGGAAGTGCTAATTAGCTGTACAAGCTTTCTCCAATCATGAGATGCAGGTACCTTAAATGAGCTATGATACGCTTTTTTATGCTTTCTACCTTAGTATGCTTTGTAAGCAGCTTAGGTAAAGACAGCATGGCATGCTGTGTGCCAGTAAAAAGTGCTAATTTAATACACAAAGCTTCTTCCAATCACGGCACGGTATCTTAATGTGCAACTTCATGCTTGCAAAACTTTGCTTTAATTTAAAGTCCCTTTCTTTGAATTTTTTTTATATTTTTAGTCTTGTTAATAGAGGGAAAAATACAAAAGTAAAAATAAATTCAAGTATAATTAGTTACAACTTTAATTAAAATCTGCTAACTAATATATATTTTTAAATGTTCCAGGCGAAAATTTTTCTGGATTGTCCTAAAGTTTGACTAAATTGTTCTTTATATGTCAAACAAAAAATGTAAAACAATAAAAATATTTTCAAAATGAGCACACATCATTGTTTCTAATAATTATTTATACAGGCAGTTGTAAATTTTATGAAAAGCAATTCCACCGTCATAGTCCGATTTTCAGACTAAAATAACCTTCACTTCAAACTGCAGTCTTCCCCAAGCAAGTCGATTAGCGTATTGTGGCTAGAGAGCCAGTCTTCCTCTCCGTAGGTTGAGAGTTCGATTCCATCTCCGGCAAAGTAAAAAAATGTTAAAAAAAAATGTGTGCTAATATGTGTCTGCCTGGCCTGGTCGGCGATCGCCGAGGGCCCCAGGCCCAAGGGGGCCCCGGTGAGGCATTCAAAAGTGGATATACAACTTTATAATAAGAGTAATTTGGTTATTTATTTTCCAGCAATCTTACGCAATGACGCAGCGGAGGATCCCGGAGCCCCCGAAAAGTCAGGGACCCCCTAAATTTCTAAAATAGTTAAATGTGATTTTTAGGCGCGTAAGCCTAATTTTCAAATATTACATATTGTTATATTCTATTTCCTCTAAATTCCTCAGTAAGAGGCAGGGCCTGATTTCCGGGAGGGCATTCGGGGCAAGCGCCCGGGCCCCCAAAGAAGCTTTTGCCCAGGGCTCCCAAATAGATAAATTGGCTCCTGAAGAGGCCCTTTTAAATCTCAATCCGAGGGCCCCCAAGAGAGCCAGTCCGGGACTGGTGTCTGCAGTTATATAATCTATAGTTAGTCAAGAATTCTAATGAAACGCCGTTTAGATTACATCTTGGAACATTTTAATAAATGTAATAAGAAGCATCTGTTGGTTGTGAATTACTGCAAGATAGCATAAATTTCAAGCAAATGGTGGTCTTCATTGCTGCTATGGCCAGCAAAATATTCAAGCAACAGAAGCTGGATTATGTATGCTGGACAAGCAGTAAAAGTGTTGCAATGCAAACCATGACTTCCAAGAAACTATGCTGGAACTAGCAACTATTTATGGTAGTTCATGCTTTTTCTTCCTTGCTGGGATACAGCATTTAATGCTAGTCTAGCAAACAAATACCAGCATGAATTTTAACTTGGGTGGAAGCACTGTTGATTTATAGAGAATCCTTTATTAATGTGCTACACGGTAGCCTTTGACATCTATTACAGCTTGTATTCGACAGTGCATCGAATCATGTATGTTCTGAATAGTGTTTAGAGGAATAATTTATCACTCTTCAGGAAGATATTGTGAAAATTCCCTGAGAAATGCCACAGGGGAATATCGATTCCGGAATAAACTCTCTAAAACAGACCATAAAGATTCGATTATATTTAGGTCAGGGGACTGTGTGGATCCAGCTAAATTTTTCCCTTAATCCTCGTTTTTATGATACCATCACTGGGAAACTCCTGTCACATGAATATGGGCGTTATCATCCTAGGACATTGCATCTCCTGTAGGAAACAAGGATGGACCTTATCAGCTATAATTTTTATGTTCTTCTTTCCAGTGATGCTTCATTTCAGGTTTACGAATGGGCCAGCAGAAAACCATTGTAACCCCATACTGTGACATATCCATACCCACGCTTGGCAGTTGGAAGAAGACAATCATAATTATACGCTTGGTCCTCCAAACGTACATCCGTCCGGCTGTGGATACTAGCATAAAAGAGGTTTCGTCTGACCATACAAATGACTTCCAGTTTTGAATCGATCAGGTTTCATGATCATGAAACCACTCTTCACGCTGTTTGGCATTAGCATCTGTGACAAATGGCTTGAGAATTGCAGTTCTGAATCAAATGTTTTGTTTATGAAAGTACCTCTTCACTGTAATTATCGGAATTGTGGAGTGGAATCCAGATGATGATTGATCTCTGCGTTCGCCTTGGCCCAATTTCTTCTGCTCTAGACATTACAATTCACTTCAGTATCCTTGACTCTTCCACTCAGGTTCAACTTCTGTCCACTATTTTCATTGGACGAGTTTGTCTGGCTGTGCTGTGTGGGCTATCTGAAAGGCTTAAAAGCTAAGATGTGTCAATGATACTTGGGCTCCAACAATCCAGCCTCTCTGAAAGACTACCAGGTCTGATATTTCACGCTTTTAGGAAAAGTCCGCAAGGTATACAACATCACAAATTTTTCATATTCTTCCATAATATATAGTATGTTTTGTATAAAAAAATCAATTCTAGGAATATATTTTGATGTTCACGAAGCGCATTCTTAAATGTCACTTTAATTCACACATGTTCCCATTATTTTATAAATACCTGTATATGTTTATTATGAACACGCACTGCTTTACAATATTATTAAATGAAATGCAAAAAAAAAAAATGCAAAGTTAGCTAACGAGTTAACAACGGGTACTTCGCGATACAAATAATGATAGTTGAATTCAAGATGTTGTCTTGACATATACTATGAAAAATGTGTAATCCGTGGAAATATTTTATTCATATTTTTGGGAATTATCTATAAACAGAAATTCTATAACAAGAAAGAGTTGTTTTTTTTTTGTTATTATAAAATACCATAAACCTTTTTTACTAAATCATATCAAGCGGATTTCAAGAAAATATCGATCGAAGAACATCCGAAACAATAAAAAAGTCCATTTCCTGTCAAAAACATTTCTCTTGGTTTGAAAAGTAAAATATACTCAATAATAAGAGTTAACTTTAATTTTCAGTATTTTTGTTGTATTTACTCAGAAGAGGTGAATCCCCACTACTATTTAAAAAAATAAATCTATAAAATTATTACGCTGAAAAGTAACAAAAGTTGTTTATCGGTTACATTTGTATCGTAAGTCTGACATTTCTTTGTATTATAAAAATATTTTATACTGTTTATTACAACGATAAAACTATCGTTGTAATAAACAGTAAAAACATTCTAAACAAAACAACTAAAAACATTCATCCTGAATCTGAAAAATTACTTGATTACTTGAAATAATTAATCATTTTAACCTAAATTGAGAAATTTATTTTTGATCTCCAATAAATTTCCATGAAATTTAGTTTTTAAACAATATTAATACAGCAAGATAATGAAAGGACGTTTCACTCTGACTACACCATTGTTCCGTGATTTGAATTTTGAAATCTAATATAAGAAATAGAAGTGTGTTAAAGTTAACCTGAATTACTGAATTTAACATGGTTAAATTTCCTATAACATCGATTTTCTTTAATTTTGGTTATTTGGGGCTGCTGGAAAAGCATTTTAGAAAAAAAAATTACCTTTAAATGCTTGAAATACCACACATTCTGTAGTCAGTCATGGATGGATTAAAAAAAAATGCAGTTAAAATACAATAAGTGTATATATATGTATATATATATATATATATATATATATATATTATATATATATATATATGTATATATATATATTATAATATGTATTGTATAATATATACACTTATTCGACACACTTCGACACACTTCGATATACACACTTCGACATTTTGTACTTAAACATAGTCTTTTAGATTTTAAGTATTTCTGTAAGTATTTTGTTTTATTGAAATCATTCCATCTGAATGTATTCATATAAAAATCACACGTTTCTGCACTCTACAAATTGTATTCGAATGTAAGCCAAATTTCGTTACATAATTATATGATTAACAATTAATATTTTTTTTTTTAAATTCCACAAATCCAAAAAAATCTGAAAATTTATATTATAAAGGTTAAATATGACTGCTTTTGGGGATTTTTAGTTTGTATTATGAAAAATGATTTTTTTCTTTCGCTTTTTTATTAAAAACTCATTTTTTACCAGATTTTCTGTCCGGAAAACTATTTTAAAAATGAATAGAAGATTTTTGCCCTCTCAAGTGATAGACAATCAAGTGTTCCTAAAAGCAAAGGCCATCGTGATCGTTGAAACTCAGATGTATTTAAATGTTTAATATTATGTATAAAACACCAAATAAAAGAGTAAAAAAGGGAACACGCATGAAAAATATCTTCATTTAGTAAAAACTAATGTTTAACCCATATATGGTAGTTATGACTCAAATTAATCTTTAAATCATGTACTCAAAGCTTAAAAAAGGGAACGAAAACCTTAAACTTTTGATAGCCTGCGAAATATGACAAGTTTCGGTATTTTTTGGAAGATATTTTAAATTGTACACACAATTTTCCCAAATTTTCGAGATAAAGAAATTGATCGGAACTAATATCGTGTTATCTTGGGAAATTAATTCTAGATTCACAAAGTTAAATCTTTTAAAGTTTTTCTGTAAAATGGTTTTTTATTAGTATTTTAGAAAAATTTTGCAGGCAAATTGACATATTTTTTGGATCTTCTATCAGAATAATCGAGATTATTCCGTTCATGATTCATCACGAATGGTTTAAGTAATTTCACTTATTGAAAATCAGTGCTTCCGATTTTTCAACAGATACCACACTTGATCATTTATGTCCATTTCTAATACTATTTTTCAATGCATTCGTAGATAGATTGATATAATATCTTTTTAAGGACAAAATCTTAGAAAAAGTGGACAAAAACTACATATTGAATGTATAAGGTCTGACCTTTTAATGAATGACTAGACACTCTAGACACTGATATGCCCGAAAGGTCCATATACAAATGTTGATGCTCATGTCTCGACCATAAAATGTAAATAAACGGACTAACACATCCATGATTACATCTGCATTTGTCTTTAAGACATAATATGGGTGTCAAAGACACATAAAAGTAGACACATCTTGGTTAATTTATGGAATGTCTGCTCGCCTGTATTAGGTCTTCTAGAAGTGTCCTAGACAAGTTTGTGCTATCTTGGATGATTTATGGAATGTCTGGTCGTCTACATTTCGTCTTCTGGAAGTGTTCTGGACAGGTTTGTGCCATTTGGGTTGGTGTTCATGGGCTAGAATAACAAACAATTCGAGAACAGACGAAAGAAGGACGCTTTCTCATTTTGGACTTTTATTCACTTGTTATTTTCACTTGATTCATTTGATTTCATTACATTTATGTTGCAAAAATTTTGATTTCAACAGAAGAAATTGTTATTTTTAAAAATCAGAAATTTCATTTTACAACGAATGTATAAGCGGTTGAGTTAAAAATGGTTTGCCAAATTCATTGATTAGAAATAATTTTATAATCGTTGCCAGTTTGTGCATTATTTCTAATTTTATATATGGAGAATGACTCTCAATAATTCCCCCTAACAAAACATGAAATTCTTTTATGAAGGGTGATATTTTCTTCAAGAATACATTTATAAAAGTTTGTATATATTAAGTCTGAAAGGACTAATTATTCAAAACATAAAAACATAGTTATAATTTCATGCTTATGAAATATTAAAGTGCACACGATATTTTAGGTTGTACCTTATATTAAACATCTTAACTAGTAAACAATTATTTATACAGCGGAATATTATTTGGTATATTATTTTCTATTGATAGATTTACTACAATCGAAATAAATAACCCAATAATTAGCTTTATTACATTTTAACGAGTTCGAAGAAATAAAAGGAGTACTTTGTTTTAATAAACTATGGTTTTAATACGAAGTACATATACTGAGTATAAAATGTATACATTTTGGAATAGTTCAACTTATTAACTGCTTTTTAAATATAAGAAAAGAATACATAGCTTTGGAAATGTGATACAGTTTTCTTTAAAGGGATGTATATCAAGTTCTATTCCAGCAGTCAATAGTTTCTTTACGTTTAAGAAATGGAGTGATTAAATTAATATCTTGTCTCGAGAAAATTTATATAATATATTCAACAATATGAAGTGTTAGTTATGCTATGTAACAGTATTTTAATAGTAATAATGAACTGAATATTTTGCAAGACTCGTTTATTCTAATAAAGAAAACTATAAAACGTTTCAACATAATTAATAAAAGATTGACTAATTAGAATTTCGGAAATATAAAAGAGGCACATGCATAAAGGTACTTTTTTCTTCACCCGATTCGAGAAAAATTAAACTAAAGTATTCAGCTTTACTTAAAAACAAATATAACTGTTAGCAAGTACAGACAAATTGAATTTTAATATAAATAGTTATTATAAAGGTAACTGAAATTTGTATAAATAGCTAGCATGCTTTTAATCATAATTGAGTGTAACATTTATACTTTTTATATTTTCTGAAAAATAGTCTTGAAAAATAAATTTATAATGCCTGAATTATATGAACGATGATGATTATTTTGATGATGCCTTGCATTCAATTTTACTTTAATAAAGAAATCAAGATATTAAAATTCAGGAATACATTTAGCGATACTACACAAAGGCATAAATGAGATTTACGAGAATGTTTCATGAAAATTCATGTCATACGCAAACCATGTAGTATTAGTAATCTTGTACTATAAAATGTTAATTAAATTAAACGCATTTTGGTGAAATCCGCAGCCATATCTGATTCAATTGTTTGGTATTATTACTCATTTAATATTAATATACAAAGAAAAAAAATGTTGTTGAAATACGAGTTTTTACATTTTTTTAAATGCTTAATTGCAAGATTTCCACGCAGTATTACATTTACATTGCTTACATAAATTAGTATTAAATTACTTAAATTTGTTTTCAGCAATCAGATCTTACTTATTGAATTAGAAACAAAAAAAAATTTTTGCATTGACCCTGCGTTTCCATACATTTCTCAAATTCTAATGTAAAACACTTCCTGCGTGCTTCAAAACAGTTTTCTTTAAATTATATTAGTTTATAACAAAGCTTGCTTATTTTATTTTGTGTGTGTGATGCCCATACTTTCAAGTATGTATGATGCAAATTTTCGTGTAATAATGTGAAACGCAAGAGAAGTGTTAAGTAACGTAATAGAATTGTTTACTAGCACACAGAAGACAGTAAAACAAATAGGTTGGAGGTATCGAAGTCCTTGTCGTATTCTTTAAACTTTCTGCGATAGAAGGCATGGCAGTCGTCCTACTTATTCTTATGCCCGTAAAAAGTATGCTAAATTATTATTTCGCTTCAAGAATTGCTAAATATTCTTTCAGATAGTGCTGTTTTGCACTAGTCACACTATTTAATTAATAGAATATTAAGTGATACCTGTTGCAAGATAGGATTTTTTTTTTAATGTTGGGCGGCTGCGATGCAGTGTTAAAAATTGATTGAAAAAATCATTTTCGTTTACAATGCTCAATAAATAAAAGAAAGCGTTACAGCAATAAAACGTAAGCTGGGCATGTAGGACAGAGGAAAGTTGAACAGTGCATAACGCAGAAGTCTTGGTATGGTTCTTAATGTAGCTGAAAACACAGGTTTTGATAGGAACATCGCTCATAAAAATTTTGAAAACACATATCCTCCGAGATAGCAATGCAAGTAGACAAGAGTTTATATGTGTTTTCAAAATTTTGTACTATGTCAATTTTCAAACACAATATATAAATCTCGTGTATCCATCAAAATAAATAGATCTAGCCTTAACACAATGTAGTCGTATGTGTCGATAAACTCTTAAACTGAACTTGGAATGACCCCATTAACAGAAACTAATGTTTCAGGAAACCTCAAAAAATTTCCTTGGATTTAGTATTTCTTAAATGAAATTCTATAACTGCAAATGTATATCACAAGGAACAACTAACCAATGTTCACTGCCATCCATTATCACTAGAAAAATGCTTTATCAATTTAGTAATAGAACAATTTATATGGTAAAATTCGTATGTCGATACTCACCACTGTTAGGTCATCTTATCGTAAAATATGTTGAAGTATCGTTCAGTTGAGCCCCTCGGGTTGAGAAGCGGCTAAAGTTGTACAGCACGACGGTTCTGAGTTCGGTTCTGGGCATGGGCTTGGGTGTCATTTCATCCGGCCCTACATAGGAGGCTATTCCACCTATTAGAATAGTCAATAATAAAGAAACCAGAAATTTTGGCTTTAGTAGTCGGCCAAGGTCTGATGTTCGATAGCCCGAATCATAAGGGAAAAGTAACCTTTCAGTCGAGTCTTTAGTAAAATTCACGGGTTTATAGGCTTAAAAGTATAACATCAGATAATTACTGTCCAATCCATTGAGTGAATATCTTCGTATTTTTCCCTTCACTAAAAATTAACTTTTGAAACATATAAAAAGATCATTTATTGAAGTCAGTGCCAAAAAAAAATTATTTTTCTTCATTTTCTATTGGTATTTCTTTCAAAATCTTCTTCAGAATGATAAAAATTGCATTTGAAAACATGTGATTGCAAAACACTAACTGACAAAACATTTAAACAGAGAATCTTACTGACAAGAGCTTTATCGCATATATTTTGAACAATAACGTTTTATAACCGAATTTAGAACTAAACATGTGCTCCGAATCTTTCTCATAATTGAATATTCCACTCTTCTACAGAAATTTGAGTTTCGCGCAAACTATTTGTTTCAGCTGTCTGAGAATCTCCATGTGTTTCGATATTCTATATATCAAATTTTAGCCCTATAATATCACAGAGCAGATTCTTTATTTTGTTTGTGCTCCATATAAATAAAGCATACAATGCCCAGACTTTGATGCTGCACAAATGCTTCAGATATATTTAAAATTATCCTGTGTTACATTAAACATTTCTATAAAACTTTCTACACTGATTGGGGACGTTTCACATATGCATTTTATTGACTTGGCGTTTTAAAAGTGTCATATTTAAGCCCATAAAATCAACTGAATTAAAGAAATTTTAATTTTAGTCAAGTGAAGTAATTTTTATTTCAAAGCGAAGAGATTATAAATGTCTCAAAGTTCCCAAATTATGGGTCTTCGCTTTCATATGGAACTTAACTGAAATCAGACTTACTCAGCTGTAATCTGAGTTTCTAGCTCAGCTTATTTGCTAGCACGACGAGATGGTATAATTCGTTGTGCTAAGTACGCCAATCTGCAAAGGATTATATAAATGAAAATATGAATAAAGGCTTTCTGGTAACCTTAAATGAAGAGTAATTATAGGTTGTGTGCATGTGTAAATCGCCAAATAATGAAAAGTCGCCATTGGTGGCAAGCTATCCTATATGTTCCGTAGCTTTTATTAACTTTACATGTACGCAAGTCGCCAATTAATGAAAAATCGCCATGGGTGGCATATTTGCAAGGTGTCCAATAGGTTTTACATTATTAAAAATACAGCTGAAACAGATTTTCTGATTTTATTATGATTTAGCTCCTAATTAAAATAACTTTTGAATGGCAACATTAAATATCATTGTGTTTCTGAGGAGTGCAAATAATTTTTACAGTGATTATAAGCGGAGCCCGCACTCCAGGTGGAGTATAGCTCAGGACCCGTACAAGACGGATTCCCATAACAAAATATCTTCCGTGTTATGAGGGGGAGGGGGGTCTACTGTAGTGTGAAGTTTACATTTTTATGTATCAATGAACATGCAAGAACCATGAAATGTGTAGCTCAGTAACATTCTATCTGATCCAATCTTCGAGTTTTGTCTGTTGAAATTATGTCTTTTTTACGAATAAGCCTTATTAGGGGCCGAATGCCTCATACGAAAAGCGAGCGTAGCGAGTCTGGGGGCCTTGGCCCCTTGTATTACAAAAAATCGTTTTCAATCATTTTTCAATCCTTCTTTGAACACATTTTTTTAAACATATGACAAAATCAAAACTTTACAATCCTGAAACCACTACTGTCTCTACCTGGTTTCGCTACGCATTTATTTGTGCCTTTTTAAGCTCAACTAGGAGTTCATACTTCTGTGGGATTAACCTATAAATGATTAATTCCAGTCGCATTGACGAAAACATGCATACAAAAATTGTCTCGGAAATTGCACAATTTAAACGGACAGGATTTTAAATATCTTTTATACTATTCAACCAAAATTTCAGATTTTTTTTTTTCTAATCCCTTGAGCACCAGGTTGACTTAAGTATTAAAAATACACAAAACAAGTAAATTTCTCGTAATTTCGATAGACAACCGTTGGCATCTAGTTGGCTAAAGTGAAGAGAAAAATTATCATATGATGCAGATTGCATTACTAAACCACAATTTTCACGCATAGTATAAAACGTAACCAACAAGCACAGTGAATAATAAAATCTCCAAAATAGTGTGTATTTAAAACATAAAATAATAAAAAACTTTGTAAAATAACACCATAAAGTTTACTTCAATGGACATACAGCTGTTTCGAGCAAAAACATTTTTGCCCTTCCTCAGTGACAATCACCTGAAGATACAAACGGGGACAGTTCCTATCTTCAGGAGGAATTGTGTTATTTTACAAAGTTTATTATTACTTTAAATTACAGTGAATGTATTAAAATACAATAATTACATTCCCATGTACGTCATGGTGCACAAGAGGTTAATTTTAGATAAGATTAGAGCTTTTAATAAATTAGTTAAATATTGAAAAATATGGGCTCCTATCTAATAGTTTCCAGAATGTAATATGTAAATATAGAATTTTGGCCAACTACGAAAATAAGTACATTTAAATAATGCAATGACAACTGATGGCAGTTTTAAAATAAGCTTACTTCCTTTTTTCTAAGAAAAAAATAAAACTAAATTTATCATAATAAGAACTTTCAAATAACTGGCTTAAGTTGTTGAAACAAAGGAGAACTTTGTATAAAACATAAATATACAATAAAACTATACGGACCACTTCGTCCCTTCACAAAGACAGGAAGTGAGTTCTCTGAGTCGAAGCCGTCCGTACTGTTTTAATTTATATTTATGTTTAACACAAAAACTTATTTTTTCCCAAATAACATTAATCTTCCGCTTAAAGAACATAGAAAACAGTTTACCCATATCAATGTATTTTTCAATTGTGAATGCATGCGTATACAAAAAAATAAACAATAAATAAGTTGTAAATTGTTTTCTGTGTTCTCATGAAAAAAAAAATGAAAGAAAAACCTTCTCACCAAATAAAATGCACATGATAAGTCACAAATAGCAGTGGCTCTATTGAAATTGCTTTCTAAAAATTGCAACGGTCTCCAAAACATCGACGAGAGTACTTGTCGATTATATTTGATAAGGCCAGTTAATTTCCAACAACTTTCTCGAATGTTTGCTTTGCAAAAACAAAAACTAATTTTTGTGCAGTATAGAAATTTAACAAAATTGTATTAATTCCCAGATATAGTATTTTCAAAGGCACACGTGCACTTAATTTCTTTGTTACAATACTACTTTCTTGAATGAAACATTTTAAGAAAAAAAACATGAATACGTTTTCTTTCAGTTTTCTGTCATTTTCAACATCTGCAGTTTGCTCATTATGTCAGATATTCTAGCTTTTGATTTAGTTCCTTCATCAACAAACTGCATTTCCTTGTAATTTAGTGAAGCACTTCATTTAAAATGTCCATGTAAATTACTTTTTCTAACTGTTTTACTTACTGGTATTTTATTTGATATAATTTTAACAAGGTCTCGTTATATGAAAAATATTTTGTAAAATTCTTTCGTATTGAATGTAAATGAATATAGAGAGGGTTGTTTATGATATGGTTGTTAATATAGAGATGGTGTTTTATATATGTACAGATATTACTGCCTCACGGGTTGAAATAAATTTGTAAAAATTCATTCTCATTTTGGCAGACTGTATCTGAAGACGGCAAATATAGTCCTAAATGTATCTAATATATATATATATATATTATTATTATTTTTTTTTTTTTTACTGAGCGTAGCCAAAGGTGTAGCGAAAAATTATGACTGAATTTTGAGATTTTGTTTGATTGCTCCTCCAAGACTGCTCATGCGATCTTGACGAAATTTAGCACAGTGATACCGGGCCTGCTTGTGCACTCCGAAAGAGGCCTACGGGCGTTTCCTCATTGGTTAGGTTTGGCCGTTATATGACGTATATAAGAGCTAGAACCAATAAGTGAGCATTATTAGGCCTCTTTGGATGACTCATCGGAGTGCACAAGCAGGCCCATCAGAATCACGATGGCCCCGAGTGATAGTAGGCATGACGTACATTGTTTATGAAGTTAGTTGAAGTGATCTTCCGTGCCTTTGAGTTAAAATCATTGTAAATAGTTTTCCATTTGTTCACTAATTCAACCGAGACCACTCATGCGATCTAGATGAAATTTGGTACAGTAATAGTGGCTATCGCGTAAATGTTACTGCAGTAAGTAGGTAGTGATTTCTCACGTCGTTGAGGAATAATCACTTAAAATCACTGAATTTTGATTGATTAAATTTTGCGTTTTGTGCGAATGACTCCCTAGGCTGCTTATGAGATCTTTGTAAAATTTTGTACGGTGATGGTGGTCATGGCGTAGATGATACTAAAGACACAGGATACTGATTGGGAATGTAAGTGAGGAATAATATAAAAAATGAGATGGTTAGTGTTTGACAACAGTTGAATTGTTGTAGCCCCACTCTTTCCGCAACGATCGCTAAAACTCAGGAACCGCGGTTGTATTAAAAACATAAGCACTTACATTCTTATCCGTATCATTTTTTTTCTGTGCATGTTATTCTGTAAGATATTTTATTTCACAAAGGATAATTTAATACAATTCTAAACAGACTGTTCCGTACAGCTTCTATTTACACGACCACAGCGAGATGATATATCTCTACATGTTACACATGCCAATCTACCAAGGATTATACATAAGAATACATTGAGACTGTTTTAACAACAACATTAATGGGAAACAATATGAAAAAAAAAATGATTTTTTTTTCAAAGTGTTAGTTTTGATGAATTATTTTAAAACCTACTCTCGTCTTCGGAAGTGGTAAATATATTTTTAAAAAAATATTAATATAAATACTATGTCCAGATTTTCTTAAATGTACGCATTTGATGGTAAAACGTATGTTTTTATTTTAAAGAAAACTAACGATTTACATCGTATATAGAGTGTTTATAAGAATTAAAAAGTTCCATTATTTTGTCGTTGTCGACGATGTCAGAATTTAAACGATTGAATATGAAACCTCGAGTAAGGTACCTCCTTTCTAACAAGAGAAAAAATCAACGAAATCGGTCTGCATGGCAAAATTATTACTGACCATTCGAAATTTCTTTTTTAAAAACACATTACTTAATATTCCCTTTGAATAACAGAACAAGACTTTGCTTAATATGTACAGCTACGGAAAAAAAATGGCCCACTTGTACTTTATTCAGCCGTCGCTCGTCGAACAGAAAAGTTACATATATCAATCGTTTACGATTGACGTACACTTTAAGTTCCTAAACATAAAAATTGCATAAGGGGCCGTCTCCATATTATAACTGGCATCAATTTTTTTTTCCCAATAGCAATCCCTAGATTTCACTTCATATTTAAAAAAATTAGCTCAGTTTAACCCCGGATGCCAATTTTCAATAAATTTGGACTGAAAATGAGTAAGTTATGATCACCCAAAATCCCCCTCCCCCTATGTTAAAGTATTTTTTCATACTTTAATTCATATCTCATATAATATTGATAATAAGACGCTAACTTTTATTCGTTCTATTAGAACTGAACGACCCAAGCATAATTTACTATTATTATAATTTTTAATAAAATATTAATATGAATTATCAATTATTTAACTAATATTTAAAAAAATTATGAATAGCAAGCTAGCGAATTTTTTATGGAAATAGATGCAAAAAGTGATTTTATATGGCTGTGCAAGATTTCAAATTTTTACGATTCAGTAGTTTAATTCATATTAAATAAAATTTGTTATTTTCCTGTGTTAAAGGACCATATATAAATTTATTAAGTGACAATTTTTTGAAAATTGCGTGAAATAAATGTAAATTAGATTTATTTTGTGAAAAACAGTAAAAGATAGCAGTATTAAAAAATATCAAATTTTGAAGTAAAAAAAAGGAAGTTTTTACATTTTGATGATGATTCTATAAAGGGTCTATTGTTGCTTCCGTTACCATATCCCATCAAATAAATTGTTTTCCATGTATAGAATTAGATTCAGTAGATGCATGCCTTCCAATACAACGTCCTATTTCTGAAAAACTAACATCCTCAACATTCCAGGCATGAATTTGACATTTTTCAATATTGGAAACACTAGGTCTTTGGACTTCCCCATATTTTATCAAACATTAAAAAAACATTCAAAATCATGTTGTCTAAATTTTCCTCTGACAGTAAATTAAAATACCACCAAAAGTCTTATAAGAATATTGCACATTGCAGACTATAATATTAGATGAAGAATGTGAAATACAAACACAGTGATAATATTGGGTCGGCAAAAAAGTAATTGCGATTTTTACATGAAATTCAAACAAAAATATTTTCAATCATGAAACCATTCTTCAAATTCGACCGTAAGCTGAGTAACATTCATGATTAATCAGAAGAGCAGAGAACAGCCTCTCACTCCTGGCAACATTTCACCTCTCTAAGAGAAATACTCAATAACAATTTCAAAATTAGAAAGACTTTCAAAATCGTGAGCAGTCGTTTTGCATTTTTCCTCTAAATCATGTGTACGAACCAAGGAAGTTATGGACTCACGGGTTATTTGAAACACTGACTAAGTATTCTAAATTCTACACCTGATATTCTTAGTACACAAAACTTTAAGACTAGAAACAGTATTTTCCGTGAAAATATTATTTATTTCTTTTAACTCTCGCGAGCGAAATTAACGAAAGGCGAGAAGTTCAGAACCTACAAATAGCGTTTCTCACTTTGCAGAAAGTCCCTTAAAATCGCGCAAAAAATGAATCGCTATATCTACGGAAATTAACGTAGAAAATTAAAGAAAATTTATATTTCGGATAATTTAAAGGTATTCTTCCGTTTAATAAAGTAAAAGTAGCATGTTGCCATTGAAAAAAACGAAGTTGATGCAGAATTATATATGAAGACGGCCCCTTGTACAAATTAAATTACTAGAAAATTAAAGTATACGTTATATGCAAACGAATGGTATATATAACTTTGCAGTTCTACGAACAATGGCCAAATAAAGAGCAATTTGGCCTTTTTTTCCGTAGTTGTACATCTCAATAATTCATTCTTTTTCTTAAATGCTGTATTTGTTTCTCAGTTGTCCCGCGTTACTGGATTGCAACTGACAACGGAAATACTTGCTAACCTTCGGTTAAACATCATCGCCGGTACAAACGTTATGATCACCATGACCTAAGCTGACGTCACTGAAACTGCCAAATCGCGTCCTCTGTAAATACTTAATATTTCACGTAATTTCAAAATATTTATGCAGTTGAACGGAGAAAAACGGGAATTTTTTTCCATTATTATCATACTTAACGAACATAAAATATCTGTCTTCCTCCCCACCGCTCTCTCATTACCCGCTACTGTAATTCTTTAAATGTGATGCCGAAGGAATAAAAATTTTGAAAGTTAAATTGGACCACATATCACCCTATTCCTGGAACCCCATACTCCCACCCACACATGCACATGTAGACAGAGTACGTAATTGTGGATTAAAATATTCTAACATCTTATATTAGACAGTTTTTTTTCAATTCACGTATCTTGAAATTTGTCGACTAAAAAATTTGCTTCGAAAAGCATTTGCTCATCTTTAGATATAAAAATGAGATTTCATATTTTACGCAACGTTTATTTATCTAGGATACTGAATGAAACATTTAAGATACATTTTAGAGGTTTTCTTTATGTAAGACTCTTTACAGAAATATTTTATAAATAACAAATAATTCAAAACTACTATCAATCACCTTGTCAACAAAATATTTGAAAATGAAAATTTATGTATTGAAAAATACATTTTATTTTTACAGAAAGAATCCTCCTTACTTCAGGAAATTTTCGCATGTTGAAAGCATTTTATAATGACATAGCGAATGTCTAGGCTATTCATATTAAAATATAAGAGTTTGGAAAACTTTCATTTTTTTATAAATTTTATATTTCACGTATATTTAGCAATGATATGGAAGTAATTTATACTTAACAGAAACGTACTTTTCTATAATTAAAATATATACTACATTTTCTTAGTTTCATAAGTATTCAACGATGTTTTATAAGAATATTTTGAAAGGATTTGCTTTTTATAGGATAAACATTTTATTCACTTGCAAACAATTTTGACAAAAGAAATATTAATGTGTAGATATTTTTTCTATAAAGATCGATGCGCCAAAAATTCGAAATCGCAAAATCGTGAATTACTCCTCACTGTCTAGAGTTTGTTTACTATGTTTGTATTTGAAAGCCACAGGGACACTGATAAACCTTTATAACGTTAGGAACAAAAATGTTAAATGAGTGTTAAAAATGTTAAATGATTTCTTTCTCTTTTTACATTTTCTAAAGGTGAAAGACATCTTTTTAAATATTTTCATAAGCTTTCCATTCAACATTACTTCCAATTTTTGTGCAAGAATTCTGCAAGGATATGCTGTGACATTCATGCCAGTTGCATATATAGGAGGAAAATACCACATATATAGGATGACAATATCAGTAGATTTCTGAATGTTTTCATTCTGAAATGTTTTCTCGCGCATTTTTATTTGGAAGTTTCCATCATCGCTATCTGAAGACCTTTACGACGATTGAAACTGACAATACAAATGAATTAAAAGAAAACTCGATGATTTTCTGGATGTGATTCATAGTATACATTGTATTTCATATGCTTCATTGTATTTCATTGTAACCAACTCCTGAAACAATGCAAGTATAATAACTCAATGATAAATTCCAAGATTTTTCTAAGGCTTCACCTTATATATAAAAGTGCGAAATCCCAGACTGTAGTTATGTAATGCGGGATACATCAATCGTAATTATAACTGATCGATAGCACAGTGATTAACGAAATTCGCGGTGTCAGAACGCAAGACAAGGTGATGTCATTAATGGGATAAATAGCTGCACATAATATGAAATAGAGAGAACTCAGAATTAATTTATCAAAACTGAATATTCGCTTTGTCAGTGTAGTAATTGTTTCTAGAATTCAATATGAGCGTTCAGAACGTATGCACACGGTTTGTAATCGATCCTCGACGTAATCAGGTTATTAGTTAATATTGGGCTCTTCATTAGTATAATATGTTAATTGCTTATATAGTTTAGAACAATATATTCTAAATAATCAATCTCTTTATTGAATATCGTGTAACTTTATCAAAATACGCTTTCTTAAGTATTTGATTTTTCAATGTGTTGATCAACTTTCGAAGAAAAAAAAGCGGGTGTTGCCATTTGTAAATTTCGAAATTTTTTAACTCTAACTGAAATTTTGAAGTCTGTATTGTTTTAAACAATCCCAATCACTAATGGACACCTCTGAATAGCTGTTCTGAAAGGCGATACCGACTGGTTGAAAGAAACGGCAGCTTGAAGTCTATATATCGCGGAAGTTTTTTTATTATCACCCTGTATATATATATAAATATATATATATATATATCTGTGTGTGTGTGTGTATAACTGTGACGCAGTTTATCGCGTACTTATAATTACTTTTAATTCTCCTTTCCCTATTCTACATTGATTACTCTTTGACATTTTTAAAGTCCCATCTCTATGTTTAAGGCTATTTTAATTGTGTTTCTTAAACTAGTTTCGATTAGACTTCTGCAAGTGTATTTAGCAGGCGCCTTCTATCTGCCCGATTCATTTATTTTTATCCCGTTCCCACGGGGGTTCAATAATATTTTTTAGGTTACAGGTTCTCCTCACCGTTCCCCTCTTGGTGACATACATATAAATTTTGTTAAACCTGCATTAACGCTTAACGATCTTTTTATTTTTTTTTTAATCTGACGATTTATTTGGCGATCGTTCTTACCAGCTCCCAGTTCTATCGCCAGGTTGACTTTGTGTATTCTCACACCGTCTTCACTCACATCGCCATACTTTCTACCCAAGAAGGTCTCGTTGGTTTTCGCTCTTTTGCCAGTCTATGGCCTGTAATTTTCCACTATGGGAAATATCAATAAAGAATTGTCACGTAACTGTTTCTCTGCATGGGATTCCCGGTAACTGCGTGTTAAACACTGCACAAACCGCGGCATATATGAAGTATCTCCAATAAGAAATAACTCCCGCCAGAATCTGCACTAAAAGAACAATGAATCAAATATATTTAAAAATAGTTATAGCGTATAGATGAAACTGAAATTGTACTGTAAAAACTTGAGCATGTAGAAAAAGTTTATGTCGTATATCTAGAATTACTAAAGGTATAGGTTTCTGAAAAGAGAACAAATTATTCCCAATCGCACAACCAATTCAAATGACGTTCTGCCTGTGTTATTATAACGCCGGCTTTGTTATTATACATGAATATATTTGTCTGTTATAAATGCATAGGAAAACAGATTCATCGAAACATACATTTAAAAATTCATCCAATAGCGTAATTAAGCAGACGAATAATTCCATGTTTTATTTTATTTTTTATTTTTCCATTTCTTGAAATTGCAAAACAAAATACAAAAGTAAAACTAATCGTATACATTTTTTTTTTGTAAATAATCAAAGGCTGATTTCTAAATCCTATATGTGGGAGCAACCTAAATACTACATTTCATTAATGAAAAGCATCGGGGTATCCTTTGAGAAATAAAAGTTTTCCTGAAAATGTTTAAAGCGGAAAAGAAAGTTTGTCTCTAGAATTTCTGCCTAAACTGACACATTGCCGGAAGTTTCTTAACTTTTTAAAAAGTAATTTTGAATTTTCAGAAAACCAGTTTTATCAAAGTTCAAGCTCGGCAAGTTACTGGAATTTTTATTTAAGGAAATGCTAAAGTGTATGGGTTTTTCGTAAATGTAATATTGCATTTAGATGTTGGTGTTATAATATTTATGATGTATTGAGGATATGGTATGAAACAGAAAGATGCGTATAAATAAATAAATATGGATTTCGTTATTTTTATATTTTGTAAAATATTTTGTGTACTTTTTCTTAGAATGATCGTGTTTAATTAGTACGTTATAAAATTATCGCACTGTAACATGTTTCAGGGAGTCGACAATAAATTAATAGCGTCTTTATTTTGGTTAATTCATATAGTATTGTAAATGAAGTAGAGACACATTTTTGAAATATAAGTTACAGGGTTACGTATGCAGTAATTTTGCTCTTTATTAAAGTAGTACATTTAACTACATATCCTGCATTGTTTGATTTCGTTTCTTAATTCATATTTTTGTATAAAAAGGGAATTTTCACAATATTTTCCCGACTAATTTTTGTTGTTTTAAAATACAATTTAGAATGCTATCTTAAGAAATAAACGCGAAAAATAATGCATGTTTTTCTTAGAAAATAATGTTTTTACTAATTCGTTTTACTATGCATTAAAGATTAAATTATATTGTCAGATTTTGATGTGGTGTACTGTAACTGGACTATATTGAAAACAAATTATCTGTAAAGCTTCTTATCTATTAAATTCGTTTATTCAAGAAATGGCGAAGTCTATAAGATAAACTTCACATAAATGCATTTTCTTAATGTGCTATTATTAAAACTGAAAGGTAAAAAAAAAAAGTAATTCTCTGGTCTACTCAATTGAGCATGCGCGACTCATGCACTCTCGGACCATGCTAGCTGAAGTTCATGTAAGTTTTCTTTTCAAAATGACATAAATGTTACGTCGCTGTTTGGAGAATTAGGAACTAAACATTTCGTCGTTTTTCGCTTTTTATATCAATTTCAGAATTTGAGTATTTCCGGTGGAAATTCACCGAGCTTCTCAGCAACTCTTCAAAAACGGAAGCTGTTAAGAGAAAGTAGAAATGGTTCTTCACTCACATTCTCCCGCTGCAGCAGCATTACGTACATTCTGTACGCAATGGTGCCCCATCCACCATTTTTATATAAAAATCTATTGCTATGGTTTTTTTATATGCCTATATTTTTTTATATAAAAACCTATTGCTTTTTATATAAAAAAAGGAGTGAAAGTATTAGGTTGTAACGAAAGCTTTCCGCCACTCCAAGTATTGCCTGCACAAGCAGTTCGCGTTGGTGTCTTTGCCAATATTTTGTAAAACGATTTTTGTTATTTGAAAGAAAAGATTTGTTTTAGAGCACTGTGTTGTGAAATCTGTAAAACAATATCGTTATGATTAAGTAAGGTGTCTGAAATGGAACTACCACGCTACCAGAATGATGCATCATTTACTCTATGATCATTCGAATGGTCATCATTCGAATTTTCATCATCTCAGTTACATAATGACACTGTGATACAGTGTGTGAATGACACTGTGAAGATTTGGTACCGAGAGTTCAAAAACGAGGACTAGTATATTAAAGAAGCAGAGCGCTCTGGCCGGCCTACTGATGCTGATGAGGCCCGCGTACGAGAAATTGTGGAAGAAGATAAAATATTCATCCCGAGAGCTAGCTAAAAAAGGTAGAATTTAGTGCCATGTCCATTAGTCGCGCTAAGCATCGCATAAACTTGACATAATAAGGTCAATAGCTGGGTACCCCGTGAGCTGACTCAAGCAAATCTGGGGGAAAACTTTCGTTACAACCTGATAAAAAGAACAGACTGTTTTAACTTTTGTAAAAAGTTTGGTGTCAACGTTTTGGGAAGTCCGTTTGAACCATAATTCTATTTCGTTTCTTCTGGTTTCGTTTTTTTTTTTTTTAATCTTTTGCAGACCTAATTCTGATACGGCTGCATATTTTGTGTTCTAATATGTTAGCCAATGGATATTAATCATTTAAATGAAAAAAAATATATCAATTTTTCACTGCGTTCCCATTTGAGAACAAACATACTTTTACAATGATGTCAAAAATGGCATTTGTGATAGGTAGTTTAAATAATAAGCGAAATATCAAATTGCTTAGTCAGTTAATGAAAGATTTACTTTTAAATTTAAGCAAAGATATGAATTAAGTTTAAAGGGGGAGGGAGGTGTATCAAGATATCGCTCTAAAAATTTTGAAAATTGCTATTTTTATGATTTTTGATCTTTTTCCACTAATGATAGAAGTACAACTTCTATTTCCAAAAATCAAGTCGACTTTTAATTATATCTTTAATTTTTTCCCGTGAATATTGATGACATTTTATTTTTCAATATTTTTTTTAATTTGATGTTCTCAGTTGGGAATACCGGCCTGCAAAATGTTAATTTTTCGTAAACCCATAGTTCTGGATACATTTCAGAATCCTCTAGTTAGGCTATCCAGACAATAAATGGTGCTCCAAAGTTACAACATGTCTGATAACGAAGTAGCTTAGCTACGTATTAGGTATACCCATCGCATAAAACCCGATAGTATGTTCTAAAAACATTAAAATTGTTTTTATTAAATATCATTAAAAAATTACGCCCCAATAATGACCATCCTAACATAGTTTCTGAGAACCTGTACATTTCTTTCAATGTCTTAATACTAAAGTCAAATAAATCCATAACTTATATAAGCAATTCATGCATCCTTTTCAATAGAGATTTCTTCTACGTTAGAAATAGAAGACATAAAAAAGATATTTGAATTACTTGAAAAAATCTTGGAATAGACTTCTTTTTAAAAGTAATTTTTTGGGGAGCTGGTTAACTGAAAAAAAGCACAATTTATGTATGTATTTTTTTCAGTTTTCTGCTCTTTCCACTCCTTCTTTTTCAAGATATTTTAATTTTTTAAAGTTTTTTAAGCAAAACTGATTTCGACTCGTTAAATCAGAAAAATTCAATTCCATAATGACACTTTAGTAACCATAAAAAGCTACGAATCGCTATTGAAAAGTAAAGAATCAAACCATTTTAAATATTTTAAAAGGAACTTTCTTTTTTCCTTTCGCACTATTTACTGAGAAAGTGTGATTTTTTTTCTCCCGTGATATTTCAAACTAAGGCGATTTTCCGTTTAATTTAGTTAAAATAAATGTAAGACTTTTTTTTTCGTTCTTATTTTCACTTTAATGTAAAGTAAACATTATCGTCTGCTCTTTCTCCGTTATTACTTTATTTTGTTTCCTCTAGTATTATTCGTTCGGCGACGTCCTAATTTTTTCATAACAACTTGATTATTTAATTAGAAATTTCTTCAATCTAAATTTCAATTTATTTTTTTTAATGCATTTGTTTCATTTAATTTTTTCCAGCTTGCTATTTTTATAAAGATACTTCGAGTAAATAAGCTAAGTGAAATTCTGTGGGCTTTATGTTTTTCATGCAATAATAAAAAGTAAATTATATTTCGGGATTATTATTATTATATTTTTTTTTTTTGAAATTTTTTTAACGAAGTATCAAAATCATTTATGAAATTTGTAATTCTGACTGTCTGTTGGTCTAGAAAAGATAGGCATTTAATATTTTATCTAAATCCTAATTTTTTGGCTATTCAGCGTTACTTTGTCGGAATAAGAATATTGCATTCCAGTAGTTTTCCATCAAGCCCAAAATGAGTAAGAAATAATCATACATTATATCTACACAAAACACCCTAAACTGAAAACTTTAGTAACGCTATGAATGAGCTATCGCACCAACTATTTTTAAGATAACTCTGGAGTCAATTCTAGAAATAAACTTTTACCAAATGTCTTACTACAATGTTTTGATCCAAAATGTGACGCAACTTTAGAGCATACACTTTAACCAAGAATTTAGCTAATCTTTTAGTCTTTAAAACAAAGACTTATTTACTTTGAATGCATTAATTGCTTACAATGTGATATTTTTTATCATAGTTATAAGAATGTTATAAAATTAGTAATTGCTGCGTTTGTGCTCCTTTAGAAATTTCAAAACCAGTTTCAACGCAACCAAAAATCATCCAACTCCTGATGGAATCAATACTAATCAAACGTTATTAGCGAACAAATTGAGCATTTTGTTAGGGAGAATTAACTAAAAAAAATGTCGGCTTTTTACATTAAATTCAAGTAAATGAGTCTTCAACAAGTTTTAGTTACATACAATCTAAGCTTAATCACATGATTCGTATTTTCTGCGTTTTAAATCCGTAATTTTTTCTATAGTATTTTATTTTCATTCAAGGAAGATGGCCACCCTGCAACTTCTTTCACTTCTACCCTCCTAGGACTACCAATATTAAAATGTCCTAAAATTGATTTTTAGGTGTACGCTAGAGTTGAATATTACAACAAGAACATCAATAACTGCTGCCTGAAATAAAAGAAGGACCCCTCTTTTAAAATTGTTTTCAGACGAAATTATTGTTGAGAAAGTTATGAAATTTTGTGTAGGACATAATGAAGGTATGGGAATTTGTTTGAGCTAATAAAAAATATTAGTTCATATATTCACCACCAGGGGGCGTTCCATGGCCTCCGCGCTCCTCACACCTTATTCCATGCGACTTTGTGAGAGTTTGAAACAGTTGGTATGTCGTGATAATCCAAGAACTTTCTCTGATCTTAAAGACAGCAGTTCACAACATGTTCGTAACATTTCCCAGAACACTCTGCGGTCAGCAGTGTGGAACATGCTTTCTCATTATTCGAGATGGTAGCTGACAGTGATGGCCATCATGTTGAACATGTTTTCTTATAATAATATTTCTAAACCATCATAAATGTATGGTAAATCTAAAATTTATTGAAAACGCCCCCTGGTGGCGAGCATTTAAGCTAATTTTTATTATTCTCTCAAACAAATTTCCATACCTTCATTATGTCCTACACAAAGTTTCATAACTTTATCCTAATATTATAAATGCGAAAGTGAGTTTGTTTGTTTGTTTGTTTTTTATGACGCTTTCACGCCTAAACCGCTGAATAAATTATGATGAATTTTGGTTTTAGATACGGATGGGACCCTGAGAAAGGTTATAGGCTACTTAGAATTTTAGATTTTTAATTACTTCTTTAATTATTATTCAAAACCGTTTTTTCGTTGTCATGCTTGGCGAGTTTCGCCCGTATCAAGTCATTCATGTTTGCCAAGATAAATGCCCGGCACATGAAATTATTAATGGTTTTGAATACGATTGGCAACAGTTTGGCGGGAATGACCGCCGGGATAATACGGTAGTACCAAGAAATGTCCAGATGTGTTTCTTAAAGTTCATAAATTTCCAAATTCTACCAATAATATAAATGTGTACGATTATGTGTTTGGATGTTTTTGACTGAATCACACAAAAATGGTTGGAAAATTTTGTAATGAAGAAAGCTTATGCCCTGGATTAACATACAGGCAACCTTTCGAGCATATAGCATAAATAATTCTTTGAAAAAGACACTTAAAACAATTCTAATGCATTGCGCTCTGTGGAAATTTTATAGCTACTAAACCGATTTTATAACTTTTTTCACTGATTGAAAGTCCTAGGCCTATATGGTCCTAGGCCTATAGGGCCCTAGGCATATGGGGAATTCCTCTGTGTGGAATTTTCTAAGGGATCCTAGCCCGTATTTTCGCGAGGTTTTTGAAAAAAAACACGGAAAGCAGCGAGCGGCTAGGTCGACAGGCGCGACCGGGGTTTGAACCCGGCACCTCCCGCCTTCCAGTTTTGGGAGCAGAACCTCTTAGACACTGGGGGAACCCTGAGTGTTATAGGCTACCTTTTATGCATATATCACAAATAGTTCTTTTACAGGGATACTCATAAGATTTACATTACGCTCTATGTGTATCTCTGTAAGTACTGAACAAATTCCAAAACTTTTTTCACTGATAGTAAGCTACACTATTCTTGAGTATTATAGGCTAACATTCATGCATGTAGCGCAAATATTTCCTTTACAGGAACACTCAAAATAATTCTAATACATTATGCTCTATGGGCATCTCTTTAACTACAGAACCGATTCTAAAACTTTTTCCCTAATAGAAAGCTGCACTATTCCTGATTAACATAGGCTAAAATTCATGCATGGAACATAAATATTTCTTTTACAAGAACACTCAAAACAGTTCACAAATACTGTCGTAACTGTCTCTAATCGCCAAATGCCCGAAAAAAATCTAAATTTAGTAACTCTGCATACTCTCTTATTTGAAATGAAGTATACTACCATGCATTATACTTTATTTAAAATAAGTAAAAAGCAAATAACATTTAAATGCAGTTTCTTAAGTCGCAAACATATTTGTTATTCACACATGCTTCGTTTCTCTCGGGACCTAATTCTAAAGCCGACGCGGACGAAGTCGCGGGTAGCCGCTAGTAAACAATAATTTCATCTATATACACATTTGAAATAGGTTCGTTTAATTTCATACAACCTGTGTATTCTTTTTTTCTTATTATTTTAGATGGAGAGAGATATGCGAAAAGAAAAATCGTTTTGAGCCCATACCACCCGTATAAGGTACGAATTTTGGAAATGCTTTCTAATCTAGCACCTATGTTAAAAAACTCACAAACATGTGAAAATTCGCATTAGTAACATAATTGTTTTGGCTAGCTGAAATACTGGCATATAGAGGAGCAACGCTACATTCCGATCCTTCAAATACACGTAGGACCTTAAAAGAGGTAGCATTTCTCCGTACAATATGAAAAATTACATTATACTTCCGAAACATTTACCAGTACGTGAACTAAAGTAATTCTCCGTAGCAAATGGAACACTTGTTTCATCTTCAAAACTAAGCAGGCATTTTGAATCATTTACTTTTCAAATGATCAGTAAGTATCATAAGTTTATCTCAAAAAAACTGAAAATGCTATTGACAAAGCCTGATGTTGATGCTTCTTTTGGAAATTCTTCATAATATCAATCATAAATGTGATTTAGATCAGCGTTTTAGAATGTTATATTTTTCTGGCGTATAGATAGTATAATTTAATTGAAAATAATTGCAATGTGTAAATTTCACCACTTATGTAGTTGCACTTTTGAACACACATAAATGAGCATTAACGTTTTATTTTAGAAGTACTGCATTTAATAAAATGATGTCTGTTTGAAACTGATATTTTATGTTTATATATTATGATTACTCTTTCTTTGTAGCTTACTCTTTCGATCAAATCCACATACTTAAAGTACATTTCATGTTTGTTAAAGAAAAAAATAATAATATCATATCTGTTTGTATAATTATATTTTTATTTCCATATTCAAATTTGTGTGTTAAGTAATATTATGTATAAGTTTAACTATATCTGTACCACATCGGTAACACCTTATAATGGATTTCTTTCTGAAATTTTTATTTTTTTATAAATATATGCAGGGATGTTAATTCTGCGCCGATTGCACCGAGCTGCGCTGAAATACAAATTCTTGCGCCGAACTGCACTTTTAGCCGATTTTTGCGCCGGTCTGCGCCGAATACGTCATTTTGACTCTTTCAGGGTGCGCCGAAACACAAATATTGCGCCGAACTGCACTTTTAGCCGATTTTTGCGCTGGTCTGCGCCGAATACGTCATTTTGACTCTTTGTTAAATTTTTGCCACGCTCATTTATCTTTTAAAGCGTGTATGGAAAGCTAGTTAGCAGTAAAGCAAGATTCAAACTGCGTACGAAAGCTGCATTCCGAAGCCATTCTACCCGCCCCGGATCGGACCAGTCGGGCTTTGTTAGTCACCTCAATCAGGGCCGGCCAGATAGGCAAACAAGTAATCATCGCAACGGGCACCGTTTTTTGTTTATGAAGGGGCACGATTTCCAACTTAAAATCATAAAAGCAATTTTGAAAAAAGTAAAAGGGACGTCTTTTTCTACGTTTGCAGGGTGGAGTGGGTGTCATGTACCGCAGGGCCGCCCCTGATCTAAACCAGACCGGTCCGTAAAGAAAACAGTATATTACGGTGACGTCCCAGCCCCTAAAAAATCACGGTTTATGACCCGGCCCGTAGCAAGAAGGAAAATTGGAAGCATGGCCGGTTTAGAAATCAGAATCTAGGCTGTCTGAATTAATAGAATATTTCATTTCAAAATAATCCGGAAATCCGCTGCCAGTGGTGTAGTCGCGGGGGGTAGAGATCTGTGCGGGCCCAGGCTTTTGCAGCACGATTCATTCAAGGCACGGGCTGACCTCAGCATTTTCTAGAATGGACCGGAACAAGCGTATACTCTTAAAGACGGTCCTCTGCGCTTGCAAAATCGAGCCTTTCCGGAAATTTTTGCTCTCCTAAAATTTGGACAAGACCAAACGATTGGCTTGTGATTCCTCCCCCCCCCCCTCCTTAAATCATGATTAATATACGAGCTGGACCGGGTCTGAATTTTTTATTTTGATTAAATGCCGGGCCGGGCTAGACATTTTCGGCCCGTGAAGATCATGAGCGGGGAGATGCCGTCTTACTACTTTTTCATTCGAGCTTATGTTAGCAAAAGTAAGCGTTCTTCACTTTTTGTCATGGACGCATGATTTTTGAGTCTTCAGTTGCGCGTGTTCCTAAACCTTTTTTCTTAAAACTACACCACTGTTTTTCTATTTGTGTGTGTGCAGGCTCTACGAGAGGGGGCAGACGGGCGACGCCCCTGGGCCCGTGTTCAGCCAAAGTGCGTCCGCAAATTTTTCAGAATGTGTTACGAATTTCATTTATAGATCCGTAATTAAAATCTTTATTTTAAAATAGACTAAATTTTGAATACATAATTCTAGAATGATATAAACGGTAGAAATGTTAATTCTACCATTTAAATATTAGTATTTTTACAATCTTCGAACATGTATTAAAAGTACCATTGCATATAAGAAATACTTCCCTCCCACTCTCTTTCCATTTAGCATTTATATGAAAACCATTAAAAAGAGCACTTTCACACACACACAAAAAAAATTCCTTCCGTCCATGTAAATCCATGTATTGTTTTTACCAAGTTGCTGATAGCATAGCCTGTATACACCTTTTTTTTTTTCCAGAGCTTTCCTAAAGTGCTTTCAAATAGTGTTTTGCTTTTAGCAAATGGTGTTTGCTTGCAAACTTTGCTTTTCTTGTATGCATTTATTGTGTTCCTAAATCTTCAATTTTATGCTCCAAAATCATGTTAATTCTGATCTCGAATCTTAGTTTTCCTCTCGGAAACTATTTTTTTGTGCTCCCGAGGTGCTCCCAAATGGAATTTTTCTGCTCCCAAATAGAATTTTTCTGCTCCCAAATCCCGAGGTGCTCCCAAATGGAATTTTTCGGCTCCCAAATAGAATTTTTCTGCTCCCGAGGTGCTCCCAAATGAAATTTTTTCTGCTCCCGGGGTGCTCCCAAATCGAGTGTTGGAGTTAACATCCCTGTATATGTTAAATGTTAATATCCTCATTATTTTCGTCATTTTTACGTTCGATTCAGTAGGTTATACTCCAAAACAAAACTGAGTAAACTAGCAAAAGAAAAAAGGCAACTTATTTTTAATACAATGAAATATGATCGTCTATTTTTCATTAATTCACATGTAGTCCTTCCTACAAAACTATTTACGAAAGCTTTTGGATATTTCAGGTGAATTTAATCGGTGAAAGATCCGATACAAACCTTATAATGGATTTCTTTCTGAAATTTTTATTTTTTATAAATATAAGTTAAATGTTTATATCCTCATTCTTTTCGTCATTTTTACGTTCGATTCAGTTGGCTATACTCCAAAACAAAACTGAGTAAACTAGCAAAAGGAAAAAGGCAACTTATCTTTAATACAATGAAATATGAGCGTCTATTTTTCATTAATTAACATGTAGTCCTTACTACAAAACTATTTACGAAACCTTTTGGATATTTCAGGTGAATTTAATCGGTGAAAGATCCGATACAAATCAGAAATCTTATTGGAAAAACTTTCGTTCTAAATACTTCTCTTTTCCTTCCTTTTATTTTCCGGTGATAATAAAGGTAGAACGATTGAAAAAAAACTAGGCATTGCTATTTTTAGCCAAGAAATTCAACATTCTCTTCACAATTTAGTCCCACATTCATTCACTGTAGAAACATCAAAGAACTCATATCGATCTATCAGAAAGAGAAAGCAACAGAAGCTATTTAATTTCCTTTATTTTTCCACATTGGCATCATAGATTTCTGAAGCGAAACAAGGTGGAGAAAAAGACATTTTTAAAAATGTGAATTTAGTTGAAGAGAATGAACTTAAGCTGAAAGACATATATCTACATAAAATTATATTCATAAATTTTTATTCTTTTGATCTTTAGTGAACAATACATGCTTTATTTTTAAATAAGATACATTAAGTTTTTCAATGTTTAAAATTCATAACGTTAAAAAGTTTTACTTATATATTTTTATAAACCTATCTCCCATGACATAAAGTAAGAATAGGTGAGTTCAGAAGAAGTTCAAAATGTTTAAAAGAATAACAAAAACATGTTGTAAATATAATTTTTAAGCACAGAAAAATTAAAATACCCAAGAATGCAAATAGTAGGATAAAATGGGGTAAAATGGCTGTAGTAGATACATTTTAACAAAAATATCAGTACTTTATATTTTTAAATGATGATTCTTTTCTAACCTATATTTTCTAAAATCAGTTGGCAATATTTAATTAAACAGAATAGACTTAAGTGCTGTTGTTACTTTTAATTGGAGAAGTACATAAGCAGTATGTTTTCAGGAAAAACAGTTTTTTTTTTTTAATGATTTTCTTTCTATTTATGTTTTAGGACTGTGCAGTAAAACGGGTATACAGTAAGGTTTTCTTAATACTATGCTTGCAAAGCTTAATGCTATGTTTGCAAAAGCTGCAAAGTTTGTTAAATAAACTTTTTCGTAATAAACTTTGAAATCGGCTGAAAAACAAATATATATATATATGTGTAATGTATAAAAGGTAATTTGAGTTTTACTAGTTTGGGTATTGTTCAAGCGGGTACTTTCACTGTAAGTTTTGCTTTCCTGGCATACTTGCCACGCGCACTCTTGAGTTATGTTCTATTTCTATAGTTAATTACTAGACATCAAGCCGTCGATTCTGAGTTCTTTAGCGTGTACACGTGTCCCCACGCCTTTGTAATTCCGGATGCAGGTCATGTTCATAAATGTATGTAATTCGATTAGAGATAAGAGAGAGGCGGAGTTATGTCCTAACAAACCACGTGGCGTGGTAAGCGTAAATACCCCTGCACCTCGAAAATCCGGGGACTTCTGCCACTGGAACTGCTTGATTAATCCACGCAGATTTTCGTACCCGTCTCCCCTCTCCTCTTCTCACTCTATATTGTAACTTAAAGATAATGTTTAATAAACCGTTTTACCTGCCTTAACTCTGGAACTTACTGGAATATCTGACGTCTCAAATAGTCGACAGGATGATTGCATGTATGCCAATTAAAAATTTTAAATTGTAAAAAATTAACGCTCAATAGTCCGGGAGACGGGGTACAGTGCTTACCCGAAGATGCGGAGTACGCCGGAGATGCGGCGCTATGCCGACTGCCTGCCGATCAGAGATACTCGACGTAGTACCGACTTGCCTCTTCACCGACTGCAGATATCTGGACTTCCCGATTCCCTGCTTTTTGCAATGCTCTATAGCCGAGGAGGAAAAAACTACATTCTCCTGACCTCCCATCGAATCCTCCGATGAAGTCCATCGAAAAATTTGCGCTCCTGAGCTTTTCGTAGCGAGTAACACTGATGACGACACGTAATTGAAAGAAGTTTCTGAAAGTGCCTGCCTTCCGTTTTCTGAGATCATCTTTCTATACCGTTTACTATCCAGAAATCTGTGCCTCCTTATTTATTTATTTTTTTTCGCACGTCCGCTGCTATTCTGAAAATCCGACGGAAATCGACGAAGTTTCAATGCCTTCATTGCACCCAAAACAGGACCCCCACGAGAAGTGTGTGCAACTGAATCATTTCCCCTTTTTCTCCGTGCCGAATTTTTTTTTTTTTTTTTTTTTTTCTTTTTTTTTTTTTTTTTTGTGCGTGCAACTTATTTTCGACCTTCGAACTCCACGCTCCTGCCTCCATTGAACTTATGAGAGAAGATATTTTCGTTTTTGTTTTGTTTATCGTTGAAGGATGACGATTTTAATTTGTGGTTATTAAAATTTCTTTCGTAAAAGTAAGCGATTTATATTTTCAGAGTTGAAGTGAACATTAGAGCATTATATTTAAATGATTATCAATTGTGTGTGTTATTTTAAAAGTGCTATTTTAATGTTGAAATAAAAAGAAAAAGAAAGAAAAAGAAAAAAAAATTATTGATATACCAGCACTTGTTTTGATTAATTTAGTATTTTCATTAAGGTAAATTTACAATTGAATTGCGTTAGTAAATATTTTATTTCAATTGAAGTTTTATATAGGTCTTAGTATTATTAAATTAAATGTTTAAATTTCTACTGTGGTACCTACATTTCCAAGTTTGAAATTTCAATTTTTGTTATTTGCATACAATGACGTAGTTTAGATTAATATGATTATTTACCTGAAATGACTTACCGATTGCGACTCTTAACTTGACACAAATTCTAATATACATGAAATTATGTCATTTTATTCACTGAAAAGTCTCTTGAAAATTTCTGACAAATTCATGCACCCGGTTACGATAACGAAAACAACAAATACTTATTATTGTGTCAATGTAAATATATTTTTTTTCATTATATTAGTGCTGTGGCCGTGACGTTCGAAAGACGGCAGCACCTTACGGCATGCTGCGAGTGCTACGTCACGAGCTGAAAAGCAGTGACGCACTTCACTTGGAGTTCGGGACTGCAACCTGACGAGACGTATTCTTATGCGTCATTGTAAATCATTATTTTTATGTGAATATATAATCGAGAATAAAATGTGTGTTGTCTTGAAGCCTTGTTTTTAAGTATACAGCAGTGACGACGAGGACGGTTCTTACCCTTCGCCTGTCGAATTTTTAAATCTGCGAACTGTTTTCGTAATCCTTTGTTCTGGAACAACTGCGCAGTAGTCATTCATATGGCATCCGTTGGAAGTATTCAAGCTTTCGACCCTGCGGCGGAGCCTTTCTCGCAATACTGGGAAAGAGTCGAACTGTTTTTTGTAGCAAATAAATTAACAGACAAGGAGCGAAAGAAAGCAATTTTCCTCTCCGTCATCGGACCTAATGTGTACGCCATACTACGAAATTTAACTGCTCCGACCGCACCTGCTGAGAAAACTTTGGAAGAATTAAAAACGTATTTGCGCGATTACTATGAGCCTGCACCGTCAGAGATAATCCAACGATTCCGTTTCAACACAAGAAATCGAAAGCCTTCTGAATCTGTATCAGAATATTTAGCGGAACTCAGAAAACTTGCAAAACAGTGCAACTATGGGGATACTTTAGAAACCATGTTACGTGATCGAATGGTCTGCGGAATTTCGAGTGACCTAATTCAACAGAAGCTCCTTTCCGAACCCGAGTTGACCCTACAAAAAGTGTTGGATATTTCCCTAGCTATGGAATCTGCTGCTAGTAACGCTGCTCTGTTGAAAAGTTCAGCGGCTCCAGAGACAGTCTGTGCTTTAAGAGCACCGAAGAGGCTGCAATTTCGCTCCTCCGATAGTGAATCATCGACGAAAGAAAAAACAAACAGTCGCGGTAAAGTGCCAGGTGGTGTTTTCTGTCATCGTTGCGGCTCGAATCTACACCCATCAGCTGACTGTAAACATATAAATTCCATATGTAATGCTTGCGGAAAAAAGGGCCATCTCCAGAAGATCTGTTATTCGAAAAAGAATCAGAATAGAAAAGGTAATCCTGTAAACAAACAGGAACAACAGAGAAATAGTAAAAAATTTTCTCCGGTGAGTAATACTCACCAAATAGAAGAAAGTGTTGTTCTATACAACACAAATGAAGAAAATTTAGCACCGCCTCCTATTAAAATATGGGTTAAAATAGAAGGTGCAAATTTAGGCTTTGAGCTGGATACAGGTGCACCTTATTCAATAATTCCTGAAATCACATATAATAAAATTAAAAATATTTTACCACCAATAGGTAAGTCTGATGTAAAATTAAAATCATATACAAAATCAGAAATTGATATTTTAGGTAAGGTTTTGGTCAATGTATCCTTTGATAACATAAATTGTAAACTGCCTTTGCTCATATCTAAACAGGGCAATATTAATTTAATCGGTAAAAATTGGTTTAATCAGTTAAATATATTTTCAGTTTTACATAATTCTAAAATATTTGATAATCATAACACATTAAATATTATGTCTGTTGTCCCATCTGAGGAAAATAATTTGCAATCATTATTGCAAAAACACAAAATATTATTTTCTCCTGGCCTAGGGTTACTCAAGAATGTAAAGGTTAATCTCAAACTGAAAGAATCAGCTAAACCCGTGTTCTTCAAAGCACGGCCGGTGCCTTACGCATTGAAAAGTAAAGTCGAAACTGAAATTGATAGGTTGGTGGATGAAGGAATTTTGGTTCCAGTTAAAACCTCAGATTGGGCAACACCAGTTGTTCCAGTGATGAAACCAAGTGGCATTATCCGTTTATGCGGAGATTTTAAGCTTACTGTTAATAAAATGACTGAATTAGAGAAATATCCCCTTCCAAATCTAGAGGACTTGTTCGCACAATTGTCCGGAGGAACCATTTTCAGTAAATTAGATTTAAAAGATGCCTATTGCCAACTAGAATTAGATGAGGAAGCTAGTAATCTTACGGTGATTAACACGCACCGTGGGTTGTACCGTTACACCAGGCTCGCTTTTGGAATAGCCTCGGCACCAGCCATTTTTCAAAGGGAAATAGACAAAATTCTAAGGGGTCAAACAGGAACTTCTTGTTATTTAGATGATTTGTTAATTTCAGGGATTAACGAACAAGATCATTTAAAGAATTTAGATATGGTTCTTTCGAAATTAGAACAAGCAGGAATCAAGTTACATCCCGATAAATGTGAATTTATGAAACAGTCTGTGGAATATTTGGGACACAGAATAGATAAAGATGGTTTGCATCCGGTGCAAGATAAATTAGACGCTATTAAAAATGCCCCGGCTCCCACTAATGTTGACGAACTCCGATCCTTTATTGGTTTAGTGACTTATTATTCAAAATTTTTACCAAACATGACGAATGTATTATCACCATTATATAACTTACTTAAACGTAACGAAAAATTTAAATGGACGGACCCGGAAAATAACGCTTTTCTTAAAATTAAAAATGTTTTGCAAAATTCCTCACTTTTGGTCCATTTTGATGTAAATAAGGAGGTAATATTAGCCTGTGATGCAAGTCCTTACGGACTCGGGGCAGTTCTCTCACACAAAACCAATCGTGGAGAACAACCGATAGCGTTCGCTTCGCGTACCCTTACTAAAGCTGAAAAAAATTACAGCCAATTAGAAAAAGAAGCTTTAGCTTTAATTTTTGGAGTTGTTCGATTTCGAAAATATTTGTTAGGCAAAGAGTTCACACTCTTGACTGATCACCAACCTTTAGTAAAACTTTCATCAGAATCTAAACCAATTCCGTCTGTTGCAGCTGCGAGAATACAAAGGTGGGCAATAATTCTTTCGGCATACGTCTATAAAATTAAATATAGAAAAGGTTCAAATCACGCTAATGCGGATGCATTTAGCCAGCTACCAATGAAGAGAGATTTTGCTGATCCTCCAGCACCTCCAGAAGTTGTCTTACTTCTGCAAGAATTAGATGACAGCCCGATAACTGCCCTTCATTTGCAAAAGTACATAGAATCAAACCCAATACTTTCTCAGGTGAAAGAATTCATTTTGAAAGGTTGGCCGAAACATGTGTCTGAAATCTACCGACCGTTTTGGTTATGTAGGCAAGAATTGTCAGTTGAAAAAGGAGTAATTCTTCGGGGAACGCGCGTTTATATACCACAAAAATTCCGCGAGTTCGTACTAAATTAATTACATGCTGGTCATCGTGGCATGACGGTTGTAAAGGGCCTAGCACGTTCAAGCGTTTGGTGGCCAAACGTAGATAAAGATATTGAGGAAAAGGTTAGAAGTTGTATTTCATGTCAGGAACAAGCTTCTAGTCCTCCGGCAAAATACATTCCTTGGCCTCAATCGAAAGAACCCTGGGAACGTATTCATATAGACCATGCTGGTCCTTTTGAAGGTAAACTAATATTGGTTGTGGCAGATAGTGCTACAAAATGGATAGAAGCTATTCCAGTGGCTTCTACATCATCAACAACAACAATAGCAGCTTTACGTGACCTGTATGCGCGAAATGGCATTCCAAAAACGATTGTGTCGGATAATTCTACATCTTTTGCAAGTACAGAATTTCAAAATTTTGTTAGAATTTTAGGTATTGCTAATTTTTTTCCCCCACCGTACCACCCAAATTCTAATGGGTTGGCAGAGCGTGCTGTTAGAACAATTAAAGAAGGAATGAAAAAATTAAGAGTTGGCACTTTTGCCGAGAGGTTACTAAACATTTTGTTTGCATATCGACGCGCCCCTTTGCCTTCCACGGGCATTTCACTTGCTGAAGCTTTTTTGGGCCGTTCACTTCGAACACGTTTAGACCTTCTACATCCTGATCACATTCGAGATACAATGAAACATGAGACTGACGCACGTAAATTTAAACACGGTGATAGTGTTTGGGCTAGGTCATTCAATAAAGCGACACCTTGGATTCCAGCTAAAGTCATTTCCCCAATAGGAAACATTCTGTACAAATTAACATCGACTGATGGAGTACCCTTGTACAGACACATAGACCAAGTCCGTGCATCGTCATCATCCGATAATTCACTGCCTCTTCAAACAGACTCTGCTCCTACTGGTCTACCACCCGAACCAACTACGGACGTTTCTGAGGACTCTTCTACTGTTCGTCGGTCCACTAGATCCAGGCGACCACCGGATCGACTGAACTATTCCTAAAGGAAGGGAGGAGTGCTGTGGCCGTGACGTTCGAAAGACGGCAGCACCTTACGGCATGCTGCGAGTGCCACGTCACGAGCTGAAAAGCAGTGACGCACTTCACTTGGAGTTCGGGACTGCAACCTGACGAGACGTATTCTTATGCGTCATTGTAAATCATTATTTTTATGTGAATATATAATCGAGAATAAAATGTGTGTTGTCTTGAAGCCTTGTTTTTAAGTATACAGCAATTAGGTTTGCTTAAATGTGGATATTTTATTTTGAATATTTACTGTGTAAATTTTTTGTGTGTCAAAATGATCGTATATTATTTTATTGAATAATGATGCCCTAACCATTTTTTTTACATGTAATAAGAATTTAAATCTGCCTAGACGGTTAACTAGTAATAAAACCTCTGAGGAGAGTATTCGCTCTCAGATTGATAAGAAATACTAGTAATAACCAAATAAGAAAGCGCAATAAGCCATTGCTAGAAATAAAAAATGCCAGGTCGCATAAATGCAGTACCTCATTCAGGCCATAATTTATTGTGTTACCTTGCCAAATTCTTCTAGCAAACTTCCGTGTTAGTACTGCTGTTTCACAGCTATGGTTTTCGAAAATTTCTACACACTGTGCACATTTTACATTTTTTTTTACATTGTCTTTACATTAAATAAATTTACTCCATTTTGCCAACCATTTTTCCAACAGCATTTTGCCAACTATTTTACTAAGTTATTTTCATTCCATTCACTTTATGTCATGCAAGCCAAAGCCATAAGTATTTGCCAAAGAAAATGAATGCCAGCCATGTTTATTCCATTTTGTTTAATTACATTACTATATTGTTGTACAGTATTATTGTATCCCACCTAGGTTGTAAATATTTTACTTGTGATATTTTTTAAAAATTTGTGCGCACTCATTGTTTTATTGTTTATTGTAAATTTTCGTAGTATTGCATCATTATGTTTTGTCAAATTTTAGAAACTGCACCCTGCCTCTTCAGTGTTGTACAACACAACTCCAGATCTAAAAGTCTTCGATTAAATCTTCGATCTCCTAAAATCTTCGATTTCAAAAAAGTAACGCATTTAAGCTTGCAGTAAAAGACCTTCTAAATTATAATGTTTTTTTTCTTTCTAACTATTTCCTTTTTGACGTATGAACAGTTTTCCAAAAGAAATATTTGCTTATAGGATTTCGTTTGTCTTCATTTAAATGACGTGAAAAGTTAAATATGCAAACTTTAACTTTTAAATACAAAGGGCTCTTTTTTGTGATTTTGAAAGAAAAATCTCATTTTAACTTTCTCAAAAGGAAACGGGTTGAAAACAATCAGTTAGATTTTAATAGTGAAAGAAATTTCTATTGATCTCAACCTTATTCTTTTAAACAACAAAAAGACAATATTTTCTAACGAGTATTCACTTAGTTTCTGAAGTGAGGCTTTGTTAGTCTTAGGATAATTCTGTGCTAACGTGTTAAAGATTTTTTTTCCTTCGTTTTTGGTTTCAGAAGAAATAAAATGTGTCTATTCAAATCTTGCGAGTTTAAATCTTACGAAGTGACTAAAGAGTTAGAAAAATGAATCTCAAATAAGAAACTTTTCATGAATGAAACCACACAAACGTGTAAAATTAACCGGCACAAAGTAGAGAATGTTCATGCAATCAAAGAAATCAAACTGCACATAACGTGCAAACTCTTATGCGCGTATATATGTAATTGTTACTAAATAAGGCCAGATAAATTACATACAAAAGTAAGTGAAACACTGTTTTACTAATAGATCGCCTTGTAACAGAAATACTTAAAAATAATACTTCTCTAAATTTTGTTTGTGGTGTGTTTTCATTTCAAGTGACAGTGGTGACACAAAAGTTATTGATTTAGTTAGTTAAGAGAGTGCTTTTCACCCAATAATGCTAATGAAATTGTTTTATTTTAAATTTCCAATGTGATAGACTATGATTTTTGTTTTTGGTTGACATTATCCGCAGCGATATTACAAGAATTATTTTAAATTTTATTTTCTGCATGAGAAATGAAAAATATACAGGATGCTTCTTTATTATACTGACAAATTCAAAGAGGTAAGAGCTCAGATCATTTGGAACATAAATCAACCTGGCAACCACGTCTGATTTCTAACCGTTCTATAGTTATTTCAGATAAAATGAAAAATCTCTAAATCCTACAAAATTACTCATTTCAAAGTTACACAAAAAATATAAGGACATGTTATAAAGAACAGAAAAATCATTCAGAAGTTATAAATGTCATTACAAAAGTTATAAGTGTTTGCTTAAATATTCAATTATTGAAAATTTTATAAAATTGGTCTATTTCGATTACTTTGGAATAAGCTTACAATGGACTGCATCGGTTTTGCTTAAAATATTGTTTGTCTAGTTTAGGGAAAAATAAGCTGAAGATTTGTTACAATCATTGCATTTTACGTTTTTTTAAAATCAGCCTTCGTCTATGATTCCTCATATTCAGCTTAACTGTTTTCTATATTCAAGATATAAATCAATGCACATCTAAATTATAATTCAAATAAAAATACATGTTTTCTATGTAATAAAAAATCTGCAAATTAATGCTCATAAATTTGGTCAAAACTGGATTATTAAGAGGCGGTGTCTTTTTCGGAATATGATGCATTAGGAAGGTGAAACTAAACGATTATTGCAATCATTTGTCTTAATTCCTCCTGAACTACACAACTGGGTATCAATCATTGTTTTGTTATCTTGTTCTATAGCTATTGGAATGCCGCAGGTTTTAGTAAAGTATGGCTGCTGCAACTAGGATGGCGTTTTCAGATTGGTGAATTAAATATTTAGACGAATATTTGATTTGTATTTTTTATTGTTTCACCGTTTATGACTCTTTATTAAATTTACGTATTGTAATACTATTCATGATTTTTTATAGGATTTTTTCATTCTTAATACGCCCTTATTTTTTGTTTAGCCTTATTAGTAATTTCAGAAGTTAGCGATTTTGATGGATTAAGAGATTTTCTATTCTGTCTGCAACAACTTAGAGATCGGAATGGTTTGCTATGTTGATTTATGTTCCACATGGGCTCAGCTGTTACCACTATGAGTTTGTCGGTATAGTAAGGAAAACTCTATACATTTATATATACATGCATATATATATATATATATATATATATATATATATGAATGTATGTATGTATGTATGTATTTGTGGACATCAGCGTTGAACACGTCAAAGTACCACATGCCGGTTTTGAAGCATATTGGAAATTATGCATATAATACCTGAATTTAAGTACACATAAATATTTTCATTTGACTTTTTCCTTATTTCTTTCTCTATTTAAGCCACACCTAAATAAAATATTGAAAAATAGCTGAAAAACTGTAGGGTTGTCAATGGCAGATGCAATGATTGTTGTTCTCCCTGCGACGCCAGCCATTTATTGGCGCCGAACATGGAATAAACTACCTTCATGGATTGTGAACGAATCAATGGTTATCAAAAGAATGGAAACACTCTTGATTTAAAGGGAATGCTTTATTAATATGATGTACGGTTGCCTTTGGAATCTATTACAGCCTGCATTCGACTATGTATCGAATCATGTATTTTCTCACTAGCGTTAAGAGGAATAATTTACCACTCTTCATGAAGATATTGTGAAAATTCCCTGAGAAATGCCACTAGGGAATATCGATTCCGGATTAAACCCTCTAAAACAGGCCATGAAGATTCAATTATATTTAGGTCAGGGGGCTGTGTGGATCCAGCTAGATTTTTCATTTAATCCGAGTATTTATAATACCATGACTGGGAACTGACCCTGCTACTGAATATGGGCGTTATCATCCTGGGAAATTGCATCTCCTGTTGAAAAAGGGATGGACCTGATCAGCTATAATTTTTATGTTCTTGTTTCCACTGATGCTTCGTTTCAGGTTTACGAATGAGCCAGTAGAAAGCCATTGTAAACCTGCCCATACTGTGACATATCCATACCTACGCTTGACAGTTGGAAGGAGACAATCATGATTATGCGCTTGGTCCTCAAACGTGCATCCGTCCGGCTGTGGATAATAGCGTAAAGGGATTTCGTCTGACCATACAAATGACTTCCACTTATGAATCGACCAGATTTCGTGGTCGTGGCACCACTGATCACGCTGTTAACATCTGGGACAAGTGGCTTGAGAATTGCAGTTCTGAATCAAATGTTTATGAAGATACCTCTTCACTGTAATTTTTGACTCTGTGGAGTGGAATCAAGATTGCGATTGATCTCTGTGTTCGCACTGGCTCATTTTTTTTCTGTTCTAGACATTCCGATTCACTCCAGTATCTTTGTCTCTTCTACTGAGGTTCTTCTTCTGTCCAACATTTTTATTTGCCGAGTTTGTCTAGCTGTGCTGTGCACGCTGCCTGGAAAGATTAAAAGCTAACATGTGTCGATGATACTTGCTTCAGTTTGTTGGGCTCCAACAATTCAGCCTCTCTGAAAGACTGCCAGGTGTGAAGTTCACGCTTTTCCGAAAAGTCCACGAAGTATACAACCTCACTAAAACTCTTCAAATATTACAAAATATATAGTATGTTTTGTATAAAAAAATTGAATCCCTGGAATATATTTCGTTGTACACAAAGCGCATTCTTAAATGTCACTTTAATTAACACGTTTCCATTACTTGATAAATACCTGCATATGTTTATTATGAACAAGTTCTGGTTTACAATATTAATAAATGAAATATTGAAACTATGCGAAGTTAGCTAATGAGTTAACAACGGGTATTTCACGACCCAAATAGTGATAGTTGAATTCAAGAGGTTTGTCTTAACATATACTATGAAAAGTGTATAATCCATGGCAATATTTTTTTGATATTTTGGGGTAATTATCTATAAACAGAAATACTATAACAAGAAAGAGTTGTTTTCATTATTATAAAATACCATAAACCTTTTTTACTAAATCATATCAAGCGAATTTCAAGAAAATATCGATCAAAGAACATCCCAAACAAAAAAATTCCATTTCCTGTCAAAAACATTTCTCTTGGTTTGAAAAGTAAAATATCCTCAATAATAAGAGTTAACTTTAATTTTCAGTATTTTTTGTTGCATTTACTCAGCAGAGGTGAAACCTTGAAGTAAGAAAATAAATTTATAAAATTATTACACTGAAAAGTAACAAAAAGTTGTTTATCGGTTACATTTGTATCATAAGTCTGGAATTTCTTTTCTTTATTAAAACATTTTATAAAGTCTGTATATTACAATGATAGTTTTAAACGTTCATTGTGAATCTAAAAAATTACTTCTTTACTTTAAATAATTCTTTAATCAATCAGTTTAACCTAATTTGAAAAATTTATTTTTTTCTCCAACAAATTTTCATGAAATTCAGTTTTTTTAGACAGAATTCATGCAGCAGAATAGTGAAAGGACTTTTAACTCAGACTACATCATTTTTGCATGATTTGATTTTTGAAATCGGATATAAGAAGTACTGGTGTCTTAAAGTTAACCTGAATTACTGAATTTAACTTGGCGAAATTTCTTATAAAATCGATTTTTTTATTTTGATTATTTGGTGCTGCTGGAAAAACATTTTAGAAAAAATAATTACCTTTAAAATATTGAACATTCTGTACTCAGTCATGGATGGATTGAAAAGAATGCAGGTGCAATACAATAAGTATATATGTATGTACATATTTTCAAGAATTCGTTTATATATATTCGTTTCTTCAAGTCTTGTAAAAATGTTTTTGCTTAAAATATTTTTCGAAAAAAAAATGTACGTATTTACACTCATGTCCATAAATTAAGGATAATGAAGTTCAGGCAAAGAAAGAGAAAGAAGCAAAACTAATTTGACTTATTTGTAAAGTCTGTTTATTAAACAAAAAGTAAAGAGCAAAAAAGATGCTATATGTTTGACATAATTAATAAAAATTGCAAGTTTTACTCCCTTGACCAAATTTCAAAAAAGAACCTATTTACAAAAAACAGTATAACATGGTTAGTAGGATGGTTAATACGGAGTATGTCTCCCGGACGATGCAATACAGGCCTGACAACGCCTAGGCATGCTGAGTATCAAATGATCAATCTGATTTTGGGGAATATTACACCACTCATCAAGCAATGCACTCCGAAGTTCCGGTAAACAGGTGGGAGGGGGGTGACGGGCTGCAATTCGTCGGCCAAGCATATCCCACACATGCTCTATTGGATTCAAGTCCGGTGAGTATGCTGGCCAATGCATACGGGTGATATCCTCCGATTGAAGGCATTCGTCTACAATGTTTGCACGGTGAGGACGGGCGTTGTCATCCATAAACACAAATTCAGCACCCATGGCGCCCCGAAACAAACGTACATGTTGTTCCAGAATGACATCCCGATAGATGTGGCCTGTCATCGTTACACTCTGAACATGCAGGTCAGTTCTGGAACCAAGAATAATTCCTCCCCAAACGAGCCATCCTGCACCACCGTAACGGTGTCTTTCAGTGGTGTTCTCTTGGTGGTAACGGGTACCTGGCGCTCTCCAGATGAATGTCCGGCGAGAATCAGACTCCAAACTAAACCTGGACTCGTCGGAAAACATCACACAAGACCACTGTTGCGGTGTCCACAATGCATGCTCTCTACTCCAGGTTAATCGCAGGCGACAGTGAGTTGCGGTAAGTGGAACACATCTGACAGGCCTACGAGCATATAGACCAATGTGCCCTAAGCGTCTGTACACGGTCTGCCTTGAAACTGTCGTACCGGTAGCTGAAGAGAGCTGACGAGACAGGTCTGATGCTGTACTCCGACTGTTTCTTTTGGCAGTAACTGCCAAATAGCGGTCCTCAATCGGCGTTGTAACTCGGGGGCGACCTGTGCTGTAACGTCTACTCACATTACCATCATCTGGGAATTGTTGCCAAAGCCTGGAGATGACACTCTGTGCGATTCCAAGTTCCTCGGATACTTCCAGCTGGGTACGTCCACATTCCAGTCGTCCGATAATTCTGCCACGTAAAACATCATCCAAATGCCTCCTTTGTGCCATAACTATGCGGTTTTTGCACTGAAAGGCTTTCACAGCGCTTGTGAACAATTTTATTTCTTTGTCACCATTCCTTATATACCCCTCTCTCAGACTCTCGTCATTGTGACGTACCATCCACGCCATCTGGTGGTTTCCTGTAATTTGCATATTCTTCTTCAAGATGTGTGTGATCATTCCACAGGTGAAATTTTTATTTTAGAGATCAATTTCTGTGTGATTCTGAATTATCCTTAATTTATGGACATGAGAGTAGTTTATATATTCAAAACTGTTTCATTTAAATATCGAATTACTTATTTATCTACGACATTTTTTACTTAAACATGGTCTTTCAGATTTTAAGTATTTCTGGAAGTATTATGTTTTATTGAAATCATTCCATTTGTATGTATTTATATAAAAATCACAAGGTTTCTGCATCCCATAAATTGTATTCGAATGTAAGTCAAATTTCTTTACATATTTATATGATTAACAATTAACACTTCTATTTTTAGATTCCACGAATCCAGAAAAAATTGAAAATTTATATTATTCAGGAGAAGCATGACTGCTTTGACATTTTTAGTTTATATTGTGAAAAATGATTATTTTTTTGTTTCGCTTTTTTATTAAAAACTCATTTTTTACAAGACTTTCTGTCCGGAAAACTATTTTAAAATAAATAGATTTTTTTGCAGTCTCAAGTGATAAACGATCAAGCGTTCCTAAAAGCAAATACTATCGTGATCGTCGAAACTCAGATGCATTTAAGTGTTTAAAATTTAGTGCAAAACGCTAAAAAAATAGTAAAAAAAGTAAAAACGCATGAAAAATATCTTCATTTAGTAAAAACTTATGTTTAACAAATAAATAGTATTCATGACTCAAATTAATCTTCAAATCATTTATTCTAAACTTAAAAAGTCGAACAAAAACCTTAAACTTTTGACAGTCTGCGAAATATGACAAGTTTCGGTATTTTTGGAAGATTTCTGCCATTGTACACACAATTTTCCCAAATTTTGGAAATAAAGAAATTTAGAAGAAGAAATTAGATTCACAAAGTGAAATATTTTCAGTTGTTTTCTATAAAATTATTTTTTATTATTATTTTAGAAAAATTTTGTTGGAAAATGACATATTTTGTGGATGTTCTATCAGAACAATCGAGATTATTCCGTTCATGATTCATCGCGAATGTTTTAAGAAAATCAGTGCTTCCGATTTTTCCCAGATACCACACTTGATCATTTGTGTCCATTTCTAATACTATTTTTCAATGTATTCGTATATAGATTGATATAATATCTTTTTAAGAACAAAATCTGGGAAATCCAGAAAATGCCAAAAAATGGACGAAAACTACATATTGAATCATATTGTGTATAAGGTTTGACCTTATAATGAATGACAACACACTTTAGACACTGATATTCACGAAAGGTCCATATGCAAATGTTGATGTGCATGTCTCGGCCATAAAAGGCAAATAAACAGACTACCACATTCATGATTACGTCTACATGGGTCTTTAAGACACTATGGGTGCCGTATTATAGGTGTCAAAGTGACATAAAACTGGACACATCTTGGTTAATTTATGGAATGTCTGCTCGTCTGTATTAGGTCTTCTAGAAGTGTCCTGGACAAGTTTGTACTATCTCGGATGATTTATGGACTGTCTGATCGTCTACATTTCGTTTTCTGGAAGTGTTCTGGACAGGCTTGTGCCATTTGGGTTGATGTTCGTGTGCTAGAATAACACAGTCTACGAGAATTGACGAAAGAAGGACACTTTCTCATTTTGGATTTTTATTCACTTGATTCATTTGATTTCATTCAAATGTATTTTGCAAAAATTTTGATTTTGTGAAAAATAGTTGTTATTTCAAGAAATGAGAAATTTCATTTTACAACGAGTGCTTAAGCGCTTAAGTGAAAAATGGTTGTCAAATTCATTGATAAGAAATAATTTTATCATCGTTGCCAGTTTAAAAAACTTATTTCTGCATAATTTCTGATTTTATGCATGGAGATCGAGTCTCAATACTTCCACCAAACAAATCATGTACTTATTTATGAAGGATGATATTTTCTTCAAGAATACTTTCATAAAATTGTGTATATATTAGGACTGAAAGGACGAATCTTTCAAAATATAAAATCATTGTTATAATTTTATGTTTATGAAATATCAAAGCTCAGAAAATATTTTAATGATATACCTTATATCAAACATCTTATATATTAGTCAATTATTTTTAAAGCAGAATGTTATTTGGCATGTTATTTACTATTCATCGAGTTACTAAAATTGAAAAAAAAAACCTAATTAGCTTTATTACATTTTAACCAGTTCGAAGTTGAAATAAAAGGAGTATTTCGATTTAATAAACTGTAGTTTGAATACAAAGTATATATACTAAGTGTAAAATGTATACATTTTGGAATAGATTAATTTATTAACTGCTTTTTAATTATAAGAAAAGAATACATAGAATTTGAAATGTGATACAGTCTTGTTTAAAAGAATGTATATCAAGTTCTATTCCAGCAGTCAATAGTTTCTTTACGTTTAAGAAATGGAGTGATTAAATTAATGTCTTGTCTAGAGAAAATTTATATAATAAAAATATTAAAGGATATGAAGTTTTAGTTATGCTATGTAACAATATTTTACTAGTAATAATAAACAAAATATTTTGCGAGACTCAGTTATTCTAATAAAGAAAACTATAAAATGTTTCAACATAATTTTAATAAAATATTGACTAATTAAAATTTCCAAATATAAAAGATGCACATGCATAAAGGTGATTTTCTTCACCCAATTCGAGAAAAATAAAACTAAAGTATTCAACCTTACTTAAAAACAAATATAACTGCTAGCGAGTATAGACAAATTGAATTTTAATATGAATAGTTATTGTAAATGGAACTGAAATTAGTATAAATAGCTAGTATGCTTTTATCATAATTCAGTGCAGCATTTATACTTTTTATATTTTCCGAAAAATAGTTTTGAAAAATAAATTGATAATGCCTGAATTATATGAAAGATGATACTTATTTATGCATTTAATTTTACTTTCATAAAGAAGTGAAGATATTAAAATGCAGGAATAAATTAAGCGTTACTACGCAAAGGCATAAATAACATTTACAAGAATGTTTCATGAAAATTTGCGTCATTCGTAATCCATGCAGTATTCACATTCTTGTACTATAAAATGTTAATTAAAGTAATTAAACGCCTTTTGGTGAAATCCGCAGCCGTATCTGAATCAATCGTTTGGGGATATTATTCTTTTAATATTAATATACAAAGAAAAAATGTTATTGTAAAACGAGTTTTTAAATTATTTTTAAATGCTTAACTGCAAGATTCCATTCAGTATTTCATTTACATAGCGTACATAAATTAGTATTAAATTACATAAATTAGTTGTCAACAATCACATCTTACTTATGAAATTAGAAACAAAAGGGAACATTTGCACTGATCATGTGTTTCCATACATTCCTCAAATTCTAATATAAAACACTTCCTGCGTTCTTCAAAAACAGTTTTCTTTTGTTAGTTTACAAGAAAGTTTGCTTATTTTTTGTGTGATGCCCATAATTTCAAGTATGTATGATGCAAATTTTCGTGTAATAATGTGTGACGCAATAGAAGTGTTATGTTACGTAATATAATTGCTTGCTAGCACGCAGAAGACAGTAAAACCGTAGGTTGGAGGTATCGAAGCCCTTCTCGTACTCCTTAAACTTTCTGCGATAGTAGGCATGGCAGTCCTCCGACTTATTCTTATGCCCATAAAAAGTATCATAAACTGTTCTTTTGCTTCAAGAATTTCTAAATGCTCCTTCAGATACTGCCACTCCGCACTAGTCACACTATTTAATTAACAGAATACTTAAGTGACACTTGTTGTATGATAGGATTTATTTTTTATGTAGGGCGACTGCGATGCATTGTTAAAAGTTGACTGGAAATATCACTTTCGTTTACAATGTTCAATAAATTAAAGAAAGCGTTACATAAATAAAACGCAAGTCGAGCATGTAGAAGAAAGAAAGTTGAAGAGTGCATAACACACAAGCCTTCGTATGATTCTTGTTGTAGCTGAAAACACAGGTTTTGATATGAACACACTCTTGTCTATTTGCATTAATATCACGGAGGATATGTGTCTTCAAAATTTTGTACTGTGGCAGAATTTAAACACAATATACCTAAAAGGCTTTTGTATTTATCAAAATAAATAGATCAAGGATTAACAAATGTAGTCGTATGTGTTGATAAACTCTCGAGCTCAACTTGCAGTGATCCCTATAACAGAAACTATTGTTTCAGGAAACATCAAACAATTCAGTGCAGCCTCCATTAACGGTGTCCTCCGATCAAGGGAAACTTTTAAAGACCGGCCACACATCAATGATATCGAACGTGCTCCATAGGATTAACATTACAGTTAACCTCAGAACGACGAATTTCAAACAACAGCCATCCGTCGGCATAGCAAAAACATTTTGAGCATCACCTAAGTGTGTTTTTCTTTTTTATTTTTCCATCTCAAAATGTGAACAATGTTTATTCACCAAAAGTACGTCCATGGAAGGTAAAGTGGGGCAAAGAGGGCATTGAAAAAGTCTTTGGAACGCCCTTGGGAACGAGGTTCAAAGGATAGGCACTTATAAGAATCATTTAGGCGGAGATAAACAAAGTTATTGGGGGAGAGAGAAAAACATGATACCCCTGTCTAGCCTATGGCTAATGACCATACTCATCATTACGTAGAAGGTCGTTTTGGTCCATTACGAACCTTTGTGAGTTGACACCATTGCTAGTGCCTTCAACCTAGTAGTGTCATTAATGTCAAGTCTCGAGTGTGCAGTGCAGTCACAATGAATTTCATACAAAAATTCTTGTCCCGCAGTGGTTTGGGCGCTAAACTCCGTTCTCATAAGAATACGGCAAGTGAAGCAGCATGCGCCTTGGCCACTGCTTGGGAGGGTCAACTCGTTCTCGGCTAGACTGATGTGGGACCGTGTACGCTAATGGGAGCTGTTGCACGTAAAATCCGTCGTAGCTCCAATGTTCTCCAAGTTGTTAAACGATACCTCTGGGGGTGCCGATTTCAGGGGGTTCGTCCCTCCTCTGGAATGGGTTCAAAATTAGGGGACCCCGAAATGAGTCGGACTTCCTCTAACTTGGGCTCATTAAAATGGAAGCCGCCCATCGCCAACCTATATGGGGGGATCTGGCATCTCCCCGGGGTTGCCAGAGGGCATTAGCAACAACAACAACAACAATTCTTAAATTTCAGGGAAAAAAATCTAAGTTATTGATGATGTAAGAATAAAGAAAGAGCAAGAAATTTGGAGACTTATTAGATTATCTTGACTGATACTATCGAGATGTGAACTTGGACAGCAAAACGAATTGTCGAAAGACTGAGAGTGAAGTACTTGAAGTTTTGTTTGCAGTGACATTCCAACTGTCAATCAGAAAACTTTCCGATTTCAGGCCCCATTTTGCAAGAGAGTGGTCTGAAAATTTTCAGATTTCGAAGCGTCTAATGGATGGCTGTAGAATTTTAGGATCCGACACAATGTCGTATTTAGCAATCGCAATCTGACTGGAGAAGCTACAGATTGCCCACTGCAAGCAGCTAAGCGAGAAGGAAACATCGCCTTCTATAATTGGAGACTAATAGGGCAATCACACTGAGAAAAATCCGATCAAGTTTCCAGGCGATTTTCTCCGCCGTTACCTTGACAACCGCGAACTCCAACTTTTTCTTTTCCGAAGGAAAATATCCGAGTAGGACGAAATTTCGGCCAATCAGACTACTTCTTCCTGCTACGTCATAAGCAATTTTGAGCAATGGCGACTACTACTATGTTCGAAGCTTGGCTGGATGTCAGAATCACGTGTAAATAAAATTATGGCCGCGTTCAAGTGGACTTTGGAATTAGAGATTGCTGCCCATCCGATGCTGCCGAAATTGCTGCCGATCCGATATAAATATACCAACGCACGATAAGTAAAATAAGAACCTGTACGCCAAATCAGCTATGTGATGACTATTTGCCGTCGGAGAGAGTTTGTTTACTTTTGCAACCCTTAAAGATAATCACGCCTTCAAGTCCGTCGGAAAGGTTGGTTCAGCGCGAAGTTGATCGGATTTTCACTTTAGTGTAATAAGGCCATAAGATTCTAAATAAGTCTTTAATTGTGATGAAACAGGACTATTCTTTTCGTTCTATTCCTCATAAAAGTTTATGTTTTAAATCTAATGCTTGCAGAGGGAGGAAGCATGAAAAAAAGATATTAACTGTACTTTTGTGTTGTAATAGAGAAAAAGACTATTGTTAATTTTGTTTATTTTAGCTTATTTAATATCAAACATCTTAACATCATACACCGCCTATTAACGGTCACTTTTCAATGGCCCCACGGGTAACCGTTATTCAGGGGTCTCACTGTATTTCTTAATTCTATAACTGCAAATGTGTATGACAAGGAACAATTAACCAATGTGCACTGCCATTCATTATCACTAGAAAATGTTTTATCAATTTAGTAATAGAAGAATATATATGGTAAAATTCATATGGCAACACTCATAAAGGTGATCTTCTCGTGAACCATGTTGAACTGACGTTCAGTTGAGCCACTCGGTTGTGGAGCAGCTAAAGTACCATTCTAAAACACGACGGTTCCGAGTTCGGTTCTCGGCATGGGCCTCGTTGTCATTTCATCCATACCTGCATTGGAGGCTATTCCACCTATTAGAATCGTCCATAGTAAAGAAACCACTACTTTTGGCTTTAGTACTCGTCGAAGGTCTGATAGTGCCTAGCGCCAAACAATTAGGGGGAAGAAATCTTTCAGTTGAGTATTTAGTAAAAGTCATGTGTTTATAACGTGAGATAAATACTGTCAACCACATTGAGTGAATATCTTCATATTTTCCCTTCACTATAAATTAACCTTTGAAACATAAAAAGATCTTTTATATTCTAATTAGTGAGATCCAAAAAATATTATTGTCCTTAATTTTCTATCAGCATTTCTTTCAAAATGTCCTTCAGAATGATAAAAATTACATTTGAAAACATGTGATTCCAAAGCACTAACTGACATAACATTTAAACAGAGAATCTTACTGACAAGAGCTTTATCGCATATATTTTGAACAATAACATTTTATAACCAAATTTAGAACTAAGCATGTGCTCCGAATCTTTGCAGTAATTGAATATTCCACTCCTTTACAGAATTTTGAGTTTTGTGCAAACTATTCGTTTCAGATGTCTGAGAATCTCCATGTGTTTCGATATTCCGCATATCAAATTTCAGCCCTATAATATCACAGATCCGATTCTTTATTTTGTTGGTGCTCCATATAAATAAAAGATACAATGCCCAGACTTTGATGCTGCACAAATGCTTCAAATATATTTAGAGCTATTCTGTGTTCCGTTAAATATTTCTATAAAACTTTCTACACTGATTGGGGACGTTTCACATATGCATTTTATTGACTTGGCATTTTAAAAGTGTCATATTAAACCCTATAAAATGAACTAAGTTAAACAAATTTTCATTTTCGTCAAGAGGAGTAATTTTTATCCGAAAGGGAACAGATTGTAAATGTCTCAATGTTCCGAAATTATGGGTCTCCGTTTTCATATGGAACTTAACTAAATTTGACTTAAACAGTTAATAAATCAACTCATATACTCTGATTTTAGACCAAATTCATGATGGTTTCTTTAACTTGATAAAATGTGTAGGTATTTATTTAGATAGATATTACTCCTTATTTAAATAATGAAATAATTGATAAAAACACTTCTTCTCCTGTGACATTTAAAAAAGCGCTATTTACAAATACTTTTCATGCGCTACTTGCATTCAGTTCTTATCAGTTATCTCAAGTACTTCTCCAACGATCATACTTATTGAACTTTTAATGGATCCAGTGGTCACTCGCAAGTTTAAAGAAATGCTATGTGAAATGAGAAAATACTCCATTACTATTTTATATATTATTTGGAACTACTACTGTCTCTACTGTCTTACCTGGAACTACTACTGTCTCTACTACTGTTTCGCTACGCATTTATTTGTCCTTTTTTAAAGATCAGGAGTTCATAGTTCTATGGAATTAACATATAAATCTTTTATTTCAGTCGCATTGACCAAAACATGCACAGAGAAATCCAAAATTTCAAAATTTAAATTTTTTTTTCTAATCCCTTGAACACCAGGTTGATTTAAGCATTAATATAGCTGCCAACTAGTACGGAATATAATTAACCACTTCTCTTCAACAATACTTTTCGGCTTAAAATATCACAAAATTTTTGTACTACGCGCGAGAGCTGGTTACTATTTTGAAAAGATACGAAAAAATATACTGTTTACAAAAAATTGTTAATTTCATTCCGTAGTGGTTGGCATCTTTGCATTAAAGCAACATCACCTAGATACAGAAGGCCTGAGAACAGAAGCTTTTACGTCATTGCTAGGTCTTCCAAGACGACGTCATCACAGCTTTACTTTTACAAAGTAAAACAATTTAATATTTCTGGTGAATGATACAAATTTTAGAAGACATCTTAAGTTGAAGATAAAAATTGAAATACATTTCTGATAAAAAATAATTTATGATGATCTATTTCTATATCATATTATATAATTAGTGATAGTTAAAATTTCCTATTTGTCGTAAAATAAAATTTTCTATCTTAAATCATTAAAATGTTTTATGCGAGAGTAAAATCACCACAAACTTCGAATAATTTTACTTCTGAAAAAAAGGCGTGATGACGTCACCTTAGTGGACCTGGTGATGACGTAAAATTTTCTGTTTTCAGGCATTGTATCTCTAGGAGGTGTTTATTAAAGGCACTCAAAGCAAGTAGATTCCTAGTAAAATCGATAGACAACTGTTGGCCTCTAGCTGACTAAAGTGAAGAGAGAAACCAACATATGATGCAGCACACACTGATAAACCACAATTTTCACGAATAGTATAAAAAGTAACCATCAATTACAATGAATAATAAAATATCTCAAAATAGCTAGTGCTTAAAACGCAAAATAAAAAAAAAACCTTTCTAAAATAACAATATTAATTTCAGTTCAACTTCAACGGCCATACGGCTTTTTCGAGCAAAAACATTTTTGCCCTTCCTCAGTGACAATCACCTGAAGATAGGAACAAGACAGTTCCCCCTTCCTATTTTCAAGTGATTGTCAGTGAGGAAGGGCAAAAAAGTTTTTGATCGAAACTATTGTATGGCCGTTGAAGTAAACTATATGCTGTTATTTTACATACTTTTTAATATTTTAAATTACAGTGAATGTAAAAAATAGACTAATGGCATTCCCATGTACGTCATAGTGCGCAAGGGGTTAATTTTAGATAAGATTAGACTTAATAAATTAGTTAAATATTGAAAATTATCGGCTTCTATCCAGCATCATGTTTTCCAGAATGTAATGTGTACTAAATGTAGAATTTTTGTAACGACTAAAGTAAGTACATTTAAATAATACAATCACAACTTATGACAGTTTAAAAAAACTAACTTCCTCTATTTTTAAGAATAAAATAAAACTATATTTCAAATAATAAGAACATTCAAATAACTTGGTTAAGTTGTTGAAACAAAAGAGAACTGTGTATAAAACATAAATATAAAATAAAAGAATACGGCCTATTTCATCTCTTCACAAAGACAGGAAGTGAGTTCTCTGCGTCGAAGCCACCTGTATTGTTTTAATTTATATTTATGTTTAATTCACAAAAACTTTTCTTTCCAAATGTTAAACAGTAATCTTCCGCTTAAAAAACATAGAAAACTGTTTAACGATATGAATGTATTTTTGATGTTTGAATGCATGCGTATACATTTACGCGAAAAAAATAAACAATAAAGAAGTTGTAAACTGTTTGTTGTGTTCTGTTGAAAAAAATGAAAGCAGCACCTTCTCACCCAAATAAAATGCACATGATAAGTCACAAATAGCAGTGGCTCTATTGAAATTGCTTTCTGAAACTTTCAACGGTCTCCAAAACATCGACTATTAAATTTGACAAGGTCAGTTAATTCCCAACAATTTTCTGGAATGTACGTTTGCAAAAACAAAAACTGTTTTTTTTTGTGCAGTATAGAAATTTAACAAATATGCATCAATTCCGTGATGCAGCATTTTCAAAGGCACACGTGCACATAATTTCTTTCTTGCAACGCTATTTCATTGAATGAGACAGTTTAAGAAAAAAATGTCTATATATTTTCTTTTATTTTTTTGTCATTTTCAACATCTGCAGTTTGCTCATTATGTCAGATATTCTTGCTTTCGATTTAGTTCCTTCATCAACAAACTGCATTCACTTGTAATTTAGTGAAGCACTTCATTTTAAATTTCGATGTAAATTACTTCTTCTAACTGTTTTACTGACTGGTATTTTATTTGATATAATTTTAACAAGGTCTCATCAGATGAAAAAGATTTTGTAAAATTCATTTGTATTGAATGTAAATAATATAGAGAGGGCATTTCTAAATTGGTGTAGTATTTCGTATAAGCAACTTTCATATACATATGGTGTTTTATATATGTATATATATTACTGTGTCACCGATTGAAATAATTTTGTTAAATTGTTCTCATTTGTGCAGAGTGTATCTGAAGACGGCAAATATAGTCCTAAATGCATTTAATATTTTGTATTGCTGAGAGTACCCTAAGGCGAAGCGAAGAATTATAACCGAAAATTGAGACTTTTGTTTGCTTTCTCCTCTGAGACCGCTCATGCGATCTAGATGAAATTTGGTACAGTAATAGTGGCTATTGCGTAAATAATACTGCAGTAAGTAGGTAGTGATTGGTCATGCCGTTGAAGAATAATCACTGAAAATCATTGAATTTTGATTGATTAATTTTTGCGTTTTTGTGTGAATAACTCCCAGGACTGCTTATGAGATCTTTGTGAAATTTGGTACTGTGATGGTGGTCATGGCGTAGATGATACTAAAGACACATGATACTAATCGGGAATGTAAATGAGGAATAATATAAAAAATGAGATGGTTCGTGTTTGACGACAGTTGAATTGTTGTAGCCCCACACTTTCTGCTACGATCGCTAAAACTCAGTAACCGCGGTTGCGGTTGTATTAAAAAGTACATAAGCGCTTACATTCTTATCCTTATTATTTTTATTCTGTGCATGTTATTCTGTAAGATATTTTATTTCACAATGGATAATTTAATACAATTCTGAACAGATGATTCCGTACAGCTTCTATTTACACCACCCCGGCGAGATGATATATTTCTAGACGTTACACACGCCAGTCTACCAAGGATTATACATAAGAATACATTGAGACTGTTTTAACAACAACATTAATGGGAAACAATACTAAAAAATGATTTTTTTTCAAAGTGCTAGTTTGGATAAATTATTTTAAATCCTACTCGCGTCTTCGGAAATGGTAAATAAATATATATTTATATATTTAAATATTATTATAAATACTACGTCTAGACTTTCTTAAATGTACGCACTTGATGATAAAACGTATGTTTTTATTTTAATATTTTTAAGAAAACTAACGATTTACATAGTATATGTAGTGTTTATAAGAATTAAAGAGTTCCATTATTTTTATCGTTGTCGACGATGTCAGAATTTAAACGATTGAATATGAAACCTCTAGTAAGGCACCTCCTTTCTAACAAGAAAAAAAAATCGTCGAAATCGGTCTGCATGGCAAAATTATTACTGAACATTCCAAAATTCTTTTTTAAAAACACACTACTAATATCCCCTTTGAATAACAGAACAATACTTTGCTTAATATGTACACATGAAAAAAAAAATGTCCTACTTGTACTTTATCGAGACGTCGTTCGTCGTACAGCAAAGTTACATATACCAATCGTTTACGATTGACGTACACTTTAATTTGCTATACATCAAAATTGCATAAGGGCCCTCTCCATAGTAAAATCCGCATCAACTTTTTTTTCCAATAGCAACCCCTAGATTTAACTTCATATTTCAAAAATTTAGCTCATTTTAAACCGGATACCAATTTTCAATAAATTTCGACTGAAAATGAGTGAGTTATGACCACCCAAAATCTCCCTCCCCCTTTGTTAAAATATTTTTCATACTTTAATTCATATCTCATATAATATTGATAATAAGAAGCTGTCTTTTATTCGTACTATTAGAATTGAACGACCCAAACATAATTTACTATTATTATAATTTTTAATAAAATATTAATATGAATTATCAATAATTAAGTTAACATACAAAAAAAATTATGAATAGCAACCTAGCCAAATTGTGATGGAAATAGATGCAAAAAGTGATTTTATATGACTGTGCAAAACTTCAAATTTTTACGTTCAGTAGTTTAATTCATATTAAATAAAATTTGTTATTTTCCTGTGTTAAGGGACCATATATAAATTTATTAAGCGACAATTTTTTGAAAATTGCTTGAATTAAATGTAAATTGGATTTCTTTTGTGCAAAAACAGGAAGAGATAGCAGTATTAAAAAATATCAAATTTTGAAGTAAAAAAAATAGGAAGTTTTTACATTTTGATGATGATTCTATAAAGGGTCTATTGTTGCTTCCGTTACGATATCCCACCAAATAAAATGTTTTCCATGTATAGAATTAGATTCAGTAGATGCATGCCTTCCAATACAACGTCGTATATCTGAAAAATTAACATCCTCAACATAGAACAACTAACATCCTCATTTACATATGAAGACGGCCCCTTAAGCAAATTAAATTACTAGAAAATTAAAGTAAATGTTATTTGCAAACGAATGGTATATATAACTTTGCAGTTCTACGAACAATGGCCAAATAAAGAGAAAGTGGGCCTTTTTTTCCGTAGTTGTACATCTCAATAATTCACTTTCTTAAATGCGATATTTGTTTCTCATTTGTCCAGCGTTGCTGGATTGCAACTGACAACGGAAATACTTGATAACCTTCGGTTAAACATCGTCGCCGGTACAAACGTTATGATCACCATGACCAAATCTGACGTCACTGAAGCTGCCAAATCGCGTCCTCTGTAAATACTTAATATTTCACGTAATTTCAAAATATTTATGCAGTTGAACGGAGAAAAACGGGAATTTTTTTCCAATATTACCATACGGAACGAACATAAAATATCTGTCTTCCTCCCCACCGCTCTCTCATTACCCGCTACTGTAATTCTTTAAATGTGATGCCGAAGGAATAAAAATTTTGAAAGTTAAATTGGACGACATATCACCCTATTCCTGCAACCCCATACTCCCACCCACACATACACATGTAGACAGAGTACATAATTGTGGATTAAAATATTCTAACATTTTATATTAGACAGTTTTTTTTTTCAATTCATGTATCTTGAAATTTGTCGAATAAAAAATTTGCTTCGAAAAGCATTTGCTCATCTTTAGAATATAAAAATGCGATTTCATATTTTACGCAACGTTTATTTATCTGGGATACTGAATGAGATATTTAAGATACATTTTAGAGGTTTTCTTTATGTAAGACTATTTACAGAAATATTTTTATAAATAACAAATAATTAAAAACTACTATCAATCACCTTGTCAACCAAATAGTTGAAAATGAAAATTTATGTATTGAAAAATACATTTTATTTTTATTGAAAGAATTTTCCTTACTTCAGGAAATTTTCACATGTTGAAAGAATTTTATAATGACATAGCCAATGTCTAGGCTATTTATATTAAAATTTAAGAGTTTGGAAAACTTTTATTTTTTATATATTTTATATTTCGCATTTATTTAGCAATGATATATAAGTTTATACATAATAGAAACGTACTTTTCTATAATTAATATATATACTAAATTTTCTTAGTTGCATAAGTATTCAACGATGTTCTGTAAGAATATTTTGAAAGGATTTACTTTTTAAAGGATAAACTTTTTATTTACTTTAAACAATTTTGACAAAAGAAATATTAATGTGTAGTTTTTTTTTTTTCTATAAAGATTTTTGCGGCAATCATTCGAAATCGCAAAATCGTGAATTACTCCTCACTGTCTAGAGTTTGTTTACTATGTTTGTATTTGAAAGCCACAGGGACACTGATAAACCTTTATAACGTTAGGAACAAAAATGTTAAATGAGTAGATGAAAGATTTTGATAAATTACTTAAGTACTGCATTTCTTTCTTTTTTTTACATTTTCTAAAGGTGAAAGACATCTTTTTGAATATTTTCATAAGCTTTCCATACAACATTACTTCCAATTTTTGTGAAAGAATTCTGCAAGGATATGCTATGATATTCATGCCAGTTGCATATAAAGGATGAAAATATCACATATATAGGATGAAAATATCAGTAGATTTCTGAATGTATTCTTTCTAAAATGTTTGCTCGCGCATTTTTATTTGCAAGTTTCCATCATAGCTCTCTGAAGACCTTTACGACGATTGAAACTGACAGTACAAATGAATTAAAAAGAAAGCTCGATGATTTTCTGGATGTGTTTCATAGCATACATTGTATTTCATATGTCACATTGTATTTCATTGTAACCAACGCCTGAAACAGTGCAAGTATAATAACTGAATGATAAATTCCAAGATTTTTTCTAAGGCGTCACCTTATATATAAAAGTGCGAAATCCCTGACTGTAGTTATGTAATGCGGGATACATCAATCGTAATTATAATTGATCGATAGCTGCAACAGAAGTGATTAACGAAATTCGAGGTTGTCAGAACACAAGACACGGTGATGCCATTAATGGGATAAATAACTGCACATAATATGAAATAGGAGAGAACTCAGAATTAATTTGTCACATCTGAATATTCACTTTGTCAGTGTAGTAATTGTTTCTAGAATTGAATAGGCGTGTTCAGAACGCATCTACACGGTTTGTAATCGATCCTAGACGTAATCAGGTTAGTAGTTATTACTGGGCTCTTCACTAGTATAATATGTTATTAGCTTATATAGTTTAGAACATTATATTCCAAATAAATAATCTATTTATGAATATCGTGTAACTTTATCAAAATCCGCTTTCTTAAGCATGCAGTTACATATTCGATGAAAGTATAAAATATCTCTGTTAATTTTGTGCCAAGTAAAATTGTTTGGCACTGAATATAAACCGACTAGCTGAGTAGCTCGGCTTTGTCCGGGGTCATTAGGTACATAAGCATAACTTGTCGAAAAAGAATTGTTCACTTATGTTCGCTAATCTGGTCCAGTAGTTTCATTTCACAACCACTAATGCATAAAGTGAGTGCGAATTTTAAAACCATTAGTCTGCATATGACTCAATTCTTCAGCCACTCAATTTGATTCATCGAAGACTAAATCTTTTAACTAATAGAAATAGAAAAAAAAAATCGTTGAGTCCCATTATCGTTAAAAAAAATTTTTTTAATTAAAAAAATGTTTATGTCCACTGTTTCAAATTAATAATTAAATAAATCAAATTTTTTTTGTCCATGAATAACAAAGACAGAATTGCAAATGAGTTTACCGAGTTCCATTCACCATAGAACAACAGCTGTCAACTTAGCGTTCGAAGTTATTCAACAGTGTTTCCAACTTTTAAAAAGATATCCTACAAATCGGACAAAAATCTCTCATTAACACAAAAGTTTCAAATTACCTGCCTTTCTCCAATTATGTGGTTTACAGAATCTTTCATAAATGAAACAGGAAATACAATGCACACACAGGTGTTCTAGGCTACAGTTTTCTTATAGAACTCCCAGTATACTATCCATATAATAATTCCTCAGAAACACTTTGAAACATATAAAGTTATAAGTATCTTCTTTAAAACGCAGAAATTCATCAGCATCTCACTTCAAACGCACCCGTTAACGAATTAGCTAACAAAGCATAATTAGGAAATCGCGAAACCTCTCCACCCACTGCCCTCGTCCTTTACCTCAAAAGAAGAGCAGAATGGGAAATTTTACCATAGACATTTTAGAAAATATTCTTTTGAAACTAAAAATGGATGTTGGCATTTATATTTTTATACATAATGAAATGAAAATATGCATAATGAACTTAAATGAAATCATCTCCCCCCCCCAAGAAATTGATACCAGAAATTTATCTATTATTGCTGGTATTAGAAAAAGTCGAAGAAAGTTGGACAAAAATATCTGGCCACGGATGGGTAAACTAGTTTCGCTTTAACTTCTGTGGTGTATTTAGCAGGCGCCTTCTGTCTGTCCGATTCATTTATTTTTAACCCGTTCCTACGGGGTTTTTTATTAATATTTCTTAGCTTACAGGTTCTCCTCACCGTTCCCCTCTTGGTGAAACACATTTATATTTGGCTAAACCCCCATTAACGCTTAACGATCATTTCATTTTTTTTTCAATCTGGCGATTTATTTGGCGAGCGTTCTTACTAGCTCTCAGTTCTGTCGCCACGTTGATTTTCTGTAGTCTCACACCGTTTTCACTTACATCGGCATTGCCTCTGACAAAGAAGGTCAAGTTTTTTTCGCTGTTTTGCCAGACTATGGCCTGTAACTTTCCACTATTGCAAATATCAATGAAGAATTGTCTCGTAACGGTTTGTCGGCATGGGGTTCCCGGTTACTGCATGTTAAACACTGCACAAAGCGCGGCATAAATGAAGTATCTCCAATGTGAAATATCCCCAACCAAAATCTGCACCATAAGAATAATGAATAAAATATAGTTAAAATCAGTTATGGCGTATTGATGGAACTGAAATTGTACTGTAAAAACTCGATCATGTAGAAAAAGTTTCTGTAGTATATCTAGAATTACTAAAAGTATAGGTTTCTGAAAAGAGACTTGAACAAATTATTCGCAATCGCACAACCAATTCAAATGACGTTCTGCCTGCATTATCTCAACGCAGGCTTTGTTATTATACATGAATATATTTGTCTGTTATAAATGCATAGGAAAACAGATTCATCGAAACATACATTTAAAAATTCATCCAGTATCGTAATTAAGTAGACGAATAATTCCATATTTTATTTTATTTTTTATTTTTTCATTTCTTGAAATTGCAAAACAAAATACAAAAGTAAAACTAATTGTATACATTTTTTTTGTAAATAACAGATTGATTTCTAAATCCTATATGTGGGAGCAACCTAAATACTACATTTCATTAATGAAAAAGCAGCGGCGGTATCCTTTGAGAAATCAAAGTTTTCCTGAAAATGTTTAAAGCGGAAAAGAAAGTTTGTCTCTAGAATTTCTGCCTAAACTGACACATTGCCGGAAGTTTCTTAACTTTTTAAAAAGTAATTTTGAATTTTCAGAAAACCAGTTTTATCAAAGTTCAAGCTCGGCAAGTTACTGGAATTTTTATTTAAGGAAATGCTAAAGTGTCTGGGTTTTTCGTAAATGTAATATTGCATTTAGATGTTGGTGGTATAATATTTATGATGTATTGAGAATATGGTATGAAACAGCAAGATGCGTATAAATAAATAAATATGGATTTCGTTATTTTTATATTTTGTAAAATATTTTGTGTACTTTTTCTTAGAATGATCGTGCTTAATTAATAGGTTATAAAAGTATCGGCCTGTAACATGTTTTAGCGAGCAACACTTTTAATAGTCACCAATAAATCAACAGCGTCTTTATTTTAGTTATTTCATATAGTATTGTAAATGAAGTAGATGCACATTTTTGAAATATAAGTTACAGGGTTACGTATGCAGTAATTTTGCCCTTTGTTAAAGTAGTACATTTAAATACATATTCTGCATTCTTTGATTTCGTTCCTTAATTCATATTTTTGTATAAAAAGTGAATTTTCACAATATTTTCCCGACTCGAATTTTTGGTTGTTTTAAAATGCAATTTAGCATGCTATCTTAAGAAATAAACGCGAAAAATAATGCATGTTTTTCTTAGGAAATAATGTTTTTTCTAATTTGTTTTACTATACATTAAAGCTTAAATCATATTGTCAGATTTTGATGTGGTGTACTGTAGCTGGACTATCTTGAAAACAAATTATCTTTAAAGCTTCTTATTTATTAAATTCGTTTATTCGAGAAATGGTGAAGTCTATGTTAAGGTGTGGGTTTTAAAAACCTTCGACCTTAACTGCCATGATCGATGGGGTGTAAAATGTGAGAGGTAGAAGTACTTCTGAACAAAATTCAGATCAGAAAAAAGTAGTACATTGCAGTTTGCCGCCTAGGCATTAAAACCTGAACTGTGAGAGACGAAAATAACTTATTTTAATTACACTCACCTGGTAAGGAATTAACACTCAGAACCTATATGTGATAAAAGCTGAAAAGTAAAATTTACCTAAAATTCACTGACGCAAATCAAACAATTCAAATTTCTGAGCTTTGTTTTTATTGATCATTATGAATGACAAAAACATTAATTCATTTCTTGACTAAACATGTGTAACATTCAAATATGATATCCCTACATGCTAAACAATTTAAAATTTTAATTCAATTCTGATACCTGACACTAACATAGGAAATGAAAATAATGAAGCTGAAAGTCAGTGCACCTTCAAGCAAAAGTCATAATACTCAAACATTCATTTGTGCACTGTGATAATTGAAAATCATTAAAATTGTCCCAAACTGAAATACGTTAAAAGTCTGGTTAAGTTGAGTTTTAGAAATTAAATAATTAGTGGACTACAATGAGATTCAATTATCACACACCGAGATAACATGCCAATTAAGATTTTCATTTCAATTTGTCCTAAGAACAGATTAGTAAAAATTTAAACTTTACTTGACTAAAGAATAAAAAATCAATGGGCATATTATCAATTTAAAACATCAAATCGATATCATTTCAGAATTTTAAAATTAAACCAAGATAGGCATATTATCAATTTAAAATATCAAATCGAATATCATTTCAGAATTTCAAAATTAAACCAAGATACTTTAACCAGAAAATTCTGAGTATGCAATGTGACAAATCTTACATTTACAAGTATGGGATACGAAATCACTCCCAAAAATATACCAGTCATGAATTACACATAATATTTACCCAGTTCTGGAATAGCAGATTTTTTATGAAGAAATCTTAGAAATCACTGTGTTTTTGCAGCTTTCACATTATCTAGGAGACGAATCAATTCTTGATTCTCATTAACAGTTCTTATGAGAAGTTTGTAAAAAGTCCTTTGAGCTGTACACTCCATGCGCAACAGTTTCTAAACTGCCTTGTAAAAAGCACCTTTAATGCTACACACTTAACACACAATTTTCAATACATTCACCGTGGGCGATACTACACATCATCTATGTTAATTTTTGGGATTTGCAGAAATCTTCACCATATTTGACGTGCATGTCGTTGATTTGTATGTAGACACGTGACGTTCACTTTCTTTTAAGATCAGCTGGAAAAAGATACGAATTCTCTTTGAACAAACACTTCTGTAATATCGAATTTGAATAAAATTCAGGTGTGAAAATTATTTCTTGAGTTTTCCATTTAGAACTTGACAGCGAATTAGCCTGGGCTGGGGCTCCCCACGCTGCAAAATGGCTCGAAGCCTAACACTGGAATCAATGGGGAGCCCCTCCGAAACACACACCTTTCACATCACGATTTTTTTCTTAAGTGAGTTCTTAGCGTCTCTCAACGTACTTATTTTAAAAACTGTTGCCAGACTACGCGTGAGGAAATTTTCCTCTTTCTTTCGGAGTCATTCCTTTCGACTCTGCTGATCGGAGATACGGAAAACCAGTTTCTCCTATGACGTAGTGTTTCACAGACTGGGGATGTTCGCAAGGTGCGATTGATGACGTTTAAATTTTTCTCTTGCCGTGAGTGGCAAAGAGTTGTGTTGTTTACAAACACATGTGTTGTTGATATCTGCTAATAGTGTTACATTTTTATGTAACATCCTTCCCCTCCAACGAGAGAAAAGGCGTGCCTGGGATAAATTTACACAATATGCAATATACACTATATATGAATTTGTTGTATGAAAATAAATGCAAAGTAGAAGAAGAAATTTTATATATACATATACAAATGCATTGAATTGAAACCTAATGTTAGCAAATAACATACCCCTCAACAAAAATATGTACAATTGACTCAAGTATTCACATCAAATTCTTTCACATACACAGCAATAAGTGACTCTTGTGGCAATTCTTCCCTTGCCAAATCAGTATTTTCATGTATCAATTAGAGAAAAAAAATAGCTTGATTTGGTTATGAGAAATGAAAAAGTACCAAGATGTCAAATTTTTCCTGACAGCCTATGAACATACAGAACAACTTGATTTAATTCTTCTTATTATTATTTGTTTTCTTATTTTAAAGAGCATGGCCATGAAATGTAAGAAAAAATTTAATTTTATGTCTTCACCAGACCGCTCTGAAGAATCCCAGCTATAGGACCAGCCTTACATAACTAGGATTGCAGTGAATTGAAGTGATCAATTTCAGATCATTGACACCCCAGAGAGCCCTGGTAAACCATAAATAAAGGGGAAAAAAATTCCTTTTACAATTTTTTTTTTTTTTTTTTTTTTTTTTTTGTGTGTGTGTGTTCTGATATTCAGAAAAGAGCTGTCGACTAAAATGAAGTTGTTTCATTTTGGAAGTTAGGGTTGAGAGGTTTTTGCACAAATATTTTACTGACATGGACTTTCCTTTCTCTTGGTGTTCCATTTTCAACTTTTTGAATTATTAAATTATCATTTCTTAGAATCTTTTTGACTTCCCAGGGTCCATTGTATTTCTTTTGAAGAGCACCTGGTGCTATAAATTCCTCTAAAAATACTTTGTCACCCAATTTGACATCTGGCTTTTTCCTTCCTCTTACATATTTACTATGAACTTTGAAATAATTTTCTTCATTAATTTTGACATTTTGCTGTATTTCTTTAGCTATTAGTTTTACAGTTTCTACATATTTATTAAATTCAAAGGTATATTTTGGTTCATTAAAAGCATCTATAGGCAGGTTGAGTTTGCGTCCAAAGAATATTTCAGCTGGAGAGTATTGTGTAACAGCATGTGTGGTGTTGTTGTAGTGAAGTTTAAAGAATAATAGACTGGTTGTCCAGTCACAAATTCTTTCTGAAATGGCTGCAACACTCATTTTTAAAGATTTATGTGCGCGTTCAATTAATCCATTGCTACGTGGGTGATATATCGAAGACTTTCTATGTTCAATTTTTGCTTCTTTCATAAAATTTTCAAATTCGTTTGAGCAAAAGTTTGTGCCATTGTCTGTAAGTAATATCTTCGGGATACCAAACCTTGAGAAATATTCCTGTAGATGTTTAATTATTATATTAGAAGTGAAATTTGAAATGGGAATTAATTCAAGAAAACGAGAATAATGGTCAGAAATGCTTAATATATAAAATTTTCCATCAATTGATCTTGGTAATTTTCCTACAATATCTATTGCTATCATTTCTCCTGGAGCTAGATGAGTCTTAGAAACAAACTCTGAAATGGTGTTCTTCGGCTTTGGTTTATTTTCAAGACATTTTGCACAGTTTTCACAATAATTTTTTGTGTCAGCAAACATGCCCTTCCAAAAAAAATTTTGGCTCAGCAGTTCATAAGTCCTTGCAGTGCCAAAGTGAGGAGCATGAGCTGATTCTAAGCAGGTCTTGATTAAAACTCTTGGAATTACAATTTTATTTTTTATTGACTTATCTTTTTTATGTTTATTTTTTGGTTTTAACTTAATCATTAGTAGTTGCGAATGAGAATCTATGAAATATTGCTGTTTAATTTTTTTATTATTTTCTTTAATGTCCTGAATTATTTTAGCAATTTTCTCATCTTTAAGTTGTTCTTTTAGAATGGTTTCCTTTGATAGATCAGTTTTGTTTTCAAAAATGTTTACATTATTTACGTTTAGATTTTCACTTAAAACTCTTGAAAGAAAGTCAGCTGGATTCTTAAATCCAGGTATATGTTGAATGTTGTAGTCAAATTGTTGTAAGTATAATAGCCATCTGGCCACCACTTCAGGTTGTTTCTCTAAATTGAGGTGAAAAGTTAAAGGTTTGGCATCCGTCAGTATTGTAAATTTTCTCCCAAATAATTGTTCATGAAAATGCTTGCAAGATAAATAAATTGCAAAGAGCTCTCGCCTTAAAGAAGGATACCTTGACTCTGACTCTGAAAGTTGTTTGGAAAAAAATTCAACAGGAAAAAAATGTCCATCATCTTTTTGCATAAGAATTCCACAAACGGCAATTTTTGAGGCGTCGCACACTAAATAACATTCCCTATTTTCATCAAAATTTTTTATAGTGGGTTTACTTAAAATGATTTTTTGTATTTTATCAAAGGCCTCCTGACACTGTTCAGTCCAGACAAACGGAACGTTCTTTCTAGTTAAGTTCACGAGAGGTTCGACTATCTCTGCATAATTGAAAATTAAATGTCGAAAATAGTTCAGCATTCCTAGAAAGGTCTGTGTCTGCTTCAAATTTTTGGGAATTGGAAATTTATTGACTTTATTGATATTATCCTCAGAGGGTGAAAAGCCATCTTTATTTACTGAAAAGCCTAAGTAGTTGATTTTTGTTTTACACAATTGAATTTTATGAGGATCCAAAGTTAAGTTAAATTTTGCCAATCTGTCGAAAACTTTCTGAAGAATTATTTTTAAATGTGGAATAGTGTCAGCTGCTATTATGATGTCGTCGAGAAAAAATTGTACGTTAGGGCCTTTTAAATCATTTATACATTTTGATATTAAAGTATGAAAATAGGAAGTGCTATTTTTGCTGCCAAAAAATAATCTGGTTGGCTGAAAATTTCCTAGTTCACAACAAAATGCTAATTTTTCCCTGTCAGATTCTCTAAGTTGAATTTGGAAAAATGCAGACTTTAAATCTAAAACACAATAAAAATTTTTGCCTGAAATGTTATGTAATATGTCAGAAATTTTTTGGAAGGCAAATTTTGAATGATTCAGTTATACAGTTCAGTAATCTGTAATCTACCACCATGCGAAATTTTAATTTTTCTTGCTTATTGTTTGGATTAGCTTTCTTCTTAACAAATAAAATTGGAAAATTGTATGAACTACTAGAATTTTCAATGATTCCTGCATCTAATAAATCTGCAATTTCTTTTTGTGCAAAATCTTTGGCTATTTTCGGAATAGGATATGGTTTGGTGGAGATAGGAAAGTTGTGAAGTAATTTAAATTCAGGAACTACAGCATCTGTTGAGCCTAAAGTTTTGTATGATTTGGAAAAGATTCTAAAATTTTTCATTAACATTTGAAGTATATCTTTTTTATCTGTCTAATTGAGGTGACTTAAGTCAAAATCCTCTTCTGTTAGTTCCTCCTGTCTTAATTTTAAAACTTCAGTTAAATTTAAGTTGTTTATTTGAAAGTGTTGATCCTCTGAATGCTGTATAACTGAATCCTCCTTAAAAATGTGCAAAGTCCCCATTTTAGAGTTCTTTCGAATAATAATTTTGGTATCTAAGGGATTTTCGACTATGGAGTAGATAGAGTTGTCATGCGTCAGTATGTGCAAAGAATCTTGCATTATATATTGTAATTTAGAAGAGATAGGATTAAAAATAATTTGTGTTTCTTGCTGAAGTGACTGAGGAATGCTTAATTTAATTATATTTGTAGAATTAGGTAAAAGTGTTACATTATTTACAGATCTAGCAAAAAGTTTTTGTGAGTTCTTTAATTTTAAGTTGTTATTAAGATTAATAGAAGGGGTAGAATGTTTAAATTGAAATTCTTGATTGTTCATAATTAATTTCTCATTTGCAGTGTCCATAATAATTTTGTTTCTCTGTAAGAAGTCATAGCCAAGAATTATTTTGTAATTAGAGTTCCAGTTGTGCTGAGTCACAAAAAACTGGTTTTGAAACCAAGTGGTGTTAATTTTAAATTTAATGTTTACTGCGGAAAGATATGGTATGGTAGAAGAGCTTAAAGTGTGAATTTTGACTGATCTGGATATGTATTCTATTTTGGTGGTTTCTTTAATTAATTCCAAAGCACTAGGCTGAATGAGGCTGAGATTTGCACCTGTGTCTAGTAAACTATCAATATTGTTGCTACCAAATTTTAATTGTATGATAGGAAGATGGTTATTTTTATGTTTGCACGACATGACAACTAAATCTGTATCCCTTATTGAATTTTTTTGAATTTTTCTGTTTTTTTTTTGTTTGTTTTTTTTTGGAGTTACTATTTTTTTTGTCAAATTTTTCTTTATCTTTTTAGCATTTTTGGAAACAGAGACTTTGCTTGTAATCTTATCATGTTTATCAAAATTGTCTGACTGGGTTCTTGCTTCTGATGATGTTGAAAAATTGCAAGAACCCCATTCTAGTTTAAATTACTTCTTCGATATGGGTGTTGTCTGTTTTGTCTTCCCCTAAAGTTTGATCTAGCATTAAAATTCCCCCCAGAAGTTCTGCCTGGTCTGTGTGACTGAAAACTGTTTACGTGATTAAAAAAATTGCCTCTGTGGCTCCTAAATTGTCCTCTTTGTGGACCAAAATTCCCCCTGCGTGAATTTTGAAAATTGAAATTGCCCCTCTGAAACCTTGGATAAAATCTACATCTGATGGTTAAATGTGATTTTCCACAAATTAAGCAAAATATTTGATTGTTACCATTGTTGGCTGTTTCTTGATTGTCTGTATGTGCCGTGATGTTATTTATCGTTGTATCTGATGTCAATTTTTCCATCTTCTCCTTCAATTGTAGCATCTGCTGATTGCTCTCAGTCTGACTTTGTAAGAGTGCTTGCATTTCCGTGGAAAAAGTATTATTGGCCTGGTAAGCAGGATCATTTAAGGCATTCTCAATATTTTTTGCTGTTTCAACAGCATCTTCAAATGATTTTGGATTCAATTTCTTGACCTCTATTTTAATATCTGGTCGCAGGGCATCATAAAATTTTTGTAGTTTAATTTTTTTTGCTAAATTTATTAGATCATTTGTGGAGATATCACTTATTTCAAGATAGGCGTTAGCTTTCTCCTCAATTTTTTCCGCCAAATCACCAACAGTCTGGCCTGGCAGCTGAGTGATATTGGCAAAATTGGTTAGTTTTGTTTGAAAGGAATCACTTTTCGAAAATTTCTTGATTAGGGCATTTTTTAATTGCTGTGCATTGGTGGCCTTGCTGGCAATAGGATCATTAGCTATAAAGCTAAGCGCTTTCTCCTTGCAGTTAAGTTTAATGACTAAGAAAGTTTTGTTTTCAGGCCATTTTTCTAATGTGGCAACGTCTTCAATTTGCTTAATGAAAAAATTTATGTTCTCTTCTTTCTTACCGGAAAAGTAAGGCAAGTTACCCGCCAAACTGGTGTTAATTATGTTTTTGGCCATTGTACTTGATTGAAAGTAATAAAATGCAATGTTGAAAATTATTAAATGTAAAATATTTAAATGCCTAGCATGTGTCTAAATGCATCTGTTTAAATATAAATATGATATGAAAATAATAAATTATATATATATACACTGGTAATAACAATAAAAATATATAAATATTCACTATAAAATATACATTCTCCACCTAATTTCAAAATTTCAATATTTTTGATTTTCCTGATTTTATGTAATTTCCAGGTGAGTGTACTAAGACTTATTTGTATTCATTCTATTTATATATATATATACATATACTTTTTTTTTTTTTTTTTTGAATATTAAGCCTAGAATAACCCGGTAGTTTAAAACACTCTCACGGCACCATTAAATATATATGGCGCCTAGGTATTAACTACCTAAAAAGTGAGAGACGAAAATAACTTATTTTAATTACACTCACCTGGTAAGGAATTAACACTCAGAACCTATATGTGATAAAAGCTGAAAAGTAAAATTTACCTAAAATTCACTGACGCAAATCAAACAATTCAAATTTCTGAGCTTTGTTTTTATTGATCATTATGAATGACAAAAACATTAATTCATTTCTTGACTAAACATGTGTAACATTCAAATATGATATCCCTACATGCTAAACAATTTAAAATTTTAATTCAACTCTGATACCTGACACTAACATAGGAAATGAAAATAATGAAGCTGAAAGTCAGTGCACCTTCAAGCAAAAGTCATAATACTCAAACATTCATTTGTGCACTGTGATAATTGAAAATCATTAAAATTGTCCCAAACTGAAATACGTTAAAAGTTTGGTTAAGTTGAGTTTTAGAAATTAAATAATTAGTGGACTACAATGAGATTCAATTATCACACACCGAGATAACATGCCAATTAAGATTTTCATTTCAATTTGTCTTAAGAACAGATTAGTAGAAATTTAAACTTTACTTGACTAAAGAATAAAAAATCAATGGGCATATTATCAATTTAAAACATCAAATCGATATCATTTCAGAATTTTAAAATTAAACCAAGATAGGCATATTATCAATTTAAAATATCAAATCGAATATCATTTCAGAATTTCAAAATTAAACCAAGATACTTTAACCAGAAAATTCTGAGTATGCAATGTGACAAATCTTACATTTACAAGTATGGGATACGAAATCACTCCCAAAAATATACCAGTCATGAATTACACATAATATTTACCCAGTTCTGGAATAGCAGATTTTTTATGAAGAAATCTTAGAAATCACTGTGTTTTTGCAGCTTTCACATTATCTAGGAGACGAATCAATTCTTGATTCTCATTAACAGTTCTTATGAGAAGTTTGTAAAAAGTCCTTTGAGCTGTACACTTCATGCGCAACAGTTTCTAAACTGCCTTGTAAAAAGCACCTTTAATGCTACACACTTAACACACAATTTTCAATACATTCACCGTGGGAGATACTACACATCATCTATGTTAATTTTTGGGATTTGCAGAAATCTTCACCATATTTGACGTGCATGTCGTTGATTTGTATGTAGACACGTGACGTTCACTTTCTTTTAAGATCAGCTGGAAAAAGATACGAATTCTCTTTGAACAAACACTTCTGTAATATCGAATTTTAATAAAATTCAGGTGTGAAAATTATTTCTTGAGTTTTCCATTTAGAACTTGACAGCGAATTAGCCTGGGCTGGGGCTCCCCACGCTGCAAAATGGCTCGAAGCCTAACACTGGAATCAATGGGGAGCCCCTCCGAAACACACACCTTTCACATCACGATTTTTTTCTTAAGTGAGTTCTTAGCGTCTCTCAACGTACTTATTTTAAAAACTGTTGCCAGACTACGCGTGAGGAAATTTTCCTCTTTCTTTCGGAGTCATTCCTTTCGACTCTGCTGATCGGAGATACGGAAAACCAGTTTCTCCTGTGACGTAGTGTTTCACAGACTGGGGATGTTCGCAAGGTGCGATTGATGACGTTTAAATTTTTCTCTTGCCGTGAGTGGCAAAGAGTTGTGTTGTTTACAAACACATGTGTTGTTGATATCTGCTAATAGTGTTACATTTTTATGTAACAGTCTATAAGATAAACTTCACATAAATGGATTTTCTTAATCGGAAAGGTAAAAAAAAAAATAATTCTCTGGTCTACACAATTAAGCATGCGCGAATCATTTTCGCTTTTTGTATCCCTTTCAGAATATGCGAGTATCTGCGGTGGAAATTCGCCGACCTTCTCAGCAACTCTCCAAAAACGGAAGCTGTTAGAGAAAGTAGAAATGATTCTTCACCCACATTGTCTCGCTGGGGCACCATTACGCACTGCTAAACGTAATGCTTTTTATATAAAAAAAGAGTGAACGTAAGAAGAACAGACTGTTTTAACTGTTGTGAAAATTTTGCTTTCAACGTCTTGGGAAGTCAGTTTGAACCATAATTTTATTTCATTTCTTCTGGTTTCATTTTTTTAACCTTTTGCAGACCTAATTCAGATCCAGGCTGCATATTTTGCCTTCTAATATGTTATCCAAAGGATATTAATCATTTAAATGGAAAAAAAATATATCCATTTTGCACCTATTTGAGAACAAACATACTTTTACATTGATGTCAAAAATGGCATATAGTGATAGGTAGTTTAAATAATAAGCGAAATATTAAGAGTTAATGAAAGATTTACTTTTAAATTTAAGCAACGATCTGAATTAAGTTTAAAGGGGGAGATACGTGTATCAAGATATCTCTGTAAAATTTTTGAAAATTGCTATTCTTATGATTTTTGATCTTTTCCGACTAATGATAGAAGAACAACTTCTATTTCCAAAAATCAAGTCATCTTTTAATTATATGTTTAATTTTTCCCGTGAATATTAATAAAATTTTATTTTTCAATATTTTATTTTTAATTTGATGTTCTGAATTGGGAACACTGGCCTGTAAAAGGTTAATTTTTCGTAAATCCATAGTTCTGGATACATTTCAGAATCCTCTAGTTAGGCTATCGAGACAATAAATGGTACTCCAAAGTTACAACATATCTGATAACGAATAAGCTTGGCTACGTATTAGCTATCCCCATCGCATAAAACCCGATAGTATGTACTAAAAACATTAAATTTTTTTTATTAAATATCATTAAAAAATTACGACCCAATAATGACTATCCTAACATAGTTGCTGAGAACGTATATATTTCATTCAATGTCTTAATACTAAAGTCAAATAAATGCATGACTTATATAAGCAATTCATGCATCCTTTTCATTAGAGTTTTTCTTCTGCGTCAGAAATAGAAGACATAGGAAAAAAACATTCGAATAACTTAAAAAAATCTTGGAATAGACTTCTTTTTAAAAGTAATTTTTTGGGGAGCTGGTTAAATGGAAAAAAAGTGCAATTTATGTATGTATTTTTTTAAGCTTGCTGCTCTTTCCGGCTTCTTTTTTTTCAATACATTTTATTATATTATTTTAAAGTTTTCTTAAGAAAAACTGATTTCGACTCGTTAAATCAGAAAAATTCAATTCCATAATGACACTCTAGTAACCATAAAAAGCGACGAATCGCCATTGAAAAGTATAGAATCAAACCATTTTAAATATTTTAAAAGGAACTTTCTTTTCCTTTCGCACTATTTACTAAGAAAGTGTGATTTTTTTTCCCCCGTGATATTTCAAACTAAGGCGATTTTCCGTTTAATTTAGTTAAAATAAAAGTTTTTTTTTCTTTCTGATTTTCACTTTAATGTAAAGTAAACATTATCGTCTGCTCTTTCTCCGTTACTACTTTATTTTGCTTTCTCTAGTATTATTCGTTCGGCGACGTCCTAATTTTTTCATAACAACTTGATTATTTAATTAGGAATTTCTTCAATCTAAATTTCAATTTATTTTTTTCTAATGCATTTGTTTCATTTACGTTTTTGTGACATGTTATTTTTATGAAAGATACTTCAAGTAAATAAGCTAATTGAAATTATTTTTGCACTTTATGTTTTTCATACAATAATGAAAAGTAAATTATATTTCGGGATTATTATTATTATTTCATTTTTATGAACGATATATCAAATCTTTATGAAATTTGTAATTCTGACTGTCTGTTCGTCTAGAAAAGATAGGCGTTTAATATTTTATCTAAATCCTAATTTTTCGGCTATACAGTATTACTTTGCCGGAATAACAATATTGCATTCCAGTAGTTTTCCATGAAGCCCAAAATGAGTAAAAAAGAACCATACATTACATCTACATTGAACACCCTAAACTGAAAACTTTAGTATTGCTGTGAATGAGCTATCGTACTATCTATTATTAACATAGCTCTGGCGTCAATTCTAGAATTAAACTTTTACAAAATGTCTTACTACAATGCTTCGATCCAAAATGTGACACAATTTTAGAGCACTATAAACTTTAACCAAGAATTTACCAAAAGTTTTAGTCTTTAACACAAACACTTATTTACTTTTGTTACATTGATTGCTTATAATGTGATATTTTTCATCATATTTACAAGAATCTTAGAAAAAATAAAATTTAGCAATTTCTGTGTGTGCGCTCCTTCAGAATTTTCAAAACCAGTTTTAACCAAACCAAAAATCATCCAACTTCTGTTCTGAGGTGGATTAATGCGGTTGATTTCTCGGGGGAGGGGTAGAATATTGACATATACGTCCGTTTTATGGAAGTAAAATAGGAACTTTTACATTCATTTCTTTTGTCTAGGGGGGGCGGTCGCCTCTTCTTCCCCCTCCCTTTAATCCGCCCTTGCTTCTGTTGGAATCAATACTAATCAAACGTTATTAGCAAACAAATTGAACATATTGTTAGGGAGAACTAACAAAAAGTAATTTAAGTCACATTAAATTTAAGTAAATGAATGAAAATGAAATTTTTTACATTAAATTCAAGAAAATTCGTTTTGAGCCCCTACCGGCCGTATAGGAATTTGTGAAATGCTTTCTAATCTAGCACTTATGTTTAAAAACTCACAATTATGCGAAAATTCGCATTATTAACTTCAGTTCTTTTGGCCAGCTGAAATACTGGCATATAGAGAAGCAACGCTACTCTCCGATCCTTCAAACACACGTAGGACCTTAAAAGAGATAGTATTCCTCTGTACAATGTGAAAAATTACATTATCCTTCCGAAACATTTACCAGTACGTGAACTAAAGTAATTCTCCGTAGACAATGGGACAATTGTTTCATCTGCAAAACTAGGCAGACATCTTGAATTATTTACTTTTCAAATGATCAGTAAGTATCATAAGTTTATCTCAAGAAACTGAAAATGCTATGGGCTAAGCCTGATGTTGATGCTTCGTTTGGAAATTCTTCATAACATCAATCATAAATGTGATTCAGATCAGCCTTTTAGAATGCTATATTTTTCTGGCGTATAGATAGTATATTTTAGTCGAAAATTTCACCAATTATGTAGTTGAACTTTGAACACACATAAATGAGCATTAACGTTTTATTTTAGCACTCACCAGAAAATAATGTGAAACTATAAAGTGCTGCATTTAGTAAAATGGTGTCTGGGTGAAACTGATATGTTATGTTAATATATTATGTTTACTCTTTTTATGTAGCTTTCGATCTAATCTATGTAATTAAAGTGAATTTCATGTTTATTAAAGAACAAATTAATAATATCATATTTGTTTGTATAATTATATTTTTATTTCCATATTCAAATTTGTGTTTTAAGTAACATTATGTATAAGTTTAACTATGTCTGCATCTCTAACACTTTATAATGGATATCTTTCTGAAATTTTTATTTTTTTATAAATATATATTAAATTTTTATAAATATATATTAAATTTTTATATCCCCATTCTTTTCGTCCGTTTTACGTGCGATTCAGTAGGATATACTCCAAAATAAAACTGAGTAAACGAACAAACAAAAATTATTTCTTAAATATCATCGTCTATTTCTGACTAATTCACATGCAGTCCTTCCTACTAAACTATTTACAAAAACTTTTGGATATTTCAGGTGAATTTAATCGGTGACAGATCCGATACAAATCAGAAATCTTATTGGATAAACTTTCGTTCGAAACACTTCTCTTTTCCTTCCTTTTCTTTTCCGGTGATAATAAAGGTAGAACGATAGAAAAAAACTAGGCATTGCTATTTTTAGCCAAGAAATTCAACATTCTCTTCACAATTTAGTCCCACATTCATTCACTGTAGAAACATCAAAGAACTCATATCGATCTATCAGAAAGAAAAAGCAACAGAAGCTATTTAATTTCCTTTATTTTTCCGCATTGGCATCATAGATTTCTGAAGCGAAACAAGGCGGAGAAAAAGGCATTTTTAAAAATGTGAATTTAGTTGAAGAGAATGAACTTTAGCTGAAAGACATATCTATATAAAGTTATTTTCATAATTTTTTATTCTTTTGATCTTTATCGAAGAATACAGGTTTGTATTTTTAAATACAGGAAGTTTTTCAATGTTGAACATTCATAACGATAAATATTTTTACTAATTCCCATGGCATACTCCCATGGCATAAAGTAAGACTAGGTGATTTCAGAAGAAGTTCAAAATGTTTAAAAGAATAAGGAAAATATGCTGTAAATATAATTTTTAAGCACACAAATTTAATATACGCAAGAATGCAAATAGTAGGATAAGATGGGGGTAAAAAGGTTGTGGTGGATATATTTTTAACAAAAACATCAGTACTTTATATTTTTAAACGGTGATTCTCTTTTAGCTTATATTTTCTTAAATCTGTTGGTAAGATTTAATTTTAATAAATGAACTTAAGTGCTGTTGTCACTTTTAATTTGCGAAAGATGTAAGCATTATGTTTTCAGAAAAAAAGTATTTTTAAGTATTTTAACGGGTATACAGTTAGGCTTGCTTAATAGTATGTTTCCAAAAGCTCCTAATAAACGTTTTAGTAATAAGCTTTGAAAAAGGCTGAAAAACGAGTATATATATATATATATATATATCTATATATATATATATATATATATATATATATATATATATATATACATAATTATACTTATAACTATATCTATAAACATAGATATATGGTTGACTGATGCTACAATTTTTTAAAAATCCCACACCATGCTTTAAAATATGATAACATAAGCTAATCAATTTGTTTTTATAACAATTTAAAAAAAATCACAGATCAATTTCTGTAATCAAAACTCTTTTCTCAAAAGAAACTTGAATTTTCTATATTTTGCTTATGTATTCGATTGGTGCATGATTATCAAGAGTTTTTTTATGTACACTACTTTAGTAAAAACGTATAATATTTTAAAATAATTATTTTAATTGATTGATTATTTTTTATGTAAATACTTAACTTAATTATTAATAGAATCAAATAACATTTACAAGCGTCTGATAATCATGCACCAACCCAATATAGCTAAATCTTTTGAAATATCTGCAAAATTTAGATTCCCAAAAAACGGAAGAAAATAACATCATATTTCTTGATTTAATTTTATAGATCTGAACGCACCATTACACGAAACTATTACGCTATTTCCTGTTACCTGTTCGCATCAAAGCGCGAAGCTAAAAAGTAATGCATATCGCGTTCCGTTTCCGCAATTTATTAGCGCAAAAAGAAATGTTTCTAAGTATGGAACAGAGATGGGACTGGAATCATGAATAAAAACTTGACGTTGGAATCTGAAATGCTACTAAATGAGCTACTAGAATAAAGTGAAAAGCATTGAAACCTACGCTTAAATTACAGCTGTATTTTTACAAATGTTTTATGCATAGTGAGAGAATGTTGAGATTCTAAAAGAAGAACGGGTATACAATGCCATTATTCAGTATTAAAGTGGTATTGAATGCATATTTTCATGACAATATTTATCTTCTGAGTTATCATAAAAGCATATATATATATATATATATATATATATATATATATATATATATATTACTTATTAGTTTATATATATATATTCTTGTATATAAAAATTTTTTTTAAAATGTTGAGGAATACATTCATACATTATGATAGTCTTTTTGTTTTAATATATGTATATATAAGATGTTTGTATAAGATTTCTATGTACTCACTAAAAAGATTGTGCAATAACAGTGTACAGATATGTGTATTGGGGAAGCACACTGCATCTGAACTCTCAGCTGCTGCACATAATTATGCACTCAGTTTGTGCATTCAGGATGCACAAATGATTGTGCGCTTAATCTACATAATGAAAGTGTGGTAATGCTACTCATAACCGTGTACTAAGTTGTGTATTCAATACGCACAATTGAATGCGCACTTCTGTTCCATCACTTTTGTCAGAGCTGCAAACTCTCTCGTTTTTTTCCGGGAGATTTCCCAGCACTAATTTTTTTATTAGCAACTTATGGGTAAAATAAGGACAAAAATTTAATCGAAAATAAAACTGTTTAAAAATTGTGGTGGCAAATCACCCGAAAACAACGGGAAAGTTGGCGGCTCTTCTTTTGTTGTGCTGCTCGAAATTTTTAACGCAAAAAGAAGCGACTGGCTGCGCTACAGAGTTACAAGCATTCGCAACAAGAGATACAATGTTGTGTGGAAGACTGCTATTGCTTCTGAATTCAAGAACAACGGATAAAATTTTATGTATAAGAGCTTCCTTTAAAACAACATCTTCCTCATTTTGTTGCACGTGCACTCTACCTCCATTGGCTGAACCTCATCATACACATTATCATCCTCAGCATTTTCAACTACTTCAGACAAGAAACTAGGAACAAAAGTCACTTTTTCGATCTTGATAAGTGATATTTTTCAATATGTTTCATCGGATTAATACATTTGTGCATGCACTTTTGCACCCATCCTGACAACATTTAATCGGGAATATTAAGCCACATGTAAACTGATGACCGCGAAAATTCTTTTTAATAGAAATCAAATTATATAATTTGATGTTCTTTTTACAACTGCTGCAATAAAACATTTTAACTTTTTTACAGCAAAAAAAAATAATCATAATGATAAATCAGAGATGTACCTTTAATTTAATGACTAAAATACAAAACCCGGTAACACATGTTTTGTATTGTCTCATTGCTCAGTAAGGAAGCAGAAAAAATGCGGCTTTGCCATGTTGCAGCTCCGCAGCATAGCTGCCAATAGAAATTATATGAATTTAATTTTTAACGAATGACCCTAAGAAGTACTCAACTAAATTAAATTTATATAAAGAAAATTATTTTTAATTTAAGCTACATCCATCTACTCATAATTATTTTTTAAAAACCAGAAATTCAGTGTACCTCTGACGTCAAGACTTTAGTCATGACCTTTATGTTCGCTAAACTATTGTGCAATGATCGTGCAAAGAGTATGTGCGCTCACGTATCGCACATTGATTGTGCTGTTAGAGGGTGCACAATTTTTTTAGAGTGTATAAGATGTGTCACATATATAAAAGTATAATACTGTTAATAATAATCCATTTTTTTTCAGAAAACAAATTGTGATTTTTGTATGGTCAAATACGATTCTCTGTAATCCAAAAAAGCGATCCTGTTAAAAAATAATAAATAACTAATGGCATATGGCTAATATATCTATTCCGTGCATTAATATTGCCTTATCATTTTTCGTGTATGCATATTAAAAATAATTGATTATTTATTCAGTGCTCGTGCTACTTTAGTATTGTTTTAAGTTGAATCAAAATAGTTCCAAAACAATACTTTTTTTTTAATTGACCCAATATTACACCATGGAATTATACAAGAAATCCTGCTGATAAATTCTAAAATAAGCAAATTCCGATTCAAAATAAGCAAAACCTGCTTTATTTTTAAAAAATAAATAATGCTCTAGTAAATAAAGGTTTAATAAAGACAGAATTTTGCATTTTTTATTCAAAGTTGAGATTATTTATTACATAAATGTATATATATATATACATAGATATACAATTTTAAAAGGAATTTATCCATATATTTGTGTTTTCTTCGCATATATGTAACAACAAAATATTTTACTACATTTCGAAGTGAAAAATGCTACCTGCATATATATAAATACATTTATCGTCTTAAAAGATAGAAAATTACAAGCATCATCAAGAAAAGCAACTCTGTAGAACACACATAAAATTCTTGAGCTTTTAAACTTTTTCTTTTTTTTTTTCACCTATTTTCTGATTTAAGTTAAATCTTTTGAAATGCCTGATGAATAACAAATCAAAAACGGAAGAAAGTAACAATATTTTTTCTAGATTTCATTTTCAAACCTGCGCCAATACCTACTCGGACGTATTATGCTGTTGCCAGTTACCTGTTTACATCAAAGTGCGAAACTGATAAATAATGCATATAGCGTTCCTTTTCCACAATTTATTTGAAGCAATAGGAAATGTTTCTAAATTTAGAGCTGATATGTGAGTGGCATACTTAGGAAAAACTTTATGCTCGAATTTGAAATGCTAACAAATGAGCTATTATACAGGGTGTCCCAAAAAGGTGGTAATTCTTTATATATTAGAGGTAAGTTGTGGATGCAAATTGGAAAAAAAAATGTTTAAAAAAGGCATAAAAAAGACTAAAATAAGAAAATACTTTTCTCTTTAATTTTTAAAAAGTTACGATTTTTAAATTTGTATATGATTCCAGTGCAAAAAATTCTCAGTTAGTGCAGTGCAAATTCCCCATACAATAATGAGGTGACTGAAAATTTTCAGCCTTTCATCATGAAACATCTCAGTGATAACTGCAAAAAAAGATTATCAGGAGATATACGTAAATTCGAATATAAAGGTTCATTACGAGAGTGCAAAACATTGCTTTATATATATATATATATATATATATATATATATATAATATAATTTTTGTACCCCCCTAAACGCGATCATCTGACGTGATTTATTCTCTTCAAGAGCCATTTAAAAGGTTTTTTTTTTTTAAATCAGAGTATATTAATATTTCTGACTCTTTTTAGGATATAATTACTAAAATTTAGTTTTTCGCCTGATTAGTGTATGGGGCACGTTTAAATATGACTTTTTTTGTACGTTAATCATATACAAATTTAAAAAGTGTATTTTTTTGTAAATTAACGACAGGAACTTTTTCTTAATGTAGTCTTTTTTCCTACGTTATTTTGAACAAATTTTCAATTTACACTGTCCATTTATGTGTACATACAATTACCCCCATTCTGTATTACAATCCCACATATCTGCAATTACAACGTGTTACAACCTTATCTGAATACAGAGTACAGTTATAAACAAAAAAAAGCGAGATAGAGAAAGCTGTATTTTATTTATAAACTATTCTTTTTCAAATATTGCTTTTTTAATAGATAAATGCTGTGATTTAAACCAGACGATTATACGATTAGAATGGAACTTTTTATCAGTATAATTTTAGCGTAACATTATATTAAGAACCATATGCTAGTGTTCATCTTGTGAGTAACTGTGTAAATACATTTTGAGTGTAAAACTGTTGACCTTTGTATGTAAGAAGTATTTCTCATACTTTTCTCTCATATTTCTCTCTCCCGGTATATATATATATATATATATATATATATATATATACATATATTTATACTACATACTTGTAATTGTACCAATATGACAACACCTTCCAAAACCGGGAGAGAAATGTTGATACACCCTGTATATTACCCTATAACACATCTGATATATTTTAAATGAATACCTGTATCATCCGATTATTTTTTACATATATAATCAAATTTTGTTGTTCATTGAAAATTTCTAGTTTTTAAATTATGTCGTTGCCACTCTTAACAAGTCATTATAGTTTGATATGTAATATTAAGCCGAATACTCAAAGTAAAATAACGTTTTACTAAGTATAAATATTTATGCGGGTCAAAGGCTTAGCTTATGCTTAGAAAATCAACAACGATGCGTATCATTTATTCTGTATCCTCCTGCATGACACTCCCCTCACTTGCAGTTTTTTGTCTTTCATTTCTTTTGATGATGCAATCGTTTCTTGAAATGTAAGGTAACTCAGTGCCCCATGCAGCCATTTTTGCTTCGATATTTTTCATTACATAAAACAGCCTAGTTTCGTTATTTGGAGTGTTTTCCTTGCTTTTTCTGCTCAATTATTAATGTATCTGTATCATATTATTATTATTTATAGCATATTTTTGAAATGTATTTTGCTGTAGTGGCCTAATCACCCAATGCGATCACCAACGACTGTGTTTGTCGGAGAGATATTTTTCAGACAAATAAAAATAAACGAACAAGTAAATAAATAAAAAAATAAATATATAAAATCTTAAGTATATAAGAGAGAGAGAGAGTGTGTGTGTGTTTGTGTGTGTGTGCCCGTACGCGTACGTATGTGTGTTTTCCAAACAATGTCAAAAACCTTTTCGAATTTCCAAACTATTTTTAATTTCTTATAAAGATTACTTAAGCGTACGCAAATTAAATTCAAATAACAAGAAAATTGGAAGTGACATATAAACAGATGTAGGTAAAGATGCAGTTGATAGACCTTCCCATAAACCCAGTCTTTATGGGACCTGAAATTCATAATAAAACATGGGAAATCCATGTGACTAGAAACCTGAATTACCCAATAAATGAAAGGTGCTTTGATCACGTTACAATACCTCAGAATCTGTGTTAATAAATTTAGGTAAAAGCCATTATCTCTCGACAAAAATGTCACTTTACCTAGGATAAGCAGGAACTGCGACAGACAATGTATACTACAAGCCTACCATTGGGCATACGCCTATCTACATAGAATAAACTCCAATATGACAACAGTACCAAATCAGTTATATACCCTTAAATACTTCGATATTCTGGATGTGAAGCAGATTAGAATTAAACAGAGTGATTCAAAATGGCCCAGAAATTTATATATATATCTCATTTCTTTAAGGTGTGAATGATCTAAAATAGCTGAGATATTACAGATGTTTTTGGTCATTGGAGATATAGGGCCCGATTTAGAAAATTTTTGACTATAGGCACAACTCGGTGTGTGTGTGGAAGGGGGCCCTAACACTAATGTAGGCTGTGTGAAATTTCAAAAGGTATATTACTGTCGGACTGTGCCCTGCTGTCGAAAGTCTGCGCTTTTTTTTTCCAAAATGTCAGTCGTCTGTTATCTTTCATGACGAATTCAACAAAGAAATTCAAGCTATATATAAAATACCTAAGAATTTACAATTTTTTTCAACCCCTAGTTATAAATCCAATTAAGACCAATGACAACCCCTGGTGTCATTGGGCAGATTAAAAATTTATTTAAAATATACTTTGGAGAATTTGTAAGGATGTGTAAAAATCTAGTATTAAAAAAAGATAAGAAAACTTGAATTGGGATTTTGTTTTGGGGGAGGACTCCCAATATTTGGAGGCCCTAGACCGGGGCCTACTGGAAAATCAGGGTCTGAGAGAGATCACACCACAAATCTGTCTAATAAAGGTCCATTTTAAGGTTATCTTGAGGTTCTTGGATCTTAATCGACATACACATACCTTGTGCAGTGCATGTTATTACGATCCACAGAAAACTCTGCAGGATCTTGTGAGCTTAGAGTTTTGAATTTCGGTAACTTCGTATATTAGAAGAAAATAAAGGCTAGAAAACGATACATTCTTCAGCAAAATGACTTTAATTAATTTACGACATAAACATATGGCTGAATCTAAATCGCCGGCCTCAAGTTTGGTATTTTTCTCCCAGGATGGCATATTTGGCTAGTTAGCAAAAAAAACTATGTTGAATCGTGGTTAGCTTGGCTTTAACGCTGCTTACTTGGCGCAGTCTTAAGGGTCGACATCTGTGCGGCCCTAGAACGGTGTTCTTCACTTTAGCAGGACGTATTTCGCCAATGACATAGGTACTGGAGGTAATTAGCCTTCCCAGTAACAAATAACTTTCCGTTCACATCTTCCTTGTCACATATTTTGCTGTATAGTGAATTATATTTTTCTAGTTTATTTTCCCGATTTACAAAATTCCTTGTGTAAGTGTATTTTATTTTAATACGACTGATTTAAAATAATGAATGCATTTTACAATTAGGATTGAACATCTGTAATGAATATAGGTAATCAAGAAAAAAAAATTGAAGTATCTGCGAAAATGAATTCTTGATTAACAGCAGAAAGACAATTTTAGGGTGGCATAACTAAATTATATGACTGTCAAAATTCGTCTGATATAGTTTATAATAATTTTCCGATTAAAAAATTTTCAGTACTTAACACTGTGCGTACGAGACAAAAAATGTGTTCTCTTTATATGCATTTTTCACGGATTGAATTCTCAGCATTTTGTCGGGTCCTATAACTAAAATAAGTCACGAGCCCCAATGGATACCGCTGCCGCTACGTAGTTAAAAGAGGTTATTAGAAAATACAATAATAGAATAATGAAACAATCGACGAAATTATCCCTAACGTTGTGTATGATTAAATGCATAGTCAAAAATAAAATTTAAATTGTTTTACCGTTGATTGAGCCAAGCTCTCACACTGATCCTCTGTAGAATCATCCGAACAAACCTCCTGAAAATATATACAACATAAAAAAATTGGTCACAGTGAATATTCTAGACGTGAAATGTGTGCATTGATTTACCAATCACAAATATTTACAACATAAAGGAGAAACACTTTTTAAACATTTTAATTTAAAACATTTTAAACAAAGCAATCTTATTATTTTCCAGATAACTATTCTTTTTTCTTCTTCTAGGTTTTTTTTTTTTTTTTTTTTTTTTTTTGCACATACATTTCCATAAGGATTGTTAGAATATTTAAACATATATAGAAATTTGCTAAAATTATTAGAAATTTGTAAAAACAATAAAAAACATTAAATAATGAATCAAATTAAAAAAAAAAATCTTACAGAATTGTGATATACATATGCTTCAACAACATCTCCCATAGCAGTGCTCTGTAATAAAAGTAAAAATTCGTGAAACTTATTGTAAATATCTACTGAATAAAATTTTAATTTTGGAAAACTAGAGTATATAAGTAGTTTTCAATTTATCTCTTAAAACTTGCATGACAAAATGTATAAGTAAGTGTCAATGAATGAGATGTTACTTACAGATATAAACTATTTACTAATTAATAATAATGTAGGATATAAAATTTATCGTATCTATATAAATAAAACAGAGTGTAAACTGTCCGTTTGTCTGTCTGTCTGTGTCTCGCGTAGCTCCGAAACGGGTGATCGTAGACCTACCAAATTTTGTACAGAAATTCTCCAAGACGGGTCTCGACACACCTCGAAGCGATTTTTTCGAAATTCGAATTACAAAATGTTTTATTTTATGTTCTGTCCGATTTTTAGCGATTTTTCTTGCGTAATACATAATAACGCCGGTAATTGCGCTCGCAAGAAAACGATATTTACATCATCGGATAGAGGAGAAAATTTTCTTTTAAAAACTATTTGTTCGGACTGTGTAACATAATTTGCAGATTTTTGGGAATTTTTCAAATAAAATTAAATTTGACGCTGACTTTCGAAAAATATTTTTAAAACTGCTGCATCTTGAATTCTATCTGTCATAACTTTTTTATATTTGGGCAAAAGACGGAGCACACAATTCGCCCACTTTTAAAAGAAGAACGGGGGAAAAATATAAATTAGGAGAATTTTTACGAATTTTTAAGTAAAGAAGGATTTTCATTTCAGTAGTACCTGCTTATGAGTTTCGGTTTGATATCTTGCGGTTTGGTTGTCATGGATACAGTAACAATGATTAAAATTGCCAGTTGAAAAAATTAAATAAAAACGGGTCCCGCGAGCAGACGATTTCTTTTCTTGGCTCGATTTCCTTTTATAAATACTGGATTTATTGAGAAGAAAAATTAAACTGATATAAATAGCGCAGACTTATCTCTTATCTCTTTTCTTTTTGTAAAGGGTTGCAAGAGAGGGTGACGTATTTTTAAAATTTAAAAAAAATGTCCATTTCATGTAGTGTCTGAGGTATTTAACGCTAAAACGTGAACCTAAAAGACAGAATGTCTGAGGAAATAAGACATTTTGAAAGTGAGAAGTTTACTGCAAACGGTCCATTTTCACTTTTTTTATACCGAATGACGCTGACATAGTTTTTTTTTTTTGTGTGTGTGTGTGTGTCATTATATTGCAATGATCTCAGGTTATTACATATATGACGCAAATTTTAAGTCAAGAGTGAAATAATTTTGCTTTTTCTAGATGCCACATCACTGGAATTAATTCGAATTACACATGTGAGGAAATTTTTCGTTTCCTACCGTGCGAAGAACGGGCACGCAGATAGTGTTTGATAAAATATTCGTAGTTGTAACTGATGATCTTGAGAGAAAGCACAATGTAAAGTTCATTTCACATTTTCCTGCAGTCATGGGAGTAAGAAATGAAGGAAAATATTGAATGTACCTCCCCCCCTTCTCATTTTGTACACAGGTACAACCTGCTCATCTCCATTGTAGCAAAGACAGAGAGTTTTTAAGAACGCCTGGGGGAATACCTAACTTTGTGCTTTATTTTGATCAACTGAAAGTCAAATATGCTAGACCCTAAAACACGACTAAGATATGAATCTCAATCACTGAAACGATGCAGCGTTGTAAGGGAACAGGCTAAAATGGGAATAAAAATAATTAAAATGAATAAGGATGAACCGCATCACTTTGAAAAATTCTTCATATGCTTATGAGTTTAGGCAATTTAACTATCGCAAAATACGAATTCGGATTAAATCAACTCAATTTAAGAGAATAAACACTATTTTTACTAATAAAGTATTTTAGTTACCAAATAATCAATGTAAGCTGAAGAGGAAACTGAATGTGTGTGAACATAATATTATGTTTCAGACCCTCAAAGGATTAAATAGAACATTTTAGATCAGTTTACAATTTTAATTTTTATTTTTCCTCATCATGTAGTGCCCGGATTTTTATAATTAATCATGTTTCTTTGGAATTAGCTTAATACTGAGTAAGTCAATTGGCTTAATTTTTTCCAGTTTATATAGCAAATTATTTTTAATGCTCCTTATTGTTTTATATTTATAGATTAAGTACTCCCACACACACAAAAAAAAATGTCTTGCACTTTAAATAAACAATCTGTTGGTTCGTAAATATTTCTATCGTAAATAATTAATTTAAAAATCTGTCTTATTTCTTTTTTTGCCCATTTGTTATTCTGTATTCTTTTAACTGTTGTTTTTGCATGGTTCATTTTTTTTCCTATTTTCCTATTTTATTTATTTGTTTTCATTTTATTTTTATGTACCATCCTGTTTTTGCTATCCCCTCCCACACCGTCACCTCCTTCGTTCATCTTTTACTCTCCCTGCTTTCATATTTTTTTCTTCTTCCTAATGGCATCAACATTCCCATTGGCAGTTTGCTGTATTTTCCGCTACTTACTTTTACAGATAGCATACTTCTGTTTTTGTAGTGGGTGGACCTTTTATTTCACCTTACGAAGGATGAATATTTTAATCCCGAAACGTGCGTGCTGTAAATAAAGAATTTTTATGTTGTTATTTTACAAAGCTTTAATTATTTAATATTTGTGTGTATTTCTTTATTTGCAATAAACATTTTTTGTGACTCTCAGGTAGGTAAAAATGTTGTTTTTAAATGTTTAATTAGTAATTTTATTTAAATTTTGCCCACAGTAGATAAAATGTTTTTTTACTCATTTACGTTTAGTAATTTAACTAAGAATTAAGTTCTATGTTAAAACACACGCACTGAAGCATTTTCTTTATATCTTCAATAACGATGAATAATTTAAAAGGCCGCGTGATCCGATAGGTGCAAATTACCCAGTTTTCGATATTAAATAATTTTGAATGTGCATATAGAGGGGTATCTAAATTGTTTCAACAAAATATTATGGGAGATAGGGCACATAATAAGGAATCAGAATTACAAAGCAATGTGGGGTCAAAAACGTTTTCTTCATGTAGCTGTTAATAATCACTTTGGAACGGGTGCTGAAACAACAGCGAATTTTCCGACCATTGTTTGTCAAAATCTAACGCATTTGTCTCAGAAAACGTGAGTAAAATTCGTAGTTTAAAAATTCTACTTTATTTCTTGGATGAGATTTTTGGAGACAAGCCCATTGCCTACTAAACTTGCTTAAGAAATTTGACAAAAACTTCAACACATTTCCTACACATTTCCAACACAGCCTACAACTTCGGCAACACATGGTGTATAAAACTATATTTTTTCTTGCCATAGACCACTAGCCATAGACTAACAGGAAATCTCCAACGTAAACATTAAAATCTTCTTCATCTTCAAATTCCAAATCCTGTCAACTACACTAGAAGATTCTTTCATTCTTCCTCTTCTTCAGATGAGCTGGATAGTCCCACTATTGGTCGAGCTCATAGCTCTGTGAACTGGGATACGGAAGGTGCCTGGTTCAAACCCAGGCAGCGTCCGCCGACCTAACCGTTCGGAGTTTCTCGTGGTTTCCTCCGAAACTTTAAATACGAGCTAGGACTCTTTAGAAGCACCCCCGCGGTGGGCAGTCCCCTCATAGGCCTAGTACACTTGCGTAGGTAATATGCCGTATTCCCTCAAACAAACAAACAAATCAGTTGAGTTGTCTTGTAATTGCTTGCAATTTTTTCCTCTGCAGATTCATATCATTACATTTTTTTCTGTTTTTTATTATTTTCAATAGTCTCGTTTTGAATTCCATTTACACAAGTGCTTCTGTAAGAATTTCTGATTTTTTCAGTTAGCTGTTATGGTTTTTTTTTCTGTTTTTTTTTTTTTTTTAATTTTAGATTAGTCAGGAAAAACTTTACAGTCTGTGGTGTCCTTTTTATCATTTTTATTATTTTATTTTATCTTTCATAATTTCCTTGATTTAAGATTTTGTGAATGATGTGGAAGATTTATTTAGATAAATTTATATCATTCAGGCATTAAACATTAAGAAACTTACAGAAAGACCATGAATTTCAGGTAACCCAGTTTGTCCATATGAACCAAAATAGTATCTGTCACATCAAAATTCCAAATCCTTAAAATATTCATCTAAAAACATCATAGAAAAAAAAATGTAAGTTAGACTATATAAACATATCGCATAACTCATATTTACTTGAAAATTTTCAAGTGTAATATCATAAAGTCTTTCGTATATACTTCAAATTTCATGCAGATAATCACGAAACAACATGGCTCTTTATTCCCGCCCCAATCAAATTGAGCTGTTTAACTTTTTCCAGAGAGTTAAAGTTGTTTGATACCTTCTTTGAATGATTTTCTCATCTGAAAACTATTCACCGAAGCACAAATATCTCCAATGACCCATTGTACCGACTTTCCCATGCTGTGTTGTATTTTAGCATAGATTACTCAGTTAATATTGTAGTAAATATAAAAAAAAAAGTTTTAAAAACAGTTATTACTATAAGATGGTCGATGTTTTAATGTTTTTATGCTTTTTAAACCTTTTCGGCTGTGTAAGCTACAACTTTCTGTATGGATTAAGTAGAAAGGATAATATTTTATATTTATTTTTTTAATTATATCCTGGAAAAATGTACAAGCAACAAAATTTATAAATGATTACATATGAGATTTGCCAACTGCTCCGGAAAATAACCAACTGGCGCCAACTGAGACACAGGTTTTGAAACTAGTTGCGTCGACAGGGAATACTACATGTAGATGGTGGATTTGAGTAACTTAGAAGATATGAAAGGGGATGTGAAGTAGATAAAATGTGAAGGAGGAAAGAAATAAAATAGCATTAAATTTAGGATGTTTTTAAATCAGCAAGAAGTTAATATTCTACTTGTTGAGAACATCATACAAAAATTCAGCAAAAATATTTAATAATATTTGATTTTCTTGACAGTAGAAAAAAAGAAAGAAAACTACCGAATCTTGAAGAACATCTACAGCTTTTTTCACCTCCAGGGGCTTCTCTACAATCAGAAGAAAGAACAGAAAATGTTTAAATGCAAAACATAGAATTATTAAATTCAAACATGCATATTTATAGAGCGAATACTTCTTCTTCCATTCCGGAAAAGTTACTAAAGCTTAATGTAAAATTAATAGACAATCTCTGCAGAAAATATTAAAAAGACTGCAGAAAAAATATATTTTGAAGACGCGTAAAATTACGAAAAGTAAAGTGGTATGAAATATACGGAACAACGCAATTTTAATAAGAATTACTCGGCAGACAAAAAAAATGTACTCAACTATTTTCAATTTTCTAAAACAAATGAACACTGAAAAATTGTTTGATAATGTTACGAATTTTCTGGGCAACCTGCTGTTCTGTGGTTTAAAATAGTTTAAAATTCATATTCTACGCTTCAAATAGTTAAATTTTGCATTTTGTTGCATCAAAATCGGTGATACGGAGTTTTGGGTTTTTCCATTGATCAGAATAGCGTTTCTAGGAATCTCGAGAAATAGTGGTCCTAGGCCGTCGCTAACCTCACTTTTGGGGACTTATTTTTTAGGCAAATTTGTCGATATTTCACCAAAAAGCCACCAAGCTTGGAGATATTTCGGGCATTTGGCGCGATTTTCGCAATGGGGCTTGTAAAGTTTGTTTTACAGCATCAACATCACATAATAGCCTAATATTATTGTAGTTTTCTTCTATGACATAATCAAAAGTCCCGCTTTATGAGGAATCTTCGAGAGATACACTCTTCTAGAAGCTCCTTGCAGCTTCTGCATCACCTATAAATACATACATGACAGACCCCAAGTAGTTTCTCACCGAGCATTCGTTGAGTGTGTTCGCTATATTGCGCTGTGAATTGTGCTATAGAAGCGGTATTTTCGCTTGCCTTTTTGAAGCGTTGTTTTAAAGTGTTGTACGTAAATTATACATTGCTGAGTTTTGAGGGACCGTTTACGAAATCCCTCGTATATATCCACTGAATTTTTGCCTGTAAGTGTTTTATTTTGTGAAAGAAATGCAGCATTTGTGAAAGCATCTGGACTAAGCGGATTGTTATAGCACGTTATACTGGCTCATTGTGCTTTGAATTTTGCACAGCTGATTGTTCCTCGAAGTTCTAGAAGTGATAAAGTTCTTTTATCATCCTGACAAGTGGACTCTTTACTACAACTGTCTACACCAACAGGACTCCGCAATAAGCAGAGTTCTCTGGAACAATATTATGCACCTTCTCTAAACTTCATTGTAGAAAGTTTTCTTTGCTTTACAATACTGTACTTTCGTACGTTCTTTCCAACGTAATTTTTTTTCTTTCTCATTTTGCAAAAAAACTGCATTTTCTTGGACAAATATGGGCATAAAGCAGGAAAATCTGGTGCTCATTGAAAAAAAAATTATAAATTGTCAAGCAATGTTTCTTAGGTTATTCGTTAAAAAAAATCAATTACTTAATACGCATATGATATGCCAGAAACACTCTAAATGGGCTTGCATGCACTCGTCCGCGTTCACAGATTTCGATTCAAAAACTTCCATTTCATAGCTAAAGATAACCCAAACTCCTACAAGTTTCCTAAATATTTCATGTGCTACAGATTTCTCCATATTCATCTTTTAGAGTGCACGAATGCCGAATGCGAATGTGCATGTATATAAATATGTAAATAAAAAAAGTTTCCTGCGATCAAAGGTAAATCCCATCAGCTAAAAAAATTACCACTACTGGATAAAAGTTACCTGTCGGTATAAAAATGTCGATACAAAAATAAAGTTGGTAACAGGTATCAAAACATACCGACAAGTATGTTTTGATTTTAAAGAATAAATTACATAAAATAACGTGTTAAAACGCTAAATGCTACTTATAAAAATCGAAATTTTCATCCGTTATCCTTATTTCGCCTGAAAAGTTAGGAAAAAGCTCAACTTCAAGTGCGATGAATATGAGCTTTGCGTTTCTACTAAAGGGAAAAAGTATTGTTATAAACCTATCAGACATTTCCTTCTTTTTCAATTTCAAACGTGCATTTACATTGTAAAGTAGTTCAGTAGCATTGTGTTTCAAACAACTTGTTGCGAAAAAAACAAGTAATTTTATGTTATGTATGGATCACGCGTAGATTGATGTCCAGCTCATAGTTACTGAAAACACGCACAGGGAGGAAAAAGTTTTAACTGAAAAATTACTTTCAAAGAAATAATTGGTTTTTTAATTTAAAATTCAGCATTTTTAGTAGGTTTTTTCATAAGTGACTCCAAAAGTGCCTACATCCCAAATTTCACCAAAATAGGTCGAGGTTTTTTTTTTTTTTTTTTTTTTTTTTTTTTTTTTAAGCCCACTTCTTAGTTTAAACACTCCAAGTTTGGGCACTTGCACAGAAAGAAATCCATTTGATAGTTTCATCCATTTGATATTCGGTGCTTCTATTTTTCAGGTCATTTTGTCAAATTTGTAAGGAAATTTTTTTTTTCTAATTTAAAACTTTAATTTTTGAAAACTTTTTTTAGTATATTTTCATTAGTGACACCAAAAATACCAGCACACTCAATTTTACGAAAATTGGTCGGGCCTTTTTTATATTAGGATCTACTTTCAAAATCAATTTTTTATTACAGTGCGCACCGGTTATAACGGACCTGGGATATAACGTACTATCGGTTATAACGTACCAAGAAGCTAGGTCCCGATGGAAGTCCTATATTTATAATGTTATTTAACTTCGGTTAAAACGTGCTTAACAAAAGTACGTACTTAGGCTATAACGTATCTTTTATACCAAAGCCAAAAATAAAATTATGCTTTTCTTAAGCATTTTATTTCCTTGTTCTCGGAAATTTCAGTACCTTCAAAGACTCGTTGTCAGTTTTCAGATTCTCTAGCGAGATGAATTGTGTATGAAGGAAGGGAACGATCTTTTATCTTTTTCGCCTGTTAGGCAGGGCTAAGAAAAAGACCATGTTTTTTATTTGTCATTCATCAATGTAAATGCCTCCTGATGCCTGCTCATTTAAAAAAACAGAAAATTAAAGATTATTTATCTCAATAAAAATTGTAAGTAATAAAGAATTTTCTCTGTTTAATTTAAATTTTTAAAAATCAGGCCTGTTTAAAACACATATTACAATGAAATTATGAGTCCACTTTCTTTTTTTGTGTAATATTGAATCTTACCGGCGGTACCACTTATAACGGTACTTCGGCTATAACGTACTACATTTTTAGGTCTCGTGAGACTACGTTATAACCGGTGTCTACTGTATTTCAAGAAAAATCAGAGTCACTAAAACTTAGGGCATTTCCACTGTATAAACTTCGTTTAGATCTCGTTTTAAGCGCATAAAAAATCCTTAAGAAAAGTCTCTGACACTACTTGGATACAAGGAATACTTTTTGAAAAAAAAAGGCATTTGCAACATGAAATAAAAATTCTGTACAGAATAGATAGCACTGTTTGCCCGCCGTTGCCACCATTTACCTTAAGGTTTGTCTGGTTGGTTTTTCGTTTGTGTTCTGAGAAGGCTGGCATAGAGTAACGATGTGCTAGATTAGTGTGTCTAATTATATAAATCAAGTTGTCAAAATCTACTATTAAATGTTGTACTGTAAAATTTTGTGTTTTTAAAAACAGGAATTCATTGCACATAAGTTTACGTCTGAGCTGCTGAAAGGGATTGATTACGAAAAAATTAAGAAAATAAAGGTTGAAAAAGGATTTCTTTGAACCACCTTGTATATTAGAGGTCATATAGAGATGAAAATGCCAGCACATCATAACTTATATATTATTTATTATTTCACTTATATGTTATAAAATAATAAAATTGTTTCACTGTAGTTTAAAATTAAATGATGTTTTTTCCCTTAATTTGTCGGAATCTCTTTTTATTTTATGTTTCTTCTGAAATTTCATTTATACTAAGCATATCTATATAAATAAAATTAGACTTTTGTCTGTACATTTCTTGGAATTCAAAAATTTTGCGATTTCGATCTGTTTCAAGAACCCGGGAATCCGATGCGACCCTCAAAAAAAAGTTTGTCTGCCTGTCATTCTGAGACAGACGTCTGTCATTTCTGTCATTGACAGATTCTGGCATTCTGTCATTCTGTCCGTGACGCTTTTTTTGTTTAAGCATCACGTAAAAACGACTGAAGCGAATGATATGAAATTGGGTGTCATGATAGGTGGTCAGTCAACTTAAAACATAGGCGTCGAATTTTTAAAAAATCTTGATTAGATTTTCAGATTTTGCGAAAACAATTTCAAACTGCGTAAATTTGTGTTCGCGCATCACGTAATAACTGCAAAGATGAAAAAATGATATTTGGTGAAATGATAGGTGGTCACTCACCTTAAACTATAAGCATCTAATTTTTAAAAAATCGATGAGATTTCGAAATTTTGTGAAAATCGTTTAAAACTGAGTGAATCTTTGTTCCCGTTTTACGTAATGACGGCTAAAGCGAATGATATGAAATTGGGTCACCTGATAGATGGTTGCTTAACATAAACTATAGGTGTCCAATTTTTTAAACATTTTTATTAGATTTTGAGATTTTGTGAAAATTCTCTCAAAATACGTTTATACTTCTTCAAACATCACGTAATAATGACTAATACGAATGATACGAAATTTAGTGATATGATAGGTAGTTGCTAATCTTAATTTATAGGCGTTGAGAGAATTTTTAAAATATTTTAATTACATTTTGAGATTTTGAGAAAATCTTTTTAAAATGCTGAAATTTTGTTCCAGCATCACGAAATAAAGACTGCAGGGAATGAAACGAAATTAGGTGTCAGGATAGGTTGTCACTCATCTTAAATTCTAGGCTTCAAATTTTTCAAAAATATTGATTAGATTTTGAGATTTTGCGAAAATTATTTCAATATGCGTAAATATTCGTTCGCGCATCACATAATTACGACTAAAGCGAATTAAATGATATTACTGAGTTACTCTCTAACCTGTAATATTTTAACAATACATAACTTCACTTTCTTTACTTTGGCAACATACTACATCCATTCTGTGTACTCCTACAATGCTGATGAAAGTTCTTGCTTTTTGGAAATTTGCATTCACTGACCCGTCAAGGACGATTACTTCAGCTAGTGTTATAATAAGGATAATTGCGACTCAAAAAATGAAAAATAGCTTTTTAATCTTGTTAAGTGCTCAAAATTTTCCTTTTTACAGCTTGTTTACAAAACGTTTTGAATAAAAAGATGACATATGGAATCTCGATTATTCGACAATATATTGAATGCAGATTATAATTTATAACTTCGGATCCACACGAAAGATGAAGATATCACGGGCATTCAAAATGTCCTCATAATCCAGCAGAACTGTTTACTTTACGATCATTATTACGATTTCCTGTATGTTTAGGTGCTGATATGGTGCTAACCGCTAGCAGAAAATACATTTAGGAAAAACTAACTAGCGGATAAATTTTACATTCTGGTACTCGCTAGTAAATTCAGTGAACGGTTCTATTACCACGTTTAAAAACTAGCAACACAATTTTATCCCTATTTTTTTATTCTGTATTTCATTCAAAAATCTACCTGGTAAAACAAACCTGTTTTCACATTCGGCGAAAAATTTCTGTCATTGTTGCAGCATTCTTTTGCATTTGCGTGAGTGAGTGTTTTCCTTATGTAGAATGTAGAAAAATTTTGCAAATTTATCTTCCAGAAGTAGATAAAATAACCTGTAAATACAGAAGCTTATTTCCCAGTAAGAGACTAGCCCTAACCAGGGTCCATTTTTAAGGAAAGCTGTACACAAAACTTCATGTTCCTGCTATTCCACTGCTGTTTGCCGCACATCATTGCAACGTACATCTAACAAGTATTAGTAATATGTATTTTTTTTTTTTTTGCTATAAATTTGGTTTAAAGGATCGTCTGTATATATAAATGCGTATCAGATTTTTTACCGAATTGTTTCTTCAAATTTCTTAAGTTCAGCGTATTTCAACGCTTGGTTATTAATTATGAATGTCATACTACTAAACGATATGAGCTTGCAATTTTTTACCCTTAAACCCTTTTTGAACTAAAAAAAAATACTTTTTAAGGCTAGCAGTGAATAGCTTATTTTAAGAAGATCTATTAAACCTAAGCATGAAAACATTATTTCGTATAATTTAAAGTTTAAACAAAATATTCTTAAAATATGTGAATTTTTTCTAATATTAATATTACAAAAAAATAGTATATATGACAACTTTTTTGGCAAAAATCGACCCTGGATTGCTTTATAGGACGTGTGTTATATCCAGCAATCCAGAAATATAACGTTTTGTTGAGTTAAGGAATCATAGTAACATATCATTTTGTAAAATGTTCCATTTGTTAATGTTTGTTAATAATTATCCTCATGTAAATGAATAGCTTCAATTCTATAAAAATCTAGCACTTCTTTTAAGATTTGTATTAAAAATATGCATTTTAGTTTTTCCAAACAAGAACAGTGCCAATTTTGAAAATGTTAATAAATAAAAATAAATAGTAATTAGATAAATAATATCAATAAACCAATTGATACGGCATTTCTGAAACACAAAAAATTTAAAGTACCCAGTATAATAATATATATCCTCATATGTTTTTCTTGTGCAAGAATTTATTGTTTGTCAGAAACACAATTAAAACAATTTATTGACTTATTTTGGGGATGTTACCTCTAGCACTGACAAAATGTATTACCTCTTTCATAAAGTAGAAGATATTTTTAGGCATTTTTTTATATAGTTTAATATAATTATATATTTTATTATTACACGTTCGATTATGTACACGTTCGATTTCTCAAAATAATAGGAACCTGAAAGTGATGTCATTTTTCGCATGCGATTATTTTTCCTAGACGAAATTATTGAAGCTTATGTAAAATGCTTTTGACAGCTAGAAAATAATTGTCGGAACTAGAATTTATGAGACCATGTACTCACTATAAATACTAGACATAGAACGAGACATTTCTGAAATCACTTATCTAATTTTTAGATCTCTCCTCTATAAGTTGGCTTTTGTAACCAGATGAAAACATCTAAATATCTGTAAATCACTAAATACGCTAGCGGGTAGACTCACAGACGGTAATTATAGCACTCCAAAAATCAAGAGATGTAATTTCTCGCTACACAAACTAGTAATTCTAGTGCGATTAGCTAGAATACTGCGGACAAAAAATAATTGACCATTGCGTCTATACCAGTTATGTGTATCACATACACGCATAGTTCTACGATCTATTCTTTTAGTTTTGTGACACAAGAAACAGTCATCTATTCGTTCTAGATGTGAACGGTATTTTTTTCCCCTTTGAGCATTCATAAAATTTTTTGTTGTAAAATGTCATGCATACGAGCACTTAAAAATTAAACAAAAGATAATTTTGATAAAAGACAATTTTGATAATTTCATCCTCCGATGAAGGTGGGTGGCCACTTCCTCCTTATTTAACATTTCTTTGTGAAAGGAAAAAGATTGAAAGGAAAAAGCTCAGTCAATTCTTGTTTCAAAATGTAACAAATACGAAAGCAATTTTTAGGTTAAATTGCTTTGTATGTAAAGACTTCTTAAAATTTTATTTGTTCTAATTTACTGTTTAAAAAAAAACAATATTGCTTTTTGGTACACAAAGTATTTAAAATATCTATAACTGAATTTGGCGCTATTTACTGGAAACCTGAAGGGGAATAATATTTTGAGATGCCTCCTGCGAGATCCAGTCGGAAGAAAAAGTGGATGTGTACATCGTTGTAGTGGGATTAAAGCCAATTACCTGCACAAATAATCTAGGCTTGATGGTGAAGTGCCCTTCGTGGGGATCTTTCCAAGGGGTCTTAACCCGTATTGATGCTAAGTTTCCGAGAAAACCACGGAAAACTAAATGTCACTTCCAGTCTGTAACTGCTGTGGATATGCAGTTTTGTGAAAATTAGGATAATGCAAATGATTTCGTTTAAATTCCCATTTTTCCAATGCCAATTAGCTCATTAAATCGTATTCAATCAATTATGAAATTTTCTTAGAATGTCAATTCTCTGAAAAATTGGCGTAATGTTGTCAAGTAGATCCCAGTTAAATTTAAAAAAACAAATTGATTGAGCCTGTGGAAATGCATCGTTCACACACAAAAATAAAAAAACATGCAATTTTCCCAGCTTTTACAAAACATCTTTTTCTTTCCATATTTTCGTTGATTAAGTTAAACCTTTCAAAATATCTGCAGAATTTAGAATCAAAGAAGGCGGAAGAAAGTAAAAGTATGTTTCTTGATTTCATTTCCAAACCTGCGCCGTTGCTCGAACGTATTATGCTGTTGACTGTTACCTGTTTACATCAAAGCGCGAAGTTAATAAATAATGCATATCGCGTTCCGTTTCCAAATTTATTTGACGCAAAAGGAAATGTTTCTAAAAATAGAACAGATATGTGAGGGGCATAGGTTCAAGGGGATGAAAAACTTTATTGAAATTTGAGATGCTGGCAAATTAGCTATTACATTATGTAACAAATAAGTGAAAGCTATTTTAACTTACAAATAACATATGTATTTTCAAATGTAATCAAAAAGTGTGGTTTCAAGTGTAAATTGAATGAAATTGATTATAAAACTTCAGGTATTTAATTTAGTTGTAATGTACAGTTCACACCTGACGGATAATCCGAAAACTTCTTTTTATTAAAGAAAAAATCAACATCCGTACACAAATATAAAAACTACTTACATTTGCATGCTGTATATCATCAAATTAGAAATTTAATTTAGTTGTAATGCACAGTGCACTCTTGATGGGTAATCCGAAAACTACGTTTTATTAAAGAAAAAATCAACATCAGTACAGAAATATAAAAATTACTTACATTTGCATGCTGTATATGATCAAATTAGAAATTTTCCTATCAACATTTACTGTTCAAAAAAATCTGTAAGGCGTCTTTGATTCTGTTTGTTCATTTCTTGTCATACATCGACACCTATTTTACGAACCAAAGTAATGTCACCGTAATCAAATCTTCTTTGTCTCATATAATCTGCCAAAGTTTACACAGACTGCAGAGCAGCAGAATGCTAAAGTGTATCTCCTTATTTAGTAATCTTCTGCATCAGTACAATCATCACTATTAGATTTAGCAACACAATCAGTAATGATGTCATCTGTCAAATACTGAAAGCCAGGCTTACGTATGCATCACTTTGAAAACATCCAGATTTTCGAAACCTTCGTATTCTTTTGCATGCTCAAGAGGTAGGGTTAACACTATGCGAGAACTGTTTTACTGCAGGTACTCCAAAATGGCTCGCTTTGACTTGACTTCCCAGCAAACACACATAGGTTCTCTGAACGTCTAGTAACGTTCAGAAGACGTTTGGAAGACGTCTTCTGAACGTTAATAGATGTTCGGAGAACCTGTGTGTGTTTGCTGGGTTGAATACTATTAACTAAACCGGAAAAGATTCTAATTGAGATCAACATCGATTTTATATGCATGATAATCGTGAAAATGTATCTCTTTAAATTTTTTGTGAGTCCGGTATGAGCACGGATAATCCGCAAACCGGATAATCCAGAGCATACTATGCATTTGTAAAGTATTCTTATCTCGTATAGTGTTCTATTTTTTTTTTTTAATAATGGACTTTACTGTAAAAAGAAAAAAAAAATGAAGTGAAATAAAAATGACAAAAAAAATGTAAATATTACTGGCAGTAAATCCTGCCAACGGGATTAATGAGTTAAAAGTAGGGTCATATTTATTTAAAATCAAACTATCCTATTAATATACCTAAGATCTTGAAGTCTTCGAATACTTTTAAAAGAAGGATCAACTATGCGACCAGCATTTGTTTCAACCATATGTATAATACTGAGCTTTTTCTAAAAATTACTTATACTCTGTCTTCTAAAAACTTACATTTTTTTTTTTTTATAATGATTCAGCAATCGTACCTCTGACGACTTTGACAAAGCGAATCGGATTCTACAGACCAAATCCGATAATCTTCATTTTATTCTTTTTGTTGTTGTTGCTCTCGTGTCTAAGGATATACGGTCGCGCTATCCCTGGAAATAGGTGTCATTGCCCCTGCGGGGGTCATACTTCTGCTTGTTGGTCTCTAATTTTGAACCACTTCTAGATGACTCCCTGAAACACCCCTAGCGATATCGTTTGAACATGGAAAACATTAGAGCCACGACGTATTTTACGTGCACCAACTCCCATTAGCGTACATCGTCTCACAGTAGTCCAGATGTGGAGAGAGGAGTTCACCCTCACAAGCACTGGCCAGGCCAGATGTTTCTTCACTATCTGTCTTCTTACGGGAACGGAGTTTAGCGGCCAGACCACTGCGGTATTCACCCCAATGATTCTTGAACGGTAAGAGCTGTAGTCATAAATGTGGGGTCTAGGTATAGTAAAGTTGACATGCGCTTCTAAAAAAACTGCTTACAGCGTCACCTGGTGGCTAAACCAGGAGTTAACTTTATTATCTCAAAAACAGTACCAGGTACGGGAAAAAAAAAAGTCAACTACAAATTTTTCAGCATCACTGATTTATTAAGAAAAGATATCTGGAGCACATCAGTGTTAAAATTTCAATGTGTAAAAACGTATTAGTGATAATTTCTAAAAAATATATAATTTTTTGAAAATTTCTTGCCACTATCACAGAAGTGTACCTTAATTGACTCATTAATGAGTATGAAAATTTTCAGCCTGGCCGATTACGTTCAGTTGCCGCAATGAGCCTAAACCCACTTACCCAATTTTTAGATCCTTCCACTATAAGCTAGAGCTTGTACCCAGATGAAAATTTCTGTAAATCGATGCGTATGCTAGCGGGTAGGCTCACAAACGGGAATTCTAGTGTTTAAAAAGTCGAACAATAATTTCTCGTTACACAAACTAGTCATTCTGTTGGGATTAGCCAGAATACTATGGATTACAAATTCTTGACGATTTCGTCTCTACGAGTTGAGTGTATCACCTGCACGCATAATTCTAATATCTATTCTTCTAGTTTTTGGGACACACAAAGCAATCTATTCGTTTTAGATGAGAGCGATATTTTTTTCTCCGTGCATAAGTGAAAGATCTTTGTATTTTTAACTTCAAATATGGAGTTTTAAATTGCCTCTGCAGCTACTTTTGCCAAGCATAAAAAATTCAAATAAAATTGATTTTTTTATGTTTCCTTCAGATATTTCATGTTGATATCACTTTCTAGATAGATTCTTCACCGCGTTAAATTTCGATTAAAATATATACGTAAAGAAAGCGCTTTGAATGTATTGTCTGAAAAATAATGTGCTGTATCATATTTCAAAATATTCAAAATGCTTAGCATAAATACTTAAAAAATATCTTAAAATAACATTCGCTGGTACAGAAAATAAATGCAAAGATGTTCCTTCATTTTATAGTACTTTACAATTTTTATTTCATAAATGCAGAGGAAAAATAAATTGTAGTTTAAAATCTTCTAAATATTTTTAAAAGAACACATATTTTATTATGCTGGAGTATCACTAAAGAAGCCTATTTATTTCTCCTTAGCTCAAAAATCCTTTTATCTTTCTAAGGAATGTAACTAGATTTATAAAGATTATCAATCATCTTGTCAAATGGGTTTTGATAAAAATGTGCAGATAAATGCAACTGTTCTATTTTTATACTTAGATTTTTCAAGGACTGCACTATATTGTTCCGACGAAAAAAATTACTTTAATAAAGCACAACGCATTACCTTAAAATTTGGTTATAGTGAATGATAAGTTGCTATAATAAATTCTGTTTAAAGATTCATAAGGCTTCAGATACCTACATGCATTAGGGACTTTAAAGTTTTGTGTTTGAAGGATATATATTGCTTTTGAATAAGCTCAAAGAGAATACACTTGAATAAATGCTATGAGAATTTTGTAGCTCACGCAATTTAAACGTAATTTATAATTTCGGATAAATGAAATATTCTTGCTGAAGTTCAACACCCTGCATTTAATTGCATAATGATGAAACTGTTTTTAAAAAATGTACAGTACTTTTCTGAAGAAAAATGTGGATTTTGTATTACAAAACTTTTTTTAAAGCTAGGAATGTCGCATACTCAATCATAAGAATCAAATAACTTGAAATAATTTTTATATGTGAGTCAGAAATGTGATACGCAGAACTGAATGAAAATCATTATGTTCACGCTAATCATCACCCGTTTATAGATATTTGTGAAATTTTCAGCATTCACTGTATATTATAATATGAAATATTATTAATTCGATATAGAGCCGTTGCTTTACAGGTAAAGTATGTCTTTGAAATCAACGAGAATTTAAAACGTTCTTACCTCACCAATAGACACTCCTATTGAGTGAGATTGCAGTTTGATTTGCTGCATTTGTACTCCTCCAACCGTGTATGGGCCACTATATTCCATGAAAAGTTGAATGCAAAAGAATCTAACAATATTTTCCCCCGAAAATTTTCTAATTATATCTTTAGTTCATATCCGTGAAGATAACAAGGATTAAAATTCATTTTACCAAGGCGCCATTAGAAATGATAAAAATTAAGGAAGCACTCGCGAAAAGGCATCCCGGTATCCTGTCATTGATACTAGGGTCTGAGCTCTCGCTTAAGAGCCAGTCTCACGTAACCTTCTGTTGACATTTGTGAAGTTTGTTATGTGGAGCAAGCATGTGTGGGTTCTGTTCTTGATACAACTTCTGATCCGCGAGCCATTTACAGTCCGCTGTTCCACACACCATCAGCTTGTCGACAGGTTGATCGTTCCCATACCACACCTTCCCTTTGTTCAACAATTTCACTCAACTTGAGCTCTACCACAAAGATATCCTAGAATATCAGTGACGGATATTTCTCGCTCTCGGGCAGTCAAATACTTTGGATAAATAGCAGCGTCTCTCCTTTTGGTGCTAGCACGATGAATGTCGAATAAAACAATTGAGTATTTTTATACATGCTTGGGAGATCTCGACACTGAGACCGATGAAACAATCAAAGCGCACGACTTTCTCCTCTTTTTCTTAAACGTAGCATTCATCAAGGGAGGAATGCGCTTTTTCACAGACCCTCGGAGAGGGGGGGGGCTTTCTTTTGTGGAAATACTAAACCCCTCATGATACACAGTAAAACCCCATCCATCTTCTACTATCCGGTACCAGGATGCAAGTTTCTTGCTTCATCTAACGTGTCGGGAAAAAACATCATTATTTTCGATAGTGAGTACGACAATGAAACAATTACGACAGGATCATGCTAGGACACATCGGATATTTCTCGGATTGTGCAAGAGAATGCTCGATTTATCCACTACAGAGAGATTTCGATACTATCGTGGTAGAGCCCCTGGTTTAACTGGAAAAGGGAAAGGGCGAATCTTTGATGTCACTGCAGCCTCTTCATTTCATTGCCTGTGATTGATCTGTGGGAGAAGTTGAAAATGTTGAATGAAATTCTCAATTTTTGCCGGACTGGCTGGGAAAAGTTACGGATGTCGAACATACATATCGCACGAGCTTTTGACCCAACTGTTGCGGAAAACAGTCGAATCAAAGTGTTGCCTGAATTGAAGATAAGGAAGGTGTGATATGGCTTAAATATGCATTCATAATACTACTTCGGGAACGGAGTCAAAAATCATGACTCCCGGCAGGATCTCTGTTAATGCGATCTACCATTCCGCGCCTTCTAACGCAAGACAATGGAGGGAGTATATGATACGCCAGGAATCTTCCAGAACGTAAAGCCCATATCACACCGTCCCGATCTTCAATTCAGAGAACACTTTCGTTGAACTGTTTTCCACTACAGTTGGGAGAAAAGTCTCGCGCGACATGTATGTTCAACATCCGCAACTTTTTCCATCCGGTCAGAGAAAAATTTAGTATTTCATTCAACTTCTTTCACAGACCAGTTGCAGGCAAGCTAATGGAGAGGCTGCAGGGACATCACATATTCGCTCATCCCCTTTTCCAGTCAAACAAGTTGAGTGAAATAATTGAAGTAGTTGATTGAATTGAAGATTGAACGTAGGAGTATGAGTGATATGGACATATAAGGAGTTCCATTCGGCTCCATTGTCAATCCTGCCTGACCACTTCTGGTCCACCCCCTTTAGTACTTCCTTTCAATAAACGTTTTCTGTCTCATATATGTGTCGCTCTGTTCCTGTTAATTCTCTTTGCTTCTTTGAGCCATAGCTCTCAACTACGGCACTTTCGACCAAGCATTGCTATGCAATTCCAAGTCGTCTCTATGTCTCCTACCTCTTGCAAGTTTGTCCAACTCGTAGAGAAACACCCAGTACACTAGAAGAAGAACATGGTAATAAATTTATTTCAAGCAACTGCTAAACATGTAAACTGATTTAAATAGTAATATGCGTATAAATAATTCAAAAGCAGAAAACAATACTCAGATAAGCGATACGAGATTCGGTCTGTACAGTATTTTTCTTTGCCTAATACATAAATTATTCGTTTGAAACGCAGCCAAAGAAAATCTTGGCATCGTTCGCCCAAAGAGTCTGGTATATTATTTTATCATTTTACTTACTTAGTATTACAAAATATCACTTATATAGTCTGGATATGAAAGATAATTTTTTAATATTCTGGTATACAAATAACAAAATTATTGAAATAACCGTATAATTTTAAAACCCTTTCTTTCTTGTTACTTCGTTGCCACAACCTTAGAAAGAAGTTTTTGGTCTCGCTTCCCATAAAGTTCCAGAAGAGAAATTCAATATCGAGTAGAAAATGTCAACGAAAGTGCTTTAGTGTAAGTAAATAATTCAGTATATGTCTGATAGAATGAAAAGAAAATGTTTCAATTTTTTAAATAAATAAAAACATACAAAGTATAGATATTGAAAAGTCTTTCAAAATGTTTATGGAATACCGGTTTTAAACGGCCATAGAGTCGCGTGTCTTAGAAATAGATAGCGAAAAATAAAACCATGCTTGTACTTATTCATATTTTATAAAAGTCATGTAGATACTGTGTGTAAAATTGGTTTGTGTTTCATTTGTGTTTTATTTATTTCATAACTTTTTTGACTTTCTCAGCCATTTAAATCTGACAAACATGTGAAAACTATGGGAATAGAAAAAAGGCTTCATATCTGAATGCAGAACGAGGACATAATTTTTTCTGATTATTTAAAAGCTTATAATTTACAAAAAAACTTAAATATTTGGAATTTATTTAAAATTACATTTTTAGACTTTTCCTTTCATTATTCACCAAAATGACATATTATATGCAATGTATAAATAAAGAAAAATGGTTCAAAGCATAATCATCAATATTTGAATTCGTCCTAACAAAGAAAAAAAGTAGTTTTTTCCCCTCCAATACATCATTGTCATTTTTCATTTAATTTGAACTGAAGGCTGTATATATGGCATTTTGTGGACCATGTAAAATATTTGCTAATTATTCCTTCTCCTTTATTTAGTGTGTATTTATTTATTTGTGCATCTCTTAAAATAAAGAAATGTTATATATTTAAATCACAGGGTGGCTATAAGATAAATAGTAGCCTCTTCCTGCGAATTTACAGCTGAAAATAATAATAATAATTATTATTATTATTATAGCAGAATGATATCAAATTTCTTATCACTGTCAGACCTATTTATGTAATATCTATAACAATTAAAGATTTTTCTCTTTTGATAATAGAGAATAAATTCGTAATTAAAAAAATAAAATAAAAATCCTAGCTTGCAATTATAGAAATTTCGAAGAAAATTGGTTTTTCTTTATGAGCACAAATTACGGCATTCATCCTGTACAATAATATACAAAACTTTTGCACCCACAATTGCGGACGAGTAATCTGAAACGGTTAAACAGATTGGGGACAACAGGACATTACAGAATATTACCTAATTGAAACGCTCACCGGCATGGTTTACAGAACTTTAAATGACAGAACAAAAATTATTACTACTCTCGACCCCAGGCTTGGGATAGAGTACATTGTTCAAATTTTTACATTTTCTGAAAATGTTCACCAGACAAGGAAGAAAAAACAATTAATAGTTTCACAATAAAATAATAGCTAATACTGTATTACATATGGTAAATTTTGAGACAATGTTAACAAATATGCAGTATGCCCACTAAAGTCCCTTGTCACCCTCTTAATTTCGGCACTGCTGTCACATACTCACTAAATTTTGATAATCTACAACGATTGATTGTCTGATTGATTTTATGGTTACGGCAAAGCTACAAGAAGAGGGCATGGGGAAGAGCATTTTAGGATGTTCTATTGAGTACTCGTGTTACATATGAAGAAAACCACACAAAATCAAGGTCAACCCGCGCGGTAAGCAAAAACCCTGGACCTTACCACTTATACCATCTACCATGTTCAGTGTCTAATCCACAGGGCCATTGTCGGCGTCTACCTTAACTGTACACATAGTGTTACTATTATTTTGATTTTTGAATTGTTATTATTATTATTATTATTATTATTATTATTATTATTATTATTATTATTATTATTATTATTATTAATTTAATATTCCGTAAAGCTGAATACGACAAAAACAATCATCGGTGTATTTTATGCGTACTGTACAAAAGAATAAAATCCTTTCTGTAATAACAAACCTTTTAAAAAGGTTAACTTTATAATCATTAATTAAAAATTGAAAGTAAAGTAATTAAATATTGAAACTAAATAACACATATATAATCAACTTAGTAAAGCAGTATAATTAAATCAGTAAAGTATAAGTAAAAATAAGTACAGAAAATATAGTTCGAACAATTATATGCCAAGGTATCTTTTCGAATTACATAAAAATGCATTTAAACAGAACCTGAGAGAGTTCTTTTTGCACTCTTCCTTTCTTTTTTGGAATAGTCCATTTAATTAAACTTGGACACAGAATTCAGCGGATTGCATGCAAAGTTAATTACAGGACCAATAGTAATTTGAGTAATTACTACGAGAAACAAGGTTTTCGGTTTTTACTTCTTAATGCCATCTCTACCGTGTTTTCCTCTTAAATCTCTTAAGTAAGCATAAAACCTTTTAGAAGAAATTGTTTTGCACTCAACTTGGAGTTAGCTTTATCACATTTTCTGTAGAAGCGTGGTGATATTGCAAGTTGTTTTCCAGAGGAACATTTTGTAATCAGCTTTTTTTTTAACATTCTTTCTTGATGTGTACAAAAAATGTATTAAAACCTTCGCATGATTAAATTTCATTACTTATTCATTCTGTGGAATTTCATTGTAATCAGTAAATGAAAAGAAATTAAGTAGTAGGGTTACAAATAATACTTCAAGTTGTTTGAATAAAATTGTTAAATTATATATAATTGCAATACATAAAAAACAATGACTTATTAAAAATAAGACTTCCATATTACACTGGAATACAATACATTGTTCCTAGAAAAAAATCTTCAGATTTGAATAATGATTTTGAAGAGAGTAACTATTAAATCTTCTAGATACTTTGGTCAAACTCATTATTCCGAATTTCATGGTTCTGTATAAACCGACTTACGCGTAGATTATAAAGTGCTATTTATTTGTTCAATATAATCTAAAACATTGCTACGTTCATAGAACGATCCTAGTATCCCCTATATTAGGCAATTTATAGCTAGAAAAATTGAAGAAATCTGTATGAAATAATTACTTTCAATTGTCTGTCACAAGCGCGTTATGCAACTGATTCATGAGTTGCATAACACGTGAATTAAAGAAATATATTTAGTTAATTCTAAATTCTAAAGCTAAGAGAAATTATCATTTTTATACTATGGTACAGACTTTTACATAAGAGGCAGAAAATACGTCATGCAAATTGATTTGTCAAATATGCAAATGTGAAGATTTTAAGAAATGTAACTATGAAAAGGCGCGAAAACTCCTTTAAGGAGCGATCCTTTCTAATCGATCAAAGAACAGCCAGAAAAATGCGTATAGGAAATGTTGATGTAAGAGAAAAGCAAAGAATAGAAAAATAAAATATTGAAGAGCGAAGATTATGGGAAGTAAAACAAAAGAATTGTCCGAATATGAGCCTGTAGCTAGTGGAAAAATTCACAAGGACATTAGAAATGATCAGTCTAAATATCCTAAGGCTGAAATGTGTGACACAGAGGAATTGGAACAATTACCATTTCCTCGAATGCATGAAACTTCATCAAACTACCTACATTAGCAGGTGACAACTATCATGTATCTGAAACATCTGCTGCTGCAGTAACATCGGCGGGTTTGCATGGTGTTGGTATTGTCAATGAAACTGATAAGTGTTTAGTTTAATAAAAATAAAATTTGTAGAACTCGCCAACATAATCGCAATATCATTTAGCGAAAAATTTCAACCCGAAAAACCTGTTGTAACAAGGCCATACTTTGACGGAAGACGAGATAAGACTCTTTATCAAGAGAAACTTAATGGCATGTATCATAGAAGAACCAAAATCGGAGAACATTACGTTTTGCTTGCTGAGTCAGAATCATTATATTTAGGTCATACCATGCCTTTTTCTGGCTCAGGTAAGAGCATAGCTCTATCCATAATATAATTGCTGTTACAAAGAAACATAAGAGACATGAGTAATTTGAAAGCTGTTGGATGTGATGGTACTCATAAAAATACGGTTTTAAAAATGGGACCTTAAGACGTTTAGAAAACCATCTACTACGTCCTTTTCAATGGTTTATATGCCTACTGCTTAGCAACAAGTTACCACTCCGACAATTATCCCTACACTTGGATGGAGCTATGAGTTCAGCAGACCGACTAGAAAAAACTATAGCATTGTGAACAATTGGTAATTGTGTTCCCATAGCTCGTGTTCTGCCAAAAGTTGATGTAGAAAATCTAACTTCCGATCAAAAATGCCTGCATGAAATTTGTCTGTCAATATCTTCTGGCACATGTGATTGCAGTTTAGCTATGTTAGCAGTCTAGTCTCTCACGGCAGCAAATTCAATATTAAGACTATGTTTCCAGTGGCAAACCGACATATGAACTAAAGATTTTAGTGAAATTTATTATAATTTTCTTTCACCAAAAAGGTTTAGTAGTAAGTTAAATGGTCTTGTAAATATGGAGCTTATGTTTATAGATTACTTGAATCTACAAGGTACCTTAGTTCTAATCTTAAAACAGGTATTGATCCGCTCATACAAAGAAATGCTTTTTTCAGCCATCCATAAAATTGACTCATAGCTATAATAAGTGATTACTGCAATCCATGGGCGTAGCCAAGTGGGGGTTGGGGGGTCATAATCCCCCCATGAGAAATTTTTTGCCCTACAAAATGAATATTCTTCACTCCCTTATCACACACATCTATGCACATATGTGAGTTGCAGTAGTCGTAACACCCCCTCCATGAAAAATTTCTGGCTCCACCACTGCTGCCATCATATCAGAGAATTAGGATTGAGATGTAATCTAAAAAGCCATAAATAACAAAGGCAGAAAAGGAACTAATATGTGAGAGCTTTTCAATCTCCAAAGATAAAGTTTCAAGCTGAAGGTTACAGTGACTTAAATTGGGAGACGTGTGTGTTGTCACTTCTCCACAAATCCAGGAAAAGATTTCAAACAATAACCTGAAGGAATTTATAAAAATGAGAGAAACTCCAGACATTTATTCATATCCTTGCCAACCCCAAACTGTAGAACGTTATACCAAATGAACGACGGAAACTTCAGCTTGCGTTGTAGGACATAAAAGTTGTAATGGAATTATCAGAGCAACTATGAAATCCTAAGAAATTCTACGAAAGCTTGAGAGCAAAAAAAGACTTCAATATTGCATAATTTTGTGTTACTTTTTAATAAGTTTGTGTGGTATTTGGGATAATTTCTTTTTAATATTGATTAAATTATTTTTTTTTAATTCTTTATGAAAAATAACTCTCCGAAAATCTTGTAAAAATTCCCTTTTCTCCATCTTAATTCCTACACTCTAAAAAATGGCGGAACAACTACTGGAAACTTTCCGTAAAAATTTACGGAAATTCTGCGTTTATATTTGAATACAGCACAATTTCCGTACATCAACGGTAAGCGCCTCTCTGGAACGGAATTTCTACTGGAGTTTACAGAAATTTCATAAAATTCCATAAAATACGGAAATAGTACTGGCGTCTCATCTGCCTGTACTTTTGACGTATTTTCACGGAAATTATTTTTACAGTGGTTTCATTATCAGTTAGAGACCTGAAAATTTGTTGAAGTAAAGCTTCTTTAGTCGCGACTAGGGAGTAACTCAGATTTTTTTTTATGACGGAAGTAACGCTCAGTAAAGGAAGTGACGCATATGTCATATACTCCACACCAAGCACGCCCGAAAAAGAAGAACCACAGAAAATCCTACATTTTCGACCGCTCGCTCTTTCGCCGACTTCCTCATGTAAAAATACGGGGACCTGTTAGGGAAAGAAACGGCGAGAAAAACAGTCAAGAGCCGTATCTTTTTGACATCAATCTTTATTTATATATCAATAAGCATTTTGAAGGTACATCCAGCATATTATTTTACATGTAATCCCAACCTCACAGGAGGTTCTCGGCAATCCTTATTTTTGGATGAATAACATACATGGTTTTGGAAAAGAACAAAGAAATGGAACTTGTCTGTAATCTAACCGGAACAGAAGTTGGGAACGTCAGTTTAAGAACACTTTTCCTGGATTCTAACCCAACTTCAAGACAGAACCACGGTTTAAGAACAAGGCGATGGAACAACACAATTAAAGGGACAGTGGCTGCAAATGAACCTAAACAGCAGAGGGAAATTTTCGTTTAAGAACACTGTTGGAGGATCCTACTTCAATCCCACGAAGGTAAATTTATAGGAGGGGACACTTCGCTTAGAAAGCTGGATAACGCCGTTGTTGCAAACAGATGGCGCTACGCACACTGGGTAACTGCGCATCTCAGGTTTTTCACATTTCCATCGAGGCGAAGTAAATGGAGATCGTTGAATTATCAGAAATTCAAAAAATTAAATACATATATAGAAATTACTGGCTTCAGATACGTTTTAATTACAATTGTCTTATAATACTATTTCGTAATGAATATAGGCGATAGTTTCTAAGCGAAGTGATATTATTATTTGTCAAATGCCAGTTACATTGGCCGTTAGGCCATTAAACTCCTAAATATTATGTATGTCATGACTGTTATTATTTTGCCCAAAAGCTGTATTTTAAGAAATGTTCGTACGTAAAAATGGACCCTGGCTGCAATCAATCGCAAACAATGGACAGAACCTGCAGTTTAAAAACATGTCTACAGAAAAGACATGGATACAGAATCATAATTCGAAACCTACCAGCAGACGAAATCAACGCTTAAGAACACTCTGATAGAAAAACACAAAAAAATTTACACTACGTGCATTCGAACCCAACAAACAGACAGGAAAACATCGATTAAAGAACACAGTTAAAGTATAATACTAGACTATGACATCATTCCCCCCGTTAGGCCCAACCTCCAGACGGAACAATGGTATACGAAAACAGTTCAACAATAATACTACAACACGGACACTTCCTGGATTCTAAATAATTATGATGAATTACCGATGATTCTTACTGCAGATTTTAATGTTAATTTTCGCTCTCAAGAATCTCAGTCGTTAGTTGATTTTTTAAAAGAAAAATTTGATCTAACTATGAATACTTCTCGACTTCAATCAACAACGCGTTTCGGTACAACGATAGATGCTGTATTTTCAAGAAAATTAGCAAATTTAGAGAGTTAAATTTATGTTTCACATTATAATTACCACAAACCTATAATTTCATACATAAAAATTATGATGGCGCCCAAGTACCTATTTCCAATGAATAATATGAATATAACATTTATATAATCTTTCTAAAGTACATGAATAATAAATATAATTTAATTATAATATGATATTTATTTTAGTTAAAGTTTAATCATTTCAGTGATATGTGTCGTAAACGTCAAAGAAGTTTTACGTCAATCGCGAGTAAAGATTACACGCACACCCTTTTTTTTATTTGGATAAAGTTATATGTTAATTCATTTTTGGTGTATAGGATCAAACTTTTAAGCGTTATTACTTTTCTTAAATTTAATTTTAATATTGTTGCATATATTGACGACCCACGCTAACGAGCACGTTATACACTTCGAAATACTGAGTCTTTATTAACAGTTATAGAGTAAAAGATTCTTCTTGTAACATAAAATCTCATATTCAAAAGCGTAAAGGAACAAACAAGTATGATAGTTATCACATATAAACCTTAAAGAAGAAGAAAAAAAACATTTTTTACATTTAACTTTTAAATCTGATTTCTGGAATATAAATTTCCACACACATCTAAGGGTTTCCTCTTTCTCTTGCTTAACTTTCTTTCTGTCCTTCTATGAAATCGATTCGACAAAAATAAAAACAGCGCAGCAGAAAAGTCAAGAAGTTATTCCGATAAACCCAGGAAAAGCCAATAAGGAGAAAATGTAAGTGTGAAAGCATCCCACTTCCACTCCGTATTTCTGATTTCACTTGCTTAGCGAAATTTTGTTTTTCGAAAAACATTCCTTGGTGTCCAAAATTTTTTTATTCACTTACGCTGTCAACGTATACGGGACTTAAAAATGTCATATCTTCTTCTTTTTTCATTTTTGCTGCATTCTGTAATAAGGCGTCAGAAGGAACAAGAAATATATTTTTAGACGAAGTAAATGTAGTTGCATTTATGAAGGCTTTATGTTCTTTTTGTATAAATGTCCTGATTTGTCGAGAAATATATTGTTACACATTTCAACACAAATAATAAATGCCACATAAATTGGCGAGCTGGATTGGAGTAAAAATATAAAATTATCTTTATTTCGGAACCGCATTAGCAGATAATCATAGTGTTGGGTTCCAAAGTTATGAAGTTCGCTTAGTTTGTTCTCAGATTCTATTACGTAATTTGGGTAAATAAAAAAAATTGGAGCATAAATGGATTTATTAATTAAATGAATTTATACGATTTTCTTTTATAAAATTCATTACACTAATTTTTATAGACAATATGGAAACTTACGCTGTCTCTTTCTATCATTTTAAAATTCAAAATATAAAACTTTCTTAAATTGCATAGTGACAATTACATTAAGAAAATAGTAAATGGTCACACCCTAAGCGTGAAAGATAAGCCGAAGCATTCATTCTTTAAAAGGCTAAGAAATTAATATTCCAAAAAAGAAGATATTGGGGCAATACAGCAATTGCATTTAAGTAAGATAGGCTCTGAAAATTTTCGCATTTCTTGTCACAATTTTGTTAAAAAACACTTCCGCAACTGGCATCAACATTAAAATGGAATATCAAAAATATGGCCATATTTTAGAAATTAGTATACAAAAGTGTTATAAAATTTTTTATTTACTAAAATTACATCAATTAATTTTTTTAATAATTCATACCAAATAGGATTTATTTTTCATCTTATCCCGTTTTACATAAAATAAGAGATAAGCTTCAGCAAAATTTAAATCACATTAAAGAAAAGATGGATAAAATAATTAACATTTTTGTAAAAAAGACTCTAAAATAGTACTTTCCGGCAATTATTTTTATACTTATTTTGTGCGTAATTTTACATCATTTTCAGCTATTATTACTTTTCAAAACCAGGTCTTTGCTGAGCGATCTTGTTCAAAAAAGATGGATATTACTTCTTGTTTGTGATTATTACAAGAAACACACAACACGGATTCGCTATCTATTATTTCACATACAATTCAAGCAGTAATGGATTTTCCTACCAATGCGACCCTCCAAAAGCCCAAGAACGGATGTCAAGATGAATGAAAATTATGGTCATTCATGCTCGGAATACGGCAGAAGCACGAAAAAATCTTGATTTGTGTCTTCGCAAAGGAACCGAACGGATATAAAAAGCATATGTTTAGATCGTGTGCATTATGTAGTAGTGCTACGGGGTTTTCTTAGACGCAAGTTTATTCTGAGAGTTCTCAAGAAACAACTAGACAGAAACAAGACGATTTTTTTAAATTTCGGTTTGTCTAAATTCACTATGGATTTATTTTATAAAAAAATGTTGAAAAGAGCCAATTGATTTATACATCCGGCCCCCCATGTATTAAAGATAAAAAATGAGATTTGTCAGCATATTAAGCACAAAAATAGAAATACTAAAAGAATAAAACAGTAACTAAACTTATTTTAATTACAATAATTGCATCAACAATGAAGATTTGGAATACATGACTGCAATAATGCTTGAAAATAAAGTTTAATTGCTGTCAACTGCAACAACTCTCTTGCCTGCTAATACGGACGACAGCCGGCTGTCGTCAAAAAAGGGTCTCTAGATCTGTGGCACGCGATGAACGTTTCAATCGTCCGCCATCTTGTTTGTAGTTAAGTCGAGCGATGGCAACTTCTGCCCTTTTTTCAGCAATGGGAAAGGGTTGCGCCTCAAAGGGTTAACTAAGATAAGTCACAACCTCTAGAAAAGCATGAATTCTACTTGCATAGCACTAAAAAGAATATGCTTTCATGATTGCATTTAGCATGGGAAACACAAACTAAGGATTCCCCATCTACTTCAACCTATACAAACCATGCACGAATCCCATAATTGATTTTCCTACAGAACCAATCCCCTAAATGAAGAAATGTTGATGCCATGACCATGGAAAAGTATCACCATTCATGCTCGGCTCTTTTGAGAAACACAAAATGATCTTGATTTGTCCGGGCGGAAAGACACAATGTATATGTTTAGTTTATGCACAGCTGCGAAAAAAAAAAAAAAAAAAAAAAAAAAAAAAAAAAAAAAAACCGCCCACTTGTACTTTATTCGGCCGTCGTTCGTAGTACAGAAAAGTTGCATATACAAATCATTTACGATTGACGTGCACTTTAATTTGCTATACAAAAAAATTGCATAAGGGGCCATCTCAATATGAAAATTTGCAAAAACTTTTTTTTCAAATGCAACCCCTAGATTTCACTTCATATTTCGAAAATTTAGCTCATTTTAATATGGGATATCAATTTTCAATAAATTCAAACTGGAAATGATTGAGTTATGAGCTTCCAAAATCCCCCCCCCCTATGTTAAATAATTTTTTCATACTTTAATTCATATCCCATATAATATTGATAGTAAGAAGTTGATTTTTATTGGTACAATTAGAACTAAACGACTCAAGCATAATTTACTATTGTTATAACTTTTAATAGAACATTCACACGAATTATGGATTATTTATATTACACTCATGTCCATAAATTAAGGATAATTCAGAATCACACAGAAATTGATCTCTAAAATAAAAGTTTCACCTGTGGTAAAATAAAAGTTTCACCACATCTATCGGGATGTCATTCTGGATACCCAGCTGGAAGTATCCGAGGAACTTGGAATCGCCCAGAGTGTCATCTCCAGGCTTTGGCAACGATTCCAAGATGATGGTAATGTGAGTAGACGTTACAGCACAGGTCGCCCCCGAGTTACAACGCCGAATGAGGACCGCTATTTGGCAGTTACTGCCAAAAGAAACAGACGGAGTACAGCATCAGACCTGTCTCGTCAGCTCTCTTCAGCTACCGGTACGACAGTTTCAAGGCAGACCGTGTACAGACGCTTAGGGCACATTGGTCTATATGCTCGTAGGCCTGTCAGATGTGTTCCACTTACCGCAACTCACTGTCGCCTGCGATTAACCTGGAGTAGAGAGCATGCATTGTGGACACCGCAACAGTGGTCTTGTGTGATGTTTTCCGACGAGTCCAGGTTTAGTTTGGAGTCTGATTCTCGCCGGACATTCATCTGGAGAGCGCCAGGTACCCGTTACCACCAAGAGAACACCATTGAAAGACACCGTTACGGTGGTGCAGGATGGCTCGTTTGGGGAGGAATTATTCTTGGTTCCAGAACTGACCTGCATGTTCAGAGTGTAACGATGACAGGCCACATCTATCGGGATGTCATTCTGGAACAACATGTACGTTTGTTTCGGGGCGCCATGGGTGCTGAATTTGTGTTTATGGATGACAACGCCCGTCCTCACCGTGCAAACATTGTAGACGAATGCCTTCAATCGGAGGATATCACCCGTATGCATTGGCCAGCATACTCACCGGACTTGAATCCAATAGAGCATGTGTGGGATATGCTTGGCCGACGAATTGCAGCCCGTCAACCCCCTCCCACCTGTCTACCGGAACTTCGGAGTGCATTGCTTGATGAGTGGTGTAATATTCCCCAAGATCAGATTGATCATTTGATACTCAGCATGCCTAGGCGTTGTCAGGCCTGTATTGCATCGTCCGGGAGACATACTCCGTATTAACCATCCTACTAACCATGTTATACTGTTTTTTTGTAAATAGGTTCTTTTTTGAAATTTGGTCAAGGGAGTAAAACTTGCAATTTTTATTAATTATGTCAAACATATAGCATCTTTTTTGCTCTTTACTTTTTGTTTAATAAATAGACTTTACAAATAAGTCAAATTTGTTTTGCTTCTTTCTCTTTCTTTGCCTGAACTTCATTATCCTTAATTTATGGACATGAGTGTAAAAAAAATTATGAATAGTGACCTAGCCAAATTTCGACGGAAATCGATGCAGAAAGTAATACATTACATGCCTGTGCAAAATTTCAAATTTTTACGCTCAGTAGTTTAATTTATATTAAATGAAATGTGTTGTTTCACGAATTTTCATTTGACTATAAATTAAAATGCACCAAAAGTCATAAACTGTCGCACACTGCAAACAGTCATATTAAGTGTAGAAAGTGAAATGACACACGCAGTGATAATATTGGGTAGACAAAAAAATAGTTGCGTTTTTTTAAATTTTTTACAAGAAATTCAAACAAATAAATGTTCAATCGTGAAACCATTCTTCATGTTCAACTGTAGCTGAGTAACCTTCATGCTTGCAGTCAGAAGCGAAGAGAACGGATTTTTACACCTGGCAACATTTCACTTGTCTAAGAGAACCTACAAATACTCAATAAAATTTTCAAAATTAGAAAGATTTTCAAAATCGTAAGCAGTCGTTTTGCATTTTTTCTTTAAATCATGTATTCGGACCAAGGAAGTTTTGGACTACTGGCACGGACTAAATATTCCAATTTCCACCCCTGATAATTTCAGTACAAAAATCTTTAAAACTAGGAACAATATTTTCCTTGAAAATAATATTATTTCTTTTAACTCTCGTGAGCGAAATGAATGAAATTCCAAAAGTTCGGAATCTACAAATAGCGTTTTTCAATTCGCAGAAAGTCCCTTAAAATCGCACAAAGAAGAATTCGCAATATCTCCGGAAATTATCGTTGAAAATGCGTAAACATTTATATTCAGTGTAACTTATATTTAGGGTAAAAAATTATTTTAAGGGTAAGGTTTTCCTTCGTTTAATAAAGTCAAAATAGAGTGTTACCATTGAAAAAAACGAAGTGATGCAGAATTAAATATAAAGACGGCCCCTTATGCAAATTAACCCGTAAGCAGGCGCATCTACTTTTGTAACTTAAGCACTCGCATGGGGTAAATCTTAACCCATTTTGTCTTCTTTATATTTTTGACTAAAAACGTTTGAAAAACAAATTTGTGGACTTATAACGTAAAATACATCAGTTCTATTACGTTTCATGGGAAGAAATCGTGCTTTTTATATTTATTTAGAGATTTTCTAGCAGTTCCTTTAAATATCATGCTTTCTGAGAAGAAAATTTCATATGATATGCTTTATACCTAAAACACTTATTACTTTATTAATATGATATTAATTTCATGTAACAGCCTTTTGTCAATACATACCAGTAGTGTAACGTCAATTTATAGTTAATTTACATTTAGTTTATACTTAGTTTACGTTAACAGAGTAATGAAACGTTGTTAGTCGCGCGGGAGTATTTAATCTCAAAGTGGAATTTTCTTCCATTCCGGATAACAAAGAAACGAAATTCCTTCGCACACCCCAATTAGACCTTGAAATTGAAAGGTAGAAGACGGGGCAAACTTGTTCTCAAAAAATTTCTCCCATTTTAGAAAGAAAACATGTCGCTGGGGTGAGATTTACCCCAGAGCGCCTGATTACGGGTTAAACTAATAGTAAATTAAAGTATACGTTATTTGCAAAAGAATGGTATATATAACTTTGCTGTACGATGAACAACGGCCAAATAAAGAGCAAGCGGGAGTTATTTTTTTCCACAGCTATACAATCTGTGACACAACAGCGCGTTCAAAAAAAAGTTAATTTAAAATGGAAGAGGAAAAATGAAAAATACCAAACACATGGATTATAAAACAGTTTCGAACACAACAGACGTGCCAAATGTGGCGATGTATTGAGGCAAACTCGGCGAGATCTTTGGAAGTACCTCAAAACAGCTGTATATCAGTAATAATGTAGTTTTGCAAGACATTGTAAAAAAGCTTTAAATGCTATTTACGTCCTTTGAATGAAGAGTAAGCAGGGATATTTCGTTTATGCACTTATTGAATTCTACCTAAAATGGATTAATGCCTCCATGCTGCTACAGACCATAATGTATTGGAACTCTTATGAATTCTCCTGTAGAAGAACTTCAAATAATGTAAACATTATTTTCAATGGAGAGCTTTACTTTTTTTTCTTAATAACATGTACTAATGTTACTTTATTCAAAATAACCGGGCAGCTCTACAGTATGCATTAAAGATTGACTAACCCTTGAAGTATAATGCATTGTAATTATTCTCGGTGCTCCAGTAGAAGAACTAAAAATGCTGCATACACCATTTTCAGCAGGGTACATGGTATAGTACACAGGAATAACATGTATAAATTTCGTAGTTTTCGATGCGTATTTACGACAGTTACAGAACGGACAAACAGATGGACAGACATATAGAAATAATAAACACTTTTTAAACTTCTTGGAAGTGTTAAAAAGAACTTTGCTTATGATGTGCGTAGTTTTAATAAACTTTGAACACATTTAAAAAATGAGGATTTTTCTTGGGGTTTCCTAAAAAGCAGCAGGAAATGGTGAGGCAAAATGGATACGAAAACAGGAAGTTTTTTTATTTATGGGATGTTTTATCTACGTATAATGCTAGGCATTGAATATTTTTGAGATAGTTAATGCCACGAGTTCACCGCCTTCACATCTGAGAAACAAGTATTTAGTTACATAGTGTTGATTCAAAAAATTCAAGCCTGATCAAAAGTTGTTTTTTTCCTCAAGGGCAGGGTAAAATCAGTAATGGACCAAAAATAGCCGGAGAAATTAATATACTTTATTGAATTTCATTTTCTATCACAACTTATAAATTATTGAAATTTTAAAATATTATGGCCAGGCTTGTTAGACTTAGATTCTAGATAAAAACTGTATTACCACACCCCATTGTTGCAGGGTAATGTGGAGTAAACTAATTAGGATTTTGTTTTCGATAAAAAATTTAAATAGTTTGTTTTTGAATGACATTTTAGCCTTTGTTTTCAAACATTCGCAGGCAATATTTATACTAATTAAAAAGTTTATCAGGTGCATGAATGTTAATTCATCCTTACTGAAAATTCATTTTACTCTGCACTAAAACATAAATACAAATTAAATTTAATTAAAAAAATTCTTACTCTTTTCTGATATCAAGCTGTTTAGATTCTTCTAAATTGCATGTATAGGGTACCTCAAAAGTGACGCAAGATTTGAATTACATAGAAAACACAGGTTTTTTTTCCAGTTGTATTTTTTATTTAATTGAAACATAAAGTACATAGGATAGGGATACGTATAGAGCATGTTCACGTGACGTGACTGATATTTTTTTTCGGTCAACTCGGATATTTAGGGATGCAAAGCCACGTTTTCGGCCAATGTCCATTATTGAATGAACGAATGTCTGACCAAAAACAGTTAATTGCAAAGGCGTGACGTAGTGATAATGACGTAGGTGAAACGGCTCATGGAATAGCACATCGAGCAAATGACTTCCATGGGTTTGCCGATGTAGGTCGACATGCTTTGGTTGAATATTTCAATAGGGTTGCCAAAAGATTGAGGGGGGGGGGAGTAAAATGTTGAAAGTTGCTAAGGTTTTTAATTTTTTGATGATTTATTGCAAAGTTTAGCGCCAAATCTGAACCTAGCTTGGTGGCCTCTTCCAGATTTAGCGAGAAACTGACAAACGATACAGTTTATTACGAAGAACAAATTCAGTTGGAATATGTCAGACGAAGATTGTAAAACAGTTTCAGTAGGCAATTTTAATATGGATTTTAATTAGGGATGGACGCGAGACGACTTTTTTGCGAGACGAGACAGAAATTTACAGCTTTTTTTGCGAGACGAGACACACATTTTTAACATTACGATATAGGGATTTTTGCGAGACGAGACAAGCTTTTAGGCTATTTTGCGAGACGCGAGACGCTTATTTTTCGTCTCGCGTCCATCCCTAATTTTAATTCTAAAGAAGATTCTTAAGGAAGAAGGAAAAAAATAGGCTACACTCATGGGATATGATACACTTTCCAAACCCTATTAAGAAAATTGATGTATAGTTAGAATATTACTAATGAAGATTATTAGACGGTTTCAGTAGTTGATTTTAATATAAATTTCAATTCAAAAAAGTGTTTTATAGAAGAGTTAGGAAAAAGATGACACACTCATAAATAATAATACACTTCTCAACTTAATGAAAGAAAGAAGTACATGATGGACAACGCATGGGTTGTGTCACTTTTAGTATCTAAGACTTTAGTGCGTAAAGCGTGAAAGTGTTTCAGATTATTATTTTTTTATGACATCAACTTTTTACTTCTAAAAAAGAAATTATCGAAGTATAGATTCTAAATCTATAGTAGCAATAAAAATAGGTAAAATGAAGATAGCTTGAACTTAATATTTATTAGTAGTATTCATACTGTAAATTTATTACCGCCAGACATATCCCTGGTCTCAAAAACATTAAACAAAATAGATAAACATTTATGAGGCATTCTTTTCTGTAAGTTGAAAGCATGTCAGATAATACAGACACAGAAACTGTACATTGTACATACGCATATAATTAAAATATTTCGTTCATATCACCTAACTAATGAAATTTCCTGCGAATCCTGGATTCGAAATCTATTGCAGCAGTAAAAGAAGAAGCATTCATTCTTGTTTTTACTTTACGGAGGAAGCATACAATAAAAGTCTCGCATCTATTATTTCGCACAGCAATCGGGCACGGATGCCTTAATGGATTTTCCGACAAATCTCATCTCCAGAAACGAAGCAGGGTTGAGATGTCTGGATGAAGAAAAATGAAGGTCATTCATGTTCTGTACACGAGGGGAGCAGGGAACTACCTTGATTTGCACCGACGGAGGAAAAACAAAATCAAGACAAAAAGCATATAATTAATTCCTGTATCGTACATGTTATACAGATTGTACCAAGAAGATGGTACAAGAAGAAAATAAAATAACGCTCTCATCTAGAACGAATAGATGGCTTTTTTCTTTGTCTCAACTAGAATAAATCGTAAAGTTATGCATGTAAGTGATATACGCAAGTGGTATAGACGGAATGGTCAAGAATTGATACTCCGTACCATTCTGGCTAATCACAGCAGATTGACTAATTGTGAAACGAAAAATGATCGACCGATTTTGGAGCACTAGAATTACCGTTTTTGAGTCTACCCGCTAGTTAACGTAGTGATTTACAGCTGTTTTCATTTGCGCACAAGCACCAGATTACAGAGGACAGATCTAAAGCAGAGTTTTCTGAAGCAATATATACTGTGCTTTCTGTTTCAGCCAAAAAATGTCTTTATGGATGAATTGCAAAATCTACCTTTTCATATAGTCATGCATAAGCATTAATTGATACCTACTGGGAAAAGTAATGTTTAGGATGTACGTTATATGAATGCACCTTCATTTGAAAAATAAAATGAACATCACTCGAAAATCCACCGAAATTTATACGACTCTTGCAAATCAACACTTCATTTCTTAACCCATTTATGCCAGTGTCCATTTTTAGGGACGGCATTTTCGCTATCATTCGAGAACGTTATTTATTTTTCCTATCGTTAATTCACGAGTAATGAACATCAACTCCGCAAAAATATTTTAACATGACCAGATAAGATGTTCACATTTCAATTTTTGCACATAATGATTTTTTTAAAAAATCATCATGTATGTAAATGCATGTAATAATGCATGCAATAATGCATGCATGCAATAATACATGCATGCAATAATGCATGTAATATTTTTTTTAAAAATCATCCCTTGTTCAAAAAACTGACATCAGAAATTTATCTATTATTCTGGTATCATCAAAAATCTAAGAAAAGTCGCAAAAATATCTGGACACAATTGTGTTAATAGATACCCCTGTATGAGAATCTGAATCTAAAAAAAAAAATGAAAATAATGATTTGGGGTTCCATTTCATTTCATTATTAACATAAGAACGCTATCTGCTTATAATAATTTCTTTTCATCCGAACAAACCATATACAGAGTGTCTCCAAACGATGGCAATATATTTTAATTCTTCGTCATTTGTGATAAGTGGTTAATGTATATTTTTTAAAAAATGTTCCATATAATTTATGGAAAAATGCTGCGTTAAGAAAAAAAAAATAATTTCTTTAATCAACCAAAAGTGACACATTTTTAATTTATCCCCAGACAAAAATATTCCCCTTTATTAAACTGTGCCCTATGCATTACTGAGGTGATATATAAAGTTCCAGACTTTTATCATAAAACGTTCCTGACTTAATTTTAAACATTTACGGATGAGCACCACGTGTACGTGGAAGCGCGAAATTTCCCGCACAGGACCGTGACGTCACCATACGGAGAATAAATAATATGAAATGTGACATGATTTTAAAGAATTTCATGTAAATTAGGTTATCAATAAAAATCTTCCGTGCTCCTGGATAATTCACGTAGTGAGGTGTAACAATTTAAACGCTTATTGCTAGAGTGAAAATTTTCATTTTCTTTCGTACTTTCTGTACGATACCTGGGACGTTATCATCCGGCGTTATTTTTTTCCCTTCTAGAGCCACTGAAAAGTAAATTATTTACCATATACTTATCTTCATATCTCTGACATTTTTTAAGGTATAATTCTAAAATTTTATATATTACTTCATAAGTGTATGGGGCACATTATACAAACTGATTTTCTTTTTTTCGGAGGGTCGGATGCAACTTTAAAAGTGCCAATTTTTTAAAATTAACTAGAGTAGTTTTTCCTTAACGTAATCTTTTTTCCTTTTTTATTCGAACATTTGTTTTTCAATTTACATTGCTCACTCATCTCTAAGGAATAAAGCATTAAAGCACATTACCGTCTTTCTGGGAAACCCTGTATATACATGTATAGAAAATCGCCGCTGTCTTGGTACAGACTTCGCCTCTCTCTTAAATAAATGCAGTCGAGTGCGTTTGACGTAACTAAAACTCTTTATTTTTTCATACTTTGCCGGAGAAGAACCGGTGACCTACCGACGCACGGGTTACGTGTATTTATGGCAGTTACTGCATCGAATATCCTTGCAATTTTCTCGCTTATGGCCTACATACCCCCTAGATTCAAAGACTGCCGCAAGGACGCAATGTGCGTTACCCTTTCTCTGATTGGTTCTCTAAAGTGATGACATTTACTTACTAACCGAAGAATTTACGTTCGGCGACCACAAACCGCAAACGCCTATGATTTCAGCTTAATTTGCACTTTTGATTCTAAAGTGCTCTCAAAAATCGTCTCCGAGAGTAATATTTGTCCGGCCGAGAAACCAACTTTACAGTGAAAGTACTCTGTTTCACAAAGATGGTTTTTCAGATGGCTTTAAATTAAATTGTCAAAGGCTATTTTATTATTACAAACACATACTGTTTATTTCTTTTATTTCGAAAAAAAATGCACAGAATCATGTTTCCGAATCTATTACTTCACATGCACACCGGGCACGAATAACATTTATTTTCCCCTTTTTATGAATAAGATTCCTAGCAAAAAAAAGTATGAATGCCAGGATGAAGGGAAATTACGGTCATTCATGTCCCGTATATACGTAAGGAGCACGAAAGGATTTTGATTTGTTTCTCATTGACAGAACACTGAGACGCAAATTGCATGTTTCGTTCGTGCGAAACATGTATTGCATCAGTGTCAGAAAGCAAGTTTATTACAAAAAAATCTGATGTGTCCAACACATGACTTCCTTGCACGTCCATTAGATCAAAAATATTTTCGACGCACTTCCTCTAAACTTATTTGTTTGAAAGAGATAAAATATCAATAATAGTAAGGTTTAGCGATTTCTAGACAAATATTTCGATATCGCCAAGCTGAGTTCAATTTCAAATATTTCCTTCTGACACTTTATTTGGCGATATTTCACCAAAAGCCGACAAACTTGAGATAGTCTGCGAGATTTTGGGGATAGCCATAAAGTAGTAATTGACCACAGACTTTCAATGAATCGAATGCATCCATTCACCTCAATGTATTTAAAGTCATTTGGCTCACCCTGTAAATAAATTCTCAGTCGATTGCTGTCAAAAAAGATATTGAAAACAGTTAGATATTACAATAGTTCTAAATACAAAAGTTCAAAAATCTACGGGTTAAAGTTTTAGTGTTACACAAAATACGAAATAATTTTCGGCGCCAAATTTGGCGATATTTCGGCGAAACTCGTCAATGTCGACGAAATTTGGCGAGATTTTAAGCATGAACCAAACAATGACAGATTATCGCCAAATTTGGCGATATTTCGCCAAAACTCGCCAAGAACGATGACAAATGGCGATACTTTGGGCATGGACCAAATGACTGACTATCGCCAAATTTGGCTATATTTCGCCAAAACTCGCCAAGGTCGAGGACAGACGGCGAGGTTTTGGGCATGTACCAAACAATGACTGTCTACAGTTGTATTATATTGAAGATGTCCATAGACATTAAAGTACTAAAATTCTTTTCGGTGGTCCTGTAAATAAACTCTCCAGTAGATTGGAACCAAAAATCGAGATACACAACTAGATGTTACAACATTCTTATATATGAAATTTCATAATAGTTTTTGAGATTTGAGAGTTAAATATGCACACACGTACACCAAAAGTCGCCAACTCGTTGGCGACTTTTGGCATAGTTCTTGAGGGAGGCACGTGACCGTGGTCGGACCATTACCTAACTTATGTGGTAGGACGGTATTGTGCTTGAAATGGATGAATGCCCCTAAAATTGCCATTGACCGCAATGTATTGGAAATCTTTTGAGTGTTCCTGTAGCAGAACTACAAATGATAAAGACACTTTTTTTAATGGAGAAATTCATTTTCTAACTCTTTACAGCATACATCACTTCTGAGTCGTTTGAAATAGCCCAATACCTCTAAAAAACGCTTTGATGAATTTCGGCCCATAGAGCGTAATGTATTTCGAATCTTTTGGGCGGTTCTGTAGATAAACTATCCAGTCGAATGGAATCGAAAGGGGAGGTGCACAACTAGATGTTACAGCAATCCTAAATATAAAGTTTCAACATTCTACGCCTAATAGTTTTTGAGATATGCGAGTTTAATGAATTTCGGCCCATAGAGCGTAATGTATTTCGAATCTTTTGGGCGGTCCTGTACATAAACTATCCATTCGATTGCCACCAAAAGGGGAGGTGCACAACTAGATCATAGAACAATCCTAAATATCAAATCTCAACATTCTACGACCAATAGTTTTTGAGATATGCGAGTTACATACATACGTACGTACGTACGTACGTACGTACAGACGGCATGGAAAAACTGGCCACAGCAGACTCGCCGCTGGTCAAAATGAGTTGCAGACGCGTTAATATGATCGTGCATGCTAGCCTACGATAGGATGCATCGAAAAAATTTTTAAAATTAAATTTAGAGGTAGTCAAAATCGGTTTTTTTGTCGAAATTTGGCCCCCAAAATTTTTCGGGATCACATTACTTCCTTATACTACGTACAAGGAAGTAATAATATGACTATCTCAAAATGAATGGTTTTCGAGAAAATAGCATTCAGAATTCGAAAAGTAACAGAATGACGAAATCTGTTTCAAGAAAACAAAATATCCGTTGACTGAAATTAAACGATCTTATTTTAAGATTGTCTACATTGTTGAAAAAGTTATGAAATTTTGTGGAGGACGTAATGAAGTTATGGGAATTTGTTTAAACGGGTAATAAAATAAAAAATAGTCCAAATATTCACCACCAGAGAACATTCTATGGCCTCCCCGGACATCAATCCATGCGACTTTGGGGGAGTTTGAAACATTTGGTAAATCGTGGTAATCCAACAACTTTGCCTGATCTTAACCCATTTGTGCCTGGATATTTTTATGACTTTCTTCGATTTTTACTGATAACAGAAATAATAGATAAATTTCTGATGTCAACTTCTTGAACAAGGGATGATTTCTTTTAAAATCATTCTGTATAAAAATTGAAATGTCAACACACTACTTGGTCATGTTAAAATATTTTGTAGAGTTGAGGCTCAAGACTCATGAATAAAGGCTAGGAAAAATAAATAACGTTTTCGACTAATAGCGAAAATGCCGTCCCAAAAAAGGGACGCTAGGCATAAATGGGTTAAAGACCACATTTCGCATGTCCGTATCGTTTCCCCGAAACACAATCCGGTCCAGTTGGTAGCTGACAATAATGTCGTCAGGTTGAGCGGGTTTTGTTGTAATAATATTTGTAAACTATCATAAATGTACGCTAACTGTGTAAATAATTAACAAAAGGCTTCTAGTGTAAGGTGACCAGATTTTTGTAGTCAGAAACGGGGACATGTCCCCGATTCTGACAACAAAACTGGGGACATTTAAAATTAATGCAATAATTAACAGTAAATTAATTGAAAAACAATGCAATAATTAAAAATTGTCCCCAGTTCCATTTTTACATTCTGGGGACAATTTGAAAAACATCCTGAAAATGGGGACTGTCCCCGGAAAATGGGGACGTTTGGTCACCTTATTCTAGTGTCAACATTTGAACTAATTTATTTTATTCGCTCAAACAAATTCCCATACCATAAAGGGCTCGGATTTCGTACATCACCTCACTAGTGTGTGGTACACATTTTAGTTCATGCACATTTTTTTCGCATGGGTGGGGGGGGGTGGTCTTATACATATTTAAAAAGTGTCCCTTTTTGGAAATTACCAAGAGGAATTTCTTCTTAACGGATGCCTTTTTGCTATCTTATTTTGGGCATTCTTTTTAATTTTCACTGCTCACTTATCGCTAATAGATAGACAATTAAAACGCGTTACTACCTTTTTGGGACACCCTGTATCTAATACAGTTTTGGCATAATATTCAGAATCTAAACTACGATGGAAAAATTAAGTGCTCCGCTGCTTAACTATTACAATTGCATGAATAACAGCAGGTCTTTAGTTAAATTTTTAATAATGTTAGCATTTCATCATTTATTATGCTAGATTTGAAGGAAATGTAAGGAATTATTATTTTAGATGCAGAAAATTATCAGCTTCAATAATATTTATGCAGCATGGTGTAACACTATAAGCAAACTGATTTGCAAACTGAAACAATTTTTTTTATTGAACGTGAGGAAATAGGAGAGTGAGAAATGCTATTCATCTAACAACAAAATATATTCCACAGAAAAACCGCAAAATGTTTCATTTTAGTAACTATGGACATGAATATTCCTTACCGATTAATATCTTCTTCAGATACATTTTATAGTTGTATCAATCAAAAACTATCTTCTGATGTATTTCTTATCTTTAATGAAACCAACTAAGTTAGATAGCAACTATACCAGGCACATTTTTTTCAATTTTTTTAAACAATTTCAGATTTTTAATAAAATATTTTTCAGTTAGACTTTAATGTGCGAAGTGAAGAAAGTTGCATATTTCATCATAATGTTGCTTAGTTTGAAAAAAAAGGAATATGTGACATCTTTCGCCGTTTCCCTGAAAAAAATTATAACTTTATTTTGTAGAAAATATAGCACGGAGGCACATAACTTTCTTCCTTGCTGACAAGCCATCTTTTTTACTCTAAAAGAACCACGCTTTCTCTGAAAAAATACATTATTAGGTTTGGAGTTGGTTTATGTAATAGGTATGAAATCCCTATTGTGTGTTCTTTAGAAGTCAGGAAAGGAACAAGATGTTTCTGAGAAAAAAAAAAGAAATAAGGCTTGTTCACGTTCATTCAATTTCATCTGTCTGAAATATAAAATTTTAAATGAGATAGAATTTATGGTTTTCTCGATGTACAGTATCCTCTTAATATTTAGGTAAAGGCTTCTATATCTTTCAATACTAAACATGACGAGATTTTTCAAAGAAAAATAGAATCAGGAAAGAAAAACAAATTGAATTTTTGAAATACCTTTCACTGACGAAAGCATGGGCAGAAAGTTGTTATGAAACAGAAATTTCTGATTTTGTTCCTATTCTTTTTTTATAAATAAATTTACAGAGAAGTAAATATATTTTTCAGTTTTTATCACTAGAGCAGTACATAACCCAATTGCAAATTACTAGACTGAGTGAATTTTTAGATCTATTTGATTCACAAGAAGATAATATTGTCGTTTTAATCGATATATATTCTGTATGTAAACTTTGCCCCACAATAATCTTTTACTAGACTGAATGTGACTTTTAGATCCTTTTTTATACTGAATGTTTGTCTCTAGCGAAAACAAGTATATAAATAAAACTTAAAATTTTTATTTACGAGATAATTTTCTTTAATACGGGAGAATTTCCTTTATATCTTATGCTATTCACTTATATTTAACATTTACTATTTTATACTAAAAAATAATTCTGAAATTCTCTGATAAATGTTTAATATTTCAGGCTTGAAAAATCTTAAACTCCAATCTGCACTTATATTTCATTTTTCAAATAACATTTATATACACTTTTTTTAAGTTAAAGAATACAGAGAAGGGTTTTTCATTGATTGATCCTTCAATAATTTACTTTCCTGGAGTGTAGAATTCAAAGAATTGGTATATATGGTACGGAACGTTGGTACAGCTCCGACCTGCATAGTGTATTTAAAAAAAAGTAGGCTTTTAAAAAATATTTTTTTACCTTAAAGTTTTTAGGATGTGATTAATAATTTCATTATTTCCAATGCAATTGGATTTTAAATGAAATAAATATTTAACTCAGTAATTCCAGGTTTTGTAAAGTATCGAAATTATGCAAAAATAATTTATAGTCAGTGCCACATTTATTTGTCGATCTTACGGTTTGGAGTTTTGGTCGGTTTTTTCCAGATTTAATCTCAATACACGTAAGAGCACCCTTAAAGGTCCTAAAACCAATGCATCCCCACTTGTAGGCAGATGCTCCTCTTGTAGGTTTCCTATTACACAAGCTCAAACTAACTTTTCATACATTGTGATGTGCATTAACAGGATTCTACTATTTTAACCCTTTGAGGCGCAACCCTTTCCCAATGCTGAAAAAAGGGCAGCCGTTGCCATCGCTCGACTGCGCGGGCACAGCCAGCTGCGTCAAAAAAGGGTCTCTAGATCTGTGGCACGCGATGAACGTTTCGATCGCCACCATCTTGCTGGTAGTTAAGTCGAGCGATGGCAACGGCTGCCCTTTTTTCAGCATTGGGCAATCTATCCAGCTGTTTTCGCATTTTTCCATTTTTCAGCAGATGTCAGTGCTGTTAAAAATATTCGTGACAATTTTTTTACAGGAAATGACGTGCTAAAAAGTAAAGGATTCTCGTGGAGCTGTGTCACCCGCAACTAATTTTATAAAAATCAAATATATTGTTCGTGACTGGCAACAATGAAAACGTCAGAGTTTGGTGCTCCCAGAGCAGAAACACTTCGCGTTAAAGGGTTAACAGACCAGAGAGTACATAAGCTTAAATCAAGCTTGACATTTCTTAGAATTCGACGTATTAATACAAGCTTGACAGTTCAATTCATTTTAAGCTTGCAGCAGGATTCTCCTATTTTAATGAAACTCTTCATGACTAAAAATTATATTTATTTTTGATAACAATACCCTGCTTTCAGTGAAAATATAACATCACGGCTTTTAATCCAATTTCTGAATTAGGTGGTTCAGAGCATGAACTTTTTACAGCCTAAGCCGTACATCTATTTCAGTGAAAGAAAAGGCGTTCCCCTCCCTGGGAAGAGAGATAACGTGTAGTTGTGTTTATGTGAAACAATTCCGGGGCTCCTCGTGCTGTAGTGGTAGTTGATTGAGAAGCTAAGAGTGATGTTGCTCTTCCGAAAGAAAACTTTTCCTGATTTATCGTGCTTTTCTCTTACGAGGGGGTTGTTGAATGGACTTTTGTTGTTTAAGGTGACAAAAGGAGAAAAAAAAATGCGTATCTCACAAGGTGTTTTCGAAATAAATAAAAGTTGATGGCATTATTTTTTTAATTATTATTATTTATTGTTCGTTTTACATTGAGTTTCTGGTAATCGATTTTTTTTTTGTTCACGTTGAGGGAAAAAAATTCGAGGTTTTTTAAGACCATTTAATAAAATGAAAACTTAGAGAAAATATATTTATTCTTACTATTAGTACAGTTGTCTTGCAGTGGATGTCAGCCCGCTGTGGCATCGAAGGGAATGAGTCTGCTGACTGTCTAAAGAAGGAGCTTCAATTTTACAGAAAAATAAGCAAGATCTGCCGTACCAAGCCATAAAGAAAATAATTAAAAGGAAGCTAATTAACTCCTTTTCCCAGGATCTTACCGACAGAAATCGACATAAGTACTGGTTTGACCTTCTGCATACTATTCCTGGGTGGCCTAGAGATTAGTCTGTGGCTCTCTTGCGGCTATACTCTGGCCACGACTGTCTTAGAAAACAGCTACATAAGATCAAGGTGGCTCCTCAGCCTTTTTTGCCAGCTATGTGACTCTAAGCTGAAATGGACATGCATCACCATGGTTCCTGCCATGTTCTACCCTCAGTTTCCCTCTGGGAACGTTACTAGATAGCCAGAAAAATGTTGATGGATTACTGATTTCCATTTTACTTATGTTTTTTTTTTTTATTTTGCTGTCAGTTTTCCTGTTCACCTGCCAGTGGAAATAAAAATAGTACCAATATTATTATGATTTTTGCTAAATACTTGACTTTTACTAATGATTGGAATTTGCTTTATTTTTCCTCACCATATTCATGATTTAGCAATTTGCAAACGTGATTTTAACATTATTATGATACACTAGCTGCGTACCCGTTCTCCGCACGGTAGGAAAAGAGTATTTTCCTTACATATAAATGGAATCAAATCTAGTGATGCGGAATCTCAAAAATGGAAAATTTATTTGTATCGTGACGAAACGTTTACGTCGTGAGTTCAAATCTGAGATGATTGCAACTTGACGACACAAAATCCACGTCAGTGTCACTGGTGATCAAAAACTAAGAGAGAACTTAACGGTATGCAGACGAAACTTTTCACTTTCGAAATGCCTTAAATTTCATTGCTTCAGTTTATACCGATTATTGTACTTTCTAGTAAACTAATCGGAATTAAGATATGGGGCTTTAGCATAGCACTCAGCATTTTTTAGACACACCAAAAATTCCTTTAGTTAAAAAAAAAAAAACCAAAATTGCAGGTTCGAGTAATTGATGTGGTGCCTTATTTGTTTCTCTTAATTGTTAAATTTAAGAACTTAAGTGGCAACAGTGGATTCCGTTAAAACGGAAACTGTAGCAATGTAAAAAATAGAATATTAAATGAATTAGTTGTTCATGTTTACTTTGCTAGAACTTCTATATTGGCGTAATTAACGCCGCAAGTCGACGGCAAATAGCCAAAATGAATCGCAAATTAAACTTGACAATAAAGGCAAAATCTTTAGGCAATACTCAAAACCATTCATATTTATACAAAATTCCTCTTTTATTCACCCTGTTTGATGGGATTATAAAAAAAATTATCTAATCGTATAGTCCTAAAATCGGCTCATCACAACCGTGGCATGGAATTAGCAATGCAGACGAATCACACGCTATTAAATACAGAATTACACCACATTTGAACATATGAATGATTTAACAAATAATAATAAATTATTTATTACACGTAATAGTACTTCGATCGCCAAAATATCAACATGCACCATTTTGCCAATTTGTTTCAAGGAATGATTCGAAGAATTGGTGTAATATCAACCAAAATGGAAAATAGTTATCTGTCATTTACATGGTTCGATCTTCAACTATTAATACAGGCATCTAATTGAAAAGTAGTAGTTATCTAAATTATTAACTATAACGCATTTTGTCGATCTTTAACTACGATGCACAAAATCCGAGCATTTCAATTTTCTGAAATTTGGCGGAATTCCCCTAATTTAAATCAATTTACTTAATTTGGTGTAAATTCTGAAGATAGATCATTTAAAACCGCCTTAATAACTGCGTTATTTCTGCACGGAAAATTAAAGTTTAACACAGTAAAACACTATTTCGTTACGCTTTCAGTAAATTGCGCCAAGCCTAAAACTGCGGAAACCGCTACAAACTACTTTCTCAAAATCAGCATATCAGCTATTTTATTTTTTGCCAAATAAGAAATATACATATTAGTCTCGGAAATCTCCAAATCCTTATTCTTTTATACATCAAAAACATTGAATTCCTGCTCTGATTTCACATGCACACGATACTTTAATTAAAAAATAATTTTGTAAATAATCTAATCTGAACAGAAAAAAAAAAATCCTTATTCTTTCATTTTTACTCCAGGAGTCTAAATAATTTAATAAAATCGCCAAACATGGCACCCTTGATTCTTATTTCTCACTTTTTGACTACAGGGGTTACAATTACGGAATTGCGGAAAGCAAATATTGGTGTTTTTGACGGGGTTTTTTATCAATATCTCCTAAACTAATTCGAATTTCGAAAAAATCCCTTCGAGGTGTCTCGGGACCCGTCCTGAAGAATTTCCGTACAAAATTTGGTAGGTCTACGGTCACCCGTTTCGGAGCTATGCGAGGTGCATACAAACTAACTAACGGACAGCTTACACTTTGTTTTATTTATATAGATTAAGGCTATGATAGACATTCTAAAAAGTTTAAAGTTGCAGAATCTTTTTTTTTTTTTTTTCAAAGCGTATTGAGTTGTGTTATTTTGGAACAAACATCATGTATAAAGAAAAATAAATTTAATTTTTTATACTTATTCTAAATATTAAACTTGTATAATTAGTAGATGTTTGTGAGTCATCGGCACTTAGTATTAAACTTATTAAAATATGTAATTTATGTTACTTAAATTACTTTTTATACACCTACAATACCTTTCCAAGGTTTGAAAAATTAAAAATTAACTTTTATTTACGATATATTTATATCAACTATAACAAGTTTACACATAGTTTTATTTTAATAAGATTTTATTTCAAAACCACCACATCAATCTATCAAAATTGAAATGCCCAAACACTTAATGGTTTAAATAGATTATTAATATCTAATCCACTTTCCGAGCAAATATTGAACTTCATCGCATTTCTTAGAATAAGTAAAGAAAAAATTAAAGTAATTATTTCCTCATAGCATATACCTAGCAACGAAATAAACGTTTCCTGGTAATTCTATATGTCTGAAAAGAAAGAAATTTTAGTTTCTCTAAACTGGAATTCCACGATGATTACTTCCGAACATAAACCTTCAAATTAAATTAATCTTGTAAAGGGAAATTGAGGCTTGTTCATAAAAATAGTTTTTAAAGTCAGCTCAAGAATGGAAGATAAAATGTTACATTTGAGAATTGTAATCATAAAGATGAGATATAAACATAACTTGCGCAAAAAATCTATACGTATATTGTATATTGAATTAAAAAATTAATCACTTTCATACATGAAGTCAGATTTTGCACTGCACTGTTCAGTATCAGAATGTTGCTTTACAAGCTGCACTATACCCTTTGAAAGCAAACAAACCTATGGTATTTTTAAAATAAATTCTCATATACAAGGAAATTGAGGTTTTTGTTTATCTAATTAAACATCGCTAAAAAGCATTAGAATGATAAGAAAAATGTGAAATTTGACAATTGTAATAAAAAAAAATTGCGCTATAAATATAACTTACTGAAAAAACTGTAACAATATTGTGTATTAAAAAATAATCTTAATCATTTTTATATTTGCACACTGCTTTTGCACTGTTTTACTAACATAACTATAACAGCTACGATTAAACTGGGCATGTTTCTTCGCAAGCTGCATTATTTAATATAGTGAATTTTCATAGCAAACAAGTCTGTGATACTTTCAAAATAAATTGTCTTATACATAAGAATCACGTTTTAAAGTAACTGAAAAGTAATGTACCCATCAATAACATAATCCAACTCGCACATCTGCATTGAATATATGCTACTGAATATTTCTTTTTATATAACTTCGGAGAATTAATCCATTAAATACTTATAGAATATTTTCTAGAAGTATGTATATCGTTACGTAAGAAGTCCTTCTCCTTCGTTGTTTGTCTGTAAGTACAGGCAAATATCTATATTATTCAGGTAATGCTCATGAAATCCTAGAATCTTATGTTTTATGAGAAAAAAGAAGAAAAACATTATCTCTTACGTAAGAACAACATAACATACTTTCTTATTATTACATATATTGCTTTGCTCAATAAATATTTGATTTATAAGTATCACATAATGTGCTGCATATTTTTACATTTTATTCAAAATACATGGACTATGATGGAATAGAAAAACTATATTATTAGGCTTTTATAGGAAATTTACTTCCAATAATACTTAAAATATTCTAATTTTAGGAGTATTCAAATGTATAATTTGCTATCTACTTTCAAGCGAACCTTACTAAGTATGCTAAAGTTAATATCAGGTTTCACTTCCTTGAAGACTACTCCCTTCACTTCATATTTATCCTGTTTATTAGTTTAAAATAGCATTATACTTTCCATAAATGTTACAGCATGGTTATGCAGGGTGTTCCATAGCTATAGGTACAAAATTAAACGGGAGGTAGCGCACATAATAAGAAATAAGAATCGCACAGCAATGTAGGGTCAGAAATGGCGTCTTCATGTAGATATTAATAATCACTTCAGAACAACTCGTGAAGTAACAATTAACTTTTAGACCACTGTTCGTCAAAAGCCAATGTACTTTTCACAGAAAACACGTGACTAAAACTTATAGTTTAAAAATTCTACTTCATTCCATGGATGAAATTTCTGGATACAAACCCGTTGCTTATGAAACTTCGTTCAGAAATTAGACGAACACTTCAGCACTTTTCCCAAAGTGATTATTAACAGGAAAGGTAAAACAGCGTTTTTTACTTCACATTGGTAAGTTATTCTGATTCCTTGTTATGTGCCGTATCTCTCCTTACATTTTGTACCGATAGTTATGAGATACCCTGTATAATTTAAAATTTACTTTCAAGAACCCTTCCATCCGACTTTTCTTGTCCTTTAAAAAAAAACACTCTGTTAAATTTAATATCAGGTTTTACTTATTTTAAGACCAGATTTCATGTTCATCCTGTTTATTAGTTTAAAATAGCATTAATAACATCTGTAAGTGTTACAGAATGTGTAGCTTTCCAGGTTTTAAATATTTTGAAATTATTAAATTTAACAAATATTTGGTGAAATATTAAAAAATATTCAGAGAATAAAGAATAATTGAAATTTAGTAAATTTGTGACTGTTCACTAGATGTTTTGTAACCTTGAAAAGTGTGTACGTATTGAAAAGTATGTATAATTGTTAATTTTACAAAATTAAACTATAGCGGATATGTCAGCACTTTTTCTACTTCTAAAAACAACTTGTCAAAATAAATTGAAAAAAAAATAGGTATTCTTGGTTAACACGGCTAATTTCTCGAATTTGTAATTACAACTCCACTCAAAAACCATTTAGTTGTTTTCTAAATTTTCTATTCGTGTTCTTCTGAATAATTAATTTTAGATCCTGCAATTCTGAAGACGTTTAAAGAATCACATTTATATTATAGAACTGTCGTCAAACTTATGTGATTCCCTCTCTTAACGAAATCATGATTTTTTTCTAATACTTAAGTATATGAGAAAAACTTCATAACTTTATGCCATAATATTTTTTAGAAATTATGCTTGTATAATGCTAAAAATATGTTTGTTGTACAAAAATCTATTATTACAACAGTATGTCAGGAATTTGCATTAAAATATGAAAAAAAAAATTAGGAATATTGTGAATCGCAATTTATAAAAAGTATTTTTTGAAGCAGTTGCTATGTGCACATTGCACAATGGCCATGTGGATTATACTGTATTGGGAAGCTAAACATATCTGGTTGAGATAGATTTAATTTTGAGAGAAAGCAAAATATTGAACGTTATTCAATAGCACGGTGTGTTACATTTATACAATGTAGACATTGATTGATGATTTAAAAATTCATTACCTACCACTGCAATCTTACATCCGGCTAAGAAAGAATTCTTTTCAAACCTTACAGTCTAAGCAGCGATGTGAAGTCCCCACTTAGTCTGAAAGAATTTCTAGAAAATTGGTTTCAGCATCCTTAAAGCGGAACTGAACTACAGTTAATCTTTAAAATATCGTACATACGTAAATTATACTTCAAATATGTACTATAATATATAATTTAAGTTTAGAAAGTTAACTTTTAAAATTGCATTAGCCAGAAACTGAATTGTTTATATAATAACACCAGAAAATTTGGGTGTAATGGCTAATGATTAATGGCTAATGAAGATTGTGCTTCAGTGGCACAGGTCTAGGGTTCAATTCCGGGCTGGGCAAGGTTGAGTCAGCCTTTAATTTCTTGAGTGGGTCGGATTGTTTGGGTGCTAACCCCGGGAGTGATCCACTTCAGGTTGACCACTTGGCCGAGGTATATGCCTGCACACCTTAGAGTCCATAGTAACGAAAACGTGGATTGACAACACAGGCGTTGGCCTCACTTGAACAGTTGCAGAAAATTGTTTCCACAATTTTTTAGTTATGAATATAGAATTTCGAGAAGCTCATTTTCAGTGTAGATTTCATTAATGCGTAACAAATTCTAATGTCATCTATTGAATAATGCGGCGTATGCTGAGAATATTTCACTTTTTTCAACACAGTGCCTTAGTAACAGAACATATGTTTTATTAATGCAGTTTTGATTCATGCTGTATGTAACATGTAAACCCATTCACCAAACTGTTCAAGGCTTTACAGTATATCGTTGCTGTCAAACCAATATCTGCTGTGCGCACTTCTTGGAGATTCCGACATTTCGACTATTATGGTCAATTTACTAACCAAATTTTTGTACAAAATGCTGCTATGTGACTCTAAGCATTATACGGTGAACCGTGGTCACTAAAAAATATGCTATGTGCATCAGCAGGAATATTGTCAGATAAGAGTGGCTAAGAAAAAGTGGTAATAATAAATAAAGTTTTTGCACATAGCAGATATTTGTTTTACAACATTCTATATCCATGTCGTAAATAAACTGTGCAGTTAGTATGAGAAAAAGGTAATTAAAAATCATCATTACCATTTTGCGGTATAGGAAAAGAAAGCACTTCTGTCATAGCACTGTCGATATGATAACTTAATCGGGTAATTTACCAGAATGTAAAGAATATTTTGATTTTCGTTCAGCTAAAGATGTATGTGTGATCAAAATCTTATACAAATGAACATTTCAATCAAAAACGTTTAGACAGATTTACGAGTATTGCTTCACATAAATAAACGCTAATTCCTAGTCTGGAACTTCAAGCAACAAACAATTATTTTTGGATACAAGAAAACTTAGTTTTGGCCTTTAGAGTGCTATAAAACAAAAATTATATGTTTTGGTTCAATGTACACTAATATATTTTTTGCACAAAAAAATCAGTTACGCGAAGGTTAAAAGCTGCAACTCTAATTAACTGAGTAAAAAATGAAATTAAATAAAGTGGCCACAAATAAAATATTTAAAATAGTTTATTCCTCTACATACTCAAACTAATATGCTCAGAATAAATATTATTAACTTTTTATGCAGAAACTGACCCCGTAAAGATAAAATCATTAAGGTACTGTACACGCATCTTCAGAATTCAGTCGGGATAAAGGAATAGATTTTATTTCAGTAATTAAGTACAAATAAAGTAAATCGTGAGCAGAATTTCATTTTAAGAAATAAAATAATAGTAATCAATGTATGTTGAAATTTGGCAGTGTCATCCTGTAAAGCTTTTATTTGAATGACACAAAACTACACATATAGGAATACAAGATTATTACAAAATTTAGAATAATAATTGGTTAGAAGCAATTATCTTCAACTTTATCAAAGTTTATGCAACTAATAAGACACTTACTTTATTTATTAAGTGAAATGTTAGGAAATGATAAAGGACATTAGGTTCATACAAAGAGATAGCTAAACATTCCATTGCAAATGTTATCCAAGCATTTACCTTAAACGTAATAAATGATCTAATAGGTTATGCTATGACTTTTTCTAAGGAACATGAAAACCTTTTAAAAAATGAACTCATGCATCAAGTACGGTTTTTAAAAACAAATTTTCCCAAACTATGCAAAATGAGTACAATAATGCATATGTGATGCAGATAATCACATATGTTTTTTTAATTATCAATTACTTAATTGTTAATTTTTTCTAAATTTAATCTGTATTCAAAATTTATTCTTTGCACTTTCGATTTGGAATTTTTCTTCCCTTCGCCTGTAAAGTTTTATTTCTGCACATACCGTATTTAAAAGCAATCTTCCGTTTTCATTTATTTTTCCTTTTTATTTCACTTTTGCATTGGTAAAGCCTAGCATTTCTGTTCTCATGATTGTTTTATGACCATATATGGTATCAAATCTATAAATAACTTTGGCTTTCATTTTGGGTTACAATTTAGCTGCTAGATTTTTTGTTTTATCCTGTTGGCATGACTGGGATTCAAAAATAATTGTATGGAAATGTTCTTAACGTCTAATGGCGTCAAGTTAATTTTGCATTTTGTTTGGCATGCCCTTGTGGCGTGTTTTAGTTCTGTACTAACCTCTTGGCTTGCGTTTCTCGTCATCATTCACGCCATAGCAGTTGTCAAGTGAACCCGCGTTTTTTTTTTTTTTTTTTTTTTTTTTTTGTGAGGGGTCTGCTCAGCCACCGTAGGACTTTAAATCATTTTAACGTTATGTGTTGATATTAAAATAAAAATGTGATTGCCACTATAAAGTCTTGTTCTTTCTTCACGGCCTGGGTTTCGCCTTCATAAAAAATATGGGATGTGAACCTGGGGAAAACTTCCCCATAGCATACATTAAAATAAATTACGAAAATCGGAAATAAAAGGAATACACTTATGGTAAATTTAACATGCTCATTTTTCGATTATTTTTTTATTCTAAAAAATATAAATCATACAACGCAAAATATTAATTGCGATGGGAAGTGTTCTCATAGAAAATGCTTAATAAACTTTACGAGTGAAAAAGAAGTAATTTTATCTTTTAGGTAATGAAGCACTAGATTCGATTCATTTTACCTTCACAAGATAGATAGATACACAGGGGGATCTTGTATTTATTATCTATCTGAAAACACGAAACAGGAGAAAATCTAATAATAATTTTTCCACGGAAATGGTTATTTTAAGAAAAATATTCTGATCTAGTCCGAATTACAAAAAGAAAAATATAGTTCTTACTATACGAAATTCTATGAAGTAAAGTCGATATATTACAGAAAAAAAGAACAACATCAAAATACTTTTTATTTAAAAAGAGTATTTTCTGTTAAAAAAAATTAAAAGTTTAAAATAAACCAGAAATTATTTTGTTTAAAAAAATAGTGATTTCCATGTATAATGTTTCAGTTCAAATACTGTACTTTTATTTAGATACACAAGGACAACTTTTAATAAAGTCAAACATTTAGTGCTGTTTGTCAGTTTTTTTTAACTACTTCTAATTTCAGTTTCCTTATTCTAAATGTTGATAGACTTTTCCATTTAAAATTTCTGTCTTCATCGGCGTTACGCTACCGTAATTCCATTTTGTATATATATATATATATATATATATATATATATATATATATATTACTTAGGATTTCGCGTTAAAGCGGTTTCCATTAAAGCGGTTTCCTTTTTCTTTCCTTGGGGTCCATATGCAGTTTGTTCGAACTTCCGATTTTTTTTTATCATAGACTTCAATAAAATTTCTATGTTCGTAAGCTTTTAAAACCATCCCTTGTTGTATTGTCTGCACTGAAAATTTATTAGAATAGAATTATATCTAACTGCGCCAACTGGAGATTTTGCGATTTGGCGATAAAATTAGCGACCTTTCTTTCCTGTTACTTGAAATAACGTCAAGTTGGCTTACTGTGTACTCACGGCTTTTATTCGAAACTTAACACTTTTTCTTCGCATGAAGAAGCCACGCATGTATTTGTTATGCTGCCAGACACTGCCCTTCTGCTTTTCATAAACTCTTTCAAATGATGCTTTAATCCAGCCTTCTTGTGTCCTTTCCTACATTGCATGCTGCACTACAGGATCTGTACTCAAACTTTTACAGTCTTGTTTTACAAGTGCCTCTTAATCTACACCACACAACTGACATTCATTTCACCTGAGTCCACCTTAAGATTAAATTTCAGCGATAGATGTGACGTTAATCACTGTGATGTTCCTTACTCCCTCATAATGTGATTGATCTAATATCTATCGGGCGAATTTGCAAAATTCTGAATGCTAAAATAACACCGGTCAACATTTTTTTTTGTGGGTTATGTTCTCATGCTTAAATTCTGATTCTAGACATTGAAAAACACTTAAATTTTCATTTGTACTTCTTAAAGTTTGCTTTTGTCTGATTTACGTCGATAAGTATATTTTAATTTATTTCATAAACGAAAGATGGCAGCACTTTGATTAACCCGAAACTAAACTGTATTATTATTTGCAACTCTTTAGTATTGCTTGTAGTATTATTTATAATATTGTTTGTAATATTATTATTTGTTTGTATTATTATTTGCTCATACAAACATAAAAGAAATACGAAAAATATTCACTTTTAGACATTAATTTCTTATTATTTTACATTTATATGTTATTGTTTATAACAAAACTTGAATAAAAGAGACTTTTATAATCAGCAAAACTTTTCTGATCATAATTTAGAGTAGAACTATATATATATATATATATATACAGTGGACTCCACTTAATGTGATCGCGGTTAATGTTGTCAATCGCTTATTGTTATCGAAATCACTTGGTCCCTATTTTCTCTATTCATTTGTCTGTTAAAATTATCGCTTTATGTGATCATTACATCGGTTAATGTTATCAGTTTTCGAACCTCATTTTAACTGGCAAAGGAATATTCACAATGTATTCAGAAGGAACCCATTATTTTCTTTCCCTTTGCTGTTGTTTGAATTTCCCAGAATTCTCCCTCTTCCACCTATGCCTCCACCTAGGGAAATGGGGAATGAACAAAGGAGTGAGGAATTACACTTTCCTGGAATCCCCCCCCTCCACGCACATCCTGCTGGTGGTCAGTGGTTGTCAGATAACCCTTTTCTGGCCCGTTTTCACTTGCTGGGCATTGTAATCGAAAAATTTATGCCTTTTCTTATGACCAGTCGGAATGAGCCGACAAACGGTAACCCATAAAACCACACCCCTCACATGACAGATAGACGGAACGGGAGCTTTTTTCCTGAGAACGTTTCCTTCAATACATTGTTTACCCCTGGAGTTCTCCTCAATCTTCAGTGCATGTGAACTGGACATTATCGGAACTCAGAAGGAGAGTATTCACATTTTATTCCTTGCTCCCTTACATGCAGCTTGTCGATATGGAAGCCAGGAAGCAAAATGATTTAATGTTAAAACAAAAGATCGAAATTTTAAATGGTTATGACAGGTTACCAAAAATGAGTCAGCGCAATGCTGCAGCGCAGTTAAACATTTCTCAGCCTTTATTGTGTAAAATTTTTAAAAATCGTGATGAACTTACTAGAAGAGATAAACAAAATGAAAATACGGAGTGCAAACGTAATAGAGCTGGTAAAGATGAGTAAGTTGAAAAGGCTCTAAGACTTTGGTTTGAAAATGTTCGAGAACGTGATGCTCCAGTCAACGTACCCCTTATGCAATAAAGAGCAGAAAGTTTAGCTGCTCAAATGGGAAAAAAAGATTTTGTTGCAACAAATGGTTGGTTTCAGCGATGGAAGACACGCGAAAATATTGTTTACAAGAGAATTCACGGCGAACAAAAAGATGCCGATAAGCAAGCAGCGGAAAATTGGCTACGAGACGAGTGGCCAAAACTAATTGCCTCATATTCACCAGAAAATGTGTACCATGCCGACGAAACAGCTTTGTATTTTAGAGCACTACCAGAACATACATACTTATTTAAGAATGAAAGCTTAAAAGGACATAAAGTCTCAAAAGAACATATCACTGTTTTATGTTGCGTCAGTATGTCTGGAGAAAAACAGAGACTTTTAGTCATCGGGAAAAGTAAGAATCCTCGTTGTTTTGAAGGTGTTAAAAAACTTCCTGTCGACTACTATGCCAACAAGAATTCCTGGATGACAACAGTCATTTCAATCACTGGATACGTAAGCGGGACGATAAGCTAAAACAAGATATTCTTCTCCTTGTGGACAATTGCACTGCACACAATTTAAATGTCACTCTGAAGCATATTAATGTTGTTTTTTTACCCGCAAACACTACTTCCCTTTTGCAGCCTAGTGATCAAGGAATTATTCGTGCTTTGAAAGCATATTATTGCCACGAAATTCGGGCACGATTACTGGATGAAATAGAGTGCACACAAAATCTTAAAGCTAATGATTTGGCCAAGAAAACTAACGTTCTTGATGCGGGGCACCTGTTAACAGCTTCCTGGAATCGAGTTTCTGCTCAAACGATCAGAAACTGCTTCGCCTACGCAGGATCTTGCGAAAAAAATGACCAGAAATATGAAGAAAAAATTGAAATTCCTTCGGATATGACCCCTGAAGAGTTCGAGGCATGGGTGGAAGTAGATCAAAGCATCCCAGTAGCTTCCACATTAACAGAATCTGAAGTCTGTCAGATTGCCATAGGCAAACAGACGAATGATGGAACCGATGAGTCCGATGAAGAATCTCTTGATATTGAGCCACCTCCTACAAGTGCTGAAATGAGACATGCATTAAAAGTGTTGAAACGTGGAGTTCAACACCGCTCCGATGACTTTTAAAAAACATTATGAATACGAACAATTTATTAGTAACCTTCTAAGAAAAAATTGTAGACAAACAACCATTGATAAATTTTTTTAATTATCTATACAATTCTTGTGTTTTAAAGGATAATATACAGTACATAAATATAAGGTGAGTTTTTCCATTTTATTTTGAAATTTAGTACGTGTAAATTATAGTAGGGGGGGTAAATTTATCTAATTTTGCATATCGTTTATTGTTATCAATCGGTTATTGTTATCAAAATCACGATGTCCCAAACTGATCACATTAAGCGGAGTCCACTGTATATATATGTATAAAATCAGTGATATTTGCCAAAAAATTGAAATTGCTTTAATTTCTACAAAAGCAAACTTTCATTTAAAAAAATTATTTTCCTTAGTTTTTGCGTAGGAGAAACTAAAATTTAACATGTAGAAGTCAGACCGAAAAATCGTGTTGACCGGTGTAATGTATGTAAGGTAAAGTCTCAGGGAAGTTGAATTTTAGATCTGCCGTATACAACATACATTTTGATAAAGACGCAATTCATAGGCTCTTAAATCGTGTGTTTTTTACTTTTGTGAACACGAAGAAAAATTTTAATTGATGAAATAATATGCAAATTTATAATACAAATCAGTTGGAATTCCTGACATAGATATTAATTTTACATTTATTACTAAAATAGCTTCTTGTTTATTGTGAATGCAGATGGTTGAGAAATGGAACAGCCTTGTTATCTGTAGCGTTTTTGTTTCTACTATTTGCTGATAGAGCCTTGAGAAAGCAGTACTTTGGCATTTTACTCTTGATTTTTTACAGTTGGAGCATGAGAGTCATTACAGTACCTGCACTTCATTTGCAAAACATTCTTAAATGCATAAAAATCAAGTTCCCAACTTGTTGAAGAGAAATTGCCCAATAGCTACGAGACTATAACGTAAAACCATCGTCTCACGCACGTCAATGAATTCAGTTTTAGTGGCCGCAATGTGATGAATATAGTATACCAATGCACTTCCAGGCATTTTATGTAAAACTGTACACTTATATAAATTTCTCTATTATGTATAAATTATAATACGCAAGCTTTAAGTATCATATCATTTATGCTGTATGCATATATTTATGCAAGACTACAGTAAAATTTATGAAACCATAAGCTAGCTTTCGTAAAATATACTGCAATATATCCATTCATTTTAACAGTCTAACACTTAGATTGAAAAGTTCCTACTTTCCTTTTTATCCTTTAACCTGTTTAATATAAATATACATATTTTTTATTTATTACTTATTTGAATCTTATTATTTGCTCGATATATTCTGTACCTTTACCCTAACGACAAATGTAACTGCATGAAATATATTATTTTCATAAATAACTATAAAAACGTTTAAAATAAAAGTTCATACCTAATTTCCAGTTCCAAAGAAAATTCAGTATCCAGAGCTTCCTTTAAACGTTTTCTACATTCATCTCTTATATTCATCTGAAGTAATCCAATATTTTTTTTCCAAAATATATCTTGGAAGTATTTCATCTTTTCTGGAAAAAAACATATCAAAGGCCTACGAGAAAAATCATGGTTCATTATTCCTTTGGTACCATGAATTTAACATCGAGAACCATATTTTTATCCTACCTGTCACGTAATACTTTTCTTGTACTGCAAGAATCGCTTTTCTTTGGAAATTCATTATTAGATTCGGGGCCTGATTTTTATTCAGGATATATATACGAAATCCCCATTGACTATTCTATAGAATCTAGGGAAGATTCCTGATCTTTGTTGGAATTATAGTTCTTGTTGTCATGATTTATTTACTTTTATTTTCCCTAGTATTTGTGGTTTAAAGGTAAATGCTACCTACTTCAGCTTTTTGTACTGCTGTATGGAATACTTATTCAGTTAAGAAGTCAAACATGTAGGAGTGATTCTGAGGATTTATTTTTTACTTTAATCTTTATTTATAAAAAGAAAGTTGTTTTTATACTCGAAATATGATTGAAATATATATTTGTAGCTGTACCTTAAGTAAACATTGATTAAATGCAAGTATAGTTAAAAAATATTTGCCCTTTAAAAGAAATTGTAACTTAGGTTTAGTAGCAATATAAATTGATTTATAGATTATATAAAAATGTAAATGATTCTAGAGAAAAACATAGTATTTTGCGAAAATATCTATTAAATAATATGTGTTGCACATTGGATAAAAATGCATTTAATTCGGTTGATTTATGTCAAGCCTACACGAGGGACATCTTCCTATGGGGAAATGCCTTGGGTGGAGTATTTTTAAGTGGTTCGAGCGCATATTCAGGTACATTTAAAAAAAAAGACCTCCCAAAACTCCAGACCGTTGGATCAATTGCTGTGCGATACACCCGAACCTGAGACCTTCACAATTCTTTCGTATATCATGCTCAATGTCTTTATCCACTCTGCCATGTGATACTGTAAAACAAAATGCACTTAAATGAACGTAATTGTGTCAGAGCATTGCAATACCCCACCCCGAAGAAAAGTAACTTTTGTGAACCTTTAAAAAGTAAAATTTTTTGAACGTTTGCAATTTTTTTTTCATAGTTTTTATCAACAGGTTACTGATTTACGTTTTTATTTTATCTCTTATTTTTTTTCATAAAGAATTTTAAACATGTTGTTTAAAAAGTAAAATAATCAGAGATGATCAGATCTCCCTAATTAATGAAGTATTATATTATTTATAACGAGCAAAAAAAAATGTGTGTCTAACTATTAAACAAATTATAAGAAAGTTAATCAGCTGCCGATACATCAAAACTATTATCCAACCAAAAATTTAACATTCAATTTATTGCATAGTAACTTTTCAGGATTTTAAAGATTTTTTTTCTTTTAATCTATTCTAACTTGCAATGTTTTTACAATATGACACACCATGACTGGATAGATAGAGGGTGAACTTTCAAATAAACAAAAAACAAGCAATACTGACAATAGTGATTTAAAATCCACATTGGCAAAGGACTTGTTACAAAGTGTCACTACATCCAGTACTAACTCGTATGATAGTTGAAATACACTTGAAAATTTCTTTCCTGCTGTACTTGTGTAGGATATTTTTGAAATTAAAAATTCCTGCCATAGTCATTCGCGATAGCTGTTACCAATGTTTAAGTCGAATGACTCAGTGAATATCACATTTACCCAAGTGCAGTTTTTCAAGAATGACAGAATGACATTTTAAAGGGTGAACTTAATTTCCCAGTTTTTTACTTTCTGTATAAAGGGTCACCTAAAGTACCATTTATGTTCTGTATATTAAACCTACTTCCCTTATAAAAAAAAAGTTAGGCATAATTTGATGTTAATAGAAATGGTTTTACAGTCAACAGTTTCTAAAGTTTAGTGGAAAAGTCAACATTACCGCTTATCACACAGTTTGAAACAGCAGGTATAATAATAACTATAAAAATTTACTCACCACAATATATCTACAATGTAGCCACTCTTCCTTAAAGAATATAATGGTAGGAACATTCTGTCGCAATTATGCAAATTTAACCAAGATAATTTTTATATCTAAATAAATTAATCATACATTATGACAGCGAGATAGAAAAGAACCGGTCCTTAAAAGAATAGTCTACGTTTTAAAGTGACAGACTAATAAAATATCAATGTGATATTTCAACTGAGAGTGGGATTATAAATTATGCATTCATATATAATTATATCTTAATCAGTATGCTGAGATGCAATTGGAGATCTTAATTTTAGGTTATTATAAATAGATTTTTTTTTTCTAAGTGGAGTAAAGCGACTTTTCAGGTTTAAATTTTCAACTTAAAATATTATTATTCGAGTACCTTCTGCAAAGATTTATTATGTATTCTCGGTAGCTCCCATCCTATGTTCCCCCAAAAATAGGTCATTAAGAGAGGTGGTCGCTCAAATAAGTGTAAACATTTGGCAGCCAAGAAAAAACAAATGCTAAAAAATAGTCTTTTCTTTTGCAATTTATAAAATTGCGTACTAATACATAAGTAATTATACAATTTTTTTAAAATTTTTCAATTTTAATAAAATATATAGAAATTTCAGATTGCTTCATTCTTTTCTTACTCTCCGAGAATACTTTTCTCTCTACTTATTACTTTCTGAACAAGTACCATGTAAGGAAAGTATTGTAGTCATGAAAAAATTCGGCTTCGAGATTTTGGTGTATTTACACGTTTTGAGGTGTTCTGAATTCATTTATGATGTTTTTACGAGATGTATGTATGTGTGTGTGTGTGTGTGTGTATGTGAGTGAACACGATAGTTCCTAAATGGGGCGTTCGATTGAGCTCAAATTGGGTATATATATTATAAGCCACCATCGTAAGACCGGTATTGATTTTTATGTATATAGGACAGGGCATTTTTCTACAGGCCAGCATTTTTCTACAGGGCTACGACAAAGATTTCTTTTACATTATGGCCTATGAGGAGAAATTCTTGACAGTGCACTAGCGTTTAAACGGCGCATTCAATTGAACTTCAATTTGGTATACATGTTTGAATTATTCATCGATTAAGATTTATTTAAATGTTTGTTGATGATCTTAATCATATGTGTTCGGAAAGTCGAGTGGAGTCACTATTTTTTTTTACATAACACAAAAGAGCATTTATCCTTATATTCCTCATGCATTCTGAATTTCCCATATTAAAATCGATACAACAGTTGCTTGTGCTATGAACATGCTATATTGTTCATGCCCGTGGTATATAATACAGGCTTTCAATCTAATGACTCTCTTGACTTATGAACTGATTGGTTTATATATTTCAAAATGCTGGCTTATATTTGCCATAATAAATTTTGATATATGCAGCATATTATGATTTGGCGGATTATGAGCATATTAAAAGAAGTTTTTGAAAATGAAAAGTCATAATATATTTATTTTTTTCTAGAATGTAAAATAATTAAAAACCATACGTGTTTAACCGATACGGGATACTATACTAATGCTTTTTTTTTCTTTTAGTTTCCTTCAACACTTTTGAGTTATTGTACTTCTTAGAGTAAAAATATCTTGGTTAAAGGGAAAAAATAATTCAAATTTTAACAGTATTTTAATTTTTTATAGATTCTCTAATAATGTTCTAGATTGCATCCGATGTATACAGATTTAAAGCAATGAAAAAGAAGTGATATAATTAAGCAATTGCTAATGAATTTCACCAAACGCGTAATGATAATTAAAATACGAATAACATAGTTTTGATTGTAATTATTACTTATCTGAGAGTTAAGATTTTTATTTTATTTAGATGTGTGTATACATGTACATTTTTAACTTTAAAAGTAAACACATTTACAAGAGCGTGATTAAAAAGTCAATATGTAATAAAAATACATAGAAAAAACTTACTAATTTTAGGTTTAATTTAAAAACGACATTTTATATTTCAGTTATTTTTATTGCTATTAAAACATATTGTGTATCCTATTCGTGTACATGTTTATTTTATTACAATTTATTTGAAATTTCATATGATTTAGCTACACAGTAAAAGATAAACAGCGTTTGTTGTATCTTACCAAAATAACATACTATCTTATGTACGAAAAAAGTTCCTTTAAATAACACACCTTTAATAATTTTCAAAAAGCTTAATTTATAGTTAAACAGTTTTTGCTCAAGTTTGATAATATTTCCCTTGCGTACACATTCTATCATGGTTTTATTACGTAATGTTTGCGTGGAAACTTTGTTTTAAAGCGGCAAAAAACGTTTGATTTATTAATTAGACATAATTTAAATACTTTGTAAGGAGATGTCTCATTTTCTAAACATAAAGAATGTGAAAAAGAAAAGATATATCAATGAAGGCTTATCTGGTGCGAAATTTCACAGATGTCTTCCAAAAGATAAAAGAATAAGATAAAATGAGGTTGTTTTTTTTAAAATATCAAACCAGCAATTGCAAAAATAATTGCATTTTTATTTTCTATTTTTATTTTTAATCCAATATATCACAAACAAAATGTAATTACTTTAAAACAGTTTTTTTTCAAAAATATACAAAGAAATGTGATATTTTGTGCATGCTTATTAAAATAATATGTAACATTTTTAGGATAGAATTTATCTGTTCTTCTAGAATAAAAATAAATATATGAGAAAAATGGTACGTACCATTTTAATTGCGGAATTAATTATGGTGCATCGGTAATTAAAATATATATATAAGCACAACCGAAAAGCAACATTTGTTACACTCAGTTGAAGTTTTAGAATTTTTTTCAAACTATATGCACCTTGTCTGGAGATTAGTTATTTTTAGATACTTTTTTCAAATAAAATATTTTAAATAGCCTTATTTTTTAAAAATAAAATGGTATTGCTAAATCATTACTAGATAGCTTTTTTTCATTAAAATGTGTTATTCTGGATAATTCAAAAATCTTTTAGTAAATGCGATAACTATACAAACACGCAAATATATTATTATTATTATTAATATTATTATTTGCTATTAAACTTCTGTACTGAGGAAGGAGTTACTATTCGTGTATCTGTTTAGTTCTCTCTCTTTTTTCTGTATAATACCATGATATTTACCATGCTTGAATTCTTTTTTCCGGTATAGAAGCCTGATATATTCAATTACTTGAAAAAAGTGTTTAGTTAAACCTTATTCAATTACATTTGAATACGTAAATAATTACAAATTATTATATTATTGTTTTCAATGAAATTATCCAATGCAAATGATGCACGAATTTGTATTTTTCAATAAACTAAACTAGAAACAGTCGTAAGCTTGATACAAATTTACATAGTTAGACTGAAAATGTATGATACACGTCATTGAAATTACAGTGCAATACATTAGTAAAATTCCAGACATTTAATTTTTTTCACATTCCTATGCTTTATCTTTTTCCAGGACGGAAATTATTTTAAAGTTGTTGATAACAAAGAAAAATTAGACATCAGTATTAGACGTGTTAAACTCTTAATTTTAGGGATCTTTCAAATAATACTGTCATTTGCACCACATCATCCACCTATGGAATGGGTATCGTTGTATCGTTGTGTGTTCAAATTCCACGACTATCCTTTTGAAAATCTATTAGATAATATTTGAAAAACAATTTTCCCGTCATTGAATTATACACAATTACATATGAATACATATAGAGAGAAAAGAGGACGATATTATAGAATAGGCGGGTAAAATTAAATACCAAGTTTTCCGCTTTGTTAGGAACTGTTGTCCCATGGGAATACCATGAACTGCTCAAAAAAGATTATCCTGTTCCTGTGCAGCAAGAGTTGACCGCTTGTTTTTGTCGTACCACTCGCTACACAGCAAAATGTGTTTTGTGATTTGCCAGGCGTTTTAGCAGATGCGTTTTGAAACATTTTAACCTACTCGTGTACACGTGACTTAAACATTTATAATACGCATGATGTATACTAAATAGAATCGTAGTTTGTGGTACTGTGGTTGATAGTCTTGATGGCAAGGCTTTCACCGTCAGTTTAGAGGTTTATTTTCTTAGATGCCTACTCTGGTAGTATGGAATATTAGGTAATATTTTTATAGAATTGATTTCATCAACTAAAGAAACGGAAAACAAAGACGCTGAATGTATCTTCTGGAAAAAAATAAGTTAACCGAAGATCAACAAGGCATAATTTGGATTCAATACTTCAGCTCTTCTCTATAGTCTCATCTTGACTGTATCGGAGCAGAAAAAGAAGACTATATCTGCAAAATTACCATTTTTGTAAAGGTTAAAACCATCTATTGCATATTACCTGGCTATTTCATATTAGAGACAATTCGTAATTTTTTAATTTTTTTTTCTATAACAGCAAAATAAATATTGCTTTTCTTTATTAGTGACATTTCATTACAATTAATTATATTATCTATGCATGACGATTGTGGGTACTTTTTCAAAAAACCTGCATAGTTTGAAATATAAATGGCGTTCCATATAATACCATCCTTCACTTTATATATATATACAGGGTGTTCTTTGTTAACTGACTGTTCTCAGAAACCTATGTACCTTGAACTATCAGCCCCCAAATTTTGTGGCTTTTTTTTGTGGCCCGCTTCTTTTTTATAACTCAAAATACGCTGGCGCTGGTGTCTACAGGATTTTGCATTTTGCAATTTTCCCACACGTTTTATGCCAATATTTAGCTGTCCTGAAGTGTAAAGCGCCACATTTTCCCCTATCAGAAACTTTTGGATTTCTTTTTTTTCGCGGATTCCTTTTTCCCACGTCGTCAATAGTCCCAATAAAAAAATTTGGTAGCTTTACGGCTGATAGTTCAAGCTACAGAGGTCTGTGGTGACGTCAACTCTCGATAATTATTATGGTATGAAATATTAGCACGCGGAGGATTTTTTATTTTATTTGTTGTTTAGAAATGTATCTCGTGAGTTTAATTTGGAAATGTTGTTCTAAAAATTTGTATGTGAAAAAAAGTGCAGTTGTTCGTTTTATGTAAATTATGCGTTTTGCAGCAAGAAAAAATAAAATAAGTGTTAAGCCAATTTTTGTAACTTTAATTTATTAATGTTATTTTTCTATGTTCGATTTCCCTAACTCGGGAGTTGCGGCAGGTCTCTGAGTACCGCCAGTTTAGAAGAAACACCCTGTATATATATATATATATATATATATATATATATATATATATATATATATATATATATATATATATATATATATATATATACTATATATGCTTGCACATATATGCTATGTGTGCATACTTGCAATTTTGAAACCTAAATTTGAATAAGCTTTAAAGTTTATTCTATTGGATCAAACATAAAAGCTGGAAGAAAATAATAATCATACATTAAAAACTCAACATTAGTAAAAACAAAACACTTACAAAGTTAATTATTTGTAACAAAATAATGAATATTATACAGGATTAAAAATAATATGAACTTTATATGTGTGTATACATATAAACTGCAAAAGATATTTTGCTTTGAAAATAAGTATCTAATTGCAGCCGCTTTCTAAAAGAATTTTAGCCTCTACAATTTACTCGTCCAATTTCAGGCACTTTGCGATGGAAAAAGCGATTTATTCCTCGTATACTTTAATGGTTGTACACTCTGTTAGAGAAATGAAATACTTTTATATAATTAAGTTAATTGCCAAAAATAAAACAACCAAGGAAAAAAAAATAAGTACATTCAGCTACGCTGCGAGGAAAACGGTCGACTTTTACGAAATGGACTTGTAATAAGCTTAAATGTAGAGGCTGTTATTTCTTTTATAAAATGCAATCTTGTTGATTTTATAAAATGTTGCATATTTTCTCTGCAATGTGAGTTTTTTTATGGATATATATTTTGAATGAATGTAAAATGGGTAGCAGGTGGGGTGAAATGGGTAATAGATTAAAGTTAAGAAAACGCATTTTGTCATTTTTTTTAATACTGTCGTAACTTAAAACTCATAAAGCCAAGAAAATGCAGTTCGTGTGTGTTTTATTTTATTTACTATCCTGATTTTTAAAAAAACTTTAAAAATATTATGGACCAGGTTATTAGACTTACATTCTTGATAAACATTCTTTTCAGACATCTCACTGTTGCAGGGTAAAGTGAGGGTAACATGAGTACGTCCTTCCTTTTGATCAAAAATATAAACAGTTTGTTTTGATATGATTTTTTTTTCTCTTTTAGCCCATATTTCCAGATATTAGTAGGCCGTATTTATATTCATTATAGAATTTATTTGAACATTTAGAGACATAATATTAACTAAGCTTAATTGCATACTATTTATACGCCACTATATAAAATCATGAACAGAAAGAAAATAGTTAAATCCCTACACTTTTTTTCTAATAATAAGTTGTTTAGAACTTTTCTAATTAGGAAATAATAACAGAACTTCTCATATTTTCAAAAATCTATTTGTTTATTAAAAGTTTTTTTTGAGATATAGGAAAAGACTATGGATTAATGAGCAGATAAAAAGTAATATCACGTAACAAATGCAATTAATAAACTTTCTAATGAGTAAAAATCTTGCCAGCTATTTCCAAGAAAAAAAATACTAAAAATTAAATATCATTTAAAAACAATTGATCTATATTTTTGATAAAAAAATTTCTACCCATTTTCCTCACTCGCCATTTTACTTCACCATACCCTGAGTATTTATCTTAAAAAAAATCACTTATTTAGTTAGAGATTTCTTCATGAGACTATTCATACAATTAAATAAAACAAACTTGATAAACTTTATCTTGCTATAATTACGTCAAGGATTGAGTCGTATTGGCTATATGCCTACGCCCATCACAATTCAAACTAGCCTCAGAAATACAGTTTCAAATGATATAAATAAAACTTTGTATAATACATATAATGTACAAGTTTATCTATCAGTAGGATCGTTTTGGCCAAAAAAATCTTCAACCTTCTTCACCTGAGGTTTTTTTCGGCCGAAACATTTTTACTGACAGATAAGTACCTTGTTATGTGTGTTATTATACAAATATTTATTTCCATCATCTTTAAACACCAGTTTTCTGAGGGTTTTTTGTTACAGTTCCGAGTGGTCAAACATTAAAGAAAGTGTTGACTAAAATAACACAAAGAGGCAAATAGTTAAAAATTAAGTTTCTCCAGAGGAACACTGAAGGCAATCAGGAGTGTCTTTTCTCCATTTTTTTTAGAAGCGTTCTTTGCGATAATCATGTCCATTTAAAATAATAAAAAGGTCGTAAAGATCTGCCTGAGAAGATAATTTGGAACTGGATTGTAAAGTAGGATTTCCCAGGTTTTACATTTTTCATACATGTTTCAAGCTTTGAGCGTATGATTCCTTGTTGAAATCACAATAGTGAAAAATGTCTCACTGTAAGGCAAATTAATAAGAAGCTGAAGAAAGCCAAAACTTTTTTTTCAGTCTGCTTTCTCGCTTGCGGGAATGTCACGCTGGATGGGCACGTATTGGCCGGAAATGAACCAAGAAGTGCGGTTGAGTTAATCGATTTTTTGTTTCACTTGTTCTACTTGAGCTGAATCGCAATTGTAGTTAGAGTAGAGGAAGAGAATTTCAGTCAGTGAGAGAACAATAAAAGCGGTATGCCTGTGAGTAGTAGTTAAGACATATGGATAAGAGGTTGCTTGTCTGATGACTTTATTTCATCCTCAAAATTCGTAGCATTTAAACCCACATCATAGGAACCCTTGAAGAGATCCTCACCAAACAAGCCTGCTGCAGATGGACAATCTTCATGGACAGAACCATTAGTATCTATACAGGGTGTCCAATAAAAACCTCCCAAACTCTGCAGAGCCAGATTCCTCGATGGAAGTACATAAAAAATGCCCAGAGAACTGTACCTGTACGATCCATAGTTTTCGAGAAAGAGAGGAAAAACAAAATATATATCCAGTCACATCCGGTGCGAGGAAAAACAACTAGAAACATTAAATTGGATACTGGATTATATATGTGGGACTCGGTGTTATGGACGCTACAATCTGGCACCTGTGGATTGCTTTCAGTGCAAGGGGACTCGGTGTTATGGACGCTACAATTTGGCACCTATGGATTGCTTTCAATGCAAACGATTGAAAGAATGGATCTATCGAGTCCTAATTACAATAAATAGTGATTCAGTCCCTCCCTTTCATGCTGGCGTATTTATATAGGTAGCAGATGGAACGTAAGCAGCTGGCCATTACACTGCGCATGCATGCAAGCCTCGATATGCACGGTGGACATTTTGAGCATCATTTTATGAAAGCAAATGATAAAAAAAAAAAAAAAAACTATGTCCATGATTCCAATAAAGGCTCTTTTCGTGTACATGAAATGGCCTTTCTGCTATTTTCTCGCAATTTTCGAGAAAACTACGAATCGTACAGTTACGGTTCTTTGGGCACTTTTTATGTACTCCCAACGAGAAATCTAGCTGTGCAGAGTTTTGGCGGTATTTATGGAACACCTTGTATATAGCCAGATATTTTTAAGATATATATCTGGAATAGTTTCAAGGGAATAAAAACGAAGAAAAGCAGGAATACCCCCATTCATTTTTTCTCGAATATAAATCTAAAGAGGCGTGAATTTGAGGGAAACGCCATTAAGCGTAATGCCTGGCATGAATGATATTTGATAGAAAACTTAAACAGGAAAGGACTTAGAAAAGAAAATGTGTTTTATATATCTTTTTAGCAATGCGGAAATGTCTCCAGTACTTAAGGGACTGATTCAATGGACGGAAGATATTTCTTTGTTCTTTGAAACAAATCGATAAAAAGTGCTAAATCTAAATGAAGATAAATACTTTCGTTTTCTTTCATCTTTACTGAGAAATCAAACATCTTTTAATTCAGTTCTTAAAACCTGTCGTGACATTATTCAAATCTCTGCCTTTTTGTCACGAATTGATGCTTACAGCATAGCCCCGCAATTCAACTGCGGTTTTTGCAAAATATGGATGGGCTACACTCACAGTCATCTTGCCATTTATATTGCCTGTTACTTCCTTTAGATTGAATAGTGTTTAACTCAGGCGTTTTTCCTAATGTTGGTTCAGAGAATAGCAAATTTTGAGGAGAAACATTATGTTTCAATACAACAGCTTTACTAATTAGTAACCGGCACATGGCAAGTTTTAATTGGTAACCGGCACGTGTACTAAATTACTATATCGCTACACGGTAGGGAAGAATTTCTAAAGTTAACTTCTTGTCTTTGAATAGCCAGTTTCGATATCATTAAGCGATATCAAATAAGAGAGAAACCACAGCTAGATGCGTGTATTTTGAAAGAATGTATTTAATTCCAAACATGAATCTCTGGTTTTGCATTTAGTGTCAGTGAAAGTAAATTTTTCTCTATAGTTTAAATTACTTTCAACCCGTAGTATTTTTACACACCGTTTAAATATATCGGGAGCTTACGTAGATATATTTTTATAGGCTCCTTAACAAAAAACTAATTACTATCAGGATATCAATTATGATAAGATGAGAGATGTAATTATATTTTACTCGTTTATAAACTCTATATCTTATTGATTTATAGGCAAAATTCAAATTATTTATTTAACCCTTTAATGCGCAGTGTTCCCGTTCTGGGAACACCAAACTCTGACGTTTTGACTGTTGACAGTCACGAAGAATAGATTTGATTTCTGTAAAAATAGTTGCGGGTGACATAGCTCCACGAGAATCATTTACTTTTTAGCACGTCATTTCCCGTAAAAAAATGTCACGATTATTTTTAACAACACTGACATCTGCTGAAAAATGGAAGAATGCGAGAGCAGCTGGATAGATTGCCCAGTGCTGAATAAAGGGCAGCCGTTGCCATCGCTCGACTTAACTACCAGCAAGATGGCAGACGATCGAAACGTTCATCGCGTGCCACAGATCTAGAGACCCTTTTTGACGCAGCTGGCTGTGCCGCACAGCCAGCTGCTTTTATCAGCATTGGGAAAGGATTGCACCTCAAAGGGTTAAGTAACTTTTGTTATGAGGAATGATTTTCATTTACCGATGGAGGGCATACACACAGTGTATTACAAAGCTGAAAATTAACTTAAAGAAATCACAAAGTTTGTATTTAGATATCTGATGCAAAATACTAATTTGAAAAAATATCAGTTATTTAGCATAAAAACTGAAAAAAAATGCTTCCTATAAAATACAATAAAATATACAAAAAAATTAAATTGAGAATTTGATTTTTTTTTCCTTCCTCATATAACCATCATTTTTAACACTCCAACTGAGAGCTTAATTAGCTGCTCACAGTAAAAATATATAATATTATTCACCAACCTTATATTTTGAAGAGAACACATTCTCTCATACAGAATAGAATTTCGGGGTACGCTTTAATTACTTTAATCATTAAAGGCGAAAAACTTCTTCAAAGATTTAAAAACTTAGTGTTGTAAGACAAAAAGATGAAAATACCTCGAAGGGGATCCTAATTATCCTCACTTTCTTTTCTAAAAATAAAAATAATAATGGAGAAGAGTGGGAAATAACTGATGGAAGGTTAATTGCTTTTGTGAACGTATTAAGAGTAGCAAATTTAACATAACAATTCCAAAGTGCTCGAGGTAAAGCAAATATATTGAAAATAGAAACCAAGATCTGTAATGTAGCACATTGATGGATAGCTTAAAAGATCAATATTTGGGAGAAAAAGTACATATGATACTGTTTTATTTTGTTACAATTAATTAATTTATTGAGTATGTTGTAGAAAATGAAAATAACTTATTATGAAATAATACAACCGTTTCTTAATATACTTAAGTAAGATGTTACACATTTGATCGCATTTCAAAGATAACGTGTACAATGTTTGGCATGCCTGCATGAACCAAAATCATAGTAATCGAGCTCATAGGTTAACCATTAGTAATTAAATACGGAAAATTTAATCAACATTTTTATATTATAAAAATATAAGATTTCACTTAAATGAAATATAAGAGCATGAATTCCCAGTAATTAAATATAGTTCTTGGTAAATAAGCTGGTTTGTCTTTGCACATAAAGCTAACACTACGTTTCTATCAAGCATTTTCTCCTATATGGCCGGCCGATTGGATAAAAACGCTAAAAGTGGTACATGGCTGATGTGTGAAACTTCCGGTTTCGGACCTATCGCGCGGCCATCGATCTAATCATCTAGAATTTTGGGCAATTTTCTCCAGCTATAAAATTAATACGCATTTGAACACCCTTAAAAAGACAGCCACACAAAGCACGCATCTGTGGGCCAATAGCCCTTTAGGAGCTGCCTTGATGAACACAATAATATTAAGCGTTTCTTTCGTAACAAGACATTTCTAGTTTGATCTATCAACCGGACAGTCTTGAAGATTGATAGGGTAGAAGTATTGCAGAAGGGTAAATTTCAACCTTTTACCGTATGTGGATGGCGGAACTTTTTTGCGAAGAAAGGTCTGCATTTTGTGTTACCAAAAATATTAAATGGCCAAGCTTCTTTTTGCCTGCGTTATTTTACTCAGTTGTTAATTTATCTTACCTGTTCACAACAGTTTTTCTTTCTCTTGGGTGTTCCTGATATTGTCAGCAATATGTCAGTTTGTTATCAGTAATGTTGTCAAGCTGCCAATATTATTTATGTCAAGAAATTTGGAGATCATTTGTCCAAACATAGGCATTGTTTATATTTTACTGCGTTTTGACTCTTCAAGATTGTCCAGAATATCGAAAGATAGTGCAAACAAGAAAGCTTTTTTAAAGTACAAAAAAGAATAAATTCAAGTCAATAAAGTTCAGAATCTGTGCAGTAACTTGAGTTCTTATTGTCGAAGAAGTAACCTGGGCAGCCCTTCCTGACTTTTACGCCAAATTAAAAAAATTGCCGAGTTACCTCATGAGCATTCTATAGTTTTTAGATAGTTTACTACAAAATGATTATAACCATGTGCATGATACATTTCAATATGCAGTACTCAAGACTCACTAAATTAGCTGATGTTTTCAAAACTACTATTAGTTCAAGTAGAAACGAAATTCAATTTTTCTTATGAAAATATAAGTTATGTATATTCCATTTCTTCATATGATTTGTTTAGAAAAATAATTTAATAATTAATAAATAACATGAAAATTTATGCAAAACAAGGATTTATAGTTACCTTAGGGCACGTTTTTAGATTCAAATTTTAAATACAGTATAATGATTTACATTGAATGAGGAATTGAAGTTTAGAATTTAGCAATTCCTTTTCATATATTTGAGAGCCTTTTTCAGTACTTATATATTATTAGGCAATAAATATACACTTTGCCTATCTTATCTCTTTTGTGCATGGTGATTTCAAATACTAATTAAATGACTAGCTGCGTACCCGTTCTCCGAACGGTAGGAAAAGAACATTTTCCTTATACATATAATTCGAATTAAGCCCATTGATGCGGAATTTATAAAAGTAAAAAATTACTTAAATCGTGATGAAACGTTGACGTCATGAGTGCAAATCTGAGATGACTGCAACATGATGGCAATAAAACTACGTCAATGTCACTGGACTGAGAACAAAAAAGAAGCAGCTTCTCTTAGATGACCTTGCCCAGGCTTTTTCTCGATAGATCCGGTATCGTAGAACTCCTTCTATAAGTTGCACACGACGCTGGGCGTTCAATTGAACTCTCTACAAATCTGGAGACTATCCTGCTTCTAGTCTCCACACATGGGATCTAGGTCAAGGGGTAGGGTTGTCCTCCGTAGGGGTCTTTCTAAGGGGTCCTAACCGGTATTTACGCTACGTTTTGGAGGAAACCAGACATATATGTTTCCTAACATATGCATGTTGCGAGTACAGTTTTATTTTCCGAACGGAATACAGGAAAACTCCGAAATGTTAGGTCGGCGGACGCGACCTGTTTTGAACCAGAAACCTTCCGCCCAGTTCAGAGCGCTAAGCGCTCGGCCACTGGTCGGACTAAGTCATTGCTAGGGAATATTATAAGCAATTGGGACCTTTGTTGTACACATGATTGCAATGTCATTCTCGTATTATTATTACTTATATCTCATGTTATTTGATTTATTTTTGATTTTCATTTCATATTCCTGACTTTTCATATTCTCTTGATTTTTGGGTCCTTGTGCATGCGCATATTCAATTATCATTCCCCATTAAGGTTACTGAATTAAGTAGTTCTCCCTATCGCCACTTCTACACCAAAGACGTCAATCTGCATTTTCCTCGTTTCAAGAAAAACGCTTACAAAGTTTCATTGCTTCAGTTTATACTGATTAATCAATTTTCTTGCAAACTAATCGGAATTAAGATATGAGGCTTTGACATAGTACACAGGATTTCTTAAAGACCTTGAAAATGAATTTAGTTAAAAATAACCAAAGTTACAGGTTCGCTTTATTGACGTTGTGATTATGATAATATTCTAATTGTGTCACATCCAATGCGTTTTCATTTTTCGAATCAAGAGCTGTAGAAATGTGTGTTTTCACTTAATTGTTAAATTTAACAGCTTGAGTGGCAACAACGGATTCCGTAACTACGGAAACTGCAGCAATATTAAAATAGAACATGAAATGAAATTTATTTATGCTTGCTAGAACTGCCATATTGGCGTAATTAGCGCTTATAGTCGATGGCAAATAGCCAAAATGTATCCTAAATTTAACTTCACAGTAAATGCAATATTTATAGGCATTCTCGTTCATCCCCAAAGACTTTCGTATTTATACAGAATTCCTATTTTACTATACTCTGTTTGGCGGGATTAAAAAAAATTATCTATCCATCCGCTCGTAACACTGGCTCATCTCAATCGTGCCATAGAATTAGAAATAGAAACGCAAAAAACACACGCTATTAAACACGGAGTTACACTACATTTGAATATTTATCGCCAACTTTTCTAAAAAAGGTACTAAAGAAGGAATCTGGGTATGCCATTTTGCGAGATTTTTTTTTCAGAGAATGATTCTAAGAACTGATTTAACAGCAATCAAAAGAGGAAATAGTTATTTGTGTATGGTTCCATCGCCAAAAATTAATGCAGGAATCTATATGAAAAGTAGCATAGCAGTATTTTAAATTACTATAACGTGTTTTATTTATTCCAATTTACCGAATGCGAGAATTTCATTTCTTTTCAAATTTGGCGGCATTCCCTCAAGGTAAATCAATTTACACTCATGTCCATAAATTAAGGATAATTCAGAATCACACAGAAATTGATCTCTAAAATAAAAATTTCACACACATCTTGAAGAAGAATATGCAAATTACAGGAAACCACCAGATAGCGTGGATGGTACGTCACAATGACGAGAGTGTAAAAGAGGGGTATATAAGGAATGGTGGCAAAGAAGTAAAATTGTTCACAAGCACTGTGAAAGCCTTTCAGTGCAAAAACCGCATAGTTATGGCACAAAGGAGGCATTTGGATGATGTTTTACGTGGCAGAATTATCGGACGACTGGAATGTGGACGTACCCAGCTGGAAGTATCCGAGGAACTTGGAATCGCCCAGAGTGTCATCTCCAGGCTTTGGCAACGATTCCAAGATGATGGTAATGTGAGTAGACGTTACAGCACAGGTCGCCCCCGAGTTACAACGCCGAATGAGGACCGCTATTTGGCAGTTACTGCCAAAAGAAACAGACAGAGTACAGCATCAGACCTGTCTCATCAGCTCTCTTCAGCTACCGGTACGACAGTTTCAAGGCAGACCGTGTACAGACGCTTAGGGCACATTGGTCTATATGCTCGTAGGCCTGTCAGATGTGTTCCACTTACCGCAACTCACTGTCGCCTGCGATTAACCTGGAGTAGAGAGCATGCATTGTGGACACCGCAACAGTGGTCTTGTGTGATGTTTTCCGACGAGTCCAGGTTTAGTTTGGAGTCTGATTCTCGCCGGACATTCATCTGGAGTGCGCCAGGTACCCGTTACCACCAAGAGAACACCATTGAAAGACATCGTTACGGTGGTGCAGGGTGGCTCGTTTGGCGAGGAATTATTCTTGGTTCCAGAACTGACCTGCATGTTCAGAGTGTAACGATGACAGGCCACATCTATTGGGATGTCATTCTGGAACAACATGTACGTTTGTTTCGGGGCGCCATGGGTGCTGAATTTGTGTTTATGGATGACAACGCCCGTCCTCACCGTGCAAACATTGTAGACGAATGCCTTCAATCGGAGGATATCACCCGTATGCATTGGCCAGCATACTCACCGGACTTGAATCCAATAGAGCATGTGTGGGATATGCTTGGCCGACGAATTGCAGCCCGTCAACCCCCTCCCACCTGTCTACCGGAACTTCGGAGCGCGTTGCTTGATGAGTGGTGTAATATTCCCCAAGATCAGATTGATCATTTGATACTCAGCATGCCTAGGCGTTGTCAGGCCTGTATTGCATCGTCCGGGAGACATACTCCGTATTAACCATCCTACTAACCATGTTATACTGTTTTTTGTAAATAGGTTCTTTTTTGAAATTTGGTCAAGGGAGTAAAACTTGCAAATTTTATTAATTATGTCAAACATATAGCATTTTTTTTGCTCTTTACTTTTTGTTTAATAAATAGACTTTACAAATAAGTCAAATTTGTTTTGCTTCTTTCTCTTTCTTTGCCTGAACTTCATTATCCTTAATTTATGGACATGAGTGTACTTAATTTGGGGAAAATTCCGAAGATCGATTGCTTAAAATAGCCTTAATAATTGCACTATTTCTGCATGGAAAATTAAAGTTTAACGCCGTATTTTAATAAAACCTACACACACAAACCTAAACCTATTTCGGTTTGCTCGCAGTAAATTGCGCCATGCCCAAAACTGTGCAAATCGGTAGAATCTACTACTTTCTCAAAATCACCAAATCAGCCATTTTTTTTCGCCAAACTAAAAAATATACATATTAGTCTCGGAAATCTCCCAATACCTTATTCTTTTACACATAAAAAGCATTGAATTCCTGCTCTGATTTCAAATGCACGCAATACTTCAATTAAAAAATATTTTTGTAAATAATCTAAACAGAAAAAAAATCATTATTCTTTTATTTTTACTACAGGAGTCTAAATAATTTAATAAAATAGCCAAACATGGCAACCTCGATGCTTTTTTCTCACATTTTCACTACAAGGGTTGCAATCGCGGAATTGCGAAGAGCAAAAATTAGCGTTTTTGACGGGGTTTTTTATCAATATCTCTTAAAATAATTCGAATTTCGAAATTTAAATTAGCGGAGGTTCTTTCTCGAAATTTTCCGAATTCGTGGATACCTCGGTCGAAACTCAACTCCCAGCCGATTAGGAGGAGATGATGCTACACACACACACACACACACACACACAGACAGACGCGCACAGATTTTAATAGTATAGATGATGCCAACACTAAACTTTAAAAATTTCTGTCTTATTTTAATAAGTATAAAACCTATGAAAACGAGCCAAAATATTTTGTATCCAAGAATAGAGTACGTTTACTAAAATTAAACAAAACTTCCTTTTGTCTTCACGTTGGTTACACTGCGAACACCTCACTTTTTTGGAACTATACTTCACAATAAACGAACATTATATATTAATCATTTGTTTAGAATGGTAATATAAATTTTTTACTTATAGCGTAAGGAAGAATTATAAAGTAGACGGAAGCACATACATAAGAAATTCTTTTAATAAAGCCATAAACAAAAATTGTAATTTATTTAGTACATTTAAAACTCATAAAAAGTAATTTAAACAGTTTTTTCTTGATTACATTTTTTGTGAAAGTATATTGTAGCAAATCCGAAAGGAAAAAATACACTTAATTTACAAAGGACCTTTGGGGCTAAAATTTTGCCATTAACTATAATCATACTGAGCGTGGTTTATTTCGTTTTAATTACTTTGATCATTAAAGAACAAAATCTCGAAAAAAAATGTTGTTAGAGTACTAAAGGGGAAAAAAACGTTCTCCAAAAGATGTCTAATTATCTTACCATTCTTCTAAAAACTTCTTAAAAAGCAAAAAGATATTAGATATATATGCGTTGTTATTAAGCTGGCATCTCTTTAGCTTCAAAGTAGTATGTTTAATATTTCTTACTGAAAGGCAAATCTGCAACTAATTTTAAATACGAATTTGAATTGTTATGTGTACATACAGAGAAGGTTATTCAAAGAATAATGAAAATCGCAATAGGCTCTCAGACTTTCCAGAAGTTTTGATGTGACTAGTTTTTTAATTATTTATTTATTTTACTGATATGTTGTGTTTTTATCAGTATGGCAAAATATTAGAAAAATATAAATGATAAGCAGAGATATTGTTTTTAGTTTTATAAATTTTCTTTTTAGGAGACTTTTTTAGCAAAATTCAATTGTTTTGTATAATTTAAGTATAGCACACTACACGTAATTTCAAGTAATACACGTTTATTTTACAGTAACTAATCATTACAAAATTATTCAGTAAAAATTTATATAATGTAATCCAACCTATTTTGAAAGGTGTTGCATTGCTAATGATAGAAAATTCATTATTGTCATTTATTAATCATGTCATTTTACTTTAAGTATATATATATTTTTTTATTTAAAGATGCAAATACTTATAAAATGTTTTAAAAAATATTAAATTTCTCAGAAAGGCGAAATACAGGCATTTCAGGGATACTGGTTAATGCAAGGTATTAGAAGACGCTTCAGCAAATTACTCTACGTAATAAAATAAATCTAGTTTCAGTTTACATATTAAAATATAGATGCAACTGAAAATCTTCTTAGTCCAATCGAATGGAAATCGGATGGAAGTTTTTTGGGACAAAATTGCTGAATTTGTTTTCCTCAGTGATTGTAAATATAATTTGTTAATAATGTCTTCAAGCATGCCTTGACATCAATTTATTAAAAAAAAACCTCTTTAAAGAGTAATATGTCGAAAATATAGCGCCGATGGCAGATAGGCAAGTGGAAGGGGTTATTTTGGCTGTAAGGCGCAATAGTCATTTTTCACATACAACCCATGATTATCGCAAGAAAACGATAGGTACATGCCCAAGACCCCAGAATTTTGGGCGCCGTAAATTTTTACAGAATGCGAATTTAGTTTAAGGTTTCTTTTCAATATAATACATTCTTAGTTTATTTTCAGTAATTAATTTGCGAATTACAAATTATATATATTTTTTTTCAATTCTACCTCTTCATTGAGAATGTATCACAGCTGATAAACGATTTCTGCAAAAAGAAATGGTAACTAGGGAGGTAATAGATTATGAGGAACTACGCGGTAAGTTGCCGGGCTCCCTGATATTTTAGCCCAAAAACGAGCAGCTGGTTGAAGATTTTTGAGTGGTTACACTGTGAGAATTGGGCACCAATAAACAGGAATTAATTGCACTAGTAAACTAGTATTATGAAAAAGTTGGGTTTTTATACTTTTTTTTAAAACTTCATTTTTAGTAAAGCTTGTTTCATGTTAATATTTCATAATGCTTATATAATTTCATAAAATATTCTCTTTCGCTTTCATTTATCCAGTATTGTATTTAATGTACAGTGCATTTAATAATGACATAGGTTTGCACGAGAACAGAGGGGTTGGGGAATATAAAAAAAAGTTCAACAATAAAGAAATAAAATGTAGAACCCCCCCCCCCCCATTCGGATTTCCACCTCAGCCGAGGCTTGTTATAATCAGGACCTAATTTTACTTGAATATATATAATTTGCGCTTTGCCACCTCTTCCCTAGTGTATTTGTATTACGTTTATGACAAGCCTGCACGAGTGGTATCTGCCTTGAGGGGGGGGGGCTGTTTACCTTTATCAGGAAATTGAATTTTAGAGACGTCACTTGTAAGAAATTGAATGCACTTCCACGTGGTATAAATGATTTGTTGATAGCATGCATATATTTCAAGTTATAGGGTGTAGGAGTGTACGTTTTTGACGTTTCCTCAAAAGACAAAAAATCGGTGTTTTCCAACATGTTTCAGAACTGAAACCTCTCGTCATAAAACAAAAGTGAATTTGTGCATTTTGTAGGAAATATTCCTTACTTTAATTTTGTAAATGGCGATATCTTTAAAAAAATGGCATTATTTTTCGAATACAATCAAAAAAGTAAAATAAAATTTTGAGGTTTTTCGTGTTTTTTACAATGAAGTTTATCTTTAGGAAGGCAAAAGTTAAAATTTAGATCACTACCCGAAGAAATATAAACTACTTCCGAAAAAAATACTTCTGCAATTTTGTCCCGAAAACGATAGCTCTGAACACCGACTGAGTAGACTAACTGTAGATAACTTAAGAAACGGATGTGCTTTCAATTTCCTAAGTTTATATTTTTATGGGAGCAGATGTCGCACAATCCCTTTTTGGCGCGTTGGTTTTTGGCAACAAATTAATGTCACCGATTACTTTAATGTACTAATTTTTTTCTTACTCAATATTTTATTAGTGATAAGTTGGGAAATGTAAATTGAAAAAAAAAATCAATATAAGATAGGAAAAATACTACTTTAAGAAAAAAAAATCAAGAAAAAAAATCCTTTTGTTAATTTTTAAAAAGTTATATATTTTAAATTTGTATAAATATATATCTGAGTTAGTCCCATACATTAACAAGGGGATAAACAAAATTCCAAGGCTTCATCATAAAATGCCTTTAACATAGATGGTCAAGGAATATGCATGAACTTGAATGTAAATGTTAGAGTCTAGAGCACATTTGCTTCGTAATTTCTGTACGATTCCTGAAAGGCGATGACCCGATGTGATATTTTCTCTACTGGAGCCATGTATCTATCTAATAAATCCAGAGATAAAGGATTTGAGACCATCAAAAATGATTGGAAAGAATTACTACGAAGTCAATAAAAAAAATTATGTCAAATACCACGTATAGAGGCTGTGGCCAATTTTAGATTGAAAACTGGACATGACTGGTTAGCCGAACATCTAAAAAGAATAGGCGCATCGACCAATAGTCTATTCTACTATCTGTAAAACCGACACTATAACTTTCTCCTCTGCAGAGGCCTTGACCCGACAATACAACTTAAAGATGATGTTTGCCTGCTCGATTGAATCGCCAGAGATCTCATGTCCTGAATAGATGAATGTTCCTCCTCTACACTTTTAAATTATTTTTTAAAGATTTTACTTGTAATTTCATAGATGCCCTGGTGTTTGAATATGTTGCGATTTTAAAGATCATTTTCTTTAATTATCTGATTTTTAAATGTTTTTGTATTTTTGATGTTTATGCCAGTGGCCAAATGTTTTTGAATCGAGTTCCTTTTTAGCCATATGTAACAACTACAATAACAGCATATTTCTAACATTTAATGAACATCGTAATATGTTTTCTCTTAGAATATAGAATGAATATTCAATTTATATGTATTTAAGTAAAATTTCAGTATTTTGAGCAGTAATTGCGATGGATACCAGTTTTTCTGACATCATTTATGAAATTTAAGTGCAGCTATATCTCAGTTAGAAATACTATTTACGCCTCCTTTCTTGCATTCACTTCGAGTTTCTGAAATATTTTCAACTTAAAGTGTGAGTACAATTTTTAAACGTATTTCTTTCATTTCATTTTCAAAAGAAAAAAAAATAATATTGTTTTTTTGCCTTTTAAATCATGTCACATGAAAATGCGTCTTTGTGAAATTCTCTAACGCATATATTTTAAGAAATATTTAAGTTCTCTTTTTTTGTTCTTTCTTCGCTTTCTAGTATTGAAGGGAAAATAATACAACAGACTGATAATTTATTGAGTGTTTAAAAAAATGTATATATTTTTAAAGCTGTCCAAGAATAAATTTAAAGTTCCATTTTTCAGTGCGTGTGACTATAATGCAGTTACAAAAATCGGTAATTTTTTTTAATGTTATCAGATATAGTGTTATCAGATATCAGATTTTTTATGTTATCAGATAATATTTAAGTTCTCTTTTTTTTGTTCTTTCTTCGCTTTCTAGTATTGAAGGGAAAATAATACAACAGACTGATAATTTATTGAGTGTTTAAAAAAATGTGTATATTTTTAAAGCTTTCCAAGAATAAATTTAAAGTTCCATTTTTCAGTGCGTGTGACAAAAATCGGTAATTTTTTTTTTTTAATGTTATCAGATATATGCAGAAAATAGCTTGAATTATATATTCTTTAAAATAAAAAAAAATCACAAAAGTTAACTTGCTTTCGCATTCAAAATCATAAATAGTTATTAAAACTGTCAGCTATGCTCAAGTAGTATGTGTTTGTGTACTAGGCTTTGTCTTTTAATAATGAAGCCTGTTGGTTTCAAGATAATTCGTATTACTGCTGATTGATTTTAATTAACATACTGAAAAAGTTATTTAAACTATGAAGAATTTTTTTAAATATTTACTTTGATTCCAAGTAATATATTTTAATTAAAAATGTTTTTTGGATAAAGTTTAACACTTACAAAAAACAAATAAAACTCCATTCTTCTATAAATTTAATAATATCGTTCTCCGTGGTAGTAAATCATATAAAGATAATTTGCTAATTTTTTAAAAATTATTTTTCTTAAAATTGATATTTTAATATTTATTTATAAAAAAATATGAATTTTCTTTTTCCATCAATGGTATAATGGCGCGCAGATGAATATTCAGCTATAAATTCTTGCTGAATTTTTATCTTTGAAACGGGCAATGAAAACCAGTTCAAATAAAACTAAGGCTTTACCATGACAGAGTGGATAAGACACTGAACATCGTAGGTGGTTGAAGTGTGAAGACATAAGTTTCTGGCTTTTGCAAATCATTTACAAGAACTTCAGTTATCCGTGTTTTCTTAAATTATTTAGACTTTTTCGTATATTTTTTATTACTGCATCCAGCTTTAACCTAATTAGAAGTTCGTTCGTAATCGACGCCCATAATAATGATAATAATAATTATTATTATTATTATTATTATTATTATTATTATTATTATTATATAATTATTATTATTATTATATTATAATAATAATAGTTATTATCACTGAAACAAAATCCTGCATTTATAGTGAATCCCCTTGAGATCTCTTCACTGATAAGCTTTATGGTACGGCCATTTTCGCTGATTGTTTATTTTTGTATTACAGTAACTTAAATAGCCGCGTCTTACAAAAATTTCTATTTTTCATGAGTCTGGTGATTTTCATGTTTCTACAATCCTCTTTTGCCTAATCGGGTTTTTTTTTTTCAGATATACGGTTGGACAAAAGCATGTAAAAATTACGTTCAAAAACCAGTCGTATCCAAATTGTTATTATTATTTTTCTTTGCCTAAACGTTTTTCTTCCAGAAATACGACTGTGCAAATGCATGTAAAAATACGGTTAAAAAACCAGTTGTATCAAGATGTTAAAATAACTCAGGACTGAAATTTCATTTCAAAACCTAAGCAATTAAAGATTTGCAAACCAAAGTTTGGCATGGGCATGAAATGAATAACGGGAGGGAAAAAAAAGAAAAACAAAACATTTGGTCTTTTAAATGAAGAATGAATGCAATTTAACATATAAAAAACAGAGTTCAATTTTTATTTGAAGAAAAAGAAAAACCGTAATAAAATTCAGTACGCTAAGTCACATCGTTTTTGATTTGCCTAATATACAATATTTAGTTAAATCACTTCCTTCAAATACCTTGGATTGAAATAAAGTATTGCAACACATTATTTATTTTATTTCATTTAATGCTAGAAAGACGTGGAGAAGATGCACTTTTTACGTCACACGAGCGCATCAAGTTACCGCTGGGGATCCCATTTGCATGGGGAACGTTTTCCTTTCCGTGCCTATCGCCGGCGAAATATTGAGAGATCTGATATGCGTCCGTTAAAAATTCTATTTGCGCGTTTTCCCCTTCACTAAAATTGAATTTCGGCGAATGATTTTCCTACCTAAAATGCGAATATTATTCTTAAATTGCCTTTTTGCGTCCTCGTTATCAGAAAAAAAGAATGCAAATCGTTATCATAAATTTGTTGCCATTGGTTTGTGTGTTTGAGGATGTGTCATTAAAAATAATATATATATATATATATATATATATATATATATATATATATATTGCTCAAAATATAGTTTTATTTAATGCGTTGCAGTGTTTTATTTAAACGCATATTTAAATATAATTTATATTGCTTTTAAAATTTTAAGAGTTTTAAAAAAAATAGTTCTAAAAATGTTCACTAGGCACGCTTTGCATATAAACCGGTGAATCCATTTTTACTTTCCGAACATGTACCATGTAAGGAAAGTATTGTAATCATGAAAAAATTCGACTTCGAGATTTTGGTGTTTTTACACGTTTTGAGGGCTTCTGAATCCATTTATGCTATTTTTTACGAGATGTATGTATGTATGTGTGTATGTGTGTGTGTGTGTGTGTGTGTTTGTGTGTATGTGAGTGAACACGATAGCTCATGAACGGAGCATTCGATTGAGCTCAAATTGGATATATATGTCATAAACCACCATCCCAAGACCGGTATTGATTTTGGTGTGTATAGGACTTATAGTTCTTCTACAGGGCTACGACAAAGATTTCTTTTACATTCTGGCTTATGGGGGGAAATTCTTGAAAGTGCGCTAGCGTTTAAACGGTACCCTCGATTGAGCTGAAATTGTGTATATATGCTATAATTCACTATCTTAAGAACGGTATTGATTTTGGTGTGTTTAAGACTTATAGTTCTCCTACAGGGCTACGACAAAAGTTTCTTTTATATTATGGCATAATGGCATATGGGGAGAAATTCTTGAAAGTGCGCAAAGCTTTTAAACGGTGCATTCTATTGAGTTTCAATTTGGTATATATGTTTGAATTATTCATCGATAAAATTTATTTAAATGCTTGGTAACGATCTTAATCGTAAGTTTTCGGAAAGTGGAGTGGAGTCACCCCAGATTTTTTAATGATAAAAAATAGATAAAAGGGTTCAAAAACGATTGACTAGCTGTTAAAATCTTTTGTAAATTTCGCGATAGTGATTTCTATTGTTAATTTAGCTATTTTTTCAAGCAAAGCACCACCTAGAGCACATTTTTGAACTATTTTTTTTAGAAAACTTCTTTGAGGGACACTCATGTGCTTCCAACAAATTTGGAGGCAGTCTGCTTACCCATGACAGTTGCAGAATGCTGTCTATAGGAAAAGTCTTCATATGACCATCCGGTACACGGGGCTGCAAATTTGTATGTGTTTTCCCGTATTAATTCTTGTTGCAGGAAAGTGAGTTGTACAGGTATACTTGCAATTGAAATGAGTATCGAACTCTGATCGAACGAGGATCGAATGAGGATCGAACTTTTTTAAAGATTTCTTTTACTTTCTGGCCTATGGGGGGAAATTCTTGAAAGTGCGCTAGCGTTTAAACGGTAGATTCGATTGAGCTGAAATTGTGTATATACGTTATAAATCACCATCTTAAGAACGGTATTGATTTTGGTACGTATAAGACTTATAGCTTTTCTACAGGGCTACGACAAAAATTTCTTTTATATTATGGCATAATGGCATATGGGGAGAAATTCTTGAAAGTGCGCAAAGCGTTTAAACGGTGCATTCTATTGAGTTTCAATTTGGTATATATGTTTGAATTATTCATCGATTAAAATTTATTTAAATGCTTGGTAACGATCTTAATCGTAAGTTTTCGGAAAGTCGAGTGGAGTCACCCCAGATTTTTTAATGATAAAAAATAGATAAAAGGGTTCAAAAACGATTGACTAGCTGTTAAAATCTTTTGTAAATTTCGCGATAGTGATTTCCATTGTTAATTTAGCTATTTTTTCAAGCAAAGCACCACCTAGAGCACATTTTTGAACTATTTTTTTTAGAAAACTTCTTTGAGGGACACTCATGTGCTTCCAACAAATTTGGAGGCAGTCTGCTTACCCATGACAGTTGCAGAATGCTGTCTATAGGAAAAGTCTTCATATGACCATCCGGTACACGGGGCTGCAAATTTGTATGTGTTTTCCCGTATTAATTCTTGTTGCAGGAAAGTGAGTTGTACAGGTATACTTGCAATTGAAATGAGTATCGAACTCTGATCGAACGAGGATCGAATGAGGATCGAACTTTTTTAAAGATTTCTTTTACTTTCTGGCCTATGGGGGGAAATTCTTGAAAGTGCGCTAGCGTTTAAACGGTAGATTCGATTGAGCTGAAATTGTGTATATACGTTATACATCACCATCTTAAGAACGGTATTGATTTTGGTACGTATAAGACTTATAGCTTTTCTACAGGGCTACGACAAAAATTTCTTTTATATTATGGCATAATGGCATATGGGGAGAAATTCTTGAAAGTGCGCAAAGCGTTTAAACGGTGCATTCTATTGAGTTTCAATTTGGTATATATGTTTGAATTATTCATCGATTAAAATTTATTTAAATGCTTGGTAACGATCTTAATCGTAAGTTTTCGGAAAGTCGAGTGGAGTCACCCCAGATTTTTTAATGATAAAAAATAGATAAAAGGGTTCAAAAACGATTGACTAGCTGTTAAAATCTTTTGTAAATTTCGCGATAGTGATTTCCATTGTTAATTTAGCTATTTTTTCAAGCAAAGCACCACCTAGAGCACATTTTTGAACTATTTTTTTTAGAAAACTTCTTTGAGGGACACTCATGTGCTTCCAACAAATTTGGAGGCAGTCTGCTTACCCATGACAGTTGCAGAATGCTGTCTATAGGAAAAGTCTTCATATGACCATCCGGTACACGGGGCTGCAAATTTGTATGTGTTTTCCCGTATTAATTCTTGTTGCAGGAAAGTGAGTTGTACAGGTATACTTGCAATTGAAATGAGTATCGAACTCTGATCGAACGAGGATCGAATGAGGATCGAACTTTTTTAAAGATTTCTTTTACTTTCTGGCCTATGGGGGGAAATTCTTGAAAGTGCGCTAGCGTTTAAACGGTAGATTCGATTGAGCTGAAATTGTGTATATACGTTATAAATCACCATCTTAAGAACGGTATTGATTTTGGTACGTATAAGACTTATAGCTTTTCTACAGGGCTACGACAAAAATTTCTTTTATATTATGGCATAATGGCATATGGGGAGAAATTCTTGAAAGTGCGCAAAGCGTTTAAACGGTGCATTCTATTGAGTTTCAATTTGGTATATATGTTTGAATTATTCATCGATTAAAATTTATTTAAATGCTTGGTAACGATCTTAATCGTAAGTTTTCGGAAAGTCGAGTGGAGTCACCCCAGATTTTTTAATGATAAAAAATAGATAAAAGGGTTCAAAAACGATTGACTAGCTGTTAAAATCTTTTGTAAATTTCGCGATAGTGATTTCCATTGTTAATTTAGCTATTTTTTCAAGCAAAGCACCACCTAGAGCACATTTTTGAACTATTTTTTTTAGAAAACTTCTTTGAGGGACACTCATGTGCTTCCAACAAATTTGGAGGCAGTCTGCTTACCCATGACAGTTGCAGAATGCTGTCTATAGGAAAAGTCTTCATATGACCATCCGGTACACGGGGCTGCAAATTTGTATGTGTTTTCCCGTATTAATTCTTGTTGCAGGAAAGTGAGTTGTACAGGTATTCTTGCAATTGAAATGAGTATCGAACACTGCCTTTCGCGACCGTTTGGTGACTTATATATATTCACCGCGGTGGACCACGGTGATTATATATATTCATTGACGACGGATTTGGTGGCTTCGGCGATCAAATGAAGATTCACGAAAATAGGTTAATGTTTGCTGTATATCACGAGTTACGAGATATCACAGTTACGAGAAAAATCAAGAAATAAGACGTCACAACCTAAATGACGTTATCTCCTGCTTGGAAATCTATAAATAGGGAAATTTTCTCTATGAGTGAATTGAAAACAGACTATGGATATAGAAAACAAAGCTATAATGACTGACATACTGTTATTGCTGCGACAGTCAATGATTTTCTGTTGCATGTGTTATTTTTAGTGGGATTTTAGTGTTTTGATACCTCGAAAAAAAGTGTTATATTTGCTTTTCGAGCTTGTTGAACTACATTAAAGCATACCATCTTTGGTATTTTCGTAGCAATATAAAAGATAGAGTCGTTTTACTAAAAATAAATTTTATTTTTCATTTTAACTAAAAGCAATAAAAATTTAAAACAGTTTACGTTTCAAATTTCATAAAAAGTAATTTTTGAAAAGTTTACAGAAATTATCTTACAAAGTAATATTTCAAACCAGAAAGCGTCATTCTTAATACATTTGGTAGTAAAAATAAAGATTAATTGCTTTAAATTGTTGCTTAAGAATATCCACTTCTAATATTTAAGTTAAATTTAATTGCCACTGAATCGCATTGGTTAAATGTTTCCTCCCTTCTGCCATATTTCAACCTCTCTTCAGAAAATGAATATTTACGAATTATTATTCACAGATACTATTCAAATGAGAATGAAATTTTGGCAAATAATCATCCCTTGAACTACAGGGACTCATCAAGATATTCCATATATCATATTTATTGATAATTTATGCATATTTCGGGAGGTCATTAAATATTAATTTAAAGTCTCCAAAGGAAAAAAAAAGTATAAATGCAATTAAAATTAGTTAGGATATCAGTTTTCCGAATATTTATACTGGGAAATAAGGCTATAGCTACCTAATGTGTTTCTGCTTTTAAGTATATAAAATGCTATTTTCAGTATTTTTGAGTGTCTGAAAAAGTTTTGAATTACGCGGTGATTATATATATTCATTATAAAATTATATTGCTAAATTATGATTATCTTATTCATTTTTTTTTTTGTTTTTTAGCTAAGAAGTCACTTTAGCGAGCTTTTTCTTTGATCTTGAAGCCTTGGCCCCCAATTCCCTAATGTTTACATATCCCTAAAAATCACTTTCCCCGTTTTTTTTTATCACTACATCAAATGCGAAGAGTATAAATTTAAAAAATATCTAAAACTGGAACTCGTGCCTGCAGGGGCCTGGTCACTAAACTCCGTTCCGTAAGAACATGAAAAGTGAAGCAGCATCCGGCTTGGCCTGTGCTTGGGAAGAGTCAACTCCTCTCTGGGCTGGACTGCTGTGGGGCTGTGTACGCTAAAGGGAGCTGGTGTGCGTAAAATCCGTCGGGGCTCCAATGCCTTCCATGTTTAAGCGGCGATACGTCGGGGGTGCCGATTTCAGGGCTTGGTCCCTCATCTGGAATTGATTCAAAATTAGGGGACCAAGCAAAGTCGGGCTTCCTCTTACTAGGGCCCATTAAAAGGGAAGTCACTCCCTTCCGCCCATCGCTGGCAACAACAAATTCCAGTGCAATTTGAAAGCGATAATAAGATTATGCTCAGCTTGTTTTACATTTATGTATTTTCATTTTTTGAGTCTTAAAAACTTAAAATGAGTTCAGTTCCATATCATTGTTGAATTGACAACTTAAGTGACAACAATGGATTCCATTGCTACGGAAATTATAGTGATGTAAAAAACAGAGTACGAAATTAATTATTTATTTTAAGTGGAAAGATTTATTTTAAGTGTGCTAAATATAATTTTAATTGATACAAATAAGAAGTATTTTGTTGCCATAAGCTTACTTTTTGCATTCGCATTTCCGTAAATGCAGCCACACATGCGCACTTGCGTTTTGCACCCAAGGTGAGTCAGAGCCTTCTGGTGTCCGATTTTTTGGGACCGTTTTGAGAGCTTTAGCTCCGTGAATTGTCCTCATCCATAAGTATTGATCCACGGACTAAAACTTGTATAGAATACTACTTTTCGCAGAATACTGTATTCATAGCTAAAAAGTATATTAGTATGCAGAATTTCAGCTCAGTTCGAGATTGGAAAGGAGGAAAAAAATGTATGTTTTATCATTCATTACAGCAGATTTCGAGCAGTATCAATATTCAAGAGATGCTTATCTTCTGCAAAGAATTTAAATTGAGATTAATAGAGACTCTCTCAAAAACATCTTATTTTACATGTCGATGGACTACAATATTGTATTTTGAATTGAACTCTGCAACCTTACAGCTGCCAATTTTCATTTGAGAAATGAAGCCCGGTTTTATGATCGCGCCCCGGTTTTAAATAATAAGATTATATACGCGTACGTTAGGAAAATCACACATTTTGAACTTGTATAATATAAATTTCGCATTTTCCCCCAACCTATAAGGCTAAATTTTTGGAAAGTCAAATTTAGTTTCGATGCGAGACGAGACGAGATTTGGGATTTTTTTTTTATGCTAGATGAAACAGACATTTTCATCATTTATGTAAATGCATTTTGCTCAACGAGACAAAGGTTTTCTGCTGTTTTGCGAGACGAGACAAGATTATTTGTGGTCTTAAGTCCATTCCTGAATGTTTTAAAATGTTTCGTCAATGGACTGTCTGCAATCTATTTAAACGGCACGAAGTGCGTTGCTGAAGATCACGTCACCATTATCAACATCCCTAACATAGCCACGGAGATAAATTCACTTACCTAACGTAAATAAAATGCAGCCGCATGGCTATATTATGCATCAAGTATTTTCTAAAAAAAAATCATTTAGTTAAATAGAATTGAATATTTATGTTTTGCTAATGATGTCTACAAATATTATCCTTTCTTCTTAACCCTTCATAAGGCTGCGGTAAGAATACTTACCACCTACGGTCTATTAAACATAGAAATCAATTACCAGTACTGAATTTTCTGATTTTTGTTCAGTTATATTGGATGCACATTTTTTTCTATACATCTAGATTTTAAACTATATTCGGCTTATGAGCTTTTCTTTATTTCGTAATTTTAAAGAAAGCTCGAATAATTACTCAAAAATTGAGCATAAGAATAATCGATTTTAAATACATATTTTTGCGTTTAATTCCGTGTATAAGCAGCAGGTAGTTTTCCGACTTTGATTTTGTGAATAATTAATGTATTCCCTTGCGAAATTTCTATGTTTATTTAATGCGTGTTTCTTCCCTTTGCACTTGGGATATTACTCAAGAGGGAAAATATATGAATTAATCCTAGAAAATGGGTCAGAAAAATCCCAAGTATTTCAGACTCTCGTTATATAAACTCGTCTTATAAAGGGTTAAAATTAATATCCATACAGGGTGTCCCCAAAACAATGACCTAGACTTTTATTCCTGAAATATTGAATCAATGACATGTACAATAAATAGTGTTGTACTTTAAGATTTTGAATAAAGTTGAAGTTATGAAATTCATTGTGTGTTTGTCTTTTGAATTGATCTTTTCAGAACGACTGTAAATATATTTTGCATTTCTTGACCAAATGTGTTAATTGCATCTTCCTTCGACAAAAAATGTTGCACATGCATATAATTTTGATAATTGAAGTAATTTATCTGAACTGCTGTTACTGCTTTTCACAACTAATTTTGGAATAATTTTTTGAAACTTCAAATTTGAATTCTTTTACCATGTTAGACAACAGAAATAATAATAAAAAAGAATAGTTGTATGCACAACTGAATTATATTTCATTTATTTACTGCTGTCTTTGTTCACTTTTTATAGAATTAGCGGCTATTCGTAAGCTTACATTTTCATGTATTAATATTTTTTTTTTCATTCGGCAATAACCATATCTATATTTATTTACTGAAAAAAATCTGTCTAAACGGTCTTGACTACTACAGTGTGTTTATTAGAAAAAAATAAATAAATAACAACGTACAGATGAAACTGCACATTTTCAGAACCTATTGTCAAATCCGCCCACATTCAATTTATCTGTCAAAACAATAATGTAGGAATAAAAACGTTATTTGAGTACAATCCTTAGCTTAGGCTACCATTTATTTTATTTTTGATTTTTTTATCTATAAAATAAAGTCCTTCTATTCCGTTACGCTATGCTTAATATTAATCTTGAAAGATGAAAAACCTTAAAAGGTTACATCTTCATTCTAAAAAATCAAAATTTTATTAATTCAAAAACGAAAATTAACCTTTTTTTTATAAAAATCATTTTCTTTTTTAACTAAAAAAGAATTATCCGTGAATCACGTATATAAAGAATTACATACGTGAATCTGTTGACTTTTTCCATTGTGTTAAAAAAATAACACTTTGTAAATTAAAATTATACATATATGAAAATTAAAACTACCTTGGTTATTTTTTATTATTACTATATTATATATATATATATATGTATATTTTTGTGTGTGTATCACTGAATACTTAGAAACAAATCCTGTAGGTTTATTTCCTTATAATGTTAATGCATACTGCATAGAAGAATCATTTAATTGTTACATATAAACTTACGAAAATTGAAGTATATTAAATATTTTCGTTACATCAGTCAAAGATTAATTAGAAGTTTAAAGTATTCATGCATGTAAAAGTAAAATTTCTGCAGATTCTAATTTAATAATGTGAATTGCTTTCATCCACTTGTTTACAAGTGGCTGCTATCAGAATAGAAAATTGAAATGAATTATCTTGAATATAATTGAAAAAATACTTTATTAAATCCCTAGTAAAACAGAAGTGCATGTTTTACAAAATATTGTTTACTATGTCATATGCTTTATATGCTCTTGCACATTCAATTTTATTGAAATGCAATCGTACTAACATTGCTATTTTCATAAGAATGTTGCTTTAAAATCTTTGTATCCACCATACTTTTTCAAATAAATTAATTACTTATGTAAAACTACAATATCAATATATGTGTATGTAGCTAAAGAATGGGAGATGAGAGGTAAATATAAACTAGTGTTTATTTATTTATCTAAATATTGATGTTGTTAAAGGCCCATTTTATTACGAATTTGAACTTTGAATGCTCTAGTTTAATGATGATAGTTATTAAAAGAGATTGCAATGTGAATGTAGAAAAATATTGGATTAAAAGAATATATTCATTTGTATTTTGAAATACTAAAAGGTGTATTCAGATTTCGATAATTGTAAAATGCTCTAAAAAGATACACAGTTTCTGATTTACTTATACGTGTTTTAAAATTTGGTGTTTATGGTGTTAAGTGATGTTGAATCTGATTTTGTTTTTCAGTTTTGAACGCTGTATGTAATGAGAGAATAAATAAGATACTAGATTTTTAAGTAGTTCATCAAATATAAATCTCACAAATAATTACTTTTGGACAAAAAAGGAACTTTTGATGAAAAGTATGCACGAAAACAACAAATTTTCATGTGCATTTTATATCAATTTAAAAAGGTGAATTTTTCTAAACAAATGAAAAGTGAGCATAAAGTATAATTCCCGTTAAATTGCGCATACATTTGGTTGAACAAAAATATTTGACGATAATTTTTTTTTAATTCACATCTTTTTTTTTTTTCATTGAACACTTATCAATCGTGCCCAATTTATTATTATTACAGAAAAATATTCGAAATTATATTCATAACACCATTTTAAGCATTCGTGAGAAATCTGAAGAAAATCCGATAAAATAATTATATGCACATGGAGGATGTCGGAAATACGCATCAGTTGAAAAAGTACAAACTGAATAAAATGACGCTTAAGTGCTATATCTTCAATGATAATCCCTTAGATGCTGGTATGTCTTAACTATAAATAATCAACATTAAAACTGTACGATTTTAAAAATTCATCTTTCTATGAAAACTAAATGAGTTTCTTTTTTGGGCGGATTATTTTTTTTTTCGATTTTTGGTCAATTTATTTGGTCAATTTTGGTCATCATTACAATCTGTTAAATCTCGGGCCGTAGTGGCCCAGTGGTTAAGGCGGTACTGGAAGGTTGCGGGTTCGACAACGGCACACCACCAATGACCAACGTGTACATGCGGTGTACGTGTAACGTTAAATCCGTGGTTCCGAAAGTCCTATCGGAGGTCGGTTTCCGAGGGGTGCCAATATTCAGAAGTCTCCCACATTCAGATGAGGATCAAAAATTTTGATAACGATCTAAACGATACATCCAACGACGTGAGCTGTCCGCTTCTGGAAAATAAATCAGTTACGTATCATAACATAGTTTAGGCTTTGTAGTATCATATTGTATAGAGCGATTCGAAATTAGTTTGACAAACTTCTGGGAGGGGTAAGATAAGCGAAGACCGTTCAGAATCACATAGCAATGTGGGCTCGGATACGTCGTCTTTATGTACCTGTTAATAACAACTTTAGAAGAATTGCTCAAGTGTTTGTTTAATTTCTTAACAGATATTCATAAACAATGAGCTCTTCTCTGAGAATTTCATCAGTGTAATGAAATAGAATTAGTAAACTGACAATGTTTGTCAAGTGCTTTCTGCGAAAGCTGCATTATTATGTGATAAACCATGGTCGGAAAGATCGTTATCACTTGAATATTTCTTCTAAAGTGATTATTAGCAGGTGCATGAAGACAGCGTTTCCAATCCCACATTGCTATGCGGTTCTCAACCGTCCTGGCATTTCTTACACCACCTCCAGAAATTTGTCAAACTAATTCTGAGTCACCGCATTATAGAATTTAATTATTCTTAGAAACCGACAGATGTTTAAGTGCAGGTGATACTTCACATATTGAAAAGACACATTTTTTTAATTAAATCTTGATTTCTGTCTTACCACTTTATTTATTTATTTATTTATTTATTATTATTATTGTTATAATTTGAAGGGCGTAAGAAGAACTGAGTATAGTTCGATTTTGAAACATTAGATATAATGGTATCTACAAGGTGATGCGAAATTAATTTTACAAACTTTTAGGAGGGGTTGGATACACGAAAACGATTCAGAATCGCATAGCAATGCGGGGTCGGAAACGTCGCCTTCATGCACCTGTTAACCCATTTATGCCCAGGTATTTTTGCGACTTCCTTCGATTTTTCCTAATACCAGAAATAATAGATAAATTTTTTATGTCAACTTCTTGAACAAGGGATGATTTCTTTTAAAATCATTATGCATAAAATTGAAATGTCAGCATCCTTCTTGGCCATGTTAAAATATTTTGTGAGAGAGTTGAGGTTCAACACTCGTGAATAAAGGCTAGGAAAAATAAATAACGTTTTCGACTGATAGCGAAAATGAGGTCCCCAAAAAGGGACACTAGGCATAAATGGGTTAACCCTTTATAAAGCGAGTTTACGTTCAGAGAGTCGAAAGAACTTGGGATTTTTCCGACCTATTTTTTTAGGATTAATTCATATATTTTCCCTCTACTATAATATCCGACGTGAAAATTGGAGAAACAAGTATTAAACAAACATAGAAATTTTGCAGGAGAATACATTAATTATTCACAAAATCAAAGTCGGAAAACTACCTGCAGCTTTTACACGGTATTAAACGCAAAAATATATAATTAAAAGCGATGATTCTTATGCTCAATTTTCTAGTCATTATTCGAGCTTTCTTTAAAATTACGAATGAAAGAAAAGTTCATAAGTCAAATATAATTCAGAATCTAGATGTATGGAAAAAATATACATTCAATATAACTGAACAAAAATCAGAAAATTCACTAATTGTAATTGATTTCTGTATTTAATAGAACTTAGGTGGTAAATATTCTTACCACGAAATGATTAATGATCACTTTAGAAGAATTGTTCAAGTAATAATAAACTTTTTGACCTTGTTTTTTCAAAAACTATTCCATCTCTGACCAATTTGCACTGGGTAAAAATTGTTAATTCAGATTTTTTTTCCTTCCATTGCATTGCAGAATTAGACGCACACTTCAACACTTCTTCCAAAGTGTGATATTCACCATGCCCTAATGGTAAATGTCTAACATGTCGGAGATTTGTACTTTCGTCTCCGTACGCCAGGTGCGATAAAACGTCCCTAGGGGGACGTAACGTTTTCGCCTCTCTTTCTGTCAGGAATGACCAGTCACAGTCAGGAGAGCAGTGCGTCACTCAGCAGATGAGTTTTCGCTGTGAGAGTAACCGCAGAGAATTCAACTTGGTAGATTTAAAGGGCAGCAAGGGTATGGTTTTTTGGACATGTAGCTTTAGATTCTAGCGTGAGTAGAAGAATGGATGATCGAAACTTCTTGTCTTCTAAGAACCTTTTACAAACTAATGGCCCCAATTCGAAACATCAAATCAAATATATATTTAACCCTTTCGCTCCCAAGCTTTGATTTGGAATGCTTGCTCAAAATCCCGGAAGCGCCCGAGAAATGTTTTTGTATGCTTTCCCCCACCAAACACGTTTCTTTTGTACCTGTGTAGATATATCTCTGTCAAAACAGGCGTGGAAAGAATCTGTGGTAGTGCCTCCCCGAAGGATTTGAAAAGCACCCGTTCGTAAATGCAGCTGATCACCCAAAGGGGGAAGAGGGTTACAATAGCGTACACGAGAAAGGGGTTTTTCACACTTGACACTTCTAAATGGATGTTGCAAAGCGCGGGCGGGACGAAGCTTCGTCCTGGCTTAAGGTCGGATGTGGGAGCGTGCATTTTGAGCCGGCACGGACGGATTGAGAGCGAAAGGGTTAAAAATTAAATTTTATCAATATTGACTTGAAAAAATTAGCAGATATAGTTAACCCATTAACACCCAGCTATCTATTTTCAGACCTTTGCGAAATTTGTAAGTCACTCAGATATTTAAGCATTAGTTTATTTTCCTAGTTTAATTTGATGAGTGATAAATCTGATTTCCACAAAATACTCAGCGATAACAAGTTGAAATGAGAATATTTCCCTGTCTTATTTACATTTTTAGAAAAAAAGTTGTACGTTCTTCATACCACACAAATGTCGGAAATTTATTTATCACTTATGGAATCAACATAAATTTGAGAATGTGCTGAAAGAAATTGTGCGCTAATGAGTTAACAGATGACTTGGCCTTTTCGAAATAGTATTTACATGTCTATCATTAGGGGGGAAAACTGGACAAAAAATCATGAAAATAGCAGTTTTCATATTTTTTTACGGAGCTATGTAGATACACCCCCCCTCGCCTTTCAAACTTTATTCATATATTTACTTTAAATTTAAAAATAATTATTTCATTTATTCTTAATATGCCACTTATTATTTAAACTACTTAAAAAGTATAGTCAATAGCCCCCAACATTATAGTCAGAAATTACCGATGTTCCTAATTGGGAACATAGTGAAAATTGGGGGGTATAACTTTTTTTTTTCCGATTTAACTGACTCAGATCCTTTAGTAATGCATTAGAACTCATGATATGCATAAAACGACGAGGAGTGATCCAAAAAAAAAAGTTTACAAGGCAAATTAAAAAGTATTTATTAACAATAGAAACAAAATACAAATGGGAATCAAGAGACACATCTGGCCTTTACTTTTCCACATAGTCGCCAAACCTGTTTAGGCATTTGTCAGAACGTTCAACCAACTTATTTATCCCGTCTTAATAGTAATCAGGGCCCTGCTCATTGAGCCATTTCTCGGCAGCTGTTTTCACTGCATCGTCTGAGGTGAACCGTGTTCCGGATAAGTTTCGCTTCAACGCCGGAAAAATGAAATAGTCACTTAGAGCCAAATCGGGGCTGTATGGGGGTGTGAGTCCAGACCTCCTACTTGAACCTTTGCAGCAATTCCTGAGTCTGGGGAGCAGTGTGGGGCCTGGCATTGCCATGCAGAAGAATGACGCCTTTGCGCTCAGTAATCCAGGCCGTTTGCGTCGGATGGCTTCACGCAATTTCGTTAAGGTGGCACACTATTAATCGACATTAATGGTATGGCTACGCTCCAAATACTCGATTAGGATAACACCAGTCGTATCCCAGAAAACGGTTGCCATCACTTTACCGGCAGAGGATGTGACCTTAAACTTCTTCCTCGTCGGTGATCCAGCGTGTTTCCACTCCATCGTGGCTCTTTTGGATGTGGGGGTGAAGTGTTGAAGCCATGTTTCATCACCGGTAACGATTCGATCAATGAAGTGTTGGCCGTCTGAATGGTATCGCTGCAGAAATGTGAGGCTGCACATCATTCGAGTGGCCTTATGCTTCGCAGACAACGCACGTGGAACCCAGATGGCAAAAACTTTGGAATATCGCAACTCATCGGTTACGATACGCGGAACGTTACCATAACTCAGGTCCAACTCTGAGGCAATCTCACGCACGGTTACTCGTCGATACCTTTGGATGATTTCTTCAACACGTGCCGTGTTGATATCCGTCCTTGAAGAACTTGGGCAGCCGCTCGCTTCCACATATTGCGGTGTTCCACATGCTCCTTGCCCGCTTGATAAGAACGACACCATTTCGCTACCTGTTGTCTACTCATTGCTTTGTCTCCGTATACCTCAAAGATTTGTCTGTGAATTTCGGATGCGGCCACATTCTTGGCCCATAAGAATCGAATTACGGCTCGCACCTCTATGCCAGACCACTTTTCTAGACGTCGTGCCATTACTGTCGGTCCATTTATGCCTATTTTCCCTTTTTTGGGATGGCATTTTCGCTATCAGTTGGAAACGTTATTTATTTTTCCTAGCCTTTATTCACGAGTATTGAACCTCAACTCCACAAAATATTTTAACATGACCCATTAGGATGCTGATATTTCAATTTCTATGCATAATGATTTTAAAAGAAATATTCCCTTGTTGAAGAAGTTGACATCAGAAATTTACCTATTATTGCCGGTATTAGCAAAAATCGAAGAAAGTCGCAAAAATACCTAGGCACAAATGGGTTAAGTGTCTGCGTACTGACGCTACTTACTCGTAGAACCGCTGTAGCGCCATCTGTCAACCACCCTGGGTGGAAATATTCGCTCCACAATTATTGCGTTTCAAATGCTTCTGCTTGTAAACTTCTTTTGGATCAACCTACGTAATTTAAAATATGCCTGGATCTGAATTCAGTCTGTAGAAGGTTAACCTTTTCCCGACGGGGAAATTTTGGCCGTGCTGTTTCAGAAGGACGGGAGCATCCGAAAAATGCTTTCCCCCATTTCAGTGACTCTTAGCAGAAGCTGCTATTTGTGCAACAGTCATTGATGGATTACTTTTTCCCGCCCCCGAAGTAAAAGGAACTTCTTGAACAAGCGGATTACCTTTACGCGTATATTCTCCTTTTCAGGAACTGGGGTGCAACTGAATTGATGGATGGATGTTGACATCTCTCCCCTTCGGTCCAGTACAGGTGAACTATTACAGAGGGGGAAAGCATTAGTTGGTCGAAATATGAACCAAGCCCCTCCTTTAAGGTGTTCTACTGCTTGGTTGAAAAATCGACCGCCCGTCTTCAAAGGGTTAATAGTGATAGAAGTTATACTTGAATAAATGTTAAACACACTAAGATATTAGTGTTGCATTTAGCCGACAAAGAACTTGCATTTATACCGTAATGGACTTTTCTTCTATAACCATAAGGAAATAAACCCCCCCCCCCCAACAAAAATAAAATATTTTTGTCACGTTTTTGACTTTTTGTTGGTCTTGACTTCCTTTTTCGACCTCAGCTAGAGTATATCTGGGTTCGTCGGCATACACCGGTGGCAATCGGAGTAAAATAAAATAAAACACGACGTGTTTGGTATGTGTCGACATTCACCGGTGAAAGTCGACGTTCTCCAATTTCGTTCCTTCTCAGTAACACACACATATATTTGAAAAATAATATGAAAATAAATACAGCTTTATTCATATCACTTTTAAATGGCTCTCGAAGAGAAAAAAATCGACTCGAAAATAGCTTTTCCGAGGATGTACACAAAATGCGAAAGAAAACAATGATTTTATAAGTACAAGATTTTTTTTTCTATTAGTATTATAGAGGGTGTCCAGAAAAAGTGGTAGCGCGCTTTAATTGCATATCTATAAGTAAATTGAAAGAATGTTCAAATTATTGTAAGAAAAAGGAATATGTTAAAAAAATACTGTTGCAAATTTCTAAAAGTTAACATTTATTTTAAAAATTTTTATAGGACCTTCGTGCAAAATAAATAAATAAATAAATCCCAGTTAGTAAAATGTGTCCCAAACACTAATGAAGTAATATACAAAATTTCAGCCTTTCATCATAAAATGTCCCAGAGAGATCAATAAGATAATTGAAAGCTATAGTCAAATGTGAATGCAAATGTTTATTGCTAGAATGGAAAAAAAAAAAAAAACATATTTTCTTGTAATTTCTGCACGACCCCTGAAATGCGATCATCGTAAGTGATTGTTTTCTTTGAAAGACACTAAAAAGAGGTTTGATTGAACATGTATTTGTCTTCACGCCTCTGACTTTTTAGAATATCATTTTTAAATTTGTTTTTTTCGCTGCACTAATCTGGCACATTTTATCTTATTTTGGACACTTTTTCAATTTCCATTGACTACTCATCTCTAATGGATAAATATAATTGAAGTGTGTTACCGCCTTTTTGGGACATCCAGTATAGCCACCAATTTCGTTTAGCCATACCACTGAACCCTTTTATGATGAAAGGCTAAAATTTTGTTCATCATGTAATTAATGTATGAGACACATTTTACTAATTGGGAATATTTTGTACAAGAACTCTATAATAATTGAAATTTTGCATTTATTTATATTTAATGTCCTGAAAAGGACAAATCCACGACAGAAAATTCTGCATCTTTGTAATTTATTGTACATGTTGATGATCAATAAGGAATAAAAGCCTAATCCATTTTTTGGATATCCTGTATATATATGTTTGTGTGTGTGTGTGTGTGCAGTATTTACAAAGTAATTTTGTAATTTCACTGGCTGAGTTGTAATCATTCATTCAAATAAATATTCATGTATTTATTGTTGCACATTTTTACCATTCCCATGCGATATTACTCACAAGATTTTTGTGATTTGAATTTGATTTACAAGATTTGATTTCTATGTTAAAGTTAGTTTATCCTGATGCCTACTCAGTTTTGGGGGCACTAGAATGTATACCATGTAAATGTGTGTGTTTCAATTAAAATTAGCAATTATAGGGATATTAAGGACAGGAAAACATACATAAATAAGAAAAAATAACAGTCATTTGTTCGTTAAAAATGTTGTCGATATAATTATTTATTTGAAATTACGGAATTACCGAAATAAACTCTTTTTGGAACGAGTAAATATTAGAGAAAAGTCACCAAAAACACTGCTATCAGGTTTCAAAAATCGCAAAGATAAAAAGCAAACTGCTTCCCAACAACATGCCAACAGCAAAATACCAAATTTTATATGCACTTTAAGTATTTTTTAAGCTCGAAGAAAAATATTTTCTTTTAAGACTAGCAGAGAAATTTTCTTAAGAAACTTTTTTGTCAGAGCAAATTAATTGTATGTAAACAAACAACTTTTTCTTCTACTTAGTAAAATGAAACATTAGGCAGGCAGCAAAAATTTAAATAATTCCTGACGCGTAGTTTATTTTCCGCGTAAGAACTTTGTAGAGAAAACATACACACTTTTATTTGTTATTTAGATTTAAAAATCGAGAATTTGCATACAAGTAGCATGATGAGAATAGAGCGACTGACTAATTGAAAACGCTTATTTTGCATTCCTAATACTGAAATTTACGGCATTTTTTGTATACTTTTTGAGTTGTTTTTACAGTTAAGTTACTTAAATTTATCAGACGCAAACATTCATGTATTCAAATTCTTCTTTAGTTTCCTAATATTTTCTGTTATTGAGAACGAATATATGGTTAAGTAGTATGGCTGCATAACGCCGCCCAAAATTGTATGGCAGTTATAGAGCACCACTTTCTGCGATCATGGGTCTGGGTTATGCTTGTGAAATCATTCATTCCCAGAGGATGTTTATCGACAAAGCAGCCGAGGCACTTGACCTGGGCCACCAATTTCAAAGGCACCAAAATTTTGTATTTTTCAACAAATTTTTATTTGTTAAGAAAATTAAATTCTTAGCAAAACTTAGTATAAAAAATTTAGCTGCCGTTTTCGCGAAAAATCTCAAAGGGTTGGCAGCTGATTATCGAACATTTTACTTCGCTAAGGGTCCTCTAAAACCCATCAGCATTTTGTCAAAATCCATGAGCTTCTGCTTATTATCAAAAGAATTGATTATCAAAAGATTGATTATCAAAAAAAATATCGGTTTTAAGATACGGACGATAAGTTTTTAATTCTTTTCATTTATACTTTCAAGAAGTTTATTTATGCAGTATGTGTATAGATATTTATTATTTGAGAAAATAAATGTTATTCGTGTATACCAAAATCTTTCCTTTAAGAAATGTATTTATATATTTAGTATTTAATATATTTAGTATTTACATTATATTTAGTACTTAATATATTTAATATATATGTGCCCCAAAATCTCAAATGTCTAACATGCAGTTTCTCTTAAATGCAATAGGCCAAAAAATTGTATTTGACCAGGACAAAATATTGTGATGATCGGGACCTGATCACAGACTTAGATATAGGACGATCATTGACTAGAGGTTGACGGACGAAATAGCGTCTACATCTAGTCAATCAAAGGAAATACCCGACCCCCTTTTAATTATAAGCTACATAAGCACACTTTAGCGATGAATCATGAGGCAATTTGTTACTAACACGCGCAGACGCACACATAATCACTCAGAGGGCCATATTACAGGTCAATTTCGTTTAGATTTTTCAAAATACGTCGATGATCTTCCTATATCGAACACCATGATTCCTTAATAGGGGGTAACACTTTCCGTCTACTATCTGTCTACTAAAATAACTCAATGAGTATTATTTTCTTCAAACTGGTGGTTGCTTTTGTTGTTGTTGTTGCTTATGCCCTCTGACAAACGCTTGCAGTGCCAGATCCCCCAAGATAAGGAGGCAATGGGCAGAAGGGGGTGCCTTCCATTTTTATTTGGCCTCAGTGGGAGAAAGTCCGACTTTAACCAAGGGTCCTAATTTTGAACCAATTGGAGATGAGGGATCAAAACCCTGAAATTGGCAGCCCCAGAAGTAGCGTTAAACCTAGAGGACATTGGAATCATGACGGATTTTACCTTTGCCAGCTCCCATTAGCGTACACGGTCCCACATCAGTCCAGCAAAGAGAGAGTTGACCCTCGCAAGCACTGGCCAAGCCGGATGCTGCTTGACTTGCCGTGTTCTTATTAGAGCGGGGTTTATCCCCCAGACCACTGCGGGACAAATTGATGGTCATCATGGTAATAGAGTTTATACATTTTTTAGAAGGGAAATTTAGGAATGTAGAAAGGTTTCATTTTTCTATGAACTCACTAATTACTAACTATGTTGACCATCATCTTGGGAGAAACAAACGCTAAGGGACTTATTTTAGTAGTACTATGTGCTCATCTACATAAATTGCGAGCATTTCCGGTATAAGTAGATTCCCACTATGGCCGCGCCTCACCATGGCACAGTGGTTATGCCACTTAAAATGGTAGACGACCGAAGTGTGGAGGTCCCGGGTTCGGGTCCCATCGCGCGGCTGTCGATCTAACGGTCTGGAGTTTGGGTAGGTGTTCTCCAGATGTAACGTGAATACGCGTTAGAACCCTTTAGAAAGTTCTCCTACCAAGGCACCCCCACCCTTGGCAGATCGTCCTAGTGTAGCGTTGCCATAATCACACACATACATATATTATGGTCGCGTAGATAAGACATTGAACATGGTACACAGCTGAAGTGTGAAGGCCCCGTGTTCTGGACTATCGAGCAGCTGTCGCTCACATGAACTGAAATTTTGGTTGGTTTTCTCCAGATGTGAAGTGAATACGCGTTAGAACCTCTTAAATTATCCCCCGACCAAGGCACCCCACCCGTAGGCATATGCCCCTCGTGTAGGCTTGACATAACAAAAGAACTCAAATTCCAGTCTTAGTAGTGTCTGGATTTAATGTGAATGCCTATTTTTTTCAATTGAATGCAATTCTAATAAAAAAAATGTTCTAGTAAATTCTTCCAAAAAAAGAAGTATGCATGTATTGAAAAGTCAGAAGAAGAAAGTATGATCTATTCGCTTCTTATCATTTCTCAAATTTCTGGATATCATACCACGTAAATAAATATACATTTTGCAATGTTTTTTTGTTTTCCAGTCGCAAAGGTACACATAATGGATCCTAATGTTTCATTAGTATCTAAACTAGCTGCGTGATGAAAGACAAAAGATAAACTGGAATGACGATAATAATCGCCTTTGCACTCACGAAAATCCAAATTTGCTGTAATGTAGTTGTGACCTTGCTCTTTAGATGGGACTTTTTTATAAATCAGCAATTTTTTCTTTCAAAAATTATGGCTAGCAAGTTAAAAATTACATTTCCTTACTTGAAAGACATATTCCTTTTCCTAGAGGGCAGATTAAAAAAAAAAAATCATTTTCACTAAAGAAATCTACATACAAAGTGAGTTGGCGTGATTTAACCAATGCTCTGCTTTAAAAAATTAGATAAAAGAAGTATTTTCTCAGCCCTATTAAGCAAACTTTAAAGTCAAAACAAAATAATTCTAAACAAACAAGCGCATCTTATTTCTTTCACAGACTACTTACGAAAATTAAACCATAGACGAGATGCAAAATGCAAAATTTTTCTTCGCAAGTAAGGTGCCTAATATATAAGAATCATTTGGCTAAGTATAAAAAGACAAAAGTAAAAGCTTAAAATTAAAGACTGCTTTTTATGATTCTTTCAAACTTCTAGCTAAAGGAGGGGAAAGGGAAATTAATTTTTTTCTAGCAAAGCAAGCCAAAGGTTCGTTAAATGTTTGTAAATCTTTTGTTTTATACAAATATTGTGTTCCCTTAGTACAAATATCACTAGGTATTATTAATTTGTTGGTAAGCCTAAACCTGGTTTTTCCAGTAGTACTACTGAAGCACGAATATACAACAATTGTATTTATTTAATAATAATAAAAAAAAACGTTGCTAAGAACGAAACTGAATAATTATAAAAATAATCTTTTCTATTCATTGTTTTTAAAATTCTGTGTTAAACATTTTAAAATATTACGTAAGTACAAATTAGTTCAAAAAATATTTATTTGTTAAACTCAAAATCAACAGTGTGCTGTAAAAAGATATCTAATTCAAATTTTAAAATAAGGTTTAAAAGGATTTGTAGAAAACAAAACATAAGAGTAACGAAAATTTTAATTTACATTCTAAGAGTTCTAAGGGCCTCTATTAGCCCGAAGTATAACAATGATGATAATAAAAATTAATAAATGCGTACTTTATATTACTTTTACTATTAAAAAAATACTGCTTTTACAAAACCGTAACTTGCAATTAAAAATAAACAAAAACGTTTTTATGATGTATTTTTTTTCTGGCATTATTTTTCCCGCACTAAAACTCAAATTTAAATGGCATCATCATCTTCATTATACCACAAGGAAACTTTCTATTAAACATGCTATACAACTTTAGTAGCTGAACGATGCCACTACTCAAATACTGGAAATATGTGAACAATAATACGAGTGAAAATTGTCGCTTAGCCTATGCTTAAATCAAGCCAGTCCTTTTAAAAGGTATCTTCAAGGATAAAAAATAATAAGACTTACCAACCGTTCAACTTCCTTATATAAATATAAGCAAAGAATTTGTTCGAGGCATTCTAAAAATTTTACCTCGACAAACATGGTACAGCGGACGAAGATTCAATCCTACTGAACTCGTGAGCATTATGAAATCTAAGGATGTTCAAGATATAGGCGCCAGAACCATCATCAAACCATGAATTTATTGTTTCTAATCAGAAGATGATTGGGTTGACAAAGCCGGGAAACGAATTTTTGCTACGGTTGCCGATCTGAATAGATAGTTATAGTTCACCCTCCACATTTACAAGTTGGTCAGATGAACTCAATCAATCTAAATAAGTTTTCTTTCATTGTGTATGCAAAAATTAATAATAAATAAATAAATAAATAAAATGCATAATGTTCTAGTCATATTAAATTTGAACAAAATAAACATAAGAAGAAGAAGCAAATGAAAACTGAGAAAATAAGAGAGAAACGTTGCTTCTTTCTAAGCTTAGGATTTCACGACGACAATCATGGTACAGCGGATCACTCATGCTCGTGCTCATACAGATTCAGCCGTCTGGAACTCGCAAACAAATTGAAAATTAAAGCCGACCGAAGGCACCATCTAACTACGGATAAACTACGCCATCATCATCACCAAATCATCACCTCGCCGTTTCTAGTAATATGACGACTGACTTGATAAAGCCGGAGAACGAATTGTTGCTGCGGATGTCACTCTGGATAGTTCTACTGTCTGACTGCGTTTAGCGTTGAAAATTGGCAAGCTGCCAGTAAAGATGAACGCACATGAACCGGTCGAAGAATGGGGAAAGCGATCAAAATGAAAGCCCGTGTTTTGTCTTGTTCATTTCTATGCGATTATACATGGCTATTGTGCTTTAAATTATTAGTTCACTAGCTGCGTGCCCGTTCTTCGCACGGTAGGAAACGAAAAATTTCCTCACATGTGTAATTCGAATTAATTCCAATGATGTGGAATCTAGAAAAAGCAAAATTATTTCACTCTGGACTTAAAATTTGCATCATATATGTAATAACCTGAAATCATTGCAATATAATGACAAAAAAAAGAAACTATGTCCGCGTCAGTCGGTATCAAAAAAGTGAAAATGGAGCGTTTGCAGTGAACTTCACACTTTCAAAATGTGTTATTTCCGCAGACATGCTGTCTTTTAAGTTCACGTTTTAGCGTTAAATACCTCAGACACTACATGAAATGGACTTTTTTTAATTTTAAAAATACGTCACCCTCTCTTGCAACCCTTTACAAAAAGAAAAGAGATAAGAGATAAGACTGCGCTATTTATAAAGGCTTTAAAATTTTTTTTCTAGATTATGCAGTTTAATTTTTCTTCTCACAAATAAATCCAGTATTTATAAAAGGAAATCGAGCCAAGCAAAGAAATCGTCTGCTTGGACATAAGAATAATTATTTACACAAAACGAAATCTTTGGAATGAAAAACTTTTTTCACGTTTTCAGAAGAGCACTCGATGTAATTGCTTCACAACGGGCTTTGACTTTTAGTTGTACAATAACAGTAGTATTTGGCGCATTAAGGCAATAAACAACAGATGTTTTAATTCGAATTTCGCAAAAAATCGCTTCGAGATATGGCGCGGGACCCGTTTTTATTTATTTTTTTTTCAACTGGCAATTTTAATCATTGTTACTGTATCCAGGACAACCAAACCGCAAGATATCAAACCGAAATTTGTAAGCAGCTGCTACTGAAATGAAAATCCTTCTTTACTTAAAAATTCGTAAAAATTCTCCTAATTTGTATTTTTCCTCATTTCTTCTTTTAAAAGTGGGCGAATTGTGTTCTCCGTCTTTTGCTGAAATATAAAAAAGTTATGACTGATAGAATTCAAGATGCAGCAGTTTTAAAAATATTTTACGAAAGTCAGCGTCAAATTTAATTTTATTTGAAAAATTCCCAAAAATCTGCAAAGTTGTGTTACACAGTCCGAACAAACAGTTTTTAAAAGAAAATTTTCTACTCTATATGATGATGTAAATATCGTTTATTGCGCGTGCAGTTACCGGCGTTACTATGTATTACGCAAGAAAAATCGCTAAAAATTGGACAAAACATAAAATAAAACATTTTCTTATTCGAATTTCGAAAAAATCGCTTCGAGGTGTGTCGAGACCCGTCTTGGAGAATTTCCTTACAAAATTTGGTAGGTCTACGATCACCCGTTTCGGAGCTACGCGAGACACAGACAGACAGACAAACGGACAGTTTACACATTGCTTTATTTATATAGATTTTATATTCGATATGGCAATACAAATAGTTTTTTTTCTTGAAAACTGCATCTGAATAACAACTTTTTAGCACCGAACGCACATCTCACTGTCACCCCCAATAACTAATGGACGGGTCCTCTTCCGCCTCTAAACCGGATGTTTACGTTTTTATCTAATCTGTACTTAAACAGTGCTTTACTCTGAAATCTTTTGCAAGTATGCGGTATGTATTCAAACCATTCTGCATAAGCTCTCTTTTATTGAATACGTAAAAATTAATAATAAATGCGAAAATAAAATGCATAAAAGTTCAGATCAGATGAAATTTCAACAGAAGAAGAAGCAAAATTAAAGAAAACGAACAAGAGGGGAGAGAAAAAGAAAAGCGAAGCTTCTTCCTTAACTTAACAATTGCTGAAATTAAATGCGTTGACCAACCAGCAGAATTCCATGCATGTCTTTTTCAATCTTAAGATTATGGAAGAGTTTTTAATGTCATCTGTTTTGTAAAAGTGTACTTCAGAGAATCATGTTTGGATTCAACGAGAGGGTACTATTCACCATAGATCATAAGATAAATGACGCTGCAAAGCATGAAACAGACACTGAAAAAAATTGTTCTTCGGGGTACATATTTAAAGCTTGGATTATTCATCAACTTTTCTCAAGCGAGCGAAAAACCTTTACGAGCTTTTGTGGCAGAAGAAGTATTGAGTTGAGAGGTATGCCTTCATCTTTCAGAGTCTTACTGCTAAATAAATTTAAATGGAGAGACATTTTTTTTTCCGTTTAATGCAGAACTTTTATGTAATATTTTATTAAAACTTAGGTAAAGGGATCCGAACGCACTGTGAAAGAAAAATTATTACTAAACAGACATAACTGAAGAAGAAAAAAATTATATTTTTAAAGTTATAAAAACAATTAAATTCAAAAGATTCACATACTTGAAATGTAGCATCAAAATATTCAATTTACTACTAAAACTGTATTAAAATTACAAGAATGTATGAAGAGAAACGTAAGTTACTTTTTATGACATTTTTATCAAAAGAAAAACAAATGATATTAGGAGATGTGAACATTAATAAAAACTATAAGATCGAGAAATGTAAAAGTTTCTCCAACAGCGGTGTTCTATTCTTACTGTATGTTCGTTGGTGAATGCCTTCTTGTTGATGTAAGGAAGAACTTTAGCATCCATCGAAACGTGTGTACACTCTTATTGCTTTTGGAAGTTTTTTTTCTTCTTTTCCAGAAGCTAATTTTTACTGCTTGTATTCTCCGTAATTTTATGCCTCTGCAGATGGGTGCATTTTAAGAATATTTGAGTAGTTAAAAATAACGTAATTCTAGTACGTTAACCTCAACGTTTTTTTAGAATGCATAAAAATAATTAAATTATACATACACATATAGTATAAATTACCCAAACTATCTTCAATCACATATTTTAAAACAAGAATGTATAGTTGACACTTTAATTAGAATAGTAAGACAGCAGTAAAGGAGAATGCATGAATACACTAAGAGAAAAGGCTGTTTCTGCTTTTAGGCGGATGATGAGATTGAAAATACTTTTAAAGTAAAATACATATATACGAAAGAAAAATATCAGAATTTTTCGGTAAAGTCTTGTTTCTGATTGTTGTTCTGTTTATCAAATTTTTAATTCAGAAATAATTATAGACATTAAAGTTTTATTGTAAAAGTTAACTTTCTAACTTTTTTCTAATTAAATTAAATTAACATAAGAAAATCTGGGATTCCCTTGCCCATATTCAATTAAAATTTTATATTCAAAGTTAGAATATGGAAACAGATACACATATACGTACAAAAACAAACTTTGATAGCTAGGCTAATAGAGTTAAATAAATAGAACTGCATAACATTTTTTTTGAGCAGCAAAATCACACAACAATTATGCTTTTATATGGACTATAGTAGTCAGGCATTTTTTGAAAAACTTTCACAATTTTCAAATCTTAACTTTTTATCCTGCTATCATGAAACTTTCTTTAAAGTATGGATTTTAACTAAAAAATTGCCATTTGTAACAATTAAACCACTGTACTAGAATCAAGAAAATAACTGCCTTAATTCTATAAGACGATGATTAAAAAAAATTTACTTCTTTAACTTTACGAACACCGTGCAAATTAATTGTCTTCGCAAAGCCGCGCACATTCAAGAATGTCTTTTTCTATCAAAGAATTTCAAAGACTTTTTAACGTCATCTATTTTGTAAAAGAGTACTTTAGAGTATTATGTTTTGATCCGAGGAGAGCACTACTCACAATAGATCATAAGATAAATAACGCTGCAAAGCATGAAAAAGCCACTGAGAAAAGTTGTTCTTGAGGCTAGGTTTTAAAAGCTTGGATGATTTATCAACCTTTCTCAAGCGAGCGAAAAACCTTCAAGAGCTTTTGTGAGAATAAGTAGTCGTGAGCTGAGAGGAATGTCTTCATTTTTCTGGGTCCTGCTGATAAATAAATACAACAAGCAGAGCCCGCACTTATTACTTTTTTCCTTAAAAGAGACTTTTAGATAACGCTGGAGTAAAATATGAAAATAATAATAATAATAATATTCTAAAACAAAACGCAGATGCACTATACTCGTATAATTGAAGCGTAAAATTTGGATTAAAAAATAGTGTTAAATCCAGCATTCGTACATCGATAGTTCACGAATCGGAACTTATTGACCATTTAATTTACTGTTTAGTGCTGAAAAAATTTTGCTTGGTCTGCGCAGTGGTCTGGGCGCTATACTCCGCTCTCACAGGAACACAGAAAATGAAGTAGCATTCAGATTGGCCAGTGCTTGGGAGGGTAAACTCCCTCTCGGCTCGACTGCTGTAGGACCGTGTACGCTAATGGGAGCTGGTGCACGTAAAATCCGTCATGGCTCCAATTCCTTCCATGTTGTTAAACGATATCTCTGGGGTTGGTTCGTCCTCTGGAACTGGTTCAAAATTAGGGGACCAGGGACTAAAGTCGAACTTCCTCCAACTGGGGCCCTATAAAAATGGAAGCCGCCTCCTCTGTCCATCGCCTACCTATCTGGGGAATGTCAGAAGACATAAACAACAGCAACAAGAAAATTTTGCTTTAATTTTGGGAGCTATACTTCACTAATTACAGCGAAATTGAAAAAAAAAACATTGTTTCAACAGCACAACAGAATAATTTCTCAATTTAACAAATTAAATTCACTTGCCAAGTTTAAATTTCAGAAACAAATGGAACATTTCAAATAACCTAGATTGTTTTGCATTCTATATATTATTTGTCAATAAATCAAATGAAAAATGAAAACAATTATATGTTATCTTTAACATAGACAATACGTCTATGAGTCCCCATAATTCAGTGAGACTGTGTGCTGACAGCTGAAGAAGACAATATCTTTTCAGCCAAAACGATCGTACTCAACAATAAATACAATTTTATGTGTGTTATTACACAAAGTTTTTTATTTGTAACATAATACATCTCCAATACGTGCTCAAATTTTCTTTCTTGATTTTCTACGAAACACCAACTTTTTTCTTTCGTATTGCAAATTTAATTTATGCTTCTGGAATTTAATAAAATGTTAGTTATCATTATTTATTCGTTCAATATTATTATAAATAATAAGTAAAGCACAGACACAAATCAGGACGTTAAAAACAGTACGTGTAAAAATATATACAAAATGCGGAAATTATGAAATATTTTTGAAATGTTTTTCGAAAATGTCTACCTGTTTTACATTTTTCGTACCTTTTATACCTTTATTTCTACATTTTTCTTCATCTCCTATTCCTTCTTACTCCCAATCCTTTAACTTTTCTTCTGTTTCTATTCACTCATAATTTTTCTATTTAATATTTTTCGTGAAAATCTCGTACTATAAATTTTTAGTTACTTTTTATTATGTTATGTATTTGTTTTTCTGCTTTTCGGTATTAGTGAACAATTATATCCTGAAGCAGAGAGAGCTTTCAAATTTTCTAGAATATACGTGAAGCTGGTTTTACCAATATGGATGTTAAGCAGGAAGGTAGCACTCGGAATGAATTAACATTCAGAATATAGATTCAAAAGTAGTTTATTTAAAGCAATAAAAGCTATGATAACGTTGACAGATAGCATAGTGGAAAAAAAACCAAATGAGAAAGTATTAAGTGACGGAAAAGTCATGCGAACATAGTAAGCAAGCTTGGCGATAGCGTCAGGAGCAAGAGGGAACAGTCGTCAACTAGATCGCCAAATTGCAAAGACTTCAGTCGGCAGTTAGGTATAATTTAGTTGTGATAGATTTCAGACTTTCCACCTGGGAATGGTTAAAGAGAGCTTTCAACGCTAGAAAATTTAGAAATACCGAGTGAAAACTCTGAAGTGATCGAGTAAAAAATAAAACGGAAATCGAACTAAAAAAATAAACACACCATTTCGGCGCGAATAGAAGAATAAACATTTTCAAAACAAACAAAAAAGAAGAAGAAGAAGAGAGAGAAAAAATCCAAATCAATATACAAAACGAAAGTAAGGTAGCATAAAGGCAGAAAGAGGAGAATTTAAAAAATGTCAAATACAGCATTTAGAATAGGGAAGTTAAATTAAGAACTAATTAAGTATATGTGAGGAACGGTATCTCAACACCCGCTGAAAAATGATCATTATAACAAATACTTTTTATTTATCATGCACATAGTATTTATTAACACGGAATATTGTTCTATAATCTACATTATACTAACAAATTTTCTGTTTTTAATGAAGCCATTGCATGACTAAAAATAGTGAAATAGCTTGCTCATGTCATAAGAAAATCATGCAGAACTTGAAATGTTCAATTAAAATATTTGAATACTCCATGGTTCATCAGAAGAAAATAGTTCATTTATTTTAATCGCGTGAAAAATGTGGAACAATGTAATCTTTAGAAGCTATTTAGAATCTTCAAACTTGCAATTGTAGCATAAATTTTGTAACGGTCTTTATCGATGTCACGTAATTTTTATCTTAAAACGACACGTTTTTGGCTACTTTCACAGAAATTTCAGTTAGTTAAATTGCTTAGTTCACCAGTTAGTTTCCCAACAAAATATGTTTTCTACAACGTTCAAAATATTTTTTTCAAGCACCGTTATGGTAAAACTTAATTCTACGTCAAGCAAAAGAAAGAAAGAAAAAATCTATTTAGTTTTTAAGAAAATAAATATAGTCATAAAATATATCATTTTTGAAAAAAAAAAGAATATATTCTAGGATGAACAGTTAAGCTTACAAAATAGAATGTCGGTAAGTCCTTTCATTTCTTGTAAAACACATTGCATTGAGTTGGCTTAAGAAAATTGGATTTTCCGATTCACGGGTCTTACAGAATACTGAACTATTGTAAGACGGAAAACTTATTTTAAATGTGGAAAACGGATGATTTCAGCAATTCACATATCTGCACTTTTGATAGGTTTTCCTATTTATATCTTTTTATCTTCGAAATTTCACTGCATAAGCAAATTTACTTTAGCGTGGTAAGTGTGAATTTTCTATCGGTGAAATCATTTATTTTTTTCCAAATCGCATTGGTTTAAGATATTTTAAAGCCCTTTACCATAATGGTCGAAAAAAACATTCATCCGTCCATTCATTATAGCTGCAGAATCTTGTTTATAGAAAAAAATTATTCATAATCAACATGCATATTTATTTTAGATTACGAAACATTGTTTTTTTTCTTAAATCGTAACTAAGAGTATTCACAGGCAGGTAGTGTACATACCCACTTAAGCACATTTTGTGTGATGGAATTTTCATAATTTGTAATTCACAATTGTAATATCCAGGGCCTGTACATTATTTCTACCTCTCATTTTTGTGTTTAGCGAATTTAAAACTTGAATATCAATTACTTTTTAAGTTTTTCTTTTCTTTTAAATTTTTAACATAACTCATGGCATCGTTATTTTAATCCATGTAAAAAGAGAATATAAGAGTAACAATGCTGTCGTAAGTGAAACTGCTTTCATTTTGATATCACATGTTTAAAATGGATAAAAATTAAAAAGGTGATTGCAGGTTGTGATGTAAAAATTACGCCACTGGAATTTTTTTTAAAAAATCCATTTTAAATCTGTGTTAATTTTTCATTACAAAGAAAGCCTCAAGAATAGGTATTATCTCAGCAGTTCTAAATATCGTTGACAGGAAATCAAATATTGAAAATTTCATGATTATTTTCTTTTTGTTGGACAAAGTATTTCTTGAATTTGGCATCGAATATAGTATTCTTTAGTGTATAGCCATATATTAATATTTAAAGACGGTATTATCTATTGAGTTTATTATCTCTCAAAACGCTTTCAATTTTCAACAATAATCATCACTGTCTCTGCTAGAGAGACGAAAAATGCTGCCATACATTCAAATCAGGTAAAATGCAAAATGACTAGAAGAGCATTAAAATTCAGGTATTTTTCGAGCGTCAGTAAATCAATGTTTGTTTGTTTGTTTTTCATATTTATGTACTTTTATTTTCCGAGTTTAAGAATTTTAGAAGAAAACTTCTAAACTTTACTGCTACACTGCAAACTTTACTGCTACAGATATAACATGAAATTATTTTTTAAAAATAGACCAAGATGAAATGTATTGAGTGTCGTCGAATTTAATAAAAATAGTAAGATTTACTTTCCTACCAGAAGATTGCTTTTTACGATCCGTAGCAAAGAAAGATCTCCCTGTTTATTGTTTGTTTTTTTTAAGCAGTTGGTGGGCTTGACATAACCAAAAATCCGCCAAAAATCAATTTTTTTTACTGTATTAATATTCTGTGATTTTTAATTATTGTATCTGAGGAAATAGCCGCATATTTCTAACTAAGATAAAAAAAATTGTTAAACGTTTAAGAAATGCATGTATCTCTCATACTAAATCCCCTTTAAAAGTACGAAAAAATTCCTTTTGTGTAAAATGAATATTTTTTGCATATCTGTGTCCTTAAAATGTCCCGTGCGACACAATTTTTGAAGAAATCTTATAAATTTCATTATACAGACTTAAGATAAATATAAAAGTCTATTTCTTATTCGTTTTAATTTTGGTAGCCATTAAGATTAGAAATTCTTATTTATAAAAACTTGAAATTTTTGTGAAAATTCAGTATGAACGCATAAAACTACTTGCTAAAATTTAACTTTCAACGAATCTCTAAATTAATAAGAATTTTTTTTTCAGAATACATTTTTGAATAATAACAAGAGAAAATCGGAAGGTAAAATGTAAAGTGGCGCATTTTTTCGAAATCCATTTTTTTAAAATTTAGTTTAAAAATAATTTTTTTGAGTTTTTTAAATATTGCCATGATTCAATGCATATATATAATGCATATGCTGCTCAAAACAATTAAAGGATATTGCGGTTTTAGGTGGATCTTGTGGCTGGGAAACTTTTTAGCTGATTGATACATGGTCGACAGACGTAGTAGGTTATATGAGAATAAATTACACATGTATGGCAGAGAAAAATGCATTTTATTGCGCATTTGTGTAGAAAAGGAAAAAAACACAATTGGTGCATATGAGTCAAAAAGAATAAGAAAAGGTGTTTTCTTCAAAGGAAATAATTTTCTGTAGGGTGTATGGTTTCCACGGACGGCCAGCAACGTTGAACACCTTTGAGGCATGGAGTCAATGAGGCTATTAATCACGAATTGGGGTATTCTGTCCCACTCTTCCAGAAGAGCTCTTTCCAGTTCTTGGAGAGTTTGTGGGGTGGTTGGCGGCCAGCAACTCGTCTTCCTAGAGCGTCCCAAACGTGCTCTATTGGATTCATGTCTGGAGAACACACTCGCCATTCCATTCGTACGATTCCTTCCTCGAAAAGGAAATCCACCACCAGGTTAGTACGATGTGGCCTGCAGTTATCGTCCATTCAAATGAAGTCATCTCCGATTGCTGCAGCGTGAGGGACTACAATAGGTCTGAGGATCTCATCCCTATATCGGCGACCAGTCAGAGGTCCATCTCGAATGATGTAGAGGTCTCTGCGCCCGTCAATGGAGATGCCACCGTGCACCAACACTCTACCACCGCCAAAGCTGACACTTTCGTGCACGAACGCAGGATTATTCCTACTGCCACGGTCCCTCCAGATGAAAATACGCCTATTATCAGGATGAACTGAAAAACGGGACTCGTCAGAAAAAAGAACATTGCTCCATTCATTTCTCCTCAGTTCACATGCTCTGTTATTCACTCCCTGCGGTCGCGACGATGCCTTGATGTTAGTCTAACACATATCATCTGTCAGCGAGCATATAGACCTACACCATGGAGCCGGTTTCGAACAGTCTGAGTTGAAACCGTGGTGCCAGTATCCGAGCGGAGGTGTTGTTGGAGAAGAGTACCGTTCATATTCCGGTGTCTCCGAGCCGTTAACACTAAATAACGATCTTCATTGGGCGTTTTTGCCCCTCTACGACCTTGCCCTGGTCTTCGGCTTGCACTTCCAGTCACCAAAAACCGGTTCCAGATCCTGGAAATCACACTTTGTGACACTCCAATGGCTCGCGCTACTCCGGCTTGAGTTTGGCCCCCTTCTAACCTACCGACAACTCTCCAAGCTTCTGAATAGGTTAAATAACTTCGCTGAGACGTCGTACTCATCGAAACAAAGCAGTCACTGAATGCCGATCATCCTTGTCTTCATTGTCTTTTATTCAGTTGAAAGTCCAATTTCATTCGCTGCCGCTGAAGCGACGTTTTTGACTTCGAACTCAAAATTAGCATACTCCACCGTTTAAAAATTAGAAAAATTTGCATTTGTGATTCTCTTCTTCCATTTTCGACAAAAAAAATTTCGCTTATATATTTATTTTATATAAAATTCACAATATCCTTTAATTGTTTTGAGCAGTGTATATATATATATATATATATATATATTCAAAAATTCATAATTTGTTATAAAGAAAAATCCTTATATAACATCTACACTCCCCTTAATAAAATTTTTGTGTTATTAAGGTGCTTCTTCTTTATTTCTATTCTTTCTTGAAGCTCTAAGCTATTCATCTCAAGGAAACTACTGCAAAGATTATTTGATGAAGTTTACGTTATTTGCTCTGATGTAAATATTAACATTAGATTTGGCAGTTTTAAAAATTCTGCTCCTATCAATTATAGTTTAAATCGTAGTATTAGTAAAAGGTTTGCTTACTTCCGTAAGGCTAACGCGCACATTAACTTGTCGAAACATATAAAAGTGGATTAAAAATATTGTAATATTGCAGTAGAAAATAAGACAAATCGTTGTAGAAAATACACATTTTTGGGTAGACTTCCGGTTTATTTTGGGTAGACTTCCTGTAATACCTAATTTACTTTAAAATAGATGTACACAGTCTTTACCTAACTCCATACTAATACTCCCTTTCATTTCATGTCAGTGATAAGATAGAAAAACCGCATTCGACTCTATAGCTTTAAAATATTTACTTAAACCTTTTTTTATCTCTTAAAGAAAAAAGTTCTCAGTTTGAACTATCCTATTATTTTTTATCTCTTGCAAACAAGAATCAAAACAAGTGTCACATGTCATTATGGAATGAAGTTTTTAAAAAAAGGAAAAATAGGAAAATTCCCTATTTTAAAACACGTTTCGTTAGAATTTTTCTTTCTGTATTTGTGAATTGTTTTTAAAAATATCGCGCATCTTCCTTTGCAGTAGATAAAGAGTATTTTAAGTATTTTTTTTTCCATTCTTCGAAGTACTCTTAAACATCAATAATTCAAGAAATTATTTATTTATTTTATTTAGTGAAGTAAATTGAGTAGGCATTTCTCTATGATCAAAAATCTAAAGAAACTGTTTTTAAATATTTCATTTTTGGTTTATATTTTTTGACATTAGTTTCCATTACCCATTAAAACATTTTTCATTGTATTTAGGAACAAAATATAAACTTTTATCTCCTTATTAAAACCTGGGGTCGATTCTCCCCGAATCCATTGAAAGCCAAGTCGCTAACTCGGCCTTACCTCGAGGAGCAGCTTTAGAGAGGAGCACTAACGGGCTCTTATGGTTGGCTGAACGAGGTTAGGAAAAGGTCAGAAAGTCGTTAGAGCAGTTGACGACCAACAACTCGGTCAGAAAATTGAAAGCTAACCACCGACTATCTTCGAAGACCTGATATAGAGTAGACCTCCTTTTTCTATTCCTGTGTGTCCAAAATCTTTTAAAAAACTTAAAAAATACTTCAAAATTTGAGTTTTGTTATTATTCATTTCATTATACATTTAGCAAAGGTCTTAACAACTTATTATCGAAAAGAGTAATTAGAAATGTTTCTTTCTAATTATGTTTTAATGTGGAGGGTAAAATGGCTAACAAAATTACACTTATTAATAATGTGTTTTGTGATACTCTTAATAAACTAATGAGTTTAAATGTTCTTACTAATGTCTAAAAGTATAAGCTAATAAAGAGAAATAATTTAAAAACAAACTATATTGTTGTTTAAAAAGCAAGTGCCTATTTCTTTAGCCCCACCTTACACTGCAACAGTGCGATGTAGGAATACAGTGTGTATCCTAAAACTATCAGCTTTGGCCATAAAACTTTTAAATTTGAATAATTTGTAAGCTATCATAGGAAAGAAACAAAATTTTATAAAGTTGACTAATTTTCTGTCTTTTTATAAAAATCTATAACCTATTTTAATCATTAATTGCTATCTATTTTACCATTTAATTTTCTGGAAAAAAACTCTTAATAAAGCTTAATATTTTTGCTTTTAAAACTAGAATAGCTATAAAAAATATTTTTCCGCTTCAGGGGGTTTTCACCTGAAGAGCGATCGTCGTCACCTGACTTTTGGCTTTAGAAAAAAAAAATAATGCTAAAACACTCGAAAGAATTAATAATTCTTCTTCACCTAATGCAGTATGGACTGATACTAACAGTAAAGTTGTATGTCGTTCGCAACTTTCATAAAAAATTTGTAAGCACTAAAATTTCTTTCCAAAATGGTTTGAAGAGTTGAATTTTTTTTAACCCATTTGTGCCTGGATATTTTTGCGACTTTCTTCGATTTTTACTAATAACAGAAATCTTATAAAAATGAAATTCTGTTTGTTTGTTTGTTTGTTTGTTTGTTTATTTGTTTGTTTGTGGATTTGAGTTGTATACAAATCCACAAAAATGGACCTATCAGCCTGAGATTTTGCACAGATATGTAAAATAATATAGAATAAATCATAGTCCACTTTAAAACTTTGAAAGTCCACCCGTTCCCGGAATTTAAGAGATTTTTTATGTTCTCCACGCAAAAAGCTTTCCGTAATTGTAACCCTGTAGTGAAAAAAGTGTGAAATAAGGATCGTGGTTGCCATGTGTGGCGATTTTGCCGAATAAGATGTTTTAAATTCTCAAAGTAAAAATAAAAGAATAATAATGATTTTTTTTGTTAGTTTATATTCGTAAGGTTATATTTTTTTTAATTATAATATCGTGTGCATGGGAAATCGGAGCAGGAATGAAATGTTTTATACGCAAAACAATAAGAATTGAAGATTTCCGAGGCTAATATGTTAAAATTTTTTAGTTTGGCGAAAAAATAAAATGGCTCAAATGCCGAGAAAGTGAGTTCTAGCGGTTTGCACAGTTTCCGGCTTGGCGAATTTACTGAGAGCTTAAGGAAACGGATTTTTGAAAACAAGTACAAAGGTTTTATTAGAATACAGCGTTAAATTTTAATGATCCCCGCGAAAATAATGCAGTTATTAAGGGATTTCAAGCGATCTATCTTTAGCATTCTCGCGATTTTGAGGAGGATTCTAACGCTTGGCGCTATTTATCGTAATTTAATCGTCTGCTATTTGGGTTATGAATACACCTGCGTATAAGTTTTTGAAATTTTCATTCAGTTGGAATTGTGCATTTTTCAGAGCAGCTTTTCTGCATCTAATGTATAACATCCAGAAAAAAGGATGTTAGAAATATCAATTTTAATTTTGTTTAATCACACTCATGAATAATGATACACTTTCCAACTTAATGAAAGAAGGAACGAAAATAGGGAAGACCCATGGATTATAACTCTTTTTATATATAGCACTTTAGTGCGTATTTAAAAATCTGAAAGTGTGTCAGATTTTCTATGATTCTAGCGCTTGGCGCAATTTAATGAGAGGGTATTTTTAAAAACAAGCGTAGGTTATCTTATAAATAAAAATGAAATTCTGTTTGTCAATTTGTTGATTTGGGTAGTATACAATTCCACAAAAATGGACCTGTCAGCCTGAAATTTTGCACAGATATGTAAAATAATATAGAATAAATGATAGTCCACTTTAAAACTTTGAAACTCCACTTAAAAACGTTTTTCTCCTGAAGGGTTCCCTTAATTTCCGTTCCCGGAATTTAAGAGATTTTTTATGTTCTCCACGCAGAAAGCTTTACGTAATATTAACCCCTGTAGTGAAAAAAGTGTGTGAAATAAGCATCTTGGTTGCCATGTGTGGCAATTTTGCCGAATAAAATGTTTTAAATTCTTAAAGTAAAAATAAAAGAATAATAATGATTTTTTTAGTTAATTCTTTTAGGTTATTTTTTTTAATTATAATATCGTGTGCGCATAAGAAATGAGAGCAGGAATGAAATGTTTTATACGCAAAACAATGAGGATCGAAGATATCCGAGACTAATATGTAATATTTTTTAGTTTGGCGAAAAATAAAATGTCTGATAGGCCGATTTTTAGAGTGTGAGTTCTAGCGGTTTGCACAGTTTTAGGCTTTTTGGCTCAATTTACTGAGAGCTTAAGGGAATAGCATTTTTGAAAACAAGTGTATAGGTTTTCTTAGAATACAGCATTAAATTTTAACTATCCGTGCAGAAATAATGCAGTTATTAGGGCATTTCAAGCGATGTAGCTTCAGAATTCTCGCCAATTGAGTACATTGATTTAACTTGGGGGAAATCCGCCAAATTTCAGAAAATTGAAATCTTCGCATTTAGTACATCGAGGTAACGATGAATAAAACATGTTATAGTTGATAATTTAAAAAATGCGGCTGTATTAAGGGATTCCACTTTTCAAATAAATACCTGGCGGTCGAACCATTTCCCATTTTGATTGCTGCTAAGTCAATGCTTCGAATGATTCCCTGAAAAAACTCTTGCAAAATGGCGTATGCTGGCACTTTGGCGAGGCTTAGATTTGAAACTGGATTTTACTTGAGACTGGTATATACGTATAATAAGACTGGTTATAGATAAAAATGAATGTTGGTATGTGTGTAGGAGGTTGAAAAACTCCAGCACCGTTTCACCGATCACCATGAAATTTGGTTCACCTAAGTCTTTTATCATGGAGAAGGTTTTTATGCTATCCGTTTTCCTCTAACTTTTCACTAGGTGGCGCAGCAGAACGTCGAATTCTATTCCGTTTAGCCGTTTGCTATGCGAATATCGTCCAACAAATTTCGATGAAATTTAGTACACGCGAATATTAGAACACGGAGAATATTTTTCACTATCCATTTGCTGTAACTTACCGCTAAATAGCGCTGCAACGCATCAACTTCTATACCGTTCGACTGATCGGCATAAAATTTTTTATACTTACACATTTGAGAACGAAGAATATATTCTAACTGCGTTACTTTTGATGTTACTCACCACTAGATGACGCTGCAGCAGGCCAAATTTTTGACCATTCAAACGGTGGCTATGAAAATCAGTATACATAGCTATTTGAACAATGAGAATATTCTGGCGTTATCCATTTTGCTATAACTCGCCACATGACGGCGCTGTAGCAAATCATTACTTTAATTAACCACTAGATGGCCCTGCAGTGTATCACTTCTTGACTGTGACTTCTCGAATAATCGCTATGAAAATAGGTATACATAGATATTTGAACACGGGGAAGAGTTTGGCACGATCCATTTTCCTATAACTTGACACTAGATGTCGCGTCAACACATGAACTTCAAGACTATTCAGCCGATCGTCATGAAAATTCGTATACATCGATATCTGAATGCGAAGAATATTTTTGCCGCATCCGTTTTGCTAAAACTCGCCACTAGATTGTGCTACGCCGCATCGCCTTCTGCACCGTAAAAACGATTGCCTTGAAATTCAGTATGCATGATTATTGAACACAATATAACGCGATATCCATTTTGCTATATCTCTTTATTACAATAAATAGTAATCACAACAAATATTAATATCAAAAAGTCCATTCATTCCCGTGCGAAGAACGGGTACTTCAGCTAGTCTTATAAATAAAAATGAAATTCTGTTTGTTTGTTTGTATGTTTGTGGATTTGATTCGTATACAAATCCACAAAAATAGACCTATCGGCCTGAAATTTAGTACAGATATGTAAAATAATATAGAATAACTCATAGTCCACTTTAAAACTTTGAAAGTCCACCCGTTCCCGGAATTTAAGAGATTTTTTATGCTCTTCACGCAAAAATCTTTCCGTAATTGTAACCCCTGTAGTGAAAAAAGTGTGAAATAAGGATCGTGGTTGCCATGTGTGGCGATTTTGCCGAATAAAATGTTTTAAATTCTCAAAGTAAAAATAAAAGAATAATAATGATTTTTTTTTTGTTAGTTTATATTCGTAAGGTTATTTTTTTTTAAATTATAATATCGTGTGCATGGGAAATCAGAGCAGGAATGTAATGCTTTACACGCAAAACAATAAGAATTGAAGATTTCTGAGGCTAATAGGTAAATCATTTTAGTTTGGCGAAAAAATAAAATGGCTCAAATGCCGATTTTGTGAAAGTGAGTTCTAGCGGTTTGCACAGATTTCGGCTTGGCGCAATTTATTGAGAGCTTAAGGAAATAGATTTTTGAAAACAAGTGCAAAGGTTTTATTAGAATACAGCGTTAAATTTTAATGATCCGTGAAGAAATAATGCAGTTATTAAGGGATTTCAATTGATCTATCTCCAGAATTCTCGCCAAATGAGTACATTGATTTAAATTGGGGAATTCCGCCAAATTTCAGAAAATTGAAATCTTCTCATTTAGTACATCGGAGTAATGATGAATAAAACACGTTATAGTTGATAATTTTAAAAAATTCGGCTGTATTAAGGGATTCAACTTTTCAAATAAAGGCTTGCTTTACTTTTTCGCGGTCGAACCATTTCCCATATATTATTGCTGCTAAGTCAATGCTTCGAATGATTTCCTGAAAAAACGCTTGCAAAATGGCGTATGTTGGCACTTTGGCGAGGCTTAGATTTGAAACTGGATTTTATTTGAGACTGGGATATATAATGACACTGGTTATAGATAAAAATGAATGTTGGTATGAGTGTATGAGGTTGAAAAACTCCAGCACCGTTGAGCACGGTTGCACCATGAAATTTGGTTCACCTAAGTCTTTTATCATGGAGAAGCTTTTTATGCTATCCGTTTTCCTCTAACTTGCCACAAGGTGGCGCAGCAGAACGTCGAATTCTATTCCGTTTAGCCGTTTGCTATGCGAATATCGTCCAACCGATTTCGATGATATTTGGTACACGCGAATATTAGAACACGGTACACGCGAATATTAGAATATTTTTCACTATCCATTTTGCTGTAACTTGCCGCTAAATGGCGCTGAAAAGCATCAACTTCTATACCGTTCGACCGAACGGCATAAAATTTTTTATACTTACACATTTGAGCACGAAGAATATATTCTAACTGCGTTCCTTTTGATGTTACTCACCACTAGATGACACTGCAATGCATTATTATTTTAACTCGCCACTAGATGACGCTGCAGCAGGCCAAATTCTTGACCATTCAAACGGTCGCTATGAAAATCAGTATACATAGCTATTTGAACAATGAGAATATTTTGGCGTTATCCATTTTGCTATAACTCGCCACTTGACGGCGCTGTAGCAAATCATCACTTTAATTAACTACTAGACGGCCCTGCAGTGTATCACTTCTTGACTGTGGAAATCATCGTTATGAAAATTGGTATACATAGATAGTTGAACACGGTCGCTATGAAAATCAGTATACATAGCTATTTAAACAATGAGAATATTTTGGCGTTATTCATTTTGCTATAACTCGCCACTTGACGGCGCTGTAGCAAATCATTACTTTATTGAACCACTGGATGGCCCTGCAGTGTATCACTTCTTGACTGTGCAAATGATCGCTATGAAAATAGGTATACATAGATATTTGAACACGGGGAAGAGTTTGGCGCAATCCATTTTCCTATAACTTGCCACATGAACTTCAGGACTGTCCAGCCGATAGTCGTGAAAATTCGTATACATCGATATCTGAATGCGAAAAATATTTTTGCCGTATCCGTTTTGCTAAAACTCGCCACTAGATTGCGCTACGCCGCATGGCCTTCTGCACCGTACAAACGATTGCCTTGCAATTCGGTATGCATGATTATTGGACACAATATAACGCGATATCCACTTTGCTATATCTGTTTATTACAATGAATAGTAATCACCACAAATCGTAATATCAAAAAGTCCATTCATTCCCGTGCGTAGAACGGGTACTTCAGCTAGTAATAGATAAATTTCTGACGTCAACTTCTTGAACAAGGGATGATTTCTTTTAAAATCATTATGCATAAAAATCTAAATATCAACATCCTACTTGGTCATGTTAAAATATTTTGTAGAGTTGAGGCTCAATACTCATGAATAAAGGCTAGGAAAAATAAATAGCGTTTTCGACTAATAGCGAAAATGCCGTCCCAAAAAAGGGGCGCTTGGGGTTGTTATAATTGTTATAATGGGTTAATATCGCGCAATCCCGTATGTTTGGAATTTTTTCCTACGAGTTTTGTAACTCCTGTAGATTCAATGTTTGAGTCAGTTCAGAGTATAACTTGTTTTTTCGAGTATTTAGGCAATTAATTTTTTGAAAATCTGTTCAAAAGTTGCATAATTTTCAAGTGAAATAGCCTTAAGAGGATAAATGCATTGGATAAAGTAATACAAAAAGCTGCACATTTCACATTATAAGCAAAAAATAATAGTCCATCAATACAAAATAACCGCTTTTTTTTAGTCGTTTTACTTCACTATACCCCATATTTTTCACTTCCTTTTTATAGTTTTGCATTTTTTTAATACATAAGAATACATACATATATTTATAACTGTTTAAAAACAATAACTGAGCTACATTATTTATAAATTACAATCTTAAGAAATCTGCAATAAAATTTGCATTCAGTATCTAAAAATATAGTAAATGCATTTTTCATATATGTAAAAGAGTAGTGGGATGAATATATTATATTTTAATTTGCTTCTCAAATAATTCAGAGATTACATAAAACGTCTAAAATACAATAATCACACTTTACAACTAAGACTTCATATAATCGCATACATTATTACTGAACTGGTATTATTATTTGGTGAAAAGAAAACTATTCTCCCAAAGCTTTTTTTGTGTCAATTCGGGTGGTGTTAAATGGGAATTACAGTTTTTTGAGTGAAAACATAATTTTATTTAATAATTTTCATATCAGTACATTAGTTAAATTACTGAAGAACATTATTTTCATTGCTATTAAGAATATACTAGTTTCCATGATTATGGAGAGGCAGACATAAATTTGTCATTTATAAATAAAAAAACAAACTGCAGTTTCTTTAGTAAAGAATTTACAATTAGAGCTAGTTCCTAGCTGTTCCTAGATATTTTAGCGACTTTCTTCGGTTTTCGCTAATACCAGTAATAATAGATAAAATTTCTAACGTCAACTTCTTGAGCAAGGGATGGTTTCTTTTAAAATCATTCTCTATAAAAATTGAAATGTCAACATTGTACTTAGCCATGTTATATTTTGTGGAGTTGAGGATCAATACTCGTCAGTAAAGGTTAGGAAAAATAAATAACGTTTTCGACTGATAGCGAAAATGCCGTTCCAAAAAAGGGATACTATATATAGGTTACCTATATATAGCTTATTTATAACCTTATTTATAGCTTATTTATTAACCTATTTATAACTTATATACTATATATAAGTTATAAATAGGTTAATTTGTTATTTATTAGAGATAAGTTGGGCAATTTGTCATTTTTTTTTCCAACTGCAGTTTCTTTACTAAAGAATTTACAATTAGAGCCCAACAGGGTGTATAAAAAAGGTGATAAGATTCAACCCATTTGTTCCTAGATATTTTAGCGACTTTCTTCGGTTTTCGCTAATACCAGTAATAATAGATAAAATTTCTAACGTCAACTTCTTGAGCAAGGGATGGTTTCTTTTAAAATCATTCTGTATAAAAATTGAAATGTCAACATTGTATTTAGCCATGTTATAATATTTTGTGGAGCTGAGGATCAATACTCGTGAGTAAAGGTTAGGAAAACTAAAAAACGTTTTCGACTGATAGCGAAAATGCCGTTCGAAAAAAGGGATACTGAGTATAAATAGGTTAATTTGTTATTTATTACCGATAAGTTGGGGAATATGTAATCTGAAAAAAATGTGTAAAATAAGGTAGGAAACAAAACACGCACATTACCTGATTAATTTTCAATGAATTACACATTCTAAATTTGCATACAACTCCCGTACAAAAAATTCTTGATTAATAAAATGTGCCTTATTTTACGAACCTTATTTTGAGCCTTATGTGCCGAAATTTCAGCCCTTCATCATAAACCATCTCAGACATGTCTTTCAATAAAGATGGTAAGGGCTACACATGAATTTGAATATAAATGGTTTTTAGTGGAATAAAAAACAGTATTTTATTTGTACATTAATTTCTATACGTCCCCTGAAATGTGATCGTCCGACAAGGATTTTTTCGTTCAAGAGCCATTGAAAAGTTAACATAAATTTATTTTCATATTTCTGATATTTTTAGGATATAATTCTTAAATTACAAAATATCACTTCATAAGTGTCTGGGACACATTGTACTGATTGGATTTTTTTATGGGGGTTGTAAGGAAATTTAAAACGAGTAACTTTTTAAAAATTTTCAATAAGGAATTTTTTTATTAATATAATTTTCTTCTGCCTTATTTTGAATATTGTTTCAACTTACATTTTTACTTACCTCTAATGGAATAGAATTAAATCATGTTACTATCTTTTTGGGACAACATGTACATATACATGTGTATTTACTTGTATGTATGTGTGTATTTACATTAAGAGTTCAATGAGAACCTCATATCCCATATTTATTGTGATAGTACTCTAGGTAAGAGCAATAGAATTTTTAACAACCTTATTTTTAATTTCTTGAATCACATTTGATTTTTCCTCGCTTGTCTTTGTTAGTTTCTTTTCTTTCTCTATTTTCTACTTTTTACATTCAAAGAAGCTAGCACTTTTTCAGATGTTATAACTACACCCGCTGTAACTTGCACGCATATTATTTAGATCTCTAATTTTTACTGCATTTTACGTAAATGTTGAACATTTCAAGAAAATTACATTAGTGCTTAATCGTTTCAATTATTTTTATTAGGTTGCCCGACAAGTTAAGTCATTATTTTACATAAAAATCAAACAAATAAATTGTCAATAAATTTGTAATTGCAAACACAGAGGAATCATTGAATAGACAGAGGAATTTAACTGAATAGACAGAGGAATCATATTTATTACTTTTAAAAGTAATAATTTAACAGATAATGTTTTCTTTGTCCCATGAAGTATGACAATCCTGTAATTTTTTTTCATTTCTACCATGCTTGGGGGACGGTATTCAAAATATCCTGAAATTGATTTTTAGATATTCGTGAGTATTGTACTTTACAACAAAATTTAATGGATATCTCTTTTGTTCCTTTGAAAAGGCACAGCATATGTTAAAAGAATATTTTGCTCCTCTAGCCTTCATAGATTAACACTTTTCGAAAGTGCTTTCTAATCTAGCACGTATGATAAAAATCCATGCAACTATTAAATTTCCCTATTTTTAACTTGATTGGTTTTGACTAGGCGAATTTACGAAAAAATGACTATTTTCTGGTCCGCTAGTAAAATTATTACAAACAGCGCTTCTTCAACAATCTACAACAGTTTTTTGCAAGATATTTGTGCTAGGAGATTTTTAACGAGCTTGCTCAATGTTTCATTTGGTGTATTGTTTAGAACCCTTATATATGGGCATGCCTTCCGCCGTTTTTCTGAAGGGAAATTTTCAAATCAGCATCTGAATAGATCTTGGTACTCTTGGTACATCCTTCGGAAAAAGTCAGCCAAAAGCCAAAGGGAATAACTCCAGGCACTTAGATCAATAAAACGGGATTAATAACGGAGAAAATGTATTAAATATGGACCTGTAATAATGTCGTTATGAATGTTCCCTACTATCCACTAACTGTGAAGACTTGAGTAAGAACAGTTTTTCGTTGCTTTCTTGAAAACAGAGTTTCATGGAGTTATTCGCTTTTTCTCCTTATAGATTCAATTATGTTTACATAATAATCCCACTAGTATTCCATTTCAATCATAAAAAGAATCACTCTAGCTTTCGACAGAAACTGGAGCATAATCATTAAAGTAAGAAAAATTAGCAAAATGAACATCTTAACTATCCGAAAGAATTAAAAAAGTTTCGATTTGTATAAGCATCGATACAGAAGGTAAAAAAGCATCAGAGATACAACCTATAAGAGCACACAATAAGAAAATTAAAATAGTTGACCGGTTTCAGCATAGTGTTTATTGGGCCCAATAGGAAAGCAGCTTCTTAATCACTGCTTTCCTATTGGTACTGGTAAACACTATCCAGAATCCCGTATTTTTCTATATAAACAGAGCAAGTTGTTAGTTTAGTACTTACGACGTTATCTCATACACCCTGCAAAAGTATTCGAGCAAGAGAGGAATTTCCTTCGTTGGTTTCGTATATTAAAAATTATTTATCTTAGAATATGAATTCGGCTATGTATAAATATGACTTTCCAGATTTTTATCCAGTTGTGCGTTTTTCAAAAACTCAATTATTATTCGCAAGTCTAAAATAGGAAATTTCTCTCTTGCTCGAATAGTTTTTTTGGAGGGTGTACATGCCTAAACCGGCTTGCTTTATTAATTTTAATTTTATTATTGGTGCTCTTAGGCGTTGTTTTCGGATGCTTAAAATTTCCATTTTCCTTAAATTGATATTCATCCTAATTTGAGCATTCATCTTATTTATATTTGTTAAAATTGATTACATTAAGCATATTTTCTGTTTGAATGTTCAGAAAATGCTACAACCGAATTTTATGGACCATAAGGCCAAAGCTTTTCCGGATTTTTGCATCCTAATGGTTTCTACTTATGATGGCACCTAAAAGTTCAGTTTATCGAAGGAGCTTTCGAAATCGAATTTTATTTTGCTACAATGCAAAAAAATTCAGTTCCAAATAAAGGTATATATACTGCAAGCAGTGAGACCAGCATATATACCGTAAATTGCATATATGGTAATGGTACGGTAAAACATTTTATAATGTATATATATATATATATATACAGGGTGTCTATAAATGATGGACCCGATTTTAAAAAATCATATTTTCAAAAGTTCTCGACGGAATAAAATAATTAATGCGTAAAAATAACGAGAAAAGCTCGAAGTTTTTTTTATTACTAACAGATAGTATTTTTTACCTTATAAATGTTCAATATGTGACCCTTTTGTCACACGGCATACGTCCAATCGATAATCTAGTTCATTCCACACATTTTGTAACATGTTTCTGGTAATGGTTTGTAATGCTGCAGAAATGCGTTGTTTCAATTCTGGGAGTGTGTTCGGCATTGGCTGTACGAAAACACGGTCTTTGACGTAACCCCATAGAAAGAAATCGCATGGGGTTAGGTCAGGAGATCTTGGTGGCCATGTTAATAACGTTAAATCATCGTCACACGCACGGCCTATCCATCTTTGTGGAAGCACATTGTTTAAGTAACTACGAACCGTCAAAGACCAATGAGGAGGTGCTCCATCTTGTTGGAAGATAAAATCTGGACTGTCCTCAAGCAGTTGTGGAAATAACCAAATTTCCAGCATGTCGAGATAATTGTCACCTGTGACAGTTTTTTCACCGAAGAAAAAAGGCCCATAAATTTTTTCACACGACATTGCACAGAAAACGTTTACTTTGGGTGAATCTCTCATAAACTGTTGAAATTGATGAGGATTTTCACTTCCCCACACTCTGACATTGTGACGATTAACATGTCCTGATAAATGGAATGTCGATTCATCTGAAAATACCAATTTTTTGCCAAAATTAGGATTTTGTAATTCCATTAGCATGCGTTCACAAAAGTCTAATCGACGCACTTTATCATTCTCTGTTATTTGTTGCAGCAACTGTAAACGATACGGTTTAAACTGTAATTTTGTACGCAAAACTTTCCATACCGTTTGATGTGGCATTCCTAATTCTAGGCCGGCAACTCTCGTCGACTTCCGCGGGCTGCGAACAAAACTCTCCCTCACCTTCTCCACTGCGTCGTTCGAAAGGCTTGGCCGGCCGCTGCTTTTCTTTTTGCACAAGCAACCTGTTTCTTTAAACTGCTTATACCATCGCAAAATGCTTTTCTTAGTTGGTGATTCTTTACCGTATTGAATTCTAAAAGCACGTTGGACAGTAGTAGTCGAAAAAACCCTTGCGTACTCCAACACACAAAAACTCTTCTCACTCGCTGTCGCCATTTTGGGCTTCTTACTGTCAGCGATCGTAAATGTGCTGCCATCTGTTAGTAATAAAAAAAACTTCGAGCTTTTCTCGTTATTTTTACGCATTAATTATTTTATTCCGTCGAGAACTTTTGAAAATATGATTTTTTAAAATCGGGTCCATCATTTATAGACACCCTGTACTTTAAAAGGCGTTTTAACTAGCAATACATTATCTAACTGCGATATATAATTATATTTTAATATTTCTTATTTTGCTAATCCTAGAATCGGACCTGCGACTTACGGAAATAGAGACTGCTGGCCTTCTCCACTAGACGCCATCCGACTTGCTCGAGGACGACAGCGAGTTAAAGTTGAAGTGAAGTAAAAGTTGAAGTTACTTTTGTCTCAGAAAGAGACTTGGATGGCGGATATGCTTTCATGAAATTTACAAATTGAAATTCGTGACATTGTCCAGTTAGGAAATTCGTGACATTGTCCAGTTAACACAGTCAAATTATTGAGTTGGCAAAAAATTAATTTCAATTTTCACAAATGTATGTTCAACATTTACTCTTCAGCTACTTCACCTGTCGATTCCGAAACTTTTAAAATATGCTGACAAACATTGAAAAAAGGAAAAAAAATAAATTGAATTCTAAAAATATCTGAAAATTATCCCTTTACTGATTTTTTTCGCTCCCTATTTAAATTAAAAAATACAGAAATTTCTAAGCCATTCAAACTTTTATGAAATAACCTTTATGAAAGTGAATTCTTTCTTAAATTCTGATTTTCAGAGTTCCATTTCATCCAGAATTTTGTTTTTACTTTCAACCTGATGAGCCCCCTCCACCCCCCCTCCGAAACAAAATCCTGACTACGCTATGCTCTTATGCATTTTAAATACTGCACATAAGTATAGGAACATTGCCACAAATTAACGGTACGCCTTCCACATTTTATCAAAAAAATCCTTTATTCCGCGGTTTAAATGCCGTTTAGAAAGGAAGCGGAGCATATACCGTATTTTTAAGGATCAAATACTGTATAATTACAGTAGATTTACCGTAAAGAAGAAAAATGTTGCAATTACTGTAAAATTTGCAGTTTTTATGCTGTAATTTTACGATTTTTTTTTTTTTTTTTTTTTTTTACAGTGATCTATTTCAGCTATGAATGAATGAATGTTCAGTTGTTGGATTCTGGGGTAAAACATACAATTCAAAGAATGCATTTTCTAGATCACTTGAAAGTTTAAATCATTTATTTTACTACCACAACACACCCAAAAAATTCTTTTTTATAAAGACAATAAAAAGTTATGAATTGTCCTTAATCCAATACGTCGTTGCGCTATTATTTTCACCATTTATAAAACTGCCTCTTCTTGTGTCGCTTTGAAAAAAAATAGTTAAACGCAGAGAAAAGAAGAACAACACACTAAATTTTCCTCAAAGTATATTTCTAAAGACATTTTTAACAAATAATCGACAAAAATGGCATTTAGAAAAACGAACGAAAGCCTTTTGTTTCTATGCTTCAAGTTGACAGGACGATTTATAGTTACTCGAAATCATGCAATAAACTATAGAAAGTTCAAAATAATAAATTGTTTAAGCATTGCTGTAAAACGCCGTGTGAAAAGAAAGCATCCGTAGAGGATTCAAGATGTCAATTGTGTTCCTTTACCTTTTTTTTTTACTTTCTTTCCCTTGTTCCAACATAACTTTAACATTGTAAGATGAATGTTTTTGAGTTCCGTCGACCGTTTTTAAACTCAGACTAAAAAAGGGAAACAAAACAGACGACGTCCTAACTAAATATTTTATGATACAGTACCTGTCTGCGAAGGGTACTTTAAAGATATTTTATGCATTTCTGTATTGAATATTTAAAGAATGAGATTAAGGCTATTGTTGTTTTGATCTATTATGATCTATTCTAAGACCAGCTGAAAACATAAACATCAATAGATCTTGATAACAATGATATTTAATGTCTAGCGAACATAAAAACAACAAAAATGTTATGTTCGTAGTTCTAAAAGAAGTTTCATACGATATTCTCATGAATTTTTATGGATGTACATTCATCACAAAAATGCTTTCACAAAAAATAAAATGTGTTATTCTTTTAAAGTTAAATTACTTTTTTAAAAGAAATACGTGTTGCGTAGAATATAACAATGCATTACATACCTTACTGTTCTTTATACTCAGTGCAGTGTTGGCAAAATTATTGGACTCACTTCAGCGAAAATCATGTTTATTTGTTTTAATTGTATTTGTCATGAAATTTATTTAGGTTAGAGTTGCTACAAATTTTAGAGATGTCAGGATAAAAGTCGATGGTACAAGCATTTCAAAATTTATGAAAAGACAGAATTGGCGACATTTCCATATAAAAATACTCTTGGAGGAACGAATAGTGCTCTCTTCTCCAGGAAAAAGTACTGTATTAGGTGATAACGTGTTTCACAAATTAATACAGAAATGCTTCTTAAATGCAGCTGCTGCGGGATTTATAGTGCGGCTGCATTATTTAATACGCATCCTTGGTTACAATAATAACAATGGTACAAAATTGGAAATAGCTAATATGTGCTTTAGCCCACTGTATGGTGACTTTTTATTTTCATGTGCAATAAACGGGTGTATAAGTCGCGTGTATATTGGTGTTTTGCAATCTAGCTACTGCGTGACATATATAACCAGTAATAAATATGCTTTCTTCATTTAGAGTCATTTAACTGTTAACTTGGATAATTGCGCATGTGTAATTGTTATTATGCTAATGTTTACATCTAGTTGTTGCCATTCGCAGCGTAGAATTATCGTCGATGTTGATACCGCATTCGTTAGCGTTGTATGTGTTACAGTGAAAACCCGAAATCAGTCAAAACCCGAATTAACTAGGGAAAACGCGTTCTGACTGAGTGCGTTAGGGAAAACCCGAATTAACTAGGCAAAACGCGTTCTGACTGACAGCGCTAGGCAAAACCCGAATTAACTAGGGAAAACCCGTTTTATTCGAGTAGCGGTAGCACGTTTTCGAGGGGCCCCTACAGAGGAGGCTTATTTTCCAGGGGGACCCCTAAAGCGATGGCTAGACCCACTGATTTTTTTCGGGTTTCGCAAAGAGCCAGTGTTAGCATATTTTAGAAAGGGTGTCCCCTACAGTGGTGGCCGGACCCCATGTTTTCCCATGTGAATTCAGGAATGTTAATTCGTTATCCACTAAAAATTGGATCTTGCTCTCCCTTCGAAAATATGCTATTGCTGGCCCTTTGCGAGACCCAAAAGTCCTCACTGTGTCCGGCCACCGCTGTAGGGGCCCCCCTCGAAAATATGCTAACGCTGGCCCTATATAAGTAGATAAACTCCTTCTATCAAAATTTATGAAAATCAGTTTTGATAGAATAGCTTAAACTATAAAATAGTTAACTTACGCGTATGATGGGAGTATTGGGACAGGAAGGTAATGTCGTTTTTACATATGATTCTATTTTATGTAGACGAAAGTGTCAAAGCAAATTAAACGAAAATTTTTATGTATTGTGCGAAGTTTATTACGTAGGTACTCGAAAACGGAGAATTTTCCAGAAACCGTAATACACTCTATAACAAAAAAATTGACGCATCAAAAAGCAATCATCCGATTTCTTTGAAATTTCGTATGCATGAATGTTTTGAACAGATATGCAAATGATTCAAATTTGGTGTCCAATGAATGAATAGTTTGATCTCTAGCGCATCGGAACTGCGCATCCAGCAGACGTATATAAGGAGCAGTTCTTCAACGGTTGTTAAAACTTTCGGTTTGATTGCGATTCAGATGACCTTTCAACAACTTAAAAAATTCCTCGCTGCAGGATTCGTGCTCATTACGAGCAGCTGTCAGAGTTTGACAAAGGTCGTATCATTGGATTGAAAGAGGCCGGTTGGACTAATCGGTGAATCGCTCGTCATTTGAGTCGAAGTGATGCGACGATTCGAAGATGCTGGTAAGGATGGGGGGAAAATGGCAGAGTGCAGCGACAGGATGGTAGCGGTCGACCTAGGGCTACAACAGATCGTGAGGACAGAGTGATGGTCCGATCAGCTGTCACAGCGCCTTCTTCATCTCTATCAATCATCAGACGTTTAACCCAAACACCGGTGTCCATCCTGACCATTCACAGACGGTTGAGCGAGCGAAATCTACGCTCGCGCCAACCGTTACGCCACCTGCCACTCACGCCTGCACACTGCCGAGCCAGATTACAGTGGTGCAGGACTCGATCAGGTTGGAATGATGCCAGCTGGGGACGTATAGTCTTTAGCAACGAATCCCGCTTCCAACTGTGTACTGACGATCATCGACGACGTGTTTGGAGACGCACAGGGCAGAGGGGGGGGGGGGGATCCTGCTTTCACTATTGCACGCCACACCGGCCCTCAACAAGGCATTATGGTCTGGGGTGCCATTTCCTTTGACAGCCGGACCCCTTTGGTCGTCATTAGAGGTACACTTACTGCAAAGCGGTACGTGGACGACATCCTAAGACCTGTTTTGCTACCGTTCCTTTTGCAGTATTCTGGGCTGGTTTTTCAGCAGAACAATGCCAGACCACATACGGCTCGTGTTGCTTTAAACTGTCTGCAAGCTTGTCAAACTCTTCCTTGGACTGCCAGATCGCCAGATCTCTCTCCCATCGAGCATGTCTGGGATATGATGGGAAGGTGATTGAATCTGGCACGGACTGTTGATGACCTCGTTCGACAATTGGAGCGAATTTGGCAGGAAATACCACAGGAGACCATCCGGGAGATTTATCGGTCTATGCCACGCCGTGTGGCAGCTTGTATCCAGGCTAGCGGCGGGTCAACACCTTATTGAACTTGTTACTGTAACTCTGAAATAAATTATTCAATTGTTCTGAAATTTTAATCATTTACTATTCTGTACATTGTCTTCCTATCCACCAATTTTCGTCTCAATCGGACACCTCCTTCTTGGTGCGTCGATTATTTGTTATAGAGTGTATATATCTCTATACCCCTCCCCCAAATTGTATGTGTGTATATGGATATAGTTCTATCTGTAAAATGTAGCACACCCGAATATCTAAAAATTCGATTTCAAGACATTTTGAGGGCCTCACCACAGCTGCGTGCATCAGACATTGAAGATAAGAAATGACCGAAGTGCGAAGTCCAGTTTTCTGGCCTACTGAAAGAATGTCGATCTGGCGGTCTGAAATCTTCGGAGGTTTTCTCCACTTCTGAAGTAAATAGAAGACCTAAAAACACACAACATTGCCCAATGCATCCCAATAACCCTTTAACGCGCAGTGTTCCCGCTCTGGAAACACCAAACTCTGACGTTTTGACTGTTGCCAGTCACGAAGAATAGATTTGATTTCTATAAAAACAGTTGAGGGCGACACAGATCCACGAGAATCCTTTACATTTTAGCACGTCATTTCCCGTAAAAAAATTGCCACGATTATTTTTAACAGCACTGGCATTCTGAAAAATGGAAGAATGCGAGAACAGCTGGATAGTTTGTTCAATGCTGAAAAAAGGGCAGCCGTTGCCATCGCTCGACTTAAGTACCAGCAAGATGGCGGACGATCGAAACGTTCATCGCGTGCCACAGACCTAGAGGCCTTTTTTTGACGCCAGCTGGCTGTGTGGCACAGCTTGAATCGCTAAGAAGGATTAAACTTATTTCTGAATTACTGATCAAACTTCCTATTACCAAGATAATAGATACTTTAAAATTAAAATCCAGTTTAATTTATTGTAAAAATAGTATAAGTAAAATTAAAAAATAGATATTGCCCCCCCCTTTTGAAATTAGTTTTTCAATTTAAATGTCTTATTGAAGTGCACGTTTCCGTTTATTGGAAATTGAATTTTAAAGAGTAATAGGAAAAATTGATGTTGCACTTTATATTCTTTTTCTGTATTTAAAACATATTCTTCATACTCAATTTCGTACCGATGAAAAAATTTGAAAAGTGTTCTATGCTTTCTTGTATGTACGTTTTACTTTCAAAATCAGTTTTCTTTGGAAGTAATCTAAATTTAATTCAGAAATTTTGCAAGACATAATAGAAATGCATGCATATAAAGAGATTTTGTATCAAAATATTTTGATTTACTTAAATAATATTAATGTACGTGGATGACTTTTTCTTACTTGTCAAAGAAATGCTAAGGAGAAAAGCGCCTTTAATAAATTATATTTATATTTCTTTTTAAAGATTAAAAACTTCATATTTCAATGTGTGTGAAAAAATAAGTAAATGGCTTCTTTCGTAAAGTTATATAAGCATAAAAATGGAATTTTCAATGCTTGAAGCCAAACAAATGATTTAAAAGGAGTCCGTATAGTATGACTAAAAATTTGTCATACATGCAATTTAAATTAAAAATTTGCGAATTATATAACATCATTTTCCTTTCTTATAGTGGTTAATCAAAAAAGTGAAGATTCTGACGTTAAATATTATTAAAAAACACTAATAGTTATTTAAAGATTGAACAGCTATACGAAATATCGTGGACTAATCTCAGTCGACTGATTAAACAAATAGCTAACGTAAAAAGTGACGCAATTGAGCATGCTCACACATTTTATAGCTAAAATTTATGAATTAACAAATGCAGTTTCTTGACCTTTTTTGCAGTTTGGTGACAAATTTTGCATTATCTCAAAATTTTAAAGGGTATTTTTAGAAAAAAATTTAAGTTCTGGAAAGTTGGCAGGTAAACTGATTATAAAGTTTATACTGCTGTAAAAGAAAAGCGTTTTTCTTAGTCTTACTCAAAGCCCATGCTATTTAAGAACCCCTACGTTACAGTATTTATCTGAATTATTTCATAGTTGCTTATGATCACTACTGATGATGGAACGCAGGAAGTATATGAATAACGATATAGGGGAATTTTTTATAATTATTGACGTGACAGAGCATTGAGTTATCTTCCCATATCTCTGGAATTGAGAAGTTCTGTCAAGCAAAAGTTGTAAGGGAAGGTGGTCCAAAATGATGCAATTAAGGGAAAAACTTGCTTAAATAACATAAATTTTAAATAAAACTTAGCCCTTCGACACAATATTGCACACTATATTTTGCATCATAAATATATTTTAATAATATTTTAAGCCCAAACTGATTAACGAAAAAAATTGAATTTTGAAAAAGATTCCAAAGGTTTACTTTACCTTCCCCCAGCGGCAAAATGATCCTTCATTTGAAAGTAATTGTAAATTGCTTTTTATCGGCAAAATAAAAGATCGGAAAGTAATTATGACTATGCATAGTGAAAAAAAAGTTCTAAAATCATGTAGTATGTATAATTTATTTTACGAAAATTTTAAAATAAAAAAGTGTTATAAACAATAAAATGGAATATTTCTAAGTTATAATTAAAAAATTACGGCCTACATTAAACACAGAAATAAATTAAATAATGGAATGGGGAGTCACGCATTTTGAGAACGTTTGAATAGCTGCCATGATCACTAGGACCTGGTACTGGAGTTTCTTCAGTTGATGGATCATTTTTCCCGGTAGTATGGCTGCCCACTTTATGCCATATTACTGGAACACGCCGAGAAACATAGCAAACTAAACAAGTAAAACTTACATCTAAAAACATACTCTATTCAGTATACCAAGTCACATTTCTGTAGAGACTGTATTTCGAAATAAATAAGAAAGTTAGTGCTTACCTTAAAAGAGATGATAAAACCCAGCTTTATGAAGAATTCTACTCAGACACGTAATACAGCGACTGCTTAAATATAGCCATTGCTTCCTCTTGACTTGGAACAGCTAGTTTATGTGTTACTCGGTAGATAGCGCTACCTGTGTTTAAGAAAAATATATAGATCGTTTTGCCCAGTAGAATCATTTTGGGCCACTTTCTCCTTTCCATAATTTATGGTACTGTCTTAACATTCCCAAAATTGCACTTGTTGAAGGAATATATTTCAGAACAGTAACATTTAGCGCACACTATTTGGATGATACGTGGCACTTTATTACCTGGATTAGCATGGTACACGAACGATGAATTTGACTCATAACATTACTATAGGAGAACGAATAGAAATAAATCAAAAGGTAAAGGGACTTTAAAGAACATGACTTCAAATGGAGAAATCCACATCCGGTGTAAATTTAACGCGCTCTCTTCATTCTGACGTTATTAAGTTTAATAAGTGAATAGACTGCACTTAGAGTGTAAACTGTCTCATTAGGGGGATCCTAGGGGGGGAAAAATAACAGAATCAAGTCCTATACGGTGACGGCTAATCATTGTTTAGTTCATGGGATAAAATTCCCTGTACAAGGAAAGAGATACTGGACACCATTAATGGACATTATCGAAAGTTATTTACATGCATGCGTCTTAAGTTTGATCCTTAACAAGGTGCGTGATTTAAATAAAGTGGCGTGTAATTAAGTCGAGAGTAATTTCACATAATTGGTTAAATAACGCTGTAAAACCGAATGAATTTGTATTTTGAGACGCTCATTAGCATGCGTTACTAAAACTCGCTTTGAGAATAATAAAGAAGCGTTATCTATGAGACTAAACTAAAATTATAATTATGGAATACTTTGCTTGAAAAGAAAAAATTTTGTTTTGTTCACCTGCTAGATGTATATTTTGATATGAAGAATAAAATTCATTTTTGTTTTAAAATGAGTTGCTGAAGATTTATATTTAAAAAAAAATAGTTGTGATAGGTAACGTTGAAAAAAAGCGATCCAATATTTCGTTTTGTGGGTTAAGAGCAATGTGAGGCGATTATAGATAATGCACCATTGTAAGATATCCACAACTACAAAATTGTAATATCAAATTTGAAAAACAGCACGTCTCACTCAAACGCCACAATCATTAATTGTTGAATGTACGACCTGTTATTAGTGCATATTAATATAACTATAGTGTGTATGTAATATGTATGACTTATATATACTGATTGTCATTAAGTAAGTAAAAATCACAAAAATGACGATTACTCAAAAAGTTACATATAGAATATAAGGAAACTCACTCACAGTGTATAACGGATAGTAGGTTATAAAATAGCATGAAAATAAATTACCAGACACTTGTGGTATTATAGAAATTAGCATATGTCTAAAATCTATAAATTGGATGTGTCAGTTGGGTATAGGAAAAGTACCTTCAATAGGGAGTATGACACCCCTGAGAAGCAATACAGCACCAACAGCGATGTGTGATGCCGTCAATTATGCTGTCTACCAGTTCAATTGAAAGGGAGAGTCATTGCTCTTGCAAGGCAGTTGCGAGCGTGAAGAGGGTTGCAGGAGGAGGATTGAGAGAGGCTATTCGTCTTCCCAAAGCATGTATCCCAGACATGCTCGATAGGATTCAGGTCCGGTGATCAAATGGGCCGCTCCATGCGCTGAATTGTTTGCTGTTGAAGATAATCATCCAAGATGCGAGCCCTGTGCAGTCTAGCATTGCCGTCCGGAAGCAGCAAATCATCACCTATTGCCCCGGCATAAGGGCGCACATAAGCTTCAAGGATGTCATCTCTATAGGTCTGAACATTGCCGTCCGGAAGCAGCAAATCATCACCTCCCTAATAGCACAACCGTCCCCTGTGACTGAAATGCGACCACACAATACTGTCACAATAGAGTTACAAACAGTCGCCGCGACTCCGCAGCAAAGTCACCCTAGAGTCCCTATGTCATCTCGCTGTGTATTCACATTGCGACCCTTCAGAGAAGTCGCTTTGGGACAGTTTTGCGACAGCGAAAAAATTCTGGGAAAAAGAGTTGCCGAGAACATGCAGTAGATGGCAGCACCAAGCTCTCAGGCAAGGAAACTCTCAGGTCCAGTATCGAACCGTCGACAATATGGTTCGTAGGCTAGCATCTTACCTCAACGCTGCGATTACCTGGCTCAGGTTGCTTTAAAAGTAAACTGATTGTTGCAAAAGCTAGTTCTGGCATGGCTTCTTTTGGAAATTTAAAATTTTTCTGGAGTATTTTATAAATGGAGGTAAATTACCATAATTAATAAATATGAATTAAAAATCTTGGAAATCTTTCTTTTTCCACATAAATTATTTTCAGGAGGTAATGTGCTGTTTTATTTAAGCATTCATCCGAAAAAACTAATGATTTATTGAAATTTTTTATTCGGTTATGAGAAATAAATTTGTAATGTGCGACATGTGAGCTTTGATATATATTAAGGTATGAGGGATAAGATTTATATTTTTGCTATATTTTGCCTAAAAGGGATTTCATATAAAAATATATAAAATTAATTGGAAAAATGTGCATTAGATAAAATAAATAAAATATTTTTGAGACCCATAGTTTTACCTCAAATGTTTCCTAGTGGAACTGTCAAACATACCAGGGACGTATTTAAAACGTAATTAATATGAATTAAGGGGGGGGGGATCCCGGGCCCAATCCGAAAACTTAAAGCAATTATTAAAAAACAGCAATTTTGAGACATTTGTATTTACTCTAGTAACAATAAAGTTTAAAATACCGGATAGTCCCTCCCCCCACCCGAAATTTAAACCTACATACGCTATCGAAACATATATGCCATGGGGATATGAAAGAAATTGTTAATTTTACTCACAGATACTTAGTTTTCACCATTGTGATTAGAACTCTCAACTCTAATATTTTTAAGAATAATATATTTTTTTTTATAAATAATATTGTCTTGTTAAAACGAAGTAATTTAAAAATTAATAAATTAAACTAAATTCCATTACTACATAACTGTGAGATTTTATTGAATTAAAATTTTCGGATTTATTTATTAAATGTTTCACGAAAGAAATTGCCACAAAATATTTGAAAAAATGAGTGTGTTTCCAAAGACGCAAAAGCGGCCAGTGTGACGTCATTTTGAAGTCCAAAAAAATCAGTAGTCACAAAACAGTCACACAGTGACTTCACAGTGGAGTCACTGAGCGACCGATCACATACTAGTCACATTGTGACTTCACGGCGACGTCACCTGGTGACTGGTCACAAATAAACTACACAGTGACCACACAGTAAAAGCACATCACTCACAAGTCACAATGTGACTATTATGTGACAGTCCTGGGACAATTGAGACCCTCTGTGACGTCACAGCGACTCTTTTGTGACCATCTGTGCTATTAGGGCTATTGCCCCGGCATAAGGGCGCACATAAGCTTCAAGGATGTCATCTCTATAGGTCTGAGCATTGACGGTTCCACGTGGAAAGACATGGAGGTCTGTGCGTCCACCCAAAGAGATCCCACCCCAAACGCAGACACTGCCTCCTGCGTATACATCTCTTTCACGGATGTTTGATGGATGATAACGGGTCCCAGTTTCTCTAAATCAAACAATGCCTACTATCGCTTTAGAGGCTGAACCTGGACTCATCCTTAAACAGAACAGCCCTCCGTTGATCTGCTGTCCAGTGGTCATGTTGATGTGCCCACCTCAAACGTTCCCTTCTGCGGCGTGGCGAGAGAGGCACGCAAATGGCTGGTAGCAGCTTTGAAGTTTACACTATTCTTCCGGTGACTACACCAAGGGAGGATCTGAGTTGAACCGGAGTTGCTGTTCTATTCCTTGCATATAACGACAATTATCTGCCATCGGCGCTGGTCGTAACAGTTGGCCTTCCTTGGCTGAAACTCCTAGATGCCGAATCTGTTGTTAGAAAGTATTGCCAAAGTCTATGAACCACAGACGAATCTTCATTTATCCGTCTAGCGACTTGCGTATGACTTTCCTGCCTCTAGTCTCCCTATAGTTCTCCACCTCAGTTCTTCTTGCAAATGATAACTAGAGGTAATTGTTACGAATTGGCTATCCCCAATTTCTTACCTTACAGTCACAGCAAAAGTTGCAGGCTTGATCTGAAAGATGCATTTTTATGCTTCTAGTAATTTATTTATTCTAATTGCAACGCGACTAATTTAAAAACTGCAGCTTTACTCAGTAACATTTATTTGACAATTTATTAAAATTTCATACGGATTGGCTTATTTTTGTGAGGGAGTTATTGCTATTTTTGTGATTTTTCTAGCTTTTGGGAACCAGTGTATTATGCAGCAACACAGTATACACAGTAAAGTAAGTATTATTTCCAACACAAATACCAATGGTATATTTGGTAATATGCTTGCCCACAATCGTTTTAACAGAATGAATTCTGAAGAATTTCGATTTCACTGTTCAGACTGATGAGTTATACTCAGCAACTTTGTCTTTCTTTGGTTAATATTCGGTTTGGAAGTTTCTCCAAATATTGGGTATATAGGTTAGCTGGGTTCAGATTTGGATGTTTATTTTGGTGACAAATTTGGAGATATTTTAGCAAAAAGTCGCTAATCTTCGCGACTTTTGTAAAGGACTAATAATGTTTGATTTCCTTCATTAGTTTTGCCCAAGATCATTATTAATAAGCAAACAAATGACCTTAAATGTCTCGAAACTGCTACTGAACTAAAGAAGAACTAATTAGAATCAATTCAGCAAGTAAAATTACAAAAAAAAAATCTTAAATGATCTTTTTAATCAATAAATTAGCCTTTTTGGCTGTACCAGCACTTATGCTGCTTATACACTTTAGTCTATAGAACCTTTTTTTTATCACACAGTTAATTTTGCGCATGAAAACTGTGCAATGCATTTTGTAATAATGAAATGTAATGTTTTAAAATAAAATCAACTAGTTTATACTGGAACCAGTGACTTTCCGCTCCGACAGATCGGCTATCCTGACGTGCTGCCATCCACGTCTTAAGTCATTTTCCCTAAGGCTTCAAATATTTTATGCACTGGCTGTTTTATGTGAACCTTCGTGAACTCTACTTCGTACCGGTCGTTTGGCTTGACATCAGATACTCTATAAGGTCGGTTATAATTTTCTTTTAGCTTTAAACCTGAGCCAAATTCAGTTCTTTGGATTGAGACTATATCACCTTCTTTATGCTTCTTTCATTCATTTCTAGACTTATTAAATTGTTTCTTATTTTCCTCTTGAAATTTCATAATGTTTATCCTCGCTTCTTCTTTCATAGCTTCACGTTCATTCATCATGTAGTTGTATTCATCTTCTAATAATATCTCCTAAATTCTCAAATCATTCCGGTATTTCATTTTGATTCCTATTAGTTCGCACTTTGAAAGTTTATGTTCGCGTTTACGTTAAATTCTTCGATGCGATAAAAGGCTCCTGTATTTGTAGATATGACATTTAAAATTTTTCAGGCTGGAGATTGTTGAGTAAAATTAATGCATTTGCTATAGCTTTACCATTTTCCCTTCGCAGCTTGTTTTTATAAACCAGAAAATTCAAATTGCTGCTGTTTGAGACTAAACATTTTTAGAACACATTATTCATTTGCAGCTCGTGCCAGATCCGGGACTCGAAACCTTTCTGACCAATTTCACTGGTTTATGCGAGGCCGATGACTTCGAGAGGAAACTCGAAGCAGAGATATTATCGATACTGAAAGTAATACAGGATGCCAGGGAATCGTAGAACACCGCGACTAATCCATCTTTTTTAAAAATGTTGATCGAGGCAATTGAGCACAGGCGTTGATCAAAGTGGACGTGTCCCGTCCTGTTGAAAATTCTTATTGCAAAATATTTGCTCCAGTCGCAATTTCAACTGCACTCTTCTGGATATTTTTTCTAAAGTCCTTCACGCATGAGTTCTTTTTTTTTGTGCAGAATTACGAAAAAAGGAAATCTAGCACGTTTATAAGTTAGGCATCATTCAAATACTCGGTTCCTATTTTTTTAATTTAAATTTCTGAAGCATTCAACAATATTCAGGCACCCTGTTCTTTATCCCATTTTTAAACACATCGGGAAACATTTTTTAATTATTAGAAAAGTAGATAAATAAAAGAAAAAGAAAGGAAAATATAATCATCAGTTACATTAAAAGAAAGTAAAAACTTTAACTATATTATAAGATAATTTGTATCGTAACAATTTACAAAGGAAACAAGCCTCTTTAACTACAGTACAAAAACGTTACAAAGCTAAATATTAAATCGATAGATCAAGACTTCATCCATATGATAATCCTCACAATGGCGAACGCCACAATAGACCAAAAATGATAAAAATCTCTCCATGATACAAAACAAATCAAGCATAGAAAATATTTTTTTTAACAGGAAACGATGAAGCTAATGAAAAGAGAACTACTGATGAGCACAGCACTCAAAAAGAAGAAAAGTAAAAAATCTCTCAATAACAGGATCTACAAAGCGTTGAAGCTGATGCGAAAAAAATCACCTTGAGTACAAAAGATAGTAAAATGTGCCAGATGTATTGTTCAAAATCGAGAAACAAGAAACTGAATATCAGAATTAAAGTTCTCATTCAGTGCCAGGTTTCTCGATAGTAGGCTTTCACTAACTTAAGAGTAGAAATGATGGATGTGCAGAAGTCATTCATTTATACTAAACGGTAAACTTCTAACGATTAAAAAGTCGATTTCTGAGTTTCTGATAAGAATAGTCCAGTCAACTGCTTGAATATAGTATGTATTAGATTTCTGCATGCATTTTTTTCGTATGCAAACGGATATAAATTATGATTCTTCTTTTGTTTTCTAAAATTTATTTTCAGATTGTAATTTTACGTTTGTAAGTGGATGGATGTACTATTAGAAAAAATTGCTTTCATTCGCACTTTGATTTAAAACGAAACTCTTCAAATATCTTGGAACATGGTCTTTCAGGGATAGAAGGATATCATACAGATCATTTTTAAACGAAATGTATGTAATTAATGCTTGTAAAAAAGGCGCCTTTCAGTCTTATGTGTTAGAGCCCCTACGTTTTGAGTGGAGGTTGATTGCAGAACTTATAATGCTAGCTTCAAACTGGTTGAATTTTTGATTGAATAACCAAGAACATTTTTTTTATTGCTCACAATCTCATGGTCAGTAATAACCCCAAATTCACCTGCCTTGACTCTGCAAGTACGTGCCTTCTACGAGCTTCTGCAGCAATGCCGCATTCCTAAAAATAGATTTACCCTGAAGAGAACTTCTGTCTGAAGATTAACGATAGCTGTCTAACGAATCCATTTTTATGCTTAAAATATTAATTATATTAGAGTCTTGAAACATGAATATAAATCCTTTTCTCAAGTTTTGAAAAAGAATTGCTTAAACAACCAAAACCCAAACTTTAGTTGCGATGCAAAATTTTTGAAAGTAGAGAATGTCTGAATGGAGACAAAGAGATTACGATGGGACTCACATAAAAGTTCATACCTTGTAAGATGTTACACTAAGGTGGTCACAAGAAATCACCTTTCGAATTTTTGAGGGAGACCCCCACAAAAAGTTGCCAATAGGCTCAAAAATGAGATTGATAAAGTTTCAGCTGATTTGCATAATATTAACCCGTGCCGCATTGAGGTTAAAGTTTAGAAAAATCGTGGTTTTTTGGAAAAAAAGCAGTCTTTCCATCATAAAATGGATAAAACTGAGTCTAGAAACATGGTGTTGATCTCGTTTCAGAAGAAAACTTCCCGCCTTGATGAGCCACACATCACTTTTGCGTAAAAGCTTACAGATTTAACCCTCCAAGCGGTTGTCATGTCAAATCCCGTCCACGTTATTCCAGTTTTCACTGCAATATATCTATAATAATAATCATTTGTAATACTGAAATATCATAAAATATGCTTGATATTAAAGCTTGTATGTAATTTAGTAGCCTTTTTTTTAAATAATTGAAAATCTTCCTGTTATTTTTTTTTTATATATAATTTTAAAATTGCATGAAAATTTTACCGTGAAAACAAGTTTAGATTATTTGTCCATTTGCAAAACGCTCAGAGGCTAACATTCGGATAATATCTAGTCCTAAAAAAAGCATATATCTATTCTTTTTTGAGGACTAGATACGATCCGAATCTTTTAAAAGTTGGCTTTTTAATGAAAGTTCCAAAAAATTATATTTCGTCTTTATCCTCCTTTTGTTTTTCTTCGGTTTTCTTTCTTTTTTGTGTACAAAATAAAGGTTGTAATTTTAAAAAAAATCTGAAATTTAATAAAAATGAAATTTAAGTAAAATAATGAACAGAAAATAAGGTCAAAGAAGGCACAAAATTGAGAACGACTAACGTTTAGATATATTTGATTATTAAAGTTATGTATCTAAGAGGTAGCACATTATAAAGAAAATAAATTAATATTGTTTACAATTTTTTGTTAAAGTGGCTAGGCTTAGATAATGTTTCTTTCGAAGTTTGCAGCCTCTTTACCAAATTTTTAGTATCGTAATAATTTTAAGTCTTGATTGGGGTTAAAGTCTGAGAGGGAGTGTTGAACCATGCCTTTAGATAAATATTTATTATAAATAAACAAATGTCTGTAATAGCTCTTTTTTCTAAATCTGTTAATGAGACCTGTTGCCTGAAAAGAAGTATTTTGAGACAATAAATTGCCTTAGACGTCCACCTGGCATAATGAACAGCACCAGGTACTCTGAAAGACATGTCTATTTGGAGAGACTCCTATAAAAATTAACCCTTTGAGGCGCAACCCTTCCCCAATGCTGAAAAAAGGGCAGCCGTTGCCATCGCTCAACTTAACTAATAGCAAGATGGCGGACGATCGAAACGGTCATCGTGTTCCACAGATCTAGAGACTGTACCGCACAGCCAGCTGTCGTAAAAAAAAGGTTTCTAGATCTGTGGCACGCGATGACCGTTTCGATCGTCCGCCATCTTGCTGGTAGTTAAGTCGAGCGATGGCAAAGGCTGCCCTTTTTTCAGCATTGGGCAATCGATCCAGCTGTTCTCGCGTTCTTCTATTTTTCAGCAGATGTCAGTGCTGTTAAAAATAATCGTGACCATTTTTTTACGGGAAATGACGTTCTAAAAAGTAAAGAATTCTCTTGGAGCTATGTCGCCCGCAACTATTTTTATGGAAATCAAATCTATTCTTCGTGACTGGCAACAGACAAAACGTCAGAATTGGGTGTTCCCAGAGTGGGATCACTGCGCGTTAAAGGGTTAAACAATGTTGGGTTAATTCTTTATAGTTATCCCTGAGCTGTTGATTTCTTAAATGTTATGCAAGAAAATTTGAAAATTCTTGCAAATTTCGCGTTCTTTATGTAATAGTTTCATCTTCAATAGCAGTTTTGAACTTTGTCTTGCCCAACTTAGGCCACCCAATCTGAAATTTCTAAAAATATATCTGGATGAAGAGCAGTAGCTTCGCCCACTTTGCAATCAAAACAGATTTTAGGATGATTTCTAAAATATGATGGCGACAAGGTAAATATAGATAGGTAAATATAGGTAGTAAAGATTTCGATCCAGTAATTGCTGCAACAAAAAATGCACGTTCCCCTTAGGCAACAAGTCGTATCAAAACGCATTGCCTGAATTTTACCAACTGCCTCCCATTCTTCAACTGCTGTAAATACAGCTTTTGCCTAAGAGTTCTTCTCATATTATTTTCAAGCTGAGGAACTCCTATTAACCGTTCTTCGTGTCCACAGCTAAATAAAATCGCTATTCTCTTTACATTTTCTTTATTCAAAATCTGAGGAAGCATTTTTCCATCCCAGTGAACAACAGCACCCTCCAAATCAGAATTTTAAATTCTGCTTTTGATGAGATCAATTCTTTGTTTTCGAAAAAATTCTTGTCTTCGGAGTCTTATTGCACGTGAAGGGTCCTGCACCGGAAAGATATTATGTGTTAGTGTTGAACCACTTTTACGTTATACCAGTATGTAAATCATAACGATAATATGGGAGCTAAGGGTGGCATAGCCCTTCCTTTCCCATACGTATGGGCATTCTAGCCATTCTAAAAGTAAATAATAACAGACAACAAAAATAGCATTGTAATGAAGAAAACTTCAGAGGTTTGTCTTAGATGTTCTTCAACTGACATACAAATCAAGATCTTTCTTCTAAAGTACAGAAATGCATATCAAATAAATAAATATATTTCACGAATTGTAGTTTAGTTATCAAAATTCTTGAATTGTTTTTTTGTTTTCTGATGCAAATAATACGAAAGACGGTCAAAATTACTTAAAATTCTTAATTTGTCTTTTTTTCATTAATTTTACAAAAATGCAGCTTTTGGAGGGAAGATCCACAAACTGACCTAAAAAACACTGAATGTCATTAAATATTGGTTTTATTGAGAGTAAAAGTTCAAACCAACAACATTTTTTACGAAATAAAACAAGAACCAGGTCTGTAGAGCAAATAGTTTATACTAAATGAAGGAAAAACTAGATGTTTTTAGCAAAACTCGTAATTTTTCAAGAATTTAACCTCAATACGGCACGGGTTAATATTATGCAATTGAGCTAAAATTTTGCCAATCTCATTTTCTAGTCAATTGGCAACTTTTAGGGGGGTGCCCCAAAAAATAACATAAAAAAAAATTTCCCCATATAACTTGTGACCACCCTAATGTTACACTTGTTTTCAGACGATTAATGGAGTTGAAAAATTCAGCCGTTTTTCCTAGCCCAGGCTATTCCTCTCAACATTCGGTGCTGACAGGTATCTTCTCGTGTCCGGTCCAAAAATTGATTCTGTGAATACGTCTAATTCTGGATTGCAGAAATATCTGGTTCGGCAACGCAAAGCACACGGAAGGCTGACCTTTGACAGTGTATATTTGACGGGCTCATAGGTGTCTTTTCCGCGTGGTTCCACCGTTAAAAGAAGCAGTTCAACGTTTCAACATATAATGGAGCTGCACCCTTTTATGGAGAAATGTTTCACCATGATTTTGTTTCATTGATCAATTTAAGCTCCAAATCATAGTTCAACGTTTTTCCATAGGAAGGTTGAAGCTCATTCGGCAGCATTTTAAGGCGAAATGTTAACTTCTTATATTAACAGTGTACTATGAGCAAGCCGCTGCTCATCGACCTTTCGCTATCGAAGACGGAGAGAAGTAAACAAAAAAACTCTCCTTTTCTCTTTAGCAGTCGGGGAAGGAATCATGAATATTTACACCTGCAAAATAGATCCACTTTCTGTTTATTGACCACTGTCCTTGCCCCTTTTTCCTTTGCTTTCTCCCTATTGATCAACTAGCTTCTTTTACCTCCTCTATGATCCTGGCTTAATTTTTCAGTGCACTTTTTCTTGCAAAACTTATTATTCAGGGAACAGATTCAGGCAATAAATAACTGACCGAAATTTTACGCCCTATTCATAAATAGCGCCCCACCTTCAGTCTAGTTTTCGCCACAAATTCTCTTCAACGCCGTAGGGGCAAAACTGTGAAAGTCTCGGTGTCGGGTCCCATCGCGCGCCTATCGATTTAGTGGTCTGGAGTTTTGGTCGGTTTTCTCAAGATGTAACGTAAATACGCTTTAGAAACCCATAGAAAGTTCTCTGACCAAGGCACCCACCATTCTAGGCAGATTGCCCAAGCGTAGCGTTTCCATAGCAACACAAAAAAACAACGCTGCAAGTCTCATTCTTACACTGATGATTTCCAGAGGAAACTAGAAACAGAAGATATTATGGAGAAAAAATAAATAAATAAAATAATTTATGCCATTTTATTTAAACCAGTAATAATCATTTTTTATTTATTAGAATATTGTATTAAGTAAAAAAAGGACGGAAAATATAATCAGCATATTCTACCTGAAAATAAAGCAAAGCTCCATTATAAGAAAATTAGTATCTCAATAATTTACAAAGAAAGCAAACCTCTTTAACAACAGTAAAAAAACGTTACAAAGCTAAATACTAAATCGATAGATCAAGACTTCATCCAGATGGTAATCCTCATAATGGGCACACGCCACAATAGACCAAAAATGATAGAAATCTCTCCTCGATCCAAAAAAAAAAAAGAGAAGCATAGAAAATACTTTTTTTTTAACATGAAACTGTGAAGCGAATGAAAAGAGAACTACTGATGAGCACAGCACTCAAAAAGAAAAAGAGAAAAAAAAATCACCTTGGGTACAAAAGATAATAGAAACGGCCAGATGCATTGTTCAAAATCAAGAAACAAGAAACAGAATAACCGAATTAAAGTCCGCATTCACTGCAGCGTTTCTCGATAATAGGCTTTCACTAACTTCCAGCAGAAATGATGGATGGTGCAGAAGTCATTCATTTATATTAAACGGTAAACTTTCGGCGATTAAAAAGTCGATTTCTATGTTTCTGATAAGAATATTCGAGTCAGCTACGTCGATATTGTATGTATTAGTTTTCTGCACACATTTTTTCGCATTCAAACGGATATAAATTATGATTCTTCTTTTTTTTCCACAGTTTATTTTCAGAGTGTAGTTTTACGTCTCTGGGTAGACGGATGTACAGAAGTCAAACCTCGTTATTACATTATTCTCGGGACCACTTAAAAATTTACTTACTAAGCGAAGTGGCCTTTTAAGCGAAGTTACTATTAAATTTAAAACGAAATTCTAAATGTTCATGTGATAAGTGTCTCTATAATTAACCCTTTGAGGCGCAACTCTTTCCCAATGCTGAAAAAGGGCAGCCGTTGCCATCGCTCAACTTAACTAATAGCAAGATGGCGGACGATCGAAACGTTCATCGTGTTCCACAGATCTAGAGACTGTACCGCACAGCCAGCTGTCGTCAAAAAAAGGTTTCTAGATCTGTGGCACGCGATGACCGTTTCGATCGTCCGCCATCTTGCTGGTAGTTAAGTCGAGCGATGGCAAAGGCTGTCCTTTTTTCAGCATTGGGCAATCTATCCAGTTGTTCTCGCATTCTTCCATTTTTCAGCTGAAATCTGAATTCTGCTTTTTAATTGAGTGCTGTTAAAAATAATCGTGACCTTTTTTTTTACGGGAAATGACGTGCTAAAAAGTAAAGGATTCTCGTGGAGCTATGTCAACCGCAACTATTTTCATAGAAATCAAATCTAGTCTTCGTGACTGGCAACAGTCAAAACGTCAGAGTTTGGTGTTCCCAGAGTGGGAACACTGCGTGTTAAAGGGTTAACTAACATTATAATTTATATAAAATTAGTGGAATAAAAATTTAAATTAATAAAAATGATAACAAAATAAGGGAATCTTAAGTAAACATGGTGGGTGGTACTTGTAATGCAACTGTAATATTTAATCTGTCAGCGTGCGGAATTCGAAACAAAGGATAATCCTGGATGAACTAAAATTTTTTGATAAGGTGATAATCTTTATAAGGAAAAATGTTGAGAGTAGCTCAGCAAAAATTAAGTGCTTCTGGTAGATAACCTTCTCAAAGAAATGGGACCGAGCTTGTATAGTGCACTCTTAATAGTAACGTCTTACACGAAATGTTGAAAAAAATATCGACGTAGTAAGCACATTACAATAAGTGAAAAGTTATATTAAAAAGGTCGAGACTTCTGAAAGGTGATGTAATATGCGCAGTGATTTCTTATCCAGGTGACTTACTAACGAGGTTAGGCTGTATTAGACAAAAAAATACACGCATTCGGACTTTCCAACGGAGCTCCACAAGTCCGTTTGAACGTTGTTTTTTAGGGATGGAAAGATATCTTATAGAACATTTATAAAGGAAATGTATGAGTGTAATAAAAGAGTCTTATAGTCGTACGAAACCAAAAATGAATGCGAATTCAAGGTAATTTCAATTAATAAGTCTAGACCTTAAAAAAAATTAGTAGTGTTATGTGTATTTCAACTACAGTATTGACTACGGTCTTATGTCTTGAAGCTCAGCAAATCTAAAACATTAAGTTATTCGATTTAATAAATATCTAAATATTCGTTTCTATAATCTAACACAAACTAAAGTTTTATTTACATGTGAGTGATTATTTCCGAGTATATACATATTATATTAAGGCTAAATATTATAAACATAGAATTCATCCAAGCTTCATCCTTTTAATAATAATTTAGTTTTTACAAAAGAACTAAATTACTATTAATAAAATAGTTCGGTGCTAAACTAACATTTTTTTTTTCTCAAAATAAAATATAATATAAAAACATGTATTTCAAGATTGACCAGACTATATTATATTTGTCTGAATTTCAACTGTTCACAATATTTCATTTATTCTCTGAAAGAGTTTCACGAATTTTATTTGAACACGCACTATATACAACACAGCAATTTTGATTTTTTTTTACTTTCCAGGAAACAAGCAGAGTGTTTCTCAGAAAAATCCTTTAGTTCTAGTTTCGTATTTATATTGCATCTGCATGCAACACTTTTCACACAAGTGCAAAATTTTCTGGTGTAATATTGCAGTAAATAAAAGTTCATGATTCAGTTCTGAATTTCATTTGTTGCCTCTTAACAAAAAGAATTTTGTATGGTGGAAATAAACACTAAAATCCACAGGAAAAATTTCAAGTGTTTCTTTTTTTGGAATAGACTCAAGAAATTAGACGCTTTTAGTATAAAACAAGTGTCAAGTAATTTAGAATGTCTCATTCTTACATCCTAGGAAGAACAATGGTATATCCTTTGTTAAGAGATCTTTGGCAATTATTTTGTCTACGATATTACGCATATTCATGAAAAAGAAATTGTACTTGTTAAAAAAATTTACTATTCCAAGAAACTAAAAGCTCTTGCGAACATTTTCAAAACTCTTAAATGTCTCCAAAACTATTGATTTTTCAGAAAATTATTTGAATATTTGCCAATAACTTCAACTTTAAATTCTCTGGTCGTTCTTTCGCGATTTACGCGTGTGCATAATCAATAACATTTTTTCATTATGGTAGTCAGAACATTTCTCCATATATTCTTACCATATAATCATTTACAGTGTGACTTGTTTAGCACCGTGAAATATTTCAAATCGCGCTGGTGAAGAATATCCAAGCTGTGACCAAATTATTTCAAAATAACGAAAAATTATTCAATTAGTAGAACAATAGGGTTTGACAATTTCTTACCAAATATAGAAGATATCACCAAGCTGAGTTCAGTTTAGGAAAAAAATATTGCGACAAAATTCTTGATAAATTTCCAGAAGTGGAAAACCTTGGCGACTTTCACACACTGCCACTTCTTGCAAACCTGAAAAGCTTGTCCCAAACTTACACCATGACTTCAAAGACAAAGCAAGCATAAGAAACGCTTTTGACCCTGGATTTCTGCCTGGATCGTCCTGGTTTCCTTTACCACAAAAAAATACGAATGTGTGAAATGTTTCTGAAGTTCTGTGTATATTGCTTCCCCTTAAAAATACGGCTTAGAATTGTGATAAAATTAATTATTTAAAACACTTTCACTTATCAAAACCACAACTTCTTTTCATTACATGCATACTTGATAAGGCATCGACAAAACATTCTTTCGAAAATGCGTACTTGAAATATCACTCTAGACGCTGTTATATTTCCCTGTCTGTCTAACGGCTGGGTCAGTTGTCTACTATAAACTGGAACTCTACGAGGGCCTGAGATAATGACCATTCCATTATGAATAGGCATAGTAGACAGGCCAACATTGCCCACTTTGAATGGTGTCCTAATTTGGAATTAATTCCAAAATAGATACATAATTCCTGGATCAGTATCTTCAGAGGTACATCAGTACATGGGGGACATAAGAGCCGTAACAGACTTAGCGAGCAATTGCAGCCTTTAGGGAACACGGTCCCACAGCAGTATAACAGAGAGGGTAGTCACCTTCCCAAGCACTAGTTTAGGTCGGCGACGCTTCACTTCTGGTGTGCTAATTGAAACAATGGTTAGATGACTGGGTGCCTGGAGAGCTCTAGATGATGTTATATCATTAAATATAAATGAAAGTATGATCTTGATAAAATTTTAATTAATTGTTTTGAATAGCTTACAGGCACCAAATCCATTCAAATACTGAAATGTATTTGATAAACGCTAAAAGAAGTAAGAATTAACATTGTATCGTAAAGCAAGCGAAAACTAGGAAACTTTTCAACAAGTTTTTCCTTCAGTATCTCAATAGAAAAATTAAATCAACGACTGGAATTCTTTATTCGATTGTCCGATAAACGTGACTTGCTTCATCTGAGAATGTTAAAACGCTTCGCGTAAAAATATCGATTTTCCGAAAATTCGTTTTTTTACCAAATAAACAAATTTAAATTTCTTCGATTTCCAATCCTTCTTGATTTCATCTCCACAAAAAAGAGAAACATTTCTTTAAGCTTCATCTTGGGAGTCAAAATAGAACGGTGCACATTCCCTTCGAAAGGTTAATTTCAGGTGATATAGACATGAAATGTAATAAAATTAATTTAGAAGGTGTATTTAATACAATAACAAAAAGAAAGCAATGAAAAATGTTCTTTTACATTTAAATCCATCTTCAAATTCCATCATTAAAAAAAAATAAATAAATAAAACCTGATGTGGACAGAACGTGACTTCCTTGCACTTCTATTAAATCAAAAATATTTTCGGCGCACTTCATCTAAACCTGTTTTGTTTGAAAAAAATAAAACACTGCAGTAATACAAAGGTTTGGCGATTTCTAGCCAAATATTTCGATATCGCCAAGCTGTGTTCAATTTGAAAGATTTCCTTCTGACACATAATTTGACGATATTTCACCAAAAGCCGACAGGTTTGAGATAGTTTGCGAGATTTTGGGGATAGTCAAGTAGTCATTGACCACACACTTTCAATGAATTGAATGTATCCATTCACCTTAATGTATTTAAAGGCATTTTGCTGACTTTGTAAATAATTTACCCAGTCGACTGCCAACAAAAAAGAGATGCACATTTAGATATTATAATAGTTCTAAATACAAAATTTCAAAATTCTACAGTTAAAAGTTTTGAAGTACAGAGTTATGTGAAATACAAAATTATTTTGGTACCAAATTTGGTGATATTTTGGCAAAACTCGCCAAGATCGATAACAAATGGCGAGATTATGGGCAAGGACTAAACAATGACTGCCTAGAGATTTAATATATTGAAGATGTCCATAGACATTAATGTACTGACATTCTTTTGGGGGGTCCTGTAAATAAACTCTGTCGGACCATTACATAACTATACGGTCGGACAGTATTGTGCTTGAAATTGATGAATGTCCCTAAAACTTCCACTGATCGGCAACTGTTAGAAATCCTTTGAGTGTTCTTGTAGCAGAACTATAAATGAGAAATACACTATTTTCAATGGAGAAATTCATTTTGTAACCTTTAACAACATATATCACTTCTAAATCGTTTGAAATAGCCTAATATCTCTAAGATACGCTTTAATGAATTTATGCCCATAGAGAGTAATGTACTTAAAATATTTTGGGCTGCCTTGTAGATATACTATCCAGTCGATTTGGACCAAAAGTACAGGTGAATAAGCAGATCTCACAACAATCCTAAATATAAAGTTTCAACATTTTAGGACCAATAGTTTTTGAGGTATGCGAGTTTAATGAATTTCTGCCCATAGAGCGTAATGTAATTAGAATATTTTGGGTGGCCCTGTACATAAACTGTTTTGTCGATTGGGACCAAAAGAGTAGGTGCGTAACTAGATGTTACAGCAATCCTAAATATAAAGTTTCAAGAATCTACGACCAATAGCTTTTGAGATATGAGAGTTATATACGTACGCACGTACGTACATCCGCATGCGTACATCCTTTATCCAAGCAGATGTCCGTGAAAGAAAGGCTTTGTATTGACGCTATAGAAGCAGTGTTTTCGTTTGTTTATGAAGCTTTGTTTAAAAGTGCTGTGTGTCAGTTCTTCATTGCTGAGTCTTGAGGGACTGTTAGTGTTATCCCTCGTATATTTCCACTTAATTTTTACCTGTGGACGTGTTTTATTTTATGTGAGAAATACAGCATTTGTGAAAGCTTCTGTACTAAGCAGACTGTTAAAAGCACATTACTGGCTGATTGTGCTTGTGAATTTTGTACAGCTGATTGTTCGACGAAGTTCTAGAAGCAATATAGTGTTCCCCCCTGACAAGTGGGCTCTTTACTAGAACGTTCTACACCTACTGGACTTAAGAACGACAAACCCAGGAAACAAGCAGAGTGTTCTGAAACAGCATTAAGTTCTCACTCAAATGCTCTTGTAGTTGGTAAAACTTTTTTTTCAACATATGAAGGATATACATTTTTGATAAGAAAAACGTACGAACTGACGATAAGTACATTTTATGTGCGTTTTTTTTTTTTTTAGAGTCTTAATTATTTTATCTTTTAAACACCACCTTTCAGTGGATTTTTTTTGTGATCATATTAATTAATCATTTCATTACCTTTTTTCAAGCTGTTTCTTTTAAACTTTATTTTGATATTTTGATGGCCTCACCATTGCACAGTGGTTATATGTCACTGAAAATGGTACATGGTCGAAGTGTGAAGGTCCCGGGTTCGCGGGTCCCATCGCGCGGCTGTCGATCTAACGGTCTGGAGTTTTGGTAGGTTTTCTCCAGATGTAACGTGAATACGCGTTAGAACCCATTAGAAAGTCCTCCTACCAAGGCACCCCCCTTGGCAGATCGCCTTAGTGTAGCATTGCCGTAATCACACACAATCAATTAATATTTTGATGAAGTAATATTATTATAACGGGAAATCCATTCATAGGAATATGTTTGAACAGTTATAGTTTTATGCTTTGGTTATAGCTAGTAAAAATTTTTTAGAACAATATTATGTTTTAGCAATAGGATTATTAAGTATTTTCCAATTATCGGTATTCAGTCGAATTTCTGACATGCAGACATATGACACACAATAATGTTCTTCTTGAAAATTTTCATTTAAAAACATCGATTGGAAGTACAATAGCTAGTACATTATTCATAAGTTACTATTCAGATGAATAGTTATATGTTGTATTTTTCTCTCTGTCAAGGTATTATACCTAGTACATGAATAAAGATTGAATGTTCCACATTTACATTATGTAGTACTTAAAACAATGGATTTGCCTTCTGTTAGTAAAGCAAAATAGTTTTGTTTAGAGATAATAAGTATCAAAAATTTTGAACTATACATACAGTAATTTTTTACCATTGCAAAGAGATACTGAATAGCGACTTTTAAACTATCTATTAAATTTGTCTCAAAAAAACTCATTTTTTTAGGTTAATCTGACACAAAACAGTGTAATGAAGTTTTTCACGAGACTGTAATTTTTAATATAAAATATTGTATGGGGAACGTTTAGAAAGCTTTTATGCTGAATTATTAAATGATTATTATAAAAAAGTGATTTATACAACATGTTTTCAAATAATTGAAAAAAAGCCCTCAGTGCTGTGGTTTTAATATTGCTGCTATTAAACAGTAAGATAACGTTCTTTTTAAGAGAATAAAATACAATATTTATAGTTTAAAGTACACTGAGTCAAATTAAACTTTTCTTACATGAATTTGAACTCGAATTATGAGTGTATTTTGTAATCTGAACACGTTTGTTATCATGAGTTCCGACCTTCCCTTATTAAATGAACAATGCAGGAGACATTCCCAATCAAATGTTCATTTTAAACCCATCCAGGTATTGAACCTCTTCGTATTTAAATAATTCTATTTGTAATAGGATTTTCAGCGAATCTGGGTTGATTGAAAGAGCGGATATTCACTTTTATGTTTCGATATTCATTAGATAAATTCGATCCTGAATAATGTATCAATTTTCTCCCGGGTACATTCTAATGAGTATCGAAATTTGAAGTTACGCACTGAATCTTTAATGATTATCGATTCCTTAAGGAAATAATTCGAGAAATCATTTAACGCATTGGACCCGGAACTTTCGAGCAATTCTAGCTGCATTATTAGTGTAAGTTTCTACTCTGTTTAATGATCGTTATTTATGTAGAGAGCGAAAGGGAAGTTTTCGCAGACGCTGGACGGTTACACTATTTTCACGTATTTTCATTCTCTTTGTTATTCATTTAGTGCACCTTCATACATTAATTAGGACATGGAATTTTATCATGTTACATAAATCATTTTTCTCTCATGATTATTTATTATTAAAAGGTAATGTTATCAGTTTTATGTTACAGTGAACATAGCATTCCTTTACAGCGTATTTATTAGTGATTATTTAAATAATAGTAAATAAAGCCTTTTGTAAAGGCTCTAGAAAAATTTCTCATCAAGCTCTAGAAAAAAAAAATTCTGTTCCTAAGTCGGTAACTCAGTAACTTGCATAACTATGTATTAAGATGCGTTCTTTTAAAAAATAAATGCTGCACAGGAAAACTATGCTCATATTAAAATTCTTATATGGTAATATTATATCCATATTACACTGTGCAACTCAGTGTTATACGAGTCATTTCCTGTCATAATTATTCGTACCAAACAGCAGCTCATTTTGAAAACTATATGCCTTCGAGATAACTACTAGTCATTATGTCATTTTAAATCTCACCCCTTTATTGAAAATTGCCCCAAAAAATTGTCCCAAAAAGTGACATAAAAGCATGCGAAATAATTTTACATATATTTAAATATACTATTAGTTCACAAGAGCTTTAATCTATTGTTACAATATATCGTAAGCTGTAGGTGTAGAATATGCATCACATGTATTTTTCTATAAATAGGTTACAATCATAAACATTTCAACATAGGGTTACCATGCGAAATACTAGAAAAATGACATAGTCAATTAATATCATTTTAATATGGCAATAATGAAACTAAAAAATTAGGAAGGTTCGGGGGGGCTCCCCCTGACGAGGCTCGAACGGCCGAGTTTTATTTAAACGTATTATCTCTCAAAATAGTTTTCAGGTGTGAATCCCTCATGCAGATTTCATGCATAAAATGTTGTTCCTTTTCAATATGGATTGTGTAGTATGTAATAATTTGCTGATATAAAGCTTATTTTTATTTTAAGTTGCCTAGTTTTTGAAAAATAAATTCACGAAACTGACATTGGAAGATTAGCTCACAGGCGAGTGTCATTTAATGAGTATACTCTGAATTAAAGTACGCATATTGCAGACAAAATGTGCAATCCAGACAATTTTGATCACTCTCAGAAATTGCACGTTACGAAAACAAAGCAAGTTATCATTCTTTCTATTTTTAACAATGAATAATTGCACGCAGTAGAACGTAAGCTCGTATCGTGATAGTGAATTACCGAATTATTGCTTGTAGGCATAGATTCACATTTCCTTCTGATATTAGAAAGCATTTTCTGGAAACCATCACTGCTGTTAGAGGTATAGGGCATTCGTCTGAAGTTGATATATTATTTCGCAACGAATGAGAAATTGCTAGACGATGACCCCACACCAAAGCACTTCTAGCATGAACATTGCTAAAATTTGTTCACACTTTGTGACCAAATAGATTTTTTTAAAAAAAAATTTCAGATTTTTCAAACATTATTGAAATCTTTAAGATTTAGTCAAACAGCGTTGCAAATAATTTTGTTCAGAGATAAAAATTGTAACTAGAATTTTTATTTAAGTCATAGAAATCGCCTTATTTCTATGACTTGATCTTTGTTTCTAAAAACAATCCCAAGGCATGAATGTTTTTGACTGTAAATGGCCAAGAGGGGCGGACATACTCCTATTGTATCTTAGGAGTAGTTTATCCATCTTTGGTCATGGTTAAATATTTCGAACATTTCTTATAGTACTTTGAACAAGATCTCATGGGAAGTAGATTTACTTTTCTTTTAATGGTGGAGACTAGAACTTCATAAGCTTTGGACGCTACTAAGTCATAAATACTGGTCACTTTATTATGGAGAAATCTAATAAAGTAGACAAGCGTTACCCCCAATGAACGGACTGACGAAATAATACCCCAAGCCTGTGACGGGAACCGAACCTGTACCCGTTGCGTGGTATAATGGTTCTCTGACCACTATACAACCAGGCCGTCACTTACTCAATATATATGTTGTGTTTATCTGATTACTTTTAACGTCACCAGAATATATAGAGGTTTAGAAAGTCATTCTCATCAAAATTTGATTTCAAAAATCTCTTTTATGCAAATCTTTTTCCGCAATAGTTTTTTTTTAAGAAATTTAAATGAAAGTAAAACATTTAAAAAAGCAATGTTCTTTATTTTGAAGCACCTTTTAGAGTTTATATTTTTGTTTACTTTGCTCGTCTTACATAAACGGCCGATAAATATTTAGAAAAAATACTTGAAAACTGACAACTTCAAGTAGAGTCTTAAACATGAATAATTCATGAACTATTTTGGCATGTTTTTGAAACAGAAATTACCAAGCCTGTGTGAATCTAAGAAACTTCTCATCTCAGACAATGCTAATTTTCTTTTCTTTTCTTCTTTTTTTTCTCTCGTGTGCATTAAAAACAAAATTCTATTGTGCATGAAGACGGTAAAAATAAGTATACGATTTTATGAATGCTATCTGCCTTAGAATCATTTATAGTTATTTTTATGAGATTGCAGACAGAAAAGCAGTTCTTAAATTTCTATTGTCAGCTGGACCAATTTAAAGTTTACTGAAAAAGATTAGATTATATTTCAAATAACTGCAAAGAAACGGAATACGTTAAAACTCATTTGGTTTATGAACTTTTTTTTTTGTTTTATTCTAAGAGTATATATAAATCCTTATTTCTGTAATCCTTATTTACCTAATACAGTAGAATTTATTTTTGTATGTTTCAATATAATATTAATTTTCTAAATTATATGTATAAACTGCTTCCTTTAAAAAAAATAAATATTGAACCAGATATATTTTTGATTAAAATGATTTAAGCAAGTTAAAACACCTTGTTTTGATATTCGTTGGTGAATATTAATTAAAATATCAAATGATTTAAGTAAGTGCAACTTCAGTAGATTATTTTCAAAATATAAAATAAACAATAAGTTTAATAGATGTACACATTCAATAGTTAAATTATTATTTTGATTTAGTGTAAATGTCTCAACATATAATACAGATGCAAAGTACTCATGTAATTTAAATTACACTAGTCAACAAATTTTAACTTTTTTTCTGCCTCTGGTTTGTAAATGGGTGGATTTACTTAATTTCGGGGTGCTGAATTCACTGGTAAAATCAATTTATGCCAATCGCGTCATACTTCCAAGAGGCACAGTAAAAGCAGAAGCAATACCGGCAAAATTTTATAGAATTGAAACTAACAGGAAATTCATATTAAGAACTTCATAAATCAATATTATTTTATATGTATACATTGGTATTTATATGTATACACTTGCCAACATAGATGCCATCTTTTTTCCTGTCCAAAATGCCCTTCCCACTTGGTTTGCATGAAGACCAAGCCGCTAACTCGATATTTGTCAGTCTGATATCAAACGATGGATCGCTGAACAATTTTTCTATTTGTGGTCCAATAAAAAATTCTTTTAACTTTGCTTCTCTCAGTTTGAGAAACTTTTCTTTCAAATGATTGAAGACCTGACCTCATGTATACAATGCTTTAATAATGTCCTTCATAAAACCCAACTTGACGTGAATCGGAGACAAAGTGATTTTATTGGACTCAACCAGTGGAGTATTTTTCACATTTTCCTTTACAGTTACATGTGAATTCCTTATAAGCCACTTTACTGTATAGAGGCCAAAGTTTCATAAGTTTCTTTCACGTCTACTGCATGAGCCAAAGGCACAGATGGAAAAGTATTGCCATTATGCAGTAGTACTGCTTTCAATCTGGTTTTCCTAGAGTCAATAAAGAGTGACTATTCCTGAGGGTTATGTTGTACACCTAGCTGCATCAGCAGACCATTGACATCTCTACATACACACATTGAATTCTGCATGTCTAAATATTGAGCGAATGAAGTACCTTTTGATCTCAAACAGGAAATTTTTGTACCTGGAGCTAGAAGGTTTCGCTGTTGCAGTCTCGACCCCAAAAGATCAGCTTGCTGTATTGAAAGTTTTAGATCACGAACCAAATTGTTCAACTCCTTTTGATTAAAGATCTGAGGCGAAAAATCTTGAGAATGAGGGGAATATTTTCTACATGTTCTTGGTCAGCGTCTTCAGATGCACTTGACATTATTTCTGATTCTATGTCTTGCAGATTACAGGCAGGAACAGGCAACCTTTCATTATGTCACCGACAAATGCACTGAAGATAAATTTTATACTTTATTTTATGTCTAGTTTTGATAGAGAATGCCCTGCAATATTCGTGAGAGAGAAGTTATAGGCTGAAAAATGATCCTTAGGCTAATTCCACACCATAGGAATTGAGAACTGCATAGCTCGGCATTTTCCTTTCAGTCACTTGGTTAAAATAGTAGTACATGTTATGCACGAATATGAGGCGCAAAAGTTTTATCTTGATCACCAAGAGGACTATCAAAATATAGTTTATAGGCCTTCTTAATCAAATCAGTAATTATTTTTTGGGGCTTTTGGGGTGAATTTCTCACAGACATAACAAAAGTTGTCGGGGTGGTTAAGACAACAATTATATGTACTAGTTGTTATTTTTAGTAAATGTAAGTTTTAAATATGTATAAGGCAATTTTAAAATAAAAATACCTCTCAATAGAAAACACTCACTTATTAAAAAAAAACTCTCAATACATTCTTAGGCTGAGATAAATACAATAGTAATTGCACCATGCATGTTTCAACATTCACTAGGTCATAATGTTTATTTCGCACTACTGAATTATCTGTCCATCTAATGAATAACACTTGCCTGAGTAATATCTGACATCAAGTGACAATTTGATTATCTTATAGCACTCTTGTACCAAACTTAAAGAAAAAAAATTAAAAATTAAACATTAAAATAAAAGAACGGAAAGTAGTGAAATTAAGAAAAAAAAAAAAATCCTTAAAAACTCAAAAATCTTACGTGCTGGAGCATTTTTAAAGGTAGATTCGGATTCTACACACCAAAATACATACTAATTGATGTATCACATCCCAGAGGCAAAATGGCTGTTGAGTAGTGTTATTAGATTACGTTCTTTATCAGTATTTTACTGGTAAAAAACTGTATCTTATGGAACTTTTTGAGGTTGATATGGAATACACAAATTCCAGACATGAAGAGCCATCTTCTGAAATAAGAAATATAGAGTGAAACTATCTAATTTTATTTTATGCAATTGAAATTTAGAGCTATTATAGGATGGACAAGAATCTCGGATGAATAAAACAATTTGTCCAGAAAATTCAAACGGATAATATAGTGAAAGGATCAAGATTTTGCTATCTCTTGAGCAGTTACACGCGATGTTTTAACTTTTTCAAGTGGATATACGTCACAGGATGCCATATTTCTGTTGTTGTTACTCATCCCCCTGTTGTAGAAAAGCCTGCGTCACGTCCAAAAAACCTCGTCACACAAGAGCATCAAAAATCTTCCGTTTCTCAACCAACAACTGCTTCCAGGAGGCGCCTAAACATATAAGAAGATTAACAGGACAAGTAGGAAGGGGACACGAATAAGAAGAAAAAATATTTTCTAAAGTCTGAAATTTCATGCATTTCAAGTGTCCACTTCTGAATCGCGCCAAGTCCGATTGGACAGCCCTGGTGTCGTTTCACTACAGAGACAGATCTGGATCGCTTAAAGCGTAACAGTTACCCTTGTAGCACAATTAGTTCAAAAAAGTCCAAATTACGTTGGAAACACGTTTTTGACGTTAAAAAACGTGTTTTATACGGCTTTTGGACTAATTGTGCTACTAGGGATATGAACTGGTGGCAGACGCCAAGTTTGAAAGTAATTTGTTTTTATGGGTGAAGTGGATTCCATAGGAGTTAGCTCTGTAGAGTTGTTGATCGGAAGCTATCTTTCTACTCTTTACACCATTTTTAGCGATCATCATTATTTTTAGAATAGACTCACACCAATGCTTGTTTACCACCTCAATACCTACAGATTACATAAAACACCTTAGGACCTTCTTATACCCTTCTAGCAAAAAAAACATTTCTGATATAACTTATTTGAACCATAAATTAAATTTTACTCTTAGGAAGGTAAGCCACTTTCAGTTTAAAACTGTTAAGCGTGTACTTCAGTGTTAATTCTAGATCCTGACGTTCATGTACTAGACGGTGGTACTCAATATTTTAATATATTTCAAACTACGATGTGGAACGTATAATATATGGTGAAGATAATCTACCATCACTGCCTTTAAGTTATGCTTTAGCTATTATCATTTATTTGGTGCATTTAGTCCTTTCTACAAGTGATCAAAGCTAGTAAAAATCTCTAGTGACTAATTTCATGAATTACAGGATATCAAACTGATTCCGTCAAAAACAAGCTTTGAAAGCACATGTTGTTAAAAACTGCGTACATGAAGCTATAACCCATCTGCTTAAACTACATTTATTTATGCATTATACATTCATTAAACAATATATAAAGGGTCCACGGGAAGAACGATGAGAGTCCACTTTTCGTCAATGTTGAGGTTTCTACTGCATTCTGTTGTTCATTAGTGGCACTACAAATATCCGAACACATAAGGGGAAAGAACGATGAGAATACACTGAAAAAATAGCTCAAAGATACAGTTTATGGGGAAAGAACGTGGAAAGTCCCGTGCGCCTTTCGATTTTTTGGAAAATCAGCTGTATTGGACTCTCAGCGTTCTTCCCGTGGACCCTTCATATACTAAGAGTCTGCAAAATATCCTTTTTTCCAAATTCTGGAAATCAGATATAATGTTGAATAATAAAAATCGATAAAAAACCGTGTGAAACTTACCAAAAGATTTTTTTGTTGTTGTTTTCACATTTTTTGTTTTTTTTTACACGATTACAAGAACAAAGCAACAAATGGAAGATAAATAATTTCATTTACCGATATTACATTTACCGAGTTGTCCGATATTAAACGATTCTATTTCAACGTTGTCTACAAAGGAAACTATTGTTGAAAAAGTTATGAAATTTTGTGTGGGAAATAATGAAGGTATGGGAATTAGTTTGAGCTAATAAAAAATTAGTTCAGATATTCGCCTCCAGGGGGCGTTCCATGATCTCTGCGGTCACCAGACCTCAATCCATGAGACTTTTGGCTTTGGGGGAATATCAAACAGTTGGTAAGTCGCGATAATCCAAGAACTTTGCCGGATCTTAAAGGCAGTTTCTTCGTAAAGGCAGTTTCTTCGTTCACACTGCGGTCAGCTGTTCAACATGCTCTCTTATGATTCCAGATGGTAGCTGACAATGATGGTCGTCATGCTCAACATGTTTTATTGTAATAATATTTGTAAATTATCATTAATGTACGCTAAATTTATTATTCGTTAAAAAACGCCCCCTCATGGTGAACATTTGAACTAATATTTTTTATTCGCTCAAACAAATTCCCGTATCTTCATTATGTCATACACAACACTTAATAACTTTATCAACGATAGTTTTGTCTGTAGACAGTTTTAAAATAGGGTTTTTTTAATTTCCGACATCCTGTATTTTAAAGTTAAGAATAAGTAGTCTTTCATTTTTTTCAAAGGACAAATATTGTTCATACTATATTATCTATAAACTTTGTAATTCTTATTAATTCATTTTTCATATATTGTGAAGAAACGGCAATAAATTCAACATAAAATTCATCGTCTTTAACGATTTCTTTTTGTATTTACAAAGTTTGATTTCATGGCGACATGCCTGGCGTAAATCATTTACATTTTCAGTAATTCCTCATACATCCACTTAATGGCAATCTTGCGTCAATCGTACTTTATTATCCAGTAGTTGAGTTTTAAAACATGATTGTGATCAAAACCCGTTTTTGACCCTGTTACTATGGCATATAAAACCTTTCTAATGTTTAAATCTAATAGCATCTTCATGCTAATATGGCATATTACAGAATACGAGAAATTTTGCTATCGTATGTTTATTCATTACTAGGAATATAGCACTGTGTTTCCACAATATGCAAAAAACATCACACATCTAAGCACGTTATACAATGTTATACAATTTATTTCAGCGTCTTAAGATTAATCACCAGTGTTCTTGCTCTACATTTTTCTTTTTATTTTTTGTCCAGAATAATCATAAGCATGCTCCCGAAATCTCAGGTGACATTTTCACACGCTATTTCCTCTCTCGTATTCCGTTACTCCTGAATATATTTTTTTGTTCTTTTTCTGTTACTTTTCGCAGTGGAAATTTATAAAATTTCAGACTTTGTTCCACATAGTTTCTGTAGTAAAGTGCTGTTGAGAACGCCATGTAGAATATAGACTAACGAACAGCGACTTAGACTGAATTATTCATGAAGATTCTGGATGAGTTTCAAAAATGAATTCCCAGCTTCTTGTTGCTGAGAGCGAGGCAAAAAAAAAAAAAAAAAAAAAAAAAGTGCAGAACGTAATGCATTCCAACTCCTAACAAGATATAAAAAAACCGATTCCGAAATATCTAAACTATATTCAGATTGAATACTCTGGTAAAGGATATCGGTTATTTACTATTTCCTACATTTTATAATCGTTACAGCGATATCGATATCTCGGATGTAATTTATCTTTTTTTTTTGCTTTCAAAATTCAGTAGGATTAATTTGGGGAAAATGGAGAGATAGAAAATAATTTTTTTAAAGGTCTTAAAATCAAGCTGTTAAATTTATGTTAATTAAACTAATGATGTATATTACATATATTTGACTTATTTGGATTGAAAATATAGCATTATTTTTTAATGTTATCAAAAACATATTTTTATGGTGCCCTTTTAATTGGGTAATTATTGCCACTATTTTACACGGCAACGTGGATAAATGGGAGTAGTGCAAATCTAACTGTGTATTTTTATTAAAATTATGTTAATGAAATAAAAAGCACACAGTTCAATTTTTTCTTAAAAATACTAAACGAAAAAATTTTGCAGAAACATATTATTTTCCAAAATATTTAGCTGAAGAAATAATGTCCAACATTATTAAATGTTACTTTTGACAAATGTTACTTGTTTCCAAAAAATTAATTTCTGACATAAATAGTAAACTAAAATGTCAGTTTGATTGATTGTACCTGTTGTTTCAGGAATATATTATAAAGGAGAAATAAAAATTAGAACTTTGTTAAGAATAACCATACCCCCATTTTACCCCACCTCAGAAAACAAAAAATTAAAAATAGAAATTATAATTATATTCTTATATTTTTCATATATTCCAGTTTTCTTGAAGTCTCTATACTAATATGTATCAAAATATAAATGCTTTGTGCAATTATAAGGAATCTAGATGAAAGTTTTTCAGTATCACTTATTCATAAGCAGCATGTTTAGAACAAAAACAAGAAGGTTTGCACCCATTAATGTTGTTGAAATATCCTAAAATTTCTTTCGAAATACCTGTCATGTTTGTAAAATATTTTGCATTGAAAATAATAATAAAACCTCTAAATTTTTATGATGAAAAAACGTATTTTTCAATATATCCCCATTTTCCCCATATTAACGATGACTCTATAAATTATCAAATATACAGTAGAGCCCGCTTAATGGAATATCAGTTAAAAGAATATTTCGCTTGACATACTAAATTTTGAAATACCAAACTATAGTAATTTGCCTAAGTTATCCCGGATAATGTATTATTCCGCTTATTAGAATAATTTTTAGTGGCAAATATGACTATTCCATTAAGCGAGCTTGACTGTAGTTTAAAAAAATAATCCTGGCTCTTCTCTATTTATTTGACGTTCAGTGATGAGTGGAAAAAATCTTAAAATTGGCCATGACCATATACAGGGTGATTCAGAGATCTAGCAAAAAGCATATAAGCGCTGGTAGAGGAAAACAAGACGGTTCACAATCACTCAGGACTTTGGGGTCGAAAACGTCGTTGACATTCACCTATTAAAAATTACGTTAATAATCTATTTAATAATCAAGTTTAATCAAGTGAATTCTGTGAAAAATACATTATGGGAATGTTCACTATTATTCCAAAGTAGTTAATAGCAGGTGTATGAAGATGACATTTCAACTATATCTAAATGTTTTTGTGCGCGAGTTCTGACTTCCCTTATATAATCATCTGTCTCTATTTTTAAGTCTTTTAAAGTTTCAATTTTCTACGTACAAAAAAAAACGGAAACAGTCAAAGCTATAAATTTTTAAAGTATTTTTATCATTTTTTAATTTAAAAAATCGCCTTTTTACGAAATTAAGAAAAGTTCTGTTTATCTGATTGAATTTTTGGGAAGAACATTGCAATTTAAAAGATGTGAGGCAGGCATGTTGCAGAAAAACGTTTCCATAGTGAGAACGAAAAAAGTAGAAATCCGCCAGCCGAAAAACGCCTGATTATCTGCATTTTGCCATCAAAAATTGAGATTTTTCAAGGAAACATACACCTTTTACAAAAAAAAAAAATAATAATAATTTGTTATTAATCAGCAGAATATTCAGTTTAAAATGCTCTTAAAAATACTTTTTTAAGCATATCTAAAAAGTATATTTTAAACAGTTGATAGTTCTACGTTTAAATGTCTTTTTCTTAATTCCCAACATGATTATTTTCTGATAATTTTTTAGCTCTTATTTCATAATAGTATGTGTGATTTTTCTACTTATTTCAAAAGAAATAAATAGAAATGTGTATACGTTTGTGCAGTTGTTAAAATTTTCATTGTCATTTATAATAGATGGACATACGCTAAAAAAAAAAAAAAAAAAAAAATGTTTTGGTTTCATTATTCCAGGACTCTTATTTGCTGAAATTTTAAATCAATTTTAAGTAAGATTAGATGGTTAGATTAAATATTTCAGATTCTCTTTAGATCAAAGATTTCAGACTTGTAATTTTTATTTTTTAGTTATAGGCGATGATTTGTAAAAAAAAAAAAAAAACATTCATGTTACACTTTTATTAAATTACTAAAAAAATTAATATTATATTTCTCTACATAAATAATTTTTGTGATTTATCTGAGTAAAGCATTTTTAAATAAATAAAAATATTGTTATGTTTTTCTCTAAATTTCTCTTCATTAATAATCCATAAATTATTTGTTCATCAAAACAAGTCCAAAGGAAAAATTCATTCTAATTCTTACAGAAATCTAAAATGTATTTCTAAACTTTCTAAGTGTTTATTTTTAATGCAATACGATATTTTATTAAGATTAAATATATTATAAATATTTTGCCTACGTTTATTCGAAGTTTTAATTTATGAAACATCTTATTTTAATATAATTAATTAGTAACTGCAAAGTAATGAATAACAATTGAAGGTTCTATTGAAATAATCTCTTTTTAAATATTACGAATAGCCAAAACTGAACGGTTCAATGATTGCGAAATGTGAAATTATGAAAATCTATTTTATTTAATAACAACAGAAAGTGAAAGTTCTTTGCAGACTCAAAAAACTTTTTTTCGTAATTTTGACTAAGTCAGGGACAGATCTAATTAGAAAAAGAAAAAAAAAATATGTTATAATCCTTCATAGCCAGGACAAATTCGCATTAATTATTACTAGTTATTAAATGCTTTCAAAATAAGAAGGAAAAGACTGTTATACAAAATAAAGAAGCGTTAGACTAATATAATACAGGAATTTTTAAATTGTACTTTTCTTCACAGTTTTACAAAAACGGAAATTATATAACATAAATGTATATGTGTATGTAGCTCAGTGTCACCTTTTGAACTCTTAATTTTATTAAATCTCATTTTTCAACTAACTATTAGGAACCGAAAAAAAATTTTTTATAATTTTCTTCCAAAGCGCAGAGTGTCTGGTGAAATATATATTATGCTGAGAATATTATAACAGAGACGTGAGAAATACACAAACACATGCATATGTATAGTAAAATTAATTCGATAAAAAATCCATTCACAGCATTCATGAATGTTAGCTTAAATTAAAAAAGGATTTTGTAGGAAAACTAAAAAAACTAAATAAAGGTATAGTGAACCAAAAATAGAAGATTAGTACTTCATAATCTTGGTACTTTACAAATTGATTATATTTATTGATCATGACTAGTAAGCCTCGATTTAAGTTCTTAATTTGATTAAAGCTTATTACTTAAAAAAATTATTTCGGGGAAAAATAATTTTATTCGCAAACATTAACACGTAAAGCATCCGAAAACTGCAAATACACCCAGCAAACACAGCCCTATCGGATAAGTTTTGGGCCGACACTGGCATGCCGGCGCAGAATGTGCCGGGGCGACATCGCTCACGCGGTACCGAAAACGACAAAATTGCGTCCGCCTGGGCGTGTGTCGGGCCGAAAGGATGGGGTGGTTCTGGTTCGGTGTCGGCAAAAACGATAACGGCGTCGGACCAGCCCTGTGCCACTTTTGAACCAAAACCAATACGTTTTTGGTGTGGTATCGGCAACGACAAAATATCGAAAACCGGCCAGCACCTTATTGATTCTCAAAATACCCTAATTAGCTCCGTAGTTAGTTCTCTAAAGTATTAATCAACAAATTAAAGAAATAATAATTATTATTATATAAATGACTTTACACCACTAGGACTAAATTTATTAAAAATACCTAATTAGCAAATTATTTTGTTTTTAAGAAAATATTTGATGAATTTAAGAAGCAAAGCTCTTTTTAAAATTAACCGTATTATTTTTTTATGCATCAACCAATGGTTTACTTTTTTTAAACGTGTTACTATATGTTTATCAGACCATATACATTTTTTAAACAACATATTAGGCTCAACTAGACAATGTTCCTTTTTCTCTTCCACAAATTTTTTAGAAGCCAAGAAAATTTATAATTTTCTAGAACCAAAGATTATAAATAAACATTCATGCAATGCTAAAAAAAGAGAGAAAAAAATATTAAAGTTATACAACATGCTTTTTTAAAAAATGTTTTAATTTATTTTTTTGTTAAGTTATGTCATAATACAAAATAAAGTTGACTTTTGATTTTATATATTATTTTAAAGAAGAATGTAAACAACATACGTTAAAAGAAATTAAAATATTGGCTGATTCTACAAATAAACGGTTAATTTCATAAAAACGTTTTCTCTTCAAAATAATTAAACATTTTCATATACAAACAAATTATTTTGTTTATACTTAATAACTAAGTATTTTGTATATTTCAAAATTAGCCCCAGTGATGTAAAGTAATTTATATAATAATAATAATTATTTTTAATAGGTTGATTAGTGCTAAACTATATATGAAACTAATAAGTATTAATAAAACCATGTTTATTATTAGAAGATACTTACTTTAAGTAAATATTTTATATATTACTGAATTTTCATAGGATTATCCTTTAGTAGAAGAAAGGAACTTTCTATAACAGAATATACTTATTTTTTTCTGTTGTTTTGAGTAATATGAAATTAAGTACTTAAGTAAATAGACACATTTTTCAATGCAGTATGTAAGTTATTTATTAAAAATACCGTCCTGCTTGTTTATTAATAGTTTCCAAGTTTGCTTATTTGAATTATAAATTTCATTTTCGCATTATTTAGAAATAATTAGCAGTTTTGAACTACATCTTATTTTAGTAGTCCCTGAGATAACATAAAAAAAATCTAGCTAAGAAAAAATACAAATTCTTAATATATACTTAAAAATCACTTACCCCTTTTTAACTGTTGTGAGAACTTAGCAAAATGAAAACCAAAAAGCACTAACCACATTTAGACAACTTTAAAATTTTTGTCTAGTTGAGGTTAATACCAGTTAGTCTTTAGAAAAAAACCACAGTTTATCCAGAGAAAACTACAGCAAAGTCCGATCTAACTGACGTAAGAACTTAGCCTATTTAAAACTAAAAAGCACTAACCACATTCAGACTATTTTAAAATTTTTGTCTAGCTGCAGTCAGTGCCATTTAGTCTAGGAAAAAAAAAATCGCAATTTATCCAGAGAAAAATGCAGCAATCTCACATCTTCATTGCTCTGAGAAAACTCAAAATCCACGTTACTGAAAAGTTTACGTTGCGAGATGATTTCTGTTACAGCCTTGGAATGGAATGGACAAGCAAACGAAATAAAAAAACAAACCACCAACTTCCGCTCTTCGATTGACCATGAATAGGGACCCAAATGGGAAAGGTCCATTTCGTCTTCCTGCGTAATACTGTGGTTCCTACAAGGGGTGGAAAGCTCTTAGGAATGCACTCGTCCCCCCTCACCCCCCCCCCACTGCGCCTGTGCTACATGTCATGTTATGTGTACGCGGACACGGGGTAGTTGGAAAAGAAAGTCCGAGGGATTTTAGCTTTTAAATTATTCACTTTAAATTAGATCGCGTGGAAAAAAACAGAACAAATTAGTGTTATTCTACTGCAAAATAGTTTATACTTCAATATCTGCAATGAATTAATCAATTAATTTTTAGAAAGATAAAGTACTATAATCAGCAAAAATGGTTACTTTTATTCATTTTTAAGGAGATAAGAGCATTAAATTTTATTTAATTTGTAACAGCATTTTACAATACTGTAGAAAAACATGATTTTGGCGTAATCTTTACTATTATTTTATTTGAACAGAAACATGACAAACAAGTTGTTCAAATAAATGCTATTAAATTAATTATTCATGGTGATAATTTTAAAATGAAACTATTATTATTTTTTTCAATTTATAATTATTCAGTATAGTGAATTAAAACTTTTATTTATTTATTTAATTTTATTATTATTATTTTTTTAACAACAGCAGCTAATGTATTATAAAAAAAATTCCTTAACTATAAATTATACTGATATTTTTTATTTTTATGGAAATACTAATGAAAAGGTAATTTTTCTACTATTTTAATCCAATTTAATTTCAGAAAGTTTTGTTGTTTTGTGTTTTTTGTAAGGCAAAAACACAGGAGTTAAGCCTTAGGGCGTCGGTGCCCTGAGCGGAAGAAGGCTTCTAGCGTTTGTTCCAATATATAAAACAATTAATAAGCAATAAAATTGGGGTTGAACAGTAATTATAATAATTATTTGTTCCCTAATTTTATAAAAATCAACCATATTTCCTTCATTTTATAAATATTAGATAATGTTTTGAATTTATATAAAATTTATAAAATATCCCCAATTTTTGTTCCAGAATTGGGGATACAACGGTGATTTGTCCTCAATTCTATGTTCAAAAATCTGGTTAATTTATATAACTCATATTCACATTACATCTGGAGAAAATCACCCAACATCCAAACTGTAAATTGACAGATGCGCGGTAGACCTGAACCCTGGACCTTCACACTTGAACCAGCGGCGGATCCAGAAAAAAAAATTCTGGAGGGTGCACAAGACAATTTTTGTTACATTTTCTTATAGAATGACTTGAATTTACAAAACAAGTCAATGCTCTATAGTGTAAACTTCATTCGTCTGGGGGGGGGGCTCTGGATCCGCCAATGACTTCAACCATATTCGGTGTCTTATCCACTCGGCCATGGTGGGCTCCTTTTGTGAACTTTTAAAATGCAGCGTTTAATGTTCTGCATTGTATGTATTTTATTTTTAATTAATTAATTAATTAATTTTATTATTATTTTTAAATTGGAAGTACTTAACAACTATCAGTTTATATAAAATGAAATTTATAGTCATATAATTATTTCAGAGTTGTGAATAACTAGACAGAAACTGCCCCAATTGAGGGGTGGGCGCTTAGAAACCCCTTCAATACTAAGCCATAAAAAACTGGTTAACTTATCTAACGCATATTCACAATACATCTGGAGAAAATCACCAACATCTAAACTGTAGATTGACAGATGCGCGGTAGACCAGAACGCTGGACAGGACCTCAGGTAAATTAACCAGATAGAATGATTGCCCCCTTTCCCTCCTTTTTTTCGCATGTGAAGGAGGCACTTGAATCCAACGGACTCAAAACATTGTAAATAGTAACTATTGAAATCATAAATTAAAAAGAATTATTATAACAATATATATGTGCTGCTTGTGCTGGCTTTATACCGTTCAGTTTAGAAATTACACTTCTGGACCGATATCGGTTTTGACGTTTGGTGCAGTACATCGCCAAAATCACATGTTAACCCTAAAAGGCTAGCCGCTATCGGACCGTTGCATGCCCGAAATCAACTTTTATTTGCCTACGCCAAATCATTTTGCCAGCACAGAACCGACACCGTCCCAATTACCATTATGCCAATGCCGACATCGAAACGGTACTGCCGATGACGGCCCATCCCTTACCCGATACGGCTGTGTTTGCTGGGCAGTCAGTACTGGTTACATGGTCACCTCGCTTAAATGGTGGTTTTTTAAAGTCCTGTTTTGCACGATAGGGAATATGTGCTACATTTTACCGTTTATATGGCCACTTCCTATTTCCCACTATTGGATATATAGTCCTTTGAAAATCGTCTAAGACATTTTTGGTTCGCATTACACTTCGAAATATTTTCTCTTCTATGGAGCAAATTTTTTCCTCTTTTACGATCAAAATGTTAATCCTTTTCAACTGACCAGGAGGGTAATGAAAGCACAGTTATCTTTACATGTGCCGGATACCTCCAACTATTGAAGGGGATTTTGAAGCAGGATTTGAATACCTTAAAGACAAAAAACACCATATCGCTGTAGGGTGTTGGACATTTGTGCATCAGAAAGATAAGGTGGAAATGTTGTTTTGCCACTAAAACTTAGTTTTCTTAGATCACGTGTGTAACCTTTATTTTCTTCCGAAGGCAGAATTTCGTTTCGTTTCGAATAGTAATTATCTTAAAAATGCATGAAAAGAAAAATAAAAATCGTAATTTTACAAATAGGCTTCCTCTACAGAAACACAAAACTTACCGGGGAAAAAATTAACATAAACTGCCTTCTAATTTTTAAAATGATGAACAGAAGGCTTCTAATAATACATAAAAAATGGAAATTGCGATTTTATCTATACTTTACAACGTGTGAACTACTTGACAATGAAACTACCCGAAAACATGTGTTTTGAGATACATTTTAGTTTGACGTTTGAACTTTGTTGAATTTCCAAAAACGCCGAAAATCTTTCCCTTTTCAAGGCTACCCACGAACACTAGATCACAAGATTATGAAGGGGAGGTAAGAAAGTTCAAGTGGCACAACTGAGTTTTTGAAAGGAGAATGATTGTCGACAGATGAGAGGATTATGGAGGGGAGGGAAGAAAGATCAAGTGGCAAAACTTCCTCTTTGCAAGGAGAATGATTGTCGACAGATCAGAGGATTATGGAGAGGAAGAAACAAAGATGAAGTGACACATCTTACTTTTTGAAAGGAGAATGAGTATCGACAATTGAGGGTATTTAATAAAACATGACCGCGGAATTGAGGTGCATTCAAAAGGCGCTTTCGAAACTAGTTCCAGTGCCTTGTACACACGATGTCAAACGTGCGTTGTATCGTATGGTAAATACACGGAACCGTGCACGCTGACATGCTTGAACGTATTTCGCAAAATATGTAAAAATCTTTGTTCTCCTATAAAGTATCTTATACTAAAATTGCATATACAGAGACCAATATTTCCCCCTCTAAAATCTATTTCTGCTGCTAGAAACTACGAAAAGAACTTATAAAACAGTCATTATAACCTGTGACGTTCTTGCATTAGCAAACTTAAGCTGAAAAATTAAAATAAGTCAGAATGAGGCGTTCTTGGTGACGTGTATGCTAAACGTAAACAATTACATCCTTTTCACATCTTCCACCTTATGTTTTCTCTTATTTCTAAAGCTGTGTATACTGTATTCCACCACGAATGCAAGGACAAAAGATCATTTAGTACGCAAGAAAGAAAAAAATACCGACCACGAAATGGGATTTCAAAGCTGAATTATTCATGATACACATTACACTATATTTCATTTCCAAGTCCTCCACTTGCGCACATGTTTGAAAAATATTCTGAATACGCTACTGTGATGTCTGTATTTGCATAATAAATACTGCTGTGGGGTGTGCAAATTGCTTCCTTAAAGAACGTTAATTAATCTCAGAAATGCAGTTTTAAGTTATAACAACAAGGAAAATTCTAATTAAACATTTAATGTTTCATATTTTGTTTTCGGAGATCATATCATTTAGTGATCACAAAATTAAATAAAACGATTATTAATCTTGTGCTAAATAAATTCTAGTTAACGAAAGGGAAAACTACTACGCCATTAATGCGAAAATATGAACTCGTAAAAATTTCATTGGAAGCTTTAATTAATAGGTATCAGATATTTTTTCTCGCAAGTAATTAATAATTGGAATAAGAATACGCTTTGATGATCCAGGCATGACGAGTGTATTGGAATCATTTATTTATGGACTGGAGTTAATGAGATTTTCAATGCTTACTATGTAGAAAATAAATAAATAACCATTCTCTCAAAACGAATTAATCACAAGAGGGAGCATGTGTTGACAACAACAATGGAATGTGACTTCAGTTATTCTGCGTAGGTTTCTGTAATGCATTTCTCACAACCAATAAACTCGTTAAAAATTTGAAGTGCTCATTTGCTTACCAGAGATAGAACGGTTTACTTTATAAACTTTAGGTGTTACAGAGAGTGGCGTCATTTTTTCCGTCTTTGACTATTTTGCCCAGCCAAAACTACAGAAGCTAATGATACGAAATCGGTCACGTATGTAATCTTTATAGAGTACATGCAAGACTGGAGAGCATTTTCCAAAATTCTTAACTTATGAGGGATAGAGAGTTCTTTTCGCATATCCTGCGAGGTCTAGAAGAAAAGAGATATCCATAAAATACAGCACTCACAAATACCTAAAAATGGATTTTAGAACTTTTGGAATAAAATCCTTCCAAGGAGTGTGGACGTGAATAAACCAGGGTGGCCATTTTTCTTGAAAAAAAGGGAAAGTGTATATATATGTATATAACAAATTTAGCAAATATGAGATCTAGCTTAGAATCAGCATGTTTGTAATAAAATAAATGTTGAACATTTATTTGTTTGAATCGTAAAAAAGGACATTGCGGTACGCCTAATATTATTGTTAGTCAAAATGACTGCCAATAGTCTTATTTTATTAATGGAATGAGTTATGGTAGCAAGAGAACAAAACTCATTGAAAGCAACGTTCGAGTTAATCCCGATCCAAAGTAAAGGAGGGGGGGTGGGTATATCGCCAATTTACAGCAGTCTACCCTGAAGGCTAGTATAGTCAATGTTCGCACTGAATAAATTAGATTTAAAAATTTAAATTCATTCATTTCAGAAATAATCTCATCTTAATGACGTCCTTATTAATTGTTTAATCGTATGGAACTTTTTCAAATATACAATATTTACACGAAACCAAAATTATATTACACCTAATCATATTTCAATTTTAGAACTATTTAGTTAACCATATTTTCGTTATGTACGTACTAATTTGTTTATTTATAAAGTAAAGATGAGGAAAAAATATAATGAACAAATGTATTACAGTGAAATGTACGCAGAATAGAAAATGCTAAGTATTATCTCAGAAAAAATGAAATGTTAGTAATTTACGAAACAAAAAATAATTTTTGAAATTGAAACTTTTGAGAGACAAAGTTTGTCGTTGATTTTAAATTTACTTTTTTATTGGGAATCAAACAAAACAAATTTACCGTGAGATAAATATTCATATTATTGTTACATTTTCTTGGCATTTTATTATTGGGAGAATATATCCAAACAGCCCTTCTTGTTTATGTATCTGAGAATAGGTATAAACACCTAATGTTAGTCTACGACATGAAATTACTATACATTTTCTGCAAATTCATCCGAGAAATTTTTTACTCAGATTGATGTTTTTTCTTTCAATTAAAATTCATTAATATTCCAGCATAAAACTACTAAACGTATTGTTAGCTATCTGTTTTCTTATTCGGGATTTACAAGCGCTAATTAAAGACAATGTAAGCCATTAAAGATTTCTGAAACAAATTTTCGCCATGTTTTAAGGCGCCATGTTGCATAGATATACCCTTTCCACTTTTTCTTCTGTTGTCTTAAAGGTTTGCACTCCATTTTATTATGGGCCCTCGCATAAAAGGTCATTTAGTACCTGAAAAGGAAGAAAACCAGACCACAATTTGCAAATGCACACCTGAATTATTCATTGTCCCATTAGAGTAAGTTCTTATTCCACTACGTCCATTTGTCAGAAACTTTACATTAAGATTCTGAATATGCAACTGTTTTTATTGCATTAAATAGTGCTGTATGAAATATGTATGATCTATACATTAAATGAAATTGATTGTTTTTAAAAAGCCAGTTTAGGTTCAACCATAAGGGAGGTAACTAATTAAACGTTTAATAAGATGCATTTTGCATTTCAAATATCGAAAAGATGGATACGTTGCACAGATTCTAGGAAAATAAATATTAATGTGCATTCGTTTGACGATAGGAAATTTGTTACTTAATTAATGTGAAAACAAAATTGTAATAAAAATCATCGGAATGTTCACTTAATGGCTCTTCGGCGGTATATTTTATTAATAATATACAATTGGAATGAAAATGCATTTGATGGTTTATGCATGACTGATGTATAGTATTAGTGTATTTATGAACTTAATTAATTATAATACTCAGTAAGCTGTGAATATTTTATTTTTACAAGGATTAAATTCATAAACAAATACAATAAAACATTACGTAAGTCCTCAAACGAAATGTATAAGAGAGAGATTTTTAAAAAAGCGACCCGGCGTCTTTGTACGTCCATAGTACTATGGACATTTTCGGTATGTTATTTTAATTGAATTTTCCTATAGACATCGCAATGATTATCCTCAGACTTTCATGTATTAAAGCCTTCTTAACCCAAACCTCTGCCCCAGTGTAAGATTTGCGAATATTATGTACACTCTTTTAGATGATACATGTTCTTTTGTAAAATTCATTTATTCTCTTTCGCTTTGTTTGAAACCGATAAATGTGACTCTACATTACCGTTTAAAATATGACTGTCATAAATTTTAATGTATTAAGGCAGCGGTTTTTAACCTTTTTAACGTCGCTCCCCCCAACAAAGACTAACTTACGGTGGCGCCCCAACCCCTCACATTTTTCAGCATACATTTAGTTTTTAATCTTTAACAGTGAACATTTTCTACAAAATAATATTATCAGTAAAGTTTGAATGAACATTTTAAGCGAAAATAGGTATATTTTTGAGTAAAAATGAGAATAAATAAGATGATTTTTTTAAAAACATGCATCACTACCTTCTCTGTGGTTTTTCCCGCCCCCCCCGAAACGGTCTGCGCCCCCCTTGGGGTTCGGGCCCCACAGGTTGAGAAACGCTGTATTAAGGACACTTTGAGAGACCGTGTAAATAAACTAATCAGCAAAAAGACTGATTCCCGGCACATTTAAGTGTTGCACCAGCCCCTTAGATACTAAATTTCCGCATTCAAAGGCAGTTCGTTTTTGAATGGATGAGAAACTGAAGATTGGTATATAGCTGAAGTGTGAAAGTTCCGATATGTGACAAACCGAGCGGCTTTCGATCTATATGTCTGGCGATTTTTGATGGTTTTCTCCAGAGGCAATGTGAATGTGTGTTGGAATCTCTTACAATGTCCTCCGCCCATGAAACTCCCCTTTCAGTCATACAACCCTCATTTAGGTTTAAACCTTTAAAAAACCAACACAGCAAACTATTAAACTGATCGTCAATGATCCGTGGCGGGTAACATTAAGCATGAAAAAAAACCGCTACCACTCCATACCTACAACGGTGGTACCAACCATGTCAAAACTAATAAAACAAAGTGCTTCGTTCTAATCTCAGTTCTTATGACCTAACCCTAAACGAATGGTTTTGTTTGGCCATTTAAAAAAAAATAAAAGATGTAAATACTAGCTATAATTTTAAAACGATGAACATTTTTCAGTGAAATAATATATTTCTTTTTTTTCCTTGAAACAGGTTAATAGCTCTAGGTCCGATGGCCTGCATCAGACGGCTTTTGCACTCCTGTAACTTATTTGTGCCATATACAAGCTTCTGAATATAGTACATTAGTTCATGAAATCGGGACATATGATTCTGTGCCGCTGTGTCCATAACTGTTAAAACGTGGCTGGGAATCATAGACCTCGGTTATTATATAGAGTAAGAGGTAGAATGCACTCCCCCCAAAAAGAAATCTGAAAAACTTTCATATTTTAAATACGCACTAAAGTGCTATATATTAAAAGCTCATCACAATGCAAGCGTCGACCGTATTTTACTTCCTTATTCCATTAAGTTGGAAGTATATCATTATTCATTAGTGTTCATTAGTATTTTTCTTGTTAACACACCTCTTTGGAATCAAAATCTATCTTAAAATGCCCTGCTAAAACTGTTTTACAATCATCGCCGAGCATATATCAATTATACTTCCCTATTTTAAGTACTATTGAATGGGCATCATAATCCATGAGTGTGCCCTATTTGTTTTCCCTGTTCCATAAAACACTTTTTTGGAATTGAAATCTACATTAAAATCGCCTGTTAAAACTATTTTGCAATCTTTGCTCGGCATATTCTTTGCTTTGTAATAAAACAATTACGTTTGACAGTTTCTAGCCAAATTTTGTATAAAAGTGATTTTGCAAGGTGCTATGAGAAAAAAGCTAATTATTTTTGGTTTAATTCAGCGACTGTGATTAAATGGATCTATAGTGATTAATGGATCTTCAGTGATTAAATGGATCTATTGGCAATTTGTGAAAAATCGATGATTTTGATTTTAACGATGAGCGCCAAGTCCTGAACAACACCGAATCATTTTGTCACCAGTAGAAGCTTGTTTGATAAAAAAAATTTTAGTCCTATTTCTTATGTGTGTTTCTGACAAAGCATTTCAAATTTTAGGCATAAAAATCCAAAGTGATTGAAAGTGTTTGAGTTATATTAATTAAGAGGTTCTCGGTTAGCACTCAGGATATTGAAGGATGTGTGAAACTTGCTACAGATCTCCCAGAAAAGTTTGTGCCAATGAGTCTAAAGAAGGTTTTTAAAGAATGACTATACTGCGGAAGAGAACCATGTCGAAATTCACCCATAAATCAGATTTCAAAGTACCTTCAGCTAAGACTGAATAAAATCGGAAATGTTCTATTGTGATCTACATGGAAATTTTGAACTTAGGATTTTCACATAAAAACATTGTTTTATCAAGTGAAAAAAAAAAAGCTGTTTACGAATATTAATAATATTCTCAAGCAAGTCGATTTTAAACTTGTTTTCAATAAGTAAAAACGGAAAAAAACGAAAGCTAGTATTTTTTACATTTAAATTGTAATCTACCATTGTAATTTTTTATCCAAATCTCATTAAATTTAGGCAATGCGCGAACGGAAGTTACTGATCAATTAAAATAATGTTTAAGCATTATTTTTTTGGTTCAAATACATAACAATATGAAGTATTACATTCAGTAATTTGAAAATGTTTAAAAATACCGTGAAAACATGAGTTTTCAAGATTTCGGCAAAATTAAGAGTAGATGCTCGACCAAAAGATGCAAACTGATTTTATCTCTTGCACCTTCCCCGTGGTGGTACGACTTTTTTTTAGGAGGGGGGGGGGGATGGCACCGTAGTAATGTCACCAACGACACTAACAAAAATTTCGTAGTTTTTTTTTCCCTTAATAACTTTATTATATATAAATCAATTATGCTCTTTAAAGTGTTTCATTTTGTCCAAGATCTGGACTACCTATTACGCTCTATTATTCTGTCAAATTAATATAGTTTTTCCCGTTTTAGGATGGAAAATTCAATAGTATTTTTCCATATTATTGACATGAATGGACTAGCTGTTGACATGGATAAGAACCAATTACTGACATGTGTTTTCAATTACTGGCAGAGAAAGGGATCAAATGAATAACGCCGTTACAAAATTTTAAACAATATTATTTTAAAATAAAGATAATTGCTTTAAATTTGCAATTTACAAGATATATCATGAACTAATATAAAACCTGAGGATGTCAATATCTAAACATTTAACCTTTTCACGGGGGTAAGATTTTGGTCGTGTTGCTTTCAAACAGGGAATATCGTGACGATTATTTCTTTACATAGCATTACGCAGCATTACATTACAATTCAATATGGGTGTACACGTCGGAGAATTATATATTATTCACATGTAACGAAAACAACAAAATTTTATGGGTGATAAATCTTTTAAAATAAATTGTATAAAACCTAAAAAAAATTCAAAATTTAAAAATATATTTATGACAATTCTGACATACTACTGTGATCAAAACTTATGCGGAATGCTTCTTTTAAAATACATCTATAATGGATGTATATTTTAAGCTTATATCACACATTGTTGTGACTTATATAAAGATCAAATAACAATCACGAAATTATTTTATTTTATAGTTTGAAAATAAATTCATTTTTGATTAGGTAAGTATTTCAACTTCGTTGATTTGTCTAAGAGGCGAATGTTACTTGGTTACTTTTATTCGTGAGTTTTTAACTTAACATTCGACTAATACTGGCCCCAAATTCTGTATTTCCCTGATATAGGACAGTGTGACTCTTGCCCAATTATCTCTTCAAGGTCTCGAGCTCATTAATTTGAAAATAATAATTCGCTAGAATTTCTGGTGAGGTTTCACAAAAATGACTGATGTTTATGATGTTTTGAGTAAACGTCGACAGATATACATTACAATGAGATGGGGTTACTTTAAAAGATCCGAATAAATTTTCCCCAAAAATCTGTGCTTTCATTCCTGGTACTTTTTGATCGCACTACTTTTTTTTTTGCAATTTTCAGTTAAATTCATATATAAAATGAGTATTAATGAATTTTGCATATTCACCCCAAAATATTAAAAACCACAGTATTTTTTCAGAACACGGATAGAGGAATCGAAATCAAACTCTTTTGAATTGCTGGAGAGTATTAAAAATGGAAGGAAGCGGAGTGTTGTCATTCTAGAGTGCGCGCATTTTATGACAAATTAAAGAAAACATAATATAAAGGACTACAAATAAGCAGAAAAGGCATACACATTTTATATTTTAGAACTAAAAAATATAACGTGGTTAGATAAACAAAAAGAACAACAACCACAAATAAAAAGAATAAACAAGCTCGGCTATATGAGTTATATCTAAATTCTAATAAAATTAATAACATAAGCAAGGAAACTTTAGCAGATTTTATGATGAGAAAAATTTATATATGAACTATTTAAATAATATGTTTTAACAGACTATACATAATTTTTTAAAGTTGTTTTAGATTTTTATCAAGAAAGAGAATGTGACTCAGTCTTCTCGAGCTCTTTTGAATTTAAATAAGAATTCTTTCATTGACTATCTTATAGATACATGAACAATTTATCTGTATGTGCAGAAGTATAATTAACAGAGTATACCAACGTAATCCCGTTCTTTCCCCACAAATTTGCTCAGCAGAAATTAGTAGAGGGCTCAAGATTTTATTTACTTATACTTTTATGTAATACAATAGAGATGGTTATAAAATTGTAGTGGAGCATTCCTAGAACAAACATTGACGACCAAGCTTCTCTTTACATTTGTAAATTTTCACAGCAATGATGAAACATGACAATTTAAAACATTCTTTCAAAGTCTCCAGCGAAGCATTTACCACATGTTTTAAGAGATACACGAATAAACCCTTTTCCGCACATTTCACCTTCTGCTTTCCTCGTAATTCCAAAGCTTTGTGCTTTATTCCACCACGAATGTTAGGATAAAAGATCATTCACTACGTAAAAAGAAAGAAAACCGACCACGGAATGGAAACGCAAAGCTGAATTATTCATGATACGGATTACAGTAAATTTCTGTTCCAAGTCGTCCTCTTGCCTGCAACTTTTTGAAAAATTCTAAAATCTTGTTTTTTTTTTCTTTACCTTAACATATTATACACAATTATAGTATGCATGGATATCATGCCAAAAGAATGTTAATTATTCTTAAAAATACGGTTTTATTTTTCAAAATTAAGGAGTTAGCTAATCAAATGTTTAATTTAATTCTTATTGATTTTCAGTACTTGAGAAACAAAGGGTTGACATAGCCAGGTTTATAAACATAAATACTGTAAACATAAATATTGTAAACATAAATATGTATCCACTAGGCAAAATAGAAATTTTTGCATAATTAATAAGAAAACAAGAAAATGACTTACAGAAATTCGAGTCTTTTATTAATGTGTATGGAAGGATTTCTTCATTATTTATAATAAATAACTAAAATGGCAGTACATGTGGTGATCTGTGCCACACTAATATTTTTTTGCTCTATTTATTTGTTGTACTGAGTGACAAATATTTAGTTTTGATTATTTTAATTTTCTAAATTAAACAAGAGCTAGTTCAGTTCATGAGCTAGTATATTTTCTAACCTGTTTTTGAAAAATATAAAGCAAATGAAATGAGGAAAAGGTTTTCAATTAAATATTATTTTATTTAGCGTAGCACCATAATTTTCGGTATCTTCAAGGAATTATTTCTTTTCCAGAAGTTAAGTACTCACAAACGCAGTAAAAATAAATTAGGATTGCAATATTTTCATTGAATTTAAACGGAAGACTTTCTGTGTAATATTAAACAAAATCCAAAACATGTAGCATATAAGGTATCCGACATAAAATCAGTCTTGATGAGTGGAATTTTTTTTAATGGTGCTAAATTTTTCCCTGGTACTAAATTTTAAATATAGTAGATGTAATTTCATTCCGTTCTTATTTTAAGGCATGGCCATTTATCTTAGGACCATTATCATTATATCTTAGGGCATAACAGACGCATTTTTTATGCGCATGCGCATTTGTATGGATAAAATTGCCTTGTGAACGAAACCATCGATATAGAAATAACTGGATAGAATACTCCAAATAGCTCAGTTCTGAAAAAGTGTAACTGCTGCCATTGTTCGATTTAACTATCAGCAATATGGTGGTCGATCGAATCGCCAATTTCGTGCTGCATAGCGAAAGAACTGTTTTTATACATCTAGCTTTGTGGCTCGCGATTAGCGATTCGTTCCACTGCCATGTTACTGGTAGTTAAATAGAACGGTTGCAACAGCTGCCTTTTTTTAGCATTGAACAATCTATCCAGTTCTTATGTATCAATGCATGACTCCAATGCTTATGGAAGCAGATTTCAAAACAAAATAGGTACTTTTACACAGTGCATTAATGCTAATATGCCATAATGCTTAAGCTATGCTATTATGCTTACTCCTTTTAATTCTTATTCAAGATCAAATTTAAAATAATATTTTAGTTTCGCCAGAACTGCCACAAATACTTTAACTTCTCTAAAAGCAGTGCCCTGTTAGCGGAAATGTACTGAAAATGCAAGCTTTCATACTATTTAAGGAAAAAAATCGAATAAAGATATTTATTTAACACTATAATAAACAGAAGAAATGATCTTCCATTATTAAAGTGTTAAATATTTTATTTGAAAAGGAAAAAATAAAGCTAGAAATCGCCGAGAAAACATACAAAATAGGGAAAAAACGAAACACCTGTCATTTCCAAAATAAACAGATAAGAAAATGTGCTGGCATTAATGAGGATAGTACAATCCAAAGGAAGAGTGTGATTCAAAAGCAGGCATGATAGCACGCAGAACATAAAGTAGCGAATGTAGCGAAAAAAGAATGCATGTCCAAAGAATCTACATACAGAACAAAAACAAGAATCAGCGCGCTGAAATATTAAAGAAAGAACAGACACTAAATTTAAGCGAAACAGAAAAAACCTTAATACATACATATAACAGGATACTAAAGAAGTAAACAATTAATTTATTAGATCATAACATATACAGAACCTCCTTCTTTGTTCGGGCTCCTTCAAACGTTGTTGAAGGGGAAAAAAAAAACTAATAATAAAAACATGGTGCACCTATATGGTTTCAGGTAATTGAAAAAGTGCTAGAAGTGGAATACACGCATAATTCTTTCTTCTAAATATTAAAATAAACTTTTTTTTCGCAACAAGAATATATAACATTTTTAAAAATCCGCAGAATGTTTATGAGACGTACGTAATCAGTGGTTTCTTATATTAAAAGCAAAATAAAGATGTTGACCGTCTACAAGAATGTATATGCCTAATTTTTATCCATTAACAGAACAACTATAGCAGCCTCTGCAAGAAACACATATAAAGAATCGCTAAGGAATTTCAAAAAATGATCCACAATCTAGTATTGTTTGCAGAAAAGATGACGTTTTGGTGTTTTGCTAAAGTAATATGCAATTTACTGAATGATAACTCGCTTTTTATGAATCTCCAATTCCATATATTTTTCATTTGCGATAATTATACTATGGTAATTTTATCGCATGGTGTGAAATAATTGACCTTTATAAAAAAGAATGCCCGTGCTATCCCATTAATTAAAGCGTCGGATTGCTAACTGCAAGGTTTCGGGATCGATTATGAAATTCCGTTTAAGAAAACAGCGTATTTGCGGTGTCGCATGGAACTTTGTGATTTCGAATGTCCTCTCGGCAGTAACTAGAAGTTTATTTGTCTATCATAGCAAACCTACACAAGGGTCATCTATACCTATGGCTTGGTGCCTTAGTCGGGGGACTTTTTAATGGCTTCTAGCACGTATTCACGTTACATCTGGAGGAAACCGACCAAAACTCCAAACTGTTAGATCGACAGCCACGTGGTCTGGCCTGAACGCTGGACCTTCACCCTTCAGCCGTCTACCATGATCAGGAGCTTATCCACTCGGCAAGTGGCGGTAACTAGAAGTTTCCGAGGAATTATAATATTAAGAAGACCCACCTCCTTCTGATGAGGATCCATATTGTTGGGGAAAACTACATGAAGGACGCATGTAACTCTAAATGACACGTTTAGTGACGTATGTTGTCCTTTCCTGGCAAATAACCAAACTTTTTAGAGTGACAGAACCGTAATCTAAACTTGTATTTGAATTTAAATCTACGTATAGTTAAAAATTTAAATACGCTTTTCTAAGTATAAAATTACATGTATTCGAGAGAAGGAGAGGCAGTAAAAATTCAGCGATAACAGGCTTAAATAGATAACAATAAAACCAAAATCAAAACTTCAGCACTTTCGACTAACACTATCAAGATACATTAACAATGTCATTTAAATTTATAAAATAAGAATTACTTAAATAACTCTTTATGACGTTCTTCTCTTTCTAGCATTTTCAATTCCTTTAGATGTATCACATATTGTAGTTGTACGTATTAAATACTCATGCTAACGAAGCTTTTGTCGAGTTACGTTTGTCGTTTTACGTTTTGTCGCGACCTTTTAATACGAGTGTAAGTATTTATTCACGAAATCCCCGGCGTGAACACGTAAATATGTCTGCATTTACAATAAATTGTTTAATGTTAGACTAAATTGCACGTAATTACTTTACTTTTTCGCAAAGCAACCCAACGTAATTTTACATTGAAGGAGAGAGTTCTTTATTTTTCACACTGAAACACATTGCTGTAGCCAAAAACTACTAAAAGTATTCCTAGAACAGTCATTACAGCCTGTCACATGGGTACACTTGCGAAGTTGTGTTGCGCTAATGAAATAAGACGATGTAATACATTCTTTTAAATTCTCCAGCGGCGCATTAACTGCCTGTTTTTAAGGATGAACAAATACAGCCTTTCCACATCTTTCACCTTCTGTTTTCTCCTATTTCTAAGGCTTTGAACTTATTCCATGAATGCTGGAGGGGAAAAGATCGTTTAGTACGTAAAGATGAAGAAAACATACCACTAAATGGAAGCCCAAAACAGAATAATTCATAATATAGATTAAGCAAATTTTCAGTTTGAAAGCGTCCGTTTGCCCAATACTTCGAGAAAATTTTTTTGAATGTGCTAAAAATTTTTTATACTTTCATAATGAGATACTTTAAGGAGAGCATGAATTATACATCTAAAGATTGTTCTAATTGTTTTTCAAAAGATAGTTTCAGAATCAAACACAGGGAGATTCCTGATTAAATATTCCACGTACTCCGTATTATTTTTTAAAAATTATTTTGAAGTAATAATGAAAAATTATAAGGATTCGGAATGTTAAAACCTGAATAATTCATATAAATGCTCATTTAGTCGGCTTAATGAGAAAAAAAAATGCATATATATCCAAAAATAACAAATAGAAAAAGCATGATAAGCTTTAATTAAATATTTTGGTTTGATAATTTTCATAATAATAATCGCTGTTGGAATGAGATTCATTTGATAGTATAAACATGTTAATTTATAGCATATTAATAGATCATTTTAAATTAAAATATTGTTCAATATGTGATGCATATTTTATCCTTGTTCATACTGGTAATTAAATAGTAAAATAAATGTTTGAAGACGGAATTATCAGGCGCAGCCAAGTGAAAAGGAGACCTCAGCTATAGCGGAGTTGCATCAAAACCCCATAAGTCAATATGATTGCTGGTAGGTGGTGCGGTGGTATTCTCAGTTTAGCTTGCGAAGTTAATGGCTTTGCATCAATATTCTGACTTCCGGAGAGTAGTTTCTTCAATTCTTTGTAGGATGGATTCCTCCATACCAGAACAGTCAATTATCCAATTTTCTCGAGCAGAAAAGAAACATTCTTCGCAAATTTACCACAGGTTGAAAGGTGCGAAGATAATGTCTCGCGCGAAGTACCATAATTTAGTGGTTTCAATAGGTTACGAAGTCAGAAGAACAAACGTCGAGATCGTGTCACGCAATAGCGGCGCACGTTGTCACCAACTGTGTCTCGATTCTGGCTGAGGAAGAGATCATAGGGTACAAGCGTCGGATCACCTTACTTGAATTTGATGATGACAGAAAAAAATCTCTGAAAGATCAGTTTCACAAAGGACAAGGAAGTGCAGGGAACCGCAGAAAATTGGATTCCTTAGCAATCCAAGAGTTTCCACACTTTCACCTTATTCCTACATACTCTGTTGAGTGTGTTTTGTCAATAATAATTATTTATACACTGTTAGAAATACCTGTAATTTTACTACAGACATTGCTCTAAAGTAATACAGCACAACTGCTACAGCTTTGGAATACAGCACTGCGTGTTGTAAATTCACTCATGAAATTATTTAATTAGGTTGATTTGCAAATCACAAAAAATCTTGTACAACAAATTAGCACACTCTTTACATCACAACGTGTTGGCGTTACGTTTACTCAAATGATTTGCTGTAACTCAGGGAAAAAATTGCAGTGTAGTTGCTACGTTCCGCCTGAATTATAGTTATAATACTGCTTTTACTAAAAAAAAATTTTAGTCATAAATGTATTTTCCTTCTCATTTGGATACACCTATCAATAAAAATTAATATTATTCAGCTACATAAAAAATGAAAAATGTATTTCAAAGACTATTTGTAATAATGTGCAGATATCTCATACAGCAAGCTGTATTTTACTTGCAAATTTTACAAGTAAAAGAATATTGAGATGTGCTGAGTTCAGATATATTAAGTGCACATGATTCTGTTTTTATTTCTTCAACTAACACGGAGCAGATAACTAAGACTTTTTCCGCTTAAGAGAAGTACTAAAAATACACATTTTTTCCTAAAAATATTAATTTTCTTCGGCCGCTGAGGACTAACTGACTATTCGAAAGAAATACGAGAGGAAAAAAGGGCGTTAAAAAGATGTAGATGTTTGTGTCATTGTGGCAACGCTACGCTAGGTGAATCTGCAAAAGATGGAAGGTGCCTTAGTAGGAAGGACTTTCTAAGATGTTTTAACGCGTATTCACGTTACATCTGGAGGAAACATACTAAAACTCCAGACTGTTAAATCAACAGCAGCGCAATGGGACCCGAAATCGGCACCTTTACAATTCGGCCGTCTACCATTTTCAGTGACATAACCACTGTGCCATGGTGAGGCCTATAAAAAAAGAAGAATTGAAACAAAATGTAATTTGTAAAAATAAATAAAAAAATGTAAAGTTACCGAGAGCACATTTAAATAGGGAGCAAAAACAATTTCAATAACATGCTTCTCTGGCATAATTCAATAAAATTTACTTTCAAAAGAATAATACCAAATGTTAAAATTAGTTATATTCATTTACATATTCTATTCATCTGCAAATTATTTATTATTGTTAATTTTCCAATTAGTTGAATTGGACTTTTGTTCTTATGATTAACTCTTAACAGTGTTTGCCTAGAATGTCAATCATTTCCTGCTTTAAGATAAAGCTCATGTGCAATAAATTAGGAGTAAATATACGGTTCTATCTTTTCCTTATTATTGAGACCTCACAGAAAAGTCACCATTCACTTACCGATCATCTCGCATTCCATCAAATTTGTCCTGTAAATTCAGCAAAACCAAATGTGAATAACCTAGAAACAATAAATTTTTATGTTTTATTTATAGTATTGACAGTCTCTTGATTTCTTTTATAAATATTAAAAAAATATAGATGAATGAATATACAGAAAGACAGGAAAAGGACAAAATATGCTTTAGAAAAAAGAAGATTAAATGGAAACGTATGTTTAATAATTATTTCCATCAGAACTGGCTGCATGGAACGGAAAATCATGATAAGTAAAAATCGCAAATTTTTAGTTAATACAAAAATGCTTTCAAGAGCTCCCATCGAAAAAATTTTAAGAAATTCATAAAAATTAATTATTTTTATTAGAAAATTAGAAAATTAAATAATTAAAGAAGGAGTCCAACAATGGGAAACAATAATACTTTCCTAATTAATAACTAAAGAGGATGACCACAGAATGCTCCAAAAAGAAAGGGTATCATCAAAAGAATATAAATCCATTTTATTGAAATTTTAAAGGGATGAACACTTTCGAGAGAGAAGTAATAATAATTAATTATTTATAGTAGTTTAACGCATTCAAAAACATTAGAAGCATGAAATTTAACTATGACACAATTTTAATTTTACAGTAGTAGAGAAAAGCTTTTAATTTCACTATTCATAAAAGTACTCATCTTTCTTAGAGAATTATTAGCAAAGCACCACAGGAAATGATTGCAGTAAAAAATGTACTTTAATTACTTTTATGAAAAAATTGAAAAATAAGTAAATATATAATCCCATATAATTTATTTTATACAGCATTTTCTATACTACGATAATTTTAAAAATCTTATCGGATGCGTTCCTTCAAGGATTATTCACGCATAAAAAAAAAAAAACTAAATTCGCTCCGAAAGAACTAAAATAGCACCGACGACCTTAAAATAGATACAAGCTTATCCCGGTTTTAAATCCTTTAGAGTTATTTTAGTTCCTTCGGAGCTCTTTTAGTTGTGCTTTTTAAGCATGTATTTTATCTCAAACTGCTAGATTTTTGTACCTCTGATATAAGTCCTTTTTATTTTGTTGAAATAATTAAAAAACGGAAGAACGAAAATGTTTTTACTCCTACTTTGTTCGCAAACATTGATTTCTTCATTTATTTTGATTAAATGAGAAATATAGTTGCTTATCATCATTAAAAAAATTTAAGCTGCACGCTTTTGTGTGTTTTCCCCGTTGTTTTTAGTTAAATATATTAACAGTAAAAACATGTATTATTTACTATCTTAAAAATTAATAAATATCACAAGCTAAAATGACTAAATCCATTATAAGTGATATTCACTACTAAGTATATTTGATAAACAAATATGTTGCATCTGCCATGAAAGAAAAAACAGAGAATTGAACAAACAGATGTAATATGCATAATTATAGTACTTAACATGTAACAACATTCCTAATGAAAAAAGAACACAAATAATGAATTATGTCACCGATTATTAATTTTAATCGGTATGTTAAGAGTACTTCCCTTCCTTAAATGGAAAAATATCATGTGTTGTTTCTTTTTTAAGGGTGATAACATCAAAACAGTAAAAAACACCGTTGTAAACAAATTTGTAACCAGTAAACACCATGTTATAATATTATTTTTATTTTAACCTATCATTAAATAGTGGCTTCGGAAAATATTTTACTTTAATTGGAACGTTCGCCTTGACTGTCATAAACAATTAATTTTAATGAAAATTAGATTCTAAAACAGGAAAGTAGAAGTTAAATATAAAATGTTTAAATGCTCTTAAATTGAGCGTTAAATGTTTTAACATATTGTAGCAGATTAAATATTAAGTACTCAGATTTTTTTGCTTATTAACTAATGCATTGTGGAGATTCATCTTATATTATACTAAAAGATTTAAAGAAATAACATTTAACTAATTTTTAAGAAAAATTAATGTGGTTTTGAGGTTTTGTAACAAATATCCTAGGAAAGCAGTTTAATATCCGTTAACTAAATGATTATACCACTTTATGATTTATTTTATATCCGATTCTTTTTGCATAACTGACCAATTTTTGTAATTCAAATTAAACTTGTTCCTAAAACATTATTTTTATTAGAATAATCTTCAGTGATATGACTGTTGTTATACTACAAAAGTTTTAATTTTTTTCTTTAACGCCGTGAAGTAACGCCGATATTCATCAGAGCTTGGAAAGGTGACAAACTTCCCTCTCGTGGATTGCTCTGAAACCATGCATGTTGAAGGGAGCTGAAACAAGAATCTTGCCTTTGTATCATCCATGTTCAAACCATACCTCTTGGGGTGCTAATCCAGGTGCTGCTCTCTCATGTGGAATTGTTCAAAAATTATTAGAAAACGAGTCAAGAATTCTTAGAAAAGCCAGTCTTTAATCTCACTTGGGCCCAATTCAATGAGAGCTGATCAATTTTGCCCATCTACTATATGGAAGATCTGGTGTTAGCCGTAGATCATTATAAAGAACGACTTAACGCAGTTTTGGACTCGAATGCTCGTTTTACATAAAATCTGAATAACTCTACAACCTACTGGATAAGTTAAACTGACAAATTTTTTTTTAATTTATATTTGTATCATTTTTATCTCATGCTATTCTTTTTCTAAACAGAAACATACAATTGTTTTTATTAATTAAATTATGAAAACTTCTTTCAAAACCTGTAAAATATACGGAATTCTTCGGTTTACTTCATTGCATTAAGTTAAAAATGATTATAAACAAGCTTGATAAAGTCAAAACAAACAATAAAACGGGTATTTACTTTCTTGCAGTTTGTTAGAACTCGGCATAAATAAACCGGGCCGTGTTACATTACTTTAATGGTAACTACTTTTGCCTCCTTTCCTTCACATTTTAGTTTGATGGAACGAAATATAGCCACTAAAAAGAACTTTTGTGATGTTAGTAAAGTTTAGTACCTGGAATTTCCATTTTTGTTGTTAAATATACACAATAAACCTTTTTTGTTGTTTGTTATGAAACAAACAGGAAAGAAACAATAAATATTCACGTGAGTTTTCTAGAGAATACATTATGAGGTACAGCATAGTAGTTTTGGACTGTTTTATAAATTGTAACGCACAAGGTAATTATTAGATATTGTTTATTACTCCATTTATTCAAATAAAAGTAAAATTTCGAAAACCTGTTTCACGGATATTTTTATTCCTACCATCAAAGAATGAAGGCAATTTTAAAATAGAGTAAGCATTCAGTTAATTTAAGTACGCCATTAAGCAGCTTGATTTGTAAACATGCACTCTTAATTTAATGTTCAAAATGTATTTCTGAAAAAATACAGATCTACGTAATGTAAGGAGAAAATTAGTCAATAAAGCAATTGAATGTTGCAATAGTAGTAATGGTCATTTAAAAAATATACATTTGGTTTTGAATAACATTATAATCTTAGCTTAACGAATAGGTTGTACTGTAGATTATTTTTACGTGTGCGCGCCCGCCCACACTTTATCCCAAGAATTGAAGGCCGGGCAAGTAAGTACCTTTTGCCCCGATGGATAATGCCTTGAACTACCACGCGGAATGCACGAGATCAAAATTAGCCCTCGGCGCACGCTCTCCTTTCACATGTATCTAAATGAGCGATAATAACTTTGATGCTGTTTTGTTTCCTTTAACTATGAATATAAACAAAATATTGCTCCAAGATGCTCGAATTATGCAATCCAATTTTTGGAGACTTACTGTAAAGCAAAATATCGTTTTAATTTAATATTAATTAATTTCTTTAACTTAAAAATATATTATTTCGTGAGACTTAGCATTAAATGTTGCAAAAATTTAATGTAAGTCTATTTTTCATATATTAAACTTAGTGTTCGTCTAGGAGGGAGGGGGGGTCTATCATGGAACCTCTGAATAGTATTGAATGTCATAAATACTCATAAGTTATTATCAGCTTATGAGTAAATGCAAAATCACTTTTCTCACAGAAAACTGATCCACTTAAATATTGCATTCACGAACTTTTACATATTTCTGAATAAATGTGTTTCGTGAATAATGGTTTGCGTATACAAAAATAACACATTGTCAACAAATAATTTTCGATGAAACAAGCCGATACATTTTAAGAAGATGATATATTTCACCAATTAATTTTAACGTCAAGTGACCGACACTATTATAAAAGATGTTTCACGGTGTAAGTTAGTTTAAATTCTGACAAGACTTTAGAGAATTTTATGTTGATTTTGATAAAAAGTCATCTGCACTGTACAAAATATCTCTTGTCAAAGTTATATTTTACATCATATGTAAAATATTTAAATTTTTTTCGCCTGTGCATCAGGACGGTTTATTATTTTAAAACACCGATATGAAACATTAATAACATTTAATAACGTCTCCTAAGTCTGATATAATAACTTACTCCAATCTATTGTTATACTTCGTGGTCCTGATTTAAAGAATCATAGCTCAATCTATATTTACTTTTTTATTTATTTGAATCATGTTTATAAATAAAATTATAAATCTCAGTTGTTTTGTGTCTGTGGGTATTTTTCGTTCGAAAATAAGGATTTTCTCCAGAAGTCACGTGAGTACTCCTTAGAATGCTTTGAAAAGTCCTTTGCAACCAAGGCACTCTCTCCTGTAGGCAGATGCAGCCCCTGCAGACTCGCAATAACACAAAATTCGTCAGAGGGTGTGTAAGTGCAATGGATTAGTTGAAAACTCTTGTGTTAGCAGAGGTAAACTTTGTATATGGCACGCTATCTTTCCAAGGAAAGAACAACAAAAATTTTAAGCCTACCTACACACCAATGCAAACGAGTCATACGAAATATGACGACAATAGCCCTCGGAAGATACTTCAAAGATTACTGAAAAACGATTACCTTAAAGTAATAAAGAACTTTGTAATAATGCCATAAAGTTTACGTCAACGGCATGTCACCTGTTTCGCGCAAAACTTGTTTGCCCTTCTTCAGTCAGAAACATCTGAAGCGAAAGTAAACTTTCTCTTCAGGTGGCTGGTTAATGGTGGGTAATGCTATTTAGTAGTCTGTAAGACACTGAACATTGGGAGATATTTAACGGCTCATGAATTTAAACTAAAACATAAAGAAGTCATAAAAAATAGTTATTTAAATCTGAAATTGATTTGCAAAATATGAGAATCGTGTACTTTAGAAAAGAGTATTTCAGTATAATGTGCATTTCAATTAACAATCTGCTGATCAATGGTCTGTAAGTCACTGAACATTAGGAGATAGCTGAAATTTGAAGTTCCAGAGTTCTGGCGTCTTGCACGGCTTCTAATGCAATTATTTAAACCTTTTGTTAGGTTATCTTCGGATGTAACTTGAATACTCGTTAAAACTTCGTAAAATATCCCTTCCAAGTCATTTTCCCATTATTCAGGTAGCCTTACAAGTAGCTTTGTTTTAACCAAAACCAAACCATGTCAATTTAATACATTAAATAAATTCTCAGGAGATAATTATTAATTATAAATTGACTATATTATATCAGCCTATATTAATTGCGAGCATTAAATGTTGCAAAAATTTAATGTAAGTCTATTTTTCATATCTTAAACTTAGTGTTCGTCTGCGAGGGGGGGGGGTCTATCATGGAACCTCTGAACAGTATTGAATGCCATAAATACTCATAAGTTATTATCAGCTTATGAGTAAATGCAAAATCACTTTTCTCACAGGAAACTGATCCACTTAAATATTGCATTCACGAACTTTTACATATTTCTGAATAAATGTGTTTCGTGAATAATGGTTTGCGTATATAAAAATAACACATTGTCAACAAACAAATTTTCGATGAAACAAGCCGATACATTTTAAGAAGATGATATATTTCACCAATCAATTTAAACTTCAAGTGATGAACGTTGTCGGTCACATAAGTGACCGACACTATTATAAAAGATGTTCATAGTTTAAATGCTGACAAGACTTTAGAGAATTTTGTGTTGATTTTGATAAAAAGCCATCTGCACTGTACAAAATATCTCTTGTCAAAGTTATATTTTACATCATATGTAAAACATTTTAATTTTTTTCGCCTGTGCATCAGGACGGTTTATTATTTTAAAACACCGATATGAAACATTAATAACATTTCATAACTTCTCCTAAGTCTCATATAATATGTTAAAAATATAATAAGTGATATAATAAGTGACTGCAATCTATTGTTATGCGTCGTGGTCCTGATTTAAAGAATCATAGCTCAATCTATATTTACTTTTTTATTGATTTGTATCATGTTTATAAATAAAATTGTAAATCTCAGTTGTTTTGTGTCTGTGGGTATTTTTCGTTCGAAAATAAGGATTTTCTCCAGAAGTCACGTGAGTACCACTTAGAATGCTTTGAAGGCACTTTGACTGCCAAGTCACTCTCTCCCGTAGGCAGATGCAGCCCTTGTAGACTCGCCATAACACAAAATTCGTCAGAGGGTGTGTAAGGGTAATGGATTAGTTGAAAACGCTTGTGTTAGCAGAGGTAAACTTTGCATATGGCACGCTATCTTTCCAAGGAAAGAACAACAATAATTTTAAGCCTACCTACACACCAATGCAAACGAGCCATACAAAATATGACAACAACAGCCCTCGGAAGATAGTTCCAAGATTACTGAAAAACAATTACCTTAAAATAATAAAGAACTTTGTAAAATAATGCCATAAAGTTTACTTCAACGGCATGTCACCTGTTTCGTGCAAAAACTTGTTTGCCCTTTTTCAGTCACAAACATCTGAAGCGAAAGTAAACTTTCTCTTCAGGTGGCTGGTTAATGCTGGGTGATGCCATTTAGTAGTCTGTAAGACACTGAACATTGGGAGATATTTAACGGCTCATGAATTTAAACTAAAACATAAAGAAGTCATAAAATGTAGTTATTTAAATCTGAAATTGATTTGCAAAATATGAGAATCGTGTACTTTAGAAAAGACTATTTCAGTATACTGTGCATTTCAATTAACAATTTTCCGAACAATGGTCTGTAAGCCACTGAACACTAGGAGATAGCTGAAATTTTATGTTCCAGAGTTCTTGCCTCTTGCACGGCTTCTAATGCAATTATTTAAACCTTTGTTCGGTTATCTTCGGATGTAACTGAATACTCGTTAAAACTTCGTAAAATATCCCCTTCCAAGTCATTTCCCATTATTCAGGTAGCCTTACAAGTAGCTTTGTTTTAACCAAAAGCAAACCATGTCAATTTAATACATTAAATAAATTCTCAGGAGATAATTATTATTTATAAATTGACTATGTTATATCAGCCTATATTAATTGCCTATTAATATATCAGAAAATAATTTAGCATATTACTCGTTCACGAAAATATTCTACGATATCGAATTATAAAATTTAAGACTCTAAAGCAAAATGCCTATTACGATCAGCTCTTTAAGAATAAACTGGGTAATCATAGTATCTGTTTCATGAAAATACTGTTACGTCAAAATTTTCTTTTCAAGCATCACTGAATATTAAATATATATATTTATCTACTTCCCTTCTTGTCCAATTTACTGTTAAAGTCTACTTTTGGTTTTTAATGATTAAATTGTAGGAAACATTTGGTGCATGTACTATTAAGCTAAAAGAGTTAAACACTATTATTATATACACCCACTGAAGCAATAAGAATCGTCTGTATGCATAAGTCTATCTAAGTCGTCAAAGTCTATCTTTCATTTAGAATGATTAACTTGAAGTAAAAATTTGGTATATCTTCTTTTAAGCTAAAAACGTTAAACAGACCTATTATATACACCGACTGATTTAATCAAAATCTTTTGAATACATGAGGCGAAAAAGGAAACATTCTCGTGAAATGTACCATCTACAGATGTAGATGATAAAATTGCAGTTTCTGCATGTTATGACTGTTTCATGCTTGCGGATTTCCCAAAGGTAAAACATTCTGCAGGAAAAAGAATATTATTTCCTTTTCCTTCTGGTAAAGTGTCTTTTCTAATGTAAAGCCGCATCGCTCTTCTTTCAACTTAACCTTTTCATTTGCTCTTTGTGTAGCCTGGAGAAACTGTGTTTTCGAAAAAAATTTTTTGGTATCGTCGAAAGAAGCTTATAAACGAAATTTCGCTTGCGTTTTTATATTGTGAATTTTTATTTAATATAAATTGCGTTTTCAAGTCATAAACGTTTTAATCTTTATATGAAATTGCTTTCTTGGAGCAACTTTGGAAAGAAAAAAAAATCGAAAACTATTCTGTTTCGCTGTTGATCTGGTTATTGAAGAAGAAAAAAGAAAGTGTTTTCTTTTTTCAGGCGATTCAGATTTTCTTCTGAAACTAGACAGTTAAAAAAATGAAATAAAGAAAATAAGAGCCATACAAAAAGATTAGACCGCGTCAATTCACAAAAATAAAATTTTAATTATTTTTTTTATTTAATGTTTACCGTAAAAGGAATACTACATTGAAAATATACTCCATGATTCACATATATTTTGGTATGTATGTATTAGATCGGTCAACACTTTCTTTTTTTTTTTTTGGAGGGGGGGGTTCTGTTCTCATGCTTAAATTCTGATTATAAACATTGAAAAAAACTTAAATTTTCATTTTAATTCTTAAAGTTTGCTTTTAACTGATTTACGTCGATAAGTATATTTTAATTTATTTCATAAACGAAAGATGGCAGTGCTTTGATTAACCCGAAAGTAAACTGTATTTTATTTGTAACTCTGTAGTATTGCTTGTAGTATTATTTGCAGTATTATTTGTAATGCGATTATTTGTTTGTATTATTATTTGCTCATACGAACATAAATGAAATATGAAAGATATTCACTTTTAGACATCAATTTCTTATTATTTTACATTTATATGTTATTGTTTATCACAAATCTTGAATAAAAAAGACATTTATATCCAGCAAGATCTTTTCTGATCATAATTTAGAGTGGAATTATTGAAAAAAAATGTATAAAATGAGTGATTTTTGCCAAAAAATTGAAAATTTGCTTTAATTTCTACAAAAGCAAACTTTCATTCAAAAAAAAAATATTTTACTTAGTTTTGGCATAGGAAAAATAAAATTTTGACATATATAAGTCAGACCCAAAAATCGTGTTGTCCGGTGATATTTAAAAATCGTTGCCTGCCAAACCCTTGCATTACACGAGAATTTACATGGTAATTAAAAATGTCATATAAAATTAGATGAGCGCTGTTGTTTTTGCATGTACGAGGCAGTGGCGGATCCAGAATTTTTTTTTGGGAAGGGCTAAATTTTAAAAAAAGCTTATTTCACCCAATTAAAATATACTATAAATCAAAATTTTAGTCTAAACCGATGTATTAGGCTTTTGGGAGGGCTAAGTAATAAAATATGATCATTTTAGCTATTTAAAGTATATAATAAAGCAGAATGTTACCCTTGAGAAATCTCTTTTTGGGGGGGGCTGAAGCCCCCTAGCCCCTTCCCTGGATCCGCTACTGGTACGAGGGAAAATTAATTACAAGAAACAATCCTGTATTTCTGCATTAATGAAGGAATATTAAGTGACTGTATAGTAGGAATAAATGGAACTTAGGGTACGCAAACATACCCCATTCAATTGAATGTCGAAAATTAAACAGATTACGCGCGTGAAAGCACAACTTCTCAAATACATCATCGTGGAATGGTGTGTCTTTGCGAGCTTTTAGTGGTAAGAGGAAGGGAAACTGATGTACATCAAGCAATCATTTAGGAATGAAGTGCTAACTAAAGGCTCAAAGTTGCACATTAAACTGCAGTTACTGTGCATCAGTCTAACTTTCCTTATTGTTTGTACAGTTTTAATCTCGAACCACCGCGCCAATTTAATCATGGAATTTTGAAGATGTTTTTAACATTTGGACTTTGCGAAAAGCTTCCTTTTTCAGCGAGGTATAGAAAATTAATCTCTTAAAAAAAGCGGAAATAAATCTAGCAATATGTGTTGATCGTCCTAAAGAAATCTGCAAGACATTTTATAAAAAGAAGGATGTTAAAGATGTGTTGACTTGCATAGGGGCGTATGTACAAAAGTAATACATATTTTTTTCACTTTGTTGAAAAAAAAATATATTTTAAATTGCCCTATGTTGCTAAATGGGAAGCTTAACTTTAGATGTTTAGTTAATGTTTGTTAGCATTCCATTTGGAAGACATTTTTCATGCAACATGCTTTATTAGTATTCTTTTAATGCGTTTATTTTTTTAACGAATGGTTAAATTACTTCTCAATTTTGTATAATATATCAAATTAATAAGATAAAATTAAAATATTTCTGAGCGTTAATTTACCGAGAATTGAAATAATTTTAGCACCTCAGGAAGGAAAAAAAATTGACAATATTATCTCAAATCCAAACGAAGTCTTATCGGAGTATCAGGAATTATCAGCTGACGTCACACGTAAACATCGGAGAGCTCCGAGTGGCAAAACATTGGACAATCTAATTTGGATAGGGCATAACAGAGCATTTTTAAAATGATTTCGCAATTTTTTAAAGTGATTTCACAGTGATTCTGCCACACAAACTCACGCATAGATCTGCGCATGCTGTTTGTTTACACTTCTGCCCATTCCTAAGAAGAAAACTTTATATTGTTTCTGGCAATGATCAGGAGCAATATTGGCTGGGTCAAATAATGGTAAATTTATCCCCACCATACTGGTGGACGACATGCTCCAATGGTAGGGAAACTGGCAAACCCAAATAAAAAAAAAACTAATTACAAATATAGGAAAATTGAAAACAAACAAATATAGAGAAATTTTCAAAAATTAAGAAAAATCTCCTTTTATGCTCTTTATTACTACTAACTTTTTCTTTAATACAACAGTTAGTTTTCAGGAAAAAAATAATGCAGTAGAAGTCGTATTTAAAAAAAAAAATATTTATTAGTCTTACAAAAGAAATTCAAACAATGTCAGTATTTTTTATATGTGTTGTGGTATAGGTATATAAAATCAATATAGCATAAATTCCAAAATTGGAAGAATTGGTAAAGTTTAAAGGTTGGAGATAAGACACATCCTCCGTTGGCTAACGTTCCCCATCTCACCCTACACCATTTGAAGTTACAATAAAAAAAGAGCAAATAGTACGTATACGTTCTGCTGATAAATAAAGAATAAATGAAAAAAAAAGTAGTCCAATCAAAATATAAGAAAATATCAACTATTTCTCAATTGTAAAAAAGCGGAAAATTTCTCTGGCAAACCTCTAACAAATATTGAAACTTTAAATAAATACTGGCGTTGTAGTTTCTCATTCAAAGACTCAAATAGATTAGTTTCATTTTGTTCATATTAAGAAAACATTTTTTCTGTGATCAGGCGCAAGTAACTTTTTTAATAAACAAATGTTTCACGAAACCACCACAAAGATAAGACACAACAAATTCAGTATCTTCTATTAGAAGCATTTTCATCACCAGAAAAATTAATATAAATGCAACTTTCTAATTAAAACTTTATTTAACAAAGCAATTTTACATGAAGTTTAGCAATTTAGCAATGCATTTTATGCTTTAGAATAGAGCTATAAATGCACATATAAATAGCCATTAAAAAAATTCTTTGTTAATTTATTGTAACTAGCTAAATTTATTCTAACCTCGCTTTTTCATAGCTTCTTTGAATTGAAGATTATTCGTACATTCTTCAGTTGTGCAGCGAAAACAAGTGTTTAGAGTTTTGTAAGTGCCACCCGGCCTGTGTAGTGGTTAGAAAGAAGCCATTCTAACACACCACGGGTCCGTATCCGGACCTGTGTGGTTGACAGACACGGGGTTGGGTGTAACTTCGTTTGACACTTTCAGAGGAGCAACGCTGGTCCACCTATTGGGTGCCTCCATAATAAAGAGACCAGTATTTTAGGCCTTAGTAGAGTCCAATACCTGTAAACGGATAGTGCCCTCAATTAAGAAAAGAAAAAGGAATTATAAGTTTCCGTTGTTGTTGTTTCCTGTGATTACGCTAAAACTAAAGTAATGCTATGCATTTATAGCTCTGAAAATTAGTCTTTTACATTTTGTAAAATTAAACATTTATGTTTTTTCTGTTCTTAAATTATAAAGATCGTAATTAAAGACATCAATCAAGTGTGTTCATGAGAAATATGATGATATTCATCTCCATATTAACATGAAGTTCGGATAATTTCGTCTTCATTAATATTAAGTATAACGCTGCATATCACAAAATGCTTTTAACATAACTTTATCAATATATTCAGCCAAAAAGAAAAAAACATACATTATGAACTAAAGTTTAATAAAATTTCATCTCAAGTTTCGCAAAAACAGATTTGAAGTTTTTTAAAAATTTTATTTATCTATTTAGTTACCTTTCCATTAAAAGCATAACCTCCACTCTTGCTCTACATCGTTTACAATTATTTTTTAACTTTTCTCCCTTAGAGTTTTAGAATAAACTAATGTAAACAATTTCCTTTAGTCCAAATTTTTAAAGAAAACTGAGTTAACCAGAAAACTGCCTTACGCAAACATCATTTCTTAATATTTAAAAGCGTACGAAATTTTCCATGCATAAAACTTATTTTGCGTTAAGTCAAAACAATAGATTTCTGCTGAGCTCAAAAACCATTCTATTAAAATTCATGTAAATATGTTTAGTTTAATTCGAGAAGAATTCTTACAAAAAAGAGGCATTTGTTTATTCGCTTTAGATGTGCAGTTTTTGTTTGTCTAAAAAAGTTTTATTTTTTTCACCTTTAAATGTGTTTTCCAAATTTCTTTGAAAGAAATAAAAAGTAATAATTATAAGAAGAGAAAAAAAAATGTTTGTTTTCCTAAAAACTTTCTTTTTATGAAAACAAGCATTTTAAAAAAATATATTTATCAAAAAAACATGTAAAGTATATAATAGTGTGTACGCATGGCTTTGTTTTCTTTTTTACGAGGTAAAATGCAAATTTAATATCGTCAATGAAATTTCGTTGACTGAATTATACGTTTGCCAAGTCCTTTTAAAATTGTGTAAAAATGTCATTTTTTGATAAATTTCAAATTAAAATACTTTAATTATAATCTCAATAAAAGCAATAATAAAAGTAAGTAAAACTTCCAGAAAGGCTTGAGCTTGTTATTAATATAACCATAAAAATAATACATAATATTGTATACATACATATTTATATATTCAGATTTTATCAAGGAACAAACTTTTACGTGATTAGAAAAAGTAAATTCTCGTTGTTTGACTGGATGTTTTTACATTAGAATTTTGCTCTATAAGCTGCAGTATATTTATATAGATTAATTCTTTAAACTAACAATAGCAATCCAATTAGTTTTATTTTTAATGCGTGCTAAGGGTACATTTTTTCGAAACGCTCAAGTCACGTACTTTGTAATTATGTGTTTCCCCAAAGGCCTTAAAATTCTCAAGATTAATGCAATTAAAAATTTACTGACAAATTACTTCATTAATTTTATTTGAACTTATCGGTGCAAAAAATAGTTTATATATTCATAATTTAAAAAAAAATGTCTTCTCCCTTACATAAGCTTGTAAACATATTAATTCACACATAATAAAAGTAACCTAAAGGCTCATGAAAAAATATATCCATAACATAAAAACTGCACCCATATTCAGGTGGCATTACTAAGAAAAAAAATGCTTTGGATGATAGGTTGTATAAAAGAAAAGGAGATAAAAAGGATGAGATGATAATTTTTTATCGAAACATTTTTTTCTGCCTGAAAGGTACTTACTCAAAAAAGTCTGTCATAACAATTACAAATCTAAGTGTTTTATTTTTCTTCACTGTAAGGAAAAAAAAGTATCTTAAATTATTTCCAAAATACTTAATGAGGGATTCGCATGCAACGTTTTTTACGTTCAATTTATTTATTTGTAAGTAAATATGAATACATGTGTGCGTTTCATCTAAAATACATTAGGATATTTCAATTACAATAAATACTCAAAGTAAATAAAACAGATGCATATACTTAAACTGACATAATTTTGAAATTTCTTTTTAATTGCTTAGTTTACGTCAAATTTTATACATTTAAATACATTTGAAAAATGCCCACTATTTCTCAAACTAAGACTCCTATGAAAGAGGCAACTGCGATAAGGAAACGTCGCATTTAATTAAAACATCAATTTAATTCACAGTTTCTACGAAACTAATATTAAAGGAAATTGTTGAGCATTTGCATAATATCTTATAATTTAATGCTTATCTTTTGCTACTCATGGCCTAGCCATGAGATTTTTTTTTCCACCACTTTAAATTCAGGTATTTATGGGGGTGATATCTGACATTTATTGCTAACACTGTCTATTTAACGCTGTGTGATGATGATTTTCAACAATATCCAAAATCGAATATTAATATTTAATTATTTATTCCTTTTTAAGAAACCATAATAGCACGTGTTTTATTTTGTCTTTGTATAGGTATGCATAATTTTTAATCAAATTCTACTTAGGTTATTAATAGATTTATGAAAATATATTTAGAGAGGAGTGGAGGGTATTATGGAATACCGCTTACATTTCACCATTTACATTTGCAGGTTTTTGAAGAAAATCCCTAAAATCATCATGAGTACGTACTATAAGTGTTTGTAGTGAAATATAATTTGTAAAGAAAAATACTATTTATTTTGTTGTTATAGAATTTTTTTTTTAAAATGCTACAAATGGAGGTTAATATGAAATAGGCGGTTTAAACCGTCGAAAAACTTATTCTATTTGATAATACATAGTTATTTTTTAACTGTAAAACGAAATTTTTAAGATTATGTTAAAATCATTTCTGCTTCGAGTCATTTTAAAAATGCCACAGACATAATCTTTTTTCTCTGCTCCGATACTGTCAAGGTGAGCCCACAGAGCTGAAGCATCGAATACAAATTTCTTCTCGTTGATCCTCGGAAAGTTTTCCGTTACCGAAAATACATTCAGTTTCCTTTTCTTAGGTTCTTTAGCTGATGGCATGAAATCAATTACAATATTACATAGTATTCCATTATACCCGACACGCCATCAAGGAAAATGAACCTTTAAACGGATGGGCAAATCACGGTCAATTAAAAACAGACATCAATTAACAGACTGTCAATTAAGACATCTCTGTTTGACAAAATATTATTGAATGGATATTTCATGTTTTCACGTTTTCCTTAACTTGTGAAAATCTGTATGCGACAAAAAAATGTGATTCAATTTTAAGATCATCCAAAATTAATCGCATGATTATTATAACCGTACATGTCTACATGCTTGAAACATGGAATGCGTTTTTGGCACTTAATTTAACAATCAATAATTGTTATTTACCAACTGTTGTCAAGTTTCTTAGCTTGATGCCAAATATTAAAAACTGAAAGAGTAATGTCGCAAAGCACCAATGCAAAAAAAAAAAAAAAAAAAAAACGGCGACCAGTTGTGGCTTTTGTGACTCAAATTCGTCTTTTCTTCATTGTTGTCTATCATGATGTTCCTTCTGATGTTAATTTCTTGATTCTGTGCCATGCACATGTCTCCCCTTTTAAAGTGGCCACAACAAAACTCTAACTTTCCAGCTAGCCCAGAGGCTCTGTACGGAGAGCAATTGGTTCAAGCAATCTCAAGCCTCTCCCAAATATATTTTCAGAAATGCCTGGATTTTACTGTACTAGAAATTCAAAAGACAGTATTTTATTTTTGGACTTTTTAAAAATTTAAGGGTTTGGGCGGTTAGAAACAACAACAAAGTGGTTGTTATAAAATAAGTTTGCAGTATATGAATGTAATTGCTCCATTTAACTGATCGGAAAGAAGTTTTAAATCTAGTTGTTTAAAGATGATATTTTAATACTGTTCTCATGCGGGGAAAATTGCGTTTCGATTTAGAAATATTTCCCTTATAATTTCCCCTAGTTTATTCCCTATAATCGTAACAGACAGACTCTAGGTAAAATGTACTATCTAATCCATCTAATATAATGCTCTTCAAATATAATGCTCGTAATATAATGCTCGTCAAATCTAATCAGTTGAAGGCACGAAGTGACACATATCATACTATCTTCATGCATATTTAGTATTGAAAAAAGTCTTGCTGTTGGAAAAGCCGAGGTGTAAAACATCCTTAATATCTTACGAAATTATGTGAACTAAAGTAGATATACTTTTAGAAATGCGCATGCATTTATTACTTGAGAATAGTAGGACGATAAATTAATGAGAACATTTTTTATCGGTATAAGTAATCAAGTTTTTTAGTAAACCAACATTTTCGATAAATGAAAAATTGAAGATCTTAAAAATTGAAGATCTTTAGAAAAAATCTGCATTCAGATTGGAAAAAGGGGTACCTGCATTTGCATATAAGTTTCATAAGTGTTCCAAATTTGTTCAAGAGCTCACCAATGGACATAATATACCAGAAAAAACAGCAGATTTCAGAAACAGCAGATAATCAACAGATGCCAAATTTGGACTGTATGAGCGTTGCTCCAGAATGTCCCTAGTGCTTTAGCAGAAATTCTCGGAATTTGCGATCAGTATGGGTCTTGCTGGCACTGTCGTAAAAGAGTTCCACCCTCTCACTCGACATGTCAAGGTGTTTAAGACAGACGCCTTCATATAACTTCCACAAAAATGACGATAACAGTATCAACGGTGCGGTTCCAAATAATCCGTCATGATCACACACCATGAATCCCAGAATATGACTGCCATAAGTTTACTGGCAGAAAGTGTAACCTTTATTTTTTTTAACGTTGATGATATAGAGTATTTCTATTTGTGGTAATGGATGGATAAAAACAAGTTTATGAACTACGCTGCATGGAACCATAACTCAGTTCCAGCTAGGACTTCATTTCATGTAAAGTTACCGATCAACTATTCTGAATAATTTTTACGATTCCTACTCCTGTTCAAGCCCATCGTCGAAGAATATGAACTGTCACTTGTTGCTTGATTGTGGTTTTTCACATTCTCTCTTCTGATTTAAAAAAGCAATATCGCTTCGCGATGTGTTATTTGTTCACTAAAAACACAAATATGTATGACCTACTACAAATCAAATAAATTCATAAACAAACGTATCAGAAATAATGCAATGGAGATAATAATAATTCTCACATAGCAAGGAAATAAACATGCAAATAAAAATATTGAAAAATCTCATTTCTTATATCTTGACTTTCTACATACAATAAGAATTAGCATTTTTTTCTGTTACACTCTCATACGCAGTTTGCTATTCATATTTCTGGCCTTGGCGACAGAAAGCGTGGCTAGAAGAACGCAGACGATTTAAATTGAAAATTTGATATTTGTAAACATAAATTTTTCCGAACAATTTGCCATTTCAGCTTGATTTGTGTTGTTTACAGGAAATTTAAAAATTGATCTCGTTAAAAAAATGGAGTTGACTCGTGAACATTTTCGTGCAATTATTTTTCACAACTTTCGACGTGGATTGTCAAAAAGGGGAGTGGATAGCTTCGATGAACTTAAATTTTTATACAGCGATAAAGCACCATCCTGCAGTACTGTAAAAAGCTGGTGTAACGAATTTAATGGCGGTCGGTGTTCGATCCAGGTCGAATTCCATGCAGGTCGTCCAAAATCGGTTGTTGTGCCAGAAAATTTTCGATGCTGTGCGAGAACTGATTAAGCAGGATCGTCGTGTGACATACCGTGAGATTGAGAGGTCTTTGGACATTAGTATGACAAGCATCAATACGATATTACATGAGCATTTGACCGTAAAAAAGATTTGTTCGCGTTCGATTCCGCATAATCTGAAAAACACTCAAAAGAACGCTCGTATCGATTGGTGCAAGGAAATGCTGACAAAATACAATCAAGGTGCCTCAAAGGCTGTATATAACATCTACACAGGTGGCGGATCAAGGATCAATGCATATCAGCCGAAAACAAAACAGCAATCGACTGTATGGATCTTCCAAGACGAGCAAATTCCAACAAAAATTGTTCGAGCAAGAAGCACATAGAAACAAATGGTTCCCTGTTTCTTCGGCATTACCGGTCACGTGGCGACACTGGCGTTAGAGCAATGCAAGACGATCAATTCTGAATGTTACACGACTATTTGTTTGCCAGAAGACGCCGGAGAAATTCGAAAAAAGGAGAAGAACAGACGCATAATTCTTCATCACGACAATGCGAGCTGTAACACAACGGCTCAAAGGATTTTCTGAAATGCCAAAACGTCGAATTGATGGGTCATCCGCCGTGCAGCCCTGATTTGGCACCCACAATAATTTTTTTTTATTCCCGTACATTAAAAATAAATTACGTGGGCAACGATTTTCGACACCCGAAGAAGCGGTCGATGCATTCAAAACGCATGTTTTGCAGTTACCTCAATCGGAGTGGAAAAAGTGCTTCAAAAATTGGTTCAAACGCTTACGAAAGTGCATTGATCTTCGTGGAGAATATTTTGAAAAACTATATAACCAATTTCGATCATAAATATTTATTGCTTCATTATTAGGCCATAAATATATATAGCAACCCTCGTATACATCAACAACAACAAAAACAAATATTCACTTTCCGAAGTACCACGTATGAATGAAAATTAAGGCAAATAGAAAAATGTTCAGGAACTAAAATTCGTATTATTGGCATAATCATTAAAATTTTCTTACTGTGATACTCTTACATCAGTGAGCAGAACTGCAAGAGGTATTCGGAAAGTAAGTACCGTTTCAAAAAAAAAAAATAATATAAATAAATATTTTTTTCAAACCAATTTTATTTTGACGTGAAACAGCATACCTTAAATTATTTTTCTACATAATTTCCTCCAATGTTCAAACACATGTCGTAGCGGGTTACCTTCTTCATAGAAATTCCCCGCCAATGACGATGGCCACGACTTCACAGCATTTTTCACCTCATCGCCGAAATCCAAAGTGCTTGCCACATAGCTCACGCTTCATGTGCAGGAACAAGTCTGTTGGAGGGGGGCAAGTCTGAGCTGTACAGCGGGTGATCTAACTGCTCCCAATGAAACTGTCAAATCTTCGTTTGAGTGACACCGGCTGTATGGGGCCGAGCATTCTCATGAAGAACACAATTCCTTTCCTGAGTATTCCTCTCCGTTTGTTTTGAATTGCACGCCGTAGTTTTCTTAAACTGGTGATTATCGTCATTGGCGGAAAGTTTCTATGAAGAAAGTATTAAAAATCTGGTAACCCGCTTTGACGATTGTTTGAACATAGGTGGAAAATATGTAGAAAAATATTTTAAGGTATGCCCTTTCATGTAAAAATAAAATGGCCTGAAAACAATTTTTTAAACCCTTTTTCTTTTTTCAATACGGTACTTACTTACTTAATACCCCACTTATGATGCCATGAACGTATCTTGTAGGCGTTAGTGACGAAAAAGTGCTCAATGAATTTCAATTTTCGATAAAATGAACTCACATAATGAGTTGACATCAATGCGCACAATTCATTAACTGCATCTTTGCCGTTCGCAAAGTTCCCTTAACAGAGTTCTGAATTCTTTCTCTTAAGTTCCTCTACTTTTGAAAAAAATGATTACAAGTAATTTTAGTGTGAATGTATAAATGTGCAAGCTGTTTTTAGTAAACAATTTTTTTTTCAGTTACTTTAAATCACTATAACCAACGAAAGAATTTTGATATTTTTTTTTTCGTTAGAAATTTTCTCTTCCACTCGAAATGTTAGTACCATACACAATTTATCACGTTTTGGACCGTAATGGGCTCAAATAGTTCATTGAGCTATTTGACTTGGCAAATGGCTCAAGGTTGGTTATAGTTTACAAATGGAAAATAACTTTTATCAATGAAATACCCGAATTTTATTTGATTACTGAAGTCTAAACTCATAATAACTCATTAGTCATATAAGTAATATAACTTGACCATGTTTTTCCTTTAAATTTAAACTAATGAGCCAAAAATTAGAAAACAACAGCCGCAAAATTAAGTATTTATCTTTGGATTGAAGTGTGATGCTAAGCATTTTTTATAATTGATTTAAATGACTACTGGATTTCATTAAAATTTTTCATATCATTCATATATTTAAAAATTTACTACTATTGTTTGCAAAGCAAATAGTAGAAGAATTAAACTAAACTGCAGGTCAACCGACCAAAAGTGAAACCAATGGCTGCACTATGCAGTCACGCTTTATCAACCATAGACTTTAGCACACCGAATCAAAAGCCCAGATGGTCAGCCTGACGCTTAGTCCCCGGTTTTTATTTATCCAAGCGAAGGTGGTCTTCATCTTATCGATACATTCAAAGAATGAAGAACTGAGCCTCCTTCCGCAGTCCTGAGTATAAACTGGGACCAGTTACAAGGCAGAACAATGTGGTAACACTTACATCAGAGGCTTAATGTACCCGCAATACTTTTAAATTAATTTATATCAATGTTGTTTTTCAGAAATTTTAGAAAAATTGTAAAAGTATTCAGTACATTTTTAACCCTTTGAGGCGCAACGCTTTCCCAATGCTGAAAAAAGGGCAGCCGCTGCCATCGCTGAATTTAACTACCGGCAAGATGGCGTACGATCGAAAGGATCATCGCGTGCCACAGATCTAGAGAAGCCTTTTTTGACGCAGTCACTTTTATTACAGGAAATGAAGTGCAAAAAAGTAAAGGATTCTCGTGGAGCTATGTCCCACAATTGGACTTCTGTAGGACAGTGTAAGCTAAAGAGAGCCGTCTGCGGCCAATGGCGGTTGCTAGAAATTTATGAAGATTCTAATATTAAGAAGTCCCACCTCCTTTTGATGAGGATCCAATTTTTTGCAGAAAACTCCAGGACGGACGCATGTAACTGTAAACGACACGTTCGGTGACGCATGTTGCGCTTTCCTGGCAAACAAGCAAAACTTTTTAAGGTGACAGATCTATAATCTAAACTTGCATGTGAATTTAAATCTAAATGTAGCTAAAAATTTAAATAATTTTTTTGCGAATAAAATTACATGTACTCGACTAAAGGAGAGGAAGTAAAGTATTCAGTAAGAGCAGGCTTAAATAAATAAAAATAAAACCAAAATCAAAACTTCAGAACTTTAAACTAACACAATCAAGATACATTAGCAATGTCATTTAAATTTATAAAATTAGTATTACTTCAATAACTATTTCCGACATGCTCACTCTTTCTAGCATTTTCATTTCTTTCAGATGTCTCACATATTGTAGTTGTACGTGTTAAATACTCATGCTAACGAAGCTTACCTTTTCTCTTATAATTCGAGTGCAAGTATTTATTCACAAAATCCCCCGTGTGAACACGTGGATATGCCTGCATTTACAATAAATTGTTTAATGTTAGACTATATTACACGTAATTACTTTACTTTTTCGCAAAGCAACTCAACGTAATTTTACATTGAAGGAGAGAGTTCTTTATTTTTCACACTGAAACACATTGCTGTAGCCAAAAACTACTAAAAGTATTCCTTGAACAGTCATTATAGCCTGGCACATGGGTACACTTGCGAAGTTGTGTTGCGCTAATGAAATAAGACGATGTAATACATTCTTTTAAATTCTCCAGCGGCGCATTAACTGCCTGTTTTTAAGGATGAACAAATACAGCCTTTCCACATCTTTCACCTTCTGTTTTCTCCTATTTCTAAGGCTTTGAACTTATTCCATGAATGCTGGAGGGAAAAAGATCGTTTAGTACGTAAAGAAAAAGAAAACATAACACTAAATGGAAGCCCAAAACTGAATAATTCATAATACAGATTAAACGAATTTTCAGTTTTAAAGCGCCCGTTCGCCCACTACTTCTAGAAAAAATTTTTTGAATGTGCTACAATTTTTTATACTTTGATAATGAGATACTTTAAGGATAACATGAATTAAGCATCTAAAGAATGTTCTAATTGTCTTTCAAAAGACATTTCAGAATCAAGCACAAGGGAGATCACTGATTAAATATTCCACGTACTCCGAATTATTTTTTAAAAATTATATTGAAGTATTAATGAAAAATTATAAGGATTCGGAATGTTAAAACCAGAATAATTCATATAAATGCTCATTTAGTCAGCTTAAATAGAAAAAAATGCATATGTATCCAAAAATAACAAATAGAAAAAATATGATAAGCTTCAATTAAATATTTGGGTTTGATACTTTTCATGATGATAATAGCTAATCGAATGAGATTCATTTTATAGTATACATACATGTTAATTTATAGCATATTTATAGATCATTTTAAAATGAAATATTGGTCAATGTGATGCATATTTTATCCTTGTTCATACGGGTAATTAAATAGTAAAATAAATGTTTGAAGACGGAATTATGAGGCGCAGCCAAGTGAAAAGGAGACCTCAGCTATAGCGGAGTTGCATCAAAACCCCATAAGTCAATATGATTGCTGGTAGGTGGTGCGGTGGTATACTCAGTTTAGCTTGCGAAGTTAATGGCTTTGCATCAATATTCTGACTTCCGGAGAGTAGTTTCTTCAATTCTGTGTAGGATGGATTCCTCCATACCAGAACAGGCAATTATCCAATTTTGTCGAGCAGAAAAGGAACATTCTTCGCAAATTTACCACAGGTTGAAAGGTGCGAAGATAATGTCTCGAGCGGAGTATCATAATTCAGTGGTTTCAATAGGTTACGAAGTCAGAAGAACAAACGTCGAGATAGTGTCACGCAATAGCGGCGCACGTTGTCACCAACTGTGCCACGATTCTGGCTGAGGAAGCGATCATAGGGTACAAGCGTCGGATCACCTTACTTGAATTTGATGATGACAGAAAAAAAATCTCTGAAAGATCAGTTTCACAAAGGACAAGGAAGTGCAGGGCACCGCAGAAAATTGGATTCCTTAGCAATCCAAGAGTTTCCACACTTTCACCTTATTCCTACATGCTCTGTTGAGTGTGTTATTGTCAATAGTAATTATTTATACACTGTAAGAAATACCTGTAATTTTACTACAGACATTGCTCTAAAGTAATACAGCACAACTGCTACAGCTTTGGAATACAGCACTGCGTGTTGTAAATTCACTCATGAAATTATTTAATTAGGTTGATTAGCAAATCACAAAAAATCTTGTACAACAAATTAGCACACTCTTTACATCACAACGTGTTAGCGTTACGTATACTCAAATGTTTTGCTGTAACTCAAGGAAAAAATTGCAGTGTAGTTGCTTCGTTCCACCTGAACTATAGTTATAATAGTGCTTTTACTAAAAAAAATTTTTAGTCATAAATGTATTTTCCTTCTCATTTGGATACACCTATCAATACAAATTAATATTATTAAGCTACATAAAAAAATGAAAAATGTATTTCAAAGATTATGTGTAATAATGTGCAGATATCTCATACAGCAGGCTGTATTTTACTTGCAAATTTTACAAGTAAAAGAATATTGAGATGTGCCGAGTTAAGATATATTAAATGCACATGATTCTGTTTTTATTTCTTTAACTAACACGGAGCAGATAACTAAGACGTTTTCCGCTTAAGAGAAGTACTAAAAATACATATTTTTTCCTAAAAATATTAATTTTCTTCGGCCGCTGAGGACTAACCGACTATTCGAAAGAAATACGAGGGGAAAAAAGGATGTTAAAAAGATGAAGATGTTTGTGTCATTATGGCAACGCTACGCTAGGTGAATCTGCAAAAGATGGAAGGTGCCTTGGTAGGAAGGACTTTCTAAGAGGTTTTAACGCGTATTCACGTTACATCTGGAGAAAACATACTAAAACTCCAGACTGTTAAATCAGCAGCAGCGCGATGGGACCCGAACCCGGCACCTTTACAATTCGGCCGTCTACCATTTTCAGTGACATAACCACTGTGCCATGGTGAGGCCTATAAAAAAGGAAGAATTGAAACAAAATGTAATTTGTAAAAAATAAATAAAAAAATGTAAAGTTACCGAGAGCACATTTAAATAGGGAGCAAAATAAATTTGAATAACAAGCTTCTCTGGCATCATTCAATAAAAATTACTTTCAAAAGAATGATACCAAATGTTAAAATTCATCTCCAAATTAGTTATATTCATTTACATATTCTGTTCATCAGCAAATTATTTATTATTGTTAATTTTCCAATTAGTTGAATTGGACTTTTGTTCTTATGATTAACTCTTAACAGCGTTTGCCTAGAATGTCAATCATTTCCTGCTTTAAGATAAAGCTCATGTGCAATAAATTAGGAGTAAATATACGGTTCTATCTTTTCCTTATTATCATGACCTCACAGAAAAGTCACCATTCACTGACCGATCATCTCGCATTCCATCAAATTAGTCCTGAAAATTCAGCAAAACCAAATCCGAATTACATAGAAACAATATATTTTAATGTTTTATTTATAGTATAGACAGTCTCTTGATTTCTTTTATAAATATTAAACAAATATAGGTGAACGAATATACAGAAAGACAGGAAAAGGACAAAATATGCTTTAGAAAAAAGAAAATTAAATGAAAACGTATGTATAATAATTATTTCCATCAGAACTGGCTGCATCGAACGGAAAACTTATGGTAAGTAAAAATCGCAATTTTTTAGTGAATACAAAAATGCTTTCAAGAGCTCACATCGAAAAAATTTTTAGAAATTCATAAAAATTAATTATTTTTATTATAAAATTTGAAAATTAAATAAATAAAGAAGGAGTCCAACAATGGGAAACAATAATACTTTGCTAATTAATAACAAAAGAGGATGACCACAGAATGCTCCAAAAAGAAAGGGTATCATCAAAAGAATATAAATCCATTTTATTGAAATTTTAAAGGGATGAACGCTTTCGAGAGAGAAGTAATAATAATTAATTATTTATAATAGTTTAACGCATTCAAAAACATTAGAAGCATGAAATTTAACTGTGACACAATTTTAAATTTACAGTAGTAGAGAAAAGCTTTTAATTTCACTATTCATAAAAGTCCTCATCTTTGTTAGAGAATTATTAGCAAAGCACCACAGGAAATGATTTCAGTAAAAAATGTACTTTAATTACTTTTATGAAAAAATTGAAAAATAAGTAAATATATAATCCCATATAATTTATTTTGTAGAGCATTTTCTATACTACGATAATTTTAAAAATCTTATCGGATGCATTACTTTCAAGGATTATTCACGCATAAAAAAAAAACTAAATTCGCTCCGAAAGAACTAAAATAGCACCGACGACCTTAAAATAGATACAAGCTTGTCCCGGTTTTAAATCCTTTAGAGTTATTTTAGTTCCTTCGGAGCTCATTTAGTTGTGCTTTTTAAGCATGTATTTTATCTCAAACTGCTAGATTTTTGTACCTCTGATATAAGTCCTTTTTATTTTGTTGAAATAATTAAAAAACGGAAGAACGAAAATGTTTTTACTCCTACTTTGTTCGCAAACATTGATTTCTTCATTTATTTTGATTAAATGAGAAATATAGTTGCTTATCATCATTAAAAAAATTTAAGCTGCACGCTTTTGTGTGTTTTCCCCGTTGTTTTTAGTTAAATATATTTTTCATCATTTTAACAGTAAAAACATGTATTATTTACTACCTTAAAAATTAATGAATATCACAAGCTAAAATGACTAAATCCATTATAAGTGATATTCACTACTAAGTATATTTGATAAACAAATATGTTGCATCTGCCATGAAAGAAAAAACAGAGAATTGAACAAACAGATGTAATATGCATAATTATAGTACTTAACATGTAACAACATTCCTAATGAAAAAAGAACACAAATAATGAATTATGTCACCGATTATTAATTTTAATCGGTATGTTAAGAGTGCTTCCCTTCCTTAAATGGAAAAATATCATGTGTTGTTTCTTTTTTAAGGGTGATAACATCAAAACAGTAAAAAACACCGTTGGAAACAAATTTGTAACCAGTAAACACCATGTTATAATATTATTTTTATTCTAACCTATCATTAAATAGTGGCTTCGGAAAATATTTTACTTTAATTGGAACGTTCGCCTTGACTGTCATAAACAATTAATTTTAATGAAAATTAGATTCTAAAACAGGAAAGTAGAAGTTAAATATAAAATGTTTAAATGCGCTTAAATTGAGCGTTAAATGTTTTAACATATTGTAGCAGATTAAATATTAAGTACTCAGATTTTTTTGCTTATTAACTAATGCATTGTGGAGATTCATCTTATATTATACTAAAAGATTTAAAGAAATAATATTTAACTAATTTTTAAGAAAAATTAATGTGGTTTTGAGGTTTTGTAACAAATATCCTAGGAAAGCAGTTTAATATCCGTTAACTAAATGATTATACCACTTTATGATTTATTTTATATCCGATTCTTTTTGCATAACTGACCAATTTTTGTAATTCAAATTAAACTTGTTCCTAAAACATTATTTTTATTAGAATAATCTTCAGTGATATGACTGTTGTTATACTACAAAAGTTTTAATTTTTTCTTTAACGCCGTGAAGTAACGCCGATATTCATCAGAGCTTGGAAAAGGTGACAAACTTCCCTCTCGTGGATTGCTCTGAAACCATGCATGTTGAAGGGAGCTGAAACAAGAATCTTGCCTCTGTATCATCAATGTTCGAACCATACCTCTTGGGGTGCTAATCCAGGTGCTGCTCTCTCAAGTGGAATTGCTCAAAAATTATTAGAAAACGAGTCAAGAATTCTTAAAAAAGCCAGTCTTTAATCTCACTTGGGCCCAATTCAATGAGAGCTGATCAATTTTACCCATCTACTATATGGAAGATCTGGTGTTAGCCGTAGATCATAATAAAGAACGACTTAACGCAGTTTTGGACTCGAATGCTCGTTTTACATAAAATCTGAATAACTCTACAACCTACTGGATAAGTTAAACTGACAAATTTTTTTTAAATTTATATTTGTATCATTTTTATCTCATGCTATTCTTTTTCTAAACAGAAACATACAATTGTTTTTATTAATTAAATTATGAAAACTTCTTTCAAAACCTGTAAAATATACGGAATTCTTCGGTTTACTTCATTGCATTAAGTTAAAAATGATTATAAACAAGCTTGATAAAGTCAAAACAAACAATAAAACGGGTATTTACTTTCTTGCAGTTTGTTAGAACTCGGCATAAATAAACCGGGCCGTGTTACATTACTTTAATGGTAACTACTTTTGCCTCCTTTCCTTCACATTTTAGTTTGATGGAACGAAATATAGCCACTAAAAAGAACTTTTGTGATGTTAGTAAAGTTTAGTACCTGGAATTTCCATTTTTGTTGTTAAATATACACAATAAACCTTTTTTGTTGTTTGTTATGAAACAAACAGGAAAGAAACAATAAATATTCACGTGAGTTTTCTAGAGAATACATTATGAGGTACAGCATAGTAGTTTTGGACTGTTTTATAAATTGTAACGCACAAGGTAATTATTAGATATTGTTTATTACTCCATTTATTCAAATAAAAGTAAAATTTCGAAAACCTGTTTCACGGATATTTTTATTCCTACCATCAAAGAATGAAGGCAATTTTAAAATAGAGTAAGCATTCAGTTAATTTAAGTACGCCACTAAGCAGCTTGATTTGTAAACATGCACTCTTAATTTAATGTTCAAAATGTATTTCTGAAAAAATACAGATCTACGTAATGTAAGGAGAAAATTAGTCAATAAAGCAATTGAATGTTGTAGTAGTAATGGTCATTTAAAAAATATACATTTGGTTTTGAATAACATTATAATCTTAGCTTAACGAATAGGTTGTACTGTAGATTATTTTTACGTGTGCGCGCCCGCCCACACTTTATCCCAAGAATTGAAGGCCGGGCAAGTAAGTACCTTTTGCCCGGATGGATAATGCCTTGAACTACCACGCGGAATGCACGAGATCAAAATTAGCCCTCGGCGCACGCTCTCCTTTCACATGTATCTAAATGAGCGATAATAACTTTGATGTTGTTTTGTTTCCTTTAACTATGAATATAAACAAAATATTGCTCCAAGATTCTCGAATTATGCAATGCAATTTTTGGAGACGTACTGTAAAGCAAAATATCGTTTTAATTTAATATTAATTAATTTCTTTAACTTAAAAATATATTATTTCGTGAAACTTAGCATTAAATGTTGCAAAAATTTAATGTAAGTCTATTTGTCATATCTTAAACTTAGTGTTCGTCTGGGAGGGGGGGGGTCTATCATGGAACCTCTGAACAGTATTGAATGTCATAAATACTCATAAGTTATTATCAGATTATGAGTAAATGCAAAATCACTTTCCTCACAGGAAACTGATCTACTTAAATATTGCATTCACGAACTTTTACATATTTCTGAATAAATGTGTTTCGTGAATAATGGTTTGCGTATACAAAAATAACACATTGTCAACAAACAATTTTCGATGAAACAAGCCGATACATTTTAAGAAGATGATATATTTCACCAATTAATTTTAACGTCAAGTGACCAACACTATTATAAAAGATGTTTCACGGTTTAAGTTAGTTTAAATGCTGACAAGACTTTAGAGAATTTTATGTTGATTTTGATAAAAAGCCATCTGCACTGTACAAAATGTCTCTTTTCAAAGTTATATTTTACATCATATGTAAAATATTTAAATTTTTTTTTGCCTGTGCATCAGGACGGTTTATTATTTTAAAACACCGATATGAAACATTAATAACATTTAATAACTTCTCCTAAGTCTGATATAATAACTTACTCCAATGTATTGTTATGCTTCGTGGTCCTGATTTAAAGAATCATACTCAATCTCTATTTACTTTTTTATTTATTTGAATCATGTTTATAAATAAAATTATAAATCTCAGTTGTTTTTGTCTGTGGGTATTTTTCGTTCGAAAATAAGGATTTTCTCCAGAAGTCACGTGAGTACTCCTTATAATGCTTTGAAAAGTCCTTTGCAACCAAGGCACTCTCTCCTGTAGGTAGATGCAGCCCCTGCAGTCTCGCTATAACACAAAATTCGTCAGAGGGTGTTTAAGCGCAATGGATTAGTTAAAACTCTTCTGTTAGCAGAGGTAAACTTTGTATATGGCACGATATCTTTCCAAGGAAAGAACAACAATAATTTTAAGCCCACCTACACACCAATGCAAACGAGTCAAACGAAATATGACGGCAATAGCTCTGGGAAGATAGTTCAAAGATTACTGAAAAACGATTACCTTAAAATAATAAAGAACTTTGTAAAATAATGCCATAAAGTTTACTTCAACGGCATGCCACTTGTTTCGCGCAAAAACTTGTTTGCTCTTCTTCAGTCACAAACATCTGAAGCGAAAGTAAACTTAGGGTGGCTGGTTAATGGTGGGTAATGCCATTTAGTAGTCTGTAAGACACTGAACATTGGGAGATATTTAACGGCTCATGAATTTAAACTAAAATATAAAGAAGTCATAAAATGTAGTTATTTAAATCGGAAATTGATTTGCAAAATATGAGAATCGTGTACTTTAGAAAAGAGTATTTCAGTATAATGTGCATTTCAATTAACAATCTGCCGATCAATGGTCTGTAAGCCACTGAACATTAAGAGATAGCTGAAATTTGAAGTTCCAGAGTTCTGGCGTCTTGCACGGCTTCTAATGCAATTATTTAAACCTTTTGTTAGGTTATCTTCGGATGTAACTTGAATACTCGTTAAAACTTCGTTAAATATCCCCTTCCAAGTCATTTTCCCATTATTCAGGTAGCCTTACAAGTAGCTTTGTTTTAACCAAAACCAAACCATGTCAATTTAATACATTAAATAAATTCTCAGGAGATAATTATTATTTATAAATTGACTATATTATATCAGCCTATATTAATTGCCTTTTAATATATCAGAAAATAGTTTAGCATATTACTCGTTTATGAAAATAGTCTACGATATCGATTTATAAAATTTAAGACTCTAAGCAAAACGCCTATTACGATCAGCTCTTTAAGAATAAAGTGAGTAATCATAGTATCTGTTTTCATGAAAATACTGATACGTCAAAATTTTCTTTTCAAGCATCACTGAATATTAAATATATAGATTTATCTACTTCCCTTCTTGTCCAATTTACTGTTAAAGTCTACTTTTGGTTTTTAATGATTAAATTGTAGTAAACATTTGGTATCTCTACTATTAAGCTAAAAGAGTTAAACACTAGTATTATATACACCCACTGAAACAATAAGAATCGTCTGTATGCATAAGTCTATCTAAGTCGTCAAAGTCTATCTTTCATTTTGAATGATTAACTTGAAGTAAAAATTTGGTATATCTTCTTTTAAGCTAAAAAAGTTAAACAGACCTATTATATACACCGACTGATTTAATCAGAATCTTTTGAATACATGAGGCGAAAAAGGAAACATTCTCGTGAAATGTACCATCTACAGATGTAAATGATAAAATTGCAGTTTCTGCATGTTATGACTGTTTCATGCTTGCGGATTTCCCAAAGGTAAAACATTCTGCAGGAAAAAGAATATTATTTCCTTTTCCTTCTGGTAAAGTGTCTTTTCTAATGTAAAGCCGCATCGCTCTTCTTTCAACTTAACCTTTTCATTTGCTCTTTGTGTAGCCTGGAGAAACTGTGTTTTGGCAAAAAATTTTCTTTGGTATCGTCGAAAGAAACTTATAAAGAAAGTTCGCTTGCGCTTTTATATTGTAAATTTTTATTTAATATAAATTGCGTTTTCAAGTCATAAACATTTTAATCTTTATATGAAATTGCTTTCTAAAAGCAACTTTGGAAAGAAAAAAAAATCGAAAACTATTCTGTTTCTTTGCTGATCTGGTTATTGAAGAAGAAAAAGGAAAGTGTTTTCTTTTTTCAGGCGATTCAGATTTTTTTCTGAAACTAGACAGTTAAAAAAATTGAAATAAAGAAAATAAGACCCATACAAAATGACTAGATCGCGTCAATTCACAAAAATTAAGCTTTCTTTTTAAATTTAATGTTTAACAATAAAAGAAATACTACATAGAAAATATCCTCCGTGATTCACATATATTTTAGTATGTATGTATTACACCGGTCAACAAAAAAAAATGGGGGGGGGGTTCTGTTCTCATGCTTAAATTCTGATTATAGACATTGAAAAACACTTATATTTTCATTTTAATTCTTAAAGTTTGCTTTTGACTGATTTACGTCGGTAGGTATATTTTAATTTATTTCATAAACGAAAGATGGCAGTGCTTTGATTAACCCGAAAGTAAGCCGTATTATTATTTGTAACTCTGTAGTATTGCTTGTAGTATTATTCGCAGTATTATTTGTAATACTATTATTTGTTTGTATTATTATTTGCTCATACGAACATAAAAGAAATGCGAAAATTACTCACTTTTAGAAATTAATTTCTTATTATTTTACATGTATATGTTATTGTTTATCACAAATCTTGAATAAAAAAGAATTTTATATCCATCAAAAACTTTACTGATCATAATTTTGAGTGGAATTATAAATAATATATATATATATATATATATAAATCAGTGATTTTTGCCAAAAAATTGAAAACTTTCTTTAATTTCTACAATAGCAAACTTTCATTAAAAAAAAATATTTTCCTTAGTTTTGGCGTACGAGAAATAATATTTAACATGTAGAAGTCAGACCCAAAAATCGTGTGGACCGGTGTTATTTAAAAATGGAGGCCTACCAAACCCTTGCATTGCACGAGAATTTACATGCTAACAGTACTTGGTAATTAAAAAGGTCATATAAAATTAGATGAGCGCTGTTGTTTTTGCATATACGAGGGAAAATTAATTACAAGAGGCAATCCTGTATAACTGCATTAATGAACGAATATTAAGCGACTGTATAATAGGAATAAATAGAACTAAGGGTACGCAAAAATACCCCATTCAATCGAATCTCGAAAATTAAAAAGTTTACGCGCGTGAATGATGCACGACTTCTCAAATACATCATCGTGGAATGGTGTGTCTTTGCGAGCTTTTAGTGGTAAGAGGAAGGGGGACTGACGTACATCAAGCAACCATCTAGGAATGAAGTGCTCATTCTCCATGATAACTAAAGGCTCAAAGTTGCACATTAAACCGCAATTACTGTGCATCAGTCTAACTTTCCTTAATGTTTGTACAGATTTAATCTCGAACCACCGCGCCAATTTAATCATGGAATTTTGAAGACGTTTTTAACATTTGGACTTGGGCGAAAAGCTTCCTTTTACAATGCTTTTTCCTAGCAATATGTGTTGAACGTCCTAAAGAAATCTGCAAGAAATTTTATAAAGCGAAACATTTTAAAGATGTGTTGACTTGCATAGGGGCGTATGTACAAAAGTAATACATATTTTTTTCACTTTGTTGAAAAAAGAATATATTATGCAAAAATTATCTTTGATTTTTAAATTACCCTCTGTTGCTAAATGGGAAGCTTAACTTTAGATGTTTAGTCAATGTTTGTTAGCGTTCCATTTGGAAGTCATTTTTCATGCAACATGCTTTATAAGTATTCTTTTAATGCGTTTATTTATTTAACGAATGGTTAAAATACTTCGCAATTTTGTATAATATATCAAACTATCGAATAAGATAAAATTGAAATATTTCTGAGCGTTAATTTACCGAGAATTGAAATAATTTTAACGCCTCATGAAGGAAAAAAATTGACAATATTATCTCATATTCAAACGAAGTCTTATCGGAGTATTAGGAATTATCAGCTGACGTCACACGTAAACATCGGAGAGCTCTGAGTGGCAAAACATTGGACAATCTAATTTGGATAGGGCATAACAGTGCATTTTTAAAATGATTTCGCAGTTTTTAAAGTGATTTCACAATTATTCTGCCACACAAACTCATGCATAGATCTGCGCTTGCTGTTTGTTTACACTTCTGCCCATTCCTATAAGAAGAAGACTTTATTTTGTTTCTGGCCATGATCAGGAGCAATATTGGCTGGGACAAGTAATGGTAAATTTACCCCCACCTTACTGGTGGACGACATTCTCCAATGGTAGGGAAACTGGCACACTCAAATAAAAAAAAAAAACTAATTACAAATATAGGAAAATTGAAAACAAACAAATATAGAGAAATTTTCAAAAAGTAAGAAAAATCTCCTTTTATGCTCTTTCTAACTATCAGGTTGCATAGAAAGTTTTCCGCCAAATCTGCTTGAAAAATTAACTCCTTAGATAACTGTCGAGTGGTTAATTACTGATTTTCTTCCACAAGTTCTCGCAGGCTGGACTCATCAACATCAGTAGACCAGCCAGAGCTCTCTGCTTCTGGAATGTCATAGTCTTTGAATTGTAACTTTCGGTACCAAACCTGCACAGTGTCACATGGTACAACAATAGTACTTAAAGCCGTACACATAATTCTTTGATATTCTGTAGCTGGATTTTTGCAACAGAACTGGATGTAAATGTTGGTTCTAATCCTCTAGAAGGATAGTTCCGTTTGAGACACTTTGTACTTAAAGATATCTATATATTTTTACAGATTTCACAACACAGTTTTATAAAATAAGTCTCTTCCTTTCAAATACCAAAAATCGTTTGAAAAAGTATGAGCAAATACGCCATCGCCAACTGTGTGCTGACGATGTTTGCGTTGGCGGGAATCTTTCGTTACAACATAATACTAACTTTTTCTTTAATACAACATGTAGTTTTCAGGAAAAAAAATAATGCAATAGAAAACGTATTTAAAAAAAATTATTTATCCGTCTTACAAAACAAATTCAAACAATGTCATAATGTTTTATAGGTGTGATGGAATAGGTATATAAAATCAATGAAGCATATAATCGAAAATTGGGAGAATTGGTGAAGTTTAAAGGTTGGAGCTAAGACACATCCTCCGTTGGCTAAAGTTCCCCATCTCACACTACACCATTTGAAGTTACACTAAAAAAGACCAAATATCACGTATAAATTCTGCTGATTAATAAAGAATGAATGAAAAAAAGTAGTTCAATCAAAACATAAGAAAATATTAACTATTTTTCAATTGTAAAAAAAACGTTAAATTTCTCTGGCAAACCTCTAACAAATATTGAAACTTTAAATAGATACTGACGTTGCAGTTTCTCTTTGAAATTCTCAAGTAGATTTGTTTCATTTGGTTCATATTAAGAAAACATTTTTCTGTAATCAGACGCAAGTAACGGTTTTAATAAACAAAATTTTCACAAAACCATCATAAATATAAGAAACAACAAATTCAGTATCTTCTATTTGAAGCATTTTCATCAACAGAAAAATTAATATAAATGCAAATTTCTAATTAAAACGTAATATAACAAAGCATTTTTACATGAAGTTTAGCAATTTAGCAATGCATTTTATGCTTTAGAAAAGAGCTATAAATGCACATATAAATAGCCATTAAAAAAATTCTTTGATAATTTATTGTAACTAACTAAATTTATTCTAACCTCGCTTTTTCATAGCTTCTTTGAATTGAAGATTACGGATACAATCTTCAGTAGTGCAGCGAAAACAAGTTTTTAGGTTTTTGTAAGTGCCGCCCGGCCTGTGTAGTGGTTAGAAAGAAGTCATTCTAACACACCACGGGTCCGTATCTAGACCCGTGTGGTTGACAGACACGGGGTTGGGTGTAACTTCGTCTGACCCTTCATAGAAGGCAACGCTGGTCCACCTATTGGGTCCGTCCACCTCAATAATAAAGAGACCAGTATTTTAGGCCTTAATAGAGTCCAATACCTGTAAACAGATAGTGCCCCCAATTAAGAAAAAGAAAAGGAATTGTAAGTTTTCGCCGTTGTTGTTGCCAGTGATTACGCTAAAACTAAAGTAATGCTATGCATTTATAGCTCTGAAAATTAGTCTTTTATATTTTGTAAAATTAAACATTTATGTCTTTTCTGTTTTTAAATTATAACGATCGTAATTAAAGACATGAATCAAGTGTGTTCGCAAACGTTTGATGATATTCATCTCCATATTAACATGATGTTTGGATAATTTCGTCTTCGTTAATATTAAGTATGACGCTGCATATCACAAAATACCTTTAACATAGCTTTATTAATATATTATTCAAAAAAAATATTATGATCTAAAGTTTAATAAAATTTCATCTCAAGTTTCGCAAAAACAGATTTGAAGTTTTTTAAAAATTTTATTTAACTATTTACTTAGCTTTCCATTAAAAGCATAACCTCCATTCTTGCTCTACATAGTTTACAATTATTTTTTAACTTTTCTCCCATAATAGAGTTTTAGAATAAACTTATGTAAACAATTTCTTTTAGTCCAAATTTTTAAAGAAAACTGAGTTAACCAGAAAACTGCCTTACGCAAACATCATTTCTTAATATTTAAAAGCGTACGAAATTTTCCATGCATAAAACTTATTTTGCGGTAAGTCAAAACAATAGATTTCTGCTGAGCTCAAAAACCATTCTATTAAAATTCATGTAAATATGTTTAGTTTAATCCGAGAAGGATTCTTACAAAAAAGAGGCATTTGTTTATTCGCTTTAGATGTGCAGTTTTTGTTTGTCTAAAAAAGTTTTATTTTTGTTACCTTTAAATGTGTTTCCGAAGTTTCTTTGAAAGAAATAAAAAGTAATAATTATAAGAAGAGAAAAAAATGTTTGTTTTCCTAAAAACTTTGTTTTTATGAAAACAAGCATATAAAAAAATATATTTATAAAAAAAAATGTAAAGTATATAATAGTGTGTACGCATGGCTTTGTTTTCTTTTTTGCGAGGTAAAATGCAAATTTAATATCGTCAATAAAATTTCGTTGACTGAATTAAACGTTTGCCAAGTCCTTTTAAAATTGTGTAAAAATGTCATTTTTTGATTAATTTCAAATTACAAAACTTTAATTATAATCTCAATAAAAGCAATAATAAAAGTAAATACAACTTCCAGAAAGGTTTGAGCTTGTTTTTAATATAACTATCAAAATAATACATAATATTGTATACATACATATATATATACATATATATATATATTCAGATTTTATCAAGGAACAAACTTTTACGTGATTAGAAAAAGTAAATTCTCGTTGTTTGACTGGAAGTTTTTACATTAAAATTTTATTTTATAAGCTGCAGTATGTTTATATAGATTAATTCTTTAAACTAACAATAGCAATCCAATTAGTTTTATTTTTAATGCGTGCCTTTGGTACATTTTTTTCGGAACGCTCAAGTCACGTACTTTGTAATTATGTGTTTCCCCAAAGGCCATAAAATTCTCAAGATTAATGCAATTAAAAATTTACTGACAAATTACTTCATTAATTTTATTTGAACTTATCGGCGAAAAAAAAATTATATTCATTTTTTTTTTAATTTTTTCTTCTCCCTTACATAAGCTTGTAAACATATTAATTCACACATAATAAAAGTAACCTAGAGGATCGGGAAAAAATATGTCCATAACATAAAAACTGCACCCATATTCAGGTGGCATTACAAATTAAAAAATGCTTTGGATGATAGGTTGTATAAAAGAAAAGGAGATAAAAAGGATGAGATGATAATTTTTTATCGAACCTTTTTTTTCTGCCTGAAAGGTACTTACTCAAAAAGGTCTGTCATAACAATTACAAATCTAAGTGCTTTATTTTTCTTCACTGAAAGAAAAAATATATCTTAAATTATTTCCGAAAAAATTAATCTGGGATTCGCACGCAATGTTTTTTTTACGTTCCATCTATTTATTTGTACTTAAATATGAATACATGTGTGCGTTTCATCTAAAATACATTAGGATATTTCAATTATTCTAATAAGTAGAATAAATACTCAAAAAATAAATAAAACAGATGCATATACTTAAACTGACATTATTTTAAATTTTCTTTTTAACTGCTTAATTTCCGTCAAATTTTATACATTTAAATACATTTGAGAAATGCCCACTAGTTCTCAAACTAAGACTCGTATGAAAGAGGCATTTGCGCTAAGGAAACGTCGCATTTAATTAAAACATCATTTTTTTACTACTTTCACAGTTTCTGTGGAACTAATATTAAAGGAAATTGTCGAGCATTTGCTTAATATCTTATAATTTAATGCTTATCTTTTGCTACTCATGGCCTAGCCATTAAATATTTTTTCCCACCGCTTCAAATCCAGGTATTTATGGGGGCTGAGTTCTGACATTTATTGCTAACACTGTCTATTTAACGCAGTGTGATGATGATGTTCAACAATTTCCAAAGTCGAGTATTAATATTTAGTTATTCATTCCTTTTTAAGAAACCAAAATAGTACGTGTTTTATTTTGTCTTTGTATAGGTATGCATAATTATTAATCAAATTCTACTTAGGTTATATATAGATTTCTGAAAGATACACAGAGAGAAGAAAGATATATATATATATTCTGAAAGATCCCAGCAAACACAGCCGTATCGGGTTAGGGATGGGCCGTCATCGGCAGTACCGTTTCGATGTCGGCATTGGCATAATGGTAATTGGGACGGTGTCGGTTCTGTGCTGGCAAAACGATTTGGCGTAGGCAAATAAAAGTTGATTTCGGGCATGCAACGGTCCGATAGCGGCTAGCCTTTTAGGGTTAACATGTGATTTTGGCGATGTACTGCACCAAACGTCAAAACCGATATCGGTCCAGAAGAGTAATTTCTAAACTGAGCGGTATAAAGCCAGAACAAGCAGCACATATATATTGTTATAATAATTCTTTTTAATTTATGATTTCAATACTTACTACTTACAATGTTTTGAGCCCGTAGGATTTAAGTGCCTCTTCACATGCGAAAAAGGAGGGGAGGGGGGGGAATCATTCTATCTGGTTAATTTACCTGAGGTCCTGTCCAGGGTTCTGGTCTACCGCGCATCTGTCAATCTACAGTTTAGATGTTGGTGATTAGTTGAAGTGTGAAGGTCCAGGGTTCAGGTCTCCCGCGCATCTGTCCATTTACAGTTTGGATGTTGGGTGATTTTCTCCAGATGTAATGTGAATATGGGTTATATAAATTAACCAGATTTTTGAACATAGAATTGAGGACAAATCACCGTTGTATCCCCAATTCTGGAACAAAAATTGGGGATATTTTATAAATTTTATATAAATTCAAAACATTATATAATATTTATAAAATAAAGGAAATATGGTTGATTTTTATAAAATTAGGGAACAAATAATTATTATAATTACTGTTCAACCCCAATTTTATGGCTTATTAATTGTTTTATATATTGGAACAAACGCTAGAAGCCTTCTTCCGCTCAGAGCACCGACGCCCTAAGGATTAACTCCTGTGTTTTTGCCTTACAAAAAACGCAAAACAACAAAACTTTCTGAAATTAAATTGGATTAAAATAGTAGAAAAAATACCTTTTCATTAGTATTTCCATAAAAATAAAAAATATCAGTATAATTTATAGTTAAGGAATTTTTTTTATAATACATTAGCTGCTGTTGTTAAAAATAATAATAATAATAAAATTAAATACATAAATAAAAGTTTTAATTCACTGATAATACTGAATAATTATAAATTGAAAAAAAAATAATAATAGTTTCATTTTAAAATTATAACTATGAATAATTAATTTAATAGCAGTTATTTGAACAACATGTTTGTCATGTTTCTGTTCAAATAAAATAATAGTAAAAATTACGCCAAAATCATGTTTTGCTACAACATTGTAAAATGCTGTTACAAATTAAATAAAATTTAATGCTCTTATCTCCTTAAAAATGAATAAAAGTAACCATTTTTTGCTGATTATAGTACTTTATCTTTCTAAAAATTAATTGATTAATTCATTGCAGATATACAAGTATAAACTATTTTGCAATAGAATAACACTAATTTGTTTTGTTATTTTTCCACGCGATCTAATTTAAAGTGAATAATTTAAAAGCTAAAATCTCTCGGACTTTCTTTTCTAATTACCCCGTGTCCACGTACACATCATGTAGCACAGGCGCAGTGGGGGGGGTGAGGGGGGACGAGTGCATTCCTAGGGGCTTTCCACCCCTTGTAGGAACCACAGGAAGACGAAATGGACCTTTCCCTTTCTTTGGGTCCCTATTCACCACGGTCAATCGAAGAGCGGAAGTTGTTTTTTTTTTTTTTTTCGTTTGCCTGTCCATTTCCATTCCAAGGCTGTAACAGAAATCATCTCGCAACGTAAACTTTTCAGTAACGTAGATTTTGAGTTTTCTCAGAGCAATGAAGGGAGTTTGGTGCATTTTTCTCTGGATAAATTGCGATTTTTTTTCCCTTGACTAAATGGCACTGACTGCAGCTAGACAAAAATTTTATAATAGTCTGAATGTGGTTAGTGCTTTTTAGTTTTAAATAGGCTAAGTTCTTACGTCAGTTAGATCGGACTTTGCTGTAGTTTTCTCTGGATATACTGTGATTTTTTTCTAAAGACTAACTGGTATTAACCTCAACTAGACAAAAATTTTAAAGTTGTCTAAATGTGGTTAGTGCTTTTTGGTTTTCATTTTGCTAAGTTCTCACGACAGTTAAAAAGGGGTAAGTTGTTTTTTAAGTATATATTAAGAATTTGTATTTTTTCTTAGCTAGATTTTTTTCATGTTATCTCAGGGACTACTAAAATAAGATGTAGTTCAAAACTGCTAATTATTTCTAAATAATGTGAAAATGAAATTTATAATTCAAATAAGCAAACTTGGAAACTATTAATAAACAAGCAGGACGGTATTTTTAATAAATAACTTACATACTGCATTGAAAAATGTGTCTATTTACTTGAGTACTTAATTTCATATTACTCAAAACAACAGAAAAAAATAGTTTTATTCTGTTATAGAATGTTCCTTTCTTTTACTAAAGGATAATCCTATGAAAATTCAGTAATATATAAAATATTTACTTAAAGTAAGTATCTTCTAATAATAAACATGGTTTTATCAATACTTATTAGTTTCATATATAGTTTAGCACTAATCAACCTATTAAAAATAACAATTATTATTATATAAATTACTTTACATCACTGGGGCTAATTTTGCCAAAAATACTTAGTTAAAATTCAAAAAATACTTAGTTTTGCCAAAAATACTTAGTTATTAAGTATAAACAAAATAATTTGTTTGTATATGAAAATGTTTAATTATTTTGAAGAGAAAAGGTTTTTATGAAATTAACCGTTTATTTGTAGAATCAGCCAATGTTTTAATTTCTTTAAACGTATGTTGTTTACATTCTCCTTTAAAATAATATATAAAATCAAAAGTCAACTTTATTTTGTATTATGACATAACTTAACAAAAAAATAAATTAAAAATTTTTTTAAAAAGCATGTTGTATAACTTTAATATTTTTTTTCTATCTTTTTTTAGCATTGCATGAATGTTTATTTATAATCTTTGGTTCTAGAAAATTATAAATTTTCTTAGATTCTAAAAAATTTTTGGAAGAGAAAAAGGAACATTGTCTAGTTGAGCCTAATATTTTGTTTAAAAAAATGTATATGGTCTGATAAACATATAATAGCACGATTAAAAAAAGTAAACCATTGGTTGATGCATAAAATATAATACGGTTAATTTTAAAAAGAGCTTTCCTTCTTAAATTCATCAAATATTTTCTTAAAAACAAAATAATTTGCTAATTAGGTATTTTTAATAAATTTAGTCCTAGTGGTGTAAAGTCATTTATCTAATTATAATTATTATTACTTTAATTTGTTGTTTAATACTTTAGAGAACTAACTACGGAGCTAATTAGGGTATTTTGGGAATCAATAAGGTGCTGGCCGGTTTTCGATATTTTGTCGTTGCCGATACCACACCAAAAACGTAATGGTTTTGGTTCAAAAGTGGCACAGGGCTGGGCCGACGGCGATATCGTTTTTGCCGACACCGAACCAGAACCACCCCATCCTTTCGGCCCGACACACGCCCAGGCGGACGCAATTTTGTCGTTTTTGGTACCGCGTGAGCGATGTCGCCCCGGCACATTCTGCGCCGGCATGCCAGTGTCGGCCCAAAACTTATCCGATAGGGCTGTGTTTGCTGGGATATATATATATATATAGAATAAATTACAATATTACCTAGTATTCCATTATACCCGACACGCCATCAATTAAAACGAACCTTTAAATAGATGGGCAAATCACGGTCAATTAAAAACAGAATTCAACTAACAGACTGTCAATTATGACATCTGTGTTTGACAAAATATTATTGAATGAATATTTCATGTTTTCATGTTTTCCCTAACTTGTGAAAATCTGTATGCGAGAAAAAAAGAAGCGATTCAATTTAGATCATCCTAAATTAGTCGCATGATTATTATCACCGTACATGTCTACATGCTTGAAACATGGAATGGGTTTTTGGAACTTAATTTAACAATCAATAATTGTTATTTACCAAATATTGTCAAATTTCTTAGCTTGATGCCAAAAATTAAAAACTGAAAGAGTAACGTCGCAAAACACCAATGAAAAAAGATATTGGCTACCAGTTGTGGCTTTTGTGACTCAAATTCGTATTTTCTTCATTGTTGTCTATCGTGATGTTCTTTCTGATGTTGATTTCTTGATTCTGTGCAATGCACATGTCTCCCCTTTTAAAGTGGCAACAACAAAACTCTAACTTTCCAGCTAGCCCAGAGGCTCCGTACGGAGAGCAATTGGTGCAAACAATCTCAAGCCTCTCCCAAATATATTCTTATATGCCTGGATTTTTCTGTACTACAAATTTCAAAAGACAGTATTTTATTTTTGGACTTTTTTAAAAATTTAAGATTTTGGGCGATTAAAAACAACAACAAAGTGGCTGTTATAAAATAAATTTCCAATATATGAATGTAATTGCTCCATTCAACTGATCGGAAAGAAGTTTTAAATCTAGTTTGTTTAAAGATGATATTTTAATACTGTTCTGATGCGGGGAAAATTGCGTTTCGATTTAGAAATATTTCTCTTATAATTCCCCCTAGTTTATTCCCCTATAATCGTAATAGACAGACTCTAGGTAAAATGTACTATCTAATCCATCTAATCTAATGCGCTTGTCAAATCTAATCAGTTGAAGGCACGAAGTGACACATATCATACTATCTTCCATGCATATTTAATATTGAAAAAGGTCTTGCTGTTGGAAAAGCCGAGGTGTAAAACATCCTTAATATCTTACGAAATTATGTGAACTAAAGGAGATATACTTTTAGTAAGGCGCGTGCATTTATTGGTTGAGAATAGTAGGACGAGAAATTTAATGAGAAATTTTTTTTATCGGTATAAGTAAGCAAGTTTTTTAGTAAACCAACATTTTCGATAAATGGAAAATTTAAGATCTTAAAAATTGAAGATCTTTAGAAAAAATCTGCATTCAGATTGGAAAAATTAGTACCTGTATTTCCATATAAGTTTCATAAGTGTTCCAAATTTGTTCAAGACCTCACCAATACACATAATATACTTGTGCTCAAAATTACGGTCACAAACATAAAATCTATAACTGAAAAAGATTCGGTTTATTGTAATAAAATTTGGTACAGAGATTGGAGAAAACGTATTACAGCATAGCAATATAAAAAAGTGGTAGGTAGTTACCTATTGTACAGGATATATCCTAAAAGGTGAAATAAATATCACTCATATGGCAAGAAAGGTCCATCTAATACGAGTATTGACGTGATACGGTTGCTATCGAGGATGTCTAGAAATGCTTGAGGCAATAAATCCCTCTTTTGCGAAACTGACGATTTTAATGCCTATATAGGCATGAATGTCGATCTATGGCTTTTTATAGACCATTGGTAAGATATTGTATAGGCTTAAGATCCGAAGACTTTTCAGGCTATTTCAAGGAGTGAATATTTTCTTCTTGAAAAAGATCATCAACAATGTGAGCCCCGTGTGGCCTCACATTATTGTCCATAAAAAGGAAATCTGGGCCAGCAGCTTCCAGAAAAGCTTCAAAGAACCTTTAGACACCGCATTCTCATAGCACTATGAGGTGAAATAACCAAGTAAAAATCTTGCAGGGATGTAATACCCCAGCATGATGCTGCCGGTAACAAGGATTCTGAAACCAAATTGCTTAATTTCCCTTTGATTGGAGGAATGTTAGAGAGCTCCTCCTTCTCTGCACATGCAGACTCTCCAAGAATCCCTCTGCTGGATCTTAACTCACCAGTAAAAAGAGCACGTCCCTATTCTTGATCTGTACATGTGCGGCGTGCACCTTGCACTCAAAGGAAGACACGCCACTGGACAGTGGGTGTAAAGGGATTTGTCTGCGAGACATCTGTAAACTCTCTGACTGAAAATTATTTTCCAGACGCAGCAGATACGTCACTAGAAAGCTCTGTAGCCACAGTCTAAGGTGTCGTACACTTAATGAAAATCTCCAAGCCATTGCCTCTGTCGTTGCTCTTGGGCAGCCTTAGCCTGACTTTATAGTGACACTGCCGCTGATATCGTATTGATTTTAAAACCTGGATAAAACTTTCATAGACACCTGCAGCCATCGTGCCACCTACCATTCTGACAACCCAATTTCAAGCCTACCAACGGCTCTTGAACTTTCTGAATTATCTAAACGATTGGGTTAGCTTTTTCTTAGTGCAAAATATCAAACGTGTGGGTTTTAATTCAATATTTTCAATAATGTAGACAAAATGCCTGAGAAATGGTTGGGATGTGATGGCGTCGACTCCAGTTTAACAAACCTAGTTGAACTCTGGATCTATTAAGTGTCTGTCTCGCTATGTACAATAATATCAAGATTTCTTTTTTTTCCAAGCTGAATTTGACAATAATAAACTATACTTAAAAATTTCCTTTTTCAGATAACTGTGTATTCCGTGGTTTTTTGTAGCATTTACTTCAATATGTAATTTACGTAAAACTTAATAATCATTTCTTAAACTAGCCTTATTTAAAGCGATTAATCGAAGCTTTTATTTCGCATTACTTTATTACCTCGCAAGAAAAAAAAATAGTGTGTGGATATTCAGCGTATGTTGAATACAAATCTAAAAGATAATTGAGATGCAATACGCAAATACCAATGTTATTAATCATGCATTTAACATCTATTTTTTGTTTTATTATATTTAAGATATTTATATTTATATTGTTGATATTTTTTATTTTACGTCAAATGCATATAGTTTAAAAAATAGGTTTAAAATTATTTGAAACCTGATATTCATATAATTTATCAGTGATCTAGTTTTACTTTCTTATATTTTTTTCACGATTTCTTCAATTTAACAGGCATCAGTTTCATATACGTTTGCGTATGCAAATGACATACAGAATTCAGGCTAAAGTAAACTCTGTCATGCCATGAATTCCGATGTTCTTGTTTACCGAAAAACATGAAAGACTCATGAATAATTCAAACATGCTTTTTGTTAACTGTACTTTCAGATGCTTTGTGTAGGTTACCTCTTAAGTCAGCCATTTGAGAAAACAGAGAGTTGTTACAAATGCTATGCACTGGAAAACAGGAAAACCCATTTTTCTTTTTATCTTTTTAAGACAAAAAAGTACTTTTTTTTTACTTAGGAAATACTTTTTCCTACGCTTAAGCTTTTATCATTTATGTGGATAAACCATGGAAAAAATTTAAAGGGTGTTTATTCATTTAAATGAAGCTTACGTATTTGAAGTAAAAAATTGCTTTGCGAAAGCTATCGAAAGTTTTCCTGTCAATTTCGGTATAGTAATTAGCATATTGTCGCCTTTAGTGTACCCATTCCTTTGATATTGATATTCTGCTATGTATATATAAATGTTTAAAACGCTCGCATGTAAAATATGGTATTGTTTATTAATTTTTCTGCTGTCATACAAATTTTTCTTATATGAGCTGGATATTTTAATTTTGTAATTATGTGGATATGTACGGTGCATAAAAAAGGATTACAAGGTAAGTAAAAGATTGTTGAGTAACATTACACTAGCTAAAGGCAATAAGAGAAGCTCTTGCACCTAATGTACGTAGCATCAGAACAATTCAGGTATTATCGGAAAGTAGGGTTGTTTTATGCATTACTGCCTGAAGTGAACCTTGTTCCAGATAATAGTCTTTAAATTTCAGACACAGTTGATAATCAACGGATTCCAAATATGGACTATGTGAGTGTTGCTCCAGAATTTCCCTAGTTCTTTAGCAGAAATTCTCGAAATTTTCGATCAGTATGGGTCTTGCTGGCACTGTCATAAAAGAGTTTGACACTCTCACTCAACATGTCTAGGAGTTTAAAACGGATAGATTTATATAATTTCCACAAAAACGACGATAACAATTGGTATCAACTGTGCGGTTTTGATCTAAATAATCCGTCATGATCACACGCCATGAATCCCAGAATATGGTTCCCTTAAGTTTACGGCAAAAAGTGCAATCTTTATTTTTTTAACGTTGATGTTCCAGCGTATTTCCATTTGTGGCAATGGATTGATGAAGTCACGTTTATGAACTACGCTGCATGGAACCATAACTCAGTTCCAGCTATCCCCAGTAGCACAACTAGTTCAAAAAACATTCAAATTACGTTGGAAACACGTTTCTTGACGTTACAAGACATGTTTTAAACGTCTTTTGGACTAATTGTGCTACTAGGGATGACTTCATTGCATGCCAAGTTACCCATCGAATTATTCTGAATCATTTCTTCGACTCCTACTCGTGGTCAAGCCCATCGTTGAAGAAAATGAACAGTCACTTGTTGCTTGATTGCGGTTTTTCATATTCTCTCTTCTGATTTAAAAAAAGCAATATTGCTTCGCGATGTGTTATTTGTTCTATAAAAACACAAATATATATGGCCTACTACAAATTAAATAAATTCATACACAAATGTATCAGAAATAGTGCAATGGAGAATAAAAATTCTCACATAGCAAAAAAATACACATGCAAATAAAAATGTTGAAAAATATCATTTCTTATATATTGACTTTCTACATACAATAAGAATTAGCATTTTTTTTCTTACGCTCCCACATATATCAACAACAACAAAAACTAATATTTACTTTACAAAGTACCACGCATGAACTAAAATTAAGGTAAATTGAAAAATGTTGAGGAACTAAAATTCGTATTATTGGCATAATCATTAACATTTTTTACTGTGAACTTTTACATCAATGTGCAAAACTGCAAGAAGTATTTGGAAAGTAAGTACCGTTTCGTTAGTAAGTACCGTTCGTAAAAAAAAAATAGTAAAAATGTATTTTTTCAAGCCAATTTTATTTTGATGTGAAAGACCATACGTTACACTATTTTTCTACATAATTTCCTCCAATGTTCAAACACTTGTCATAGCGGGTTACCTTCTTCATAGAAACTTCCTGCCAATGACGATAACCACGACTCCACAGCGTTTTTCACCTCATCTTCGAAATCCAAAGCGATTACCGCCTTGCTCACCTTTCATGTGCAGGAACAAGTCTTAGTTGGAAGGCGCCGCAGAATTCAGTATTCAGCCGCAAAATTAAGTATTTATTCTTCTATTCATCTTTGATAGTTGATTTATAGGAGTAGTATATGCCATTAACATTATTATTGCTTTCAAAGAAATGTAAAAGAATTAAACTAAAAAGTAAACTCGGTTTTGAGCAACAGCCCAAAGGGGACTGACTATAAACTTAGACCAATAGCGTGGCACAACAAGGTGCTAACACTTGCATCAGAGGTTTCAATGAATTGTCAATACTTTTAAAATTATATCGATATTCCTTTTTAGCAGCTTTAGAAAAAATGTAGATTTATTAAACGCATTTTTAAGAAATTGCGTATAACTTCGAACAGAGTAAATAAAATAATTTCTAATTTGAGTTCAACGTTTAAATAGGTCCAGCAGTGACCCATTCGATTTACGCTCGGTTCCCATAAGATTACCAAAAGTGAAGGAAAGCGGAACCTTAGTGATTGGGAGGGTGACAATCTTTCTCGCTTGGACTTCTATGGTATAGTGTACGCTAAAGACAGATGGTAAACGTAAAATCTCTCGTGGTACCCATGAGCTTTAAGCTGGAACTATCTCTCTCGGGGATAATAATCCAGGTGCTGGTCTCTCGTTTTCAATTTGTTCAAAATTAAGCGAATCCCAATTAAATAGGTTTTTCTCCCTTTGATGCTCTAAAAATGAAAATTCATTCAGCCAACTGCCGCCCAATATGAAGGATTTGGTGCCACTTTTCGGTTAGCTAGAGACGATTGGCAATACGAACAACATCAAATTGAAGCAGTGTTTACTTTTGTAAATAAAGACTAACTTTTTTCGATTATACGATGTTACGAAATGTGATCTATATTTCGCATTTTTCTTAAATATAATTAATATTAAAACACTTATGCCTAGATAGTTGCTATTTATTTACATTTAATCAAAATGCACTTAAGTCTGTAAGCTCTGTCGTTAAAATGTAGAGAAAAATCATTATTTTCGCCAGTTTTATACAGTGGAATAATGCATGAGATTGTTACTTAGATTAATTTTCAAATATATAAGCATATTTAATCCTGAGAAATACTGACGCAATAATATTTTTTAATCAATTCAGAAAATTTATTGAATAATTTTCATACGTTCCTTATTTCATAAGAAAAAAACGCAAATCTATACAGAGTTTCAAAATATGGATTAAACATTCAATATTAATTTCTTCTTAACCTTTTTATTAATTTTATTATGGTATTATCATATTAATATAATAAATATAACTATAATTAATGTAAGATTGTGTGTGTATATATATATATATAAATGCCCAAAAGCCAGTACATATTACAACAGACATCTTTACAGACAAAAAAGGAACAAAGGGAAAAATGAGTATGAAGATGGAAAGAATCGGTTAATCCATCAGCATGAAACTTAAAAGATATTAAGGATCTTTTAATGCGATAAAAATGCATTTTTCAAGCGTGCATTTTGCAAAAATATTAGACTTCTTTATTGTTTATTTAAAAATAGGCAAAATGATTGCTACATCATAATGATAAAATATAAATATTAATCTGCTATAGAGATAAACGAAAATCTGCAAGTAATTGTTATTAGGAAAAATTGAAATTATAAATCTATTTATTTTTTTAAAAAATGTGCATTAATGTTTGCAGGCCTATTTCTGTGTGATATGCTTTTTGTTTGACTGTTTAGTAAAATGGAGAATTAATTTGTGTCCAAATAAAATTTCAGGAATGATTTCTTCACGTGGGAAATATTTACATATTTTTGTATTTCATTTCTTCTATAGATGAATTGCCTTTAGCCTTAGAATAAAGCCTTTTTAGCATACAAAGGGTAATTATCTCCTTATGGTTTATTAAGGAAACATATTAGATCAAAATCTGAATAAAATAATTTGTTAGGAAAGTTACCGATAATAATAAATGGGAAGAGATTTTGCAAATTTTTCATAACTGAGCCAATATGATGTTTTTTACAGGTCTATTATACTTTGAAGTTGTCTATAGATTTAATTTTTCACTTTTTATTACTCATGAAAAATATTATTATTTGGAAGTGTTTATGATAATATTATCCTCTAAAACACATTTGAATTTTAAAGTAGTGAGAAAAATACTTTTATTACGTATTTTTGAAACGATGACAAAATTCCATATATAGGGTCAGGTGGGGGGTAGATAGAACCACTTTATACAACCCCTCATTGTTAATTTTCAACTTTATTAATTTTTAACTCTTATCTGTGGGGAAAATATTGTTTTCATTAATTAAGATAAACCTTGGCCTTTTAAGAACGTCTAATATAATTAATATATGTGTATACGATAAAAATAATAAAAAGTGAGCACTAATGAATAAAAGTAAGAACTCCCATTTCTAATGTAAATCAAATTCGCTTTGTCAGTTTTAGATATATAGAACTGTTCTTCATAAAAGATTATTCTTGTTGTTGCTAATAAAACTTCTTCTGAGTTGAGTGTTTTCCAAAAATGTCTATTAGTAATTCCCTTTCAATAAAAAAGGCTTACACACGAATACGTTTTTGGGTAGGTGTACAAAATTATTTTGTATTATATATATATATATATATATATATATATATATATATATATATATATATTATATATAAATGTATATACATATATAGATAGATATAGATACAGGGTGCCGGAATTAATCGAGCATTTGAAACTGCAGTAACTATTAACTATTCTTTGGTACGTTATACTGACGTAACAATTGTTTGCGCAACACTACGCTGTTCAAAATTTACGAAACAAATTTGAACGAGTTTTAATTAATACGAGTTTTCATTTTGTGTTGTGAAGCAGCACTGGACAGACACGAAGTTCCAAGCAGTTTTTTGTAAAAGTTCGGGTTTTTGCAAGCAGTTCACAGTAGTAAAATGCCGAATTCGACTATCGAACAGAGGATTTTTATTTTCTGCTGAAATTTCAGCCATCACACTGCGAATCATTCATTCAGTTTTGGACATCTTCGAGCTTATAGGCTTTGCCATATTGTTGCAAGTAATGGTAAGCAATCCTGTGCATTAACTCCTGTGCATTAAATTGGAATAAGTGTACTTATACATGAAGTAAATATTTTTCTTTTATCTCTTCTCTAACTGTTTTACTGAAACATTCAAATTTTTAGTTAATTGCTGTTCGCCCTGTATGTATTGTAGTACATACATGTACTTAAATACAAGTTATGATGTCTGGTGAATTCATAATTTTTCACGTAATGATATTTTTAACTTTTCATTTTTAAACATTGCTTGAAATTAAAAGGATATTTACAATTTCTATACGCATCCATTCTGCTAAAAATACACAAATTCAACTTCATGACACTGTTCTCATTTGAATATCTAACAAATGCAATTTTTCAAGCGAGTTTTGTTTTCCACCAAACTGTTCTGAAAATTAATCCGGGAAAAATATGTATAAATAGATAATATAAGTTAGTAATTAATGCAAGAGGGTTCTGTTACGCGCAGTTGTGCTTGAGCTTTAATAATTAAGAGCTTCATTTGCCTATTGCATCGAAATCAGAATAAGGTATTGTAAATGGAATGCGCTGTTTTCATTCACAAAGCATGTTGGTTGTGTTTCGGCTCCATGAATAATTAATCAATCACTGATTGGGAAAGAGTCGAATGCGAAGGTATTTATGACTCTTTATATTAAAAAATCTCGAGAAATTCTGCAAATGTTCCATTCCAGAGAATAATTTATACGCATCTTATAGAAACTTTATTAGTATTTGTAAATTAGTTATTTAAAATTAATTTCCCTCTCTGAACGTACCTTCAAGTTTTTGCTTTAAAAATGTCCTTTTATACTTTTGATCTGTGTATCAACCTGCAAGTTCAAGTACATTTTGTTTTGAGAAAATATGCGTTAAAATTATTTTCACTGAAGGATGTTAGTATTATACCAATGTTTGTTTCATTGTTCATGATTTCTGTAATTTTTTAAATAATAAATATAAAACCATTATCTGAAAATAGTGTTTTTAACGTCTACCGGTCATTTTTTTAATTATACAACGCATATCTTATTTCTGAAAACGAAAAGTTTTTTATAAGTAATGTTTATTCTGTACAGGATTGCCTATAGCTGAAAATGAGCTTCACAGCAGATGTTAAGAGAAATATTTATTGACCTTCCTCCAAAGTTTTTTTTTTTTAATAATATGACATAACGTCTCAATAATCGTCTAATATGATTTCTATGGAAAACAACGTACATATAAATATTCCTAAGGAAAATTTTGTGTATGGACTATGACTGCATACAAACGCACACTGGTGTGATTTTTTGTTTCTTTGAAAAATTGCACAACTCGTTATAAAACGTCTATATTTGCATAAGATTAGTACACTAGACAACCAAAATATCTTTCGGAATAAGTCTCTCAATGACTGTCAGTAATGTACTCTTTTAATATTACTTAATGTAGGTTACTTTTTAAAAATTCTCGTTTATTAAAAGCTAGTTTTAATAAAAGTACAGTTTCTTACATATCTTTAAAATTACCGTTATCTGAGATCCCATTAATCTTTTAATAATATTTTCTATATTTATTTAATTTTTACTAGATTAATATGAACATCAAAGAAAATATGCAAAAATATACAGCAAAAGTATATTATGGTTCTAAGTTATTTTGCAGTTTTCTTGAAAGGACTTAAAAATTCATTTTTCTGAAAATTAATTTATTAAAATAAAATTAAAAGGACAGTGTGAAAGGAATTGAAAGATGAAGTCCAATAATATGGAAGCATCTAGCTTTCTATAAAATATTCAAAATGAAATTAACAAATGCTAGATATTTTGGTTGCATAAATTTATATAAAATATATTTTTCAATACTCGAAACAAATCAAAAAGATCAATATTCATATGTATGATGCGTAACAAACACGACAGTTATTTTACAATAAAATATTTCTTTCTTTTTTTTTTTCAAAGCTATCTCGAGGCGTTCATAATATTTATGTGAAGTTTTCTTCGATTTTCTCTCTTACTTTAATTTTTTAATACAAATTTAGTGGCAGCATTTTCCAATTTGTTAAGCAGTTTGAACTCTTGACAAATATTTTAGTTGTTATTTTAGTGACAAAAAAGTTTGATCCAGTAACATATTTTTATTTCGTTATGCTTACCTATTTCATTTCCTTTTCTCTGCATCTCATGTTATTATAAATATTAAATAAAAAGGAAAGAAATCTCAATATATTTTTTAAATGATGCTGTTCAAAAATTAACATTTTACTTAGTGGATTCCAGTTTTTCTGAAATAGTTGTTTTTCAATCTATACCATATTTTAACAAAAAATGTGTTTTTCACCATGGTTAGTTTTACACTTAACAGAAATTTCAACACCTGAAACTATAAGTCTTCTTCTCAAAAAGTCTACACTTTAGGTAAAGATACATTTCAGCCAGCCTGCGTTCTCTATCATAAAGTATTGGGAAAATTACTATTAGAAGGTAGGGGAGAGCGGGGCACATTTTCCATAGGCAGACGTTTTTCTTCTCGCCTTAGATTTCTGATAAGCCGCTGGTTGTCGCCAGGAAGCGAAATAACTGAAGTAGCGAGACACCTGACAATACCCTGATCATACATGAAAGCTTCGATTAAGTAGCTGCCGTCAAATTGCCGAAATACTTTTTTTTCTGCGTGGTTTCAGTTTTAGATTTTTATTCAAACAAAAATTAAGTGTTTTCTTATTACCTTATGTTTTCTTAAACTTATGTTTTCTTATTACTTTTAAAAAAAATGGGTTTAATTTTTTACTTAACTATGAATTAGTTTCGCAAATAACTTACATTGCTACTCGTCGAGGCAATGTTCCTATAGCAGACGGGGCAGGTTTTCCAACAGCATACGTGCACGTATTCGACCACATGTTTCGTTAGATAATGTGTTTTTTTTGCCATCCTAAGAGAAAAAAAGACAAGGAAAGCAAAAGAAAATGGGGAGTCGGATATACTGACTGATCCTCGAGTTAAAAATGAGAAAATTTAAAATTTAAAAGAAACTGCAAAAGGAAAATCACATCCAAAGAGAGATCAGAAACAAAAACCCATCCCGACTATGAAGTTATTTAGGCCTCCGTCTTAACCGGTAAAATGCATTAGAAAATGCACCATAAGAAAGAACATCACCATGCGCAATATATCATCCAGCAAATTGTACTGGTCAAACAGTTACTGACAAAATGATTTTCCTAAATTTTTAAATCTTCCTTATTTACAGTAAGCAAATGTCGAAAATACTTCTAAAGCATTACTAATGAAAAACTAATGCAATCGATAACAGTAACTCATCATTACAAATTGTGTAACAAATCCATCTTAAATGGGTAGAGCAGATGGTGAAAAGAGAACTCATTAAGAGAATATCATTAAAATAACTCGTTAACCTATTTTCTAGAAATCAATTAAATCCCATGTCCACAAATTCCAATGTAATTTATTCTCTAAAATAATACACAACTAGTACTCAACTAAACTAAAATTGATAACTTTCGCTTTCTAGTTAAATCTAATATAAATCTAGTTAAATCTAAATTGAATGCGGTTGTTTAGTAAAATTAAAAAAAAAAAAGAAAACACTAAAAGAACTATTCTTCCTTATTTGAAACTTAGAATTGAAGCCCTAAGAATATATTTACACTTCTCAAAACAATTCAACTGAAATGAGTACTTTCTTTTTTTTTTAACTCCGGGGAATTGAACATATTTTTACGAGTAGATATATTTGTTTAATTTTTATTTTTTGAAGTACCTATACGCTTTTTTCGCATAAAAATGTATATGGTAAACATCTTAAGTCAATTTTGTACAAAATGACGCCGGAGAAGTAATTTAACAGTTGAATATTTATTTGTATGGTGAAATGATTAAGGTAGTGCCCGAGCATACCATTGCAAACCCTCCACCCCACACCTTAATATAAACCAAAGCAATATTTGAAACACTTTGCTCATTTCGACATGTCACAGTTTTATGGCGTGAGAGTCTCTGAAAGTTTAACCTTTAAAACATTGATAGTTGCACCCGTAGTTCATAGTACTAAAGTTTACAAACCTTCATGATAGCATTCTTTCAAAGTGAATAACAGTAGAGAAAGTGAACCATTTCTTCATAGTAGTTTATGGTGTTAATACGTGTGGCTTATTATTTCAGGAAGAAAATGGCGTTTTCACCTAGTTGCTCACTTACCTTTAGGTGTTGCCTGCTTTGGGTTATTTTCTAGACAATGAGTTTCTACAGACACACGTAAACCGTAATGTTTCAAAAAGTTCATTTGTCTGTTTATTCTGGCTGCAAGAGTACATGAGTCATTATGTACATTACTTCAAAGAACACCAATAAATATATTAAGTTTTTCAGTCCACAGTTCGAACGTTTCGCCAGAATGCTTCCAATGAACAAACCTATCACGCTGTCACGTGATCAAAACACGATTGTTTTGTTTCAGTTGAATAAGAAATATTGATATATTTCGAAGTTTTCCCTGTTTGACGAGGAAAACTTTCGAATTGCGTTTCATTTGTATCTTGCGATAATTAAATATATATATATATGTAACATTACAAGTCAAAAGCCTATGAAAATCCCATATTTCTGGAACTATTCTGCAACATTACAAGTCAAAAACCTATTTAAATCCCATATTTCTGGAACTACGCAGTTTAATTCAGTTGGAACAAAGAAATCCGCGTTCAAAAACTGCAATTACTACACAGTCCCTTACAACTCCTTTGTAACTTTGTAGACGGTCCCGGCAGCCAGCCACATAGGCGTCTTGAAAGTCATAACAAACGCTGATTTCGCTTTAGAACATACAATTTTTTAAGATCGTGTCATATGTCCTCCGAGCGAGAGCTTGGATGGTTTTTTTAAAACATTTATTTTTAAAAAAGTTAATTTTTTAATGGCTCTAATTTTACATTTTAAAGTACAATTTTCTGTCATATTTTTATTTCGTTTACGTCTACAATTTTTTTAAATAAAAGCTGGTATTTAAAGACCTGGTTTAGCCTGGTATTTAATCCAATGTGGTAATAAAGTTCTTATAATAGTTGAAATCAAAAAGTTCGTATCTCCAAAAATTAGATGAGATAACTCAGTTCTGTGAGAGTTCTCAGTTCTCAGTTCTCTCAAAACGTTCTATATGCTCTAACGGTACAAAATTCCTACTTCATCCATTATAGGAGACTTATAGAAGATAGAGGCAGAAAGTGCACTTACCTTACTAGATGGGGCAAGTGCATACACTCGGTAGAGAAAAAAATTTCTAAATGAAAATTTTATTGTCTTTTTATGATAATAATAGTATCAATAAATAGCATTTCTTTCATATGTCTTTTTCAAACGTGCTCTTTCGATTTTACGTTGTGCACCTCACCCTATACTACTTGTAAAATTTTATAACTTTTCCATGTTATCTGGAGTATAAAAGCTAAAAATTTAAAGAAAAAAATCAGTGAATTTTGAAAGTTCACATCATTTTCGACTAATTTTCAAATTTTAAACTCTAAAGTGAAACCAGAAATTTTTCTGAGATCATTACACATTTTTTTTCGTCCTAGCGTGAAACAAATTAAAAAAAAAAACATCTTTTTAATCTTCGGCATAGCTTGTACGCACCGAAATACGGAATATGCGCTGCTTTTTAATTAAAGAATGCAACAGCAAAAGCTCGATGAAATATATATTACGTAAATTCCAAACAACCATCTCTTCTAAATAATGTAACAGTGTCGAAGAAAAATAAAACATGTTTTTTCTTATAAGAAATATAGCAGTAAATCCTCTATAAATGAAATCAATAGCATTTTACCTTAAACAATCGTTCCCCATGTACAGCTTTGCCATAAAATCCAATTTAATCCTATTTCATCAGAAACTTTGAAAACGTAGCACCAGGTGCACCCTCAGTTAATTAACAGAAGATTAATTACGGATCATGTGCTTGTTAGTATCGACTGGTAGAAGGTTGAAAGAACTAATTGCAGTGGAGGGAACTTAAACTTTTTTTAAGCCTTCTACTTCGAGATAGAATAATTATCAGGTTAATGTTTTGGCCAGAGCGCTATTTTTTTTTTTTCGCCTTCCTTCTCTTCCTTAAGAAAACATACGCTTATATAAGCTACGTTAATGTCCATGAATATTAAATTTTTTTTCTAAAATATTCGTCTTTAATTAATGTAAATAGAGGGAGAAATCTGAAGAGCATTAGTGCTTAGAAAGAAGTTTTCATGTTTTTATCTTATAGGTAAAGAAATAATAAAAGTATTTCTGCGTAAAGTCCATACCGCTTAACCCTTTGAGGCGCAACCCTTTCCCAAATCTGAAAAACGGGTAGCCGTTGCTATAGCTCAACTTAACTACCAGCAAGATGACGGACGATCGAAACGTTCATAGCGTGCCACAGATCTAGAGACCCTTTTTTGACGACAGCTGGCTGTGCCGCACAGCCAGCTGTCGTCAAAAAAGGGTCTCGAGATCTGTGGCACGCGATGAACGTTTCGATCGTCCGCCATCTTGCTGGTAGTTAAGTTGAGCGATGGCAATGGCTGCCCTTTTTTCAACATTGGGCAATCTATCCGGATGTTCTCGCATCCTTCCATTTTTAAGCAGATGTCAGAGCTGTTCAAAATAATCGTGACAATTTTTTACGGGAAATGACGTGCAAAAAAGTAAAGGATTCTCGTGGAGCTATGTCACCCGCAACTATTTTTATAGAAATCAAATCTATTCTTCGTGACTGGCGACTGTCAAAACGTCAGAGTTTGGTGATCCCAGAGCGGGACCACTGCGCCTTAAAGGGTTAATAGAATATCGGTTAAAAGAATTTCCCACTTATATAATACATTTTCAATGTACAGCTTCGGAAAAAAAATGCCCACTTGCTCTTAATCTGGTTGCTGTTCGTGATACAGCAAAGTTAAATGTACCATACGTTTGCAAATAACGTATACTTTAATTAACTATCAATTTAATTTGCATTAAGGGCCGTCTTTATATTTAATTCTGAATCATCTTGGTTTTTTCTCAATAGCAACACTATTTCTACTTTATTAAACGAAAGAAATCCTTCAAATTACCCTAAATATAAATGTTCATCAATTTTCTACGATAATTTCCGAAGATATTCCGAATAATTTTTGCGGGATTTTAAGGTGTTTTCTTCAACCTGAAAAATGTTATATGTAGGTTCCGAACTTTTCGCTTTTCGCTCGATAGTTAAAAGAAATTAATATTATTTACAAAGAAAATACTGATTATAGTCTTAAAAGTTTTTTGTACGAAGAATATCAGGGGTAGAAATTGGAGTATTTAGTCAATGGTCCAAATGAACCGTGACTCCAAAACTTCCTTGGCCCGTAACATGATTTAAAGAAAAATGCGCAAAACGACTTCTTACTATTTTGAAAATCTTTCTAATTTTCATATTGTTATTGGGTATTTAAAACTTCTCTGAAACAGGTAAATGTTGCCAGGAGTGAGAGGTTGTTTTTCGCTTATCTGACAACAAGCATGAGTTTTACTCAGCTATGGTAGAACTTGAAGAATGGTTTCATGACTGAAAATGCATTTATTTGAATTTCACGTAAAAAAAGCAATCACTTTTTGGCCAACACAGCACCATTACTGCGTTTGTTATTTCAATTTCTTCAATAAATATTATCGTCCGCAGAAAATAAATATTTGTATAAAACTTTTGGTGGTACTTTAATTGATCGTCGGATGAAAATTTAGTCAGCAAAATGTCACTTTGAATGTTTGGGGGTGATCCAGGGGGGTGAGGGGCTTCAGATATCCTCCCGGCCGAAATGTGAGCCTTAGCTTACTTTTTAGTATTTAGCTTACAATCGACACTTTGCTTATAATTTGAATCGCAGTCACCCCCCCCTTGCGAAAAAAATCCTGGCAACGCTACTGGGTCAAATTTATCCCTGGAATGTTGTGGGTGTTAGTTTTTCAGAAATAGGAAGTTGAATTGGAAGACATACGTCTATTGCATCTAACCCTATACAAGAAAGATTATTTGAGAGGAAATAGTGGACGCAACAATAGACATATTATAATATCACCATCAAACTGGACAAACCTCCAATTTATTTGCTTCAAAATTTGCTTTTCTTTAACACCGCTAACTTATTATTTCCGTGCATAAGCACTCTCCTTTACATTTTTTTTACGCAATTTACAAAAACATTGTCATTTAATACATTTTCATATGGCCCCTTAACTCATCAAAATAACATTTTAATACATATAAATTAAACTACTGAACCTCAAAATTTAAAATTTTGCGCAACCATGTGTAATTAGCTTCTGCATCTATTTCCGCTGAAATTTTGTTAGGTAGCTCTTCGTATTTTTTTTTTTTTGTATTAATATCATAATGCATATTAATTTTTTATCAAAAAATTATAATCATAGTAAATTGTGTTTAGGCAATTTAGTTTTAATATCAGGGAGGAAATTTCTTCTTAAAATTAATATTAAGTGAGCTGTGAGCTTATGAAATAGTATGCAAGGTAAGTATGAAAAAGGTGAAGTATGAAAATATATTTTAGCATAGAAGGAGTTAAATTTTAAAAACTCATTCATTTTTAGTTCAAATGTATTGAGTATTTTAATCCGGAGCTAAAATGACCTAAATTTTTGAAATATCAAGTGAAATCTATGTGTTGCCGTTTGGAAAAAAGTTAGTGCGGATATCAATATGGGAACCCCCGCTTTTGCAAATTTTATGTAAAGCAACTTAAGGTCTACGTTAATGGTAAACGATTGGTATATGTAACTATGATGTACTACGAATGACTGCCAAATAAAGTGCAAGGTGTTTTTTTTTTTTTTCCCGTTGTGCATAGTCAATGTGATCCCGGATAATGGAATATCTCGCTTATTACATAAATATTTCGCCGCAAATTTTCTGTTCCATTAAGCGGCTGGTCTGTAAAGAAGAAATTAAGACTCGTTATTCCTGAATTTCCGCCTACAATTGGAAAGTACGAGTGTAGTTCAAAATGTGAAATAACGAGTCCTCTAACCAAAAAACTATTCAATAAATCCAAAACACAAACTAACATATAAAGGCATTTGGTACAGATTATTTTTCACATACACTCCACGGGCATCGAAGCATTTTATCCATCCGTATGTCAATCAATCGGAACCGGCGTTAAAGAAATAGGGTCCCTGGCTGAGCAACTAAACGAGGCATCCTTAACTGGGGCATCAGTTTATAAATGCTGTCCTGCCAGGTGTTTTTTCAACGGATAGAAAATATGGAAATGATCGGGTACAAAATGCGGAGTGTAGAGAGGATATTCCAAGACGTTCCAACGAAAGCATTGAAGCCAACCACGTGGAGTCTTTCGGCCATCTAGTGGCTTTTGATATCTCTGATCGCCTGTTGCACATAAAAATGTTTTTAATTCGCTCTGGGAATACATTCACTGTTAGGTGCTTCAAAAATTAAGTCAGCGAGAAATCTCCAAGTATATTTTTAAAAAAAAATCTGACATATTTTGTTTTCTATCTGTTGTTTAGTGAAAATATACTACACTTAACTTGTATTTACACGGTTCAGTTTCTTAATATAAATATAACCTATCAGAACAAAATTCTCAGTCTTATTTTTGGCTGATCATCATGGATGTTGGCAAAAGTACATGCAGATTTCGTCCAGACAGATATTCAATGAACACAGTTTTCTATTCCAAAAATTTTCTTAATCACCTTGATCGGAATTTTAACTTAAAATCTTTAAATCTTTGTCGGAATCTTAACTTTGTAGAAAATTTATGCTTCCACTTTTTGTTTTTTACCCCTAAAAGAATCGTGCAGAAAATTTACTTTTGAATTTCAAGTAAATTTTAATAATAGGACCCTTAAATTTGCAATAAAAAGTTAAATTTACAAACATTTGGAAAATGTGTGGAAATTTAATATAATTGAGGATAATTTGCTTAAAGTTCAACATACAAAAGGCGTAAATTCATTTCAAATCTTTTAAATTAAGTATCTTTCTATATGTATAAAATTTGGAGAATGAACTGAAACCTTAAATTATTTGAATAAACAAAATACTCAACTATCTATTTTAATGGTTTTGGTCTATTGAAGTATTTTGCTACGAGGTGAAATTATATTAAACTATATTTTCTTAACTATTTTTAATAAAACTAAAACAAATTTGTTAACTTCTTATAAAAAGAAATTAGTATCATTAAAAAATATTTCACTGATATTATTTTATGCACAAGTAAGAAAAAAAATCTAGATTTTATAGGATAATAATGTTTATTGCAGATTAATACTTTGAAACAAACTGATTTCGTTTCTCCACCGGTAGCTATAATATATCATAATCAATGTAATGAAGACAGATATATATGAACAAAAGTCGGACACACCCATGTAATTTCATACTAGAGTAAATGATAAGCTGAGATGTGTCATTATGAAACGTAGAAATTGTTCTCATTTAACATGAAATGTGCTTGATATCTAGTATTAGGGAGAGAAATAAGTACGAAAGCGAGAGATTTATTTGATCAGATATATTTTATTATGAAAACATACAATTCCGTTTATGAACACCTATAAAACAGAAGTACATTTATTTTACGCAATTATATCAGTAGCATTTTTATTAACCATAAGTGAATGAGCATTATGTAGGTAGAATAGCGTATAAAACAGTAAACCTTGTTAATAAAATTAAGTTGAACAGAATAGATTAAACATACTAATAACAAGAAAGGGGGCGATTTTGGAATGTATCTCAACAATATCTGACGGTTTTTTATTAGTTGTGTTTTACTAAGTATAGATTTTTTTTCAGGTATTAATGTGTTTTTTAATATGTTAAATGCAACGCAGAATACTTTCACTTTAATAATATGTTAGATGTTTTATAAAGGTTTTTCCTTTAAAAATGTGTTAAATTAATATGAATTTTTAATAGGGCAAAAATATACCATAGACATTGCAGCGCATATAGTATAAACTTATATAAGGTTAGTAGGAAATAGCAAGGTAATACGACAAACTTCAGATGTTTTTCTTAAATTCACTACACGCTTAATTACGAAGGAAATTGAGCGGAGCGAATTTTCGATCCTTTCCGTACTTGAAAGTGCACTTCTCCTTTAGGAGAGTTTTTCGATCACAGAGCGGATCGAAATAGTAGGGGCGAACGTTAACAGCATTTTGGTAAACAGGAAGCGGGGCGTGGATTTCTGGGAAAAAGAGTACTTAAAGAGAATTTTTGCGTTAATTCTGTGGGTTTTGATCTAAAAAGGTCGAAACTGACAGTTTTTCCTGTCACTCCGTCTTTGATCGTTATTTCCGCTCCTTTGAATTAAGCGTGTAAGTGCTTTATAATCTCGAATTTTACAGAAAAGCTTCTTTCAAACTTTTTCAGAAACTCAGAACATTTTTTATTACCACCTGGTGACGGCAAAATATTCCTTCCATTTAAAAATTGAATTTCCGTCATCTTACACATCAGGTGGACTAAGAGGTACAATCAGAAACGATATAAATCAACATACTAATGTTTATTTTCAAAAATGCAGAGAAAGAATTGCACTTAATAACTCAGTGTAATGGGCAGTGATAACAATAAAAATACAATCCACAAAGGCACATACACACAATTAGATACAAAAGTATGAAAAACCACTGGTAATAATGCTGATGGACAAAAGTCGGATGTAAAATGTCCGTTTTCGCTTCTCTGTCATCCCAGTCTTGAGCATAGGTCATTTGCCCGAGATTTGAGTACCTGAAGCACTAGTACCATAATTCGGACTTCCCCACATCCCCGCAAAGAATGTAATTTCTTTCCCAGTTAGTATCAGTATCATTGTCGTCGTCGTTCTCTACACATGAATCTAGATTTTTTTCTTGGTGATTTCGGCTTAAACATTTAGTTTTCCTTGACGGAAAAATCTTTCAGATTTCCTTTTCAATCTGTTCTGTCATTTTAGTTCAATACATTTTTTTTTCAATAGCTTGTTTTACAAGTGATACAGAAATGTGGTAAGATAGTTTCGAAAAAAGACAGAAGTCAAAGAACAGAAGGTAACAACAGCTAATCCCTATCTTACCAGGCATCACCATTTTCGATTTAAACGATCACAATAACCAAGTCTATTGTAAATATACTATAGGATAAATGATTTTTAACCCAACAAGCTGTATTGTGAGAATATTTTATGGAGTAGAAAAAATAACTTATCTTAGTAGGGTAGTTCCCTGGTCTGTGAAGTCCATCTCAAATGACATTGTCTGTAGTGGGCTTCATAACCCTGTACTAAGGTCTTAGAAATTACCTTGACAGGAGCTGCTATTTGTGATTGCATCAGATAAATAACATATTCATCATCTTACCTACATCGCCGCAGAGTAACAACAACAACAAAGGAGGGAATATATAAATAATTTAAAACATGCCCACTGCAATAAAAATTACGATGATTATGTAAAACAGGCTCCATAGAATATATTTCTAAGCCTTTATATTGTTACGAATTTTCGGGGCAACCCGCTGCTCTGGGGCTTAAAATGGTTTAAAATTCGTATTCAACGCTTCAAATAGATAAATTTTGCTTTTTGTTGCATCAAAATCGGCCGATTAGAACCGGAGATACGGAGGTTTCGCTTTCCCATATGTTTTTTCTATGGGCTTCTAGAAAACTCGAGAAATATTAGTCCTAGAGCTTAGATCTCTTCACTTTTGAGGACTTATTTTTGGCGCCAAATTTGGCGATATTTCGCCAAAAGTCGCCAAGCTTGGCGACTTTTTGGTCATTTGGCGCGATTTTCCCAATGGGGCCTGGAAGTTGTTTTTCCTGCATTAAAAACGCATAATAACCTAACATTTCTCTTCTATGACGTAATCAAAATTCACGCTTTATGTAGAACCCTCGAGAAATTGACTTTTCTGGAAACCTCTCGTACCTCCTGCGTCGGCTATTTATAGAAGCGGGCATCGCCCCGAAGTCAGTCAGTTGCGAGTTGAACATTCAATGTGTGAAGAGCTCTGAGTACGATTGTTTTGTGTGAACTGATAGTGCTATAGAAGCTGTGTTTTAGCTTGCTTTGTGAAGCTGTTTTTAAAGTGCTGTGTGTAAATTCTTCATTGCTGTGTCTTAAGGGATAGTGTACTATATCCCTTGAATATTTCCACGGAATTTTTGCCTGTAAAAGTGACTTATTTTGTGTGAGAAATACAGCATTTGTGAGATACAGCATTTGTGAGAGCTTCTGATCCAAGCGGATTGTTAAAAGCACGTTACTGCTAGATTGTGCTTGTGAATTGTGTGCAGCTGATTGTTCTACGAAGTTCCAGAAGAAATAAAGTTTGTGTTCCATCCTGACAAGTGACTTTTTACTTGAACTTTTTACACCAACTGGACTTTAGAACGACGAACCCCAGGAGTAGCAGAGTAATTCCGCAACATTTGGTGTCAGAATCGGGGTTCTAAAGAAAGACTTTAATTTTCCAGTTTATGGTTTTGACTAGACAAAAAATGGAAGAACAACTTCAAAAGCTCATGAATATGATGCAAGAAATGAAAGACGAGATGAAAGCCGGACAAGACGAGATGAAAGCCGGACAAGACGAGATGAAAGCCGGACAAGACGAGATGAAAGCCGCACAAGAACAGATGAAAGCCGGACAAGACGAGATGAAAGCCGCACAAGAACAGATGAAGGCGGATTTAGAGAAGAAAATTGAAGCCGGATTGGTCGGACTAGAGAAGAAAGTGGACGGAGAGCGTCGAGAACAGGGGCTCTATTCTGCCACGTACGTTAAAGCGAACGTTCGGATTTGTGACGTCATCCAAAACTTATCCGTGCCGCATCCTAGTTAACGAACGTTCGAAAAATTGGTATTCTGGAAGCCCTCCAAACGAACGTTCGAAACAGACCACAGCGTGCGGAAGCCGGAGCAAATTCCAAACAGTTCGTCCCAAAACGTCGATGTCACACAAACAAGAGTGATGATTTTTACGTCACTTCCTATTGATTATAGCCAATGAAAATTCGGCAGACGATTTTCGGAAAGCAGTGAAAACTTGTAAACTGTCGAAGTGATAGATTACAGCCGGGTTCTGCGTAGTCCAAGCAAACTTATTTCCCTGTTGATTTCCCAAAAGGTTTTTTAATTGTTTGATAACTTTAATATTCGACAAAAATAAGGCATTTCACCTCATTTTCAACTACAGTGCAGTAAGTTTTAACTCTTGTATAAATTTAAAGTAAATTGAATGACTATAAATATAATTAATTCTTTGATAATAGTTGAAATCGTCTAAGCCTAACGATCTGAGAACGTAAATAAACATTATGTACCCGTAATGCAGGCATTTATTAGTCCTATACTAGTGTTGTATTATATTTTTGTGTTTTTTAACTTGATAATGAATATAGTTGAACACAAATAACAACAAAATGTGTATTACTTTTGTTTCATAAATTATTTATGAATTTATTATGTATTTTGGAATGTTTTATATATCATTTTACATGATTACTTGTTATATAATGGATTAATCATGTTTTATAAATAGCGATCTGATCAGCGAAGACAATATTTATACATTGAAGCGATTTTTTTCAACAATAAAAACTTTATTTAATGTATTTTCTTTATAATAATGATATTTAATTTTGTAATGGGTGCTAGATTATTTAAATGCATAGTTACTGTTAAACTCTGTGTCAAGGTGTTCTTTTTCATAGAATGGACCTCATTTGAGAATTCTAAATATGTAATTTGTATTGAATATAACTATAGATTGCTTATTATCATTGCAAGTTTGCCTGTAGTTTGATTATTTTTTGTGAACTTCAAAAGATTAAAATTGTTTATTCACCTTATGTTTTTTAAATATACAGTATATCACTCGTACGTACATATACATATCTATTTCTTAAAACTGCTCAATTACCATGGTATGTATGTTTCTCATCTCTTCATTATTTGTAAGATAAGCTATATAGTAGAATTCTTAAATTTTATTTTCTAAACATATTTTTAAAGGACTAAAACATAAGTGTCATGTAGCATGTTGTGTTTCAGTATTATATAATGTGTGTTTAGTTAAGCTAGATAATCTTTTTTTATTAAAATTCTTTCATAGGTAGGAACATACGGTGTCAGAGACGAATTCATAAATTTGCTGCTTGAACAAAAGGGCTACCTATAGGCAGAACGAAAGCATCGTCTACTTTATTGTCTTTGTAGGTTATAGCCTTGTTAGCCTACTTAGAAATTCGCAACTGCATGTGTATGGTGTAGTATTTACTAGCTGGATTCTGATCGTTGGAGCAGATATTATTTTAATTCTGCTTCATGTTTGGAATCCTGCTGGTGTGTGGCTACTTAGTTAAATATATTATAGATTAAAGAACCTTGCAGTTAAAAGTAAACTCTAGGTAAGTGATTTCATTACTGTCAGTTAATAATTAAATTGATTAAAATGCAAAGAGGAAATAAGTCTCGTTTAAGGAAAAAAATCATCTTTCATTTATAAAAAGTTACACTTTTGTAAATACCAACTTATGTCATATTTTCCCCCCAAGGCAAATCAATATATTTTTAATTTAAGGATAAAAGTTTAGTTTAATAGTTAATCATGAAATTCGTCTGTCATTTTATGAAAGATATTTTCTGACAGCTCAAAATCTTATGTACTTTTAATTTTCTCTTTATTTATTTTTTTATATTATTTTATTTGTAAATATATATCATTAGCATTCTTCTTGAGTGAAAATGTATTTGGATAACACTGAAGTTCGAACTTTAGTTACCTGCTTTGAAAACTGTTAAAACTTCCTTTAGAAACGAATTTTCAGTTAGCGAAGTTTGATGAATGTGAGATTAACAACAAGAACAAAAGAAAAAAAAAAGAAAAGAAAAAAACATCTATAAACGGTTTATTTATGTTATAAATATAGAACATTTTCGAAGGTGATAATAACGTTCTGTTAAACTGCATGATACAAATAAGTAATTTTAAATAACATAAAATACACCTATTGTACAGATCAGCTCCGGAAAAAAAGGCACTTGCATTTTCGAAGAGGAAAGTTATATATACCAATCGTTTACGAATGACAGGCCCGCAGCCAGGCGATTCGACTAGATGGAGGCAGTATCCCAGGATGGCTATGTATTTTCAATTGTTTTTTTCTCCTCCCTTCCCGCCTCGGAGATCCCTAAAGTGTTACGAAAGCACATCTCTGGCTATTTCATTTACTTTATTGTTTTTACTAATTTAATTGCGTATGATAATAAAATTACAATGCAGGCAAAAAGTTCTGAACACGCGCAAGTTTTTGTGGTTGACTTAATTTTCATTATAAAATTTCCGTAATATCTTAACTATTGTTAGTGATTCTAATATGTTTTAACGCTTTCCAACAAAACTGAAAAGTGATTATAATTTCAGTTCTGTCAATCTGTTCTATCCGCCTGTCCGTATGCTAACAGCCGTAAATATTCATCGACCACTACGAAGTTCTATATGTTATCCCTATGCACTGCGCCATGTACGGTATTGAAAATCTTGTATGTAGAATTCATAAAGCTTTTACAGGAGCACTCAAAATAAATGAATACATTTTGCTCTATGGGCAGTCATTCTTTAAAGCTTATTTTAGGGACATTCGGCTATTTCAAACAAAAGAAAATCCGACAATGGCCGAATGGATAAGACACTAAACATAGTAGATGACTGAAGTGTGTAAGTCCATGCTTCTGACCTACCGCGTGGCTGTCGAACTAACCGTCTTGAGTCTTGGGCGGTTTCTCCAGATGTAACGTGAATACGCATTTGAACCTCCTAAAAAGTTTTCACCCAAGACAAACCAATCCCCTTTACAGATAGCTCTAGTGTAGCTTTGACTTAATTGCAAAACCGATCAATCAAATGGTCAAATGGAACAAAATTGTTATATTTTATTAAGAATTACAAAGCAGAGCTTAAACACCCTCTGTATTTACATCAGTTAGAGCACTGACGGACAGACAGACAAACCAAAATAATAAACACTCTTCAGCAAATTTTATATTTCACATGACAAAATGTATTAAGCACTCAATATTTAATTTGTAGTATTTTTTAACACTAGAAATAATACAAATATGATGTACTGTAAAAGCAATCTAGAAGATTGGTATGTTGGCAAACCGGTCACCAAAATCAGCGGCGCATATAGGTTTATACTTCGGGAGAAGGGGGGAGGGATTTTAATTTTTTTTTAGAATAGTTAATATAAATGTTTTAAAATAGCTGATTTTTATAATTATTTTACATTTTCTGAGGGTGCCCATGCCCCCTCGCCCCCCCCCTCGAATACGGCACTGAGAAAAATCCTCTGGGCTTTCAAACGGGCGGCTTGAGTTTTAAAAGTATGCTGAGGATTCTTTTCTGGGAGGGAACTGCCCGTAATTTTATTCCTCGCTGGCTACTGGCCTGACGTACACTTTAATTTAAAGTATGCGTAAGGAGCCATCATATTTAAAGACGCGCCTACTTAATTTTTACAATAGCAGCAGCTATATTTCACTTCGTATTTCTAAAAATTTAGCTCATTTTAACACCGAATAGCAATTTTCAATACCTTTGAAGTAAAAATTAATGAGTTGTTATCTTGTAAAATTTCCCTCTTCCTATGTTAAAATATTTTTTCATCCGATTAATATAATATCCTATCCCTTCATGCCTCTTCGCGCTCTTCTATCACGCTGATAAAATAACATCTGCAAAGCAGCTGCCGCCCTTTTGATTTGAAGCATTTTCAGCGTACGGATTCTCTAACGCCACGATTTTCTTGGCGGGTTGAAACGTATGCTAGAATGTAAATATACGGAAGTTAGAATCCGCACCTAAAGCTCTACCGTACCTTGCAGAATACCAACATACGGTAGATGGTTACGAATGACGTCAATATGATGTCACACATCCGAACGTTCGCTTAAACGTACGTGGCAGAATAGAGCCCCAGGTTGAAGAGAATTGAAGATCTCATAGAACGAAAATTAAGATCCGATAGAACGAGAGATGGCCCAAAGAAAGTGAAATGCTGGAAGTGTGGCGTCGAAGGCCATGTACAAAAGCATTGTGGTCGAAAGTCTCATGACCAGCAAGAGAACTCTAAGATCATGAAAGAGGGAAACTAGGAGGTGGCCATCTCGCGGGGCGGAGGTTGCCAGATAGTCAAGAGCCCCACCTAAAAGTCTTGCAGATTTCATCAGTGAATGGCGGCAGTAATGGACTCTTCGTACTGGGGTATGTTAATGGTTCCCCATGCCACATGGTGATTGATACTGGAGCGAACGTAACCATCATAAGGACGGATCTGGCCAAGAAATTAAATTTGAAGATTGTCTGGACTCCGCCCTCGCTGACCCTCCAGACTGTAACAGGTGACAAGATCGAAGTGGGCGGAAAAGCGCAAGTAGAAATCACGTTTGGGAATGCCAGATACGACTATGTGGTATATGTCGCCAATATTACAGACTCTTTTATTCTCGGTCTGGACTTTTTAAAATCACACAAATTTAATTTGGACTTTAAGAATAATGAGCTTCGTTCAGATTCAGAAGAAATAGCTGCGTTCGATATTAGAAATGAAACTGTTTTGCCTGTTCAGCAAATAATAGCCCAGACTGATATCACTCTACCTCCCAGAACTGATTCAATAATTTCTGGAACAGTAAAAGAAAGCAATAAATTCCGTTTTGGATTAATCAAACACCCAAGCAATAGGGATTCCATCAGAGGAGTACTTGTGGGAGCAACACTTGTGGACTTGTCGAGAACAGAAATTCCAGTTAGAGTAGTAAATGTGACGGACAAGTCGAATGTGATAAAGAAAAATGAAGTGTTGGCGACATGCACTCCTGTTACCTGCATTAATAAGAACATCAACCAAACGACAGCTAAATCTTCCGAGTGCCTGACGAAGGAATTATTACAAGACGTGGAGTTAACGGCAGAACAGAGAAGCGCTGCAGAGAAAGTAATAGCTGAATTTGAAGACCTCTTCTCTCGTACTTCCGGTGACTTTGGCCGTACGAGGTTAACGCAACATAGAATAGACACAAGCAGCCATTCTCCCGTCAAGCAACATCCTAGGCGGCTGCCGTTTGCTAAGCAAGAAGAGGTGAGCAGACTTTTAGAGGAGATGCAGCGTGATGACGTCATCGAGCCATCGACTAGTCCCTGGGCCTCGCCAATTGTTTTGGTCCGAAAGAAGGATGGTTCCACCCGGTTCTGTGTTGACTACAGACGTCTGAATGACATTACCAAGAAAGACAGCTACCCTCTTCCAAGGATAGACGACACATTGGACACTTTATCGGGAAACGAATGGTTCTCCACTCTGGATCTCAAGAGTGGTTACTGGCAAGTGGAAATTCATCCCGACGACCGTGAAAAGACTGCGTTCACCACGGGACAAGGATTATGGCAGTTCAAGGTTATGCCTTTTGGACTCTGCAACGCACCTGCTACATTCGAGCGACTAATGGAGACAGTGTTGAGAGGACTTTCCTACGAAGCATGTCTCGTTTATTTGGACGATATCATCATCGTCGGAAGGACTTTCGAAGAGCATCTAGAGAACATCCGAAAGGTGCTGCAGAAATTAAAGGAGGCGAACTTGAAACTGAGTCCATCGAAGTGCAATTTGTTTCGTCGGGAAGTACGTTACCTCGGGCACATAATATCCGCCCACGGAGTCCGAACCGATCCCGAAAAGACGTCCGCAGTCCAGAACTGGAGTCGTCCCGAGAATATCCATGACTTAAGAAGTTTTCTCGGTCTGTGTACTTACTATCGAAAATTCGTGAAGGGCTTTTCGCAAATTGCAAGACCCCTTCACAAATTGACCGAGACTGGACAGAAATTTCTATGGACTGAAGAATGTGAGGACGCATTCAACGAACTGAAGACGGCTTTAACATCTTCGCCGATCCTGTCGTATCCTCACCCTGACAAGCCATTTATCCTGGACACAGACGCAAGTAAGGAGAGTGTTGGAGCAGTTTTGTCCCAGGAGATAGATGGCCAAGAACACGTCATAGCTTACTGGAGCAAATGCCTTTCAAAGGCAGAACGTAACTATTGTGTTACGAGAAAGGAACTTCTTGCTATCATTAAAGCCGTGGAGCACTTTCATCATTACCTGTACGGCCGAAAGTTCCTGCTCCGAACGGACCATGCCTCTTTAACCTGGCTTTTAAATTTCAAGAATCCAGAGGGCCAAATAGCCAGGTGGATACAGCGATTACAAGAATATGACATCGAGATACGTTATCGGAAAGGGTCATCTCATGGAAATGCAGATGCTTTGTCGAGAAGGCCCTGCATAGACAGTTGTCGCTATTGCTCCAGGGCAGAGAAAAATTACCATCTGAAACATCCCGTTGTCCGCCAAGTTACATCACCGGCACCATCTCAGGATCCCTGGAGTGACGAAAATGTTCGGGTGGACCAATTAGCAGACAGCGACATCAAACCTATTGTGGAATTTATGGAAAAATCCAGCGCTAAGCCCAGTTGGCAAGAAATATCATCTTACAGTCCGGCAACAAAACAGTACTGGGCTTTATGGGATTCGCTTCGCCTGAGGAATGGAGTCCTGTATCGTAAATGGGAGTCGGACGACGGCAAGATGCTCCGATGGCAGTTAGTACTCCCTCGTTCGAGGATTCCGAAGGTTCTAGAAGAACTTCATAATAGCTACACTGGAGGCCATTTTGGCGTGATGAAGACCCTGCAGAAAGTTCGCGAGAGCTTCTACTAGGTTAGGGCTCGAGGCGACGTCGAAAATTGGTGTCAAGCTTGTGACGCCTGTGCCGCCCGTAAAGGCCCGAAGAAACGAAGCCGTGGAAGACTACATGACGTTATAATGTAGGAGCGCCTTTTGAGAGGATTGCCCTCGACATCCTGGGACCTCTTCCGCGAACTTCGGATGGCAACAAATACATCCTAGTTGTCATTGACTACTTTTCTAAATGGCCCGAAGCGTTTCCTATTCCCGATCAAGAAGCTACGACCGTAGCAGAGGTACTGGTGCAAGAATGGATTTCCAGATATGAAACCCCTCTGCAACTTCATTCCGACCAAGGAACGAACTTTACCTCTGCAGTCTTTAAAGGACTATGCCAACTTCTCGGAATGGACAAAACCCAGACTACGCCTTTACACCCACAATCCGACGGCATGGTGGAGAGGTTCAATCGTACAATTTTGAACAACCTCTCGCTCCTGGTATCTAGGAATCAAGAGGACTGGGACAAGAAACTCCCCCTGTTCCTGCTGGCCTATAGGAGTGCCGTCCATGAGACTACCGGCTTCACACCTTCCCAGATGCTGTTCGGCAGAGATCTTCGTCTTCCCGCCGATCTAGTGTTCGGCCGCCCTCCAGATGCGCCTTCATCGCCAGAGGCGTACGTGGAAAACCTTCGGGCACGGTTTGAAGATGTGCATCATTTTGCTCGGGAGCGGATCAACCTGAACACGGAAAAGATGAAGACTCGCTACGACACGAAGGCTACGGGACACGAGTTCAACGCAGGTGACAAAGTTTGGCTATGGAATTCTACTCGACGGAAAGGCCTGTCTCCCAAGCTGCAATCGCCGTGGGACGGTCCTTACACAGTCCTAAACCAGCTGAATGACGTCATCGTACGGATTCGTAAGTCACCAAACTCGAAGCCAAGAGTTGTACATTACGATCGGATAGCCATCTACCGCGGTTGTAATTAGTTCAGACCATGGTCACTATGGCGTAATTCCTCTTTTCTTTCAACTCTCATTCCTTTCCTGTCTTTCTCTTCTCTTCCTCTTTCTTCAACTCTCTTTCTCTCACTACTTACGCCATGTTTAGTGTACATATTTGTATATATTGGATTTTATTAATGTGTATTTGTTATTACATTGATTACTTATTACAGTGTAATTATTTATTATGTTTATTATTTATTTATTAATGGGTATTTGCTTATTTTGCTATTGATTATTTGCTTGAATTATGTTGTTAAGATCCTGATAATGGTTATATACTGCAGATATTTGTGAGACCTCCTAACTGGGGATTGTACTGCCCGGGACGTGCAGTCCTTGGGAAGGGGGCAATGTTACGAATTTTCGGGGCAACCCGCTGCTCTGGGGCTTAAAATGGTTTAAAATTCGTATTCTACGCTTCAAATAGATAAATTTTGCTTTTTGTTGCATCAAAATCGGCCGATTAGAACCGGAGATACGGAGGTTTCGCTTTCCCATATGTTTTTTCTATGGGCTTCTAGAAAACTCGAGAAATATTAGTCCTAGAGCTTAGATCTCTTCACTTTTGAGGACTTATTTTTGGCGCCAAATTTGGCGATATTTCGCCAAAAGTCGCCAAGCTTGGCGACTTTTTGGTCATTTGGCGCGATTTTCCCAATGGGGCCTGGAAGGTGTTTTTCCTGCATTAAAAACGCATAATAACCTAACATTTCTCTTCTATGACGTAATCAAAATTCACGCTTTATGTAGAACCCTCGAGAAATTGACTTTTCTGGAAACCTCTCGTACCTCCTGCGTCGGCTATTTATAGAAGCGGGCATCGCCCCGAAGTCAGTCAGTTGCGAGTTGAACATTCAATGTGTGAAGAGCTCTGAGTACGATTGTTTTGTGTGAACTGATAGTGCTATAGAAGCTGTGTTTTAGCTTGCTTTGTGAAGCTGTTTTTAAAGTGCTGTGTGTAAATTCTTCATTGCTGTGTCTTAAGGGATAGTGTACTATATCCCTTGAATATTTCCACGGAATTTTTGCCTGTAAAAGTGACTTATTTTGTGTGAGAAATACAGCATTTGTGAGAGCTTCTGATCCAAGCGGATTGTTAAAAGCACGTTACTGCTAGATTGTGCTTGTGAATTGTGTGCAGCTGATTGTTCTACGAAGTTCTAGAAGAAATAAAGTTTGTGTTCCATCCTGACAAGTGACTTTTTACTTGAACTTTTTACACCAACTGGACTTTAGAACGACGAACCCCAGGAGTAGCAGAGTAATTCCGCAACAATATGTAATCTTTAGTAAATGGTTTGATTACACCTATGTAGGTAAAACGCACTTTTCAGCAAGATTGGGTACTCCTTAGAACAGTGGTCCCCAACCCCCAGTCAGCGGACCGGTACCGGCACGTCAATCAAATGGTACCGGCAGCTCAAGGAACATTAGATTATTCAATTTTACTTACTGTGGTGTATTTCTTGGGGTTTTTACTAATTTATGCCTTTGTAATAGAAGAAATCTTGTAGCTATTTTAAATTAGCTTATTGTTTATTAAAATTTTCAAGATTATCAATTAAAACTGCAGTCAAATTCTCTTTTGCCACTTCCGACAGCCTATCTGCATAAAGCAGGGGTTTTCTGGAGTGACAGCAACCAAAACTAAACAACGGAATAAACTGGACATGAGCAACACACTTCGGGTTGTCATTGTCTCCTATTAACCCCACATGTAACCATCTCGTTGCAAAGAAACAAGCTCAGGGTTCTCATTGGTTTAACGTTCTAGTGAGTTAAAATTTTAAATCACTTTATGTACATTTCTTATGTAACTATATTTATTTTGAAGGCATGTTTCTATTCAATTAAATTAATATTCTGAAATCAAAAGATTCTAAAATTTAAATGATCTACGTCTCCCCCCCCCCCCTTCAGCAGGTGGAGGTAAAATTATCAAACGTTGCCCTGTCCACGAAGATAAAAATGTTGGGGAGCACTGCTCCAGAGGGAATAGACTGAAACGAGTTTACCTGAATTCTACCCTCCAAAAGATATTATTTCTGACAGTTTAAAAAAGTCACGATGTCCGAAATTGTGATATCTTGATTTAAGTTGGAATATGCATATTTAACTATTAAAAGAACAATCTTGAAAAATCAAATAAAATGTCTTTATAAATAATGACATTCATAGTTCCTTTATACCAGCACTCATTTCAACATCAAAGTTACTTTCCAAAGTATCTCAACATATTTCTTAAAATTATCACAAAAGAATTTATAAAAATTTCTCAATAAAACCCTTTTCTCGTTTAAAACGATTTATTAAAAAAGAAACTTCAATGTCTCCCTCCCGTTTTAATTTCTTTCATCTCTCTAACATATTAAATCTATGTTTTCCTGGATATTTTATAAAAAAAAAATAAGAGCAACCTCATCAGATTTAAGAACGGTGGTTATGACTTAATTTCTTAAAAGCAGTTCTGTGAAATTCTACTTTTATAGCTCCTTCATATGAGAAAAACTTTTGATATTTTTATCCCGATTTTATTGTTGTGAACTTTAGAAGCAGAGAGTTCCATATGTGCTTTTCTAGAGTTTTATGGTCTTTTTGGTTGGAATTAAGCATCAGAAAAATATCTGTTTTCGCTTTTTAAGTGCTTAGTTTTTGTATGCTCAAGGTTTTATTTTACCTTCTATTTCTTTCGTTTCTTGAGTACACTCGGGTATTTATTGCTCAACTTTTGTTCCAAATCGTTGGTTTTAGCGTCATAATTTTAAAAGTAATGTGTTTTTGCTGTAATATGATTTTAGTAAAAGGAATTTTCCGTAATTTGATGTTAAGAGAAAATTATTTTTACGCTTTAATTGCACTAATACTAAATGTTTGGCAAACGTTATTTAAAATGCTTAATTCTTTATAGCGTTCATCATTTACTTGTAATTTACAATAGAAAATAATTTTGTTTAATCTTTTGGAGATTTAGGATAAATGATTACTTAGATTTCTTAAGCAGTGCATTTATTTTACGAAATATTTAGGTACTGTAGTATAGTTAACGATTTCTAATAATAAGGTTCGGCTTTTTTTGTGCATAAAAATAGTTAAGATTGTGCTTAAATTTGTCCAAGGTAGGTACTTTAAATTTAAAAAAAATCTGATGTGGACAGCACATGACTTCCAAGCAAGCCATTTAAATCAAAAATATTTTCGGCGCATTTCATCTAAAATTATTTTGTTTGATAGAGATAAAATTCTGCAATCTAGTTTGCGAGATTTTAAAGATAGCCGAAGTATTATTTGACCACAGACCTTCAATCAATTGAATGCATCCATACACTTTAACGTATTTAAATTACCCAGTCAATTGCAATAAAAAAATATGCACAGTTAGATATTAAAATAGTTCTAAATACAAAATTTCAACATTCTACGTTAAAAGTTTCAGAGTTATGCGAAATACAAATTAATTTTTAAGCCAAATTTTATGATATTTCGACAGAACTCGCAAAAATCGATGACAAGTGACGAGAATTTAGGCATGGACCAAACAATGACCAACTACAAACGTAATATATTGAAGATGTCCCTAGACATTATTGTACTGAAATTCTTTTGGGTGGCCCTGTAAATATACTCTCCCGTAGATTGGAACCAAAAATCGAGATGCACATCTAGAAATTACAACAATCTTATATATGAAATTTCAACATTCCATGAATAATAGTTTTTGAGATAATGACAGTTAAATACATAAACACGTACATCGAAAGTCGCTAAGCTTGGCAAATTAGAGCGCAATTTTTGAAGGAGGCACGTGACCATGGTCGAATCATTACCTAACTTTATGGTAGGACGGTATTGGGCTTGAAGTGTATGAAAGTCTCTAAAACTGTCATTGACTCATGTGACTAATGTGTTGAAATTCTTTTGAGTGTTCCGTTAGCAGAACTATAAATAATAAAGGCACCATTTTCTATGGAGAGATTCATTTTGTAACCCTTAACAAAATATATATGATTCGTTTGAAATAGAATGATACCTCTAAAGTATGTTTTAATGAACTTCTGTCCACAGAGAGTAATGTATTTTGGGCGGCCCTGTGGATAAACTATCCAGTCGATTGGTACCAAAAGAGGACGTGCACAACTAGATGTTAAAACAATCCTAAATACAAAGTTTAAACATTCTACGACCAATGGTTTTTGAGATATGCGAGTTACATACATACGTACGTACAGACGACAGGGAAAAATTGATCAAAATAGACTTGCAGTCCCTCAAAATGCGTTGTACAAGCAGTTATATGAATGTACATGCATGCGTCCAATGAGACGTTTCGCAAAAATTCTTAAAAGAAAATTTAGATGTAGTCAAAATCGGATTTTCGTTGAAATGAAACAATTGCACGAAGTACTAAAAAAATAATGTGTGGTTCTTTATAACCTACCCCTCACACTGAATTTTGAGTGTTTTGTGTTATAGCAAGCTTAAACGCGAGGGGACTATGCCTACGAGAAGGAGGAAGCCTTGGGCGCGGGGCTTTTTAAGGAGTTCTAATGCGTACTCACTCTACGTCTCGAGAAATCCGCCCAAAAATATTCCTGCACCGAAATAACAAGATAGCTTTCGAAACGACCCATCAACGCCTTTAACAGAACCAAATACTGTAAAGAGATTTTTTTATTTATTTTATTTCATTTTATTATTATTTTTTAATTATTAAAATTTACATTTGAAATGTATGTTTTGTTCGCTGAGAAGTAGTAATTTTTGGAGAAAGGTGACGCAGGGGACTTGTTTGACAACTTATTTACGTTAAAACCAACAATAGTGGCATGCATCTTAGGCTTGCTTGTATATGTGTATATATATTACACATATATATATATATATATATATATATATATATATATATATATATATAGTTAAATTTTATGCAAAAGCAAACAAAAATACAGTGGTTACGCATGTTACATAGCGCTTATTGAAGCTGCTTAAAGGAAAACGTGTGTCTAATATTATTTATTAAATATAAGATGAAAGCCCCCAGGCCAGCCATTGTTGTTATATAAATAAAGCATAAAATGCACTGTCCTCTTCAGAGGGGGAAATGCACTATTTCGAACTATAGGTTTCAGACTCACAGCCTGAGGTTTTGCCAAGGAAATGTGTTATAGTAATAACTGTATTCAGCAAAGATTAATATAAACTACTTAAATTAACTACTTTTTAAACTGTTTAAATACATTTATATTTACTACTTTTATTAACTACTTTTTAAACTGTTTAAATACATTTATATTAATCTTTGCTGAATACAGTTATTACTATAACACATTTCCTTGGCAAAACTTCAGCCTGTGAGTCTGAAACCTATGGTTCGGGGTTGTGCATTTCCCCCTCTGAAGAGGACAATGCATTTTATGCTTTATTTATATAACAACAATGGCTGGCCTGGGGGAGCTTTCACCTTATATTTAAAAAATAAATTTATATATATATATATATATATAAATGAATCATTATTGAGTTTGCTTTTGCATTTGCATAGCAATGGTAGGCGAAACTGAAAATGCGAAAACTTAAAACTAAACAATCTGATGTGGACAACACATAACCTCCTTGCACGTCTGTTAAAATAATTTTGAACACTGTAAATTGCGGGATTTTGCCACTATTGTATCCCGCCAGTATTTTACTGCAGTCTCCTTATATTTTCAAGAAATGAATTGCTTATTTTGTATGATGTCCTCACTGGACATGAAGTCAATGCTTTCGTTTTCTAAACTAGAAAATATAGGATCTTCAGGGGTATCGAGTAATAAGCATTGCTCATTTGCTACCAAATCTGTTGCATTTACTATCTGATAATTTTGCAAGCCTTCAACAATTTGATTTTTCAGACTTTTTCTTCGTCTGTGCATGGAGACAATGTCATATTTTTCGAAGAAAATTCCGCGTAAAGCATAAAAACAGCATTAAGTATATTTGCTCCATAGTATCATCATGTGGATAAAAAGAATAGAATTAAAATAAATGCCTCACTTATGCGGAAACTGAATTTGCAGCTTGCAATGTGGTAATACAAATAAAAAGAAATTACTTTCTTCAGGGACTTTCAGAACTAAAATAAAAAGATTATAGGACTTCAGTTTAACTAGTAGAAAACGAGATTAAGCGACTTAAAAACCCAGTTCGTTGAAATTTAACACGGTATAGTAAACACTGATTTATAAATATTTCGAGTACGTACTCGCGTGAGCGTTTCAACTTTTCGACCAATTATCCCTGTCGACAAATACTAGCTAAAGAGTTGCAATTGGCGCGATTTTAACTAATTTTTAACCTTTAATTTCTCAAATTGCATGAGGAGATAGCAGCTAATTTTCACACAGTACGTTCCTTTTAGTGTGTACTTGTGATTGTGTGAAATTCGTACCATTTGGTGAGTGAGCTTTGGGGATTTTTCCTTGAAAGACGGGAGCCCTCCGTGGGGATCTTTCGGAAGGGTCCTAATCCGTATTTACGCTAACTTCCGGAGAAAACCACGGAAAACTCTGAACGGTTAACGGTCGACGGACGCGCGATGTGACCCGAACCCGGGACTTTCACACTTCGCCTGTCTACCATTTCCAGTGACATAAACGTTGTACCATGGTGAGGTGAACGGTACGTATCGTTCGTTAGCCGACCCAGAGCGTCACCTCCGATCAGTGTTGCCAGAAACTCTTGCACATAAATCGCAAGTAGCTGAAGAAAGAGTCGCTAAGGTGACGTCATAGTATGACGTCAGATCAAGTGATGCCCTGCACTGCTTAAAATCATTATGCCGATTTATCTGGTTGGTCCATTGGTTTCGATGCGTAGTTCTACACATAAAAGTCCTCCCCCCCCTCCCCTCACCCGCAAGTCTAAAATAAATAAATCAAAATTCACAGGTGATTTGTTTTCGTTTCTTTTTGTAGGTAAAAAGTCTCGAATTCACAATCAAGTTCCATAACTGTTCTATTTCCCATCATTCAACGCCAAGGATGGATTAAAAGGGAAGACGGAGGGGTAAGTGCCCCCCCCTAAAAAGAATAATTCAACCTTTTTGGAAATATTTTCTACACCTAGAACCATTTTCCCCCTCCCCTCAATGTTACATGCCACTTTTTACCAAAGAAGGCCGATATTGTTGCTTACAATGAGAGTAAATGCCATTTTAAATGTCCATTTTATGGAAATAAAATAAGAATTCTTACATTTTTTCTTGTAACTCCTTTTATTCTTGTGGTTGGGGCTTCCCTCCAAGTTAAATATTACTGTATTAATAATTAATTAATAGTAATCAATCTAACTAATTAATGTATTGCTTTATATCTCGCTAATTACTTATTGATTTAACACTAATTATGTCAATTAATTAATCTAATTAATTACGCGGCGTCAACAATATCGACAAACGCTAAAGTACTTAAAAATGTTCTAAGTCCAAACGAGCCGGGTTACGCCAACGCGGGACAAAATCCGTATATAACATCAAACTCTCACCTGAACCTACGTATGCAGTTGTAACTAAATATACCGTCGCTTTTCTCCAGCTCCAGCTAACGACACACAATGTATTGCCGTTTTAATTGCGCCGGAGGCGAAATGAGCCTCAAGGTTGAGCAATGACGTCTTTGTCTAGTACGCATGCGCGGGTGAAGATAAAACAGAAAAAAACTGTTTTTTCTTACGAACAGATTTATTGTGTAAATAATACGAGTAATTTCTGTACGTTTTACAGACTTTTTTTGCAGTGTACCTCTAAAATATGCTTTAATGAATTTCTGCGAGTATTTTTGGCGTCCCTGTAGATAAACTATCCAGTTTATTGGGACCAAAAGGGGGGGGGGTGCCCAACTAGATGTTACAGCAATCCTAACATGATTTATATGAATGTACACGCATGCGTGGAATGAGATACGTCGCAAAAAATCTTAAAAGTAAATTTAGAGGTAGTCAAAATCGGGTTTTTCGTCGAAATCTGGCTACCAAAACTTTTCGCGATCACATTACTTCCTTATACTCCGTAGAAGTTAGTAAAAAAATAATAATTTTAAAATGTAAATAGTCTTACGAAAGCCCCTCATTTTTAAAAACTTAAATAATAACATTTTTTCCAAATCACTCTTCATTCATTAACTTTTTTTAAAAATAAAAACCTTTATTAACTTTTCAAAATGCTTTATTTGTGAGAATTTTTCTTTAAAATAAGTGAAATAGAAATATTTAACTTTAAACTGTTTGATTGTATCAATCCACTTTAAACTGCCGAGGGCGTAGCCGGAGGAGGGCACACAGACATGCGCTCCTCCTTCAATAGGTTTATGATTTATTTTACATGGAATAAAACATTGAGACAGAGGAACTGCTGAAGTAGATGGGAAATCATAAGTTAATTAAACCGAATCAAAATTCAGATCTTTCCTGGACAGCCCATTGCCACTTATAATTTCCAATTTTTACAAATTTTTGAATTAGCAAAGATATCTTTTATTATTTTATTAACGTTCCACAATATGATTTCCTCTTTTATACTATCTTTTATTTATTTATTTTTTTTTGTAATGCTTTATTATCTTCGACAAATATCACATTTTTTAAATGCAGGATCCACTTTGTCCTTCCAATTAAAATATTTAACTAACACTCTGATTTTGGAGGGCGGAGCGGTTTAACAAACCACCTCCTGCAGCAACGCCCCTCCACAAGCGTTGAGTTAACAGGTTTCCGTTCCGATTCGTTCTATAAGAATAAAAATATGCGATGTATAAAGAATTAATACATATCTTCATTCTTAGAAAACAGTCTGTTCTGCTGAATTCCATTTTCTTTAAAAGTATTGCATTCAGGTGCAGTTAAACTATTAATTTGCTTGAATGCTATAGAAATTTAAAGGCATATTTTCTATAATGTACACACAAGGATGGTTCTCTCTTTAAAAAATGTTACACAAACTGCAATCAACTTTCATGTTTTGAGCTTATGGACGGTTAACCTTAGAAGGCGTTCAAAGATATTTAATAACCTCATTTCCTCATATTTTAATGCGGCTTATACATACATAAAATGTAATAATATTTCCGCGAAAATCAGCCTCCACTTTAATGTAAACAGTTAAACCGTTGGAAGTTTATTTTAAAGTAGCTGCGTGCCAGTTCTTCGCACGGTAGGAAACGAAAATTTTAGTCACATGGGTAATTCGAATTAATTCCAGTGATGTGGAATCTAGAAAAAGCAAAACTATTTCACTCTTGACTTAAAGTTTGCGTCATATAAGTGCTAACCTGAGATCATTGCAATATAATGACACAAAAAAAAACTATGTCAGCGTCATTCGGTATCAAAAAAGTGAAAAGTTAGACTTTGCATTGAACTTCTCACTTTCAAAATGTCTTATTTCCGCATCATACAGTCTTTTAGGTTCATGTTTTAGCATTAAATACCTCAGACACTACATGAAATGGACATTTTTTTTAAATTTTAAAATTACGTCATGCCATCCTTTACAAAAAGAAAGAGATAAGACTGCGCTATTTATAAAGGCTTTAAAATTGTTTTTCTAGATTACGCAGTTTAATTTTTCTTCTCACAAATATATCCAGCATTGATAAAAGGAAATCTAGCCAAGCAAAGAATAAAACATTTCATTCCTGCTCTGATTTCTCATGTGCACACGATATTATAATTAAGAAAATAACCCTACAAATATAGACTAAAAAGAATCATTATTACTCTTTTATTTTTATTTTAAGAATTTAAAGCATTTTATTCAGCAAAATCGCCACACATGGCAACCACGATGCTTATTTCGCACTTTTTGCACTACAGGGGTTACAATTACGGAAAGCTTTCTGCGTGGAAAACAAAAAAAAATCTCTTAAATTCCGGAAACGGGTGGACTTTCAAAGTTAAAAGTGGACTATCATTTATTCTATATTATTTTACATATATGTGGAAAAATTCAGGCTGATAGGTCCATTTTTGTGGATTTGTATACAAATTGAAAAACAAACTGACAGACAGAATTTCACTTTTATTTATAAGATAACCTACGCTTGTTTTTAAAAATACCCTCTCATTAAACTGCGCCAAGCGCTAGAATCATCTTCTGTCTGAAGAGTCTGAATCATTTAATAAACGTGCAAATATGGCAACCTACATATGCTTAAATTCTCCCTTTTTCTACTGTGGGGTTACAATGGCAAAATGGCGAGAGCAAAAATTAGCCTTTTGCGACACGCTTTTATCGATATCTCCTTAAATAATTCGAATTTTGAAAAAATCGCTTCGAGGTGTGTCGGGACCCGTCCTATAATATTTCCGTACAAAATTTGGTAGGTCTACGATCACTCGTCTACGAGCTACGTGAGACACAGACAGACAAACTAACTAACGGACAGTTTACGCATTGCTTTATTTATATAATTGACGTATTTTATACATCTTCAACTACGATGCACAAAATCCGAGAATTTCAATTTTCTTAAATTTGGCGGAATTCCCCTAATTTCAATAAATTTACTTAATTTGTGTAAATTCTGAAAATAGATCATTTAAAATCGCCTTAATAGCTGCATTATTTCTGCACAGAACATTTAAAGTTTAATTCCGAATTCTAATAAAACCTACACTCGTTTTTAAAAATACTATTTCGTTACGCTCTCAGTAAATTGCGTCAAGCCTAAAACTGTGCAAACCGCTACAAACTACTTTCTCAAAATCACTTATCAGCCATTTTATTTTTCGCCAAACTAAAAAAGCTATACATATTAGTCTGAGAAATCTCCAAGTCCTTATTCTTTTACGGATAAAAAATATTGCATACCTGCTCTGGTTTCCTATGCACACGATATTTTAATTAAAAAATAACCTAGCAAATATTCTAAACAGAAAACAACGATTGTTCTTTTATTTTTAATTCAAGAGTCTAAATCATTTAATAAATTCGCCAAACATAGCAACCTCGATGCTTATTTCTCACCTTTTCTTAGCAGGGGTTACAATTGCGGAAAGCAAAAATTGGTGGTTTTGACGGGTTTTTTTTTATCAATATCTCCTAAACTAATTCGAATTTCGAAAAAATCGCTTCGAGGTGTGTCGGGACCCGTCCTGGAGAATTTCTGTACACAATTTGGTAGGTCTACGATCACCCGTCTGCGAGCTACGCGAGACACATGCAAACAGACAGACAAACTAACTAACGGACAGTTTACACATTGCTTTATTTATCCTATAGATAGTGGATTTGTTTTTTGCCAATACACGGAGAACTGCTAACGCGTTCATCCGAACTTTTAAAGAAAGCTATGGAGAGTGAAAACGAAGGCGAACTTAATTGGGAAAATTATTAAAACTATGTTTCAGTTGGGAAAAAGTGGTGTGAATTATCAACAACCATACGTATTCTATGAGATGCAGTTTACGTATATACTTTTCAGTACTTGTTTTTTTTTTTTTAATAGCCAATAGTTTAGTGGTAAGAAAACTTCTTCAATTTAGTAAAACTAATCAAACAATTTAGATTCACTCATTGCTTGAGGGGGTGTGCAATGCTTCCGTTCCTTATAGATTTCTGCCACGATTGCCATGTATTACAAAAAGATTTGACGATTTTTACGGTTAAAATTGGGTAAAAATATATAAATGTTCGATTTCTTTAACATTTTATTTGTTTTTTTAAATTCAATTTTTTGTGGCAGCAAAATTTTTTCATTCTTACTAAGTATTTGGGCTCTTATAAACCCTGTGTTATCATCCTTCCATTATTGTTATCGCACTACAGAGAAGCCCTTTACTTATTTGTTTATTAGCAATTAAGCAGCAGGTGTTATTCAGAGTGTTCTTGTGGTTTACGCTAAGCAGTATCTATGTTGGACCAGTCGAAGTGTCGTAATGGCTATAAGACCTTTCTATCACAACTTGTAAGTGGGTTCGATTCCTGGCTGGGGATTGGGTTTAACGTGTCCACCCCTACTTAGGGGATAAAGTTGGCCACCCACTGAGAACCGCGATCCAAGCATCGGACATGAATTAGTGAAAGAAGAAAAGAGAAAAAAAAAACACGTTATTTTATTTTCTACAGCATCTGATAATCTGGATGGAAGTTTATTGTTTCGCTCGTGGTGTAATTTTTAGTCATAACGTGCTAACCTCATTAGGATTTTTAATGAATTTTTACACTCAAAATGCTTTATTTGTGAGAATTTTTCTTTAAAATAAGTGAAATAGAAATATTTAACTGTAAACAGTTTGATTATATCAACCCGCTTTAAACTGCCGAGGGCGTAGCCGGAGGAGGGCACACAGGCATGCGCTCCCCCTTAAATAGGTTTATGATTTATTTTACATGGAATAAAACATTGTGACTGAGGAACTGCTGAAGTAGATGGGAAATCATAAATTAATTAAATCGAATCAAAATTCAGATATTTCCTGGACAGCCCATTGCCACTTATAATTCCAAATTTTTACAAATTTTTGAATTAGCTAAGATATCTTTTATTATTTTATTATATATTCCGCAAAATAATTCTCTCTCTCACTCTCTCTCTCTCTCTCTCTCTCTCTCTGTTTTTTTTTTTTTTTTTTGTAATGCTTCGACAAATATCACACTTTTAAAATGCAGCATCCAGTTTGTCCGTCCAATTCTAATATTTAACTAACACTCTGATGTTTGAGGGCGGAGCGGTTTAACAAACCACCTCCTGCAGTAACGCCCCTCCACAAGCGTTGAGTTAACAGGTTTCCGTTCGGATTCGTCCTATAACAATGAAGTATGCGGTGTATAAAAATTAATAACGATCTTCATTTTCAGAAAAGAGTCTGTTATGTTAAATTCTACTTCCTTTAAAAAAACTACATTCAGTTGCAGTTAAACTGTCAATTTGCCTGAAAGTTATAGTTAGAAATTTAAAGGCGTTTTTTCTAAATTGTACATACAACGATCGTTCTCTCTAATAAAAAATCTGTTGTGTACAACACATGACTTCCTATCACGTCTATTAAATAAAAATATTTTCTGCGCACTTCATCTAAACTTATTTTGTATGAAAGAGTTAAAATACTGCAGTAATAGTTAGGTTTAGCGATTTCTAGCCAAATATTTCTGATATCGCAAAGCTGGATTCAATTTGAAAGATTTCCTACTGGCACTTAATTTGCCGATATTTTGTCAAGAGCCGACAAGCTGGAGATAGTTTCGGAGATTTTGGGGATAGCCAAAGTAAATATTTGACCAAAGACTTGTTTTCAATTGAATGTATCCATACACCTCAATGTTTTTAAAGTCATTTGGGTTACCCTGAAAATAAATTACCCAGTAGATTGCAAGAAAAAGAACAGTTATATGTTACAATAGTTTAAATACAAAATTTCAAAATTCTACGGTTAAAAGTTTTAGAGTTATGCGAATTCGAGGTAATTTTCTGTGCCGAATTTAGCGATATTTCGGCAACACTTGCCAATGTCGACGACAAATGGCGAGATTTTGGCCATGGATCAAACAATGAATTACTGCAGATGTAATATATTGAAGATGTCCATAGGCGTGAATGTCTTGAAATTCTTTTGGGTGCTCCAGGTTCTCCTGTAAATAAACTCTCCAGAAGATTGGAACCAAAAATCGACATGCGCAACCAGATGTTACAAGAGTCTTATATATGAAATTTCAACATTCTTAGACTAATAGTTTTTGCGATTTGAGAGTAAAAAACATACACAAATGCACCAAAAGTCGCCAAGCTTGGCCTTGTGGAAGAACTATAAATGATAAAGACACATTTTCGATGGAGAAATTCATTTTTCAACTCTTAACAGCATATATCAATTCTGAGTCGTTTGAACTAGCCTAATACCTCTAAAATACGCTTTAATGAATTTCTGCCAATAGATCGTAATGCATTTAAAATCTTTTGGGCGGCTCTGTAGATAAATTATCCAGTCGAATGGAACCGGAAGGGGAGGTGCACAACTAGATCTTAAAAGATCCTAAATATATAAAGTTTCAACTTTCTACATCTAATAGATTTTGAGATATACGAGTTTAATGAATTTCGACCCATAACGTAATGTATTTCGAATCTTTTGGGCGGTCCTGTAGATAAACTATCCAGTCAATTGGGACCAAAAGGAGAGGTGAACAACAACATGTTACAACAATCCAAAATATAAAATTTCAACATTCTACGACCAATGGTTTTTGAGATATTCGAGTTTCATACATACATACGTACGTACAGACGGCATGGAAAAACAGGTCAAAAATTTTCGCCGCTGGTCAAAGTGGGTTGCAGACGCATTTATATGATGGTGCATGCTTACGATGAGATGCATGGAAAAAATTCTTAAAAGTAAATTTAGAGGTAGTCAAAATCGGTTTTTTCGTCGAAATTTGGTCCCCGAAATTTTTCGGGATCACATTTCTTCCTTATACTCCGTAGAAGGAGAGATAAGTTCCACGTTTTATGAATCCAAAACACTTGATCAGCATCTGCATCGTCAGCAGGCAATACAGAAACATCTCTCTCATTCTTTTACCATGTTATAAGAGTCCGGGGAAAAGACGCAATTTTTTTGCCGTGTTATAGGAATCCATCTTATATGAACCCATGTTATTATAGGGCGGCCTACTGTATTACTGACCAGTAGAAAGAGATTACGTTCTGACAGTGCCGGTCCTAGCTATTTTTCTAAGTAGTGCAAAGTTTTCAAAGGGGTTGAAACGAAAACTTCAACAATATATGAATATCCAAATATACATATTCATATTATAAAGTAAGGCATTTTGCACCCTCATAGAGATGGTGCTCGGTGCGGTTGCTCCGTTAACTCCACCCTAGGACTGGCTCAGCTTTCTGAGCTCTGAAATTTACAAATAAAAAGGTTTGTCGCGTGCGTCCTGTTATTATTCCTATTTTCTCAAAGAGCTTAAGCTGATCCTGTTTAAAATTTTTAATATCATGTCCAATAGGCGAAAATCATTTGAAATTCCACATAAAAATGAAGCAGTAATGTTTATTATTACGTATTTCATATTTTAAACAAAAAACCAGGATGAATAAAAGCCTCTTTGAAACAGATGAATGACTGAAAAATCCAGTTTAAACAGCTACTCCCCACAAAACCGAACTGCAAACTGCATAGAAAGCCTTTTAGGTGACCTTGTAAAGAAAGTAACCAGAAGATTTCAATGAAAAAAGAGGTGCACAGCTGTATGTTAAAACAGTTTCTGTATACAAAATTTCTATAATCTGCGGCTAATCACTTGAGTTCTGCGAGGTGCGTTCATTCGTATGAACGTTCAAAGATTCCCAGACAGCACAGCAAATTTGCATCAACTTTGCAGTAAGCTTGATTTATCAAGTCAATAAACTTGAATTACGCTTGAACATTTCAAGCGTGTAAGCTTAATGCAAGCTTGAATCAAGTGTTCAAGTTTACACTTGTCTAACTTGCATTAAGCTTGACATAGCAAGCTTAATTTCAAGATTAAAAATTTTTCCTAAAAAAAAAAAAAAATTCCTAAAAAATTCCGTCGGCGAACTCGCCCCACATATTTTATTTTTCCACGCATTTTCCCCTCTACGCTGAAATTTCAAGTTATTTTAATCTGTTTCCATCAAGCGGCCGCGGCCGATCTCGGGACCTAAGGTTTGGGAAGACAGTGTGCTAACCACTCAGCCAATCTGACTCGCGCTGATGTGACTAAAGTTTGAAGTGACTGTTATGGTTGTTACACCGTTTTCTGGCGAGATTGATCAGTGGCCGATGCCGATCTGTTTTTTTTTATTTTTGCATGGGATGAATGAAAATTAAAATAATGTTATGTGTGATTTAGAGACTCTACTAATAGGGAAATAAGCGTAATATAAACTTAAAAGCAGCACACGTTTTAAAACTTTCAATATCGTGACACACATGCTGAGCAATATTGGCCAAAATCGAAGCAAACGACTAATATTAAAATCAATTTCGCAGTATAATTGTACTTTATTTTGAAGAATTTCAATATTTGGAAATATAGAATCTTTTTTTTTTCTATGGTCAAGTACATTTATGACTGATGATAAATCATTTGTTATGGGGATGTGGCTTTCCAAATGAATCAGTAATCAAGTTGTATTCAAGTTTGACAGTTCAAATGACTTCTCCAAGCTTGCTGCAATTTTAAAATGAATTGAACTATCAAGCTTGTATTAATACGTCAAATTCAAAGAAATGTCAAGCTTGATTTAAGCTTATGTGCTGTCTGGGTTATGATGAAACTAGTAAAGAATGGATTCAAATAAAGTAAAAATGGATTGCACGCAATTAAGTACATCCATTGATGTTCTTAAGGCCTTATTTTGTACAATGTAATCTACAGTTCTGTTAATAAATCAGAAATTGATTATGAATACTGGCGAATGATTTTACATGTAAGTGTCAGAATATAATCTCTTCTTTTTTAGAGAAATTTGGAACTGTGCAGCCAGCGGCACGTGACGTAACCTCCAAAAAGACCAAATCTCCTAGTAAAATTGGTAAAAAAACTTCACATATATATATATCCTTTTTTTTTTTTTAGTTTGTATCATACTCTTATTGAGTTAACAGGATTATGCCTCCACATCTCAAAAAATTATGCCTATTATTTCTGTAATCATAATCAAGATGTAGTCGTTTGTGAAAAATTAACGAAGATTATTTTTATACCTAAAGTCCAGCATTTTTCATTTGACACGGAGTCGCTTAATCCCAAAAGGTGTAATTCCTAGTTTATGTAGCATTAGTTTTGCTGGTGGACTGGTGCCACTGTAAGCATAATAAACAAATGAATCGAAAAATGTATGTGCTATTTATTTATACATAGAGTATATAAGAAAAAAGGCACTGTTCAATCTATATTAAATTCTTATTAATATTAGTTGATTAGTAATGGCCTTACCTTCGCTGCTACTGAGAGAAAAAATAATTCTCAACAGATTATGAGACTGATCTAGGTAACTGTAATAATAAGAGTAATTATATGAAAAAAATAAAATAAATGCCTTTGAAAATAATACTGCATTGCCTTGAAAATAACATCATGAATATTTTTAGATTGTGAAATAACTTATGAAAGAAATATATAAAAACCTGCAGCAAACTAAATTGATCTGAAATTGTGTATAAAAGGTGGAAACGTATAAAATGGCTTCTTTTAAAGAAATTCAAATTGTTGAAAAATAAAATCAACACAATTATTCGAACTGGAAATTTAAATCTGAAATGCTGCTAATAAAAGAGGATCTTAATGATCTAACAATAGATGATCCACTGACTGCAGTTACTAATGAATGGGGAAAAAAAGGGGGGGGGATGTAGTACTTTAATTAATTTGTTTATTGAACATTTCCAAGTAGTTCATGTAAAAATCTTAACTATTCGTAAATCGAGATGGAAAAAAAAGATGCCACAAAGGCATTCCAAATAAATAAAAAACACAGCAGTTATAGAAGGGAATATAAATATTGCTCACACTGTAAAATGAAAAATCACGCAAGATGAGAATGCTGTCACCTTAAAAAACACCAAAACGCAAAAAATAAAAATCAAAACTTCAAATCCAAACAACTTAACTCGTCACTATGTTTTGACAAAATAACCGCCGAAGTTACAGATACTGCTAATGAAAGCGCATCTCAGATGAAAAATTTAAAGAGGAAAACTCGAAGCAAAAATGTCAGAAGGCGAAGTAAATAAAATTACTTTACAAACAGATGTAAATGTACATTCCAAAACTAAATGTATACCAGGAAAGTGTTTGTAATAAAAATTATAAGGACACGGAAATACAAAAAAAATGTGAGTTAGACCATGGTGGACATTTCTTTAATATAAACAGTTAGCTTTCTTATAAATAAATAAAAAGACTGTTTCACATTACGTTACAGCCCATTCTTAGATAACAAGCTTTTCAAAGTGTATTTTCTATTGGTTTATTAAAATTCTAGGGGGGCATATATGCCTTTCGGAAAATATTTGAGTTCATCTGTAGCCAAGTGGCAACTTATCTATTGTATTAACTTGTGCCACTGAAAGAAGAAAAAAATGTCCGGACATACTAAATACCAGGATGAGTTTCTGTTTCAGAATCTTTAATAATGATTTATTTTAACTTGATTTTTTTAAAGTTTAGCATTACTTAATACAATTTCTTCATTTTTTTCACCAATTCTTGCAATAAGTAATCCAGTTTTCTTTTTGCTTGTATGAAAACAATTACTTTCAACACAACTTAGCAGCAAGAGGATTTTTTTTCAAATTGCGCGCATTAGCCATTCATAGGCTAGGCATCGACCAATTCTAAGGCCGGGAATGTTGGTGCCTTTATGTTTGAGGAACCTAATTGGTGGACCAATTTTGCTACCATTTTTATTCAATGGCTATAAATTATAACATTGTTAATCAATTATTTATGCACCAGGGTAACTAATCTTTAGAAAAAAGAATATTAACTTCAATTGGTACAACAAAAGTTGCATATGTATTTTTTTACAGAAAATGGTAATAATTACACCAATATTTGTCATTATAACCCCGAATTCTTTATATTTTCTGATATTTCTCGGTGTAATTAAGCACACCACTTTAAAATTTAACCAAATAATCCTACGAAAACGAAAATCTTAGCAAATGTTCATAAAAGGTTAAATTCTCCACCTATTTAACAAAAACAATATTGCCCCTATAATTAAGAGTTAAAAATTCACAAATTTGAAATGAATGCAAAAATGGTCATACAACGTAGTAATAATAGCTTCTTCTGACGCTATAATTAACGGTAGAAAAATGTTACGAACATTATATTAGTACAATGGTATAAACATTTATAACAATGTACCTCAGATTGTTTTTTATTAGCTGAGATTTCAGCAGATGTCTTTTCAAATCAATGGTGACAAATTGTGCATGTACGTATGATCAGAGGTTTCTAATTTGAGGAAATCGATCTAAGTGAGATAATGCATCAGGGCAATGGGACAAATCCCTTTGCTAATAAGAGTATGAAAACAACCACAAGCTCCGCCATCTCACATCGACCAAAACTGTAACGTTTGTCTTCTAAGTTGACTCATGTTCAGTTTGAGTATCAAAGAAAGTACGATATAATATTTGAGTCCGATTTTTAAAAATATTAAACACTATGCCATCCGGTGACAGCACAGTGGTGTCCTAAATGAAGTATCACTAAACGGCCGTCTACATCACAGTGATGTCGTAACGTGATACTAGTATTTTCCATTTATTTGATCACTAGACGAGTTTCTGACGTTTTGCTAACAGTATCCCGAGGTCAGAAACTTGTATATTGCACGAAAACCTTTGCGGCTACCCAAGACCGTCGCCAAGCGAAGAAATTTTTACGAGACATGTGGACGGCAATGTGTTTATATATTGGAAAATAAAATGATTCATTATTAGCGCTTTAATGTTATGTTTTAAAATGAGAGACGAAGAGAGAGAGCTTGGGAGATTTTTAAAAATTTTATATGACACAAGAAGAACTCCATTTCCTTAGGGGAAAAAACAGCAAACATCACAGAACTTTTGCATTATTTTCTTCCGAAATATCAAAGACTTATAGAAAAAATAATTAAAAGAACTTGATCGAGGCCATGCAATTCAATTTAAACTTTAATTACTTGTGAAGTTTATTAGTTTATTTCGCAACGAAACATAATAATTTCTGTATCGTGCGATAAAAATACAGTAGATATTTTCTAATTGTTATTTGCTTAATTCAAATTATTAAAACTTTCAAATTTTTGAAACCTAAAATTGATTTATCATATTGGGTGCCTGCATTTAATGGTGAATGAAAAATCAAATCCTACATTTAATATTTTTTAAAAAGTCGTATGAATATGTTCATATCAATAAAGAATAGGTATAAAGCTTTTGTCAGTTATAAACCGGAAATGGGGTTGCATATTTTATAAATGATGGTACCATTCATTTTGAAGTTTCTGCCCAGCATCATGTTTTCACATATTTATTTCCAGTTCTTAATTTTATTTTACATATTTATTTCCATTTCTTCGCTCAGCGAAATCTTTGAAACGGAGCTTACACAAGATGAGAAACAACTTAACTTTCTATTTTAATACTTCTATTGTTTTTAAAGCGTCAATCGTACAATTTTTTCCTACCCATTAATCGGAAAGTGTATCATTACTCATGTATGTTGCGTATTTTTCTTCCTCGTTCCATAAAAAACAACTTTGGAATCGAAATCTATATTAAAATCGCATACTAAATCAGTTTTACAATCTTCGCCTGGTATATTCGGACTATACGCCCCCTTCATACTAAACTGTAGGTTTACCAGTTTCCAGCCATATATTGAGGATTTCGCGAAGCTAGGCTCAGTTTTGGGGGACTTACTTTTTAGTGCCAAACTTGGCAATAAATAATTAAAAATTGCAAACCTTGGCGACTTTCATCATTTTACTTCCCCTCCCTCGGACTATATTTCAACCCTATTAAAAATGCAACAAAAACGCGAACTTAATTGCATTGTAGTGCTAGAAAGAGATACTTTTTTAAAGAATTTATACTCTTCTTCCAATTCTCCAGCTCTAATATAATGCCTTACATTATTAAACGAAAAATGTCGAACACTTTTAAATTGGTTGACCTCTCTTCCTTCAGAATTCCCAAATACAGCTTGTTCTCTATAAAATGCATCTACGTAAAGGCATTTCCTATATTCTTATTCTAGCTTATCTGATGTTCGATACGCACAAAAAAAAATCTATAAAATAACACAGAGTCGGCTTTTATGCGCAAAAAAATATGGATAAGCATTATTCTTTTTTTTTTATTTCTTAGAGTGCTGCTTACGTCTGATTTTCCCTATGCTTACTCAGTGATAAATGGGGGGGGGGGGAAATAAATCTATATTTTCATATTTTGCGTATTTGTCTGCTTGAACTTGTAAAAGTACATTATCGTTATATCATTTTACGCTACGGTGAAGAACTGTTTCACTTAAGTCAACTAATGAACTTCATGGTGTTCTATTATAAATTAGCATTTTATACTCACAAAACAGATATTTACAGGGCTACATAAATTGTAATACTCATGCATGATCATATTTAAATGGATTATCAAAAGATTATATCATGAAATCATGTTTTACTTTTTACAGCTGTAAATCATGCACAAATTTCAAAACAGCATTCTAAATTTAATTGTAATGTTACAATGCATTTCTGTAATTAGCAAGTTTTTGATAACTGATGGGTTTATCTGGTTTTGACAATATTTGTTTTTCTATTTATTCTTAAATTTCTATTCTAAAACAGTCTAAGACTATTTTTGCACTAAAATTGCATTAACGACTTTCACGGTTTTTGATTTTAGACAGTTGAGTAAACTTTTGGACAGTTCCAGATAGTAAAAACTACATATATTGCTATAATCCCACCAAACGGATATAGGTTTAGCAAGCTGCTTGCAATAGAAAAAGTTCCTGCCATAAGTTTTGACTACGTTTTATGTCAAACTGACGTCAAACCCAAGCCTGTGTAACAGTGCGTTTCAAACTGTTATAAATGAAATTTCTTTTGAGGATTCCACATATAAGCCACAAAGATTGATATTTGTAATTGAGATTCCTTAAATCAAATATTCTTGAAATTCCCATTTAACGGGAACATCTAGTGTGAAAATTTGAAAAATCAATTTTTTTTTCATATTTCAATAGTCGACCTTTAAAAAATAACGTACTAAAATTTCAAATGAATATCTCAAATAGTTTTTGAGTATCACGGCCTAATCAAAAGTATTACGGCCTAGCAGTCATTAGACATCAAGATAATGTGCATGAAATGTATAAAGCAATCCTTTTCATCATTTGAGTTCGACTGATAAAAATCCAAATCATGGAAACTGGTCAAAAAAAGTGCAGAGAGTTGGGTGCGCTTATCGCCGGGCGGAAGCTGAAAGAATGAACTAGACCAGTGGTTCCCAACCGGGGGATCGCGACCCCCACAAGTGGGTCGCCATGCCTTTTCTCGTTGGTCCCCGCAGAACGATTTTTTAGGAAATGAATGGCAAAATATTTCCACGCTTCTCTGCCATGAGACACGCTTTCTCCCTTTTCTCTTTGTAAAGTAAAAATCCGTTTTCATCACCAGGGCGCTAGTATCAAATCTACAAAAACTGATGTCGTAAAGTGTATCTAGGAGTGTTAAACAATTTCGAAAGCGTGTGCACTAAGGCAGAAGTATCGGAAATAGAAATTGCAGTTAATTTAAGGTGAGAAGCCTTGAAGCTCTTAAATCTAAAATTCAAAGATATATCTCAGAGCTCACAAAGAACAAGAGGCGGCGCGAAATCCACTTCACACATATTTAGATGTCGCCGATCTTCCTGATGAAGAGTAGGACGAATTTTTGAATTTGCAAAATGACTCCTCAGCACGTGATTTATACCAAGAAAAATCTTTAATTCAATTTTGGTGTGCTATGCGTCACTCATATCCGATAATTTCTAAGCTTTCGCTTAAAATGTTAGTGCCATTTGCATCCACTTACATGCGTGAAGTCAAATTTAAAACTCTTTTCTAGATTAAGACAAAAGGCAGTAATAAATTAGATGTCCAAGATGCGGTTGGCTTTGACCAATATTCAGCCAAGGCTAGAATAACTGGTCAGCCAAATACAACCTCAGTCATCCTAATATTAATCAGTACGGAATAAAAAGATAATTATTTTTAAATCCCAAGATATATTTTTTCATTATTCATTTTTTTTTGTCTTATTGGTCAAACATGATGGATGGAAGAGCGAACATTTTTGAAAAATCTGAAAGTGGTCGCGATTAAAAACAGGTTGGGAACCACTGAACTAGACTAAGTTCAAGCGCGAATATGTTCCAGTTGATTCAAATGTTAAAAAAGCTCTGAAGCCAACATACGAGGACTTGTCTGGGCGTGAATTGCTTGATAGATGCAAGGGTAATAATAAGCAGAATAACGACGAGAACTACAATATTTTATTTTGGCACTTCGAAACACCTCCACAGTGATTTCAAAGCTAATGAATTATCAAATTACATATTCAATATTCAATGAAGGTTATACATCTTTTTTGAAATATTTAATCTGATGGGAATGTTATTTGGACCTGCAGATAAAGGTTATGTCGCTAGCAAAGATGAAACAAGATTACGAATAGCAGAGCATCGCCAACAGGCTGCCTCGAGAGAGGGCCGATCACCACGAAGCAGAGCTTCAACATCCCAGTAGGCACTTTTTGAAGAAGAGAAATGTGAATTATATGGGTCTGGAATAGCAGATTAGTTCTGAGTATGATTTTTATCTATCTATAACAATGAAATAGACTTTTGAACACGTTTTTTTCCAAACTACATTTTTCAAATTTCTTGCAGTTGTAACTCGAAGACAAACCTTCCAATCGCTTTGATTTTTTGTTTGCTTATTTTGTATATGCTTCTCAATACAATGATCCTCCAGTTTTTCGATTGTATGAAAAACGTAATTCTGGCGGGCCAAAAATCGTCACCTCTTCGGGCAAAATTCTACATTTTTTTTCAAAACTCTGTCATTTCGTTGAATTTCCATTTGTTTCACAATCGTGGGTCACTGTATAGGCCAACACAAAAAATATTATTAAACCTTCTAGTTTAATAATATTTTTTGTGTTTTTGATTTCAGCCATGGTGAAGGTCGCAATCACTGCAGCAGTGGAGGACCTTTTTTTTGTGACTTGGGACATAGCGAATAACTCCCTGAAAATTTAATATTTACTTTGAAACTTTCAGTGTAAATTCATATTATTTATGTATAAATATATCCCCCAGATTTTAAAATATTTTATGCAGTAGTTTTCTTTTAAAAAATTCCCCAAAAGTACCATTTTTTTTTAACTGTCATACCTGGTGTGCCCCTTAAAAGAGAAAAGCTTAATAGAAAAATACATCAGAAAGAAAAAATCATGCAAAGTTAACAAATTAAAATTCAATAAATAAAATGATCAACTACCATATTTATAAGCATTGTTTCCCAATATTTTAAAATGTCCTATTCTTCAGTTGAGCATTTACTTTGTGTTTTACTACTGTTATTTCAATCTAACTCCTTTCGAAGTTTGTTATTTTAATTTCAGTGATGTTCATTATGTTGAATTCATCATTCACACATTTCTAATTTTAGTAGATAGATTTTCATTTATCCATAAAACTTTGTGGGAGAAACTACACTATTACGCATTATTATTTATAGATGTTAACATTACACTTGCGAAAAATGTCACTAGAATATCCTCCTCCTATATTGTATAGTTGGCATATTTTAAATAATTTTAAAACAAGTCACTGTAATGTGTCATTTAAAAAATATTTATCAAACTGTAATTTTAAAAGTGCATACTTTGTGTAAAACCTGCATTCTTTTAGCTTATCTATTAAAGCCAAATCCATCAAAATCTTACCCAGTTTACTTTTGCTTACTTTTTTTTTCTGTCTTGCATTTGTAGGTTAATGGCTTTAGTATTCCTTTGGAGGAGATGGCTTGTTTACATTCTGCCAGAAGAATGGTGCGGTACGTGATTGGGAAAGCAATGTGGAATCCTTTTTCTAATGCGAGGTGTTTCTCACTGAAGGATTTTGTCGAAAATGACTATTCGATAAAACAAAAAATATTGGCCATATACCTACATGAAATATATATATTAAAATATTCTTTCTTAAGTATAGATAAAAAGAATCATCTGTATATTGTTACAAAACTCTAATGACGCTTTCCTGCCATACCGAGTCGGTGGTGGGAAAGGAAAACTTACAGTCATCGTTACAGATCTAGCAAACCTATGACTATTCGGTAAAAAGAAAAATATTGGTCATATATCTGCACGAAAAAAAAATTTAAGTATTCTTTCTTAAGTATAGATAAAAAGGATTATTTGTATATTGTTACTAATTTCTAGTGACGCTTTCCTGCCATACTGAGTACATGGTAAAAAAGGGAGATTTACAGGCATCGTTACAGATCTAGCGACTTTGGCGACAAATATAGCGATTGTTTAATGACTTTGCAACAAATTTGTCAACTTTATTAACAAAGTGAAGTTTCTCAAATGTACTAGAATTTTCTAATTATCTTGCCTAGGAAAGAGGTTACGAGGAACTATTATTGGTGATTTATTGACACTGTTATTAAGTTGTGAGAGTTTTTCAATTTTATGGTTCCGGTGTTAAGATTTTCTTGAATATTAGTTGAATAAAGGTTCTTATCTAGTATTCTAAACTTTCGGACTGTTTAAAGAACAGGTACCTCCTAATTTTTCTAACAAGACACATAAATTTAAACTCGATGAACAGTGCAGAGAGAAATAGAGTAAATAGTTCTTTGGAAGAAAGTATCAAAGTAGACTATAACATTCAGAATCATTCTATAAAAGCACATAAACTGAATGAAAATATCACTTTTTGAATGCAGGAATAGAAATAAGATCATAATACCTTCTATATAAAGTGACATTGAAAAAAAATCAATACTTTAAGGATTTGTGACTTTTTAACAGAATGCAGGTGTTTCTAATATCAGAATTCAAATCATTTATATAATAGGAAAATCTTAGAGTGATAAACTACGAAGATATTATTAGATCCCAGTAACCTTTAAGTGGAGATTTTTACATTGGAAAAAAGTTTGATATAGTAATACAGAACACATTTACCTGAGCATGATGCAAATAAAGAAAATATAAGAAAAACATACTTTGAAACAGCCTAAGACCAAGCTCCAGTCTCTTTATTCAAACAATTTTTGTACATGAAGATATGCTATACTTATTTATTAATGTGTAATGAATGTATGTGCAATCTTTTGTGAATTTATAAGATTATTTGTATTGCAAGTTCCTATGACATGGAAAAGATATGTTACTTACAATTATCAATGAAATGTATAACTGAAAACATATTATTTTATTATTTACATAAATGGGCATTATATTTATAGGGTAAACTGATAAGTAAAATGAATGCTTAAGCATAATTCGCTCTTTAAGAATCATAATATCATTTTCACAGTAGTTTTTCGTATTTATTTGTGTGAGTACGTTATAAATAGGAAATTACATACAATGAAATAGGAATTTCGTTGAATTTTATTTATGTAAGGAATTTGGGTGAGCTAACAAGCATTAGCAAATGACAATTTTTTCAAGAGAAGTGCAAGTGACAAGAGTATCCAAAGCCTCAACAGATTCCTATTGATTAATTCCTATGGTAGGAAACTGCTGTTGTTAGTCCATAAACTAAAAAAAATCTTCATTTCTCAAAAGTTTAGTATATTCATTTAAGTCCCTTAACATAAACTTCGGAACGGCTGCTGCTGTATTCATAAAAGTAGTGTTTAGTATTGATAAAGTAACCATCTGCTACTGAATGAAACCGCTTAAGGCTCAACATGGTGGAAAATTGCCCTGAAAAACACTAAATCACGTGATTGCAACTAAACAAAAGTTACTGAACAATTAAAGTAACGTAAAAAACAGACCTATTTTGTATTAATAAAGTACATTACATTTATTGCACTTTATCTTATAAGAAATAAAGAATACAACCTTTGTTTTAAAAATTTAACATTTTTTTAATCACAGTCTTCATAAAGCATGCTAAGGTACAGCTCCCAATATGGTTACAAGTGAATTTACTGTACATTTAAAGAAGTCCTATACCTGCAAAATGCACCATCTCTAAGTAGGAAAATTTTTAAAAAAGGTACCACCAAAAGGAATTTAGAAAGTTCAAACAACATTGTCTGGACCAGGGATGGGAACTTTTACTTTTCGCGTGCCCAAATACGCCTTGAACCTGCAGAAATTAACACTGTCTGGCACTTATTTTTCAACTCCGGATATTTTAAAAAATTATACTATAAATGTTTAAAAAAATAATAAGCTTAAACGGTTTATGTAAAACTGTCAATATCAGGAGGTAAATAAGTGCAAATGTGTCGAATTTAATTTAATATTTGTTGTTTTCTTTTGATGATAATTTATTTGTCACTACAACACATAGGGAAAGGTGGTGCAAAATGATTCTAGTGGGCAAAAAGATCCATATGTGTTAGATACAAGCAGCGCTGTCTACCAGGTAACACATAAACTAGCCGTGCCAAGCCAAGAAGAAGCAATTGCGGTACTTAAACGATCGGTGTATTACGTGTTTGAGTAGAATTCTTAAAAAAACTTAGATTTTATTATATCTCTTATAGTGTAAGCACTAACTTTCCTATTTATTTAGATATACAGTCTCTACTTTGCAGATATATGACTTGGCTTACTGAATAGAACATGTTTTTAGATAGAAATTACAATTGCTAAGTTTGTTATGCTTCTCAGAGTGTTCCAGTAATATGATGTAAAGTGGGAAGCCATATTGCTGGATAAAATAATCCCTCGACTGAAGAAACTACAGTACCGGGTCCTAGGCTTCAGGGCATCCCTTCAGCAGTTATCAAAATGTGTGACTCACTATTACATTTTTAAATAAATTTCTGTCTTTATTGTATTCTAAAATTTTGTAATTATAAATTTAAAATACTACATTTCATTGTTCGTAACACGTATTTTAAAATTTTCATAAAATAAATCATGCACACAATATGATTGTAAAACTTATTTTATTTCATTATGTATAATTTAATTACTTTTATAGCTTTTATTTTGCCGATAAAAAAAAAAAAACAATTTAAAATTATTTTCAAATGTAGGATCATTTTGCCCTTGGGTTGAGGGTAAAATGATCTTTTAGACACTTTCTAAAAGTTCTATTTTTTTCATTGCTCATTGGGCTTTTAAAATATTATTAAAATATATTTATGATGCAAAATATAATGTAAGATATTACGTCAAAGGATCAAAGTTTTATATAAACATTTATTTTATTTTATACAGGAGTTTTAGCCTTAAGGGGATTATTTTGGACCTCTTACTCCTACATACACTTCAATCTCGATAATCCGGAGTTTAGTTAGTCCATCATGACGTTAGGTCATCCAGTGCCCTTCCGCTCACGATGGCATCGCAAGTGACGATGTCCTAATGCTTAACCCTCTGGCTGCTCATCCTGCGATTTGCACGGGCAACTCAAATGTAGCAAAATTTGCTCATCCCGCGATTTTCACGGGCAGGTGTTTTTCTTCCTTTATTGAAGAGAGCATCCCCCGTTTTCAACGTTTAAAGAGAGAAATAGATTAGATACAGTGTTTGACATTAGGTCTTGACTAACAGATATCGTCAGTGTCCACTAAATTGCGGCATTTGAAGGTAATACTCGGTATGTAATGCTCTAACTTCACTTGTTTGCAGCCTTTTCTAATCAGAAATGGCTGATAGAAATCGTTCAGCAATTGACAGAGTATATATTCCGGATGATGATTATGAGATTCTGAAAGAGATTTTAAGCTTGATAGTTATAGTGATTTAGATTTTTTGGACACGGTGCAGTTCAGACGGTGATGAATCTGACCATGATTTGATAAACCTGCAAAGCATTAGGCGGTGGTGCATTTTCTTATATTATGTAATAAACGGAAATTAACTGTAATTCAATTGAAATTTATTTTAAAAATAATTATGTAATAACATCCGAAATTGGTTTGTCTGAAGCTTAGTTTCTCATGATAAAAATCTATATAAAAAATCTTTTTTGGAAAGAAAAATGCACATTTCAATTCTCCAATATATATAGATTTGAAATATGAAAAAATAATTACACAATTTTTTAAGTGATTTTAGTCCACAAATTGAGCAGTCAGGGGTTAAACGTTTACAATAGTGTTTTGATAAAATTTATAAATCAAAGAAACAGAAAGCAATTAATGATTATTTTTCATAGCCAAATTCTATATTTTTTCGAAAAAAAAGAAGCATTATATTTGTAAATTTTCTATACTTTTGATAATCCGGCATTTTTTTTATAATCCGGTGGTTGTCTGTTCCCATTCATGTCCCAAATTATCAAGATTGTGCTGCATACACATATGTATGTATAAAGCCAGTTCTTAAAAAAGAAAAAGAAAAACATTTTTTTAAATGAAACACCCTTAATTTACAATGGCATTTCGAAACCACTAGAAATAATCCAATATATATTTTTTTTTTTTTAAATTCTTTCTTGCTCATGTATAAAAAAATATTTAAGACCCAATTAAAAGCGCATTAAACACATAAAATGCCTTATAAATCACATAAAAAACGTTCAAGAATAAAATCTGTATCTCAACAAATCATTTTTGTGCGTTATGAGAAAGAAATTAGATATCATCATTTTTATATTTCCTCATGCAGAAAATGCTTTTAGAGAGAAAAAAATAAAAATCTTATCTTAATCGGTAAAACAAAAGTATGGCAGAATGTTTTTTATTAATCATTTTTTTTTTTACTTTGCTTTCCAGATATTGGATAATTGGACTTGAAATTCCTGCCATGGAATATTTAATTATCTCTATGTTGGGATAAATGATTTTTTAAGAATTAGTTTCTAAAAACATACTCAAATAAAGCGAGATTGAACTGTTTCCAAAACGGTATCAAGCAATACTGTGAGTGTAAACCGGAGTTCATATTTAATTGATGCATTCAAGATTTAAAGTTTAATTATATACATATATATATATATATGATATACTACCTGAAGTACCCGTTCTTCGCACGGGAATGAATGGAATTTTTGATATTACGATTTGTTGTGATTACTATCTATTGTAATAAAGAGATATAGCAAAATGGATATCGCGTTATATTGTGTTCAATAATCATGCATACCGAATTCCAACGCAATCGTTTGCACGGTGCAGAAGGCGATGCGGCGTAGCGCAATCTAGTGGCGAATTTTAGCAGAACGGATACGGCGAAAATATTCTTCGCATTCAGATATCGATGTATACGAATTCTCATGACGATCGGCTGGACAGTCCTGAAGTTCATGTGTTGACGCGACACCTAGTGACAAGTTATAGGCAAGTGCATAGCGCCAAACTCATTCCCGTGTTCAAATATCTACGTATACCTATTTTCATAGCGATCAGTTTCACAGTCAAGAAGTGATACACTGCAGCGCAATCTAGTGGTTAATTAAAGTAATGATTTGTTACAGCGCCGTCAAGTAGCGAGTTATAGTAAAATGGATAACGCCAAAATATTCTCATTGTTCAAATAGCTATGTATACTGATTTTTCATAGCGACCGTTTGAATGGTCTAGAATTTGGCCTGCTGCAGCGTCCTCTAGTGGCGAGTTAAAATAATAATGCATTACAGTGCCATCTAGTGGTGAGTAACATCAAAAGGAACGCAGAATATATTCTTCTGCTCAAATGTGCAAGTATAATATACTGTATGCCGTTCGGTCGAATGGTATAGAAGTTGATGCGTTGCAGCGCCATTTAGCGGCAAGTTACAGCAAAATGCTAACCATTAAGCGGCAAGTTACAGCGTGTACCAAATTTCATTGAAATCGGTTGGACGATATTTGCATAGCAAATGGCTAAACGGAATAGAATTCGACTTTCTGCTGCGCCACCTAGTGGCAAGTTAGAGAAAGACGGATAGCATAAAAACCTTCTCCATGATAAAAGACTTAGGTGATCCAAATTTCATGGTGATCGGTCAAACGGTGCTGAAATTTTTCAACCTCATAAACACATACGAACATTCATTTTTATCTATAACCAGTGTTATTATATATACCAGTCTCAAATAAAATCCAGTTTCAAATCTAAGCCTCGCCAAAGTGCAAAAATGCGTCATTTTTGCAAGAGTTTTTTCAGGAAATCATTCGAAGCATTGACTTATCAGCAATCAATATGGGAAATGGTTCGACCGCAAAAAAGTAAAGCACGCATTTATTTGAAAAATGGAATCCCTTAATACAGCCGCATTTTTTAAATTAGCAACTATAACGTGTTTTATTCATCGTTACTCCGATTTACTAAGTGCGAAGATTTCAATTTTCTGAAATTTGGCGGAATTCCCCCAACTTAAATTAATGTACTCAATTGGCGAGAATTCTGAAGATAGATCGCTTGAAATCCCTTAATAACTGCATTATTTCTGCACGGATCATTAAAATTTAATGCTGTATTCTAATAAAACCTTTACACTTGTTTTCAAAAATCTATTTCCTTAAGCTCTCAGTAAACTGCGCCAAGCCGAAAACTGTGCAAACCGATAGAACTCACTTTCTCAAAATCGGCCTATCAGCCATTTTATTTTTCGCCAAACTAAAAAAAATTTACATATTAGCCTCGGAAATCTTCAATTCTTATTGTTTTGCGTATAAAACATTCCATTCCTGCTCTGTTTTCCCATGCACACGATATTAAAATTAAAAAAAATAATAATAATAATCTTACAAATATAAACTAACAAAAAAAAAAATTATTATTCTTCTTTTATTTTTACTTGAGAATTTAAAATATTTTATTTGGCAAAATCGCCACACATGGCAAACACGATGCTTATTTCACACTTTTTTCACTACAGGGGTCACAATTACGGAAAGCATTTTGCGTGGAGAACATAAAAAATCTCTTAAATTCCGGGAACGGGTGGAATTTCAAAGTTTTAAAGTGGACTATCATTTATTCTATATTATTTAACAAATCTGTGCAAAATTTCAGGCTGATAGGCCAATTTTTGTGGATTTGTATACTAATCAAATCCACAAACAAACAAACAGAATTTCATTTTTATTTATAAGATTAGTGTTACAGTTAAATCGTTATACTGGAAGGCAAATTAGAATTGCAGTTAAGAATGTAGGAGTAACACAAAAAAATTGAAGTTGATCAAAAATTTACATCTTAGTCATTTGTAAGATAATGCACAATTATTTTCTTCTCTATAATGTAAGAAATAGACAGCCGGTGACTGTTTAAACGAGGTTTACAAAGCGTTCAGTTTTGGAAAACTACCTAGAAGTTTCAAAAAATTCAGAAAAAGAGGGAAAAGTTAACTATGATGACAAAATCAAGCTTCAAATAGTTTTTCTAAAATGCATAAAAGTCTTACAATCTGAAACCTACAGATGAACGCATTTAAAACTTTTTCTTTCATAAAAAAAATGAAACAATTTCAAAGTTAATTAGATACTAAAATTAAGGAAAATCACCGGTAATAAAGTTCAGAAACCAAAATCGTATTTCAAGGGTCTGTCTTAAACTTCATTTTGATTCTAGCCTGATCACTCATTCTGTGCTCAAAATTTTACATAATTTGTTCTTCCGGACTGTGAAAAGAAAATATCCTTCGCCATCTTACCCCACGTAGCTAAATCTGATTTAAAGTTGTCTAATAGTATCCAAGGTTACACTAAATAAACTGTAGAACGCAATTTTTGCGCTAAAAAATGTGCTTTGAAAATATTTTATGGTATAAAAAATAACTTACCTCAATCGAGTAATTACTCAGAAAATAATCTCAAATTATATTACTTATCAGAAGCGCGTTGTGGAGGCAATTACAACGGGCGCTAGAAAAATAATTTACGAATATATGTCTACACTCAATGTATTTAATCTTCGTCTACCTAAAATAAATAGCATCATATTCAATTTTACGGTTTTCTGGAACCGCGGAAACTTTTCGCATTCGTTTTGTCTAAAGAATCCCTCTTATATCAATGTTTCATGCAGACTATACCATTTCAATGAAAAAATAAATAAACAATGTTAACTGAAAAACTATTTTAAATGATTGGGAATCGCAACTTTCCCTTCAAATCCTGATGACCCGACTTCAATACGACGTCATGTCATTTGCAATAGCTAATTTTGTCACTCAAATGATTAACTTTTTTTAATCTCTTATGTAAAATGGAGCTGGAAGTAACGAAAAATCCCTAAAAAATTAGTGAACGAGTGGATTTTTAGATTTTTAAAGTAGCTCAAACTGTTTTCTATACTTTTGAATGTACTTATGAAAAACTAGCTGAAGTACCCGTCCTTGACGGGTTAGTGAATGCAAATTTCCAAAAAGCAAGAACTTTCGTCAGTATTGTAGGAGTACACAGAATGGATGGAGTATGTTGCCAAAGTAAAGAAAGAAGTTATAATTTTTATGTATTGTTAAAATATTACAGGTTAAGAGAGTCACTAAGTAATATCATTTCATTCGCTTTAGTCGTAATTATGTGATACGCGAACGAATATTTACGAATATAGAAATAATTTTCGCAAAATCTCAAAATCTAATCAACATCTTTGAAAAATTGGAAGCCTAGAATTTAAGTTAAGTGACAACCTATCATGTCACCCAATTTCGTTTCAATCCCTGCAGTCTTTATTTTGTGATGCTGGAACAAAATTTCAGCATTTTAAAACGATTTTCACAAAATCTCCAAATGTAATCAAAATATTTTAAAAATTCAACGCCTATAAATTAAGATTAGCAACTACCTATCCTATCATTAAATTTCGTATCATTCGTATTAGTTGTTATTACGTGATGTTTGAAGAAATATAAATGTATTTTGAGAGAATTTTCACAAAATCTCAAAATCTAATGACAATGTTTAAAAAATTGGATACCTATAGTTTATGTTGAGCAACCATCTATCATGTGACCAAATTTCATATCATTCGCTTTAGTCGTTATTACGTAATGCGGGAACAAAGATTCACTCAGTTTTAAACGATTTTTGCAAAATCTCGAAATCGGATCGATTTTTTAAAATTAGATGCTTATAGTTTAAGGTGAGTGACCACCTATCATTTCACCAAATATCATTTTTTCACCTTTGCAGTTATTACGTGATGTGCGAACACAAATTTACGCAGTTTGAAACGATTTTCGCAAAATCTGAAAATCTAATGAAAATTTTTAAAAATTCGACGCCTATGTTTTAAGTTGAGTGACCACCTATCATGACACCCAATTTCATATCATTCGCTTCAGTCGTTTTTACGTGATGCTCGAACACAATTTACGCAGTTTGACAGGATTTTCGCAAAATCTCAAAATCCAATCAAGATTTTTTTTAAAAACTGGACGCCTATGTTTTAAGTTGAGTGACCACCTATCATGACATCCAATTTCATATCATTCGCTTCAGTCGTTTTTACGTGATGCTTGAACACAAATTTACGCAGTTTGACAGGATTTTCGCAAAATCTCAAAATCTAATCAAGATTTTAATTCGACGCCTATGTTTTAAGTTGAGTGACCACCTATCATGACACCCAATTTCTTATCATTCGCTTCAGCCGTTTTTACGTGATGCTTAAACAGAAAAAGCGTCACGGACAGAATGACAGAATGACAGAACGACAGACAGACAAACTTTTTTTTGAGGGTCGCATCGGATTCGCGGGTGCTTGAAACGGATAGAAATCGCAAAATTTTTGAATTCCAAGAAATGTACAGACAAAAGTCTAATTCGTCCGGAGAGTCAGTGAATCAGTATATCAGTGAGTATGGGATCAGCGTTAGTATGTAGTTGGACAATCAACTTCATAATCCAATACTTCATACTTTTGGGTTGACAGGTGCAGCAATTTACAATTGGGCTGGAGAATACCGTGTTTGTCATCTTACTAGCTTCATCATTTTACCCTACATTCCCCTAATGTATTTCTGAACTAGAGAAGATAGTTTGTATATCGCGTAAAATGTGGCAAAGCTTGGAGCAGGACGTTCTAAAGAATAGGATTTTAACCTCATAAATGTATCAAATAATCAAGGAAGTAAAATTAATCTTTCATCTGTTTATTTATTTGTTTAAAGCCTACTTTAATATAATTAAAGCAAAATACTAAAAAATGTATTTTAGTTTAACACAGATTCACAGAAAAATTAATTGGTATACATTTATAGTGTTATGGTAAACAATATTATTGTACCTGAATGTGTTGTTTAAACATCTTATGCAATAAAGACCATTTTTTATTCATTTAATTAACCTTTTCAGCTTTCATTTAATATCACAACTTCATTTCTCATTAATCTAAGTTTTAGTCTCTCATCTGCAAATTTATGCCAAATTAGGTGACCGTGCATAGGAGCGACGTTGGCCACACGTTCTAGGCGTCAACATAATGAAATGGAGAACATCTCTGTCCCTAATACTGGCCAATTCTGAAGTCGGCAGTTGCCTAGGCCATTTGAGAGAAGAGTTGTATTGTTTTCAAAATATTTCTAAGCTATGGTAAAAAAATACATACCGTATGTCACAGAATATAACACGGTCTGGCGTATAGCGCGTATCAGTAAATTTAGAATAGGTCAACCAATTTATTTTATATTTCATATTCTGCATTTTATGTCCGATGTATTAAACGCACTTAAATGAAGTTATTTTTTGAAGTTGAAATAATAATAAATACAATTTGCACTTTCCATCCGAGCAATTTAAAAAACAGACGATAATTTCTAATTTAAAAAACCCATGTCTGTGTAACGAAAAGGAAATTTGTACTGAGAAATTATTAGCGTAAATAAATAATATACTTTAATTAATGTGAATTTAAATTAAAATTCCGTAGTATTTTGTTTCAACTATTCATTAATAAATTACTATTATCACAGTGGAAACTTTTCCAATTAAGTAATTCGTGAAAATAGTATAATTTTCTTTATGGGGTTTCAACATAAAAAGTAGTGCCGAAAAAAAACACATTTGTCATTGGAAGTTAAATTTGTCAAAAGAAAGAATTGATGAAAAATTGAAATCCAGTCAAGTAATTAAGGGAATGTAAAATAAAGTACTTTGATGTCAATACTTAATTAAATGTGCTATTTAAATTTTCAGATAAAAAAGTTTTTGGATTCTATTCTATGCTTTTTTTAGTAAAGGCACTTTTTTTAAAGTTTTAAATAAAAGTCATTTGTTTACTGCAGTTATGGAATAAATGATTTGAGATAAAACATTGTGAGAAAATTATTCTTTCAGCTTATCGTTATTAATTTTTTAAGTTTCATCAAATAAAAAAAAGTGACTGCGTAGTCGTTTCTTTTAAATATAAATTAGCATAGTTTGTCAATATTTTCATTTCTATTTAAAGTATCAGTGGCTTTTGCAGTTTAAAAATTATTGTATATTTAAAATAAGACATTTTTTTAAATGTGAATATCTTTAAACCTTAAAATAAATGACAGTAAGTAATTGCACATATTAGGAAATTTTAAATGGCATTCATAAATCACACATAGAACTCCCAATCATTATCGTATATCACTGACGCAACTTTATATTGATTTTACGCAAGCAGTTCTAAAAATAAGAAGCATTGAAATCAGTTGGCTGCAATATTTCTCGGTTTATTTACAAGACAACCGACTGCCGACTATAGACTAACAATTTGTAACTTTCTTAAACTTGCCCTGAAAATTGAAACGATTCTGGTACGAACAAAAAGTTATTTTTGTAAAGTTATTTACAGTGTAATTTAGAGTGCAACATACTATACATTATTGGCAGGCATATTATAATCTTCCCTAATTTTTTACAGCTAATTTTACAGAAATAACAACTTCAAACACTCATGAATAAAAAATCCCAGATTGATCTGTAGAATTTGATATGAGAAATATCGGGTAATAGACCCTTATTTGAAGAAATATAGAAAATACAGGTTTTTCCATGCAGAATTACTATTCAAAGTGTTTATATTGAAGAATAAAAACTTCCTCGAAACTAGCTTTCGAAAATCCTTATTATTACGCTAGGTATAAATTTTCAAAAATGTTTTGTATCTCATTTGACAGCATTCATTTCTGTGAAACTAAGCAGCAATTATCTATAAAAGTGTAGTGATACCTTGTTCTCTTTTGTGGGTGTCACAGAGATATTTACATAGCTGAAAAATTTTACATTTTTCCGCTAAGAGTGATATAACACATATTCCCAAATCTCGCTACAATATACATTTATAGATTCCTTGGCACCAAATTGTACAATTTACTTTAAAATATACTGTTCATTTGGCAGATAATGTTCTTTTTTTGTAGGAATTTCTCTTTATTCATGTTTCCTTTAATGAAGATAAACCTTAAAATCTTTTCCTTAAACGCGGTACTCAAATTTCAGCCTTTCGTTGCCCTGACCACGCAAGAACAGTTTTGCAGGAAGATTTTTTTTTATGATCGAACCAATTAGAGAATGATAAGCACGACCCAGAAACAAATATTGTGTTACATAGGGTTATTATTTCACGAAAAATATTGATAGAATGAATTCATTTTAACAACATTCTTCCGTCTCAAGTATAACACGGTCTATCACCTTTAATAGAAAATAGTTTACTCAAAACGCGGCAAAAGACCCTATTTTCACATTCAATCGATTTTCCCGTAAAAAACATGGATAATAGAGGGATATGGAAATTGAACTGACATTGTGTCGAGTGCAGTAGTTTACCCACATTAATGTTTCAAATACAATTAATAAAGGCAAACCAACAAGTCCGGAGAAAACTGCCTAGCGAAATTTTGAGTTTGAAGTACAAGAAAAATTTTCCGAAAAACTATACCCCTATGGCCCATAGTTTTCGAGAAAAATGCGAAAGAAAAGTAGAAACGTCATATATGGTGTAGAAAAAGAATGTTGAAAGCATGAACACATGCTTTACATACGATCACATAAAATGATGTCCGAAAGGCCCTCCTTGTCTTTTAAGGCACGCATGCGTATGCCGATTAATGGCTTACTACTCATGTTGCATCAACCTGGGTCCAAAAATAGCAGCAGCATGAAGGGGGGAACTAACTCATATTTTATAGTAACTAGTCCTCGATAGACCAATACCTTCAGATGTCATCCTAGGAAGAAATCCAAACCTGTCAAATGTGGTGATCGTTGCAGCCATAACATAACTGATGAATGTCTCATCAATGTTCATGTTTTCAGCAGTTCTCGCACCGCTTATGACGTCATTATTTTTCTTTAGCATTTTTCATGAAATCTATGGGTCATAGGAGTTAAACTCTCAAGAATTTTTTATATACTCCCAAAGAAAAATTGGCCGGTCAGAGTTTGTCCCGTCTTGTTGGGACACCCTGAATACATAAATGACCGACTGTTTTATTATTTTAACGAGTTTAGAATTGTAAACTGTGCTGCACTTCTATCACATAATTGCGATTAAAGTGTGTGGGATAAGCTAAATTCTTAACTAATGGGCCCATTTAGTAATGTTCGTAAAACATTACTTCTAAGTATGCAACACAATGCACTGGCATGTGGGAAGAAATCACTTTATACTTAACCAAGATTCTTGAATTGAACATCTTGGGACATATATTTCTTGGATCATACTATCATAAAGAGAGAAAAATTGTCGCATTTGAAATATGGTGTGATGATTTTCTAATAAAATTCATGCATAAACAAGCATAAAGAAGGCAAGAAGCATTTATATGCGCTTCATTTGCATAATTGTTTATAAAAATGGTGCAAAAAAATGTATAATGTATCTGGTAAAATGTGGCAAAAACGAGGTGAAGTATTTGTAGTTGCATTTAGATGAAATAGTTTTTTTTAACACATCATTATTTAATAAACATTTTTTTCTAATATTACAATGCTTAACTATAATAATAAAATAAAAAGTGCGGTATGATTTTTTTTTATTGTCTCGCTAAACCTAATTAATAGTCTAGGTTGCAGTCTTTTGAAATTATTTAGCTGTGCTATTTTAAACTTTGTGATAAACAAGAAAAAACAGTATGGTGCGTATTACTATGATTATCAACTATTTTATACATCGGGAGACATAAAAAAAATTCATAAAAAATATGTCATGTGTTTTAAAAAACGCTGTCGGAGAGTATCATAAATCATGTAAATAAACCATCAATCATATAATATTGTGAAAATTTATTTTAAAATTATTACATTAGACAGAAATTTTACTTCATCATAATTCAGTTAAATTGTAAAGACATGGATATGTAGATTTTTTTAATGATATCTCTAAAATAAGAATAATTTTCTGATTGATCAAATGTATTTGGAGGTGTGAGTAAAAACTTAAAAGCTTTATAATTTTGAAAATTAATGAACGGGTTATTTTATTAATAGTCTCATTTCCGATTTTATTTTTAATATTTTTGCAAATAACATTGATCTTTCAATATTAAGAGAGAAAGAAAAAACGCATTTTAATGTTTTGGGACACTTGAATATTATTTTAACAAGGAATTGCCGATTTTACGAATTGGAATTACTATTATTGACGCAAATATATATTCGTAGGTTCTGTTAGTTTTGCCGGAAAGAAAAGTTGTAACATGAGATCCATTTAACAAAGAATAAAACTATCATAAAGTCATAAATTATCTTTTGAAAAACAAATCATTGTAAATAATTATAAATTCAGAATTCATAACACCAAATAGTGAAACTTTATTATGAATTATTATTCATATATAGCGGGTGATTCAAAAGTCAGGACAAACTTTAAAAATATATAATTCGAAAGCAAATCAAGGTACAAAGATACGGTTTGTACCAAATGGATGGAAAAGAAACCGGGTTTGTGTGGCAACGAAACGAAAATAGTTCTGTTTGCGAGCAACAGATGGCGCTATAGTGTTTTATTTCAACAAAAGATGATTTACAAATGAAAAAATGTTGACAACTTAGAAGTCAGCTTAATTACATTTAATTGGTACCACAGTAAATTTTCAATGTGCTGCCCATCATTCAGAAGTACGGTTGTGAGACGAGTCACCACGCCGCGCCGTTTAGTAGCATTTCTTGCGTTACGGCAGACACATTTTGGGGGATGGCATCTTTCAGTGCTGCTTGTGATGCCGGTTGGTCACGGTACACTTTTGACTTCAAGAATCCCACAGCCAAAAGTCACCGGGCGTAAGATCGGGATATCTTGTCGGCCATGATTGATTAAAGCAGCGACTGATAATGCAATCCTCCCCAAATCTTGAGCGTATCAGATGTTGTACAGGCAGAGCAATATGAGGTGGTGCTCCATCTTGCATAAAAGTGACTGTTTGAAGTGCCTGTCGCGTTGCAGTTCAGGAATAATGTTGTTCTGTAACAGTACTGCATACCGCTGACGAGTGACAGAAACTGTTTTGAAACCCGTCTGTGTGACTTTCTCGAAAAAAATAGACCAATTATGAAATCAGCAGAGAAGCAACACCAGTCTGTCACTTTAGGCTGTTGCAAGGGTACCTCAACAAATGCATGTGGATTTTCAGTGGTCCACGCTCGACAATTGTGGGTGTTAACAGCGCCAGAAAGTGTGAATGCGCCTCATCTGTCCAAAGCACAGTGTTAAGCCAGTCATGCTGCTCTTCTATTTTATTGAATACCCAATTGGCAAAATCTCGACGAGAGTCGAAGTCAGGAGGTGTCAGTTCTTGTTGTGTTTCAACTTATAGGGATACCGTTTCAGAGTTATTCGTCGTGCTCTCCACACACTTCCGTACGATACTCCTGTCTGCCTCGAAACTTCTCGGGCACTGTTCTCCCCATGTGCAGAAATCGCCGACATGGATTGCAGAGTCTGCACTACTGTCTTGACAACAGCAGCGGCTGTTGAGGGACGACAACTTCTTGCACGTGACGCCAAAGATCCGGTAGATTCAAATTTCTTCATCATTTGGATCCATGCAGAAGGCGTTATTGGTCCTTTTCTGCCTCGCATGCCCTTCATGTAGCGATATGCTCGCAATGCCGCTGTGATACATTCCGCATTCTTATAATAAAGTTTGACTAAGAGGGCTTTCTCAACTGTGACAGCATTTCCATGGGTATAAGCTTCGACTACCATCACCTGCTCCAGTTGCTCCCTTTTATATCGCTTGTCGCTTTGCATAATCCTATATCAGAAATCCAACAGCGCCTTCCGTTGGATACCAAGAGAACTATTTTCGTTTTGTTGCCACACAAAATCCGGTTTCTTTTCTATCCGTTTGGTGTAAACCGTATCTTTGAAACTTGATTCGTTTTCGAATTATTAATTTTTAAAGTTTGTCGTGACTTTTGATCAACGGTATTTCATTTTCTTTTATCTCTGTTATTTTTAAACCAGAGTTAATATCTAAATACCTTAAGAATTTTTTTTATCACCATAGAAGCTCTCTTTGATTTTTTTCTTCGTCTCGTATTATACGACTAATTATATAGAATGAAATAATGATTAAAAAAAGCTCAATTAGTCTCATAATTACTTCATAATTTTATATATTGTAAGTGAAATAAATATGATTTTATTATTATTATTATTATTATTATTTTACATTTACAGGTTTTATTTCATGACATACTCCATTATTAATTTTGAATACCATGAAGCATTTTATGTATTAAACCCTGGAAACTCTGATTAGATGATTTTTTTCATTGGGTGGGTGGGTGGAGGATGTAAAGTACAAGAAATGCAGCCTTAGAATTTTATTGTAAAATCTTTGCTGTTGTTAAAAACAGGAGAGAAACAAACTTGAAAAAATTATATCACATGCTTCAAAGCGGTGATTCTGATTGCCAAAAATTTCATTTTGCATTCATTTTTGGTTTATATTCATGCGAATTTTTTAATTAAATGACTGTTTTAGTTCGATAAAAGTAGCAGTGTTTGTTCATTTGGTTTATATTTCGGATGGTTATAAATTTTGGATAAATGTTTTAATGTTATGCAAGCATTTATATGTTTCTTAAAAAAATAAAATGCATTCTGATTTTAAATTTCATCGCAAAAACTTAAAAGAATGTATCAAAATTTTAATAACTTAATATTTTATATTTTTAGTTATTTTTCTACTTAACAGCATAATAAAACAGAGTTTCGGACCCAAACACAAAACACTCGGGTGGTTTTTTTTTAAGAAAAAACAAAAAAACTCACACAAAAATAGTTTTTTTTTCGGGGGGGGGGGGTTATTAAACATTATCAAAATTTCTCCTGTCTTTCATTTAAATCATTTTTTATTTAAAATTAAATATATATATTATTACCTACACAACTCAGTACATTATATTAGATAAATAAATAATATATATATATATATATATAACAATTTAATTTTATATCATTATTTTTCCAACTCCAACAAAATCAATAACCTTTTTAAAAATAATAATACCTATAGCTTATTCTGTCTGCAATATTTGTTTCGAAATGAACATGTGTAGAAGAGTGCAAGCAGGGATAACCTAATAATTTATCTCTTTAATAAATAAGTTTTCAAATACGAATAAAATATGTAATTATAAGTATAATCACAAAAAATAATCCTTTCTCGGAAAAGAGAAGCATGAGATATGTCTCTTACAACTTACAAGCATGAATCTCAAGAATGAATTCAGGTTCAGGAAACCAACCTGTATTGTATTAGATGCTGCAATACTTCAGTATTGAGAAATATGAAACTAATTCATTATAGATTGATTATGTATATGGGATTTAATATCAGACATATTAAGTCTAGATTTATTGAAGTAAAAAGAAATATAAAGCAAAAATGAATAACTATAAGGAAAATTATTGAATAAATAGTAATTTTGTTGTAAGTTGGTTCGCAAAGGGTTTACAGTCTTCTATTCTAACTAGAAAATATAACTATGACTTTAAAAAATGGTTAAACAAAATTATGAATTTAAAAAGTAAAAGAAAACATCCGATCAGAAACAACATATTCCTTTAAGTGAACAATAATATTCTTTTATCGATGCTCATAAAACAAATTAGGAGACTTTTATGAATTTCAGCTGAAAAAGAAGATACTACATTAAACTTGAAGTTATTTTTATTGTTTAATTAATTAATTATTATTTTGTAATGAAAATTTTCTTTGAGACTAAAATTGTTCTTTTTTTAAATAAAGCTACAAATTTTATGTCAAAGTGTTATACTTTAAAAATATCTTCATAAAACCCGAAAATGGCCAATAAAACTCACCTAGGTTGTTTTTTTTTTATAAGCCGGGGTTTATTAAAACTGAAATAAAATAAATATATATGCTCACAATACTATAATTAATTATAGTTTTGAATAGCTAAGAAAAATTTATATAGAAATCTATTGTTTTCTGTTCGCCGGCTGTTTTTACCTCTGTCATGTCAGAAACCACTTTCTGAAGACAAAAACACAAAGCTGGTTTTCTTATGCTTAAAACTTTATTTTAACTTCCTGCATTTCTTGGCTACAGACCTGTATTTAATACTCCATTTTTATTCCAGGTGGTCGGTTTCAAGTACTTTGTGAATACGGCCGTGAGTGATTTTTTGAAGAACAATCCAAACTTATCAGTGCGAATGAGCCTTGGACTCACGAATCAGGCTTTCATCATCCATTTTACGAGCGTGCCAGCGTGTCTCCTGAACTACACTGGTGGACAAAATTAAGAGATGGAAAGCATTTTCACACACGTCTTGGAAAATATCACATAAAACCTGGACAGTTGGTTGCCATACACTATGGCGCTGGTGTCGCTTAATTGAGTTTACGTATTTTTCTGGGCGTTGCTAAGCCAGCAGGAGGTATAAAAGTCTGCATCCAGCTGCTCAGCTCATTCCACTCTGCAACACAGTAGCGGTTTTTATTGTGTTTCTGGAATAATCTTGTTATTTTTGTTGATTTTTAGGGGAAATGAGTGAACATCATCGTTTAGAGGAAGGTATGAGGTGGAGAATTGTAGGTAGACTTGAGGCAGGGCAATCCCAAGCTCAGGTTACTTGTGAATTGGGTGTAACTCCAAGCGTTGTTTGAATTCGTGGAGCCAGTTTGAAAACAGTGGGACAGTGTCCAGAAGATCAGGACAAGGTCGTCGAGAGCAACCACGCCCAATGAAGACCGGAATTTGGTACTTACAGCCAAGCGCCAGAGGACGTCTACAGCGACACAACTGTGTACCCTACTAGCAATTTTGCTCGGGCCGTCATCGGCTGGCTGCGTGGCCGGTGGTAGCCCGAGCAAAATTGCTAGTAGGGTAGGGACCTCGCTGCTGCCACAGGAACATAAATTTCAAGCAAGACAGTTGTCAGGAGGCTCAGTGAAAGAGGGCTGCATGCCAGGAAGCCCACCATTTGCATCCCACTCACTCCCTCCCACAGAAGAGAGCGTGTACAATGGTGCATACGGCACCAACACTGGACACAGCTCCAATGGGCTAATGTTCTCTTCACAGATGAGTCCAGATTCAGTCTACAATCTGATTCTCGGCGAATATTCATATGGAGGGAACCTGGGACCCGATACCATCCCAGCAACATCATGGAAAGAGACCAGTATGGTGGTGGAGGACTGATGGTTTGGGCAGGGATCATGCAAGATCCCAGCACACCGCTAAATGTGTTTGACACTGGTTCCGTGAATGCCCAGAGGTACAGGTAGGAGATCCTAGAGCCCTATGCGCGTCTTTTCAGGGGTGCTGTAGGCCCCGAATTCGTTTTTGTGGACGACAATGCCCGACCACATAGGGCTCGCCTGGTTGATAAGTATCTGGAAAGCAAAAATATTCACCGAATGGTTTGGCCAGCCAAAATCTCCCATTGAATCAAACCCCATTGAAAATGCTTGGGATGCTCTTGGGAGGGCTATTGCGATACGCCAACCCCCACCCAGAACCATTCCGGAGTTAACAATGTTCTGGTGGAAGAGTGGGAGGGTCTTCCACACGCACTCCTTAAATCTCTTATTCACAGCACGCACACTCTTTGTGCATGATGTCTATCTGTCAGTGGTGACCACACACCATACTAGAGGCGACCGCACATCATACAAGGCTCACTTTCATTGCCATCTTTCATCATGAAATTCACTTCACATTGGACTGTTGGCAAAAACAGTTGCCAATGAATGACACGTTAATTTTTGCTTTGCACACATTATTGTGATACAATAAGTTATATCCATGCAAAATTTCATTTATTTTTATCCAGTATTTCTCGAGATATTCGGGAAAATGCTTTCCATCTCTTAATTTTGTCCACCAGTGTGCATTTTGAATCTCTAAATCTGTAACTTATGAATTTACCGAAGTGAATGCATTTATCTGTTCAATATGTTTCGTCGTAATTATTTTAAGTAAGTACAAGACGTTTCGGAACATATCACGCACAGACAATTATTAAAGATTTCGTGAAAGGGTAAAAAGGGTAATACATCATTAAAAAAGGTTTAAATCGTTCGTAAGCAGAAAATTTTACAGGATTTCAGAAACTCAAATAGATGTTAAGCAAGGGCTTTAAAACAGTGTATAAAACTTATGTGGACAACGTTTACTATCGATATTTGCTAGACAATAGCTACAGTTTTTTACTTCCTTGTATGGAGTAATAGTAAGTAATGTGATCTCGAAAAAAATTTGGGGGCCAGATTTCGACGAAAAAACAGATTTTGACTACTTCTAAATTTACTTTTAAGACTATTTTTGATGCATCTCATCGTACGCTAGCATGCTACTCCGTATGAATGCGAGTGCAACCCATTTTGACCGACCGCGAGTACCTTTCGACGACTTTTTACATCCCGTCTGTACGTACGTATGTAACGCGTATATCTCAAAAACTATTAGTCGTAGAATGTTGAAACTTTATATTTAGGATTACTGTAACATCTGGTTGGGTACCTCCCATTTTTATCCCAGTCGACTGGATAATTTATCTACAGGGCTTCCCTAAAGATTCTAAATACATCACTGTCTATGGGCAGAAATTCATTAAACTCTCACATCTCAAAAACTATTAGGCGTAAAATATTGAAACTTTAGGATTACTGTAACATCTAGTTGTGCACTTCTCTTTTCGGTCTCATTCGACGCGATAGTTTATCTACAGGGCCGCCCAAAATATTTTAAATACATTACGATCTATGGGCAGAAATTCATTAAAGCGCATTTTAGAGGTATTAGGCTATTTCAAACAACTCAGAAGTGATATATGCTGTTAAGGGTAAAAAAATGAATTTCACCATCGAAAAAAGGGTCTTTATCATTTATAGTCATGCTACAGGAACACTGAAAAGAATTTCAACACATTACGATCAATGGTAGTTTTACGGCATTCATCTATTTCAAGCACAATACCGTCCTACCATATAGTTAGGTAATGGTCCGACCTCGGTTACATGCCTCCCTCAAGAATTACGCTAAAATTTGCCTAGCTTGACGACTTTTGGTGTATGTGCATATGTATTGAACTCTCAAATCTCAAAAATTATTAGTCGTAGAATGTTGAAATTTCACATATAACATTTGCTGCAACATCCAGTTGGGCATTTCGATTTTTGGTCCCAATCTGCTGGAGATTTTATTTACAGGACCATACAAAACAATTTAAATACATTAATGTGTACGAGCATCTTCAATGTATTAAGTCTGTAATCAGCCACTGTTAGTTCCATGCCGGAAACGTCGCAATTTTTCATTGACTTGAAGAGTTTTGGCGAAATATCGCCAAAGCTGGCGTCAAAAGTAATTACTTTTTTCGCATAACTGCGAAACTTAACTGTAGAATGTTGAACTTTTGTATTTAGAAATATTATAGCATCTAACGGCGAATCTCTTTTCTGATTGCAATCGACTGGGTAATTTATTTACAGAGTCACCCAAATGATTTTAAATACATGGATACATTCAATTCATTGAAAGTCTGGTCAATTACTACTTTGTTATATCCAATATCTCGCAAACTATCTCAAGCTTTCACCAAACGCGTGTCGAGGCTTTTGGTGAAGTATCGCCAAATTAAGTGTCTGAATCAAACCTTTCAAATTGAGCCCAGCTTGGCGACATCGTAAATATTTGGCTAGAAATCTCTAAGCCTTTTTATTACAGTATTTTATAAAGAGTCTCTTTCAAACAAAATAAGTTTGTATGAAGTGTGCAGAAAACATTTTTATTTAATAGATGTGTTGTCCATATATGTTTTTTTTTTTTTCATCTACAGAATTCCATTCTAATTTCAGTAGAAATCTACGTTTTATTTAGCTGCGTAGCTCAAGAAACTTGCAGAAAGAATTCCGTATAATAAAATGCCACAGTAAAAAACCCTAACTGTATAAAACAAAATAGTATAACACCAAGTTATAAGCAACTACATTATCGTCGTTTTTAACCATATAAGCTCGTTTTACACGCAAGTCGTTTCAAAGCTCATTATATCAAATAATAGGATTGTAGAGGATAACAGATAACTAAGTATATATTTGACCGTAGGGAATAGAAAAAGGAAATGTTGCAAATAATATTGTTTTCATTAAAAAGCGTTGAATAGTAAGTAAAATTTTCGAACACTATATCCGCAATAAAATATTTATTTTATTAAATAATTGTTTTCTTCAATACAGTTCACAATTTATCATAACAGAATTTTTTTAATGTCTTCTGCGTACAAATGATTGAGTTTTAGCCATTATTTTTTTAAGTAAGCAATTTTTTAAACTGATGATGGAGGTTACTTTATGACACAACTTACTGCACAAAAAGTTTCAGTTTTAACTATTTGGTTTCGCTTTTTTAATTTTATATCAGTTAGAAAACATCAAAAGTCAAACATTTGCGCCACAGTCCCTCTGTGGGTCCAAGGCCTGCACTGCCCAAAGGCACCTCCGCGACTCTGGGGCTCTGACGTGCGGGTGCATATGTGTCAGCCAGGTGGTCAGCTTGACGCAAAGCCCCCAGTGTTTCACCCCAAGCAAGCCTGGTCCTCACTTTAGCGACCCACTCAATGGATGAAGGATGAGTCGACCTAGTTCAGCCCGAGATTCAAATCCCGGACCTGTGGGACATCGGTGCGGTTCGCTAGCCAGTACACCACTGCGCTTACACTCTGCAAACATCCTTTATGAAAATTACGAATGTAAAGTTCAGTTGAAGAACATTTTCAAAATATTTAAAGTATTATTTTAATATTGAATAATAGTACTATCAGCACTAGAGTCACATTGAATTCTCATCTAAAGCTAATGAACGGGCAAAAATGCAACTCTCATAATATATATATATATAGTCAAACTGCAGTTTGCATGCGAAAGGTGAGCGCGAAGGAATTTCTTAAAATTAATATGCATAGATTATGATATATTTTCTGACCTAATGAGACAAGAAAAACAAATGAAGTTGATGCATAGTTTTTGATACACTTTCAAACGAAATGAAATCAGAAAACGAATATGACCGACAAATGAATTATGATATACGTTCCAGTATAAAGAAACGAAAGAAACAACAAATGGAGCCAACGAATGGATTATTTACACGTTTATAAAGCAATTATAAATAACGCCGTTTAAAAAAAATATTTCAGATTTCTTTTAATTGCATTCTTTTATAAAAAGGATATTGCAAAACTTTTCTTCCATCATAAAATACATCATTAGGATATTCAGCTTTCTTTGTAGTGTCCTGCATTTAAGAAAGAATGAACTTTCAATCTCCACAGCTGGAAGATGCTTTAAGAAATTAAACTAAGAATTTATTTTCTTCCATTTATGCTCATAAAAATTTCCACAGCTTTCAATGGCTTATTAGTCCTATTTTCCTATTCTAATGCACTCTATAGTAATAATACGTAAATGTATGTTTTTATCCCACAAATGCAACATACTTAGAAAAAAATGTCTCATGTTCAGAATAAAATGGCATAGTAATAGAACAATAATGTCGTACCTTAGAGTTTTGAGCTAGGAAGATGTTCGATAGAAAGTATCAAACATAAAATATCAGAAAATCTTATTTTATTTGAAAAAAGTTCCAGATAAGTATTCTTAGGTTTCTTATTTTTCAGAGTGTTCCATGGATTTGATTCTACATTTGAATCTCTTAAAAAGAGAGAATCGGAAGAAAGTTTTACGTTCCCCCGCGTTCGAAAAAACTGCATAAAATTTTATTACTAGTGTACGTGATATAGAATTAGTATTTCATTTTACTATAACATATAATTAGCTTTGGTAACCGCAGGTTGCTGTATGACCTAAATTTTGTTTGTCGCATTTTGAAAAACTGGTTATTAGGTAGAAAAGACGATTAATATTAAATTCAATACATACGATCTATAATCAAAAATGCAAAAAGTCGGGAAAACTATAACTTGACTTTTAAAATGGCAAAAAAAAATGTCCTCTGTTTTCAAACATCTTATCTGAGCTCCGTATCAACTCGATAAAGTCAGTTTTTGGAAAAGGCCTTAGGAACTGCTTCTTAAGGTATGTTTCAGACAGAAATAGTGGTAAATACTAGATCAAGCAAATTCTAGAAGTGGATATCGTAGGGTACTACCTTCAGGGACTGCCTACTTATTCGGTTTAAAGACTGTTACACAGTCCTTGAACTGTCCTACTGTCCTGCTAAACCCCTGACCCAGGCCCGGGCCCAGTAAAATAGCGCCTTTTATTAAATTTTATACAATTTTATATCATAATGTCTTGAATTAAAAATGATAATATGCATCAAATAAATAGAATATGAATGCAGTTACTTTAGAATAATTCACAATTTTGTGTTTTTGTAAGAAATTTCGGTATATATATATATAAAACAATTTTGAAAGTTTAAAAAAAAGTTTAAATTTATCTGAAAAAAATAGGTGTAAGATTGAGATTTTTTTACACAATTTTGAGAACTTAACAAAATAAGTAAATAGATCTAAAAATACAATTTAGCCTTGAAACTGACTTTTTTTCTCCATAAAATTCTAATGAAATATGTGTACCAATATGAACTGTTTCAATTTTTCAGATATAAGTTATTGAGTATTAAAACTAAACAAAGTCAATTATTAATATATTTTTGATACGTTTGAAATAGATGGTGAGCAGTAAAACTATTTCTCTATGTATCAGGAAGTACTTTAAAAAATTCGTGGTATTAATAATTTGTTCTATTTAGAGTTTTCACTTATTTTTATCAACTGGATTTACTAATTTGAATTACTTAGTGCAGCAAGAGATCTTGTAGCAATTGAATGAATAGACTTATAACCTGACCATGATAACATAGAATGATTATCTTGTAATTCTTCGATGTCGTATTATTTCATAATATTAATATTTCTTTTTTAATATGTATGAACCTCACTGCTCATTATTTTGTGAAGATGATTTTTTAAACACTGTATTGGTTTAATTTAATAATTAGTAAAATAATGTAATGAATTTCCATACATATTGTATTTACAATGATCGGAGAAGGCTCTGTTTACTTTAAATGTATCCTGTTAATTGTCGATGAATGGTAAAAAAAGAGGTAGAGAAAGGTTTCTGTGAATGTGTATGTGACATAAGTCTTCCGATGGTATTTTAAAGTATTGATAAGTGTACTTGTCTGTAAGTTCTGTGTTCCATGATATTGTCCAGTTTTCGATTTTCTATGGGAGAGCTCTGTTTTCCACTAATGTCAGTTCTTTTTTGTTTTGTACTGTATTTGATATTCAGATACCTTGTTATGTGCCATTATAGAAAAGTAGTTTAAATTAAGGTAAGATGTTATATGTCCGACGCAATCAAAAATAAAATTTCCTTTCAAGGGAATTGCTAAGACTCCAATATATGGTTACTAAGCCCACCACAAGTAATGTAATTATCGATCGTTTTGTGAGTAGCGACAACTTATATGTGTTTTCATAATGTGCATGTAAATTTTGGACTTCGTAGTTATAAATCACTTTCATACAGTTTAAATGGCTTGGATATTCTGAAGCAACTTTAATGGAGATGTTGGGTAACATGACGAGAAGTTCATCGATGACCATCAGGAAATTAATGAAATTAATGAAGTAGGAATCAGCTACACTGTTAATAGAAGTAATTCAACATTTCACCATACAACAGAGCTAAATTAGCTGCAACCTTTAATTGGAGAAACGCTGAACCATGATTTGGTTCTTTGATCTCCATCTGCAGTTAATTTACAGTAAATTAGCTGCAACCTTTCATAGGAGAAAGAACTATGATTCGGTTCTTTGATCAGTTTAAGCAGTAAATCATGGTTTAACGTTCCTCCGTAGAAAGATTGAACCATGATTTTGTAGTTAAACAGATCAAAGAACCAAGTCATGGCTCAACATTTCTCCGTAGAAAGGTTGAAGCTAATTTAATTCTATTGAATGGTGAAATGTTGAACTACATCAATCTACAGCGTGCAAATCTTGTGCACATGATCCATAATCTGTCTGGGATCTTAATGAAGTAAAAAACAGGCATGCAGACTGAAAATGCTGTTAATGAATTTGGATAAAATCAGAGACTCAAATTGTCCGAGCCAAGACAGCGTCTCATAGGCATTGCTGAATAGTAAATATCGAGTGGCATTATTTTTCACTTGAATAGTAACTGCATATAAGCTGAGGGGGTTATCTAATGACACGTTAGTTATGTTGAATAAGTTGAGAAATAAAATAAGTGACATGAAAAACGAGACCAACATAAAAAAAGATTAATTTTTGTTTGTGTGCTAATGTGTGTGTTCCATAGTATGTGACAGAGATTTTCAGTGCAAATGAATTACTAAAAAATTACAACAGACTTACGAAACTGGACTCTTACAAAAAATTTTACACATTGGTCTCTTTTTCCAAATACTAAATTTGAACTAACGAGTTTGATTAGAAAACCGATTTTCATCTTTTATACAAGCAAACTTCCTTATTATTTATTTATTTATAAGTAATATGAAAGGTCTATTAACCATAAAAGAAAATTATAAAGCATTACATGCGCACTTTTTTGTCTCAACTTAAAAAAAAAAGAAAAAAAAACACATTAAATCCATGAAAAGTGTTTTTTTTATCGTTATTTTTTAACAGAAAATTAAATTTTCTAGGAACCCTCTACCGGAATCACGCTGTCTCCATTCTTACGCTTTGTATATTATTAAAAGTGTTATGAGGTCCAAGATCATCATTGCTTTACTCTTAAGAAGATTAAAAAGCTATTTTTATTCGTTTTGAAGGTAATATAACGTACGTGCTAAAAAACAATTTATAAGTCCGCAGAGAAACTTTCTGAAGTTTTTATTAGAGATAATAAATAATGTGTTATGTGGCTCTTCAAATGTTTTTCAGTCTAGACGAATTCAGACTTTGTAAGTAGCAATATATATTAATGACCACTTTATCCTCTTTCCACGTTCAAACAATCATAAAAATGTTTATGGGTTTGATTTTTAACATGTCTCTCAGTCACCAAAATATTTTCTCAGTATCAGTTAATTACTAATCAAAATCCAAGCATATCGCATCATATTTATATTTAAACGTGCTTCGATTGAAAACAATCATAGAATCATTTTACGAATGTTGAAAAATATTCCACATAGGATCGCTGAAATGGGCACCAAGGACTTCAGTAGTTTACTAATTTTCTAATTTAGAATTCTCCACTCTTAAGCCAATCTAAACAGGTGTCGTAACTATTGAATATGGGCATACCTATTAGAGACGGTTTCCAGCTCATTTTTAAAAGCCGCAGCCCGAGGACTATAATTAGAGCCCGCCTGAGCCAAAGTTATATTAAGTCGGAGCCCGAGCCCAAAATTTCAGCTTATAGATAAAATCCAATTACTTCATTGTTAGAATATCGTAAATTTTTCCGTTTGTGCAAATTAAAGACAAATATAATAGCAAAGTCCTAATGCTCTTTCTAATTATTTATATTGAAGCTTATAAAATAATTATTTATTTATTTCTCCCATAAATCACTTTTGAAGATCTGCTTACAAGCAGTATGTTCAATAAAGGAGAAATTTCTCACGAGACTGAGCGTTATCGTTAATTATAGAGCCCGGAATAAACACTCAAATTACTGGTGTTAAACGTTAAAATAAATAAAATCTTTGTGGAAAAACGCGGATAAATGATGCTTATCAAAAGATACGATCATTTCGACTGAAAATTTATTCAGTCTTCATCAGTCAAAGCCCTTCGTATCACAAAATATTGGGAACTGAAATAGATAAACAAACATGCATGTTGCCACTTGGAAAACTGTGGTTGGAATGCAAAATTATAAAAATACCTATGAATAATAACATGCATAAAATGGTACTTAACAACAAGCTGATCATTTCGGGAGATACAACAGGTCCGTTCCTTATCAGTTATAAAACATCAAACCTACTATACAAGTAGAACAGTCAGAAGCCAGTGTGCACCAATCTACACTTGTGGATGGTTGGACTTGAATACATCTGATGAAGGACGGACCTTTGTACTCCCCGGAATAATTATCGTGTCGATAGGTACCATTTTATGTGTATTATTATAAGTAGCTTTTACTAATTTTATAATTTATTGATTCAAAAATTGTATTTCAAACTAGTTTTTCTTTTAAATATTCAAATAACCTTTGTAGATACATGTGTGTTTGACAAAATCAAACATTTCTATTTGACTTTAAACAGTTTTAAAGCACTTAAGTATTTTATATTAAGTCACCAATATTAAAACAATCATAATCCATTCACGCATCTCAGCACTGTTTAATTGAACTTTGATTATTAAAACATTCCGCATATATTAGCATGCTTATGTACGTATGTACATATCACTGATTTCATTAAAATTGTCTCGTAAGAATGTTTAAACGTATTTAATTAGTGTCTAGCTCATAACGAGACTCTGCTTCGTAAAGACTGCGTCGTTTATGAAGTTTACAGTTATTATATTATAATTGTATCAAGAGTCAACATAAAGAGTTTAAAGCGTGCAGGAGAACATGCCATAATTTCTCCTTTTAGTGATTAATGACTTTATATACAAAAGGTTGCTATACGTATCAGGAAATATGTGCTTAATTCCGAATGTTGAAACTGCATGCAAAATGAATAGAATCTTTCGGTAGACAAACATCTCTAGGGTTCTAAAAACACAGAAATATTTATAAATTCAGTTTGAAAATATAATGTTAAAATCATTTAATATCATGTGAAATAATTAATAAATTTTTAACATTATTCCATTCGTAGAAGAGCTTTCGTAATATTTGACTTACAAAAGAAGATAACTTTTTAACTTCGTGCACAATATATTGCATCAGAAATGATCTGTTATTTAGTTTAGGTTTCAGAAAACAGCGATAATACACACATCTCTGAGAATGCATAACATTTAAACAATATGAAACACAATAATTGATGCGTGCTGGTACGCATCAATTACGCATCAAAAAGTCGTGTGGATACAAAATGCAAAAGGTTGCAAAACGCAAACAACTTTACTAATTTTTCCCTTAATTCTACAAAAAGGTATGAGCTGAGAGGCATGGATTACGAGCTACAGACGTACTGTGCAACCATCTGAACGTTTTGAAAATGGGCAAATAACGTAAAGTTGTTTTCACAGTAAAATTTTCATGCAGCTTATAAATTATTAAAAAAATAAAATTTCAGTAGGAAGATTTGTAATAATTTAAAAATAGGCTCCTAAAATATACATAAGCTTTAATATCAAAACATATGTTAAGATATCTCAGTGGTATAAACAATTTAAATTACGGATGCATTGCAGTGAAAACTGGAATAAAGTGGACGGGATTTTACGTCGCAAACGCTTGGAGGGTTTAAAGGATGAAGCTTGGTAGCAAAAATGTGAGTGCGACGCACACAATATGAGAGATATCAGAATTTCTCTTTACTCAGAGATGGAGTTGATATACAGTGAGGTGAAAAAAGACATGGGATAACAATATGCAAATTCACAGATGTCGGTAGTATCGTGTACTACCGACAGTGGATTAGCAGAACTTATATTTGTAGTCAAGTAATTGATGTGGCAAGGTGTTTGAAGTGATCATGGCTGCAGGATGAGAATTAACAGAATTTGAACGCGGAATGGTAGTTGGTGCAAGGCGAATGGGGCATTCAGTTTCGGAAATAGATAGTGAATTGAATATTCCGAGATTCACAGTGTCAAGAGTACGTCGTGAATACCTAATTTCAGGCATAACCACCCACTATCGTCAACGCAGCGGGCGGCCGCAAGCTTTGAAATACCGAGATCAGCGACGCATCCAAAGAATTGTCAGCGGCAACAGACAAGTAACGGTGCGTGAAATGACCACGGATATCAATGTGGGTCTTATGGGGGACGTGTGCGTTAGGAATATGCAGCGAAATCTGGTTTCAGAGGGCTATGACAGCAGAAGACCGACTCGAGTGCAATTACTGAATGCACGACATTGCTTGCAGCGCCTTTCCTAGCATATGGGTTGGACTCTAGATGACTGAAAAACTGTAGCGTGGTAGGATGAGTCACGATTCCGGCTGGTAAAACCTGACGGTAGGGTACGAGTGTGACGTAGACCTCACGAAGCCATGGACCCAAGTTTTCAACAAAGCAGTGTGCAGGTTCGTGGTAACTCCATAATGGCGTGGTGTATTTTTACATGGAGTGGACTGGGTCCTCTGATGAAGCTGAATGAATCATTGACCGGAAATGACTGTGTTGAGCTACTTGGAGACCATTTATACCCTTTCATTTATACCATCATCGCTTCATGTACCCAAGCAACTATGGAGTTTTTATGGATGGCAATGAGCCATGTCGTCGCACCAGAAGTGTGCAAGGTTGGTTTGAAGAACATTCTGGAGATTTCCAGTGTATGGTTTGGTCACCCAGATCACCCGACATGAATTCTATTGAGCATGAATTGGACATAATCGTTTCGTTCGTGCTCAAACTCCACCACCATCTACCCTGTCGCAACTGTGGACCTCTATACAGACAGCATGTCTGAATATTCCTGTAAGGGACTTCCAGCGACTTGTTAAGTCCATGCCACGTCGAGTTACTGCACTCCCCCGGGCAAAAGGAGGTCCGACACGCTATTAAGAGGTAGCCTATGACTTTTGTCCCCTCAGTGTAAAGCACTACACAGCCAAGAGGGAGAACAACAAAGTATTTTAGGAAGAAATTTGACCTCTCTGAACTGCAATGGTTGTTTGGCACCATCTGTTCATACCCAACACCAGATTATCCAATAGTTCTTTAGATAAGAGCAGCCATTCCTCAAAGAGAATCTGTGCCTGTTGTCTGGTGTTCTCCGTAAGATACTGCTGTTTTGCCAGTGTTCTCCTCGAATCACCTAACGCATATTCAGGGGGATTTTCGTAAAGCTTACCAATCCATTTTTTTGATATCTTTTTTTTCTAGAACAGGAATAGCATTGGACCTTTGTGGCTGTGCGTTATCGACCTTAAAATAAACTCTGGACCAATGGCTCCTCGGAAAAGACGCTCGTGTTGGAGGATATCTTTAACACGGCTTCGATCAACGGTAAGTGAACCTCTGTCAAAAAAGTGGAGCTTCGTCCGTCTGTACATACATTTTATCCCATTGTTATCGTAAAACTATTGGATAGGACAAAATAAAATATAGGTACAGGTTAACTACTGTGGCTTTTGTGCCTCTTTTTTTGAACTGACTTGTTCAATTGCGTGTCTGTACAGTGCCATATTCCAGATGATGAAGAAAGTAGAACTTTTTTTCCATAAATCTTTATTCCTTATGAGTAGAATAAATGATGTTACAAGAGTAAACGCGACAACCACCTAATAGATAACCAAAAATATGAAATCGCAAAATGCAGGCAGCTCTTTCAAATCTATATAGGAGATTCATAATCAACAACAAGATCAATCACGAGTGTCTGATTTTCGACATTTCTTATTTATGGAAGTCTATAGGTGGATTTCCTGGATTATCCTTCTAACAACATGCAATTATTACATCGAATAGTGTTACACTTGTTCGAATAAATTTCGACTCGACTAATTTTGTTAAATTCAACACTGAAAACCGCTGTTGAAGGTTCTTATTTAAAATATTAGTTTTATTTTCTAGAGCTCCATCAGTGAGAGGGACTGATATTTAAAAGACATTAACAGATAAGTGATTACTTATTTCACAGAGTTCTATGAGTATTAAATTTTAAACCTAATTGTCAATTCCATAATTAAACAATAAAAGGCTTAACTAAAGGGCGCAACAGCCTAATTGGAGCAAAGCCCTGCATTTCCCATTCACGCCTTCGCTACCACAGGCTCAGAAGTGCTGAAGTAAACAGAATAATATAATTTAAAAATATAATTAAGCTTTTTCAGACAGTTTTACTCACACGTCTTTAACTTAATCTAAAATATATCTGTTCTCAATATGCACCAGCCGTGTGACCTTAGTTGGATCTTCAAGCTTTTTTTAATTTATTTAGGAGAAATTTACAGTAAATTGTGCATTAGAATGATGCTCTAAACAAAACAACTTGAACGGTTCATATAATTCAAGTAGAATAACGGTAAAAACGTCAATATCTTGTATGTTATTGGGAAATTAAAACCCTGAAACATATTGGACAGTTTCTTTATGAAAACTGTGAGATGCTGTCTGTTTGAGATTCAAAACAAAAATTAAACCTATAAATAGTCATTAAAAACAATTTTTAAAATATTTTCTCCCTAAAACAAAAGAAATCTTGCTAAAATAAAACAAAGTTAAAATCAAGCATTATGAGAAATAAATAAATCTAAAAGCAAATTCCTCTTTTTCCCTTGGAGTGAATTAATTGCATAAATATACCTTACTGAAAACATCCAAGAAATAAAAAAGGATATAAAAGCATGAGTACATTCTTAATTAAAATGTCGATTTGTTTTATTTGAGGTATTCATTAATATAAGAGTAACATGACATTGGAAGTTTTTCCAATTAAGTAATTTATCAAAAAATAAAAGAATTCGTTTGAAAGGGTGGTAAAAAAAAAGCGGGAACAGATAAAAAAAGACTTGTCACTGAGAATGGACTTTGTCAGAAAATCATTACGATAGAAATTTAAGTTGAAGTCGTAATTAACTGAATGTAGAATGACGTAAAATATATAATAATTTTTTTTAATTAAATGTATTTATCTCTTCTAGAGTAGTATTAATTACTGAATCCGTTCCATAATCTTTTTGGCTTGTTTAAAGACATTAAGAAATTGAAAATGAAAATATAAAATATTTATTCATGCATTTCTGTAATCATTAACTGCACAGTAAAACAGAATAGTGCAAATTAGCATTATACTTTGCTCTGTTACGGCGCGAAACGGAATTAAATTCTACTACATGAGAGGTACTATGAAAGGAAGAGCATTATATAGTCATACATTCGCGGAAAAATGCGTAAAACTGGTTCATAAACATTAAAAACAAATGTTTCACTACACTAACTAATGCATCTTATTAGTTTTGTTTAATACAGGGACGTTCATACCGTAAGCATTAAAAAGTAAATTTATGGCTGAGAGCATCTGCTCTCGAAACTGGAAGGCGGGAGTAGCCAAGTTCAACCTGGTTGCGCCTGTCGACCTAGCCGTTCGGAGTTTTACGGGGTTTTCTCCGAAACTTCATGTAAATACGAGTTAGGATCCCTTAGAAAGTCCCCCATGGAGGACATTCCCACTTTAGGCCTAGGACCAAGTGCAGTCAATGGCCTTAATCCACAAGCACACAGACAAAGTGTACATTGTTTTGTCTAAAGACGACCATTAAGATTGATACGGCTGAAATGCAAGCCATATTAAGATTTTAATTTCCAATAAATATCTGCAAACAAAATATTTGTCTAACGACAAGCACAGTATCTGCATACAAAGTTGGCGAGATCATATGACCTAAACAAACAGCCTTTTAAAGAAATTCGCCTCAACATGATCATCATCATCATCATCATGGAAGTTTGAAAGACTCATTTGTGGATAGTACTGTGAATTCTAAAATTTAAGTTGGCCTAGTGATTTTAATAGAGTCGCAAAACCCTGCATGCAGTATTCCTAGAAACTTTCTAAAAAGGAGACCTAAATATTTCCCATAAAAGAAAAAAAAACATAAGATCTAGTTATGCTATATTTATATCTTTATTCAATGAATAGTTAAGAGACAATTGTGTATTTTATATAACTGATAATTAGGAATAATAGTTTCTTTGGCTCAAGGAAGTCTTACAGTTTTTAGCTTCATATAGTCGAACCCGGTCAATGGAATAGTCGATTTGCCACGAAAGTGTATTACAATACGAGAGATATTCCTTTAACCGATATTCCATTAAGCAGGTTCGACTGTATATTGGAAATCAATATTATAAAATATATTATATCCATATTGATGAAATATGATGATGTGTAGGAAAATACAATATTACATGAAAAGAGAAGACAGGATTGTTACTATTATTATTATTATTATTATTATTATTATTACTAATACGTTTCATGTACGTCTAGACCCTTTTTTTTCAAATAAATAATTTACTTAACAAACATTTACTTAACACACATTTTTTTGTCTAAATTTTCTTCAGACAATAAATTAAAATACCGCAAAAATTTAGTAAAAATATTGCAAATTGCAGACGATAATATTAAATGAAGAAAGTGAACAAATACAGTCATAATATTGGGTCGACAAAAAAGTAATTGCGTTTCTCTCATGAAATTCAACCAAATACATTTTTAATCATGAAACCATTATTCACGTTCGACCGTATTTAAATAACATTAATGTTTATAATCAAAAGAAAATAAAACAGCCTCTCAGTCCTAGCAACATTTCACTTTTCAAAGAGAACCTTCAAATACTCAATAACAATTTCAAAATTAGAAAGGTTTTCAAAATCGTAAACAGTCGTTTTGGAATTTTTTTATTCATGCATACGGACCAAAGAAGTTGTGGAGTCACGGTCCATTTGGACCACTGACTAAATAGTCTTATATTTCTAACCACCAAATTCGCAGTAGAAAACAATTTAAGACTAGAAACAGTATTTTAATTGTAAATAATATTTTTTACATAATTATCGCGAGCAAAAGAATTCAAAGGCTAAATGTTCGGATCCTACCTTTAGCGTTTTTCAATTTGCAGTGAACCCCTTAAAATCGCGCAAAAATTATGTAGGAAATTGGTGAAAATGTATATGTAAGATAATTTGAAGTCATAATGAGAGTTGGCATTGAAAAAAAACTTTGATCCAGAATTAAAATTAAAGACGGTCACTTATTTAAATTAAATTAATAGGAGATTAAAGTATACGTTATTTACAAACTAATGATATATATAACTTGAGTGTACGACGAACAACGGCTAAATAAAGAGCAAGTGAGCTTTTTTCTCCTTAGATGTACATATGCATTCATTTATAAATCGACACAAAAGAAATTTCTGAAAACAATCAAAGTTTGCAACCAAATGAAAAGTATGTATATACATGCATAAAAGAATAACAGTTTTAGTTAATAAATATCAATAATAAAGTCTTATCGCATTAAAAGCAGCTGAATTACTTAAATAAGAGTTAAGCCTGAACATCAAATTCATATTATCTCAAAAAATGTTATTCTTAATTAAAATATCAATATATTTTATTTGATGAACACGCAAATGAAGATTGCCGTGCAAATACTTTTTCATCAGTCAAGTGACTTATTAAGAGATATTTAATGAAGGCGGCAAAAAAATACTTTTTTTTCCTTTTCAAAATCACTTATCAAAATACAGATATGTGTTTGTCAGGGAAACAATTATTTCGAAAATTCAGTTTGAGATCTTAATTAACTCAACGCAAAGTAAGGTATATTACATGTCAATATTTAATTAAGCGCTACTTTTTTTAAATTGAAAATGCTTCTGAAATGTCGTGGTTAATTTCTTATTCCCTTTACACTAGCGAACACTTCCAAGTTTTATATTAAAATTAAAAAATGAAATAAATAAATAAATATAAAACGTAAATGCTACTATGAGATTTTAAATGATTTTGTTTCTGATTCCCAGTACTCACTTAAAGCCCTTATTAAAAGAAATACATGAAAAATTATTTATATTCAAGTAACAAAGTATAAATTTTCGGAAATTATTAAATAATTTGAATACTGAGAGCATCTACCAAGTACATTTTTGGTTAAATGCAGTATTTAAATAATGTAAAAAGTACAATAATATTTTTATCATTTATGGTGTCAATAGCGTTTCTTTTCACTCTTAACTGAGCATGTAAACACAAAGGCAAGCATTTTTTATATTTTTTATAATACAGCATTTATGTAATAGGGTGGATCAGAGCATGCAAGTTTTTATTTTTGAGTCCCTATAGCGATTAAAAGTTGCGATTGGGAATACTTAAACAAAATATTTGTTTATGCATTTATCTATTTATTAATTTAAATCGAATACTATTTTCTAATTGAAAAAGAAATGTCTAAAACTTCGAAAACTTGCGTAATGTCACTGTTTTAATTAACATTTTATATAATAAATCATCACGTTTTTATAATATAACAGTTATATAGAAACTACAATGTCAGGCGAAGTCGGCCGAATTTTATTGAATGAACAGTATATATATATATATATATATATATATATATATATATATATATATACAGGGTGTCCAGCCTTAATGTGACCCAATAGCTAATTCCCGAACCGTTCGGTTTAGATATGCACTTCCAATTTAAAAAATGTTTTAAAAAGGGTAAAGGATGTTTTTACGTGCTTTTCGAACCAAAAAACCCATTTAGAAAAAAATTACAAAAATTAAATTTTTATACGGTCCCCAGGTCCTATCACTTATATTTAGGAAAAGATGCAGTACACAAAAACAAAGTAAACACAAAAAGTTTTATTTTATTACGATAAAAACTGACCAAGTTATGGAGCTTTGAAAATCATCATCATCTCGTTCTCCTGTACTAGAATTCGTAATATTAGAATACGACTGTATGCAATTGCAAGCGACTACACAACAGATTTTTAACGTTTGCCATGATCAGTACCGCAGCAAATCAGTCTGAAGCCGCAGGCAAATAAGTCTAAGTTTTTGGAACTGCTTTTGAAAAGTTTTCTTCGTCCAAAATATTTTATTTTATCTATGTTTTGCACGTACACAGAATAAATTTTGTTTCTTAAGTACTCAGTTATTGTAATATTAACGTAATGTGTGAACTTTTAAATTTAAAAACGATTTACATAAGAGTGACGTGCAAGAGCGAATGTTTCCTGGCAGAGTTCCAATTAATTTCACTTTGGAGACGGTCCCTTACTAGCTTCTTGAAATTGGCCGAGAAAATGGATGAAATGTATGATTTTCAAAGTTCCATAACTTGGTCAGTTCTTATCGTAATAAAATGAAACTTTTTGTGTTTACTTTGTTTTTGTGTACTGCATCTTTTCCTAAATATAAGTGATAGGACCTGGGGACCGTATAAAAATTTAATTTTTGGAATTTTTTTCTAAATGGGTTTTTTGGTTCGAAAAGCACGTAAAAACATTCTTTACCTTTTTTAAAACATTTTTCAAATTGGAAGTGCATATCTAAACCGAATGGTTCGGGAATTAGCTATTGGGTCACATTAAGGCTGGACACCCTGTATAATAAATATAAAATATAAAATTAGGTTTCAACGTAAAATAAAGTACAGCGAAAAAAAGACTAAATTGAACCTTATTCGGCAGCCTTTCGTTGTACAGCAAAGTTACAGATACCATTGGTTTATAGAGTACGAATGTGTATACTTTAACCAACTAGTCTTAAAATTTGCATAAGGGGCCGTATTCATAGTTAATTCTGCACGACCTTGATTTTTTTAAGTAGCAATACACTATTTCGACTTTATTAAACGAAAGAAAGCGTTCAAATTGCCCTAAATATGAACTTTAACACATTTCTACGGCAATATTATTAAACTATAAGTAATTAATCGCTAGCAAACACTATGATCAATATATAAATAGTCTTCCATTAATAAATCACAAATATATGCCGGAATGTTTAGTTTACAATAGATTTTTTGAAAATCGAAAAAACATTTATTGGGATTTTTTTTTTTATGTAGGACAATTTTTTGTAAAAAAAGAAATATTTTACTGCTATTTCTTTACACTTCTTATGCTTTTTTTTATTCGTGCAAACATTACTTTTTAAAAGTTACTAATTTTTATATTTCCAGTTTTAATCTATGATAATCACACTTTATTTTCTAATTTACTGTCTATGATTTTGACGTAATAAAAGCATGTTAACTACTGCTCATCGAGATTCCCATTTTCAGTGTTTTCAACAGTTTCATGTTATCAAAGTATATGTAAAAACACAATTCATTTAATGTATTTTTAGGCTCATGCACGGAATAAGTTACCGGGATTTAAGAATAATTATTTCATTCCACAATACTATCGTAATGTACCGTTACACACCATGTAATAAAATATTACAAAAAGAACTGTAAATAACCTATTCAAAGAGAAATGATTTTATAAAAATTAATAAAAATAAATTACACACACGCATATAGATATACATATATATGCATATGATGTTTACGAAATAACAAAGTCTGTAATAACTAAAATTATATTCATAACTAAAATCTTAAATTCAAGCTCCAATTACTTTTCTTGAGATGTAAAATATCCTATTAAATGTACTGAAAAAATGAATTTTAAAAAACATATTTCCTTGTATAAGATATTTAAATACCTTTCTACATGCACTTTCTAAATTACTGAATGAATAAATAATAAAGTTATTTCATTTTTTTTAAACATTCATTACTTTTTACAATAAAATAGTTTCTTTTCTTCCCTGAGATAAATATATTTAAAATTCATTTTTTAACGAGGTTGCCCTCTAGCAATTTGAACATCATTCCTTTTCCTAAAAGAATATTTTTCACCAGCAGTAATATTTTTTAAAAATATTAAAGGGACGACCAGCTAGAAAATTTAAATGAGATATTGTATCATAATTATCTATTTGTTATATCTGAAGCAAATGATATCTTAAAAATTGCTTTAGGGACACAGCGATCTTTTTACAATGATCAAAATAATGGTATGGGTTGTAAATTTTCTTTTCTAGAAGCACGTTAGATGCATTTCACACATGCTTTAAATTTAAATAGTAGCAGAGCATGAAAATGATCATAAATTGAGCATTTTTTAAAAGGAAAAGTCAACTCCTTCTTTATTTTTTTCTCATTATATAGAACATTCAGGGTGCCCACCACATCACAGCCACAGAAGTAGTTGCTTTAGTAGTCTTTAGGGTACAAAATAGTAGCCTGATAGTAGCCTTCAGGTTACAGAATAGTGGCCTTTATGGTAAAAAAGAATAGTACCCTTTTTAGCAATCTAACTAGGCTGAAATCTAAACAAAATTTGAAAAATTTAAATACATTTTTGCTTTCTGAAAGAAATTTATATAATATTTCTGAATATTCATTTTATATTACTCTACAGCAGATTATACTTGCGCTTTAGTTCTGCTTCCTTAGATGAAGAAGTTCATAGAGCATAATATCATAAATTAGTCATATCATAATATCATAATGTCTTTCCAAGTAGTTTGAGTTAAACATAAAATGCACAGTCACCAGAATCAATAAGCATGCAGATGACAGAATTTTAGATTATCGAATTGGTAACATAAATTTTTGTTGAATTATTATGTGAATTAATAAATAATAAATACTAAACATATAACTATTTTTAAAAATTTAATAAAAACACTGGGAAAAATATGCAGTTTAAAAACAAGCAGGTGTATTATTTTTTATGAAGCATACATTACCACTAATAAAAATTAATATTGTTACTAAAATTAAGTTTTGTATTTTATTGGATGTAAACCAGTTAACAAGAACGCAATAGCAACATTTAATATTCACATAGGATAGCATCAGGGTTAGGAGTTTCTTGTTAAATGTTGTCGATATTTTGCCAAAACTAGCAACATCTGACATTTTTTTAAGAGACCTGCAATGTTTACTTACTTATAGCATCACACAAATGGTGTAAGAAAAATGATAGAGAATTTACTAGAGATAGATTTTGGCCAGAATTTTAGAGAAAACTCCCAAAAAGTACAAATATGGGAGTGGGTCATCCCAGTCATGCATTGGCTTTTCTACCAAACTATAGCTATTAAGAACATATCGCTTTGCATAACTTTGATGCCAGAGGCACCGTATTTTGCCTGCTTTGCCAAGCTGAATATCATTTCAATTTTGATTTACATAGAGTTTCGAATTTCAAATATCTCAACACCAAATAGTTTTGATTATTAAAATAAAACATCAATGCCGTAAGTAAAATTTATATGATGATATTTGTCTTCCGATGATGATATAATATAACCTTGATGTCTCGAAATAGACCTACCGAATTTTCGAGATAAGGAGGTTACAGTAGGTACAGTTTGTCAGTTTGTAAGGAAAAATACATTTATTCGAGATATCGAGCTTACATGTATCATACGTTTTTGTTAATCGAAAATTTATATTGACAGCATCTACCAAGTTCATTTTAATTAAAATATATGCCGTTTTCCTTTTTCTCTTTTTTACAAACATAAATTGCCTATTACTGCTAAATGTAATTTTTTCATATCACTCACTAATTCACAATTGTGTGCCGTTAAAACCAAACACATCATTTCTCTCAGGAATGTGTAAGGCAAATACATTCAAGGAGGTCTTCAATGAAAAACTGGCCATCAATTACAATTAGAATGGACAAAAACATGCACTGAAATAAGGGTATAAAACAGGCACTGAAACTGAATTTTAAATTCTCTATTACATGCATATTACATTTACGAGTATATTACGAGTATTTATTACATAGTGTATATTACATTTACGAGATGTATTAAGTGCTATTTTGAAAGATCACTGTTTGATGGCGAGAATAGATCGAAAAATATCTCACTATTACTGCTAAATGTAATTTAGCACGAATTTAAGCATGAATTTAAATGAATAGATCGAAAAATATCTCACATTAAAAAGAAAATCACACAGGTTATCATATGGTTCCGAAAAAAGTGCCTCGGAATCTTAAATGCAGACATTTTAAACTGCTATAGGCTGAAAATTTCTAAACTCTCAAAACCTTTAGGCAACCTCGGAAAATAAAGTGAAAATGCTGGAATTGAATGCTCCATCAGAACAACTGCTTCAGACTTTGACAATAAAGTATGAACTAAAATCAAGTTTACCATGCCAGTTGACCTAATCAGTGACGTAACTTGGGTTTACGAGGCCCAGGGGCGAGAGTGAATGTGGGGTCCCTTTTAATCTTATATTTGATAAAAACGAAAATAGGTTAGACATAATATAAGTAGATATGACATAATACAAGTATTTATACAAAAAAAAATTCGACCTCTATTTTAAATAAATAAATTTTCATTTTTGAAAAATTCACTTTAACAACACAATTTACAACAGGCAGCATACAACACTAAATAGAAATCAGTGGCGTATCTCTAAGATATAACAAGGTAGTCGTGTGTCATGTGTGACACATGAAAAGGGGTGCCGATTTCTATTACTAGATTGAGGTAATAACCCTTCTGTACCCATCGTTGCTTCCCGTATGGGTATTTGAATGCCTATGATGTAGCGCAACGCAAACGATTGCTCGAAACAACGGCATTGTAACAGACATGTCTGGAAGCAACGATGAGAACAGAAGAGAAAATCGCCACCATCGCCTCCTTGTAACGATGGGAGCGAACAGGTTAAAGTCAAGCAGACACTACTTATTGTTACCTAACTTTGTGATGGCTTTTTCATTTGCTTAATCAACTACCGCAACACAAACCATGGAACAAAGAATGGTCATATACAAATGAAGAGATCGGTGTCGTTCTTACCAAGAAAAGAAAGTGCAGTTTTGGTACCTTTACCTGGGTATGGCATTGGGAGAAATAAGAATTACAATGGTTCAGTACATTTACTAAAATCTACCGATGAAACAAACAGAAAACACTAGTAATATTCTGTTAGTCTGAAAATTATTTTTTTAATATAATTTGAACTACTAAAACTTACGGCAGCAACACCAAACGCTTATCTATTCGTCCTAAATTTCCATAAAAATACCTTTAAGAATATTGATTATATTTTAGAAGTAATGTATTATACTACATTTGAGTGTAGACACACACACACAAAGAAAAGTTATAAAAAAGAATCCTCATGCCTATTGGAATTACGTTTCGTAATTATTTTCAAAGCTATTTCTGTATAATACGTTGGACTCTACAGAGTCAAGTGGAAAGAATTACTAAAAAGTAAATGGTTCAGAAATCTTGCACGAGTTCCTAAAGTATAAATATTATTTATCAATTTTTCAACTTATGTACACACTCCAAAGAAATAGAGTAATTATTTCATTTAAAAGGGAAAAAAAAGTAGAAATAAATAGGTAAATAAGTAAGAAATTAAATATAGTCTGCTTTGCAATAGTTAGAAAGTAATTTGTCAGCAAATTATTATTATAAAAATTTACGAATAAAGAAAAGAGAAATTGAATAATACAAAAGCTCATCTTAATTTCATGAATTAAAAAAAATAGTTAACTACACGAAATTTATCAACAAGGTTTTAAAGTTCTTAGTGATGTTTTAAACTAAAATCAATTTCATAAACAGTTATCGCAAGGCTAGAAATTGTGCTATTGTAGACCGGTTGCCTTTTATCAAGATTATGCTACTAAATTTTTCATTAATTTACTCAGCTATGAAAAGAGGAAAACACAAAAGAAATAAAACAATCGCCTTTAAAAAATTGTAATCGGATGACAGCAATATTTGTATGTTGCAAATTTCATTCATATTAAAATTTGTTATTTATCAATAATAATATATTCAGCGTAAAAAGCTTACTAAATTATAAACCTTGCAACATTCTAATCTTCCGTGACATTGCATGTAAAAGTAAATATACATTTTATTTTTATACTTTCGTATTAAAATATTTAATTTTATTACATAATTAATATTATTATTATTATAAGTTGCAGTCGTATCGAAGAAGTAAACAATAATTAAACTCTAACAGCTTTTGCTTTTCGGGTTGTAAAATATTAAAAGCGTAGTTTATTTTTCCAATATATTAAAGAATATTTTTTAATAAATAAGTTTAGTATTACATTTTCATATTTGAACACAATGTATATTTGTTTAATCGAAACTGTAAAATTCAATGAATTATAACAGTAAATAAACACATTACTATTACTTAAAATAAAAGTATGAGTTAAAAAGTTTCAGAAATAATTTTTAAATAACTTCAAGCGACTATCAATTTCACAAATAGATATCTCAAGTCTAGGCTTGGATAATTTTTTTAATAAATAAGCTTTGTGTTCAAATATGAAAATTTTAATACTACTTATTTGTTTATTCGAAACTGATAATTCAAAAAATAAAGTACGAGATAGAAAAATGTAGAAATATTGAAAAATTAAGACATGATTTATTGATACAATTAATTATATATTTTCTTTTGTATATACAATGCCATGCTATATGAAATGATATGATTAAAATTAATAAAATATGAATTAACGTTTCAAGAGTTCCATATTTTGTTACAAAGTGCTTTCATCTTCTGACGTTGTATTTCCAGACGCTGAATTTTCTGTATTATGCACTGAGTCGAGCATTCAGCTAAATTAATATTGTCGCTGGATTTTACTTCCGAATCATTTACAACATTTTAATCTGAAGTCGCAAGACGGTTTCTTTACATAGTCGAAAAGCTGGAAAAGCCTTGGGTGGGAACGATAGCCCTGTTAAGTGGAAGGGGGAATCGGGAGTCGCTCCCTTTTCACCATTGAAGACACTGGTAAACGCATGTTTCTATCCTGGTATCCCCTAACCAGCATCAATTGTCGGCAGCAGCTTTTGCTAATCGACAGCCTCGACGAAACTAATATAAATAGTAATCGTGGGTGCTCAACTGTTGATCAGTATCAGTACACAGGCAGCGGAAGGGGTTGTCACCACATAATGAATGACCAATTTCGTAAGGTCAGAAAACTTTCTCTTAGATAGTCATTTGCGTATCATTAACAACTTTTTAAACAGGTGTTATCTATTTTGAGTATCTGTGTTCTGTGTTACAGATGTACCGGAACCGCCAAAGAAAACCTGAGTAGAAAAATTGTAAAGGATGCAAATTACTTCGAGATCGTTGAAGAGGTTTCTTTCAAGATCCAGTAGGGGATTTAGAGAGGGCTCTTGCATTTGTGGAAAGGGAGTCATCTCAGGCTCTGAAATATTTTAGAACGAAAGCAATACAAAACTACAAAAGAATTCAGAACGCAGTAAAATGCTCATTTCGCAATCCCCACAGTGCTGAATGAATTATTTTTTAAATGACGTGAACTACTTTCCAATCCCTATTCTTCTTTTTTTTTCCATTTGAGAACTAAAAACCTTCGTTTTTTGACATTTTATACAAAGAACGGGCAAAAATGTATACTTGTCATAAATAAGTCACTGACTAGAAGTAGATGAGTTCCAAAACTTTACAAAGTTATTTTTCCACACGCTTCGTCCCTTTTCTCATGGAACTTTGTGTTCTCCCCATCTTAAATAATTACAAATTTATATTAATTGATGAAAAATTAATAAATTAGGCCCCTATCATGGACGAGTGGATAAAACATTCAACGTACAACAAAGTAAGATGGCTGAAGTGTGAAGGTCCAGGGTTCTGTCCTGCCGTTCAAAGTTTTGGACGGTTTTCTCCATTGCACTCCTTCTAAGCGAATAACTCTTGCGTAGCTTTACCTTAACACAACACAAGACAACACAAAGAGCATTAATAAATCACCAATATAGCTCTCATGTGTCCGCGATATAAGTAGCATTAGTTCTAATAAAAGCGTTTTCAGCCATTAATGGAGCATTTGATTTGTAAAAAAAAAAAAGTTATTTTTTATTTCATATATTTGTGGCGTCTGACCTTTATTCGCCACCAATGTTTTGTGCACCAACTGAACTGTTCCGAGAATTAACGTCGGAATCAACTCTAGCAATGCTCCAGATGCCTTTCAGTGTCTATGGTTCACGAGACTGGAGTCGAGCGCCACCTCACTTGTACTGCTGTGCAGCCAGTATGCAAATACTGTGCAGAGTATAAGAAGCTTGCACGTGCGATACTCGCAGCAGCATAATTTTGTCAGTTCCCTAGTTTAGCGCTAGCGTATAGCTGAGTGCATAATGCCCGACCGTACTATGGCGGCTCTTGCACCTGGAACTTTATGATTTTATATCCCAATAATCTTTGATCTATTATTTTGTTTGTTGAGTATTAATAAAAGTTGTTAGTTACTGTTTGTTCACTTCGTCTTTTAATGAAATTTAATGATGTTTAAGCAAAAAAAGTAAAAACCTTCTGATATAAGTCAAGTGTGGCTTCCGTAAACTAAAAGTTATAGTAAAAAGATATAGTAAAAAGTAGATAAAGTTGGTATATATTCTGTTTTTTTTTTGTTTTTTTTTTTTTGTTTAACACATACAGTGCCCTGTTATGTGAAATATAAAATATGAACTAACCTTTTAAGAATTCTACATCATGTTGCAAATTACTTTCATCTTCTGATGTTGATTTTGTCATTCAGCTAAATTAATATTGAAGCTGGATTTTTCTTACGAAGGTATTAAAATTTAATCTCAAAATTATTTTCCTTAAAGAGTATTTCATTTGGAATCTGTTTACTTGAACCTGGAGCAATAGATCTCACATCAGATGAATCTCCACCTCTAATCCAACATGCCAAACTTTTCGCATATTTTGTTGCCTCAAATTTCAGCTCAGCAACTCTTTTACGCTTTTGAGACCCACTAGCAAATGTCCTTTTTATATTGAATTAAATTATGTATAAGGAAGCTCCACAATGATTTAATCCTATGACATAAACTGTTGAAGAATTAACAACACCAAACTTAGTCCCAAATTTTACCTAAAATTTAAGAAGTCGAAAAAAAAACACAGAATACTCGAATATCGCACTTTCAAAGCAATCTCTGTCACAGTGTTCGTTAGAATAAACTGAGCTTCTAAACTGCAGGCACTTTCCATGTGCTAAAATAGGCGGCTAACATGAAAAGGTTCACCTTGCAGAAGTGAGAAAAAAAGATCAAAGAAAGCAGATATAACTCAGTTTATGACTGAAATGAAAGTCTGTTCACCAGAAACGTGCAGTCCTACCGTTTAGTTAAATTAATGAATTGGACGGAATGTCCCTCACCCACCGCCAGATAAATGCCGCTAGCAATTTTGGGCGGTCTGTACTGTTAGTACTAAACTATCTACAAGTCTTGGGATGGTCTGATTCATAGGACCGATACTGTTCTTTGGACAGTGATTGATTGCTTCGGAACAAAATAAGAGGAAGCTCTTTGGCGTTTTAAATAGGCAAATATATTGAAACCATGTGTTATACATTTGATGCCTACAATTTTCAGACCTTGTTAATTACATCGTCTGAGTGGTGCGCAGCATGGGTGCCCATAAGATAAGAATAATTTTAGAGAGGGCCTTGCATTTGTAGAAAGGGACTCAGCTCAGGCTTTGAAATATTTTAGAATGAAACATAGGCGCACCCACGGAGGGAGCTATGGGGGGCTCAAGCACCCCCCCTAAAGATGGAAAGTTAGAAGTGAAAAACATTAAAAATTGAAAATTGTCCCCAATTAATTAAATTTTTCTTTTTAAAAATTGTCTTCAAATTATTTCTGAAGTGTTTTATTACAAAAAAAAACGTCAGTTTTTAAATAATTACGTACAGTTAGTGTACGAAGTACAGTTAAACTCAGTTTCAAGGATGCTGAAAAGATCAGAAAATTATTATTTGAGTATAACGAGTGACATTGCCTGTGGGCATGTTGTTCTATGGGCAAGTCAAGTGGCGCATAATATTTTGACGTTATAAGAGAGTTATAAATATAATCGAGGTCACTATAACCGAGTTCAGCAGAATTTGTTGTCCAGCCCCCCCCCCTAAACTAAAATTCTGGGTGCGCCACTGGATGAAAACAGAACAAAAATACAAAAGAATTCAGAACGCCGTAAAAATGCTCATTTCGCAATCCCCAGTGCTGAATGAATTATTCTTTAAATGACATGAAGTACTTTCCAATCCCTATTCTTTTTTTTCCATTTGAGAACTAAAAACCTTTGTTTTTTTATTTTTTATATAAAGAACGGGCAAAAGTGTATACTTGTCATAAATAAGTCACTGACTAGAAGTAGATGAGTTCCAAAACTTTACAAAGTTATTTTTCCTCACGCTTCGTCCCTTTTCTCGTGGAACGTTATGGTCTCCCCATCTTAAATACTTAAAAATTACATAACTTGATAAAAAAATTAATAAATTAGGCCCCATCATGAACGAGTCGATAAAACACTCAACATTCAAAATAGTAAGATGGCTGAAGTGTGAAGGCCCAGGGTTCTGTCCTGCCGTGCGGCTGTCGATGTAAGCTTCGATGTTTTGGACGGTTTTCTCCAGATGTAACGTGAATACGCGTTAGTGATCCTCAGGTCATTTCACTCTTTCTAAGCAGATAACTCTTCCGTAGCTTTACCTTAACACAACGCAACAAAATTAATATATCATCAGTATAGCTCTTATGTGTTTATGATATAAGTTATTGATAAAGTATTATTTCTAATAAAAGCGTTTGCATCCTATAATCGAGCACTTGATTTGAAAAAAAAAGGTATTTTTAATTTCATATAATGAAGTAATTAATGGATTTTACATTCCAGCTGAAATGTAGAATTTATTTTCATCTTTAGTTTGAATAATAATTAAACAAATAATTATTGAATTATTTGTATAATGAATGTAAAAGAATGCACAAATCGCTGATTATTACACAAGTAGAAGAAAAGGACGGCCAAAAAATATTAAAATATTTTGCAAGAGGGGCCCAGACCATTGGTTTTCAGAGGGGAAAAATTAAAGGACATAGTGTCAATTTAAGTAGTTTAATTTTGAGTTTTAAGGTATGCGAGAAAAAGCAACTCATGCCATTTGGCATTTGGAGTTTTGTATGTCATGCCATGCCATTCCTAATTTAGATCCTCATTAAAGGGAAATTTTTTTTTCGAGCATTGACTTACTCTAGTACCTTTAGTCGAGAGCATTGACTTACTCTAGGCGAGTACCCTTTTCTAGAAAAGGGTGGAAGAAAACTTCAACTCCATATCTGTACTATGCGCAGTGGCGTACACAAATAGTGTGTGGGGGATTCAACTTCCCCCGACCTTTATCTATGTATTTTTAACATAAGTCCGAACACTTTTAACATAACATTACTTCCATACTCCCTTCTCTTACAGGAAGTCAGTGTACACCACTGATTATGCATCTGCACATTCTTTGTAAGTGCATAAAATGTTTGTAAGTAATAATTACAAAAAAAACAGGCTTTTTGCTTGAAATTACCTAACTGATATGATAATTTTAAGAAATAAGAGGGCCCCCCCGAAAAGGGATGTTTGCTTCAGAGTGACTTTTTGAGGCCCAGATCATATTTTTCTAGAATACAAACAAAGGGAACACAAGGTCATTAGTTAAAGAACTTTGACTCTAAAAATACTGGCATATAAATTTAACTCTTACAAATCAGCTGTACATATCGTAATACAGCGGATCTGTTTGTGAGCTGTTAGCTGTTTTGTAAGCAGTAAGCTGCTTATTTGTTTTCTGCTTAAATAGTGCTAGGTGATCCATTTAGAATATTAGATGCGCAAATCTGAAAAGTTTTAAAAAACCAAAAAAGAAAGAAAAAAAAGGTTAGGAAAATAGCTGTATGGATTTTGAGGCCCCTACGTGTGCGGGCCCCGGGCATTCGCCCCGCCATGCCTCTCTATTTTTACGGCACTTGACCTAATGTGAAAGATAAACCTCAGCCGACAAATCCAGAAAACTTATTGTTTAAATTGAAAGTGTGAAATGAAATGGAGATCGACCAAAAATACTGAGAGAAAGAGATGTGTAGAAAGTTTTTTTTTTTTTTTTTTTAATGGTTACACTGATACGGCAACTTTCAGGTACTCCTTGAAACCAAAGCGAGTGATGGAAACAGCGCAGGTTTGCACGAAGAAATTGAGCAGGGCGGAGATCAATCCTCATATATTGCCGTTAGTGTTTTAGTGATCATGCAGAATGGTGTGGCAATTACTGAATCATGTCCACAGCAGTAATAAGGTTGAGACTTCTTTGTATTGAATTTTCCGCCCCTCATTTTTTAGATATGATTGTTTAAAACTGGGTTTAAATCACATCTCCTCGAAATTTAGTTGAAGTAAAATAAATACATTAATGAAATTTAACGTTTTTGTAGCACTGCCTTTGAGATGTGATGTATTATTAATTGGTCAGCTAAATAAAGATAGGGATCAACTTTAAGTTATTTAACCTTTGATTTCCGAGAGGTTTTTTTAACACACAAATACTATAAGAGTTTACGCCAAGTTCTAAGAGAGAAATCTCAAATTGGCACTGAAAATTAGCTTAAATTATTAGTACAAAACCAATGCAACAACTGTGATAGTGGAATCATTTTAATTGTAAAAGCAAAAGATTCTGAACCGCGAAATTGCATATATACTGAGGTGTTCACTTTCTTGTGACCTATATTTTAACGCATACAAGGGAGACATCTAAAGTGATGCCAAATGACGAATATTATCAAATATATGTTGCGGTCTAATATAGAATAAATAACGGTTTCATACGAAAAAAAATTGATAATATCTCCTAATACTGTTTCAATTTTGAATCCTTTTTTTTTCGGATGTTATGCTTAAATTTACTCAATACTGCGGATGCATTGTAAATATTTTTAATTAATCGACAATGTTTTACAGCATTGCGATTTATTGGAAATATTTTCACTATTTTATTTTCAGAAATTAATATCAATACATAGAAATTATTTCCGAATATGTGCCAATATTCTGCCATGTAAATAATTCATTGGTGCTAAATTGACCAAAATTTACAAAATGCTTAACACATTACTTCACGTAATATATATCAATGTTGAAACAAAATTACTTCTTACTAAAGAATGGTGAACTAACATTCTTTTGATTAATGAATTTTATAGAAATAATAAAATTTTAACAGTTGACCCCTCCAAATTATGCATTCGAGCTGTATTCCTTCCAAATAATCAAAATAATAATCATAATAATGATTAATATAATATTTATCATAATAATGCTTAGTGTGATAATAATCATAATAATGCTTAAAATACATTCAAATACTGAACACTTTTTTTAAATGTTGGAGTAACTAATAAATAATTCAGCATCAAATGATATCAAGTGATATCGTTAAACTAATTTAATAAGAATTTTAATTTACAGTTTTAACGCTCACGTCTCAGAGCAAATACCTTTGGCATCGTTTTCTTATAATATGCATTCTCTCACATCAGCTGGTGGTATCTTTCGATACCAGTCACAGCTGATATTTACTCACGCTTCATTTCAGCTGTTACACAAAAGTCGTGATTTACATGGCCTGTTGGCTACTGTCCAATTAAGTAGAAAATAATAACAAATCACCATTACTCATAAATCACCAGTAACGGTAAATGAGTTTCCAAGTATGCTTATAAAGAAAAAATATATATTTATAAATAATTACGAGAGTACTTATATATATACACGTTCAACGAACAATTAGCTCGGATTTAATTTTTCGTACATATTTCGTGTATGTTCGAATTTAAATCGATAGTAGTCTTTGTAAAAAGTCATATTAAGTTTCATTTTCATAGCTGTATAAAACTAGCTGTTTTTCTTTGGAGGATTTGATTTTTAGTATTATTGATACTGTGTCAAAATGTATTTGGTGCAGTTCATATTTTATGCGTTAATTTGGAATTCAAATTGTGATACAAGAATAAAATTCAAATACGTTTATGATTCTTGAGAATTTTTAATCTTGGTTTAAAGTAAATTTACACATGTTTTACTATGAAATATCATCTACCGTTTCTATCAATATTTGCGTTCAAAAATGATTTGAGACAATAGATGTTTTGTTGAGTTTAAATTAATTCCAACTGCCGAACGGGCTGTTAAATATAAACATCATTTCAAAGTAATTAAGTTAATATTTTAATAAAATATATTTCTCTAGAAAATTTAATAAAAATAGCGAAAAGGTGTTGAGAACGTCTTAACTATCTATATAAATAAAACAGAGTGTAAATTGTCCGTTTGTCTGTCTGTCTGTCTGTCTGTGTCTCGCGTAGCTCCGAAACGGGTGATCGTAGACCTACCAAATTTTGTACGGAAATTCTCCAAGACGGGTCTCGACACACCTCGAAGCGATTTTTTCGAAATTCGAATTAGAAAATGTTTTATTTTATGTTTTGTCCGATTTTTAGCGATTTTTCTTGCGTAATACATAATAACGCCGGTAATTGCACTCGCAAGAAAACGATATTTACATCATCGTATAGAGGAGAAAATTTTCTTTTAAAAACTGTTCGTTCGGACTGTGTAACATAATTTGCAGATTTTTGGGAATTTTTCAAATCAAATTAAATTTGACGCTGACTTTCGTAAAATATTTTTAAAACTGCTGCATCTTGAATTCTATCTGTCATAACTTTTTTATATTTAGGCAAAAGACGGAGCACACAATTCGCCCACTTTTAAAAGAAGAACGGAGGAAAAATATAAATTAGGAGAATTTTTACGAATTTTTAAGTGAAGAAGGATTTTCATTTCAATCGCAGCTCCTTAAATACTTAAAAATTTCGGAATATCTTGCGGTTTGGTTGTCTTGGAAACAGTAACAATGATTAAAATTGCCAGCTGAAAAGAAATAAATAAAATTACTTTAAAATAACAGAGTTTTCACATGTGAAATGACGTCACGAGTCATTTTGACGTCACGAGTTTAAAACCCCTTTCGAAATTCAATCAGAATAACGAACCCACAAGCAAAACATACACCACGCATGAAATAATTCCATATTTTATTTTACGTTGCTAGAAAAAGAATTGAATGTTGTTTTTTCACCAGTGAATTATCCAGCATTATTTTCAATTGAGATTTTAAACGGGACACGTTTTCGAATCGCAAGAAAGATTTTGCGGTGCTAAACGGCCTGATTATACCAAACAGGGACCCCGGGCATTGATGAATTTTGGGGCCTCCATCTATGAAATTTGTTTTATTTTTCATAAAATATGCTTATAAAAAAGAATATTTCAGAACAACATTTGAAATTGGGGACCATTTCGAACCGGAGGCATTGGGCAAAGTCCCGATTTGCCAGTGAGATAATAGGGTCCTGGTGCTAAATAGGCCAATCTGACAATAATTAAGCATACAAATGTATGGAGAGCTGTTTTAGTGGCAACCATAAAGTGAAATGATTATCGTTTATACTAATGCGTAAATTGCAAAAGTCACCAAAGAATAAAAGACTACATTCGTGTCAAATATCTAAGCCGTTTCTTTAAATTAAGTATTAACGATACTGGAAAACGAAAATATATTGTATTGGTATCAATAAAAGATAGTATAAGTAATAGTTAGTAGATATCTAGGGCAATATTTATCAAAGCACAATATAACGCATTAATAAATATTTCGTGAAACTAAGTGTTCTATTCCTCTTACAACAACCATCTTACTTCATAGCTAACTAAACATTAAGTAATTCTACGTCACGTTAATATATTCCGCGGTAGTTTCAACAGAAAAGACTGTAACTGAACTTTTTTTTCTTGGAGATTCTGTTTTGTCACAAGTAGTCATGATCACATTTTGGGAAAGTGTTCTTTTCTTGCCTTGCGAAGAGCGGGTACACAACTATTTAACTATAAAATAAAACGGTTCGCCACATCATGTAGTATCTAAGGTGGTATAACTTAAATCTAAAAAAGAGTATGATGTAGAAATGAGACATTTTGAAAGTTAGGAATTTTCGCTGCAAACCGTCACGCTTTTCTTTTTCTGATCGGGAATGACACCGACATAGTTTTTGTCATAATATTAACAATGGTCTCAGGTCAGTACTTATACTAACTTTACGAATAACGAATGAGAAACTTTACGCCAAGTGTCAAATCATTCTGCTTATTTTGAGATTCCAAATCACTGGAATCAATTCAAATTACATATGTAAGAAAAAGTTTCGTTCCCTACCGGGCGGATAACGGGTACGCAGCTAGTTTATAATAAAATCATTTTAGGACTAAATGCAAAATTTCAAAATTCCAGAATCGCATTTATTTGGTCATATTTATGCTAGTAAGTTGATATTTATTACTTTGTGCTCTTTATAACTACAAAGTTTGACTTGTATAAAAAATACTGCTTTTTATTTTTAATTTAGACGCTATCTCTTCTGAACTACCACATAACAAATTCTGCAGCTATATATAAATAACTGTACACGGAAATATTTTGGAAGTTTTTTCATTAGTGTGCTGAACATGAGGATATTAAGGCAAATACTTTTGCAGATTCAAATTTGATTAAACTTCCTCTAAGCTTCTTTTTAAAAAAAATCTCTTTCACATGCTTAATTTTTTTATAATATGCTTCCTTCAAGCCGTACAGTTACTTATTCATTAAAAAAAAAAGCAGAACAGTATTCTGAAGCTGAGTTTTTCTTTTTTTTTTACCTTGAACGATGAAATTTGTCATGTTACCTATGAGAGGATTTAGGCATAAGTCTGACAAATCTTGTGTGAAATGAAGTGAAAAATTAATCCTTTAACTTTGAAACCGCAAACATTCAGTAAATTTAATTAGAGTTGTTTTTAATTCACTTGATTACATGGGAATTGCGAAAGAGTAGGGGCTATGCAGTATGTGAGCTTTCTCTATTTGTGTTCTTATTTTTAAACTATTCAAATAAGTTCAATATTAACATCTAAAAAGGAATCTATGCAAATAAAACTATTATTTAAAGGGTTTATGGGGAGATAGTATTTAAAATTTCAATATGTACGTCACATAGATATGCGTACGCAAGTTGAAAATAAGAAACAACTTTATGATTCAGACATATTTTACCGAATAAGAAAGTAACGTTTAAAAAGTGGGGATGCAGGTTTCAATTTTCAGTCAGCTTTGCTTGTTTGATATATTTCTGTTATAACAATCTGTAATTATTTTATCCTGAAAAAGCGATTTATTTTCCAGAGTTTAAATTCTTGAAGCAATTTTTGATCCAAATTCATGTTGCTTTATTTATAACTAGCTGCGTGCCCGTTCTTCGCACGGTAGGAAACGAAAAATTTCCTCACATGTGTAATTCGAATTAATTCCGGTGATGCGGAATCTAGAAAAAGCAAAATTATTTCACTCTTTACTTAAAATTTGCGTCATATATGTAATAACCTGAGATCATTGCAATATAATGACACACACACACACAAAAAAAAAAAAAACTTTGTCAGCGTCATTCGGTATCAAAATAGTGCAAATGGACCGTTTGCAGTGAACTTCTCACTTTCAAAATGTCTTATTTCCTCAGACATGCTGTCTTTTAGGTTCACGTTTTAGCGTTAAATACCTCAGACACTACATGAAATGGACATTTTTTTTTAATTTTAAAAATACATCACCCTCTCTTGCAACCCTTTACAAAAAGAAAAGAGATAAGAGATAAGACTGTGCTATTTATAAAGGCTTTAAAATTATTTTTCTCAGTTTAATTTTTCTTCTCGCAAATAAATCCAGTATTTATGAAAGGAAATCGAGCGAAGCAAAGAAATCATCTGCTCGCAGGACCCGTTTTTATTTATTTTTTTCAACTGGCAATTTTAATCATTGTTACTGTATCCATGACAACCAAACCGCAAGATATCAAACCGAAACTCATAAGCAGGTGCTACTAAAATGAAAATCCTTCTTTACTTAAAAATTCGTAAAAATTCTCCTAATTTATATTTTTCCTCCGTTCTTCTTTTAAAAGTGGGCGAATTGTGTGCTCCGTCTTTTGCCCAAATATAAAAAAGTTATGACAGATAGAATTCAAGATGCAGCAGTTTTAAAAATATTTTACGAAAGTCAGCGTCAAATTTAATTTTATTTGCAAAATTCCCAAAAATCTGCAAATTATGTTACTCAGTCCGAACAAACAGTTCTTAAAAGAAAATTTTCTCCTCTATTCGATGATGTAAATATCGTTTTCTTGCGAGTGTAATGACCGGCGTTATTATGTATTACGCAAGAAAAATCGCTAAAAATCGGACAAAACATAAAATAAAACATTTTCTGATTTGAATTTCGAAAAAATCGCTTCGAGGTGTGTCGAAAGAGTCTGAATCATTTAATAAACGTGCAAATATGGCAACCTACATATGCTTAAATTCTCCCTTTTTCTACTGTGGGGTTACAATGGCGAAATGGCGAGAACAAAAATTAGCCTTTTGCGACACGCTTTTATCGATATCTCCTTAAATAATTCGAATTTTGAAAAAAATCGCTTCGAGGTGTGTCGGGACCCGTCCTATAGAATTTCCGTACAAAATTTGGTAGGTCTACGATCACCCGTTTCGGAGCTACGCGAGACACAGACAGACAGACAGACAGACAAACGGACAGTTTACACTCTGTTTTATTTATATAGATTCTTATCCTTTTCAGACAAAGATTTAGGATTGCTTGCCTTTTCTCATTTATATTACAATATTTTTTGTTTGTCATGTATAGAAACTGAATTCTCTTATGAAAGGTTACCCGTGAAATTCGAGTATAATTTTTCTATGTTGAGTACTTACAGTCACCTAAAAATGCTATGTATGAGTATAATTTTGCTATGTTGAGTACTTACAGTCACCTAAAAAAATACTCAAATGAAACTTTTACTTACTATATTCGTTTCGTCAAAAATTACTGCATTTTACACTAAACCACACGATTCGAAAACAGCTGCATAACTGCATTTTATTGCATTATCTGCGCATTTTAGTGCATATCTATTTGCAGATAGCAAAATACACTCAAAAAGAAACTAATGTTTAAAAGATGAAATAATTAAAATTTTGTAAAATAACACATGTGAAATATACTTATCAGTCTGTACGTTAAATAACCAAAACTGTGTAAAAAAATACATGTATAATCTACTTAACAATCCGTATTTGATATAATTAAAAATTTGTAAAATAACACACGTAAAATGTACTTATCAGTCTGTACGTCAAATAACTAAATTTTTGTAAAATAACACACATAAAATATACCTATTAGTTTGTACTCTAGTCTCCACTTTTCTGCGATACAGTGAGTAGACGCTTGCTGATGAAGGTCGAACGTTTTATTGGCTGAAACGCGCGCACAGATTAATAAGTACATTTTATGCTTGTTGTTTTTCAAAGTTTTTATTATTTCATCTATTTACAGATAATTCAGACAATCACTCATGCACATGTAGTTTTATGGTAAGAAGAAAAGTCACAAATTATGAAGTGATGCTGATTTCACCTTTTTTATAATTTCATGAACTCTTTTACTTAAAAAAATATCTTTACCGGTGTGTATTCTAGTTTCTAATTCCGCGTAGCAGAAATTACAAGTATTTAAAATCTGGCTTATTTAAAAAATCCAAACTACTAAAATCCTAGACAAAAAATGTATTGAATGTTTCGAATTAGCATATTAAAGTAAATTTTTTTTAACATAAAAGGAAAACACACGTTCTGTTCAATGGATCTGATAATTTTTACTTCTGCAAATATTTGCAATTATATCATTGAAAAAGGTTTCACGTTATAGCATCCGCTAAATCTTGGATTATTTTTAAAATGATAAAGGAAAAAAGTCTTTTAAAATTTACCATATTAGCATAGTCCGAACTAATTTCTTTACCCGTAGAATAAATATTTAAAATGCTATATTGCGTAACTGCAATCGTGAAAATTTTCAAAAACTGAAAATAAAACGAAAAGCTAACATTTCGTGAAGCAAGCATGCTTTTTGCATTCATTTTACTTCCTTCTACAGTGTAGAATTGCATGTATTTGTTAACATATGTTATATAATTTCGTTTGTTTTCTTTTCAAAAAAGGACACCTCTTGTTACAGATTGTATTTATAGGGCTACTGGTTCAATTGATGAATATTTCCTTTTCACAGAAGATCGTCATTAGAAAGGGAAAGAATATTTTAATATTGCCTCGCGAAAAAAAAAAGGTTTATTGAATCAAAGTTTTGTTGGGTGAACAAAAATTTGGTTGGTGTTACTTCAAATGAATAGTTTTGTTTGTTTCAACAATATTTGTGTTAAACTAACAAAGGATTTCGCTGAATAAACAAAAATTCGGTTTGTACGCAACAGTTATTCGCCAACTCTATTTTTGTTAATCAATAAAACATTTTTTTTTCAGTGCCCTCTTCAAGAACGGCTAGCATACTTATTGAAAAATCTTTAAATCCACAGAATTAACATGCATGAACATTGTCTTCAGTTTAAGTTGGAGATCGGAATCGTAACTGTTTGTTAAGTGATCCAACTCCTTAAACACTACAGTATTTTGGCTCTGATTATTCATTTTTAATGCATTAAATGTTATCATTAAAAGCAGTAAATGGTAATGATGACAATTTTGAGCTTATTTTGAAGAATTGTCAAAAGTAGAGTTTTATAATAAACTATTTGCATTTACTGAAAAATGAAATTTAAAAAATCTGGGCGAATTCCTTATTTCAACTGTACTTGGAGGTATTGAACTTTTAAAAAATACGTGTTTTTATTCCTTCATAGATTCGATATATTTACTTCGGTAGGTAGAATCTTCACGATGCTGCACCTTCACGATGTTTTTGAAGATGCTTCATCCGGAGATTGATTCCTCATCTTTTGTTTGTTTTCTTCTCGGAATGGTATTACTTCTTCTTTTTGAATAGCGAAAAGAAGCCACATTGTCGACAAGTTCTTTCTAGCTATAAAATAAGGCGCAGATATCAACATCATCCAACAAAATTGAAATGTCACACAATTTCAAAGTTTCAAATTAATTGCAATCTAGTACTAATAAATTATCTCATATAAATTTTGTGTGTTAATTCTATTTACTTGGTTTCTGTTTTAGGGCAACGACGTCCTATCAGAGCCTGAACATTGTATCTGTACATTACGCAACCTTTTGAACATCTGAAGATTTCTGAAATCAGAATTTCCGTAAATTCTGTCCTGCCAAGATGGCTGCCCAGATTTCCATTAGAAGAGTAGAAAGTTTATCTCAGAAATGCCGAATACTTTAGATAAGTATTAGGTCGTAACGAAAGTTTCCCGCCACCACAGATATGATCTCAGCAAACAGTTCGCGTTGGCCTGTTTCCTCATATTTTGTCAAACGATTTTTGACATTTGAAAGTTATGTTTTGGTCTCTCGCCCCCATGTTTTTGGGCCGAAGGCTTTGAAAAACTACCAAAACGTTGTCAGAAAATCATAGATGTGGGTGGTGATTACTACCTGCATTAACTTTTTGTTCGCGGAAAACTTTCGTTACAATCTGATACTAGTCTAAAACTACACTTTGTCTCATTGATAAAGTTCTTGGAAGAGAAGTGTGTCCAAATCCAACAAGGGGTTGGAAAAAAAGTATAAAGCATTGAAAATATATTTATTCATACGTACACCTTCAAAATTGCAGGGTATTTTTTCCACATGGTCAAACTACAAACCTATTTTAATAGTTCTGACTAGAGGGCGAAAACTCAAACTTCAGAAAAAATGTGTTGGCTCACTTATGTCGTCAAATTTCTTTATATAAATATAATTTAAATATCGCACCTACTTTCAAATCATTGAGCATGAATGGGGTGTTTTTCGGAAACCATTGGCAGTTTAAATGTTTACGCTGCATGTTCAAGTGATATTGTTTGAGGAAATACACCTTCCTCTTAATTACATTTCAATTATGCTTACGAAGAAAAAATGTATGTGAATAGACCTCAGATATGCTGCTTCTGTTGCTCCAATTTACAAAAAATAATATTACCTATTTCGCTGATACAAAAATTCGTCTTGTTTATGTTGACCCTTTGAAGCGGGATCTATGTACTACATTATAAGGTTTTCAGAACAACAGTTGTTACCCTGTATCCTATATAGTAGTAAAAAGACAGTGATACTCTTAATTTCAAGAGCATTTGCAAATAAATTTTGTGTCCTCAAGGTACTTAGGTCAAATTAAGCGTGCACTCAAATTTAGAACTAGTGCACTGTGTATAGGAGAAGGTGTCCCAAAATGATCCTCTTGAGGTTAAAACTTGTATAAAATAACATAAACGTTTGAATACAACGTTGGATCTTTTCTATCATATTTTAAACTATATTTTGCATTATAAACATATTTTAATAACATTTTAAAAGCACAATGACTATTGAAAAATACATTGTGTTTAGAAAGTGTCTAGAGAATCATGTTACCCTAAATCCAAGGGCAAACTGAAAATAATTTAAAATTATTCTTTATCGACATTTGAAAATAATTTTCAATTATTCTTTATCGACAAAACAAAAGATATAAAAGTAATTATAACTATTCATAGTGAAATAAATAAATTTTACTATCATAAAGTAGTCATGATTTATTTTATGCAAATTTTAAAATTAAAAATTATAACTAAAAATAAAATGGAATATTTTTAAATTATAATTAAAAAATAAAGGCCTAGAGTAAACAGATGAAAATTGAATAAGATAATGGAGATTCACTCATTTTGAGAAAGGTTGAAGGACTGCCATGACGCCTAGGACCCGGTACTAGAGTTTTTTTCAGTCGAGGAATCATTTTACCCGGCAGTAAAGTTGACAACTTTAGGTTATATTACTGGAAGACGCAGAGAAACATAAGAAAATAAACAAGTGTAATTCACATCTAAAAGCATACTCTATTCCGTAAACCAAATCCAAATACTTCTGTGCATTAAAGACTGTATCTCTAAATAAATAGGAAAGTTAATGCTTACCTAGTAGATATATGAAAATAAACATATTTTTTGTAGACTTCTACTCGGACAAGTAATACACCGATCACTTAAATAGCGCCATTGCTTCTTCTTCACTTGGCAAAACTAATTTATGTGTTACCTGGTAGATAACTCTGCCTGTATCTAAGAAAAGATATGTGGATCATTTTGCCAACTAGAATCATTTTGTTCCACCTTCCCTTGATTTCTAAGGGCTTAGGCTTAGAGTGGCTGAAAAAGAACTGTGAAGCACCTGAAAGAGTTTCTTTTCTTTCGAGGGGAGAGAGAAGATATCGAATTTAAGAGCAGAATAGGAAAATTTCTTTTAAATTTTCAAATAAATGTTGAAAATGAAAAAAAAAAGCAAATTTGGGTTGTAGAGAGCACGTACTCCGTACTCTAACACGAATTCCTGAATTTTAAATTAAAATTTATCTCTCAAGAAAAGTAACAACTTTATTTTTCTTTACAAAATTTTTAAAATATTTCACCTTTTCTTATTTATCTGCACTCTATTGATTATATTGCAAAACAGCGAGTAAAATTAAAAGGCAAATTAATCAATATAACGCTGTAAGTGACGTTTTAGATAAATCATAGTGTTTTTAATTAAATTTTCAACGAGGTTTGCGTGCATATTTACCAGCGTTGAGATTCTTCTATTTTATTAACACTGTCTAGAAATGATGTTTCTGAACTCGCATATTTTACAGAACTTAATTTTGGATTTTTAGCAGTGTAGAATGAAAGAAGAGCCAAACATGTATTTTTGATAGATAGTCGTAATTAAGTTTCTGGTTTTTCCTTTAAATTGATTAATGTCTCATTTTTGAAAGAGCATTCGATGCATTTGCATAAACACACTACCTTAATATGTTCAACGTGTTACTCATTAAGTCAGTAAATTAGTTTTGTTTGCTTTGAGTTTTGTTTTCTTTGAGAATGTACAATTTAAATGTATTAGATGGAATATTTTGTAATTTTAAATATCCCACGACATTTGATTCGCTGAATCGTATTACTTAATGGTAAATGTTATGAATACAATTAAAATGAAGACAACCAAACGGAAAAAAATACTTTAGTCCCTTGCTTGTCCAGCATAAGCGAATCACGGAAGACTGCCTAGAGTGAAAATTGTCCGCAAGATTAACCAGATAAAAAGCGATTTAAAAAGTGTGATGAGCTGAGACAAACTCAATGCATAGTCTTTAATCTAAGGACCACGCCGTAGTCTGGATTTTATGTGTTGCTTATATAAGCACGCGCAGTGTTTCCATTTTTAAAAATTAAATAATGAGTGGACACTTACCGATTAAGCATTCACCACTACAATTACCCGAAGGTAGGCACTATACCGTTAAGTGCCCAGGCAGCAAGACAGTTTGGTAAAAAGTCGGCCGACTATCTATTTTATCGGCTTGTAGTAGGCTGTTTTCCTCTAACTTCGGTAGAACATCCCCTGGAACTCACCTCCCAACGTTTGATTCATCCATCGTATTCAAACGTTGGGAGATGATCCATACGACCTCCCATAAGAAGTTCTCTTTTTGGCGTCCTTTCCGCACGTCCTACCGAGGTCCATAAAAAACTGTTGCAGGACTATTTGCAGAGATGTCCATTTGGACTGCTTCGTCATTCTGTGACATAGTCGAGTCCTCTCGTCGTTCCTGTTCGTCGTCCCCTTCTTTTGTTGCCACGTCAAGCTTGTCAAAGTTAATCCTGTATGTAGATATATTTAAATTTATTTTCCTTGTTGTATTAGTTTCCAAATTATAGGTCACGGATTAAACTTCATCTTCAAATAGTGTATTAAGTAAGGAGTCTGGAGTCTATATTAAGTCTGGAAATCGTCCGGAGACGCGTAGAATCGCTCGGGGAATCCTCGGGAAATCGTCCGAGATGCGTGGAATCGCTCGGAGAATCCTCGGGAAATCGCCCGGAGACGCGCAGAATCGCTCCGGAGCAGATAGTCCAGAGACCGTTGCCCAACCGGACATCCCTAACCTACAACGGAGGTGACGTGGGTGAAATAGGGATCGCGTGAAGATGCAGCTGGCCGATACAGTTGGCCGAGATGCAGCTGGAGATTTCTGGCTGCTTGGGTGGGCACATAATGGGTGGCCAACATTACCCCGTTATGAAGGGACAAACGAGTTAACACCTAAGTTCAAGCCGGGAATCGAAATCAGAGCCAAAGTGTAATAGAATTATTCCTTAGTCACTACATCACCTGGACAGCACAGCTTTTAAAATGTGATTACTTAATTTAAACCGATACTTATTGCTTAAACCGGCCGCAGATATTATAAATTAACTTTGTAAACTGTGCTTGAAAAGAAGATCAAAGTTTTTCATAGGTATTGCGAATAACGAACAGTAAGATCTTCGATGCAGTATTCACATACTATTACATGCTAATATCAGAGAAATGAAAGTTACCCGGAGATGGTATAAAATATACATTTTACTGGCTGTCTGAGTGGAAACTGAAAACAAACGATTTATACATCCTCCCAAAAATAAAAAAGAATATTCTTTTATTAAAATAAAATATTTTTTTTTTTTAGCTAGCTGTATACTTTTCTGAGTTAGACAGCAAAGTTGAATATCTGTGAATAATAGACTCAGACGAGATATCAACAAAATGGAGTATTTAGTCCAATTTCTACAAAATATCCTGTTCAACTTTCGAAACGTATGCGGTGAAGGGGCCGGTAGTCCAGAATCATATCCAAACATGAAGCTTTCGTGAGCAAACTCAGAATTATTTCTAGAGCCATACTTAATACTTAATACACTTATAATCGCAAAAGAATTTAGAACAGGACAATTCCAAAAAATAATATTGATCCTCTCATTTATTCTACAATTCATACGTCCGTCCTCTCTCAACAGTGAACAACTGCAGCTTTATGTTATTGAAACACACACGAAAAGTCAGCGAGGTTACACACCTCCAGTACAGATTATTTTTTCAGACAAACTGAAACGAAAGTTTGGCGCGAATAGCCAGGAGAATGTTTTATTGTAGAAGAGAGACATTTTTACTGCGCTTTCTTCGAATAGCCAATATTGAATATTGATCTTCATTCCATGTGGTAGATTTCATACGATGTCACCTTGGTCACTGAATTAAACTTTCAAATTCATATTAATAATAATAATTCCAGACCTTTGAAATCACGTTTAGTGTTACGCTTTTTTGTTTCCGCAACTTTACATTTTGTTTGACTTCTAGGCATGAACGTGAGAATACGAGACAAGACGAGCCCTCTAGATCCGAGATGAGACCTTTAGGTGCGAGACGAGACCACGAGACGAGACATCCGTTTGCAAGACAAGACCTGGAGACGAGACCATTGCCTACGACTGTGAGACTTCGATGTAAAACTGCGAGGCGAGAAGAGGTCTTAGCCATTTCTCGTCTCGCATGATCTCTAGATCATCCCTATTGACTTCCTACAAGACGATCCATTACTCCTCTATCTCACGATTCGTTAAAAAAAATCACATTTCGCACTTACTGAAGACTTACCATGTGTTGATATCACTCATCCTTTAAGTAACCCAAATGTTTTTCACTACCACTAGCCTATGTTTTTTGACATTACTCATGAAACAATTTTATATTACCGGTTCTGAATGTGTGAAAAATTTCATTTCTGACTCTCTTGTTTCGTTTTCTAATATCACTACATATTACAAAAGAAATAAATTGCATATCATAGAATCGTAATTATTAAAAAAAAATCTCTATATTATAAAAAAAATAAATCCCTTCGCAGCGTCTGTCCGTCTGTCTGAACGTGTTAATCTTAGGAACTACCAGCTTAATTCGAAAAATTCTTTTTGCATTAGATAGGCTATTTAATGAGGAAGGCTTTAAGCTGCATAACAACACGCTATGACAATAAGATGCACGTGTATCGAAGAATGAAGCATTTCTTCACAAAAATGTTTTCATCTTAAATCATACGAATTTGTATAATTGTAATAAGCAATTTCATTTTATGTGATCGGATTATCAAAGCTTTGTAATTTAAAGGGTCACTTGACTCACCGCCTACATATGAGATTGTTTATATCCGATAAAAGTAGATCAAAGTAAAAAAGGGGAAATCAACTTCGTTACTTTAGAATCCCGATTAGACGTAAAAGTTACGGAACTGACGAAATAACACTAGAACGGGAGACTTATTTTTCACGAGTATAATGTATTCCATTAAATATCAGTTTAAATTAATAATATCTGAAGTAGAAATTATGTCACAGGCAAAACAATTTCGTAACTTTTACGATTTCATTTTTGGAATATCTCATTGTAATTAACAACATTGCTTCATCATCTTTTTCGAGGGACTAGTACGGTTACTTGCAGCAATCGGAATCTGAACCCCGATACAATACAAAATACAGCATGAAATTAATCCCTTCTGTCGTATCGTTTGCGGAATCTCATCGGATTCCAACTTCCTATTAGCTTTGAATACACACTCCTGGAGTTCTTAGACTACTAAAATAAAAACTCATAAAAATAAAATAATTAAAACAGTATCTTGATAAACTAAATGGAGCTTTAAAAGGACTCCGATTTTTTATTCAATTCTATTTGCATTTTATTTAATTCGCATGTGTGGCAACATTTCTACGAATACACACTCCTGGAGTTCTTAGACTATTAAAATAAAAACTCATAAAAATAAATTAAGTAGAACATTATCTTGATAAACAAAATGGAGATTTAAAAGGACTCCGATTTTTTAATCCATTCTATTTGCATTTTATTTAATTCGCATGTGTGGCAACATTTCTACAAAGCCCATGAAAGGGACGCTGGTGCATCATTCGGAGCCATACTTGCGAATATGCCATACTTGCGCATACCCTTTTCAGGTTAGCGATTTAGGGATTGGAACTGTTTCGAGAGCTATAGTTTCATAGCTGATGCTCATCTTTCACTTTTAATCAATTACAAAAAATCATTCATTTTTAAATTTCAAATAAAAGATCTTTATGAGTGCAGAAAAGTTTCAAAAATACTTATTCTCTCAGATGTTCAATCAAGAACATCAAAAATTTGATGCTTCATTTTCCTTTTGTTTGTTGTAATCTTGCAATCAATGAAGTTGTTTGCATGCATTATTGACACGCAATCAGAGAGTTTGGTGTAAAAAATATAGGCAAATAGTCGTCGAGCTCATACATAAATAATTTTGTCTGTAGTGTGTGGAACTCTAAACCGTTAAAAAACCCCGTTATTACAAATTTCCTCAAACTAATCCTTTTTTTAAAATTTAAATCACCCATTGTATCGCCAAGTTACGAACGAAATCATTTCACAATTTTGCTCAAACTGAATAAATTTTAATCATGTGTGTTAGAAAAAAATATGCTTCCTCCTGTACAGGTACACAGCTAGTATATATAGAGAGAGATAGATAGGTAGACATAGATATAGACATACTTTTATTTTCTTGAAGTCTTTATGTGTTTGAACAAAATAATGTAAGTCAAAATATAGATAATTGTGTTTAAATGTTTTATTTATCTAGAAATCATCTATAAAAGTAATATACCATTCTTTAATAAAAATTCCCCAAAAAATCGTTCAACGACGTAGAAATTTTCTACTAGCATGCTTCCATAACCGAGCGCAACAATACAAAAACGATAAATATTTAATAACACCGTTTTGATGTTTTTTGCAACGAAAACTATTTTTAATTTATGTGGCAACAAAACCAAGAATCTCTCAGAAATGCTGCCTCAAAACTTTATTTCATTCAACCGCGGGCAATCGGGGGGAAATAAGTTCAATAAAAATGGTTCCTTTCGCATCGGAAAGCTATTAAGAGAAAAGGCAAATGCATAAGAAACTTCAAACTTCAAAAAGTCAAGTTAAAATGGAACTGACAAGTCCTGTTGACATATTTTCGAGTTGCGGGGGGGGGGAGTCATGCAGGAGAATTTAATATTTGAATTTGTTCCGTTTATTTGTATAGATTACGTAATTTGCTTCTGGCTTATTTGAAGTTGATGAAATTCCATCAACTGCGAATTTTCGTATTAAGATTTGTTTGATTTGATCTTCATTATTATGTATCATAAAACATAAATATTAGCACGTTTGTTTTTATTAAGTTTGATTACGTAATGATGATTTTTTTTTCTTGTGTATCTTTAACAGTGTACTTTGGAAAAAGATCATGTAATTTTGGATATGAAAGCTAATAAACTAATTACGTCAAGCCGTTCAGAATTTTTAGAATACTTATTTACAAGTTGTTCTATACGCAGTAATAAATGATGAATCTATATCAAGTGTGAAACTAGGAAAAAATTCTTAAAAATTCAAAATGTAGCAGGATTTGTCACTTTTCAAAAAAAATTTCTGTGTACTTCAATTTTGAAGTTTTATTTTTTATTTTTTTAAGTTTCATAAAGAGGAATGTTGTTTCATATACTACGGTCTATATTTTAGCTTATGAATAATCATCCTGAATTTTTTCGAGTCCCTGGTGCAATTAGCTTATTTTCCTTTTCTTCTAAAGTACATGACTAAGATTTAGTTTCTTCGAACACCCTTAAATCTCAAGATGATATGGTGGTAATATACACATGAGGACAAAAGTTACAAAGAATTTCAAATTTAACACTTTCACACTTTGCGTATATTGAGGACACAAAAACTACCTATGCTGTCTTCATGGATGTCCTCATTTATACACAAAAAGAGAAACAAATTTTATTTGAAAATTTAATAATCAAGAAGTTTTTTATCCTTTTAATTACAAATATAATCTCTATTATCAAAAGAAAAAAATATTTAATTCAATGGGAAATTATTTAATCAGGCCTGAAAGAGTTAAATGACAACAAAACCTATTAGAGATATATTTGCAGTTTAGGCATGTATAGACCAGTTTTGTTTGCAAAATTTGCAGTCTAAGATATTCTACTGATACTGAACTTCGAAAGTAGAATCTAAGATAAAGATTCTACTGATATTGAACTTCGAAAATAAGTAACAAATAATTTTAAACTGCAGTATCCTTGTCAAGTGCATTTTAAGAAAGACAAAGACAATAATGAGAATAATAATGATGATGATGATGATGATGATAGTAATAGTAATACTAATAAATTTAAAAGATAGTAATGATTTTTACGTCAGAAATAACTTTTTATTTATTTAAAATACTTTTGATCGTAAAAGCAAATAGACAATAAACTTTCTCAGCTGCAACTTTGAACCTATTTGTTTCTTACGGCGAACAATATGAATTTTACTTTAATACATATGCTAGTAACGTAACTTAAATATTTCATTTTTTCTGTAACAGAGGCTAAATAATTTTAGATTCTTCTAAATTCAAAGGAACTTTTTGCATTATTGAGGTTAAGTAAAATTTTCAACACTCAACGCGACATAAATTTAAGCTATTGACTTAATATTTCAATATCTGCTCGTTGGAAAAACATAAAAAATAAATCTTACATTAGGAAATAAATTTTATAACACATTCAGGTGGTTTGGTAGGTTCACAAATGACTCGTTTCTTCTTTAATGAAGGTTCTTTTTGTTATAACTCAAATACCTTTCTTTATAACTTATGAAACATTCTGTTAAGTTAATTCAAATGCAAATATATAAACTGCATAGGGGATAGGGGAAACTATGGGACACGGGGCACATGGGACGATAGATATTTTTCCATTATTCAAAAGCTCAAAAATTAGAAAAAAGTTCCACAATTTAGTTGACCCAATTGCAAAACTGTGGAAACTATGTCACAATTCATCTTGTAGGGAAGTTGCAGAAATTTTTGTTTCTACTATCACTGTTGGAAAAATCAGTTGAAAAAAAAGTTTAATTTCATTTCATTTTATTATTTTTAATTCATGAAACATTATTCAGCAAAGAATTTTCAAACTCTTAAAATTGTGTTCCATTTTGATAACTATTTTTTGGTCATGTCATTTGAAAGCTGCTTTTGCATAGTCTGTGTCGAACATCTTAACCTGAATTTAACTAGAATAATAATGTGTTGTCATAATATAACTGATTCTTTATGTCCTTTACATACTGTCCCAATGTGTCCTGCAATGGGGCACGCTGAAACAACTTGATTACCTTTTGAATTTTTTTTTTCACAGAATAAAATTAGGATAAATTCTGAAAACAATTGTAATGAAAGCTAAAAGATGTCAAAATATTGTTCTGTATTTAGTTTTTATTATTTATTTAAAAGGAAAATATTATTACAAAAAAGTGAAAAGGGTTCCACTGTACCCCCCTCCCTCTCCACTCCATGTAAATAAATATATAAAGCAAACCAGACAGCAGTTCCAGCATATTTGTTTTCATAGAAATGTTTTAAACCAACTTATTTAAAGAAAGCATTAACAAAATGGAATTCTTAATGAAAAGCTATAAAACTATCTAAGACGGTTGTTACAAATTAGGCTATCGTATATTTGTGACTTTATTAGACTTGTTTTAGTCGATGAGGAAGCAACTCCAATAAAATCGTTCTTTTGGCATTGGAAAACTATTAAGGAAAAGGGTCAATACGCAAGAAACTTTAAAAAGAAGAAAGGTTAGGGTAAAAGGGAACTGACAACGTCTGTTGATATCTTTAGAAAGAATTCAATGTGAGATTATTTAAGTTTCAATTTTACATAAAACTCTTTTTTTCCTATTATCTGAAAAAAAAATATTTTATTTATATTTGTATAAAGCGTAACTAGAGAAATCAAGAATGCTTGTCGTCAACTTACAAGCATAAACCTGTAGAATAACCTGTATGATTTACCAAAAGATTCTTAAAACGTGTGCAATAGCTTTCAAAAAATCATCGGCAGTTTATTTTCTACACATGCCTTCAGTGATAAATAATTATTTAGCATTAATTTTTAGACATAATTGGTAACTCTTGATTATACACGCTTTCCAGAAAATATTAAAAAAGTTTCACGCTATTTCGTCTTTCATGAAAATTTTGTTGAAATCAAATTTACTTTTCGTCAAACTGATGAAATATCAACTACCAATGTTTTATAGAAAAAAAACACGAACATTAAAATGCATACAAATTCAATTCCATAGTGAATTACTTGCGGATTTATTTATTAAATATAAAAAGAAAATTTTATGCTTATAAATAAAGGAACCAGTATTTATTAAAATACCATAAAAATTATTATGATAAAATAATTTGACTATATTTGTACCTATTCTACTAATCCCTTGTGAACTTACATCCCTGACATCATTCTGAATGCTTTTTCCTTTATGAAAACCTGGTGAATAAAGTTTCTATTGAACTTCACAAGTCCGATGTATCAAATCATATCATAGTATATAAATGAAAAAATAATTAGTATTAATTACGTTTAGAGTTGATAATAAAAAATTAGTTAAACAGTCTCTCAAATTTCTAAAAAGTACTTCTTTTAGTAGATTGAAACCCTTTGAAATTCAAGTCTGAAGTCTTTTATATAAAATAGCTAAATCCCAGTGTACATAATGATTTAGAAAAAAAACATAAAAATGTATCTTTAATCTATAATCATCAAAGGCCTTTGAAAAAAAACTTATCATACATGCACTAAAAACTCAAGATTTCTTCGAACCTTCCTACATTTACCGCGAAAAAATCAAGTGTTCCTGTTCTTTGCAAATCTAGGAATGCGGCCATGCAACTTTTACTCTCGTACGTATCTCATTGATTAAAAAACTGACGCTTGCTGATTACTTTCAATTTATAACTTTTCTTGTAAGTTCTTTTTGGGGTAAAAATTTCCATTCACTAAAAAAAAAAAAGTCTCAGATGTTTGCAAAAATAACAGGCAAGTTTCTTTCATTTTTGGAATAGAATTTTCAGAGGCATGTAATGTTTTTCTCCTAAAAGCTCTCCTGGATTAATCTGCATGCAAAAATTCGAGGTTTTAATTTTCTCTACTTGAACATGGAGCTTAAAAAAAATCTGTGTAATATATTTCCATAACGTTTAAAAGCCTGGGTTTAACGATCTATTTTGTTACAAAGAATTATGACTGTAATATGCAGTAGTTGAGTGGTGAATTTAAGATACATTTTAAAAGTTTATATAGATTGGTGGGATGGTATAGAATAATAGCTTATAACCTAGCACTAAAAATGTATTGCAAAAAAATCAAATTGGTTTATTTAAAAGATTTTAAATATTATTAAACGGTGGTTGGTCGAGTAAGTTGTTAAATGCAGTACAAATTAAGTGCAGTTTGACGAAACAAGCATTAAAATACTGTGTAAGATAAATTGGCGGCAGCACGAAGAGCAGGATAGAACGGTCGCCAATTAAATCGCAAGTGCGATTTGACGCCAATGGCGGCTAACCATAAATCATTTGGAATAATTTTTAAATGCATATTTGTAAACTGCTGATGATTATGGAGAGAAAGCAACCCTAGCTATTCTATTGGACTTCGTAGAACAGTTTTGAGATGAGTTACAAAACCCAAACACGGCATGCAGGCCTTGACCGAAGAACAAATTAATGCTTAAACAGTGAAAACCATATGTAATAATTAAAATATATAATATAGTACTTCTAAAAACTGAAGGAAAAAAGCGAAAAAGACTGAAAGATAGAAAGTGAAAATGGCACATAGTATTGAATTTATAATACAAATTTAAAGTCAAAATTAATTTTAAAAATATGTTATGAACCGCATCAGAAGAAATGTTATTTTTTTATTCGTGAATGGCACCAATTTTTTTAATATACTCTGGCGTCAAAATTTGACTAAAGCCACATAAGCCACAAAGCACTAAAGAGAATCAGTGCTAAGTATAAACAAACACTTGTGATTGTATAGGGTGTTTGAACAAAGTGTTGTGAAGGATTCAAAAATAGACTTTATCTCAAAAAACGGAATTACTGTAAAAAGAAATTTAAGAAAGACATACCCTATTTAATTGGAGAATTGCTAAAAATTTGATCCGATGTTGGGTAAAGCACATCAACACAAATCACAAAAAAAGAAAGTAAGATAATCAAAATGGCAAGGCATGAAAATAGGTAGAGAACCTATCATCTTTATTTTATGCTTAAGTATGATAAGGAAATTAAATTGAGAGCTTTAATTAAAAAAACACTTAGGTCCTTGGCCAAAAAAGAAAAACATGAACTGAATTTTAATTTAATACAATATCTAATAGATATTTCAAATAAATATTACTGAGTAAAATTAAAGGTCAGGGTGGAAAAAGATCGGTAATTATAATTTTTATAAAAATATATATATGCTTCTATAATATGTTTTATTCATATATAACATTTTATAATAATGTATATATTTTACTCAAAATTTTGTCCAACAAATTATTCAAGGGATTATACCTCAATAAGAGACCACTTAAATTTTGAAAATGGGCGTTCCAACCAGACCTGAACAAAATTTAAAAGGGGGAATTGTGAGTCTGACAATGCTCCATCAAAACAAAGAAGAGATTTTGCCCAGGAGAGAAATCGTAGATTTAAAAAAAAAAAAAAAAAACTAACCTTAAAATTGCACCCTACGTGCGGGGGGCGTGAATCAAATTCTTCCTGAACGAAGTTAACATTAGAAAGAGGTTAATTCAGCCCTTACATTGCGTCGGTGTGTAGTCATAGATAAAGATTGTTTTCCAATTTGCCAACATTTGAATACAGGACCTCCGCCCAAAGGCATTATAGAATATATTTGGGATCTTTTTTCTTATTCGATATCTTAAAGCCATATCATCGGTTTTGGCGAGGTGATAGCAGATCTATGAATTATCCGAACCTCGTCTTGTATGGTAGCTACCACGTTGTCGCGATGCGTGAACAAATACTTACACATTTTGAAGAAATTTCCATCCAAGAAAATGAATCCAAATTTTTCAAAAAATTGTACGACTACGGTTGAAGAACTACCTATGCTGTCATCAAATTTCATTTAATTCGCCTGACTTTTATTGCTTGATGGGTGAACAGAAATTTACATATTTTGAATAATATTTCGGAAAATCTAAAAATTTAACTATTTTTTATTTCGTTGCCTATCGTTAAAGTTGAATGACCACCTATCATGTCACTAAATTTCATTTCATTTGTTTTACTGTTATTACTAGATGCATTTCACACACGTACACACACACTCAAAAAAAAAATGCACTAGGAAGGTGTGCAAATAATTCTAAATTATATCCTGTTTATCAGCTTCATGTGTGTGTGCGCGTAATTTTAAATAATTATAAATCTCCTTTTTTAGTTACTTAAAAATTTAAAAAGTAGACACAAAACAAATTAGAACATTTAAATATATTCTACACGCACTGTTCATTATTCAATTAAGAAATTTTTTCTTTGAGCAGTAATGAATAAAATCAAACAAACATATGTTTCAACAAAATAATACAGAAATCTGCAGATTTTTTGCACGTAACATTCCAAAGACAAAATATAGAAAATATTTCTTTTATTTAAGGAAAATACGAAATTGAATTGGAAAAATAAAGGAGTCTATTTATTACTAATTTATTATCTAGTAAGGATTTCTTTACTGGATACATTAGCTGTGTGCGTTAACCATTATTTTTTTCTTTAATTAATGAAACTAAAAGTAGCAAAATGGTTAATAATTTCAACATTATTTTTCTTTATCTGAATATAATAAATGATTTCTATAATAATGTATTTGGTTTATTTTTATATTTCATTAAGTTTTATAAAATATTATGCAAACATATGGAATTGAGATTAGATAATTTTTTGGAAGAAAGAGAAATTAAGACTGGATTTTTATTGAATAGAAATTAAACAGATTATTCATTTTGCTTTTTCATAAAACTACATTTAAAGAGAAGTATTCTAAGAAAATTTAATTTTTGTTTAAAACTTTTTTTAAAAAGATATCTTAGATAGGACTGAAAAGTGTACATGCCGGTTGGGTATAAAAAATTCTCGTTGTAGGCATCTTCAGCAAAACTAATGAACGGAATAAAACCAAATTTTATATACAGATTGTTTCAGAGATGGAGCGATGACTTAAAACTACCGAAAGAAAAACAATTAATAGTTACAATGAACATGCGAAAAATGGATTATTTTATTTTAGTCCTCTGCCAGTTCTAACTTCAAGTGATCCAATTTAATCGAATTTTTCAGTCATCACCCCTCACTGTACCACAAATGATAATTCGTTGATTTATGAACAAATCAACTAATTATCATTTTATTATTTCTATGGTGATTATGGAAATACTAACAGACGTTCTAGTAATCAAACAATACACATGTTTCAAGTCGGTGATAACATCCAAATTTCCTCATTTTCATGAAATGCATTTGTACAGAAACATTTCATCTTTTAAACTTAATGAACCTATTTTAATGCATCAAAAGTTCCACCCTATAACAATTTACTCTTCCTTTATAGGACTTCCTAAGGAACTCTTGATCACAAACATCCGAAAACCTTCACACTCGAAATTCGATATATGACAAGAGCAAAGTTATCGTTAGCAAAAAAGAAATAAAACAGTTCAGAGATACCTGTAATGGCTAATTTGCTTGGAAAAAACTTTCTTAATGATCGAAAACTTATGACGAGAGTTCGAAATAAGAAGAAAAAAAAAGATTTAAGTACATATAGTTTTTGAAAATGGCGTGATTGAATTAAGACTTCTTTTTTTTTTAAGATTTTGTTTTTAATCTCAAAATTCTACTTTAACATTTCATAAGAATTTTTCTGTGTCATTAAACTAGTACTGTGTTATTATATTTATCTAAATGGCATACTTTGACACATTTGCGAGCAGGAGATATTTTCTCGTTTTTTTGTTATTATTTAATTCGAACTAATCTATTTATTTTAAAATAACAGCATGCATAATTGAATGAACAAGGTTTTTCAAATTTCTATGATTGAATTAGGATTTTTTTTTCTGTAATCTCAATGTTGTAACCTGTTTCATAAAAATTTGTATTTCCCAATCAATCACTTCTTATTTATTTTTTTAGAAATAAATTTATTTAAGTATTTTAACTCGCGTACTCTAATACGCTTAAGAGCATACTCGTGTACTCTAATACTCTAATACGCTTAACTTTAATAATGTAGTTAATTATTGCTGACGGAAAAAAATATTCCAATAAGAAATAGATTATTTTTAATCTGCACTAAAATTCCCTGTCTACTACAAGCCCCTTCCTAAGCTCTTGATTAGAAAAGGGTACATATATATATATATCATATAAACCATAGATGGCCTCTTTTAAACTTAATATTATATATAGGTGTATATAGGTGTGTATAGGTTAAAATGCATCTGGTTAAGATATTCATTTTCAGCACGTGCTGCCATAGCCTGTCAATCTCCTGGTGTCTCGCTAGTGAGCTCCGCCTTTGTCTACGGGTTTTCTTGTTAATTTCTGGTCTAATTAGTGATTAGAGGGTGGTGCTACCCCCTAGCGGGATGTCGTGTAATTCCTCTTTGTAAAATACCTGAACTTAGAACGGTACTCTCTCTTCTCGCACTTACTTTAACATACTCATGTAATCCGGAATTATGGAATCTCCTCTTGTATGTAGTTACTGTAAATAAAACTATTCAAGAATTTTGTACTATTTCAAATTGTGTATTATCTATATATAATATTAAAATGCTAAGGCTGCTCGGGACAGATTCTTGAAGTCGTCTCTGATGCAGTTTGACCGTGCGCTTTGACCATAATACTCTCCTCGACCAATCAGTAACTAAAATAAAAGCCTGTCTTCACACATAAGTATCCCATTTCATAAAGTATTACATCATTTTCACGTCAGATTAAAAACATGAAAAAGGATTAAGTCAAAATGTACTTCTTAAAGTTCATGAATTTTAAATTTGCTAATACGATTGAGTGGATAACAGAAGTTTAAGATTTCTTTTTCTGATTGTTTATATTTGTTGGTTATTTGTTAACTAAAATATACCGTGTACCTGTGAAATCAGAGCAGGAATGAAATGTTTTATACGCAAGAGAATAAGGATTTGGAAATTTCCGGAACTAAAATGCCAAATTAAAAGCCAGGATTCCCATCCTGGCCTTTTAATTTGGCGAAATGAACATAAGATACACTTAGGAGGTAAATTTTAATTTTCCGTGCTGAAATAATGCAGTTATTAAGGCTATTTTAAGCGATCTACATATTTTTCAACAAATTAAGTAAATTGATGTATTCTTAAAGTTCACGAATTTTAAAATTGCTAAATTGATTTAAGCTAGGGAAATTCCAGAAAATTTAGGGTCATTGAAATTCTCGCATTTTGTACATCGTATTTAACGATGAATAAAACACATTAACACATACTTAATAATTTAAAATATTGCTCCTTTTCAAATAGATGGTTGTTTTATTTTGGTGATCGAACCATATAACTGATAGATAACTATTTCCCATTTTGGTTGCGGTTAAATCAATGCTTCGAATGATTCCTAGAAAAAAAAATCTCGCAAAAAGATGTATGTAGTCACTCTGGCAATCGAAATACTATGCACGGAATAAATAATTGATTCTTATTTGTTAAAGCAGCGGTACGGAAGTTTCTTTTACTGCAAACTGTTAGAATTGCGTAATTAATATACTGTCTAATATAGTTTTTGTTTTTCAAATTAAAATGTAAGTTAATTCCTACTTTAGGACCTTTCTTAGCAAAGTTGGCGATAAATATTCAAATACAGTGTAACTCTATGTTTAATAGCGTGTGATTTTGCGTTTACGTATTGCTAATTCCATTTCACGATTGAGATGAGCCGATGTAACGAGTGTATGCCTAGGTAATCTTTTTTTTTTAAATGTCGCCATACACGGTGTAGTGACATAGGAATTCTTTATATATACGAATGTTTTTAATCCCTGTAAGGCTAGGTTGCCTATAAATTATTGCCTTTATTGTCAAGTTAATTTGTGACTCATTTTAGCTCTTTGACATTGACTGGTGGCGTTAATTACACCAATATATAAGATCTAGGAAAGTAAACATAAATAACTCATTTCGTGTTCTATTTTTAACATTGTTATAGTTTCCTTAGCGTCGGAATCCATTGTTGCCACTTAAACTGATAAGTTTAACAATTAAGTGAAACCACTCATTTCTACAGCTCTTAAGACACGAAAAAGTGAAAATATTAAATGTGAAACAAATAGAACGTTAAAATACTTGCACTTTAAAAATAATCGAAGTTATTTTGCAATTCTAGATATTTTTTCATTTTATTTCCTTCGTATATGGACGTCACTTCACGTCGTTGTTTGCTGTTTTGCTGACAGATTATCCGGAGCGGCTCATAAGCGCTAACGTATGTGCTGCTCCGGACATACGCAAGGGCTTTAGGTCCATCGCGTACTTGCGTAACCCCACTGTGTTAATCAGAGTTTTCTAGTGTCCGATTTTTTAGACCTTTTTTTTACCATGGAGATTCCCATCCTGAAGTATTGATCATGAAGAAAAAAGATCAATTATACGCAAGCATGAGTTGTCACGTTATGAAAAATCGTCGTAGATGGCAAACACCAAAGTTGTTCCGAAGGTTATAAATAATTAAAAATTTTCTAAGTTTAAATTTGGTACAATTTGGATATTTGCCAATACGGTGAGATGAAATATTACTAAATATGGTAACCTACCAAGGATTATGCATAATAACATATCTCTCTCACTATGTCAAAAACGCGAATCAGCAATTTTGGTTTTTTTTACCTAAATGCATTGCCGAGTTTTCTAAGCAATGCAGTTTTCCATTTATACATTTCTGCTAATTTCGGAAAGCCCCATGTCTTAGTTAATATTATTTTACGAGAGAATTGAATAATCAGTATAAACTGAATCAATGAAACTTTGTAGGTGTTTTTCTTGAAACTGAGAAAAGGCAGATTAAAGTCTTCAACGTGGAAGTAAGTGATATGGAAAACTATTTAATTGGTAACCCTTATGGGTAATGTAATCGATTATGCACGCGCGCTAAGCGTCAGAAATTAAGAGAGTATGAAATGTCAGGAATATGAAATGAAAATCAAAAATAAATCACCAGTGATTTTAGGATATTGCGTACGAGAAAGATATCCCTACTAGCAATTTTGCTCGGGCCGTCATCGGCTGGCTGCGTGGCCGTTGGTAGTCCGAGCAAAATTGCTAGTAGGGATTGCAATCAGGTGCACAACAAGGCACCCGCAAGGAATACAAAATACAGTGTGTAAGTAATTGCTCTTTCCATGGCGTTTGTGGAATCTTTTCGAATAAAGAGATCCGATGTGCTTAGAATATTTCCTTATAAATGATTATGTAAAAGTTATATTAATTTTTTCATATATTTTCAAGTTACAGGAGGTACTCTAGAAACGAATTCATATTTTGCTCAAATATTGAATTTGATACTATGCAACTAATATGTTAACAATAAAATATCAAATTAGTTATTTATTTAGTGCGAATTGACAATGAGATCAACGTCAGTTTTGTGTAACAATTGTGATACTTCGTAAAGAGTTCAGTCAGTGTGATAAGATTTTACGTCACGAACGTTTTTATTTACAAAAGAGAGACGATTTTCACGGAAACAGGGTGCATTTTTGGCTTTTAAACATAAATAGTGCATCCATTGTTTCATGTAATTTTGTAATTTAGTAAAATTCAGTAAAGTCATGTCTAATATAACTGCGCCAATGCATTGTCCACGCTTTATGAAGTGCAAGATAAAATAAAATAGTTGTCACCATCATGTAATATTATTTACGTGGTATATATTAATGCTATAAATTAAACCTAAACAGCAGAAATATATTATGTAGAAATCAGGCATTTTTCGAAAAAGAAAAGTTTCGTCTGCATAACGTAAAGTTCTTACTTTTCTGATCGTCAGTGACACTGACAAGTGACACTGACAGTGACAGTAGTTTTTGTGTCATCATGTTGTTATCGTCTCAGATTTGAACTCATGACGTCAACTTTTAGTCACTATTCAAGTAATTATTCACATTTTGAGATTCCGCAATATTGGGTTTAATTCGAATTATATGTGTAAGGAAAATATTCGTATCCTACCGTTCGGAGAACGGGTAAGCAGCTAGTAATAATATAATTCACATTGAAAGTATTAAAACATTCTTATCTACTTTGGCCTAGTAACAAAATACTAACTGAAAAAAACCCACAAAATATACATTTTACGAATACGACTAAATTTTGAACTGAGTAAAAATTCAAGTAATCTATTGTAAAGTAAAATGAAATTCCTATATAAGTGCACTTAGCACTTAACATCATACAAATGTTTTAAAAAGGATTCAGTGAAGGTTGGTGCTGATTTCCTAGATTGTTCAACCGACTGTAGCAAATACTGCGTCTGTCCTCCATCCTTCGTAATTTTCTGAGAAAAATCATGCACCAGCTTGACTCCACGTTTTGCTATATCGTTGGCGACTTTTAAGTTTTTTACAAATAATTTTATTTCATTATAGTCAGCATCCTCTTCCCATGTCAATGGAAATTTTTTCAGACAGGATCCATTCTGCTTAAATATTTCAAAAAGTAGCCATGAACTGGGCCCTACCAGCTGAAATAATTTTGTTTGTAAATTTAAATTTGAGAATACAGGAACGCCCTTGGATAACTTTATCGATTCATTCTTGAATTTTAACAATGAAGAAGCGATTTTTTTTCCTTCACGGTTTCAGAAATCTTTTTTGAAATGAGAGAAAAGGGTATTTTCTCCTCTGCCAAATACCACATGTGTCAATTTAAGGCTGCCAGAGCAACCTGAGTATCCCCAGGATCATAGCTTTAAAGCTGTTCAAACTATACCAAAGCATAATGTCATTAACAGGAGCATCTACAGCTTTTGGAGCATTCAACCGGCATTTAATATAAATAAGAGAATTAAAAAGGCATGTTTTACGCAGTTTTTCAACTTTTTTTGGATCATAACACAATGGCATATTAAATGCGTACATTTTTTGCCCCAGAAATTACTGTTGACATCCATCTTGCTTTATGGAAAGCTCCAGGCTTTTGCCAGTGGATTTCTGCAGATGGAATTTCACCTAATATTGTAAGTAAGACTTCCCGCAAATTCCTTATAGTCTACAGGAAGAAAGGGCTCCTTCTTTTTGCTCAAAACAAGTTTTAAGAACGTGATGACTTCCTCTTTTAAAGATTTTAGCTTCCTGTTACTAACTTCAAACTTTTTGAAATTATCTAAATTGTTTGAAACAGTTTCCCATTGATATTGAAGATCTTTAAAATCTAAATTATCTGGACTCATAGATTGTCCGAAAATAGACTTCCACAGTGCAGACTCAATTAACTCTACCACATGGTGTCGACAAGCGAGATAAAATAATCTTACCTTATCTTATCTTATCTTATCTTATATATAATAAAATCCGAGAGTAAACATTGTATGTAGCTATGTAGGTAGGTTTGTGACCACCGACCGATGTGCTTGCGAGCGTCTCTCGATCGCATTGCGCCAAGACGGTTGGTCGCAGACCTACCAAATTTTGCATATGGCTTCACTAGGACAGATCCTAATACGCCTCGGAGCGATTTTTTCGAAATTCGAATTAGAAAATGTTTTATTTTATGTTTTGTCCGATTTTTAGCGATTTTTCTTGCATAATACGTAATAACGCCGGTAATTGCACTCGCAGTAAAACGATGTTTGCATCATCGTATAGAGGAAAAAAATTTCTTTCGAAAACAGTTTGTTTTGACTATGTAACATATTTTGCCGATTTTTGGGAATTTTTAAAAAGAATTTCTCTTTTGACGACGTTTGCGTAAAATAATTTTATAACTGTTGCATCTTTCATTCTATCTGTCATAACTTTTTTATATTTCGGCAAAAGACGGAGCATACAATTCTATCACTTTTAAAAGAAGAACGGAGGAAAAATAAAATTAGGAGATTTTTTGCGAATTTTTATGTAAAGAAGGATTTTGAATTCATAGCAGCTGTTTCAAGATTCCGGTATGATATCTTCCGCTATGGTTGTCTTGGAAACAGTAACAATGAATAAAATTGCCATTTGAAAAACATAAATAAAATGACTTTAAAATAAGAGTTTCCACATGTGAAATCTACGTCATTCTGATGTAACGAGTTTAAAACCCCTTTCGAAACTCAATCAGAATAACGAGCTCGCAAACAAAACATACTCCAGGCACGAAATAATTCCCTATTTTATATTACGTTGCCAGAAAAAGAATTGAATGCTGTTTTTTTCAACAAGGAATTATCCAGCATTATTTTCGATATAATTTTTAAACGGGACACGTTTTCGAATCGCTGGAAATATTTCACGGTGCTAAATACGCCAATCTGACAAGAATTCTGCATAAAAATGTTTGGGGAGCTGTTTTAATGGCAGCCATAAAGTGAAATGATTATCGTTTTTGCTAATGCGTAAATTACAAAGAATCACCAAAGAATAAAAGACTACATTCGTGGCAAATATCAAAACCGTTTCTTTAAATTTAGCATTAAAGAGGAAAAAGCGAAATCATATAGTATTGGTATCAGTAGAAGATAGTATAAATAATAGTAGATATACTAGGGCAATATTGATCAAACCGTCATATACCGCATTAATAAATATTTCGTGAAACTAAAAGTGCTCAGTCTTACAGCACAGCTAACTAAACATTAAGTAGGTAATTCTACGTCGCGTTAATATATCCCGAGGTAGTTTCAACAGAAAAGACTGTACTTGAACATTTTTTTTCTTGGAGATTCTGTTTTGTTACAGGTAGTCATGATCACATTTTAGGAAAATGTTCTCTTCTTGCCTTGCGACGAGCGGGTACACAACTATTTAATTATAAAATAAAACGGTTCTCCACATCATGTAGTATTTAAAGTATTAGTGGCATAGATTAAATCTAAAAAAGAACATGGTGTAGAAATGAGACGATTTGAAAATTAGGAATTTTCACTGCAAACCGTCACGCTTTTCTTTTCTAATCGCGATTGACACCGGCATAGTTTTTTGCGTCATAATATTAACAAGGGTCTCAGGTCAGTACTTATACTAACATTACAAATAACTAATGAGTAACGTTACGCTAAGAGTCGAATCATTTGCTTATTTTTAGATTCCAAATCACTGGGATCATTCGAACTATACATGTAAGAAAAAGTTTCGTTCCCTATCGTGCGGAGAACGGGCACGCAGCTAGTGAGGGAATAAAGATCATCGAATTCGGCTATTTTGTCCATAGAAAGAAAAGTAGCTGCTACTGTTGACTTAGATGATGCCATCGACAAATTTAGTAAAGCGAAAGCACGCAAATATATTTTATCATTATGAGTACAGTTTTGAGCTACAATTTTTTATTTCCATAAATAATTTTCTGATTTAAATTAATATACCCCAAATATTTGTTTTGTTTTTAATTAAATATTTTAATTAATGCGCTTTCAATCGCTTAAGTATACTGTTTTAAGGTGATACTTTTATTTGTCAGATGATGTTAAAAAAACTTTGAGAAAGATGATTATCTTATAAATAAAAATGAAATTCTCTTTGTTTGTTTGTTTGTTTGTGGATTGGATTTGTATACAAATCCACAAAAATGGACCTATCAGCCTGAAACTTTGCACAGATATGTAAAATAATATAGAATAAATCATAGTCCACTTTAAAACTTTGAAAGTCCGCCCGTTCCCGGAATTTAAGAGATTTTGTATGTTCTCCACGCAAAAAGCTTTCCGTAATTGTAACCCCTGTAGTGAAAAAAGTGTGAAATAAGGATCGTGGTTGCCATGTGTGGCGATTTTGCCGAATAAAATGTTCTAAATTCTCAAAGTAAAAATAAAAGAACAATAAGGATTTTTTTTTGTTAGTTATTTTTTGTAAGATTATTATTTTTTTTTATTATAATATCGTGTGCACGGAAAATCGGAGCAGGAATGAAATGTTTTATACTCAAAACAATAAGAATTGAAGATTTCCGAGGCCAATACGTAAAACTTTTTAGTTTGGCGAAAAAATTAAATGGCTCAAATGCCGATTTTGAGAAAGTGAGTTCTAGCGGTTTGCACAGTTTTCGGCTTGGCGCAATTTATTGAGAGCGTAAGGAAATAGATTTTTGAAAACAAGTGCAAAGGTTTTATTAGAATACAGCGTTAAATTTTAATGATCCGTAAAGAAATAATACAGTTATTAAGGGATTTCAAGCGATCTATCTTCAGAATTCTGGCCAATTGAGTACATTGATTTAAGTTGGGGGTATTCCGCCAAATTTCTGAAAATTGAAATCTTATCATTTAGTACATCGGAGTAACGACGAATAAAACACGTTATAATTGATAATTTTAAAAAATTCGGCTGTATTAAGAGATTCTACTTTTCAAATAAATGCGTGCTTCACTTTTTGGCGGTCAAACCATTTCCCATATTGATTGCTGCTAAGTCAACGCTTCGAATGATTTCCTGAAAAAACGCTTGCAAAATGGCGTATGTTGGCACATTGGCGTGGCTTTCCGTTTTCCTCTAACTTGCCACTAGGTGGCACAGCCGAACGTCGAATTCTATTCCGTTTACTATGCGAATATCGTCCAACCAATCTCGATGAAATTTGGTACACGAGGATATTAGAACACGGAGAATATTTTTCAGTATCCATTTTGCTGTAACTTGGCGCTAAATGGCGCTGCAACGCATTAACTTCTATAGCGTTCGACCGACCGGCAAAAAATTTCTTATACTTACACATTTCAGCACGAAGAATATATTCTAACTGTGTTCCTTTTGATGTTACTTACCACTAGATGGCACTGCAATGCATTATTATTTTAACTCGCCACTAGATGACGCTGCAGCAGGCCAAATTCTTGACCATTCAAACGGTCGCTGTGAAAATCAGTATACATAGCTATTTGAACAATGAGAATATTTTGGCGTTATCCATTTTGCTATAAATCGCCACTTGACGGCACTGTAGCAAATCATTACTTTAATTAACCACTCGATCGCGCTGCAATGTATCACTTCTTGATTGTGCAACTGATCGCTATGAAAATAGGTATACATAGATATTTGAACACGGGGAAGAGTTTCGCGTTAGATGTCGCGTCAACACATGAACTTCAGGGCTGTCCAGCCGATCGTCCAGAAATTTCGTATTCATCGATATCTGAATGCGAAGAATATTTTCGTCGTATCCGTTTTGCTAAAACTCGCCACTAGATTGCGCTACGCCGCATGGCCTTCTGCACCATACAAACGATTGCCTTGAAATTCGGTATGCATGATTATTGAACACAATATAATGAGGTATCCATTTTGCTATAACTCTTTATTACAATAAATAGTAATCACCACAAATCGTAATATCAAAAAGTCCATTCATTCCCGTGCGAAGAACGGGTACTTCAGCTAGTTTCTTTTCTTAAAAAGTGTTTCTACTTATACATGTTCCATTTATCCATTCACTATTTGATGCAGTTGTGTCAAAGGAAAGGCCAATTATACTTTCTGATACACTCCATTCTTGAGTCAATTGAGAAACTCTCTCTGCTTGTACTTTAGCAGTTTCGTCAGGTATATTTGGCACCCCTAACAACCGTGTCCTTGAACTGAAAGTAGAGGCTAAAAGTTATAATTATACGACGGGTTAAAGCAGAAGTCTCCAAAGTGGGGTAAGTTTACAAAAGAAAATTATTGGAGTACACAGACAATTGTAGGGGGTATGCACACAATACGAAGCACACACACTCGCACACGCTATATAGTTAGGGGGTACATTTTATGATTATTTTCATAAAATAGTCATAAAAAGTACGTGGTCAAAAACGCTTGGAGACTGATTTAAATGCATAGTGGGATCGCTTGTTTTTTTTCAATTTCCGCATAAGTTAAATCTTTATTGTTGTGATTGCACTGATTTACACTAAATTTTTATACATGGATATTTTTTTTTAAATATAACGAGTAAAAAAGCAATTTTTTAAGCTGGCGGAACATATTTATAAAACTTTTTTAATTATTACGAAATTTAGGTTTTTCGAATTTTTTTTAAATCTTTAAGGCCTTACAGGCAAACTCTAACGTTGACCTAAAGACTTCAAATTTCACACATTTTAATTTTTCCCCAAAAGAACCAGAAAAACCCCGGGGAGTAAACATTTTCAGACATTCGTATTTTCCGAGACTCCCTAATGCACCACGTAACTATTAGACTGATGCAGCCAGCTTGAGACAGTTGTTGCTCTTTTGGCGTTATTATGGGTGGGAAATAATCCTTAAGAGCTGTGGTTTTTGATCGAGGGCATCTATTACAACAGACAGCGCAGATATGCAACACAGTAATAAGGATACACCACGTGACTATTTGACTGAGGTGATAGTTTGTGCATACGCCAGGTTGCCGGATGCGCCGTTTATTGCAGTTTAGATATCTATGGCAATAACCACATCTGGCCACAAAGTGGCTAAATTCCCAACCCTGATTAGAAAAAACGTTCTCCTACAACTTTGGCAAAACGCTTGACATGAACAAGAATGTGCATGCTTAATGTCCTAGTTTGAATGATGAAACATACTCGCCTTCTATTACTTAGACACAGCAAGAGCATGACGCAACGTAGTCGTCAGATGTAGTAAGGAGTTTTCAATGCCTAGAATGAAGGTGATACGCAATAACTCAATTTCATTACTACCTGACAAGAGTCAAGTGTTCTTGAATACTCCAGGAACCTTATCTTCAGCAACACGGTGGAAAAGAAAATTATCCTTATATATATATTCTTCTTTCAATTTCTGGTGTTGATTGTCACTTGTTCATACTTCTCGTTTTACTATTTTTATTCACTATTATTATTTCGTCTGTATCTGGGGACGGTGGCTAACTGCCTTAAAAGTTTTATTTTCACAAAATAAAACTATTAAAAATTTCTGTTGAGTTTACCCATGAATAGCAATATTTTAATAATTTGAGGTAAGAATATACTGAATAATTTTGTATGAGATTTCGATTCGGTTCGGTAGGCTTAATGATAAAGTCAAAGCTAAACGTAGGAACGTAGGAGGCGCCTTTCTTCGAAATCCGTTTTCAAAATTTACAAATTTTTAAATTTAAAGAACAGTTTGGGGGTACCTTTTTGTTCGGGGCCCGGGTAGTTGCCCCGAATGTCCTCCCGGAAATCAGGTCCTGTATGATCAAGTCATTCCTTTTTTTAAAAAACAAAGAAAAGAACATATACATCTCACTTGAACATCTTATGTATTTTGTGGAATTAAGATTTAAAATTCCTGAGTTAAAGTTAAGAAATTCAAAACCTTTGCGCAAAATTTGATTACTCATTTTATGGAGCCTATTTCCCCAAGCAGCAATTCATCAGTGGCCAAAGTTTGGCCAAACATCGCTCACCGAGGAAGTTGACATGGGGCCAACATCGCCGGCGATATGGGCGATTGATTGGGCATGTCTCATCGGGTGAAGATTGGCCAATCTTCTGGCGCCAAAGGGATTTGATCGTCGGTCGAACAGTCGCCAAACAGATACCAATGACTTTCATCGTCGGTCGAACAGTCGCCAAACAGATACCAATGCTTTCATCGCCGGTCGAACAGTCGCCAAACAGATACCAATGGCTTTCATCGTCGGTCGAACTGTCGCCAAACAGATACCAATGACTTTCATCGCCGGTCGAACAGTTGCCAAATAGATACCAATGGCTTTCATCGTCGGTCGACCAATCGCCAAAGAGTTATTATCGACCGTCGATCAGTTGCCAAACGTTTTAATCGACGATCGACCAGTCGCCAAACGATTATTATCGACGGCCGACCAATCGCCAAATGTTAACCCAAGCAATTCCAGCCTTTATACCCCAGTTTATATTTTATATATATAAATTATTCGCTCTAAAGGTAATTTTATTATCCCAGGTATTTTTTTTTTCAATCTTACAAATAGTACTTTATATATATGCATATAGTGTCACCTTTAATAAAAAGTGGCACTGCCAGAAGGGGAGGGGGCAGTTAAAATATCAGGATATGTATTTCTGCCCCCCCCCCTTTTCATATTTTCACTTTACTTAGTATGAGCTCTCAGATATTTACATTCACTTAAAAAAAGTATTTGAGTGCAAGGCCAAATTTCCTATTTTGATTTTGTATATATATATATATATATATATATATAAATACCCAGTTTAAAACACACTCAAGAAATAAATAAATAAAATATATAAATGTGTGTGTATATACAGTAGTATCCCGACTTAAGCAATTTTCAAATCGCATCAATTCGCCTTTTTTATTTACTAAATAACTTTGGTTTACGATTTCAATAATGTAATTTGCTATATTACCTTAAGATTTTGCTAAATTAGAAACAACCTTAAGATTTGCTATTAGTTAAATTATTCTTTGAAAATGCAATATTAATCCCCCCCCCTCCAAAAAACAATAAATTATGGCTATACCTGTGTATAATGAAGTAACATCCTCATACTTTAAAACAAACATTAAAAATGTTACTTTTATTAATTACTTGTATTACATGTGGGCATAAACACAAAAATGTATAGAAAATGGCATCACTGATATTCATCCACCTTTCTGCATACTGTTACACAGTAGGTTTGAAAACAGCTCCTATATAAAACTCTTCCTACACTCACATTAATTTTAAGCTGATCAAGTCTAAAAAATAAAAATGTATGTAACTTAAATTAGGTAAAAAAGGTGGAGTCAGTACAGGGGCGTAGCCAGAAATTTTTCATGGAGGAGGGGGGGGGGGGTTACGACTACTGCAACTCACATATATGCATACATGTGTGCGATAAGGGAGTGAAGAATATACATTTTGTATGGCAAAAAGTTCCTCATGGGGGGGGGGGGGGTTATGACCCTCCCTAGGCTACGCCCCTGAGTCAGTACCATATGAAAAAATATTTAATTAAATAATTATTCTCCAAGTAGAGGGTTCCTTTTTTTTTTTCATGCACTAAGTACTATTTTTATACTCTGAACTGACATATTTGCATTTGACCCAGGTTAACTTATACAAAGTTAAGAGTTGATCAGTTACTTCATATTATAAAGTTTTATTGTACTTTTTTTCTTGGAACCTTTAAAATGGCAGCTTCTCCTGCAGTAGGTTTTCATTTTGTCGAACGAATGCTTATTAAACCTATGAAAATTATATCACCATCGTTATAGCGCCCCCCCCCCTCCAAAATTTTTACACTTAAACTGGTGCCCCCATTATTAAATGGCCAGTAGTTCAGGCATTTGTAGTGGCTAAAGACTTGATTATAAAGTACCCTCCAATCAAAAATTTATACTTACCATCTTCTTCAAAAACATTTATCATTAAATTTTTATGAACTGTTGCTAATCACAAAACATGCTTTAAAACCCCATTCATAGTTTTCTCAATAAAAAAGATTAATGACACAGATTTTAATGATATTCAAGGAAAAGAATAATAAAAAATAAAAAAGTTTATTAACATTCTTTATTACATACAAAATAAATCAGTATTTCATGAAATAAATAAATATATATGTAAATGTTCTTTTCCCTCTTTCCATCAACTACTTGTTCGTCGTTCTCTGGATTAAAGTTGATAACCAGAAACTGGGAAGAAAAAAAAAAACAATGTACAATTTAGAATTTATAAAACATTAGAATTTCAGAAATGTCACATTTAAGATAAACAAGAATAAAAATTAAGTACTTTCAGATGGAGTAGGATCTTAAAAGGTTTCAGTCAAAAGGAGGTATATAATTTCAGTCAAATTGCAAAAACTCCAGCCGGCAATCAGACATAACTTAGTTCCCCCCCCCCACACACAAAAAACTAGTAATTTTAGAACATTAATCAAGTTACTTGAAATAATCCATTAACACCAAGTGCACACAAGTAGTTCATAAAATAACAAAAATAATAAGTATTTAAGGAAGTTAATTTTTTTATAAAAAATTATTTAAAATTAAATGCTCTATCAGTTTTATCTATTTGATAGTAATGACAACTGATCCACGTTGTGTTTAGTGAAGAAAACTTGGAAAACAAATTTCTTATTAACACGCGAGAAACCTAAGCTTACGTTAAACAAACAGTTTACCTTTGTAAAATAAAATGATATTTGTTACCGTATTTACTCGTGTATAACGCACACTTTTTTTTTTTTTTTTTTTTCCAAAATTGAGGGCAAAAACTCTAGGTGCGCGTCATATTTGGAATAATTTTTCACTGCTGCATATAATCACATGATATAGGTTTGAATCAAGAAAAGTACTCAGAAGAAAATAAAACTGGAAAAATCTTACTTAATAGAAGTCATTTTTTGCTACATATATTTTTCTCTCCTAACACTTCTTTCATACAACAGTGCTAGAAACATCACATTAATATAATTAGCAATCCTTATTGGTGCTACCGCTGCTCTCGTCACAGTCCTTGTCATCACTGGCACAGTCAATGTCCCCGTATATCATATCTGTTCAGTTCCATTCATCCGATTGGGAATTCCAGTCACTTTGAAGCTCTTTCTTATCGGCTGAGATGGAATTCCAAGCTTCAAATATCCATTCACATACGATTGCGAGAGAAGCACGCTTCATTCTCCCGTTTGGAGTGAATTTGTGATCTGTTGTTGTCATCCACTGATTGTAGGCATGCCGAAATACAACCTTAAATGGTTGGTAGATGACAGCATCTAAGGACTGCAGCACTTTTGTCATCTCACCAGGTATCATGACTAAATCACTTGAGTGACGAATTTGCACTTTTACTTCACAGGTCCTGTGTCCACGGAAGCTGTCCAGAATCAGCATCGATGGCCGACGTAAAGCAACGGCCCAACGTTCCCACACAACTTTAATACAGTCTTTCATGAGCTCCTCTATCATCCACCCCTTTTTCCTGGACTCTTACAATTATCCCGACTGGAAAAGATTCCTTAGGGATAATTTTTCTTTTAAAAATCACATACAGTGTAGCCGTAATGGACAGCATAATGGTGCATCATTGCTTGTCTGCTCCTTTCGTGCGCATTTGAATGCTTCTGTCTCCAACAGGATGAACAGTTGTGGCTTCTGGCATGTCAAACCACAATGGAGTCCGATCGGCATTGCCAATTTGTGACATCTGATATCCCTTTTGTTTTCGCAGCCTTATAATGTATTGGAAGAATTTGGTATGCTGTTCTTCGTATTCTTCCAGCAGCTGTTGTGACAGCATCATTCTTCTCCTGATAGAGAGACTGTTACAGATCATAAAGCGTTGCACTCAGCCATAGCTCCCCTTGATGTCTTCTCTTGGAATATTCATTTTCTTAGCTATTTTACAGGTCTCGAACATCAACATTTCCACCGAGACTGAGTATCCTAACACCGCAAATCCATTACATAATTCAAAAGCTGCTGCTCCACTTGCGGATATTTACATGACTTCCTCCCAAAAGCACGTTTTTTAGATGGTGATTTCTTCCATATTTCGGCCAACACCGAATTTCTGACTTGAAGCATGGTTACCACTTTCTTTAGCATACTGAACTACTTTCAACTTAAATGCTGCAGTATATAACTAGTTCGCTTTTCCATCTTACTCCCACGTTGTCAAGACTCTCACAAATAATGAAGGAATGGACGATATTTGTGTGACGTCATTTTGCAACCAACACGTGACCCACCAACCGCTGTGATTTGTTCCATAACCCATAGAGACTGGGTTGGGTTGGTCCATTTTTGAATGGGGGAAGAAAAGCCAGGATCATTCCTCTTTGGGCTAACTGATAAGCATAACGCCCAGTCCAAAACTGACAAAAGGAGAAAGGAAATGCTGGTTGTTCAGGTATTTGGAGAGCTGGACGAACAATTTTGAATGGTGTGCTTAGGTTACGAATCTACAAAGTCTTCTGAATGTCAAATTTATTGTGCGCGCTATATACGAGATAACAAAATTTTGCGATTTTTTCTTGTTAAGTATAGGGTGCGCATTATACATGCGTAAATACGGTATTTGAACACCATGCATGTTATGATGAATAAAACTTCAACCATCAATAAGCTTGACTTACTTTGAAAAAATGATGTAGGGTGATTAAGTTATCAAGTAAAATTTAAGCGCAATGCAAATCGGGGATACTAGATTTATTAATATACATGCATAAGATTTTGCCTATATTTTAATTTCAGTGACTGAATTTTGGTAGGGCTTAGGATGCCAGGGGCATCCTAATAGGGCTTAGGTAGTGGATAGGAGGCAGGGTTGTTATAATTTTGCCCAGCGCGAGGGAAAAAAATTTTTTTTTCTTTTTTTCAAATGGGGGCTTTTTATGCCAATCATTTGAATTAAAATGATTAAGGATTTTTTTATCTTAAAAATTTTGCGATTTTTTCTTGTTAAGTATAGGGTGTGCATTATACATGCGTAAATACGGTATTTGAACACCATGCATGTTATGATAAATAAAACTTCAACCATTAATAAGCTTGACTTACTTTGAAGAAATGATGTAGGGTGATTAAGTTATCAAGTAAAATTTAAGCACAATGCAAATCGGGGATACTAGATTTATTAATATACATGCATAAGATTTTGCGTATATTTTAATTTCAGTGACTGAATTTTGGTAGGGCTTAGGTAGTGGATAGGAGGCAGGGTTGTTATAATTTTGCCCAGCGCGAGGGAAATTTTTTTTTTTTTCTTTTTTTCAAATGGGGGCTTTTTGTGCCAATCATTTGAATTAAAATGATTAAGGATTTTTTTATCTTAAAAAAAAAAAAAAAGTTATAAGTTCTAAATTAGCACTAGTATAGTACAGTGAAACCCCCTGATTATTCCATAATAAAATCTATTGGCTTTAAAATTTTCTTTTTGTGTTTTCCCAGAACAAAAAGCTCTACAGCCTACATCTCCTCTGAAGTTCTCTTTTCGTGTGACTCAATGTGTTGCTCCAATGGTAAAATCACTTGTTACTTAGACATAATCTCACGTCAACTACAAGATTTGTACATGACTTGATAAACAAAAGCACTTACCTTCTTAATTTTTTCTTTCCATTTTTATCAGAAGGGTGGTGGGGGGAGGGGTGGCAATCATCTTTCACAACATCTACCAAACCATAACAGGCTGAGCTTCACCCATAAAAATAATTAAAACAAAAATTAAGCACCATGGAAAAATAATGAAAGCAAATGCAAAAACATATGTACAAGTGTGAAACTAATTATTATAGAAGACTTCATCTTAACCTGCATAAAAAAAGATTTGGAGATAAGTCAGTTCAGCAAAATTCTGGTTAAAACAAAAAAGAAAAAAAGAAGGAAAATCTGAAACACTTTCAGATTTTCCTTCTTTTCCTTCCTAATGTGTATTTAAAATCTGAAACACTTTCAGATTTTAAATACACATTAAAGTGCTATATATTAAAAGCGCATCATATGTTATTTATGGGTCGTCCCTATTTTTGTTCCTTATTCCATTAAGTTGGAAAATGTATCATTATTCATGATAGTGCCGTATTTTTCTCCCATATTCCATAAAACACATCTTTCGAATCGAAATTCGTCTAAAAATCGCCGACTAAAACTGTTTTAAAATTTCCGTCAAGCATATTCCAACTGTACATCACCATTTTAAATACTCTTTGGAATGGGCATCATAATCCATGATTGTGCCATGTTTGTCTTTCTTGGGTTGATTTCTACATTAACCCCTGAACTCTCGCCAAGGTGACGATAATTAAACATATGCAATTATCACAGCCTTTTTTTTTCTATTTATGTGGTAACCATAATTTTGAATTAAATGGCAATTTGGAACAACATGTAAGTACAGCATTCCATTACTTATTCATTTATTTTGGGTTGCCAATTAATGTAGTTTTAATAATTGTGTTCAAATTCCTTAACTGGTGCGTTCATCGCTAATTTGTTCACTTGCATTTTCATCTAGTTCTTTTGGGTGTTTCGCTGCATGGCGATTTGCAGAGGTTGTAATTTCTTCAGAAATACTTCTACTTCCACTCACATTTTTAGTTGACAGCATGGTTAACAGAGATTAGCTTATAAACATGTGCAGTTCACTGTGTTGCGAGCATTATGTTTTTTTTTTTTTTTTTTTTTTTTTTCAGTTAAGCAAGCGGCTTTAGTTACAATTTTTCTCTGAACTCTTATAATCAAGAAAATTAAAATGAAGAGAAGTATCAAACAGAATTCACTGTGGGAAGCAAAAGAAAATAGAGGGATTTTTTATTTCAGATAAACTTGATCATGAAAAGGCGGAAGCTTCGGGAATACAACAAAGACAAAATAGGATGGAGGTGCATAAAAATTTTAAAATGAGCACAAACAAAAATAAAACTGAAACTAGGCGTAAAAATTTAGGAAAAAGGAAATTTCAACTGTCTTGGTTGTAAGATTTTGATTGGTTAGAATATGAAGATGGAACAGCATTATGCAAGGTTTGCAACTTATTTCCCAAATTAAGTGACACTACCTCAAGAGTAGTACAAGGCTACTTGTCCAATTTTAAATTGGAAACTTAAAAAAAACATAGTGTTTCTGATTGCCATCTTCGTTGTGAGGAAGCAAAAAATTGAAAAGAAAAGCCATGTGACATGCCGATAGCTAAATGCCTAAAAGCTATGAATAAAAAAACATTTGATCACTTCCGGGCTATATTCCGTATCCGGTGCTGTTTACATATGGATGATTGATTGTTTACATGTTTCAATTGGTGATTGTTCTGGCGCAGTCGTGGGCGATGCACAGCGTGAGTGAAGTAACCTGCTGGTGGTAGTTCTGACTGGCAACCATAAAGAAACGAGAATCGTCTTGTCAGTTTGGGAATTTGAAATTGTTTCATGTTATGGACGGAAAGGAAGAAAATATGTTATTGTATGAAAAGAATGTGTGTGTGTGTGTTTGTTAGATATAGGGTGTGAATATACAGCTAAAAGAAAGCATGTTGGTTTTACATTATCAGCCGGTGTGTGTATTTGTTAGAAATGTAGTGTCAATATAAAACTAAATAAAAGAAAGCATGCTGGTTTTACGTTATTAGCCGGTGTGTATTAGGGACATTTCTGAGCGGTTAATTAAAAAAAATAAAGGTAAGTGCTTTTTCTTAACGAAACCTTGCAATGTTTAAGCTTTTTAATGTGAATTTTAAATTGATATTTGATGTTTTTATGCTTTCGTAAGTGCTATTCTAATCATACTGACTTCTTATGAGGTGTACAACTATGTTGTTCAATCCACTGATGTTTTTTTGAGTAGAAAAAGGGGCAGTGTTTGCCCAGTTTACATTAGCTGTACAACCAGGTTGCTTAATCCACTGTAGTTTTTTTTAGTTAAAAACGGTCCACTGTTTGCTCATTTCAAATTGCCTGTTACTGAATTTGCAGACTTTTTTTTGATTAAATATGGATGGTGTGTTTTGTTTTAATGTTTTTGTTAGTAGAATATATGTGCATGTTAAAACACTGCTGATCATGCCAGATGGTTGGTGACAGTCGCTGGGGCTTGGCAACCGCCAAGCTCCAGCGACTCTCACTGTGTTTACATGGGTGTGCACCGTCTTGTATGATTTTACCCATTATTCAATACATCATACTACTTACTAAAGAACAACTGACCATTTAGTGATTTCAAAGAGTTACTGATGTTGCTATCTAAATTGGACATAACAGACTCTGACAAATACAGTAATGTAAAAAGATGTCAAAAATGTCATCAGAAATGTCAGATGTTTGTCCCAGAAAAAGCAAAGAATGCAGATGGCAATTCAGCTAAAGGTCTGCTTAAAAAGCTTAAAGATTTTAGACTTTTAATAACCATACACTTTTTGTGTGACTACTTAATGATTTTCAAACAACTCTCTCTGTTTTTCCAGAGATCAAACTGTTAGCTTAGTCAAACTAAAGTTCATCTTGAGCAGGCAGTATACAGATTGGAAAATCTTAAAAGCATTCCTGCAGAACACCTGGGGGTAATTACCCCTCCCAGGATTTTGAAAACGGAAGTGAAAAATAATTCTGCATAGGAAATTCACAATCGCAAATTACAGAGCCGGAGCCCGTCTCATCTGTAGTGGGGGGAGAACAATAATTTTAATCAATGAGGTGAAAGATGCAATGTTGTTATTTTCGGTATTTACATACTTCATTAATTATATGATTAATAAAACGTTTATTTCACATTTAATGATTTATTCATTGTATCCGCATATATGAAACGTGTTGTGCAGTCAAAGAGGTCCCCTTTCCAATGTGCGCCCCCCCGATAGTCACCAATTCTTTGTGGCACTGAGTTTATATAAAAGTATTAAATATCATTACCCCACCCACACTGCAACTCTAGAACCACCCTTGATACTGTCAATCAGGAAGATGTACAGAGCATTATTTCTATAAGTAGTTGAATATGTGTTAATTTTGCCTGTTACTCATTAGGTTATTTTTACATGCCGGGTCAGGCATGTAAGGGGAAAAAAATGCATGCCCGATTTGAATTTTTACATGCCCCGGGCATGTTGGGCAATATAATTTTCGAGCCCTGCTGGAGATGAGACAGGCTCAGCCCAAGTCCGAACCTCACCCAGGCTCTCGCTCTGTAACGCAAGATTGTCTTCGGACTCGGGCTTGCCAGAAATTTTTCCTATATTGAAGATACAGCTTGTAAACAGATTTTTAAACAGTGATTCATGAGAGGAAAAACATACTTCTAAAAAAAATTAATTTGTACAACAATTTAGTTTGATTTTCACAAACAGCAAAATTTATGATATTCTATCAATGAAGTAATTGACTTTTATTTATATATTAGCTGAAATATTTGGCTCGGGCTACGACTTAAAACATATCATTAGGACTCAGGTGGGCTAGAATTAAAAGTCTCGGGCTTGGGCTTTAAAAAATGAGCCCGAACTTATCTCTAACACACACACAAACACAGCCATGCATAAAAAATATCTCTTAAAAATTGCACAAATGAATTCAGAGAACCTCAAAATGAGTAAATAAATAAAAATCTCAAAGTCGAATTTTTTAATGATTACAATACTCTCCTTACATGGAACATGTTCGGAAAGTAAAAATTAAAAACAAGAATGAAATATTTCTACACAAGATAAAGGCAATAATATAAACGTTTAAAAATTGATGTTTTGGATTAAATTTGGGTACTTATGTATTATCCCGGCAGTCATTCCCGCCAAACTATTTTTCCGTCAAATGAGTTGCCAATCGTATTCAAAACCATTAATAATTTCATATGCCCGGCATTTCTCTTGGCAAAAAAAAAAATCGCTCGCCTTGGCAGACCACCACAATAATACGTAATACCTAAATTTGTTTTAATGTTTTTAGATCTTTAATTAAACATACAATTTTAAATGCATAATTAGTACGTTATTAGTATTTTAATAATTTAAATATACACTGAAGCAAGGCCGTACCCAGGGTGGGGGGACCAGGGAGTTTGGTCCCCCCCCCCTGAAATTAAAAATTTTGTTAACAAAATAATGATGATGAAGTTTTTTTGTGAAAAATTCGGCCTTTTTCACCATTTGGTCCCCCCCCCCAAACTTTTTTCTGGGTATGGCCCCGCACTGAAGAATGGGAATAGCCTGTGTCCTGATTGAGCCGTCTGCCCGAACAGCCACTTTGTAAGGAAATCATTGTGTTTAAGCATTCTCTTCTTTATTTATTGGTAGTTTGGAATCAAAGTAGCACACAATCAGTGGCGTCTTCAAGGGGGGGGGCGGGGGGTTATAGACATAACCTTGTGTTAAAGTGCATAATATTTAAGTTAAGAAGTCAAAACATAAGGGCATTTTGTCAAAAAAATTTTGACAAGAGGGGTGTTGAACCCCCCCCCCCCTGTATACGCCACTGCACACAATTATGTAAAACTTGTAAAGCTAGTTACAGAATATGGATAGACCACCTTCTTATTTTTTTAAATGAAAAGAGTGGTTGATGGTGGTGGAAAATAAATAACTTTACTACTAAAACAGTCTTGTTACATGCTAACTAAACCAAAATATAAACAAACATATTTTATGATTTTAGGATGCATTTTTTTTAGCTGACATCACAAACGCTACCATAACACTAGAAAGGGTTCATTTGTATATTTAAAACTATTACTAAGATCAGCTTTAATGAAGCATCCTCATCGTACAACTTCGAAAGTAAATTCCTTTACGCTAAAGATACTGTACTGTACTTCCCCCCTCAGAATTTTACGTTATTTGTAATGCTCTAATGACGGACGAACATTGTTAAAATAGAAATATTTACCATAACGTTGAATTACTTAAAATGGCGGTACAATGCGTACTCACAGCTTCAACCTCACTTCATTATAAAGCTGTACCGATATTTACATTCGATCTAACAAATGATACTTTATAAGTTGTTTCAAAAGGATTATTAAAGCATTCAACAACAAAAAGATCAGAAAATAGTAAAAGAAATAACTTACCCTAAATCGAAATCGAAGTAAGTAAACAAACACCGGCCGAATCGCTGGTCTTCCGCCCGTTGCCACTGAAAAGAAGTAAAATGTCCCAGATTCCGCAGCGCCATCTGTTAAGTAATTTCAAAGCGAATTTGGGCCGATGTCAAACCCTGGAACATCTGTGGCGAGTTTTTAAGTGATCGCCGGTCGATTTCGCCCCAAACAAATTCCGAAATCTGCTTATGATGTCGGAAATTTAGCATCGCAAGGCGATCTCGTGCCAAACAGATGACGATGTCGCGTTCTGAGGACAAAATTTTAATATCGGAAGCGATGATGGGCCAATGTTATTATGATATTCTTATAATATGACCGAACAAATCCCAATCAAATCGATGTTTGGCCAATCGTTTGCCAAACAATCGTGCTGCTTGGGTCATAACCAAATTTCTTTTCTTTTCTTTTCTTTTTTTTTTGGCTTCAAAAAGTATTTGGAAGCAAGATAAATTTCTTATTTCAGTTTTGTCAATAACTCGTTAAGTTTATCGAATATCACACAACTCAAAAGAAACATGAGAAATTAATATTTTATACATGATTCACTTCTTATGAAGAATAAGATTTTATAACAGGGTGATTCAGAACTCTTGTAAAATATTTTAGGGGTGATAAAACAGCTTATGCGGAGAACAAATCAAACCCCCGGTCTATCTCCTATTGTTTACCCACTATCACAAGTAGAAGGAAAAAATTAAAAAAATTAGCATGTCCCTCATTTCTGAAGTTACGAGCATTTGCGATTTAAAACCAGTTTGCGATTTAAAACTAATAAATTCAGGGATTTTGTCGGATGAGACAGATATTTTTATCACTATAGGAATTTCTCTAGACGAGGCAGATATTTTTATCACGATAGGAATTTCTCTAGACGAGACAGATGTTTTCATTATTACTATACAAGGATTTTGCGAGACAAAGCAGATGATTTTTTCGTTACTATATTGGGATTTTGTGAGATGAAACAGATGTTTCTGTAATTATTACAACATAATTTTGCGAGAAGAGACGGATGTTTTTATCACTGCTGCGTAGGGATTTCGCTAGACTAAACAAATGTCTTCATTTTTACGGTACAAGGATTTTGCGAGACGAGATTAATGTTTTTATCACTGCTACCTAGAAAGTTTGCAAAACGACACAGATTTAGGGATTTTGTGCGATGCGACAGATGTTTCCGTCATTATAACAGTGTAATTTTGAGTCGACACGGATGTTTTTATCACCTGTATAGGGATTTTGCGAGACGAGACAAATGTTTCTAATACTGTTGTATAGGGATTTTGCGAGAGGAGACAGCCGTTTTCATTACTGTTGTATAGGGATTTTGCGAGACGAGGAAAATGTTTATCACTGCTACATAAAAAGTTTGCGAGACGAGACAGATGTGCTTTTTTCGTTACGATATAGGGATTTTGTGAGATGACACAGATGTTTCCGTCAATATTACAACGTAATTTTGCAAGACGAGACGAATGTTTTTAATTTCTGTATAGGAATATTGCGAGAAAAGAGAGATTTTTATCATTGCTATATAGGGATTTTGCGAGACAAGGCAAATGTTTTTATTACTGTTGTATAGGGATTTAGCGAGACGAGATAGATCTACTCCATTGTATATCCATTTAATTTACCATACGTACTATGATGCCGTTTTCAGTTTAAAAAAATCCATTCTAGTGAAAACATTAAATTAAATTAAAAGGGCAACAAGTGGGAAAAAATTTTTGGAAGTGATTTGATGTTTTTAAAGTACATTTTTTAAAGTATAAAATTCATGTTCATGTGATATATTGCGAGCGACATCCATAGTCACACTCGCCCAGACAAATGGCTTATGACACTGAAAGTGACCAGTCTCGGCAAAATGATTGTACTTGTGGATAAATACTTTTTAATAAGAACGAAGGGGAAGGGAAATGGTCTACATCAGCGGAAAACAGCCTTCGATCTAAAACAAAAAGAAAAGAAAGAAGAAAATGCTACCCTAGGCCAAATTAGTAACACGGCCCTGTCTGTCATTCCTTCTTATCCGAAGTCATAAGCTTTTGTTACAATTGAAGTGGGCGTAAACATTAGGAAAAGGATTCCGCCTACACGCGGAACTACTGTTCTCATGCAGATTTTAGAATTTCAGCACAATTCATCATTACTTTCAAAGATCACGATGGGTTATTTAAATTACTAATTAATTTTTTGTGTTTACGTTTTGTGGAGATTAAAAATCTGCTTTTCTTATCCGCTGAAAGTCGTAAGCGTTTCTTGCAAATGATGTGGGCGTAAGCATCAGGAAAAAGTTTACGCCTATATGGGCAAACGGTTGTTCAAATTGTTTATGACGAGGATTTTATTATTTCAATAGAATTCATAATTACTTTCAAAGAACAGGATGGATTCTTCGAATTTTTAATGAATTTTTTTTTTAGTGTTTGGGGAGCTTCTGCGTTTCTTACCCACCGAAAATCATAACACATTCTAAAAATTGATGTGGGCGTCACATCAGGAAGAGGTCTCTTCCTACAAGAGAAATCGATCGCTCTCAAACTTTTCATGGTGCAGATTTTATTACGGTTGTTCAAATTGTTTATGATGCGGATTTTGTTATTCCAGCAGAATTCAGAATTACTTTCAAACAGGATGGATACTTCGAATTTTTAATGATTTTTTACTGTTTGGGGAGCTTCTGCGTTCATAACCCATCGAAAATCATAACGCTTTCTAAAAATTCTTAAAATTATATTTAGAGGTAGTCAAAATCGCTTTTTTCGTCTAAATTTGGTCCCCGAAATATTTCGGGATCACACTACTTCCTTATACTCCGTACAACGAAGTAAAAATTGATGTGGGCGTACACATCAGGAAGAAGTTTCCCTCTACAGGAGAAATCACTTGCTCTCGAATTTTTTACCATGCGGATTTTATTATTTCAGCAGAATTCAACATTACTTTGAAAGGTCACGATGTATTATTTAAAATTTTTGTTTACTGTTGGTAAAGCTTAAAAATATGCGTCTTTCACCCACTGAAGGCGTTATCTATTCTCACAATTAATGCGGGCGTAAATACTAGGACGAAGTTTCCGCCTACATGAGTAATCGCTTGCTCTCAAATTCTTCATGATGCGGATTTTATTATTTCTGCAGAATTAAACTTAGTTTCAAAGATGACGGTGGCTTTAAAGTTTTTGTTTACTGTTTGTGAAGCTTAAAAATATGGGTTTCTTACCCACCGTAAGTGATGTTCCTTCTTACAATTGAAGTGGGCGTAAACAACAGGAGAAAGGTCCTGCCTACAAGGTGTATCCCCTTGCTCTCTTAGAACAGTTCCATTCAAATATTAATAGACGTAGAAGGACTTTTGAACAGCCTTAAAGCAAACCGAGAGTCCTATGTTTAAAAAGTCCTATGTTTTCTCCTAAGTTTAAAAAGAGATGTAAAATTCTGTTCATCACTAGATTGAAAAACACGCGCTTCTTCTTTGTGAAAATAATAATAAAGGAACAACAAAGCGTAAGAGTGGTTTTATTGGATTTCAAATGTTTTTTAAAAGGAAGCAGTAAGAGGATACTACTAAGGAATGCTTCCGAGAAAAGAAATGGCCTTAGTTGATTTAGGCTGGTCACAGTAATTCGCTAGAATGAAAATTTTCTACATTTGTATAACCTCGACAACAATCATTTAAGTGGGTTCCGAACCCCCCCCCCCCTCTTCCCACACCCAGCCACGTTGTTTTTGAATGTAGTGTAAACGTATCATTTCGCGAATGTTTAGAAAACGAAAGTAATACAAAAGTTATATTTTAAATATTTTAAAATTGTAATTGGCCTAAAAATTGGATTGTTTTTATCTTAAAAATTCCCCGACGAATGAATCAGAAGTCCCCGAACAGGGGTAGCCGACTCCCCGACAGGGGGACATGAACCCCAGCTGATGCCACCTGCGATTACCCGAAGAATCCGTGAAAACACAAAAAAAATTAAAATTTACACTTTTCATGGTTATACTACAAACCAAAACATATTAATACGATGATACGTATATTGGGAAATCTGGGGAGAATGCTGTATTAATACATTAAAATTTGCGCTAGTATGGATACAATATTGTCAAATTTTGTATTATATATACTGGGTGAATCTAAACTCTTGGATAAAACTTTAAGAGGTTATAGGGTACATAATAAGGAATCAGAATCACATAGCAATGTGGGGTCGGCAACATCGTCTTCATGTAGCTGTTAATAATCACTTTGGAAAAATTGCTGAAAGAACAGTGCACGTTCCGATCATTGTTCATCAGACTAAAATTCATAGTTTAAAAATTCTATTTTATTTCATGCATGGAATTTTTGGAGATGAGCCTATTGTTTATGAAACTAGGTTAAGAAAGTAGACGAACACTTCAATACTTTTTACAAAGTGATTATTACCAGGTAAGTGAAAACTGCGTTTTTGACACCAGGTTGCTGTGTGATTCTGATTCCTCATTACGTGCCCTATCACCCCTTAAAGTTTTGCCCAAGAGTTTAGATTGATCCTGTATATACGCATATATAAAATACACGATTTTTAAAAATGTTGTTAATGTTCCAAATTTCCTTTCTATATTTCTTTGTGTATATATAGTAAATATGCAAACTAAAATATTCCATATGATTGCCGAGTAACTTTCCAAACATCTGAAAGGAAGAAAGGAAATATGGAAAAGACGGAATATTAGCAGCATCTGTTTTTTGTTTTTTGTCTTTTAATATTAAGCACAGCAGTCTGCTGGGCTCCCTGCCCCGAAAGAAGCTTAAAAGCATTTTCGTACAAATTTCACAAAAAAGGTAGATCAAGAAAATACAATATAATGTATTTGTTAAAAATCTAATTATATTTACTGGCATTACTTTATATCATTACTTTACTTGCACTAGTTACAGTCACAAACAAAAGTATTTGCCATCCCTCTGAATTCTTGGAAATATATCTTCTTCTGACTTAGGTCGAATACGATATAATATATTGTGAAGGATCAACGAGCTTACTAGTGTCTGACTGTCAAAAGCATTCCCTTGAACTCAGCGTCGAACTTCGGGTTTAGAGGAAGTTCTTTCCGTAGACATACAGTATCCGTTTCTCAAAAGTGGGACTCATATAAATGCTCTAAAAAGGGGAGGTTGTCTGTGATTATGGCAACGCTACACTAGGGTGATCTGCCAGGGGGTGCCTTGCTAGGAGGACTTTCTAAGGGTTTCTAACGCGTATTCACGTTACATCTGGAGAAAACCTACCAAAACTCCAGACCGTTAGATCGACAGCCGCGCGATGGGACCCGAACCCGGGACCTTCACACTTCGGCCGTCTACCATTTACAGTGGCATAACCACTGTGCCATGGTAAGGCCTAAAAAGGGGAGATATACCAAGATACGTGCTTGTTGACTCTTTATTTTATTCACGTTGACTTTTAATAAGCCTTCTATTCCGGATTTCAATTTTTCTGTTTCATTTTTCTCTTTTAAGATAAAATGAAAGCAAAGAATTTTCGATAACTTCAGTATTCTTGACAAAACGAAAACAGAAAAGAGAAGAAAAGAAATGAAAGAAAAGGAAACGAGCGTAACTGAACCTCCTTTCACCCAAACTTTGATGACATCAATACAGATGTGACGCATGAGCAAATGCGCGGAGGGTTCTCTAAATCAAAACAGACAGTAACAGAGTAACCTAAAAACTATCACGTCATAATCATGCAAATGTTGCCATCCAGGGCCAGCCCAAGGGGGTGCGAATGTAGGCGATCGCCTAAGGCCCCGCTCCTGGGCCATTTTTTTTTTTTTTTTGCTATCACATTAGACTGAGCTTGGTAGATGGTTATGATATATCCCGAAAAAAGCCGAGAAATAAATCTAATATGCACTAGCAGTGCTAGTTGTAACTTACATAAGACATGATAGGAAAAGGCCCCGCGCTTGCGCTTCGCCTGGGACCCCGCACGCCCCTTGGACCGGCTCTGTGCGACCCTTTTAAATTCCCGCGTACAAGTTCGAAGTGTGTAAAACGCTCAGTAAATATTCTTTAACTTATTCTAAATAACAGCAATATTTTCTGCAAAAACAGCTTAAAAACGATCGAACTGTACTTAGCTAAAAGTCCCAAACTACAACGATTCTTGAGAAAAAAAAATAAAACGCAAGACTCGATTTCCTTGGCACTAAAATAATCCATTCCATGAATTCATATAAAAAGATTCGAAAACAGGAAAACTTAAAAAGAAATGGTATAAAAAGCATCTGAAGTGCCAGGAAAGACCGACAGTTGGTACGTGCTTCTTCTAAAAATTTTAAAAATGTCGTATTTCGAACTGACATTTGAAAGCGCCGAAAAAAAAAAAAAAAAAAAAAAACATTCTGCCAGATCAGTAAAGAGAGGCTTCAAAATACTGTACGTTTATTGTAATGTATGGAAAATAAAAATGCACTGAGAAAGATTCGCGGAATATGCACAGTCGAAAGAATTTAACTTAGAAGTATGTTCATTTAGTAAAGTCTAGCTCATTTGAACCATATTTTAAAACATTTGAGTTATTAAAATTAGCTTTAGCTGCCCTTTGAAAATGTTATGATTTTTGTCATTATTTCAAGGGTTTGGTACCGTGGGTGCAACATATGTCGGAGGCAGAGTATGCGAAGTATTCAATCCAGAGCGTGTGACATTGGAAGAAGTATAATTCTGTGTCAGGTTCAAATGGATATACAAAAATGCACCCAAGTACTGCTATCTGTCATAGACCAGTCTATCAATAAAATATTCTTGAACAGCAACATGGATTGTAATCGTTAAGACAACCCTAGTAGCACAACTAGTTCAAAAGACGTTAAAAACACGTTTTCTGGACGTCTTTGAACTACTACTTAGCTAGATGTTCTGTGAACATCTACACAGCTAGTTGTGCTACTAGGGAAAGCGTCTTGTCATTTGATCAATCGTATTTTGGTAGAAACTTTTTTTAAGATCGTTTAAGCAATGGGCATTTCGAAATAAGAAAATTACGTTAAAATTACTATGGGTTGTTCTTTAGATATTTAGCGATTTTTGGAAAAACTTTAAGCATTTCGCAATAGCCTGTGTGACCTATCTGCGACGTTGTGGGGACGAAATATTCAAAGCAGAATGTGTAACGCTAAAAGTAAATTTACGAAGATATAGTCGCTTATTATAAAGCAAAAGATTTCGTTCCAAAATATTAATTAATTAGTTAATTAATTTTAAATTTTCAATGGTACGTACACAGGATGACAGATATCTTTGCCCAAAAGAAATGAACATAAAGAGGGATAGACTTCGGTTAATCGATCAGCTTAAGTCTGGAAATCCAATATAGCTGCCAAAAGGGCACTGGAGGAGGAGCATGGCAGGAGGCAAGGTGAAAAATGTTAAAATTCTTTTTAGAGTCGCACAATTGACAAGCAGAATCCGCAGCGCCAAGTTAATTCTATGAAGGTCTTTTCGCAGACAATCGTGGCCAGAAAATAGCCGCAACAGTGCCCCAGATTTATCACGAGGCCACTCAGGAATATCTTGAATATTATTGAACCAGCCCTACGAGCAATTTTGCTCGGGCCGTCATCGGCTGGCTGCGTGGTCAGTGGTAGACCCAGCAAAATTGCTAGTAGGGAGGGCTTTTGATCACTGCTAGTGGCAACATCTCGGAGAAGGAGCTCATTATTATTCTTTTAATATTGCCTTTTGCCAGTTTCTGGCTATATATAGCTGTAAATCAGAAGCCCCCTTTTTTTGCCAGAAAGTCAGCGATCTCGATTCCTCAGTGAGTCGAGATCCACTGCAAGACAGCTGTTTTATTTCAGCCCGATAAACTTGCGAAAAGATTGATGCAGTTTTTTTTTTTTTTTTTGTATCTTTCGTACGGGATCGACCAGCAGAATCTATGTCCTGAAGAGCTGCTCTTGAGTCCAAGAGAATCACAACTGTAGAAAAATGTTACTGTCGGTTTGGTACTTGAAGAAAGGACAATCAGATAGCAGATTTACATATTTCCCGAGGGCAGACAACCGACCTATTGGTTTACGGTTTACAAAAGGCCTGCTCTCCAGCTGACCTGTGAAATTATAACCGTAGGCTCAAACAAACCGAACCCACGGGGCAAAACTCAATAGGATTATTACATTACGGGATTAATGTTTTACATATTTAACAAACAACAAATAAATCAGAAACAGAAAAAGAAAAACAAAACTCGAGTACGGTGCTTGTGTACACAGTCCAATGGTACTAGTAGCATAGTTTTCTCCGTCAAAAGCGGGTATGTGAGCACCAACAGAAGAGTAAAATGAAAAGAACTGAAAAAAAAAACCACTAGCTCCTGCTTTCGCCATTTTGATTTAGGGTAATGATTATTCATAGTTTCATATTTCACAACAGTCCTCTGCTTTTAATACATTTTGACTCAAGTCAAGGTGGATAAAAAAATGTTTGGTTTCGACGGGACAGCGATCTAATCAAAATTTCTGTATTTCATCGATGTCAAGTTGAGAAATCAGACGGAAACCCTCTTGAGCAAAGTTTCACTGATTCTTTAGATTTCTATCAGTCTCAGTAAAGATATGAGCCCGCATGGTCAGACCAGGACATCTAGTAATCAAAATATTAATATAGTAATTATTTCCTTTTTTATCAACTGATATAACTTATTAAACCTAAAAAGAAATACCTTTGAGGTTTTACATTGATGGAAAATAAATTTGAGAATATCTCTGAACCTTTTTTGTTGGTTATTTGTTAAGCTATTTAGATTAATTAAATACTTTCTTTAAATTTTTAAAGTGAATTCAACTAAGTTTAATTTCAATTTAACCTTCAATTTAACCAATGATCCCAATTGAGAACATCAAATAAAAAATTTATACAAAAAATTAAATTTGTCCGCATTGACTAGAAAAAATTAGCAAATATAGTTAAACGATGACTTGATTTTTTGTAATAGAATTTGCATTTCTATCATTAGTGGGAAACTGGATAAAATAGAAATAACCATTTTCATAAATTTTTACGGCATATCATCTATTTTTATACATTACATTTTCATAATTTTTTTAATTTCAGGGGCAAAATGCGCTTAATTCATTATTTTTTCAAATGTAATGAATATACTACATTTTCATAAATCTATACGGCTCTATCTTGATACCCCCCCCCCCTTCCCTTCAAGCTTAATTCATACCTTTACTTAAATTTAAAAATAAATATTTATTTGTTGTTAATATTTCACTCATTATTTAAACCGACCATAAAAGATAGTCAAAATATAGCCCCTAAAAGTATAGTAAGAAATGGGTACATGGGAACAGTGGAAATTAGGAGGTACTTTTTTTTCCATTTAAACTACTAATATCCTTTTACTAGCGCATTAGAAAGCAAAATATGTAAGGTACATTTTTTTAGATTTAAATGACTAATATCCTTTAACTAACACATTATACAGCAAAATATGCAAAAAACTAATTTAAAATATGCATGGATCTGAATTCACTCTGTAAAATGTTAAGAAATGATAAGGTGGCGCTTGAAGAAACGTTATGCTGCCTGCACTGTTACATTTAGTGTCACAAGTTTTTATAAAAATCCTTTATTTTTCCACAATTATCTTCAGATTGCATACACACAATTTTTATTTTAACATTATTTTTTTCCATTTCTTTTGTAACTGTTTTTACATTCACAATAAATAATTTACTTTATTTTACGAGTTTCATACTAACAATTTTTAAATGTCGTAAAATAAATGTCACCAAACGCCAACAGAATCATAAAGTTCAGCAAAGACACTGCTTTTAAATATTAGTCTGAAAGAACACACTAAATTGGGAATATAACCCTCGGAAATTGAACGCAATTTTCAAATAAAATTTAAAAGGCTTGACAATATTAACAACTTTTTTTCGCTTGGTTATACTTTAATGTCCGCTTTAAAATAAGAACAACTCCAAATTTTATCATATTTACTCACATTAAACCATAAATACTTTTATCTTTGAGCCACTTTCTCTATATTTATTACAGTCGATCTAATTTTCTATTTTTTCATGTGGTTTTATATCTTCTGTAAAATACACTTTCTACTTCTAACATCTTTAACATAATAACTGGTTTGCAATACACAAAGATTAATGTATGAAATATTTATTTCCGATCGACATGTATGTACCAATTTTATGTATAATTCTTACATAAAGAGAAAAAAATGAATTAAGCGCATTTTGCTCCTGAAAAGCATGTAAAAAGGAAAAAAATATGTGTATTTTCTCAAAATAATGGCATTTTCTTCAACTCTCAAAGGAAAATCATGCACAAATAAAAGTAATTGTTTTGAAAAGTACTTTACTTTAAGCTCCTACATTCCGCAACTATTTCTTTATTAGAAACAACGCACCTGTCGAATTTCCCACCTTTGGAAAGCTTACATATATTCCCAAGGCAGAATTATTTTAGTACGCCCAAGGCATTTATTTATCAATTTGTAATTCTTGTAAGAGTGTTTTGAATAACAAATTACTCACCTATCAATTTAAGTAATTACGTTAGTGCGAAATAATATATTTACCTCGAGAAAATTTTAATTTTTTTCCCCTCCAGTTTGAATTCTCTATTCCCATTTATTTTAGTAAAGTAATGCTTTACAACATGTCCTATGCTTTGCAAAAGATGTTTTACTTTTCTTTTGTTTCCTTTTATAACTACACGTTCTAATTTGGTTTATTGGATAACGTACAGCATTCTTAAAACACGTTTAATGTAATTGATTTGTGTTGTTAAAGAAAAATAAGCATTTTTAAAAAAGTTTTGTTGCTACTTATAGAATTATTTTGTCATTTTTATCACTGTTTTATCTTTGTTTTTTTTACATAAAATAAGAATAAATAATGCCAAAAATATTGATTATTAAAGCTTTCCAACACATTTGTATTTTTTGAACATGGACAAAAAAGTAACATATATTCAAAAAGTATTTTATTGAGATACTTTTTTAAATCACCGCCATTAGAAAACTCGTTACATGTTTGCTGTTTGATAGGTTATTTTGAGGTTCAATTCAGACTAAAATTAATAGTCCATGTGAGAAATAGCCAAACGTCTCATCTTGTTGAAAGTAAGACGAATAATTAGTTCGACAGAGAGTATTGATAGTTAAATTCCGATTGCAGGATTTGGTTGTGCCAACTGAAATTTAACCATAACCTCAAGAAAGTTTTATCACTATTATTTAAATTTTGCGAGGCCTTGTAAAAGAATTATAAATGCTATTACCATCCTTGTGAATGAAAATAGTTTATAAGCGTCTGTAAATTTATTGTTTCGGGCTTGAAATTCATTTATGTGTTTGCAGACAGTAATGTATCTGATTTCTGTCCAATGATTCTATAAGAGAACTGTAAATGCCCCAAATACTATTATTAATTAAAACCAGTATGTTTAGACTTTAAAGACCACTTTTTTAGTATCTCGACATGTACTTTGGAAATGTTTGCCAATATAGTTTAATTTGTTAGAATTCCTTTCGGGAAACTTCTGTAAGAAAACTATAGATGTTACCTGCGACATTTTTCAAAGGATATATGTTACAAAGGGGCAAACAACGTACGAGGGGGAGAAACAAGGTATATTTCGTAGGAATTGATGCATACTTATAGAAGTTAGAAAGCACGATGGTCAAACAGAACAAACCGAAATCATAAACACCTTACAAATTTTACGGAAAATGTTTAAAAAAAGGCACACAGGTGAAATCTAAGTGAAAGTGCTTCAAGTACTGTTGTACTAGAACAGAGGAAATTCTTTTATATACAGGAAGACCAAAATTTATTAACTGAATAAATATTTGATATAGGTAATTGAAAATAAAAAAAAAACTGAATTTTACTTAATGATTCAAGCATTTTATAATAATACACACTAACAAAAGCAGCATAGTTCCACCAAGAGTATAAAGTGTGTTCTTGATGTTTCTCCAGATATTGTTGAGCTTTTGAGGAGTCTCAATAACTCGAAAACTCTTTTAAAATTATTTTAATTAATTATTCCATTGTCGGAGTTTAATTTTATTCACCTTTTAATTGCATTTCTATTATTAAGTAGTTTTTCCTGATAAAAGAGAACATACACATCAATGTTTCACTGCATGGGGCCATTTTGTTTTTAAAGACTGTTGTCTGCTGCAATTTTCATTAAAGAAACAAAAAAAAATGAAATCTCATGAACTAGAGATTCTATTTATGTAAATCGTTTCTTTATATTTTGTGAAATAGCGTTTCAATTTGAAATTTCAAATTACTAACGGAGGATAACTCATGCACAAACTACACATTGTCTGAAAAGAAGAATTGAACTATTACATTTTCGTCATCAGGATCAAAGATACCTGTAAAAGATTTTTTAAGTGTAAAGTTAGAAAAACATTTAAAAATGTTAATTTAACGTAATTAATAGTTATTGAGCAAATATTTTAACACGAACACTTTTTTCTTGTAAAGGCTTTTCATTTTTAAAATCTAAACTTTACTTCCTATTCATGTTGCAATTCAGAACCTATAATTTATAAGAATGCTTTATTTCTTTACCAATTCATTAAATTTTATTTAACACCCTTTCATGCATATTTTGAATTATTTTTATTATGAAATTTAACTTCTGACAACAGAAAGCAGTATGTCTGTTAATGTCTTGAATGTTAACTTATGCCTTTTTGTGCATGTGTCGGGGGGGGGTATTTACACATTAAATAGTATTTTGTATACAAGTTTTTGTATACAAGTTTTTTGTATACAAGTTATAATTCTGTACGTTTTTTTAAATAGGTGTATTGTCTGTAGCAAAACTTTTATTATAATTGAATATCACATTCCACATGCAACACTCTCTTGAAGTTAATTTATTCTTGCAAATCGTGCACTAATTGAGAGATTATACAAGGTCTGGATATTTTCCCATCAAAATTCATATTCGTATATGAGCTCGTAGATCTCAGAAAATATCCTTACACTGGTCCGTGTCAATTATACATTGATATATATTTTAACTTTCTGGTATATCTCTATTAAGAATTGGGTAATTTTGTATGACAGTGAAAGGTAACATGCTTTTGACCAATTCAATTACGTATTTTAATGCAGTATTTGGATATGGCATTTAAAGTCTCTGTATCAAAAAGTAAGCTTACCGATAAGTGTATAAAAAAAATTCAAATGAGTAAAAAATATTGACTACCAAAAAGAACTATAATTCACATTTAAAAATCAATGGAAAAATAAATAGCATCTAGAATTCCTTTTACAAAATCTAAAAATTTAAATAAGTATTCTTTTTTTATTCGCAAAAAGAAAAATTCTGTTTTAGTTACTTACCACGCATTTTTGAAAGTATTTCTGGCATTTCTCTGCTATAACAGGTGCAAAGTACGGCCTCTAATCACAATACCAAAGAAAAGGAAAATAGAAATATATTCGAGATGTTAGAATTTTGTGAATAAAAAATATATATTTCATAGATTGGGGGAGAATAAATTCAAATCACTACACTATTCACGCCTTAGTGGGTCCAATTTGCATGCAATAGAAATTGGCGAAAGTTATGTCCCATGAAATTATTTCCCGGGAGGGGGGATACATTCAGGATTCGGGGTAAAAAGCAGCCCGGAACGAGTCGTTCTTTCAGAAAATAGTGGGCGCATTTGTTATTTAAATCGCCAGAAGCTACTTCATTTCTCACAAGAATGAGTATTTTCATTTAAATTGAGGATGATTTATAATTGTTTTCTCCTTTGTATGGAATGGCTATGAGCTAAATTTATGAAAGCTCCTCCAAAGTTGTTAAGACTATACTGTTTGGGATAAAAACGAAACGTATTAGAAAATAGTTGGGCAGTGAAGTATGATGATACCTGTAATGCCACTTTGTTGCTGAATTCTACTGTTTCTTTAGAAATTATCATTCTTGTTTTACGCGGGTTATGTAAAACCTGGACAGTCAAAGTACTAATGATCTAAGATTTTATGCATTCATTCCACTATAACATTTTTTTTTCAAAGAGGAGCAAAATAACGCATAAATCATTTTTTTAGGAAGAAATTTAACACACACACAAAAAAAACCATGAAGTCCAAGGTCTCTTTTCAAGCGCGAACTTTGTCCAAAACATTACCATTTAGAAAAACAGAAATCCTCAATTATGGAAGTTCAAGCTACTTTTTAAGCGGTAATTGTGGTGGATTGTTGCAGCAGTGGTTAAAATTTGAGGAAAACTAAAGCCTAAGATGATCGTACAGTGGTAGTATGCCGCGCATAACCTGCCTGGCAAGTACTCCTAGTATTACGCTGAAAAAATTGAAAAATGATTGATATACACCAAAACACTAAAAAACTAAAGACTCTATGAATTGCAACTAAATACCATTTATTCTTAGTCATTCCATTAATATTAATTAACAGACGATATTGACATAATTTTAAACTTAAACATGTCTGGGGGAGATGTGGTTTTGGAGGATAAGGGGTATCCACAAAAGTTTTGAGACGCAAATAATAAATAGATTACTGGGAATATTCACCATTCTGATGAGGTAGCCGTCTTTACACAAGACACGATCGACGCGTGCCCTCTTGGAACCGCTGTCTTTCTCTTAAGCCATCATCTGGCCTCTGATTCCATGTTTCTTTTGAACACAACTTGATCATATTGATTCGAAGCACACACTGATTTTTTAAGTCCGTTCACACCTTTTTCAAACTCTGCTCTGCTTCTTTTCTCTAGCACACTCGTTCTGTCATCTCTTTTCTCTTCTCCCACGGGGTTGTTTCCTCTTTTCTTACCCCCTCTTACATCATTGGCTGGAGTTTCTGATTTGTTCGTATCGGGGAATTAATGCATCCTCTCGTCGAATCCCAGACATGTAGGTGGATCATTCGGGAATATACCCCGCCAAATTTGCATATCATTTTCGGCCATAAATATTTTCGGCCATAAATATTTTAACGTTGACAGTTCATTGTGCTATAGTGTCCAGACTGTCCATTGCCTGGCGCCTCTTCTAATTTACGGTCCACTTGTGTGGTCTTCCCATGGGAACCGTCTCAAAATTATATTTTACTGCTGTTTCACTTCACCACAGTAATAATCCACTCTCGCATCTCCGTATACAAGTCTAAACATAAGATATTAATGTTTTGCATCTAATTTTTTAGAGCTGCTCTACGATGGCCGAGTAGAAAAGACACTGCAGATGGTAGATAGATGAAATGTGAAGGTCCCGTGCTCGCGCCTTGTGCACGGCTGTCGATCTAACGGCTTATGTGTGAGTGTTGGTTAGTTTTCTCCAGATATAACGTGAATACGAGTTAGAACTCCTGAAAAAGTCATCCGACCAAAGCAGTTCCCTCAGGCAGATGCCCTTCGTGTTGGCTTGATATGACACAGAACTGTTTGAAGGCTGTTTTGTGTTATAGCGAAGGCGAAGTAAGACTGTTTAAGTACCTTACTTAGCCAAGGATATTTTGAGAGCAGAAATGTGATTGATAAACTACGGTTACTTTAGTTGAGAAAAAAAAAACTGTTTAACATTCGCTTATTGATGAAAATAAAAGTGTGCTCAATTATTTTATCATTTACATTACCAGAATTTCAAAATGCAGGTTATTCAAAATATTGTTATTACATTTTTTTGCCATTTTGTTGCTTAAGTAGTGTAAACCTGCTCTTTGAACAAACTGGCCCAAGCGAAAAAGAATTCACTTCAGTAGTCGCTAGCTAACAATATGGTAAGGTGTTTGAATATCTTTCTTCGCCAAGGCTGTTAATTCACTTCTTAGTGATGATTAGACGTTTCTTTATGTTGCCTTCTAAATAAATAATCATGATATGGGATCAAGCAGAGTTCTAAAATGAATGTGCCACAAACAATCAAAAATCCACTTTATCGATTCATAAGTAAATTCGTCCCGGATCGAGAGACGTTTCTTACGAAGTATTATGTGTTATTTTTCGTAAATAATCGTGCCAAAATTCATCTTCTACTTAAAATATAACTTTTTTAATTGGTAGCATCTTTGCATTCATGCTGTTTGATAACAGTAATTGGCTCTCAAAAAGTAATATTAAATTACGTAACTTAAATTTTGTTTGCTTAATAGTAGCATGAAATGCACACTTGCATAGTAATTAAATAAACTAAAATTTAATAATTAAAGCTTTTGCCATTTTGAAATATATATCTTAATATAAATGAGACTTTTTTTCAAGTGTACGGATGGTAAGAAGATGACTTTCTATTGGTCAAAACAAAGCATTTCATACCAGTTCATATAATAGTAAACTGGAACAGAATTATATTAAAAGCTCAACCGGCAGAATATTTCTGATTAAACATTGAATTTAACTAATAATAGGTAAGTATGTGAAAAAACTGTTGGCAACCTTTATTTAGCTAACCCAAAAAGGTATTTTAAAAAATACTTTTTCTTTCTGAATCATACTTCTATTGCGTATTCTATCCATATCTAGAGAAATATGAAAGACCTTTCGTGAAATGCTACAAAAATACATATTTAAAAGCATTTCTGTAATCAACTCAATGCAATTTATCAATTTATAAAATTCTTCTTTATACTTGTGTGCATATTAAGACGAATTAAATGAGATTTCATACATTTATACAACGTGTTTTGCTTTGAACTAAACTTTCCATTCCCTAATTTATTTGCTTATTTATGTTTGAAAAAGAAACACGTTCCATTTCTTTTACACTGATTGAAGGCACTTTCTGCTAGGGCATGCTTTATCTTGCGACAAGAATACACAGTAAAAGAGGTCATCAGAGTTTACTATATAGAAAAACCCAATAGATTTATCTTTAAACAGATACGCCATCTTTTGACATTGATTTCCATTATCCAGAAACTAATCGAAATGTGAAATCAATATATTTTTTTTTCCTTAAACGATACAAAGCATGATAGATAATCATCAAGACGTGTAAAAACCGATATAGTTAGCTGTGAAAAGAATAAAAATTTTAATCTTTATGGATCAAAATATTACTTAGTAAAGTAATTTGTAACTTTTGTTTCCAAGTATAAATTTAAATAAAGTAACGATTTATTCAATAAATGCCGTTTTATAAATGGGCTGAATTGAAAATATATTACTTTGGGAAAAAGAGCTTTAGGCATTTGTAAGTTTTAAGCACCCATTCATCAGACATTTAAATGTAGTTTAAATTCTGTTCTTTTGTAAAATGCGTATTTACGTAATGTAATTGTGGATGTAGAAATGGCTTCGTCAAATATAATCATTTTACAGTATCCATTTGAAAAAAATTATTATCATTTTATTTACACACTGTAAAAAGCAATTAGAATATAATTATCAAAATATTCTAATTTTTTTTACTAAGATTAAAACCGTAAAATGATGAGCCGATGCTGAAATAGTTATTACAATTAATACTTTGCTTGTGATAATTTTAAAAAATGAAGAATTTACCAACATATTGCTTAGGATTTTCATTTACTACCATCAAAATGTCATCGAGATTAGTTCAAAGAATTAAATTTCAATATTTAACTATTTATTTACTGTGCAAAATTATTATTACGTTCAGAAACTTTTTTAAAGCATGATTATTTAAACTAATTGTCTGCCAGTGGTCCAAATTTGACCATAAAGCATTAAATTTTTTTATTTGATCGTGAATAAAGATCTTCAGTCAAAGGGTATGTCTCAAGATTCCAGATACAGAGGAACCTACTAAAGTGGCCGCCTTGGATAAGGGACTATTTGTCCCTTTGTATAGTGACCTCATTTGTGCAATTCTATTTTAGAAAAACCACACTTTTCTGTGAAGACAGTGTGTTTTTTTAAAGACTATCATATTTTGCTAAATGCAAAGGTATCTCCAGCGAGTGGGTCATAGGGTTATCTCCCTCACCCGACATAGATTTCACGAATTCCCGTACGATTTCACGCATTAAGCTAGCGTTGTGAACAATTTAGGCTAATCTAAAAAGTCTAGTGGCCCACTCCGAAAATTATAAAATCTTATACCGTCGCATGATTGAACTCTATTTCCTGAGGCGCACCACTTACCATGCATAAAAACTTGCTGCCTCAGTAAATTTGCACTTTTATCAATTTTATAGTTTGGTATATTTGGAAATTGAGTTTTTTTGTAAGGATTAGGATTTTGTAAGGATTTGTAAGGATTTTGTAAGGATTTGTAAGGATTTTGTAAGGATTTGTAAAATATTGCCAGAATATATTATAAATCGAATTAAAATTATTTTACTGCCTGCGGTTCCAGTTCAAATTTCGCAATCAATAGCATTGCGAAACAGAAACTTTATGCGATTTCCTGTTCCATTGACTGATGCTTCCTTTGTAGTTTCTGATTAGTATAACGATGCAATTAACTTTCAATACTAACTTATGTGGTGGCAAACTATGGTATTTTTCGGTTAGCCAACTGCAAATCCCGCCAACTGTTTTTTTTTTTTTTTTCTGGGAAACGTTTAAAGACTACTTCTGAAACGCTGTCGTTCCCCAAAACAAAGCCGAAAATTTTAATCCATATACAAAATCGTATTTATGTACGGAATTCAATGTGTACAAAAGTATCAATATACACTTGTGAATAAATGAAGAGAATTTGCCTATTTTATCGAATTTCATCAAAAGAACTGAACTGAACGTAAAGCCACTGCTTTTAGACAAAAATGCAAATCTTGTACGTCCAATACGTAAGCGCACACGTCTGTGTAGGCGGAGTCATTAGAGAATCAGGCTTTATAAGCGCGTAAGTTAAGATGCATTTCTTTCGCAAGCACACCTCAGCGAATTTCTTGGTGTTATTTTGCAGCAATCGGTTAATTTCAAATTATACCATTAAAAATGAGTAACCACCAACGTTTAGATGATGGAATGAGGTGGCGAGTTGTGGAAAGGCTAGAAGCAGGCCAATCTCAAGTCCAGATTTCTAGAGAGTTCAATTTAACACCCAGCGTCGTGAGTAACTTATGGAAACTATTAGGTTGTAACGAAAGTTTCCCGCCACCACAAATATCGTCTGCAAACCGTTCATGTTGGTATATTTGCTCATATTTTCTCAAACAAGTTTTGTCATTTGAAAGAAAGAGACTTGCTTTAGAACACTGTGTTGTTAAAAAATATCGTTATCATTAAGTACAACGTGTCTGAAATGGAACTATCCCGTTAGTGGATTAAAACCATCATTTACTTCCAGTCGTTCTGTTGCAAAAAATCTGCTACAAAATGTCAAAGAATTATGTGTGTCATTTAGATTCTACTGTTGTATCCTATGGCACTGTAAAGGTTTGGACTGAAAGTTAAAAAACAGGGCCTATGGCATTCAAGGAGCAGAGCGTTCTGGCCGGCCTACTGATGTTGATGAGGGCTACCTGCAAGAACTTGTGGAAGAAGATCAGTATTAACCACTTGAGAGCTAGCTAAAGAGTTAGACACTAATGCCACGCACACGCATTAGTCATGCTACGCATTCACGTAATCTTCATGTACAAGTTCAGTCGCTGGGTGCCGCATGAGCTGACTCAAGCAGGTTCGGCGGAGAACTTTCGTTACAACGTGATATTCTGGGATACCGGATAAATCGAGAGAAAACCTGGGCAAGGTCGTCAAAGAGCCGCGACGGGGAGAGAAGATCGTCTTTTGCCGATTATAGCGAGGTATAACAAGGACGCTACAGCGTCTCAGCTTTCTCGTGACATGTATGCAGCAACAGGAACCCGTGTATCAAAGGGTGACTGTTTCCAAAAGTCTTCACGATAGAGGGTCGTTTGCAAGAATACCTGTTGTTTGCGTCCCGCTCACTTCTACGAACAGGAGTTTAGCATGGTGGAGAGAGCATAGAGATTGGAGTATGGATCAATGGGCTACTGCTCTCTTCACTTATGAGCCCCGGTTCAGCCTAAACACCGATTCTCGCGGTACGTTCATACGGAGAGAACAAGGGACCGCCGCTGCCTACCCTCCAATGTCCGCACCCTTTTCAGGGGTGCAGTTGGCCCTGGGGCCCTCATTTTAATAGACGATAATGCGAGGTCACATAGACCTTTTCTGGTTGACGAATTTCTAGAGAGCGAGGATATTCGCCGGATGGATTGTCCAGGCATATCTCCAGATCTTAACCCTATAAAGCATGTCTGGGACTCCCTGAGGAAGGCAATTGTAAATCGCGACCCCTCTGCGAGAACCATCCAGGGAATGAAAACAGTGTTGCTGAACGAGCGGGACCAATTGACACAAGAAATGATAAACTGCCTTATTTCAAGTATAAAAGTAGCTGCAGCTGATGTAGTACGCTGCGAGACCTGTATATTTGTAAGAGGGGACTATACTCCCTATTAACCCATTTTACAAAGTAAAAGTAATAAGTCGGCAAAAAAGTAATTGCGTTTTTTTTTCGTGATATTCAAACAAATAAATTTCCAATCCTGAATCCATACTGTAGCTGAGTAACTTTCATGCTTGTAGTCAGACGAACAAGGAACAAACAAATGCTCACTCCTGGCAACATTTCACCTGTCTAAGAGAACCTTGAAATAATCAATCAAATTTTCAAAATCGTAAGCTGTTGGTTTGAATTTTTTCTTTAAATCATGTATGCGGACCAAGGAAATTTTGGAGCCACGGTTAATTTTGGCCGACTAAATAATGTTCTAATTTCTACCCCTGATAATCTCATTACAAAAACCTTTGACTAGAAACAGTAATTTCCCTGTAAATGATATTATTCCTTTGAACCATCGCGAGCGAAACTAATGAAAGGCGAAAAGTTAGGAACCTACGAATATCGCTTTTCAATTTGCAGAAAGTCCCTTAAAATCACGCAAAAAAGAATTCGCAATATCTCTGGAAAATATAGTACAAAATTGGTGAAAATTTATATTTAGGGTAATATGAAGGTTTTCTTTCGTTTAATAAAGTCAAAAAAGGGTGTTGCCATTGAGTAAAATGAAGTTGAATTAAGTATGAAGACGGCCCCTTATACTAATTAAATTACTAGTAAATTAAAGTATACATTATTTTCAAACGAACGGTATATAAAATTTTGCTGTACGACATACAACGGCCAAATAAAGAGCAAGTGGGAATTTTTTTTCTGTAGCAGTACATATCAAATTTCATTAAAATGGGTCCAGTAGTTCTACAGATAATCGATAAGTCTACAAATTCTAAAATTTCTTATACCAGTGTACTAAAAAGAAGTTTGTATGCTTATTGGTTACACAATTTGACATTGGGGAAAACTTGTGGAATTAAATTAAAATACGAAATTAAATTAAACTTCCAAAATATTTAAAGAGATAAGAAACTATGTACTGGAAATCGCTTTAGGTTTGTAAGTATTAGGCTTAGATCACAATTATTTGGCAATTTTCCATTTGCTCCCGGCTAACCGAAAAAAAAAAAACATTTCATAGTCAAGGAATTCAAAAACTCTATTGGATAATTATTGATTTCATTGTCTTCATAGCAAATCATTTTACCGTAGCTACGATGATATGTTCTCTATTCATCAAATATTTGATTAAGTCAACATTAACTAAAGTTAAATCATCATTTTTATGTTCTATTATAACTTACTTCAATATGTTATCTGAGAATATGTTTTCGGAAATATTTCCATGCACTTCTTTATTAATATTATTAATATAATTAATCTTACCCTAGGGCCGCCCCTCTTTGTAACCATCTTAATTTTACATTCCATTCAGAATCTAAGAGATTTCAGTGCCAAGGAAGCTACTGAGAAACAGGGTTCTCTCCCAAAATTTATTAAGATGGCGAACCAATTGGTCGCCGGAGGTGACTAGTGTTAAATAAATCAAAACACACAACATTTTATCGGATAAAAATTTTGTTTTTATTGTAAAAAAAGTGTAGTACAGATTTAAATTATATTGAAATAGAAGAATGAAAAAATAAATAAAAATCTGAGTTCAATACAGACTCTTGTTAAGTTAGTTCTTAAAGTCGTCAATGAGTTCTGTTTGACTCGAACAATCGTAGCCCATAGTCCAAGCTTCAATGCTCAGGCGTGATTTCTAGAGTTCATTTTTGACTCGACACTTAATCAAATACTTTCGAAAAGTTTTCTCGTGAAATAAAAATTGAGTTCATCAACGACTCATAAGTTCAAAGTAAGCTTTTCCAAGGTTAAATAGTTCGAAACTTTTGTTTCAGCCTGGATATTGACGTCTGGAACAATTTTCAGACTCAACGTGTGAATTCTTCACGCTTTGTTGCCATCACCTTTCTTCAACATCACTTAGCAAAGTTCGTCTTTGACTCGACATTTCAGCAAAACAATTTGTAAGTTTGAAGTCCTTGACCCCTTGAAGAAGAGTTCATAGATGACTGATAAGACAAAGATAAGAGTTTTACCAAGATTAAAAAGTTCGAAACATTTTGTTTGAACCTTGGTCTAAACTAGTCGGGTAATTTGAAGGATCTGTGTAGTTCCTCATCTTTCAGCAATATTAGTACTTTTGAGAGTTCGCTCCTTTGACACCTTTGAGAGGTTTGAAGGTTCTATGCCTTTACTGTTATGAAGAAGAATTCAGGAACGACTCATAAGATAAAGATAAGTATTAATCAAGATTAGATTGTTCGAAACGGTTTGTTTCAACATTCGTCGAAACTAGTCGGGTAATTTGAACATGCTGTGTAGGCTCACCATTCAGCAAAATTAGAACATTGAAGAGTTCGCTTTTAACGCTACAGTTTTGAACAGTTTGAAGGTTTTAAATCTTTGCTCCTCTGAAGAAGAGTTTCTCAACGACTCATAAAACGGAAGTAAGTATGTACCAAGATTAAAAAGTTCGAAACGGATTGTTTCAACCTTGGTCTGGACTAGTCGTGTGATTTTAAGACGCAGTCTTTAATATCCTCACATTGAAGATTTATGTTAAAAATGGAAAATTTTAGTCACGATAAAGTTTTTAGAAACTCCGATTAGTTTTCGTGAGTTCAATTCAAAATTGGATGTTTCAGTTTACTCCAGATTACTCTGAAGATCCTTGGCACACAGGAAAGAAAACTTTTTCTTGAAAAATTTCATTAACTTAGACTTCCTTTTCTTTACATGACGAGACGGATCGAGACCTGCATTTCGTAGTCGACGATTCCATCCAGATGCTCCCGGAATACCATAAACGTCCCCGTACAGGTTAAGTGGCGGAGGAGCGACACAGTCCTCCAAAAAACGCTCCATAAGATGCCAAGGATAACGAATTATTTTTGGAAATGGAGCTACCGGTGCCTGCCGAACAGGATTTGGAGCTAGTGGAGCCTGCCGGACAGGTCTTGGAGCAGGAGCCATAGCTGTTATGTACGAACTTATTCCAGAGACGGCAGTAAAATAGTCACTGCCGATATCCAACAGGCTTTCTTCAACAGAGGGAAGCATTGAAGAAGACATTTCGACAAATTTCAGTTTGATGCAGATGTAGTGATTGATGAGAAGTTAGATCAGATAGTAGTTAAAGTATTATCAGTGGAAAAGACGGAGAAAATTAGTAATAGTTAGTTGTAACAACGACGTGTAAAGATGAAATAAACGTGAAAATAATTAGATACTCCGTAAACACAGTAAAACTGCAGCTAAAGTCGCAAGCGTTCAACTTTTCAACACACTTTTAGCAAAAGTTTCGTTAGAAATTATATGATTATCGTTATTCGATTGTTGAAATTTTATTCGCATTCACAACAATATCTTAACATTCTCTGATTTAAAACAATTTGAATGAAAGTTTCCATTTCTTGCAACAATGAACAACGAATCAGGTATTGTTATATTTTATTAATTCCTTATAAATGTTCATCTTATACTGTTTCCATATTTGAGTATTTCGACGCGTGACATAAATTAGTCCTTATAACCTGAAACAGTTTTCCCCGGACGCGACAAGTAATAATGGGGTCGTATATTTACTATTTTTCCGAGCTTAACCCCATTTTGACCACTTAGCTCCGGGACTTTGCTATAATCGGCGCTGTAGCATATTATTACTTTAATTCGCAACTAGACAGCGCTTCAGCGTATCTCGACTGTTAAACTGTTTTTTGTGAAAATTGATACGCATAGGTATCTGAACATGAGAATATTTTGATGCTATCCATTTTTCAATTACTTTGACAGTTGATGGCTCTTCCCCGAATCTTCTTCACCAATCAAACGATCGCAATGAAATTCTATATGCATGATTATTGAATGCAGATAATATTTATGCGATATCAATTTGGCATTACAACGAACCGTAATATAAAAATAATCCATTCACTCCCGTGCTAAGATGGGGGCCTTCAGTTAGTAAAATATATAATAACGAAGCATTAAAATCGTGGTATACTATGTGAAGGTATGTATCAAAGCAAAGTAAAAACAGATTCTGAAATGACTAGAAAGTAAGCATGGAATAATAAAAAATACGGTGCATATAATTTAAATGTATGGAAGAAGAAAATAGGGCAAAAAAATATATTGCAGTTGTGGCACAGCATATAATCCTCTGTTTGATACAAGTTTAGGCTTGTTGGTGATCCCAATAACAACTGTCCAATAATAATCCAATACCTCTCCTTTAGGAGACCATTTCCACGATTTGGATGCTTTGAGACATGGTTGATATGAATGCTGTTACGCCATCGAAACTTATGACTTTGCCAGGGTACACTTCTTTACAGCGTACCAGGCAAAATTTCCTAATCTCTTTTTCAATAGGTGAGAATGTTCTGTTAGGCTCACCCTCTTCATCCACTTCTTCCAATATTCGTTCAACTCTGGCATTGAAATCATCAGGTTCGGATTTATCTATCACCAACAACTGGTCATTGATGTTATCATTTGATGAGTGGCTATCATAAATATCCGATTTCTACTTAGTTGTTCGTTCAGAGCCGCTCATTTACTCTCTGGTACGTTATCAAAGACAACTTAAGTGATCTTCAGCGCGCTGAAACGTCAATTCCGCCATCGAAAGTTTTGAATTTGACATGGTACAGCTCTCCTTCGCAGCCTACCACGCAAAATTTTCCAATGTTTTTTTCAATGAGTAAGAATTTTCTGTAGGCTCACCCTCTTCATCCACTTCTTCCTCCATGGCATTGAAATCAACAGGTTCAGATTCATCCATCGCCAGCAACTGGCTATTGATGTTATCATTTGATGAATGGATGCCATAAATATCTGATTTTCACTTAGTTGTTCATTCAGAACCGCGCGCTTACTCTCTGGTGCGTTATCAATGTCAACTTAAATGATCTTCAGCCTGCTGAAACGTGCAGTTTCTTTCTATGTGATGTACTTTCTCGCTCAGTGCCTTCTGTTCAATTATTTACTGAACATGAAATAAACTGTTCTCGATGATTTCTTTTCAAGAACTGATTGTGACAAGGCCATATGATCGTGTGATTCGTTTTAATTGATTTATGTAGCATGGCACAATCCCACATTCTATGAAGCCCGATATCTAAAAGTACAGTTCGGTAACTCAAGAATCGTGCTTCGCCTTAATAACCATTCACAAGATAAATCTGTCGCCTTATCTAAAGAAAACACCGGTGAAACGCCTGTTTTCTTTTCTTTTCTTTTATTTAAATAAGTTTGTTAAATAACGAAAGCTTTGGCATTTTGATGGTGGGTGATACTTAATTTTGGGTCAGTTAAGTATTGCCCACCAACGGGATTTTAATGGTTTCAATTACTTAGAGGCAAGCCTTTAATGTACTTTTGCCGTAGTTTTTATATTGGCGGGTGCTCAATTTCTCCCGTATTTCTGGACATTCTAGACACCTAAAGGACAAAAAAATACATGTTTTAAGATTTAAATCATGAAAAGCTAGTTTTTTGATAACATAAAATAGTGATAACGAATATTTAAGAAATCAAGTTTCAACATTAGTTAACTTTAAATTTTAGTTTATGAAAATACTTATAGCTTTCTTCTAATGTAAGCCTTGCACAAAGTTATCTCGTTTTTTTTTATAGTAAAGTTACGCATTGTTATTACTTGTTTGTACGAAGTAAACAAAAAAAAGCTAATTGGGAAAAATTTATACCTAGCAAACACCAATAATACTAAAAAGCTTAGAACGCGCGAATGCAATTAAGCTTTAAAGTTATTCTAAAATTATTTAGCCAAAAAATATTAGTAAATATTTTTACCTTAATTCATTGATATTGTATGTAATTTTAGTACATGCCACAAAAATGTGTAGCTTAAAATTTCATTAGAATGGAGGTATTTTTTATGCTCAGTATGTACCAAGACATCATTGTGGGTGAAATCCACTTATAGACTTTCAAAAATGTTTTTTTTTCACGTTACATGTTACTCTAAACAAAATCACTCTCAGACTGAAATATGATTAAAATTCAATACAAATAGATATTTCTCCGAAAACGACATGCTTCAAAATGAAATAAATTTTATTTTTTATGAAATTTTGGTAAAGTATTTTTTTCAAAGGAAATAAAAAGCTTTAGCAAAGCATAGAAGGAAATAAAAACATTTAACGAAGAATTCAACATATTTTTTAAACTGATAGTTACTTGTGCTTGATAACAACATTTTCTTTTCTGCATGTAATTTGCTTTTGAATAACTTATCTTATGTCCTTTACAGTTGTGAGAAATATTTTTGGGACAGACTGCTTTACATTTAAAACGTATTTAAAAATACCATACGTATTTCAATATAAATTATCAATATTTTTATACACAACGCACTAATAATTATCATTGAACATACGATGCATTAAATTCGACTAATAAACATACGCAACTTAATGCTATATGTTTCCAGCTTCCTTCAAAACTTTATTAAATAACAGAACATTTAATTTAAGCTTACAAGTTCAAAATATCTTTGAACTTCATAAATAATACGGAAGAAGCTTAATTAGACTTTATCAACAAGAAATGGTATTTCCCTAATTAAATATAACTTTTCAAGAAGCTTCATAAGTATTTACTATTCAACAGAATTCAATCATATTGTGTGACTTACTAAACTCAGTTATCAATTAGGATAGGTTGGGTAAATGTGCGAAAACGAATTTCTGAAAAAAAATCTTTCAATGTTAAATTTTCATCGAAATCTTAGACAAGAAGATTTTTTTCCCTTGATGGCAGCTATCTTTTACGACAGTTCTTATTACCATAGTTTTCAGTTATTTCATAGCACTAATGATATTAAAACTAACAGAATACCGCAATTTTCAGTAATCATGTTTCGCACTTCGGTACACAAAGTTATTTTGTGCAAAGTGTAAAAGTTTTATGTTAGAAAAATTCTGTTTATAAAGTATGAATATAACGTATTTAAATACCTCTGGCATATATTTCCAATTTTTCTAACTTAATTAAATAATTTTTTTTTATCATAACAGTTTACCCTGTATTTTATAAATTGAGAAAATTACCATAAAGTATAGTAGAAAGATCATAAAGTATAATACGAGGACTCATTCTAGCTAGGAGGGGCACATTTCTTTTCTTTCAGTATTTAAAAAAATATTAGTAATAATTAAATTATAACATTTAAATTCTGCTAATGATTATTTTTAATTTTTTTTAAATACTGAAAAAGAGATATTCTCCAGGTTCTTAAACTGAGTCAGGATATTAATTTAAAATTGTTGTGAAAACATTTTTTTACAAAAAAGACCCATTTTTTAAAAAAGAAATCAGATAGTGCGTATGACTTGCTTTTTCAAAGGCTGGAGATGTTCTTGGAAACCCAATCTAATGATTTATTCATTAAATTTACATGTATTTTCATTACTTTCAAAAGTATATTTTAATAATCCACACATATCAACAAGAGCTTTCAAATAGTTAATTTGAATCCTTAAACCCTACAAATTTTTAAAGTCAGCAAGAACTGTGAGATGTAATGACAACATATACTGGGTGTTTCGAAGCTCGTAGGGAAAAATTTTAGGGGTGGTAGAGAAAACCAAGGTGGTTTAGATACACATAGGTGTGAGTTTGGAAACATTACTTTCTTTTACCTGTTAATAATCAATTTAATAATCAATAGTGTAATCATTGTATAATCAATCTTGCAACTATTGTGTAATCAATCCTCTTATTAATCAATTTTAATCAAGTGTATTTTGTGAAAGATCCATCAGTTTTTGACGAAGCACAGTCAGAAAGTTCACTGTTATTCCAAAATGATTATTAACAGGTATATGAGGACGGCGTTTGTCAGTCACCCTGTATATATGAACAGAAAAAATAAAAATTGTACTGTACTCATGCATCTTAAGATATATAGAATAGCTTTAAGTGGAAAAATCTAAAAAACGTTTTATAATACTAGGTGGTTGTAAAGGTAAATTAAATTTTACATACGGAAGAACACGCTCAGTAATATATATTAAAATGTCAAGCGTGTAATTTTTGACATAAACTGAGATATTTTAATACATAAAGTTCACTTAGAACTTATTCTTCATAGATTAACTCAATTTGAATTTCCGAGTCTCTTATCAAAATCAACTTATCAAGCACTGACAAAAATTTCCACACTTAGCGAAAATGAAAATTTAAATTACGAATTTCTAATTAAATGTGTGACTTTCCTACAACCGAGCTAAAATAAAAAAAATATTTGTCTTTAAGATTTTAATAAAGTTCTATATTATCAAATCTTCAGTAATGAGAAAATGTTATTAAATTCTACGATTTAATCCCTCAAATGTTTTTTTCTAAGTCCTTATGAAGATGAGCTTTTTTGAATTTTCTAATGTGTGATTAATCTTTTGGTGAGATTTTGTAAAGTATGAATTCGTGGAGTTTCATCATTCGGAAAAATCTTTTGTACTTCTTATTTATCTTGGGAAGAAGAAGATTACGTAAGAGCAATAACTTGCTTCAGCAGAACAAAAATACAGAATCCATTAAACTAAAAACTTTACTGAGATAAAAAACTGAAAAGTATGTCTTGTCATTCTGAGTGAGTAGATGAGTTTAAGATAAATGTGTACAAAAACGGAAAATCTAAAATTTGTAAGCCCCATTCTTTGAAATTCTTTGCGGTTATTTGCTGGCTATACATTTTTTGCTTCTTCAGTTTCTACTCATTGCCTTGGAAAGTATTTTAGAATCAAAGTATTAGGGTAGAAAAATGAAATTCTATAAGACTGCCAAGAAAATAAGTTTCATAACAAAGTCCCTTTATTTATTTGGCTGACGAGAAAGCAAAACGTTACATCATGTGCTTATGTAATTGAAAGAATGTTAAACATTAAAGATTGAGTATGGTGCATTAATAACAGACTATTCATTTTGTAACCCGTTGAAATGTACCATACGGCGATCAATAACACACCTGGATTTCAGCCAAAAAGGGTATTTATGTTATTTTCCTTTCATTTGAAGAATTTGTATAGCATTTGAAGCAAAATTAACTGAGAATTTTCCTAATTCGCAGTATAATTTTGTAAGATATGCCTACAAATAACATACATCGATTTTCAAAACAAGGTGTTCAAAATAAAATAAAAAAAAATTCTTCAATTTACAAATAGACAGTATTTTCTTTGAATTTTATACTCCGTTTGTCTATCATATTTCAGATCGATCAGTCCAGCTTTGAAAATCGCGTAATTTATTACGATTAGTACAGTATACATCCTTTTCTGTTAAAAATTGTGTTTTGTTTTGACCATGAATTTATGATTTAAACTTATTTACGTAACAATAATTCTCTACGACTTCTTTCAACGAATATGGAGACATAAAAAAATAATAATTAATATAAAAGTAATTATCATGGTGTATGTTTGTTGAAAAATGGATGTATCAGGTGGTTTGACTACTTTCTTAGAAGTTAAAAAATAAAAAAACACGTAAACTTTACATTTTTATAGAATTTTAATTCAACATGCTATTAATAACCCAACTGTTAACGCTACTTCAGTAATTTAAAGAAAGTGCACTAGTACAGTTTTGTAAATACTTCTCAGGTACCAATTATATTCTTGTCTAGAGCGGAATTTCTATGCTTAGGAGTATACAATAATTATCTATTTAATGGAGTACAGGACCCTTAACTTTGTCGAAATGATCTGCAAACATGATAATATTCTAGCTCCTATATTCCGAGTAATATGAATAGAGGAATATTTTTTTAATATTACAAGAAATACACTAATCTAGTATTATTATATATGAAAATAAAATCTTAAGATACAAAATTAATTTTCAATTTAGGTTTCAAAAAGTACGCTACAAATATGAATGACGTAATCTCAAAGTATTGCGCGCACTGTAAAATTAAAAAAAACCTCAAAAACAGCAACAATTCCTGAGAAATTATATTTTTAAGTTACTTATCGTCAAAATAAAACCAGAATACATTGGTAAAAAGTTTAAAATTTAAAATTTAGGCAAAATTTTGAAAATTTATCAAAAATAGTATAAAGCCCTTAATCAATCTCTAATTAAAATAAAACAATTACAATGGGATTCTTTTTTAATTACGTGCACTATAAATAGATACACTTGCAAAATAAATTTCAGAAGGATACCATTTATACTTATAGTAATCGTGCGCGGTAATTGAAAATTAGTCATTTTCAGAAACCACTATTTAAAGTTTCATTTGTACATTCGACCGGCTACACATTGACCTAAAAAATCGTGATAACTCATGATCTAGTAGGAATTTTTGAATGTAGTTTTTTGTACAGTGTTGATAAATGTATAATTATTCAGAATATATTCATAATATATTAAAAGATGAAAATCAATATTTTGAAGGTTCTAAAGGTCCTATGCCCCCTTCGTAGAGTATAGTAATTAGTACAAACAGCTAGAAAATTCAATTTGTAATTAAATATTTATTTGAATGACATTGTATTAAAATGGAGACATATACTTACCTTGTAACAACTTCAGAGCAACTATCAGAATGTAAAAAGCAAATTAATATTTCTTTGTGCATATAAAGAAAGGACAACTGGCTCCAACACCTCGGAGATGTAGCGCTGGCTGGTTAAAGTACCGGCAATGCGTACTAGAGGAGTGCGAGAGAGATATCCGATACCGCCCCATACCATAATACCCGGTGCAGGACCAGTGTGACGGTGCATAATGCAGCTGTTCAGCATCCTCTCTCCACGGTGTCTCCAGAATCGAATCCGACCGTCGTGGTGTTGCATACAGAAGCGTGACTCGTCAGTAAAGAGAATTTCATTCCATTCTGTCGTCCACATCCTTCTTTCATCGCACCATTGGCGGCGGAGACGTCTGTGGTTCCGCGTCAGAGGTAGACAAAGCAACGGACGTCTTGCGGACAGACCATTCTGCTGTAAACGACGTCGAATGGTACGCGCAGACACTGGATGATGCGTTACAGACTGAATCTGCTGTGATATGGTTCGTGATGTGACTGAGCGGTCCGTCACTGCCATGCGTACAATCTGCCTGTCATCACGTGACGTGGTGCACTGTTCATTTTTTTTTTTAAATAGTTTCCCAAAATCACTGATGTAGGCTTTTATTCTTTAATTATTAATCTTAGATATGAAAAATAATTTGCAGAGTTACGTAAAAAAAAAGCTACAGAAATATGATACAGATTAAAGTATCTATTCACACAGTAGGTTACATCTAAATCCCAGACAGCACAGCAGTCACTTTTTGTAGCAACTAGGTCTAGATAGAACTATTCCTCCAGACGTACTCACAGGAAGGAATCTAAATGGGTAAGATCTGGTGATTGTGGAGGGCACAAACCCGGCCCACTGCCCTTGTCTAATCCAACTTCAATGTTTAGTAATTACCAATAGTTGTTTGTTGCATCGGATGTGACGCCACATTTTCCTGTGACATTTTCTCGAAACCTATGGCTCGTGCAATTAAAATTCTACGGACGTAATTCTTTGTATTCTAAGTGAAGAATCTGATCGTACAAAGATTATCTGGCCTTGTTGGGACACCTGTAATACAAAATTACATTTTTAGAGTGTACCTGTACAAAAATATTCCCAAATAGTAAAATGTGTCCCATGCATTAATAATGTGATGTACAGAATTTCCGAAAATCATCCTAAATGTGTCGGATATTTAAAATTAAAAATATTTAAAATCATTTTCCAATTGGCTCTTCAAGAGAAAAATTCAAGTCTGATGATTGTGTTAAAGGTGTCATATACAAATGACAAAACAAAACAACGATTGCATAAATACACAATAATTTTATCATGATTGGTATTGTAAAGTATTTTACTAACGACAAAGATACATCTCTTCCTATTTATGATGAAATACTTAAACTTTCTACATCACACAATTAAAATGTTGAGCATATTTTACAAATTTGGATTTTTTTACACGAGGCCATTTGAAATATAAATTTTGTATTTATTCAGTCTCCTGAGAAAAATATTAGTCTCCTGAGAAAAAAATGCTTAACTTTTGCATCAGTAACAAAATTCATAGTTCAGAAATTCTTGTCAGATACTCTATAAAAATTTCATCTCAAAGAACCATTACATAATGAATTTGTCAATGTACTGTTTAGAAGCTCTTGTCTTACCCTATTATATATTGTGTATAACTGACCTGTTTTAAACAATTTTTCTCATAAAATGTTTGCAATTTTGTTGAAACATTTGGTATACAAAGTATTTAAAAATAGATATTTAGTTAATCTACAATAAATGTAATATATAATTTTACAAGTTTTCGTTATGAACAGCCGACATTTTAGTAAATGAAATATCGATCTTTCACTTAATAAATGTTATCACTTTTAACTATTAGAATAAAAATATATTTTATACTTTTTAAGAGGAGATTAATTTACAGCCCCAAATGCTTCGTTAATTAAAAGAGAATATTCAAGTAACTGAAAATATTTTATTTCTGTAACAGTTAACACTAAATAATTGACTGCGTATAGTGACATTTATTTTTTAAATTCAAACCCCAACTAATTAATTTATATCTGACAGTATAAAAAAGACAACTTGCGAACGAAACCAATGATGTTTACAATCCTCAGCGTTCCGGCTAATATTTTTGCTTCTTTATTTCGCCAAGATACCAAAGTATAAAAAAAGAACTTCTGAACAAACGTGAACAAACGTTATGTTTCATTTCATTCTTAGTTTTTGTACGTTCCACATGAGACACATAATGAATAATTAATGACTTTTGTACTTGTTTAATATTTTATTTTATGTAGCTTCTTATATTGTGTAGAATTGGTAATGTCAGATTTACATAAAACATTTTGAATGGTTTTCGAAACAAATTTCAATATGCGCAGTTTTATTTTTTGTAATACTTGCATTTTTCCAAATCAATTTTAAGAATAAACCTCTTAATATTGTGGTTATGAATTCTTTTCAAGGTAAGGAACTTAAAGTATAGAGATTCATTTATTGTTAAACACAGCTAGGTCATATAAACCACAATTTTTCAAGCATAAAATAGATTTCATATGCCTTCGTATATACATTGACCTACACATGCGTATATACAGTGTACCCGATAAAGTCCATTGTGAACCCCAATAATTGCAGAACTGCAAGAGCTATAGTCATAAAAGAGAGATATAGGCATAGTAAAGGTGTCATGTGCTACGCTAGAAAATCTCTTAAAGTGCCACCTGGCGGTTAAATTTTAAGTTAGTGTCCTTATTTCAAAAACAGTGCGAGATACGGGAAAAAGTCAATCACAAAATTGTTCAGCATCACCGATTTATTACAAGAAATTTCGAGAACATTAATGTTATATTTGAAGGTTTAAAATGCAAGGCGAAAAAGCGTATTACTGGTGTGTTTTTGCCAGCACGTCACCAGCTATATTGTACAACTTCCAGTGGGAATTGCAGGATAGCGTCCAGATGTGTATTGTTGATGACGGAAAATACTTTTATCATAAAGGATAAATGAGCTAGATGTCAGGTTAAGTGCAGTTTTGGAAAATTCGACCAAAGAAATATTCGTTTTATGCTTTCCATCCGTAGAATAATTGTTCGAATTAATGGAAATCATGTGTAAATCAAGGTGTCATTTCTTACAAAATCGATGATGTAACTTGGTGTTTTCCCGTATCTTGGATCGTTTTTGAGATCAGAACGCTAATTCCGAATTTAACCACCAGGTTGCGATTTAAGCCATTCTCTTGTGTTGCGCATGGCAACTTGCCTATACCTAGACCTTGCTTTTATGACTACACTTTTTGCCGTTCAGAAATTATAGGGGAGAGCACGGAATTTAGCGGGGTCACTGTAGATATGTATGAGTGTGCATATGTGTAACACATAAAACATTAAGAATTTACGAGTAAAATTACCTTTCTTCCACTTTTCCTGAACTATTGATCTTCTTTCTTCTCCTTGTCTTCTCACCTTCGGAAAATTTGATTACATGGAAGCCCCACATTTACGGCCTACGTACTGTGCTGAAGGTCTATTACTCATTTCCACGATGATTAAAGTAGTGTAACACAAACGGCAAAAGCTGAAGTATTTCTCTGATTATTAAAATTTAATCTGCAGAGTATTTTGTGCTAAAACTTTACGGAGGAGATACTAGTTGAAGGTGATCTGCTACCTGGACGACCATCCTGTCAAAAACGAATGTTAAAAAGGCTGAAGAATTCAACTGCCCTACATAGATTGTCGTATTAATGATTGCATTTCTTTAGCGGTGAAAGAAATAAAGGTGAAATTTTGCTAACTGAAGACTCAATGATACATCGCACTGCCAGTGAAGATCCTTTGCGGGAAAAACTTAAGAACTTTCCATCAAAACAGTGACTATGCCTAACTCACCGTACTCCCTGCGATTTATTTTTAATCCCTAATTAGCTGATTACCCGTTCTTTTCACGGGAAAACAAATATTTTTCTTACTCTTATGACTGAAATTATTTATTCACATGCGGAATTTAAGAAAAATATCAAATTTCCACTCGTGACACATTTTTTTTCTCTTAACACTTTCACTGCCATGAGCATCACAGGTGGGTCTCAAAAAATTTTCTTTATGCGCCGTGACCATCACACTATCATTTCATATTATGTAAAATTAAATTTCTTGGGCACTTCAGCAATGGCTTGATATTTGTAGATGGCACTCTATTATAACAGTTCTTAAAAAAATACTCCTGGATATACAGCGTCATCTATTACTGGCTCTGTTTACAAACAGTCAAATTAGTGTTTTTAAGTTTGGCATGTTTATAAACATTTCCATTTCCTATGGGGGCACTGAAGGTGTTAAAGATCTTGTTATAACGAATACTTCATATTAACGAATAGAATAATTTTATTAAAAGAAAATTATATTAGTAGGTATCTGGTTTTAATGAAATTTTACTTTAACGCATTCTTCAACATTATGAATTCTATCTTCCGTCCCTTGAAATTCGTCATGCTGGAATTTTACTGTACTAACTTGAGATGATACATAACGCAATTGCAACATAAAAAACTATGTTTTTCGTGTAATGACAAAAATAGACAGCATTATGATGAGAACAACTGTTTTATTGTGGCTTCTAATTCGAAAACAGGATCATTTTGAAAACAAAAAACTCGCTTAAATCGATCCGGAAGTTTTTAGTTTATAGAAGAAACCCATATATGAACATTACCTTTGATATACTGTAGATGTGGATGCTAGGCACGAAGGAATACGATTCCTGAATGAAAAATACTCAGCTACGAAGGCTTTTATTAGACTTATGGTATATGATCGTAAGTAAATTTACGCACAGTAGAAAGCTTGCGAGGTTGTTTAGAGATCCAAGGCAACGCCCTCTGGATATACAGAAAGCCTTTCAAGTGAAGCTTTGACGCCATCACTAGATCTTCTTAAATGATGTCACCATAGTTTTACTTCCACAAAGTATATCTATTTTAAATCTGTGGCGAGTTTTCTCCCTCATAAAACTATCTTTAATGATAAAGAAAGAATAATTTTATGACAAATGACAATTTTTGACCATCACTAATAGTATAATATGATGCAGAAGTAGATCGAAATAAATGATTTTGTATCAGAAAGGTCCCAGAAAACACACACAGGTTCTCTGAACGTCTATTAACGTTCAGAAGACGTTTTCTGGACGTTAATAGACGCTCAGAGAACCTGTGTGTGTTTGCTGGGGTATTTTAATTTTTATTTTCTAATATTTGTAGCATCCACCAGAAATTCTAAATAGTTTGACTTTTTGAACACACTACTGTGATGGCGTCATTTAAGAAAATCTAGTGATGACGCCAAATCTGTTAGGGTTTCTACATCTAGAAGGTGTTGTCCAAGGAGAGAGATAAAGTTTCTGGATTAAAAAATTATTTATAAATTTTTTATGAGAACAGTACGCTTTACAAAGTGTGTTCAAGACTGTGCATCAGTTTACAATTGCAATTTTTACTTAGAAATATAATGCTGTATTAAAAAATGTTACTTTCTTTTTCTCAATACTTCTATTCGATAAACTTCCCAAGTATTTAAACAGTTGTATGTCTAATAGAATGGAAGCAGCTTAAAAATAAATCCAATATGTGTATGTCTTTTTTCTTTCATTTAATATGTCGCTTCCTACTTATCGTATAAGACCAAAGGTACATAAGATATACATCTCAAGTCTCATTGTACGAAGCTATTTCATATATCTTCGTTTAGTTGATCAAATCTTTCCTCTTTCCAAGAGCATATGTCACCAAAATTAATCCATGTAATCTATCAGGGAATACCATTTCATGACTGTGTTGACACCTGCCAAAAATAGACGTGAACACCTCCGCTTGCTTAGTAAAACTCTCCTAAGAAGGTAAGAAATGTATAAGGAATACGAGAGTAATTTTTGTACCTGCTTATTAACTCACTGAAATAAATTGCTATAATTTTAAATTGAATGTTTTGTTTACATTGAAAATGTAAATACAGGGTGGTTACACAATTTTCTACGCGAAAACGAGTGAGTCGATTGCCGCCAAATTTGGCATATGGACTGTGCAGGAAATGAGCTCAAGGAGAATTATTAACAGTTTTAGTTGAAAAGATGTCCACTAGGTTTGCATGGTCAATTCATCTCAAAAAATTGCTCATATTAATTAGTAAGTACTCAAAAACTATTGGATAATTGTGGAAATTGTTTGTACATTTCGAATTATCCATTTTCACTGTTAAACTTATTGTTTCAGTACGCAAAGGTGGTACGCATCTAGTGGACATTTTTTAAACTACAACATTTTTGTTATAAATTCCTAGAGCGCATTTGATGTATAGTCTATATACCAAACTTGCTTAGAGTTCGTCTACTCTTTTTAGATGTAGAACCCTGGTTATAGACGGAGTTTTTTTATAACCACCCTTTAACATTGAACATTGATTATCTGTCCTTTCACAAGCTATTCATACAAATGTTTCATAGAAAAGGAGTGAAATGCATAAAACTTATATATATATATATATATATATATATATATATATATGAATTTTTGTTAAACATCAGTCTATGGTATATTCGTCAATCTCATCACATTGAAATATTTGAATATGAGTAAAAAATTGATTACAATAAGCATTTTATAGGGGTTTTTTACCCTTCATTCTTTTTATTTTTACTTAAAAGTTTCTAAAATATTGCTATACCTACTTATTACATGGAAATGGAGAATATTTTATTTATTTTGGTATTTGTTTTTTCAATAAACAAACTTTTTCAAAATTAAAGTCAATTTTTTGGATATACGAGGCCTGTCTGAAAAGTACTTGACCTTTGTCTAGAAAAAAACATTTTACTTATATGAAGGAATCGGAAACCTTATCTCCTAAAAATTGCGGTCCTTGCACCTGCACAAACTAAGACAACCCTCGACTACTGAAAACCCTTCGGGAAGTCTTTTTTGTGTAATGGACCTCTTATTAGAAGTCGTGTTCTTCATTCTAGATCAAATGAAATCCTTTAAATGTCGTATGTGACAGAAGTCATTAGGTACCATGCTTGAGAAGTCGGAATATGATTGGAATTCCCTGTTTCACAAAAAACAATCCCTCTACTCACCATTTAGAGCTTCCAGATTAGAAAGAGGTGCTGCAGAACATGACGGCAAAGACGAGAGTCATTCAACAAAATAACTTCCAGGAGTGTTTTTGACAAGTATTTGATAGTCTGATGATAGTCTAAATATGGAGGCATAAAGATACTTATTTGTGGGGATTCAGGGTCCCGATGACGTCACGTAACCAATATAATTTTACGCGGACAAAGGTCTGATACTTTAGACAGATGTCATAAAACAGACATTTATGTAAGTATAATTTACCGGAAAGTTTCAGAAGTGAATGCCAGTTTAACAGTTCCTTTGAATGTCAAACATATATTATGCGTAAGTACAATGCTGCAGTTAACTTTACTTTTTAAATTCAGTGCAACATTTTTAACTGTAACCTATCAGACCAAAACACTTTCCTACTATAAAGAAAAATTTCTGCTGAATAAATGTTTATTCAACGAACCTGAAATTGACAAAACTAGACAATGTTTCCGTTTCAAACATATTTTTTTCTCTTATTAAGAGATATGTTTAAAACAATTTACAGTTATAATACGTCAAAAAATGTAAATTATAAAAGTCTTTGCGTTCTCTGACAGAAAAGAAGAACTTTAACATGTATTTCATTTCGCTTTAATTTATTACTTCACTTCATTTTTAGTGCATGAGACAAAAAGCGTATACAGTGTTTCTTTTTGTTACATACATATTATATACATACAATGGACGAAATCTTTTTTTTAACAGTATATGTCGCATAAATTAACTTTGCTCAATACTAAATAAATGTGATGTTTGCTTAGTTTTTCTTTCTCATGTCGGTGGTAATAAGAAAAAAGAATATGGCTTGAATTTCAACGGATCCTTAAAACTGTGTAATATACGTTTTTGTATGTTCAATATGACTTATTCTGTTTTAAGCTGCGAAATAAACAAGGCGATTAAAATTAAACTATCCCTATAAGCTGCATGCTACAATTAAAACAAGTGGTCGAAATCCTACCTACTTTGGTGTATATGGTCTATGCTCGAGATATACTCAAGAATATTTCTAGTTGAGAATTATTTATTGGGTAGCACTTTTCGTGGAAAAACAGGAAATTTAACCATGGATAAGACCGACCATAAATGCAAAACATTTACGTTTAACTTTTCAATTTTGACCCTTTTCAGAAATTTTCATTGTTAAAATGGCCATTTTCCCATCTAATGAGCCATCTGAGCCTACTTTAACACTTTTTTTTTGTTTTAAATCCTTCAGCAATTTCTAAAGTTAATGGCAGCCTGCTCAGCCTTATCTACAGTATGCGGTTTAATGTATAAGAAGAAGTTAAACTATAAACGCCTTGTAGATTGCTTATTGCATTATCAGAATCTAATGAATGTGTTTATTTTTAAAAGATGTGCAAAAGATATTTTTAACTGGAAATTATATTTGATTTTTGGACAAGTGGCAATGCATCAAACATCACTAAGATCATCTTAAGGTGTATAAATGAGAACAGATTTGATTTTGGGATTACGGTCGATTATCTATGCGAAGCAACTAGGCCGGGCTGAGAGGGATACCCTCTGTGGGAGGTCCTTTAAAAGGGTCCTAACATCGTATTTACTCTAAGTTTCGGAGAGAACCACGAGCTAATAGTGATAAAGCGTTTTAAAGATATGCATCGTTTATAACTCATTTTTTTTAACACGCTTTTATTAGCTTCACCTGTATGTATGTTTGTATGCTTGTATGTTTGTAACCGACTCCTTTGAACTCGATTTTGACCCACTCTAAACGGTCAGATTTAATTTAAACTTTGTAGATATATCAAGGATCGATGACAAGCAATAATTTTATACGTTTATCTCATTATCCTGATCAGGATTGCCAGGATTAAATAATTTTCTCACTTCTTATCCTGATTGAAAGTAGAACACTTCCAAAGATTACAATCTTAAGAAAACCTTTCTAACTGTGGCCGTGATCGTATAGTGGTTAGTACATTGCGTTGTGGCCGCAATAACCCAGGTTCGAATCCTGGGCACGGCAATATTTTTATTTTTACAAAATATCGCGATCCATCACATTATGGAAGAGTTGAGTACAAGAACATATTAAGGCCATTCTTTTTAACACGCTTTTATTTGTTGATTAGAGACCTATTTTTCCTTTTTAGTGAGGAAGGTAGCATTTAACTGCAGGTTGATTAATACTTTGGTGCACAGAAGGGGCGTAGCAAGAAGGGGGGCTCAGGGGGCTGCTCCCCCCAAAATGGGACCCTTTACTTAGCTTACAATTTTATATTTAGCTTACAATTGAACTTTAGCTTTAAATTTGATACCCAGCCCGCCCCGAAATAAAATCCTGGCTACGCCACTGGTGCACAGTGAAAATTAATTATCTCACATATTGCACTTTCCAACTTAGTGTTCATTAGTGCCTTATGAGAGATATCGAAAATTAAAAATAAATTTTAAATACATACAGTTTAACAAAAACTAAAAAACTCGCTTTTATTGCAAATCGAACTAAAAAGTGAAAAATAAAAATATAGTTTAAAAAACTAAAAAACACGCTTTAGTGATAAATTGAACTAACTAAAAAGCGAAAAATAATTCTTAATATATAAATAAACTAATGAACGAAAAATAGTATTGTTGTGAAAAAAGCATAGGGCGCTTATCAGTTCTTGAATATTCGATCGGTGCGATTAGTACAAAAATGGTACAAAAAATATAGCACAAAGCGCTCCACGCTTTTTTCACAATAATACTATTTTTCGTTCATTAATTTATTTTTAAATCCTGAATACCGATTTATATTGCGTAAAGCACAGAAATTAACAAGATGAAAAAATGCATCCACTCGATATATATATATATATATATATATATATAATTCAATCATTAAATTAATCTTTTCGTTTAAGTTGGAATGTACCTACATAAAAAAATGAATATATGCTGTAAAAAAATCTTTATACTTCTTATAGAAAGAAAGCATTTAAAAACTAAAAATATACCATATGTAGTTTTCTTCGGATTCCTTTCATTCTTCTTGTGTTTTCATGCTTTTAATATGAGACAAAGGATATTTAAGATTTATATGAAGTCTAACTGTGAGAATCTCTTTCATATATCTTCGCTCAGTTGATCAAATGTTGCTTTTTCTAGAAATACATGTCACCAAAATTAATCCAGGCTATCTGTCAGGGAGGACTGCTCCGTGTTTATGCTGACACCTGCTTTGAACGAATGTGAACTGTTACGCTTGCTCAGTGTGATGTTCTTACATATCAGGGCTGATTAGAAAAGGAATATAATGTGAATTTTGTAAGAATTATTATTATTTCGTTGACACGTACCCCAAAGTTTGTGTTAAATGTTTTGTTTTTCATGTAAGAAAAAATAAACGTTATCAACTGCAAGATTGTGTCGTTGACAAGTGATTTTTAAAAAGTTTTTAAGCAAGTTAACTTTCGATAGAAAATGAAGTAGACGGAGTTTTGTTTCTTTTTAAAATTAATCAGTGGGTACTTTCAGCATTTATTTTTACGATATGTAGACATTGTTTTATTGTCCCTACGTATCTGCTACACTTTGCCCAGCTACATTCTGCTAAATTATTATATGGTAATTTATTGGATATCTATCTGTTATTGCCCTAATTAGGATAGGATTTATCCACTCCTTGGTTAATTTTTGAATGTCTTAATTGTAGAGAGCTTGAACCCTTTATTCGTCAATTTTAGCTATTTTACTAAATATATATAATTGAAATGTGTATGCGGTGGAGCCTGATGATGGAGCACACCATTTCAAATTTTCCATTCCAAATCCGTTCCATGTGGATTCAGCCCACTCGCTCTCTTTGGCGGTTATTTCCAACTTTTCCATCCATTCTTTGGCTTGGAAGGCTGTATTTACACAATATTTATGGCCGCCGTTTTCAAATTTTGTTCTCGGTTTCAGTTTATTAATTCGTATCATGTGCTACCTGGTTTTCCTTACTATGTAAGTCTATTTTTCACTTGATCGATGGATTATCTTGGGATTCCGTATATATATATATATATATATATATATATATATATAAATTCTGAAATTTCTAACATATAGTTTAACGGGTGAAGAAAATTTTTCCAAATTCACAAATGTAGAAAATAATCCATTCCAACCAAAATTACTCTTCTAGGAGACTTTTTCATACTGTAAATGTTTTTTGAAATGGATTAAATATACGCTTTTAAATATCCTCGTCAGTCTTATCTGAGGATTGAAAACGACAACCACGTAAGATTTTCTTTTTAAAAATTATTCTAAAAAAAATTGTCACAGGTCAATACCATGACCAGGAGAATAGGGTGGATGCTCGATTAATCTGATGTTCTTTTATTCAAGAAATTTGACCATGAATTTTGCTGTAGAAATGATGCATGTGTCTTCTTTGCATCCCATAAAGGATGTATCTTCTGTGCATTTTTTTTTCAAAAGTCTCATCGGATTTCAGCCAAATTTTATTCAACCTTTGCATCGTTAATGGCAGTACGTTTTTAATTAATTCTCTAGGTTTAAGTATAGACTACTTCAAATGCAAAACATAACATCAAGATGATAACATTTTGCAGTTTTAACACTTTAAAAAGCGTATAATGAAAAAAAAAACTACTGAAGTAAAGTAAAAGAGTGTACAATAGATATAAACAATATTTTAACGTATCTTTTAGCAATCAGAATCACTATTTACATTAACATATTTTCTTTGCAGGAGATATAAGATTCAACATGTATTTCCCTTTCGTGTTCATCGATTTCTCTCTCTCTATGTATTTATAAATATATGCATATAAGTAGAGTACTTTTTGAACATTAATTTCAAGTTTTAATCCGTCTGTTTGAACACTATTATCTCAGCACGTGTATATAAGAGATGGAAAGAAAATCCACTTACCAAATAGGAATGGAATAGTTGTGTATCATTGTTTACTGTAATCTCAACCTTTCGCCAACTATTCCTCCTGGAGGATTAACGCTCGTAATATCTTAAAACAGGATATTTATCGTTTCCATGGTAACATTCTACACACATCTGAATATTTCATACAATTTGATTACAATCGCATATTAGAGCCTGAAGAGCTGACTTGGTGCTTGAAACTGGTCACAATTTTTTTTTAATTTTTTTTTACCATCATCACTGTCTATAAATTCGCCATACATTACTGTGTATGTCTGGGGAATTGCTGGTTTATTACTAACGTATGATCAATAGCGTGTCCTTGTGGATATAGTTTACACATAAACCAATGCTCCTCTTAACATGTGATTCCAAATGGGAGAGGATATGAACGGAATTAAGTATGCAAATGAGCTTTGGGGGTTGTTATGGAATGCATGACTCAATTATGCAAGCGCTATGATTCCGCTTTTGAATCCAAGTTTAAACCATTGTTGAAAGTTGATGTAAATTCTTGCGTTTTCAATAAAACTTTTAATAATAAACGTTCGAAGTTTGTTTTCTGTTTTTAAGAACATACAAATACTGAATGAACTGTTTACATTTAATCTGGTTAAATAGCTGCCTTACAAAAGATTATATGATTACATAAAGATTTTCATGCTGTTTGTATCAATGCGGAAAGAATATTTTGAAATAATTTCACGATTTCATTTTGCTTTGTGACATTTTCCTGTCCTAATGGAGTTGTCAATTTCAGGTTTGTAGATAGGCAATAACAGCAATAAAACATAAGCATTTGATTTTTTCACAATTTTAAAGCATTTAAAATAGTAAGCCCTGTTAAATAAAACCTATTAGAAAGTGCTAAAGCCCAGTAAATTTATACTTAAAATAATAATAAATAAAAACAACTTAATTTACGAATAACACAAAGTTTATAGTAAATAAAGAAAATTTTTTAAAATGTCGGAAAACTAAACAATATTTGAAATTTTGCATCATTGGATTTAATAAACACAAAATATTATGAATGAGCACCTTGTAACGATGATGATAGTTGAAGACTTGAATTTAAGATTAGAAGGCGTTGTGCGATAATACAAGTTCGATACACGTAGTTGCAAAAAAGAAAAATACGTTAAAATGCTTCAAAATATTTTATTTGAAAGAAACTATTGAAGCATAAACTTATTATGTAATCCATTTTTAGCATAAGGGCTCCACAGGTCTGATGAGACAAATAAACAACTAAGAATAATGCATACAGGAAAATCGAAAATGCAAACTAAAAAGCCGAAGTGACAGAAAAATGAGAGCAGAAAATGATTTAGAATACATGATTTTGGATAGATTACAATAAAGAAAGAATTAAATTATTATTAAAATTATTAGATATGTGATCTTCATCACACACCTTATAATTATTTTTACATTAGCGTTTATTAAACACGGTATGTTTTAATGCATAAACTTTTCAGCAGCAATTATTTCAGTCGGAGTACCAAAGTCTTATTTTAAAAAAATATATTGGTTTATTTTCTAAAATATGATTTTACAAAACAAAAATATCTTCCTCGTAAATGCAGTTTTTTTACTTAAATTTTTGCGCAATCGCATGAACAACATGTACATTTGTGGAAAGCATCTGACAACAGACTAAAATTGGATTATTAATTTATGTTTGCTTATTTACTCTTACGTTTTCCAAGCATTCGTCGAATTTCTGATTGTTCAAAAATTCTGTACGAAAGTGTGCAAAGTACGGTGGACCATGTATGTAAACATTGTGTGTAATATCTCACTTAAGTTTAACTTTGTAAGAGAAGTCCCTATGCAAAATATATTTAAGTTTAAAAAACTCAATAAGAATTTACATACATTACATAAAATGAATCATTCACTTTACTACGAAACTCTGACGCTCATAAAACAATTGCTCATTTTATTTATCAACTAGCTGCGTGCCCGTTCTTCGCACGGTAGGAAATGAAAATTTTCCTTACATGTGTAATTCGAAATTATTCGTGATGTGGAATTAAAAAAAAAGAGCAAAATTATTTGACTCTTAATGTAAAGTTTGTGTCATGAGTACTAACCTGATCATTGCAGTATAATGACTCAAAAAACTACGTCAGTGTCATTCACTATCAAAAAAGTGGAAAGCTTAATGGTTTGCAGAGAACTCCTGGCTTTCAAAATGTCTTATTCAGGGGCGTAGCCAGAGGGGGGATATCGGGATATATCCCCCCCGAAATTTTTGGATTAGTGATGAAATTCCGTCTATTTATGCATATATAAGTTCATATACCCCTCGAAAAAATTTCCAGGCTCATATCCCCTCCCCGAAAAAATTTCCTGGCTACGCACCTTGTCTTATTTCTACATCATACTGTTTTTAGGCTCAAGTTGTAGCATTAAATACCTAAGACACTACATGTACCATATAAGGAAAGTATAGTAATCATGAAAAAATTCGACTTCGAGATTTTGGTGTATTGACACGTTTTGAGGTATTCTGAATTCATTTATGCTATTTTCAAGAGATGTTTTTAAAATAGCTGCGCACCCGCTCCTCATACGGGAAGAAGGGAATATTTTACTACTAAAATCATATCTGCATGTGACAAAACAGAATTTCATTTTTTAAAAAGTTCAAGTAAACTCCTCTGTTGAAATTACTGCGGCATATATTAACGCAAATTAGAATTACTTTTCGTTTAGTTGGTTGTAAGACAACCGTTGAAACAGGACACTTTTAATTTCATGAAATATTTATTAACGTGGTACATTGCGATTTATTCATATTATCTTTACAAATACTACCTATTACGTACATTAATACTATCTATATTCGCTTCTCCCTCTTCAAGGCTCCCTTTAAAGAAACAGCTTAGATTATTTGGCCTCAATGTGATCTTTTGATTCTGTGGCGATTCTTTGCAATTTACGCATTAGCATAAATAATAATCATTTCACATAATGGTTGCCATTAAGGAAACTCTCCATATATATTTAATTTATACATAATTTTATAAGATGCGCCGTATTTAGCGCCGCAAACCATTTCATCTTACTGTGGTGAGAAAATATCCAAGGGGTGCCATTTTAACTATCCATGTATCTAATATAGCGATATCTTTTATATCCTCCATAGTCCTGTCTCCTGAAAAACATCAAACTGTGTAATCTCGAGGAGCTACTTATTCCCACTTTAATTGTGACAGGGCGTTAGAGTTGCAGAGTTTACAAATTTCACGCATTTTTTTTAATTTATGACGTCACTGTTTGACTGCCGTAAAGGATACCCCGGTAATTTGAGGGAGTTAATTTCGATATTTCGCATAATTGTTTTCAAACGGTATCATTAAAACTTTGCGTTATAATGGAGGAACGTAATTCAACGTTAAAATAAAATTATACTCGCAACCTGCATGCGTATGTTAGGCAACGACTGCGCTGAATTAAATGCCTAAAATAAAAATAGTAAATAGAAAAAATTTAATATATCGCGCTTTGAAACGAACTTTGTAACTTTTAAAATGAACATTTTCAGCGCCGTGAAAACGTTTCAATTTTTAAATAAGCACCGGATTAAAATACCACTTCTAATAATAATAATCGTGAATTTCTTAGTTTATTTCTACAGTAAATTTTAATCAAAATAACGTCTCCCTGTGTTGAAAATAGAGCTGGAATAAATGAGTGAAAATCATGGAGTAATTTTTACGTATCTTAAAGCATTTGACGTCATAGATCCTCACTTGCGAATTGAAATTCTGATATCCCATTTAAAAACTCGATTGGTTGAAAAAATCCTTTTCTCTAATCCTTTCTGTGGCAACAACCGAACATAAATTCTCGTGCCGTGATCGCAATGTAATGAATGGCGTAAGATCGCGTTGATGCTATTAAATTCTAAACATTAGGCTGCATTAAAATTCGTAAAAAATCATCTAATTTACATAATTTTTTCGTTTTTATTTTAAAAGAGGGAGAAAAGAATGTTTCACGATTTGTCAAAATATCTAAAAGTTATGACGGATAGGATTCAAGATGCGACAGTTTTAAAATTATTTTACGAAAAACAATCGCGAAGCAGATGCTTAGTAAAAAAATTCCTAAAAATCGGTAAATCATGTTACGAACTGTTTTTAAAAGAAACTGTTTTTAAAAGAAAATTTCCTCCTCTATCCGATGATACAAATGCCGTTTTGCTGCGAGCGTAATTTCCGCCGTTATTACGAATTAGGTGAGAAAAAATGCCAAAAATCGCATAAAACATAAAATAAAAAAAATTCTAGGTCGAACTTTGAAAAAATCTCTTCGAGGTGCACAACTACATATTTACATCTTCCCGAGTACCAAATTTGGTGTTTCTAGGTGTAGCCGTTTGTCCGTAACGCTGCCGACAGACACACACACACACACACACACAGACACACAGACACCTTCTTTTATAATAAGTAGAGATATGAAACTTCGTATGAAGTAATATTAATCATCACTAAAGCAGTTAGAGTTTCTGAAAAAAAAGGAAATGTTAAAAGGCACGGATATGAAAAATATTTATATTTTATAGAATTGTCGTCCTTCGGGGTAACTTTGTTCCACAGTTTCTGTATTTTCATTTGCGTCTCTTATGTTATAACCATATTTTCAGACTAAAGGGCATAAAATGGAAGAATAAACCGGCTTTGAACCGGTTCAATTTTACACTGATTTTCAGAAAATAATGTATCTGATAAAGACGTAACTTGATAATAACTTGAGGAAATTGATTGATTTGCATGAACTTAAAATCAGTATTAAAATAGAACTTGCAAACAGTACTCCAAAAAAAAAAAACGGCTGAATTGCAAAATTAACTATGCACCACGTTGTTAATTTATTTTCTAAAATATACACAACATAAAATACACTTTCACAATCTTCAAAACAAAGTGCAGCTGTGGATCATGAGTAGCTCTGTAAAAACGAATATACTGAAAACTAGGAGGTAGCTCAAAAATATACCATATGGCTCAAAGTTACCCTGGATGAGTGTATTCACAGTGAATACTTTCCAGTAATTTACAAGAAAATAAATTAGATGCATACATCATTTTCTTTGATAATATATTGAATAAAGAGAGACACTCATAATGTAAACATTTTTCAATTTTTAAATATTTTAAAAATCGATTTTTTTTAATATGTGAAAAACACGATTAAAGTCATTTAATTTTTATAAATTTGGATTCACTGTATGTTCTCTAAAGGCAATAAATGCAACAGATAATCGTGTAGATGTATATGGAATATATATACAGCATGCTGTTTTGAGTTTAACACCCTAATGTATCTACATTTATTTTATCACATGTCTACCTTTCTCAGGAACTACGCCACAAGAATTAATCTCCACAATATATCAAAATAAGTTATTTATCAGCCGTTATCTTCACTTATACAAACTCCGTGAAAGTGTTAGTATTATAACATGCAAATAAACATGAGCAGTCTGTAAAAATTTATAGATTTTTTGGAAGTATGACTACTTTAAAATATATTGCGTGTTGGATGATCATGCTCATGGATATTCGCGAAAAGTGATAAAAATAACAATAATTTGTCAGAAAACAAATTTATTTTTAAGAAAATTGTTATGCTTGCAAATCGAAAGTTTATAGATCGATTAAAATCTCAATTTGCAAAATTGCTTTCATTATCAATCACTTTCTCAATAAAAAACGATGATAAGTTTAAATCAATCGGTATGTTTTTTTCCGATGCGACTTCATTTTCATTATGATTTCTCAATCACTTTTTTTATTAATTATTAACTTTGTTTTTACCCAGTTATCAAATGATGGCTTAAGCCTCTGTCCGTGAAATTTCGAGCTTACTAGCATCTTTCATCTCTACAAGAATAGTTAAAAACCGATTGACACTCACTTAAGTGGTCTGCCATCATTGAAAACCAGAGCCACATAAAATACAAAACAAAGAATCAACGACAATGATACGGTTTAGATGAGCTAGTAAGCAATTATGTTCCGTTAAAGTTACAGAGGGACTGTTTTTAGTTATTATAAGGTGTATGTATATTGTAACAGAAAATTCTGCTTAATTTCTGATTTCGTCGTTCTGAAGACCAGTGTATGTAGAAAATTCTAGTAAAAAGTCAATTTGTCAATGAAGAATTTACACACAGCCTTTACAATAAAGCTTCTAAAAACAAACAAACTATAGCTTTCAATAGCACAATTCACAGCGTAATGCCGCAAACTCAAAATGTGTGTTCGACAATAACTAACTGTTCAGGCTATCCTGCCTTATATTTAAAGGTGTTCAAGAAGCCAGAAAAAATTTCTCGAAGGATCCTCAGAAAGTACGAATTTGGATTACGTCATAGGAATACTGTTGAATCATTATTGCGTAATATTAAAACAAGAAAACAAATTGCACAGGCCCCATCTATGAAATCTCGCCGAATTTTCGAAATGTCGCCAATAATCGACTTATTTGCGAATAATCGCCACATTTGGCGCGAAAAATAAGTCCCCAAAAGTGAAGTTAGTTAAACTCTAGCACCAATATTTCTCGAGATTTCTAGAAAAGCCTGTGTTAACTAATGGGGAAACCGAAAACTCCGTATCTAGTATTAATTAATAGATCTAATCTATTGTAAATTAAAACAATGTCTGTGAGACAAAATGTGCCGATAATGTTCTTTCGGAGAACAAAATATTTCTAGAAGCCCGGCAGTTTTTAACATGTTACGGATATTGTGTTGGTTAAGACAAAGTTACGTGTGTGAGGATTTCTTCCCTACGAGATGGATGCCTTGGGTGGAGGACTTTTCAAGGGGGTGAGGCTCATGTTACATCTGGAGAAAACCACCTAAAACACGGGAAACTCAGATTGACATCTGCGCGGTAAGCCAGAATTCAGGACCAGTACACTTCATCTATCTACCAACATTCAGTGTTTTATCGATTTCACCATAGGTCGGCCTTGTAAGCTTGCGACTTTCAGCAAAAATCAATGTAAACAGTCTATTGATTTTATAAGGAATGATATTGCAATCTAGAATCTACCCACACTGAGTGCAGCATCGTATCTGTTCACACATGTGCAAAATTTTTATGCTTGGAATCTATTGTTTAAATTGCCTTTTTTCTATATTATCCATATTTTATACGAGGAATGATCAGAAAAAAAAGGTTACAAGCCGTAGCATTTGAAAACTACATATTGCAGAGAAATGTCGCGCATGTTGAGTAAAGGTGTCATTCTCCTGCATGACAAAGCCGGGCGCCATACTGCTCAAGCAACGCAGGAATTGTTGCGATGGTTCAGGTGGGAAATCTGTCACGCCCATACAGCCCAGATATGGCACCCACTGACTATTTCTTGTTTCCGAGGTTGCAGGAGCACTTATCCGTCACACTGCTCTCTCCAGACAGTGCTGTGAAAACATCCGCCGAAACCTGTCTCAATGGACAGGGACCTGTTTTCTACCAAGACGGGTTAAACAAGTTGGATCTGCGTTCTGATAAATGCCTAAATAGACTTGGCGATTATGCCAAAAAGTGATAGGCACGTATGCCTCTTAATTCCCTTATGTATTTTCTGTCTATTATTAATCAATATTTCTTTATTCGATTTGTAACCTTTTTGAAGTGAAACTTGTTTAGGCGCAACTAGAGAGTAACTCATATTTTTTCTGACGGAAGTAACGCTCACGTGGTTTAGGAAAAGCGGAAGCTGCCTGCGATCGAACCCAACCAGCAGGTGAAAACTGCGGTTTAAGAACACGGTGATAGAAAAACATGAAGAAATGGAACCTGCAATCGAGCCAAACTAGCACACGAAAACTTCATTTCAAGAGTACGGAAACAGAATAATACTTCTAACAAAACCAGCAGAGGAAAACAGTTTTAAGAACACTGCCATAGAAAAACGCAATAATAGACCCTATGTGCATTCGATACCAACCAACAGTAAAAAACACCAGTTTAGGAACACAGTTAAAGAAAAATACCACAACATAGACATTCTCTCGATTCAAATCCTACGGAAAAACGTTTAAGCGTTTTAAGAAAACAGTGAAAGAATAATAGTTCAACACGGACACTTCCTGGATGCTAACCTAAGGTGACCATATTTCTAAACAGTATTTTGGGGACAAATCAAGCAGTGTCCTGGAATCCAAGGAGAACTTGGGGACACTAGAAAATATCTTTAGGGACTTCTTCGAGGACACAACATATTACCAAGCTAATAGCTCTTTATGTCAATTGTGTATTCTTATTTCTAATAAATTAATGGAAGTATTTATAAATATTTATTTAAACCAGAAATACGAAAAGAAAACCATGTTAAAATATTGCAATTTATTCATAATTTAATACTTGGCATAGTATTGTATTTTTTAGAAGATATTGCTTTTTACATTGGCTCGTTTTGTGATTATTTTTCATGAAACCTTTTACACCCTCCAAAAAAAGGTATTCGATTGCAAGAAAAATTTCGTACTTCAATTTCATATTTAACACTAGAAGCGCCAGAGCAGTCATTTTGACTGTTTTCGCCATTTTAGCTTGGATTCCTAAAAGACCCTTTACTTTAGGAAGTCATAATTTTTTGAATTCTCCTAAAAAACCTTGAAAATTATTGGCACAAAATATGCATTGAATGAAAATAAAATTAATGGAAATATTTTTATGTATACCTAGAAGCGCCACGAGCAGTCAAATTGAGTTTATTCATCATACTCTATCACGCAGAAACAATCTTATCATGAAGAAACATTTCCCCTACATATTCCTTTCATTCACTATTTCTCTAATCCATGAAATACATGTCACTTTCCGCCCCCTTCCCCAGTCCCCCTCCCCCCTCCCGCTCTTGTTTTTTGTTCACCCCTTTCTTGAGAACAAAAACTTTTTAGCCATTTCCTTTCAATGACTTTCACCGGGCTACCAAGCTACCCTTTGCGCACCTTCAAGAATTTCTCCCCATATGCCATAATGTAAAAGAAATCTTTCTCGTAGCCCTGTAGAAAAACTATAAGTCCTATACACACCAAAATCAATACCGGTTTTGCGACGGAGGTTTATAACATATATACTCCATTTGAGCTCAATCGAATGCCCCGTTTAGGAGCTATCGTGTTCACACACATACATACATACATACATCTCGTAAAAATAGCATAAATGAATTCAGAAGACCTCAAAACGTCTATTTACACCAAAATCTCGAAGTCAAATTTTTTCATGATTACAATACTTTCCTTACATGGTACATGTTCGGAAAGTAAAAATGTACAGAAGCAGAGGCAGCTTTGAACATTGAAGAGAACTGGTCAATAACTTTAGAAGAGCTTGATGCTTTTATTGCTATTACTTATGCTTGAGAAGCATATGGTTGCAATAATATGGATTACGATTTTCTGTAGAACAATACTTGGGGTCCTCCTTTTTTTAAAGAAACAATGTCCCGTAATCGTTTTCGAGATATGAAAAATCTAAGATTTGGTTTGAAGTCAAACAGGAATCAACGTTTAGAAATTGATAAGTTTGCTATTTTTTCAGACATCTGGAACAAATTTATAGAAAACTGCTCTTTCATATAAGCAGGGAGAAAATGTGGTGGTGGATGAACAACTATTTCCATCTAAAGATAGGTGCAAGTTTATTCAATGTATGTCGAAAAAACCAGATAAATTTGGTATAAAATTTTGGATGCTAGTTGATATTGACTCAACTAGCTCACAAGTTTATGTGCAATGCTTTTCCATACCTTGGAAAGGAAAACGCAAGAAATGAAAATGAAAGCCTTCCTGAAAATATAATAATGCTCCTGAGCCGTTATCTGAATACAGGTCGAAATGTGATAGCGGACAACTATTTTTCATCACTTTCATTAGCTAAAAAACTTAAAATGATGAATACAAGTTTTGTGGGGCAGTAAGAAGACATCGAAAAGAAATATCGCATGAGATCAGGAAATCAAAAACTCAGCTTCACGAAACAGTTTTACTGAAAAATGGAGACACTACACTGACAGTCTATCAGGGTAAAAAGAATAAAAATGTCCTGCTTCTAAGTACCTTGCATACAGATGTAAATGTAGAGTCACAAACTGTGAAAAAACTTTTAGAAACAGTAGAATTCTACAACAAAACCAAATGGGAAGTCGACATTATTGACCAAATGACACGTAAATATTCTGTGTGGGCTGCTTCCCGTAGATGGCCCGTGCATATTTTCTATAATATGCTGGATTTGGTAGGAACTAATGCCTGCATTATCTACCACTAAATGAGTGGTAAGTCTATATCAAGACATAACTTTCTTTTTCAATTGGCAGAAGAATTGAGAGCGAGTCATTTGAAGAAAAAGACAAGTGCACATGTGCCCTCAGAAATTTCGAACATTACTAACAAACTCTCAAAAAAGAGACGTCAGTGCCAAATTGGATTTTGTAAGAACAACAAAACAAGTGAAATGTGCCAGAAATATTCAATTTTCATATGTGGTAAATGCACTTCCAGCATTAAAAAAATTCTAATATGTAAAAATTGCGAATAGCATTAAAATGAGTTTTATTAAAAAGTAAGTAAAAATCCTTTTTGTAGTATGTATTTTAACAAAAATTACCATTTTATTCTTTAAAAAAGCTTTTAAAAATACCATATGCTTTTTGTATTTAAATAAATGTACAAAATTTTTTGAGCAGTCAATTTGACTGCTGCTGGCGCTTCTAGGTAGGAAGAAAGTGCGGCGCTTCTAGTGTTAAAGCATGGTTGTTCCTGAAAAGTGATTAATCATTAACAAAACTGAAATGGGAAATTTGACTCATAGTCGAATACTTTATTGAATGTCTGTACACGCTGCACATACAATGACAACAAGCGTTTTCAGAGATCGAATTTCATTGTTTCTCTGAGTAGAAGGCGCTTTTAGTTGTTTTATTTTTCTTATTTCTTCAATTTTTTCTGAAAAAAAATAAACTAAACGGAAACTTTCAGGGGAAAAAAGTACAAATCTCTAAATTTGAGGACTTTTCCCGTCCCCAAGAAGTCAAGGTATTTTTAGGGACAAATTTAAAAAAAATCTATATTTCGGGACTGTCCTCGAATTTCGAAGACGTATGGTCTCCTTTATGCTACCCCGATATCCAGACGGAACAACGGTTTAAGAACATGGGTATGTAACACCACAAAGAAACAAACACTGGTTGCAAACGGTCTAAGAACAGAATAAAAGAATAACAAATGGACACTCCGTGGATTCTAACCCAACCTCAAGACGGAGGCGGTTTAACACGGGGATGGAACACCAGAAAGAAACGGACCCTGGCTGCAATCAATCCTAAACAATAAACAGAACCTGCAGTTTAAAAACACGGATGCAGAATAATAATTTGAAACCTGTCAACAGACGAAATCAACGCTTAAGAACACTGTGATAGAAAAACACACAAAGAAAATGTACACTACCTGCATTCGAACCCAACAAACAGAAGAAAACATCAGTTAAAGAACACAGTTAAAGTATAATACTAGACTATGGACATTCCTCCCATTCAAACCCAACCTCCAGACGGAACAATGGCATAAGAAAACAGTTAAAGAACAATACTACAACATGGACACTTCCTTGATTCTAACCCAATTTCCAGACGGAGCAACTGTTTAAGAAAACAGGTATGGAACACCACAAAGGAACAAACCCCGGCTGCAAAAGGTTTAAGAACACAGTTGAAGGATATACATGGACACTCTCTGGATTCTAACCCAACCTCTAGACGGAACAAAGGTTTATTTTATCACTTCTCGTATAAAATAAACTACAGTCGCAAATCTCTTGTTTAGACATGTTTATTACCGATATTAATTAAAAAATTATTTGTTTGGAGAGCTTTCCTTAAAAGCCTGGACATTTTACTTGAAAAGAGTCACAATCCGTCCATTCGCACCCTAACATTATAGTTCACTAAAGTAATTTTATGTGTTTCGCAAATACTGTGTTGAAACCCACGGACGACAGCTCAAGGAACGATTTTATGCAATTTTCCATTAAAATATAATTGTCATACACAATTGAATGTAAGTACAAGTCCATATGAAGTAACTTGCTTCGGCTTTCAAAGGAAACAGCACAATATTGTAAGGAGTCCCTTGCAAAAGTATTGCAAGGGACAGATCTTTTTACGAGAATTATCTGGAAGATTGTTTGTGATATGTTATTCAAAACTCTCGTTAAATTACTCGTTACAAAAGAAGGTGTTGAATGTCATTAGATTAAATAGCTGCGATTAGCAGAAAATATTCTAGTCAAATTAGACATAAAAAGGGGTCATACATGCAAAAGGTTATGTAGTTCTAATTTTTAATATGTTGTTAGGATCTACACCAATAGCAAGAAACCAATTTTAAGCTTCGGAAGGCCTGTACTACCGACGTAGTTGTCAAAAAAAAAAAAAAAAAAAAAAAAAAAAGAATTGGCACTTCTTTCAGTTTTTTGAAAATATCACCATTCAGAAATTAAACAAGATAAAATTTTCAATGATTCGAGCTCAAAATGATCTCTGTGAGACCAATAGCTTCGAAAATACAGTGCCTGGAATGGACGTTCACAAAAATTAAAACGTTTTCGTTATGATCACTTATTTTGTAAAATGATGTCGAAACTACTTGCATACATCAAGTATTACTGATAAGGGATTAAACTAAATAATATTCCCCACATTTTAAGCCAAAACGATATCTGTACAACTATGCAGTAAAGTACAGTGCGCCCCACAGTGGTCTGGGCGCTAAACTCCGTACCCATAAGAGCACGGCAAGTAAAGCAGCATCCGGCTTGGGAGGGCAACTAGTTCCCCATAACCTCTAATATTTTTATTAAGAGTTTTATTAAGATAACAAAATGAAATTATGAGCACCAATGAAATCAGATGAAATTATGACCACAAAACACGACCAATACAGCCAATAGTTTCCAAATAGCAGTACCTAAAAAAATGGACGTTTTTTTAACGATTTGAAAATTTTTCGTTGTGTTCACTTATTTCGTCACTTATTCGACCAATATCAACCTCATCACCTACCTAACATACATAAAGATACATAAAATAAGACCACGCATAGATTGCAGTGCAATTTCTAACGTAATGACACAACGTACACAAATTGGAACGATACATGGATAATGGTAAACTTTTCAAGAAAAATAAGCAAGAAAGAAAAACAGAGCCCATGCATTAATTATAATGCACTTCCCAACAAAATAAAGGCATGAATACAAATAGGACAAGTCCAGTTATTTGATGCAATTCAAAACAAAATGAAGCAAGAATCACGAACAACTTGTCGATTCTAATGAGCTCTCAAATAATGGAAAAAGGAAGGCAAATAGAGCCGGCGCATTAATTATGATACAAATATTAATCTGTAGTGTTTAAGGACGTATTTAAAATATTAAAGTGTTTCAGATTTTTATATGTTTATGATACAAGATTTTAGCTCGTTTTTTTCAGTTTTTGACTTTTGCTCTGACTCAAGCCAGAAACAATAAAATCAAAGCCAATTTAGTATTTAAATTAAGATTGATTTTTAAATGAATGGGGAAATAAAAGAATTTTTTAACTTTGACAAAGTTTTATAAGCATATAATTAAAGTGCTATATTGTATAGAATTGTGTTCTGACTCATTCGCTTGCTTAGTATTAAAGATAACGTGTTACATGGTTTCATGACATCACAACAATTCAGAAACCGCAATTGTTTTCTCTATTGCGAATATACTAAAAATAGTAGTAAATTGATATTATACACATCATACCAATAAATTTATTCAGATTCATTTAATTTTAAATTTGTTTGTGATCCCAGATTGTTTACTAAAAAGGGAGTAAAATGAACAAATCATAATACGCATACAAATCGATATGCTTTTATTACTATTAAAGAAACAATCTCATGAATTGAACATGGTGTCATGGTGCGTTATATAAACATCTTTTATTTTTCAGTATGTTTTATGCTCGATACATAATTTGTTGCATTTTCTTAGACTATAATTTTAACTATGCAACAAAAATAAAAATAAAATTAGCCTTCCAACAAAATATGCTGAAACCCGACACATTTAGAAAAATATATCGTCATTTTAAACATTGTTTAACCCTTATACAATTTCTAATGACATGAAAATATTACAATACAGCTTTTAAAAAATAAATTGTATATTTTATCGAGTTTCTAGCATACTTTCTTTGTACGCTAAACTGTCTGAAACTTGCAAATAATTTTAAAGCAGATTTAAAAATAAATACTTTTTTTTTTCATCAGGAGCATTAATATTTATCTAAAATGCTGTCGTACAAAGTGTAATAAAACATTTAAACATTGCCTATTGCATTATTTGCTTTCTTTTTCTATTGCTACTGATTATTTTGCTATTAAGCAGGGATAGAATGGTATACATCTATTATTTAATTCTTTGTGAATATGGTCATGTCAGTGTTTCCCAAACGTGGTTTGTTAGCCCCAACAGAATCGAGAGATGTGTGGATGATGGGCGTATAAAATGTGCAATGACAAAAAATTCTTTAACTTTAAAAACGAGAAAGAACGCTATAAAGTGTTGTTTGTCTATTTATTGAAATAAGCATAAACAATTTTGAAGATTGAGTGGTAACGGAGGACTTCACTCCCCACAGATTCTGTGATTGTATTTCCACTGCATCAAACAGAGAAAGAGTGAGAATCATCAAGAATGAGTATTTCAAAAACTCATTCTTTCAATAACTTTTATGTTATAATAAATTACAAAAGTATATTTGTGTGCGAGGTGTAAAAGAAAAGACAAATAAGTTGAAAAGAATTTAAACTTATTCGTTTTCTAATTTTATTTCCGATTTATATTAGTTTATTTCTTTCTAGTTTTAAATTTTTTTTAGACATATCGAAAAATCTACGACCAAAAATCACTCATTCTACAAAATTGTAAGCATATGTAGGTATAAATATTTATCTGTTGCACGTATATTCTAATTGCTCTTAAATTTTTCAAATACTTCTGAAATTCAGATAATTTCAGCACCGTAAGAAATTTCACAATACTTCAAAACTTTCCTTATAAATGTACCCCGTCTGACTTTACCGCAAAGCGTTATGGCTGCACACGTTATTTGCCCATACGATATGCATAATGTATGAAACGCAGTCATATTGTCCCTGAAAGCTACTTCATATGTCTTGACTCAAATGATTGAATCTGGGGCATGCAGCGAATTATGCTTCACCAAAATTAATCCTAGCAATGCATCAGCAGGGCGCATTTCGCGTACTCCGAATCACTTAAAGCTTTCTGAAACGAAACACCTAAGTTTATTTGGTAATACTCCAAACTATCTGAGAAGAGTGAAGGGAAACTGATTCTGAGTCTAATATAGTGTAACTTTGTTATTTGAAACTAGGAATATATGATCTATGATAGACTTTTTTATGCTTCAGAGAAAGTATGAATTTCCTCCATCTATTTTAAATGTCGTAATTAAAATTATAAAATTCTCAATTTTTTTCAGTAGTATGCCTTCTGAATTTTCCTTCAAGTTGCTTTTCTTTTAATAAAGAATATCTGTAAAAAATACTTTTCCCTGTAAATTGCATGAAACACAAAATTTACTCTACATAAATACAATCAGAAATCCAAACTATTTTCAAAAGAAATATCGTGTTTGCCTGTTGACAATTTTATCCAGAAAAATTTTGTCCGCGCAGCACAATTTTTTTTTCCAATTTTATCCAACAGAATTATATATATGTTTTTTAATCTTCAGGATGATTTTCTTTCAATTACTTATACAAAAAGGTATTTTGTTTAAAAAATCCATGGAGACGAAAATTTTTAAATCAACCCGTTTCATATACTTACGAAACCAGACCACTTTTATAAAATAAATTGCGTTTGTTTGCCAGCCTGTGTCTTTTCTTTAAAATGAAATAAATTCTTTGACCTTTTACAAAAAACTGAGCACAGTCTGAGATTTGTTTGTACACGTGCAGGTAATTTTAATTAAAGATTGAATTTTTTTATTAAGTTTAGATACTATACTTTTCTTTCCAAAATTGTGGTTAGATTTTGAATTATAGCGAAAAGTGTATGAATATTTGTTTCCCACATCATAAAAAAAATCTGAAGTGAATAATATGATATTATATTTCACGTTATGCGGACATCAACGCTGGGCTCAACTGGAAATTCTTAGGCACAAGAATGTTGGCTTGCGTTATCTCTTGTATTAGGAGCCTTAATCTTTCATAGCTCAACAACTGTAATTTAAAAATAAGGTGTTCACTGTAATTAGTAAAAATACTTTATGAACATGCTGATTTAACATTTGAAATTTTGAAATTCACGTTGATGGCTATTGATCAAAGTGTGTCCTTTTTAGAATTAAAAAAAACGGTTGTTTTTATTTGTGCACCCCCGAAAATATATCTCTAGCAAAGTGTTATTGAAGTGTTTGTAACATTTTAAGCTGAGAACTTCTTAGACTATCGCCAGAATTCGTGTAAAGTTGATTTACGAAAAAAACACTTTAAGTACTGCAATAACTAATATAGTGCGACTACTGAAAGACAAAATACAGTTTCGCGTAATACATACATATATTAAATATCAAACTTTTGAGAATGTATTAGAAATTATTTTACGGTCGCATATGATTAATTTATATGACTTTATTTGATATGTTGCAAATCTTCAACACAGCGACATAAAGGTTTAAGTTTAATCTTTCAATTTCTGAAAATGTCCTAGAACTTTTCATATTCGGACTTCCAAACTCCGCTATTTTTGTAATTAACAAAAAAGTCGACTTTTCTGCAGGCATTCGGACTCAAAATAACATTAATAAAAATTAATCGGTATTTAAACGGAATGTTTTTTAGGCATGATTGGATGTATTTAAAAAATTTCTGTTGTGTATAATTTCTAAATTTTTTTTTTAAATTTATATCTTTCTTTGAATTATTTTTTTAATCTACCTGATAAAAAGAAATCATTATAATTCGTATTTCATTACGTATACAACTACATATTCAATTTAAAACTGGAAAAGAACAGTTTCATCGAAAAATTCTAATATTTACAATATGCTCGTAGTCCTTATATACAAGCAATTAAAATATCTTATGTTACCTAATAAACTGTTGATAACCTCGCGCAACTGTTGACGTTTTTACGCTTTCGCTTCAGACCAATTTTTCATTCGACGAGACATTAAACTCTCGGTAGTAACGTTTATATTATTTTATCAGCATTTACTACACCGACATTCTTAACAGCAGTAAGTCATGAAACTTTTTTTCAGTTCTTAAATCAAAATTGATATGTCTAGACATGCAATAAACTCAGTCAAGCCTGATAACAGAAATGTATATTTTTCAGTTAAGGGACATACGCTTTGAACGTCAAGGAAAAAAATATGAAGCTAGTGGTTCAAATACTTCTAGATCATTTTTGGAAGAAAGCAAATTATAAGTTATACGATATCAGAGAAATTTTTTTTTCGTGGATCCGTTGGATAAAATGAGAAAAGTTATATTAAAGTTATCTTTTCTTTTTTTTTAAACTTTCACTTATTGGTAAAATATATTTTTCATACTCAAATACTTGAGTGTCAATATTTTTCAATTTATAAACAGGTAATAAATTACCTTAAACATGTTTTTTTTTTCGTATTATGCTACTTGTAGGGCATATAAATGTTTTACATCAGGTGTACTAAGTTCAATTTAGCTGAGTGATTTTTCACTGAGAAACATATTAAATTTTAATGTAAGGTATATTAAATAAGCCTGTTTTTTTTCCAAAACGTGTTCAAGTCGCATAAATAAAGTTTTACATAATTTTTAAGATTTTGTTGAAAATCATGCTTAGTGCAAATATTTCGCAGCGGTATTAATGGTAGTATAATATGAGACGTGATTTCATAGGAATGAATTTTTCATATCAATCCCTGCTATAATTGATGAATAATAGGCAATTTCATATAGCGTCTACGTGTAAGATTGCTATTTAAGCCCACATTAGCTGAGACTAAATAATACTCATAGAATACTAAATAATACTAAGAAAATAATTTAAAGAAAAGCGTAGTGAAAGTATAGATTACTTGGGAAAGTCTGCTATTGGCACAGCATTGCCATAAAGATGCTAAATTAGTTTCTTTCAAACCCTTCTTTATGTCCATATTCAGATATCTCATCTGAAGGAGGGCCCGTAACAATAAACAATAAGATTCGGGTCTCTCCTGTGGCTAATAACAATGAGATTTAAAAATTTCTTTTAAAAAAACAATGAAAATCTGCATTATACAGCGCAATGGAAAAAGCTGTCATATTTTGAATCTTAATTTTATAACAGTATTTTCAAAAAAAATTCTTTTAAAATTCATCTGAACTTGATTTTGCAAGGTGTTTTGTTTTTATTTATATTATTTTCCGTTCTTTTCAAAAATAGCGTTTCATTCTGAGGAAGGGTAAATTAGCGTGTTTTTTCTGATGTATCTTGATTGTGAGTGTTTTCGTGGAAAAACTGAATTAACTAGTCATAAAACCAAGAAATGGAAATTTCCTTACACTGTAATATTTTTCGGGTAGTGCATGATCAAGAACAAAATTATATATAATATGCAGTTATATTCTATCGGTAATTTTCGGAGTAAAGGATTGGTTAGTACACAAATTATTCTGTTTCCTTGTGTGTATGTATGTGTGTAAACATTCTTTTTGAATTCAGCTTAAGTATGTGTGACATGCAGATAATAAATCTGCTTTATGATTTTTTTTTACCAACCAATGACCGAGTAGATAAGACACTGAACATTGGTAGACGTTTGAAGTATTAAGGTCCAGAGAACTGGCCTATCTCGATTTCACGGTCTGAAGTTCTGAAAGGTTTTTCCTAAAAGCAACGTAAATATCTGTTAGAAATACATAAACCTTAAAATAAAACAGAGTTAAGAACAAAATAAAGAAATGGTTGTTAATCAGTTTTTTTAAAAAATTGTATTTTTTTTCAATATTTTTTCCGATGCTGAGAGTCTATTTGCCTAGCATCAATAACAACAGTATACAAAAAATAATAAAAACTTTGTAAAATAACACCATAAAGCTTACTTCAACGGCCAGGCAGCTGTTTCGAGCAAAAACTTTCCCCTGAGGATCTTCAGGTGACTGTGATCGATTGAGGAAGGGCAAAAACGTTTTTGCTCGAAACAACTGTCTGGCCGTTGAAGTAAGATTTATGGTGTTATTTTACTAAGTTTTTTATTACATTCTGTATACTTTTGTTAGTCATGCTAGGCAAATGAGACTCTCAGCCTCGGAAAAAAATATTTTTAAAAAATACAAGTTTTTTTAAACTGATTTGGGACCATTTCTTCGTATTTTGTTCTTCGTATTTTTATTCTTAACTAAGCAAAAACGTTTTTGCCCTTCCCCAGTGACAATCACCTGTAGATCCTCAGGTGAAAGTTTTTGCCCGAAACAGCTGTCTGACCGTTGAAGTAAACTTTATAGTGTTATTTTACAAAGTTTTTTTTAAGTTATTTTATGTCTTAAACACCTGTTATTTGAAGCGATTTTATTAGCAGTAAACGGAGCCTGCTTAGGCTTACCATTCTTTGTAATTTACTCTTTTAACCCTTTAACGCGCAGTGATCCCGCTCTGGGAACACCCAGCTCTGACGTTTTGACTGTTGCCAGTCACGAAGAATAGATTTGATTTCTATAAAAATAGTTGAGGGTGGCATAGCTCCACGTGAATCCTTTACTTTTTAGCACGTCATTTACCGTAAAAAAATTGTCACGATTATTTTTAACAGCACTGACCTCTGCTGAAAAATGGAAGTATGCGAGAACAGCTGGATCGATTGCCCAATGCTGAAAAAAGGGCAGCCGTTGCCATCGCTCGACTTAACTACCAGCAAGATGGCGGACGATCGAAACGTTCATCGCGTGCCACAGATCAGACAGCAGGCTGTCGTCAAAAAAGGGTCTCTAGATCTGTGGCACGCGATGAACGTTTCGATCATCCGCCATCTTGCTGGTAGTTAAGTCGAGCGATGGCATCGGCTGCCCTTTTTTCAGCATCTAGAGACCCTTTTTTTGACGACAGCCTGCTGTCTGATCTGTGGCACGCGATGAACGTTTCGATCGTCCGCCATCTTGCTGGTAGTTAAGTCGAGCGATGGCATCGGCTGCCCTTTTTTCAGCATCTAGAGACCCTTTTTTTGACGACAGCCTGCTGTCTGATCTGTGGCACGCGATGAACGTTTCGATCGTCCGCCATCTTGCTGGTAGTTAAGTCGAGCGATGGCATCGGCTGCCCTTTTTTCAGCATTGGGAAAGGGTTGCCCCTCAAAGGGTTAATCTTCAGCGAGCTTGAGGTCCGACCGGGAGCGAGCGGTACCCCACCACGCAGGGGACTACCGCCGAGCGTGGTGGGGATACCGCCGAGCGCAGGACCCCACCACGCTCGGCGGTATCATCAATTACGAGCAGGTTTTTTAAAGTATTTAGAGTAGTTAAGAAATATCGTTTCTCTCCCGTCAATCTCAACAACACCATACATCCAGAACTTGAAATAAAGACAAGATATTTTTCGACACAGAGTCATCCGATGACGATAGCATCTTTTACAGTTCTGTGACAAGGTAACCAGTTAGAGAAAGCGTATTTCCTCTCTTTCGATGAACTAGAATGTTTCTCAGGTTGACTATCGATTGGAGAATTTTCGAGAGCTAAAGCCATTTTTCTTTTAACGTCCGTGGAAATAAAATTAGCAAGTCTCAGAAGGAGCCCGCCTAGATAAAAGTGTGGACTTGGTTTGTCAGCTGCTGCCAGTCTGATATTGGTGCTTAAAGCATAGAGAGGTAAGCAAATGTTGCAGAACCGTAAAACCTTTCCTTCCATTGTGGCATTGATTTCAAAGGGAGCAGTGAACCAAGTTTTCACGTAATGGTTCACAACGAAAATTGCAAACTTTTCGAATGCCTGTACCCAGAGAGATATCATGCTTTATCTGGAAAAAAGAAGAAAACTTTTAACAGTTAAATAGTGTACCCTTCAAAGAGTATGCAGCAAATACTCCTATAAAGGTGTTCTTTTTGAGCACATGCTTGATTTAAGAAACACGAGATAAACAAACAAATCTTAAAAAAAGTCATAAAATCATATATTTCTTAAAGTTTTGTCGGATATGAGCCACCCCTAAATATCATCTGATTTCCATGAAACAATATCAGTTTTATTTTTCTAGTCAAATACCTCCTAAAAAGAGGCACCCGCATTAAATATCACACAGTTTTGTTTTTCAAATGTATATTCAAACATATGAAAATATACAAGCATGAAAAAATATTTTTATAGCACATTTTCTATGCAGAGTGTTACAGGGTGGTCCTAAACTATGCCAAAAATGTAAAGGCAGGTACAGGGAACATAAATAAAAGAAAAATTTCGTATAGGAATTTTGTTTGCGGTAATGAGACATTAAAGCGCTAGCTTGTAAAGCAGAGTGAATCGTATTAAACTGAAATAACAAGTAAAGAAAACAAAAATTTATTAACAGTTTACAAGAGGTGCTCGAAAGAGCGGCCAACAGCAGCGATATATAAGATTCACAGCGACAGCGCATGGATCGGCTTAGATTAGAAAAGACGTCAGGCATGTCGATCACATGCCCAGCAGCAACAGGCAAGCGGACAACTAGATCTTCTTCAGATGTGGCGTGACTCTTGTACACCAGGCTTTTAATATGACCCCAAAAGAAAAAATCCAAGCAGGTTAAATCAAGAGAACGTGGTCCAGGGAACTGGAACGATCCGTGCTGTCCAATACTGGCCGTAGGCATCGTCTAGGTGATTTCTGACGTTTCGACTGAAGTGAGCTGGGGCTCCATCGTGCTGAAACCACATTCGCCGGCTAGCAGCTGGCGGAACACAGACCAGAAGTTCAGGTAAGATCTACTATGGGAAGATGTTGCATGTGTGACCAGTTAAACGACTAGGTAGAATGTACGGTCCTACTACTTTATTGTGCACAATGCCTGCCCAAGCATTACTGGAAAATCTTTCTTGGTAGGCGTGTGCTATTGTGTCATGTGGGTTACCATGAGCCCACATATGAGAATTACGGATGGTAAACAATCTCGACCACGTAAAGGTAGCCTCATCAGTAAATAAAACGTCTGCAGGGAAGGTTTGATTGGCTCCAGTCTGCTGTAGGTACCAACGATCAAAAAAGGGTGGAATTCTCCGCCAGTGGTTCACGAAATCGTCGGTTGTTAGCTACCAACTGGGCAGAACCAGTTGTTTGGTTACCGACTGCGATAACAACTCCGGAGGGAAACGGGAGGTCTTTTAGCCAATCAGATGAACCCCTGACGCTCCTCCTTAAAACTCCACCTCAAGGCGGGGCAAAGTTAACGACTGCAAAAAATTAACGACGAGCGGAGAATCCAGCTGAAAGTTGAGACGAGGAGAATAATCGCCAGGGGTCATTGCTTGCACTCTATGTAAACGATCGATACTGATCCATTCTATCTTCTATGTATTTTGTAAAGTCCTTAAATACTTTGATGGCTCACACCCGACCCACGCCCTATAGCTCTCGAGCTTGTCGAAGGATTATCCTCTACTGTGTTTAGTATTCTCTCTTCTACTGTAGGAGTTCCACAATGTCAGCCCGACGCCTGGAAGCATAAAATGATCCACTCGTGCGTAACTCCCGATGAAGACGTCCAAATGTTCAACAATCGGGCTGATTCCTATACGGGAAGCACTTCCTGTACATTCTTTGAGCAATTAATCCATTTTCTCGTGCAGTCCCATACACGAAATGCATGTCGGCCCGTTCTTTACATTTTTGTAAGACCACCCTGCATATATTTCGTGCTGAAGTTTAGTGTCTGATATTTTGTAAATACTAAAACACACATTCCTGAATTTAAATAACGAAATAATATTTGTACTACTGAATGGTTTTTTTTTTTTATCATCAGAGCGATTAAATAAGTTTTAAAATAATATTTTAGACTTAATTTTTGCTTGAATATTCAACATTTGCTTTACAAAATATCCTACATTTTAAATGAAAAATTTTAGTAAAAGGAAATAGCACCTCTATTGTAATTTAGAATTATTTAAGAAAATATTGATAGTTTCATACGTTGTATAGCTACGCAATTAAAAATGAAATATTGAAAAATTCGCTTGAATTCACTTGAATATGCAAAGCTTGCTTCATAAATTACTTTCTAAACAAGACCTTTTCAGTAAAAAAAGTAACAACACTTACGTAATTCAGGCTTGTTGAAAGAAATATTGACAGCATCATACGCAATACAGTTACCTATTTAAAAATTAGATTGCTACGATTTGAGAAAAAAACTATCTCCATTGTTATAGCAAAAAACTAAATACATATTCAATCTTCATTTTATTCCATAATTATTATCATTTTGCCGTCAAATTAAGTAATATATTTCTTAAATTTGGGAGAAGAACTACGTGTCTAGACATGTGAGAGACATCAGTTATTATATCACGAAAAATAAAGAAAAAATATACCTAAAAAGAACCTATATTATAATATTTGAACATAATTATTTTAAAAGGACTAATAAGAAGGAATATTTTAAAAAGAATAATAAGAAGCTTCCTATTTCGTTCCGATAATTCTTAATGAGTAACAATGCTTTAAAAAATTAATGGTAGTTCAAAAGAAATCATTATTATATTAGCATTTAAGTAAACGGATACTAGACTTGCGCACTTATCACCTATTTGTTTGACTGTTTGATTTCTCTTTTTTTCTAAGGGAGGACGCTTGCAATGTAGGTATTCGTCACTATATGAGTCCAAACTGTAGGCCATTTTATTTTAATGGCACCCAATAAGCAGTCAATGTTACCTCCAATGAAGACATGGACAGTTAACAATCAAGTGAAAATTGACAGTCAAACATAATTGTAGAAATCGGTGTGCTATGCAACATACACTCTGAAGCAAGACTTTTCAATTTTTTTTATGCATTAAAAATAAATTAAAAGTTTTTTTTTTTCAATGGAACTTTTTGAAGTATATAAATATGAAAGAGATTTAATTTAAATTTACAAACCAACAACGCTGCTTGATTGTAATAAAGATTTTTTTACGCGTAATAAGAAATACGTTAAAAATAACGAACATAAAATAATTAAAACTTCTTAAAAGAACACACATAAAAGGTTCTTATCAAACTGCACACGTGTTTCCATCGAAATAATTTTGGTCTTCATCTGCACCAGTAGAAGTCCGTACACAGACTGGGACTGGGGGATGAATCTATCTTAATGAGTTATCTTGGCTTTGAAGTACACTTTTGATACTTTAACTATTCTCTCTTTTGATGATTCTCTGCATTCATTTCCAGCATGAATTAGTTTCTGTACTCCTGATATGCTATCTGTTATCTTTAAGCATTGATAATAACAAGTTTTCAGCATGCCAAAAGAAGCTATTTCTTTGACAACGTTGTTTACTATATTTCTTATGTTCGATTCTAAAATATCTTGAAATTGAGTTGTCTTCAAATAATCCTTGCTTATTTCGTTCTGTTTTGATATAAAACCTGACAGTTGCATATACCTTCACAATGTACACTGCAAGAATTTAAGATGGTTTTTCAGTAGCCACATGCAAGCTTAAAATTTTACTAGTTTTCGTTAGCCATCTTGATAAAGCAGCTGATCCAGGTTAATTTAATGCTAATTCAGAATTACAGTTACCTAGTGAAATTGAGTGACGAATATCATATAAGAGTGATCATTATTAAGAATCATTCTGCTTCTATCATCTATTTTTATTCAACATTCTATCTATACACTTAAAGAAAACAGAAATGCGCTTAGCTACTTGCAGGTTTTGACAGCTTTACCAATTAGTCCAAATCAGGTTGTAGTGCCATTTGACACACCATTTAAAGATTCAACCACATGTCGTACATAACATCCACTTGTTTGAAAGAAACAAATATACCACTGTAATGAATATTGAGATAGTTCAATCATACTAATAATCCTTCCTTTGTTCTAGGTATTAGCCAGTAGTTAGATGTGGTGTTCTACCACATCCAACTACTGTTAACTCATTTAATTACATATTATTTTATAGAAAAATATTTGGGAATAATACTGATATGCCTTTTGTTTGTCCTCTTACAACAGTATAGACAGAGTCAGGTCCTATTGCAAAAGAATAATATATTCCACCTTTGCTGTCTTTTAGTAAGCATAATAATCATACGTTTTACATTTCTGTTATCTTTTCTTCCAGCGAAATATAATCCAATAACATAGACTGATACGGGGTCAAATTAGTTAACTTTACAACTGCTTTTTAAGCTTTTTCGCAGTCTAGTATTTTATTGCAATGTACTGCGTTTGAAGTCTGTCCTTCGTATAAATTACGAACGTCTTGTAAAACACATTGGCAGTTTCCAACTGGTAAAGCTCTCCAATCAGATAAAATAGTTTTGAATGATTCGAACAACAAGGTATGTAAGGATGAATGTTGAAGAGATGGGTCTCCACTGACACAATTTAATGTTAATAAATGATTTTGTTCTTTGACCCCATGCTTGCTCTGTGGCTATGAATGATGACAATTCTAAATAAAGAACTTGAACAAGCTAGCATAAAACTTCGATATTAAAAAGAGGAATTATCAATGGTGGCTATCGCTCATCTTATCTAGCATTATAGCTAGGGTTTTCCTTTCCGTTCAGGCATTCTTACTAGGCGGGCGGCAAGCACTAAGGCGGCTAAGTTTCTTACTAGGCTGGTAACAGGCTGAAGAACTTTCATCTCATCCTTCATGAGGTCGGCTTCTCGGCCACATTGAGTTGAAGATAATAGAATCTTGTCGAGAGCAGACCAAGGTTCCTCGTAGTGGCGTCGTACCAGCTAGCACTATTGTCTATCTCCAACGGATTGGAAACAAGATCCTCACCACATCAAAACTGGTTGTCCGTTGAAATACACCGATTGGCTCAACAGCAGTCTTTTATGCTACTGCTTGAAAATAGAGCGGATGCACCTTATTAAAAATACTTTTTTTTTCAAATTGTCAAATAACTTTAGTGCTTAATAAAATACTGTTCATTTGTTCGGCATATGCAGCTACAACAACAACGTTAGCAAATTCACCGTTTAGTCCACGTCGCTTGTTTGTGGCATTACAGTCAACTGGTGTGTAAGCAATTCGTGGATTTTGGTGGACACTTGAGGATAAACGGCTTATCGACACAAAGTGAAAGCCGTTTTTTTGATTATCCTGTAATTATTTGTTTTGTTTAGGGAAATTACTTATAGTGACGTAATTTATCTTTATTGGAAAGCAGATAAAGTTGTTTTATATTGAGAAATATGAATCAGAAGAAAAAAATATTTTTGAATTGTATTTTGAATACAATATAAAAATGAAAGGAATTTATATATATTTAATAAAAAAACAAACAGTAAACGATTTTTACTTCTCTGCTTATACTTTTGAACAGTAAAATTAGTTATTTAATTTTTTATAGCTTCCCGTTCAAAGTTTTGAGTTGATTTTTGGCAAATATTGAAGTGTCTTGGGTCACCACAACTAAAATTGAAAAAAAAAATTGCACGTAGTATGCATAATTGTATACCTCCATAATTTAGAAATTTGTGAGCCTATTATAATAGGGCGACACTGTCTTTACAGGGGGTTGTCCTGAAGTAACGATAAACTCAGATGATGTGATACATTAAAAAGAGTAAAAACTTTCATATATCGTGGTATGGCAAATATCATTTAGTTTGCGAATCTCGCAAAAACGGACTACAGAAAGAAGTTGAAGGCGGATTGTTGTTTTTACGCTGTTTTTGTGCTTCACTGACGTGCAGCTAATATTTTTCAACTTTAATTAAAGTAAATATTACTAAAATACAAATTTTTGAATAATTGTTTCCCCACATTACTCGTTATCACACCCTTTGTAACCATTTTGGGGATTTCACTAAAAATGGATTACATTAGATATTCTATGGCAATTTTTGTTCTTCTGCAGTTCAGTACCATCTCCATAAGTCCGTTGCCACTTCATGAGAAGCCCTGGTGATAGGAAACTGACTTTTGAAATTCATATTTTTGCAACACAACCTCGGATTCAGCACAAAATGAAAAATTATATAGTCATCTTTTATTCAATAAAACCTTGAATAACCTTTAATTTGCGCCAAATGTTTTGATAAATTAAATGCTGTGCAATAAGTCTAGACATTCGAGAGACAATATTTGTCGCATGACAGAAAATACAGACGATTGTTCTATCTTATAAGTAATCAGTCCCTTCAATGTTAATGCGCCACATTTGACTTTTAATGCAGATTAAGATTTCACGTATTTTCGAAAATTTATCCTCTTGTTTACAGTTTGTGTGCATAGCAAAGCAAGTTCTACTTTTATTAATGCAAGTGTTTGGTTATATAAGGATGCAATTCCCTTATGTACATCATTTACATATAAAGAAAAAAAATTGAATTTAAATTAAGTTGGAATATCAACTAAGATAACCTGAATTTAATTAAATTTAAATCTCAACACTTTCACCAAAAATATGTATAATAAAACCTATATCATTCGCATTAAAAATGAATGGTTGCAAAGTATTTAATGCGAATAAAACACTTTAATCTTATAAATAAGATTTTTGTGCAGGTGTAAAGTACATACTCAATAGAGTACAACATAAGAATATATTTACTGAAAATTTTGCTATTTGATTATTGAAAAACCATTTCTAAACACTTAAACATAAAATCTCACGTTTATTCATATAACTGAATTTCTAAAAATTATGGCTCTTGCACAGTCTCAAATTACAATAGTGTTCGTGAGTTTGACATTTTAATGATTTGAGTGTTTAACAATTTTATATCTTGCTAAATTGTTATTAATTTACAAGCTATGTATATATAGATTGTTTAGTAAAATATACTTCATTTTCTTATACTTTAATTGTAAAGGTTCAGTATTGAAATTGTGGATACACAAAAAATAACTTTAACTGGAATTTAACGCTTTACGCATTTTTTTATAATTTCTTATTCATCTTGTATACCTAACTCCTTATTTGCCAACATAGGTAATTACAAGTAAACCCTATTTTATATTTTATAGCTAGAAAATATTGATATAAATTTTTGTTGAAATTTTGTTCCCTAATTAAAACAAACTTTGTAATGTCCAGATCACTTTAAGGACATAGTAAAATTTTAAAAAATCTTCAAAACTATTCATCAATTCATCAGAATCTTTTAATGCCCGTGTTGACGTCTTTTAACGTCACATACACAGGAATTAAATTAAGAATGGAGAATTTTAGATTTTAAGATATTGTCTTGATAACACGAAAACTTTATGATTGATAACAACGTTAAGTTAGTAAACTAATAATATTATTCATGTATTGCGGTGAAAGCTGAAGTCAGGGTACCGAATTTTCTACATCTCAGACATTAAAAATGTTTAATTTGGAAACTAATTATTCGAAAACACCCTTACTAGTCGTAGAAAATCAGACCCAGGACAATGACCCAGCTACTTTGTTATTTTTACCAATATCTGATCAATCTTTGGTGTCTAATTTTGTTAAACGGAGACATAATCGAATCACCATTGTAGTTTATTAAGCATCAACACAATCGTTGATAAAATAAAATAAAAATATATTTTCTGAGAATAGAGTAACAGGTTATAGACATCTGACATCTTCTTGTGTCTAACTTCTCTCTCTCTCTCTCTCTCTGTATATATATATATGTGTGTGTGTACATGTGTGTGTGTGTGTGTGTGAATGACTATGTAATTTTATCTCTCAACACCTTTTTTGAAAAATGTGTCCCAAAAATGCGACATAAAAAGGCGACATAAAACGCGGCATACTTTTACATGTATTTAAATACTATTGGTTCACAACAGCTTTAATCTATTGTTACAATATTTCGTAAGCTGTAGAATATGCTTCACATGTATTTTTCTATAAATAGGTTACACTCATAAAAATTTCAACATAGGGTTACTAGGCGAAATACGCAAAAGATGAGCGATAAAATGACATCGTCAATTAATATCGTTTTAATATGGCAATAATGAAACTAAATAATTAAGGGGGTTCAGGGGGGTCTCCCCCTGACGAGGTTCGAACAGCCAAGATTTTATATATATATATATATATATATATATATATATATATATATATCAGCTCCCTTCCCATGTTGATGTAACTTATTTCAGTTGTCTATCTAAATTTATTATATATAATAATTTTATTCTACATAACAATAAAATATATCTACAAAATCATGGTATACCACAAGGTGGTTCAGCATCTAGTTACCTTGCAGATCTTTACTTATATTACTATGAAAAAGAATATACTAATACACACATCATTCTTAAACGATATATAGATGATATCTTACTTGTAAACACTACTAATAATAATAACATTATCTTCCCCATAAAATATCCATCTGCTCTGGAATTAATTAAAAATGATATGCTTAACAATTCTGTTAGTTTTCTAGATCTAAGTATCTCCATCACTCCTAGAAATAGCCTTAGTTTCAATATATATAATAAGCTTAAAGATTTTAGCTTTAAAGTAAATAGCTTTACTCATTTTTCCTCCTGCTTACATAAATCTGTATTTCGCAATATCATCTATAATCACTGCTGTAGAATCAAGTTTCTATGTTCTGATGATTTTAAAGTCTCCAATTTTAAATCTCTATTTCTGTCAGCTAGACAATACAACTATCCCACTAAGTTCCTAAAATCTATTATATACAATTCTTGATAATGATGTGTCTAATGTCTTTGTTAATTTACTGGAGGTTGGGTGGGGTTTTGGTTTTTAGGTTGTAATTGGATGGTTGGGTCGGGCGGAGGAAGTTTTTCTCATTTAAAAAAAAAGTAATATGTTTAAAAACAATTTGGATGTGTATATGCATGCATATATATATCTGGCGGAATGAAAAAAAAAAAAAAGGAGTTCCTATATTGTGATTATTCTGTCCTAAACATTATTTTTTATTTTTTTCTTATTTACTAGATTAATCTTCTGTCATACAATAACTTATTATACATACTTTGTCAATAATAATAATCGTCATATTTTTTAAACAATATGTTATATTTAATTTTGCTATACTATTTATTTTATTCAATCATTTTAATTTATTATTATTCAATATATATTTATTATATTAATATACCTGGATATTCTTAAAATTTAATAATATTACCTTTTAGTATTTGACAACTCCTATACTTTCTTCTTTCCACTTTTACACTTTTATTTAGTGGCAACACCATTTTTCACTTTTTACAATTCTTAGCATTGGCGACACATATCAATTGTTCAAATGAAATTTCCATGTGCTCAAGGTCTGGTATGTAAAATTATAATTCCTATTTCTAATTTTTGTTATCTTTTTGATTTCTTCTTTCCTTTATATAATAGGGTAGGGCCCAGATGTGTGGAGTTAATATCTCTTCTGATATGCCACACAACCGAAACCCTACTATTTGGTTTGCTGTAAATTATAATCCACTGTTTGTGGCCCCTGACGATGGTGACAGTGGTTATAATTTCCGTTCCATTATATTATCACAATAATTCTTGCACTTTATTTGGCTTCATAATCTGGTTTCTAATTCTTGCTAATAGCTGTTATATTTTTATGCGAGATATGTCTTATTTGTAGTATGTTTTGTGTTTTACTTGTTAGTTATATATACATATATATATATACACATATGTACATGTCTTTTCCTAATAAGATGCTGCATATTGACAATGCTGTAAGTACAAACCTCATACCTGCATCATGGATAACTGTAGAATTCTATTAGCTGCATACGCAACAAAAGACTTTTATCAGAATGACTATCTTGAACATTAGCGCATTCACATTGGTATTTTAATCCTCATTAGAGAAAAATAATGAAAAAAGTGTCTCAAACAAAACAAACACACAATTTCATCATTTGTTCAAATCAAATGCTGTGTTCTTGTGTTTCAGGATATTTTGAAGGTAGGTATTTTGCTACTTAAGGTTTAATTTAAAAGTATAAAAGGAGTATATATCAGGGGGGATAGTATTCATATGAAACGATTTACTTTTATTCTAATTGTCTACGTGTATCTACGTGTATCGTTTTAAGAGAAAAGTATATATACATATATATATGTATGTATATGTATGTCTGTATGTATGTCTGTATGCATCTATGCATTTATTTAATGTACACGTAAAAGATCTACTGTTGATTGTTGAATGATGTTGGATTTTAGAGTTTTTTGAAACGTAGAACTCTTTAAGATTTTTTTAAATTCAGCAGATTTAGAAATTGTTGGTACCCATCATAAATGAAACGTTTGAGGAATAGATAATTATTTTTTGTAAAAATTCTTTGTGAAATTTTAGAAAACATCTACGAAAAACAAATCTTCCGAAAATGCTTTGTCAGAAAAAATACGTCCTTTCATTATGAGAAAAACTGAGAAGGAAATTAATTATCTTACCTATGCTTAGTACATTTTATATTTAACTCATAGAAATGCAAATTTTTTCATATTGAAATATACTTCAGATACGTAAAGATATTGCCAGCCTCATTTCCATGCAGTATTTTTTTAGCCATTTTATAATACACTTGAAAAAAAAGCTAAGTTTGAAAAAAAAATCTTTAGAATCTTTTGAAAAAGTCGAAGGCTACGTACAATTAAAACGGAACAAAGAATGCAGTAGGTATTAGAAAAAAATCTAATTTTCAATTCAAATGACTAATGTAAAAAGCATGCAGTTCAGCAATTACCATTTACTGAAAAAAATCAAGAACTCCTTAGTATTTTAATTAAAATAGATTTTTCAGTTTTAATGCACAGACTCATTACTTAATTTTTTCACAGTTGTTCATTATTAATAGCTTTTTCACTAGAATTCCTTTAAAAGACTTCCTCAAAGTTTCCAATTAATTTCTTTAAAGTAACTTTAATTTTTAAAGTTAAATATGGTGTCAAAGATAAATAATAAATAAAAACTCTCATGAAGAATTTTTTCTTCTATTTTATAATGAAATGCATTTATACTACATACTCATTATTGTTTTTTTAATTCATTTCGTTTTTAATTTTTTTAAAAATCCATCAAAGCTTCAGAAATGTAACGAAAAAAATATCATTAAATCAACTCTATCCTTATAAGTCAAATAAAATTTTAATACCCCACCCCCTTACTAATTTGAAAATGTCAAGTAGAGTTACCATAGCTATCTTATTAATCAGTGTCTAGCATATTTGGAACACATATTTTTTATAAATAGGGTTCTGGTAAATATTGTACTAACCAGACTATTTAACTTAGTGATTTCATAAGATTACAGCATTCTATCTCTCTTTACTCTTCTGTTCTTCTCTATCACATATTGAATTTGTGTATCGATTGTTTTTGCTCGTACATTTTCTGCATAACCTGTATACGTATAGATCGAGAGTCACTGTGTAACGAAAAAAAAAAAACAATTTAATTGCGATTGATAAATCCCTTTAAATGTAGATGACTTTTATTATATATATAAGATGACTTTTTTTCAATATCCCTCATGAAATGTTGCAAAATTAAAAATATATACATATAAAAAATGTTTAGTTTTCACACGGACATATTATTTGTAAACATAAACTATTAATAACCTAAATCAAACTGCGAAACACCAATGAGGAATGTTTCAAACCGTTTCGCTGAAATTCAATTGGTGTGAACAAGAAAAAACATCGTACTGCAACATTTCATTCTGTCAACAAACATTTTGTACTAAGAAAACTGTATAACAATTAATTCGAGTGTAGAATAAAGAATCTTAAGAAGCTAAGGCCATCAAACCTTTCTAAAACTGACGATTGGCTTTAACTGAGTTTTACATTTTAACTAATCTCCTTAGCTTGAAAGTAAACAAATAAATTGGATTGTCGATATTCATCAAACACTAAGGGGGGATGCTACTTTACCCCAGCGATGTACCTTCAAATTGTAGAATTTACTCTTGATATGTGAACTCGTCCTCTCATTGAACTAATGAATCATATACAAATAGCAGTATTAAAAGGTAAATGAAATTCATCTAAATCCCTTTATCTTCCTTTGCGCTCTATAACAAATGTCCAACTTTTTCTGAAGAATTAACTAATGAATAATTTTAACATGCTGTGTACATACGAAATTTTCCTGGATCACTTCTAGTTTTCCAATTCTTCCTCATGCAGCTTTCTTATTCAACAGGAAATGAGAATTAATATAAAAAATAGTGGTTAAAATCCGTCACTGACTTTCAGATTGGTTTTATAGATATTTTAATAGAAAATTAAGTTTATTTTTGAAAATAATTTTAGTGAGTATTTTCAAATGCTGCAAACTTTTACTTTTTAACAGACCGGTTTTTTTAAAGCCGTACTTATTTAACTGATACAAGCCGTTTAGTTACATTTAAAAGAAAGCTCCTGGAATATCGTAACTTTCGTATTTAACATTGAAATTTTAATTACTTTTACGTAGCAATATCTCTCATGAGTAATTTAATTTTTAAACACACCTCATTAAATGTATACATACCTATATATCCGTGCCATAAGTTCTGATACAGTTATAAAGAAGTAAAAAAGAAAACAACTTCGTAATCAAATTTAAAAACAAATCGTCTTAATATTTTATTTAATTTTCAAATTTAACATACTGGAACTTTTATTAAAAAATGATTACCTTCCGACTTCAGACTGGCTTTAAGTTTCTGTAGGCAATCATATAAACAGGCACGAACTACTTTCATTGAGATTTTCATCGTTGTTTCCTTTACAAAAGTTCTAGATTTTTCATACTGGGATGACGGTTTTTGCCCCCCCCCTTTCCCTCCAACACCGATTACAATTTACAGTTGAATGATTTCAAATCTAGGCTGCTGGATAATCAATCTTCTTTTTTCTATGAATCCCAACACATTCTCTTTCACACACCGCTTTGTCGTCTTCACCTGATGAGCAGGAGCAGAGACCTTTAAAAAAATCAAATGGTCTATACTGAGCAGGTTCCAGTTCAGGGAAATTGGTTCATTTATGATGATGATGATTAGTATTATGCACTATTGGTTCATTTATGATGTCTTGATAAGCTTTTGCCGGTGTTTTCAATTCTTTATCGCAGAAATATGTCACAACAGACAATAGCAACTTTTTTGTATCAGAACTTATGATATAACTAAGTATGTTAGTTTAATCCTTTGAAGACAGGTTTTAGATTTTTCATTCAACTAAAGCAACAGAACATCTAAATTTCCACCGAGCAGTACTTTCTCCATCTATTATTGTTCACCTGTAATGGACGGTTGGGGAGAGGTGCCACCATCCATCCATTATTCCATTCACCTCCCCAATTTCAAAAAATATACACATAGCGGAATCCCCTTGTTCAAGGAATTTGTTTTACTTCGTGAGCGGGAAAGAGTAATTCGTGGACTATTCTTGTACAACGAACAGCTTCAATTGAAGAATCATTGAAAGGAGGAAAGCATGCTCGCAATATTCCCGTCATTTTAAAGTAACAGGCAGAAAATCTTCACTCCGTAGTCTAAAGGTTAACAACAAGCAAATGGCATCATAAACAATATAACAGTTTTTCTTTATAGCAGATAAATAAAACAAATGTTTGTAAATGAGGTAATTTAGTTTTCTACTGCATTTTTAGAAGATATTAGTATATAGATCTTCCAATTACCGGCAAAATAACAACAATTTTAATCTTTTAAATTTCCCTTTTCTCTACCTCTCGTTTTGACAACCCGGATCATCGAGGGTCTACAATAATGAAATTTACTAGCTTCTGTACTAGAGTGCTTATATTACCCAGGTGCTTTAATATTGTTAATTTTATATGATATTAAAATAATTTTTCGCATTTCAGTAATCCAAATTCTTCCCATCTGCTTAGTTTTAATAAAAGCATTTAAATATTTGAGTATAAATAAATGCAAAAGATTCAGCTATTTGCATTGCAGGAAAGTTTTCATTCAAGCGGAGTTGGAGACAGTTTATAAACACCCACAATACCATTAATTGCTCATAATGAATCTCCGGAAAATATCTAAACTAATTTCTGGAGCTATTATAATTCTAATTACACTCATTTTCTCCTATTAATTTTAATGAATTACTAAAATCTGGCGAAATGGAATCCATTGTTTGCTATAAACCACACTTTATCTCGAATTTCCTTTTCATAGAAATGCATATTCATTAAGAATTTCAACGCCTACCGTGAACTGCGCATAGTTTTAAAATGTCAAATTTTCTACGCCGCTGCATTCTTCGAAAGAAAGCTTATGAGCTACATGCAGATGTTGCAACTTTTATATTACCTTCCACTAATAGATTAAATCTCTGGTCGTGAAATGATTTTGCAAAGAATGCGAAGATTTAAGCATACATTAAAACATGGGAATTGTATACACTGTGCGGATCTTTTATGTGCATTTTAACTGTTTAATAATATGAGTACTGCTTGATAAGTTTGCATAAAATATAGGATGCTTGTTTATTTATGAGATTCAGTGTTATAGCTCTTGTGTTGCAGCTCTTGAGAAACGCAGCTCAGAATATTCTTCTCAAAGAAAGCAATCCTTCTTAAAACCATTTTCTTGAAAAGAAAAAAAAAAAACCTTCTTATTTTCAAATAGCTTCAATTATCATTCATCATTTATCATTTTTAACTAAGTATGTGTACGATTATGGTATTTTAAATTTGCATTATATTAGTATCACTCCTACAATTACAGCGAAAGATATACGATAATAAAATAACTTTAAAGGTTACTTTTAATGTTTCTACAATGCAAAAAGTAACGGATTAACCGATCGTTTTTTTTCCTTCTTGCCTTGTTTACCGAGTAAAAATAGACCGAAAAAGAAACACTTTAACATTAAATAAATGTTTTTATATTAATGCATACATTACATTAAATAAATGCTTAATGCTAAACTTAATAATAAGCTTAATAATAAGCTTAACTCATATTAACATTATTATAAATTAAAAGTCAAGAATCCCTATTCATACCACTTCGGATAAACATTTTATGTAAGATGAAGATCAAAAAATTATCAGGTTGTAACGAAAGTTTTCCGCCAAATCTGCTTGAAAAACTAACTTCTAACTCCTTAGATAACTGTTTTTAATCTTTCGGTACCAAACTTGCACAGTGTCACGTGATGCAACAATAGTATTTAAAGCTGTACTCATTATTCGTTTATATTCTGTAGCTGACTTTTTGCAACACAACTGGAAGTAAATGATGGTTCCAATCCTCTAGAGTGATAGTTCTATTTGACACACCTTGTACTTAATGATAACTATATTTTTTTTACATGTTTCATAACACAGTGTTATAAAGTAAGTCTCTTTATTTCAAATGCCAAAAATCATTTGACAAAATATTTGCAAATACGCCAACGCGAACTGTTTTCTGACGATGTTTACGGTGGCGGGAAACTTTCGTTACAACCTAATAGTTTGTATCAAATACTTCTTCAACAATTAAATTTGATTGCAAAAATAGTGCAGGTAATATTTGTAGGTTATATAATGCTCTGTAATGTATGTAATGCTTATGTAATATTTTTTTTTTTTTACAAATAAACACTCATGGGATATCACTGTTTAAAATTTTGGAAAAACTTTGTTCCCGCAATACCTCATATGATTCATCCGTGTGGCTTTGGAAAACATCTGCCTACTACTATATTTCATTGTACGAGCGTAGACCTCCGCAAACCTGCTCTTGTTTTAACTGAGAGATTCGTTGCAATGAACAGGCGTGTTTATTGATAGTAATTTTATATTTTAGTTTGCACTGACGAACAATTTTCCAAAAACATTGCATTGTCGCTTCATTTGTAGTCGAGATCGTTTGAGCATGAAATTCTAACTGTTCTTGCAGTCTGAGAGCAGTTGTACACTACCAGTAAGATGGCGGACGATCGAAACGTTCATCGCGTGCCACAGATCTAGGGACCCTTTTTTTACGACAGCTGGCTTTGCGGCAAGCCAGCTGAGACAAAAAAGGTCTCTAAATCTGTGGCACGCGATGAACGTTTCGATCGTCCGCCATCTTGCTGGCAGTTAAGTCGAGCGATGGCAACGGCTGCCCTTTTTTCAGCATTGGGAAAGGGTTGCGCCTCAAAGGGTTAACGCAGCGGTTCTCAATCTTTTAAGGTCGCCCCCCCTCACATTCTTCAGCATAAATTCAGTATTTTAATCTTTAACAATGAACATTTAGTCGAATTTTCTACAAAATAAGGTATCAGTAAACTTTGAATGAATATTTTAAGCGAAAATGGATAGATTTTTGAGTAAAAATAAGAATAAATCAGATAACTTTTTAAAAACATGCATCACTGCTTGCTCTTTCTTCTTTCTCGCGCCCCCTCCTGCAAACGCTCTGCGCCCCCTTTGGGGATCGCGCCCCACAGGTTGAGAAACGCTGCTTTAACGCGTGGTCTCCTCGCTGTGAGGACACAACACTAACATTTTGGCTGTTTTGATTCACGAAGAATAAATTTGATTTCAATTAAATACTTAAGGAGGACATCTAGGTAGACTGCTCAAAGTCGAAAAAGTGTAGCCGTTGCCATCGCACGATTTAACTACCAGCACGATCGAATCGCCCTCTGCATACTGCAGAGCTAAAGAACATTTTTGATACAGCTGGCTCTGCGTCGCAGCACCGCCAGCTTTGTCAAAAATGTGGCAAGCACTGGGCGATTCGGTCGACCGCCATCTTTCTGCTATTTAAATCATGTAATGGCAACGGCTGCACTTTTTCGACATTGGGAAATGGCTGCGCTTCAATCAAAGGGTCAAACTTTTCGCTCCGATCACCGCTAACAAGAGCTGTCACGGAGTAATAGTCATTTATCACTAACAGATTCCGTAAAGCGCGCGTTTCGCTTAGCACTTACGTTTAGCTAGGCAGAACTAAGAAAAAAAATCATTAATTTTATCTCCTAGGTAAACTCTTGTTCAGAGTGGCTTCCAGTACTGTCAGTCAAACAAATGAAGGAGGGTTTTCTGTTTATAAAAAGTCAGTTCTTTATGTTAACTTTGAATGTTACCGTACTACAGTTTCGGGTTCAACTCCTGGCGGTCGAGATTCGATCCCCGACTGGGCGTAGATGTCATTGTGTCCGTCCCTTCATAGGGGGCAACTTTGGTCCACCTACTAGGTGCAACATGATAAAGTGACCAAAACTCCGGCCGTAGCGGTGGCCAAAGCCTCCAAGGCATTGTTAAGGCCCACCTTAAGAAAAAAAAAATTTTTTTGAAGGTTAAATTCCCCACGCAACCTTTCAACCCTAACCTCTGTACGTGTGAAAAGAAAGTAATAGCCTTACTACTGTATAGAATATGTGGTTGTTTGCGGGTCTTTCTTTCAGTGTTTCGTTGCGGCCCCATGTTCTTCTTGTTTTTGATGTTCCCAATATCCCAACTAGTCTGACGAGGTCAGACCAGGGGCTCTACCACCATAGTATCGAAAAGCTTTGGGTAGCGGTTAAATCGAGCATTCTCTTCTCATTACGTCGCAATCCGATAAATATCCCATGTGCCCTAGCACGATCCTATCGTAATTGTTTCATTATCGTATTCACTATCGGAAATAATGCTGTTTTTTCCCCGACACATTAGATGAAGGTGAAAAATCACATTCCAGTACGGGGAGTACAAGATGGACGTGGTTTTATTGTGTGTATCATGGAGTGTCAAGTACTTGAACAAAAGGACCCCTGGCACAGCGGATCTGTCAAATACCGGCTTCCACCATTGAGGGATACCTTCGGAGTCTTCGAAAATTCTGAAGACTTTGCCTTCGTTTAAGAAACTGTGGAGAAAGCCCTGTGTTTGGATTGGTTGATCAGTCTGATCGACGAGATTGACCTAGCTTGCACAAAAATACTGCTTGTTTTCTTCGCCACTCATCGTGCTAGCACAAGAAGGATAACCGCGCCTATTTATCCAAAGAATTTGACTAACCGAGAGCCATAAATATCCGTTCCTGATATTCTACGATACCATGGTCGTAGCACCCCAGACTCAGAATTAACTGACTTTTAGAAAATCGTGTACGAAAAAAAAAGGAGAAGAAAAATTTCTTCACAATGTAGACCGTAACTGTCCAAGACATGTTCAGCCGAAGCCTGCTGTTTGTGGCGTTTCGGGCAAAGAGAGTGAATTTTCTCGCCCTCGGAAAACAAGACACTTTACATAGCCACTGCAAGACAAAAGAAGCTGGTACAGGATATTTTTTGTTACATGAAAGAGTTAGAGGTAGTATAGTTTTACTTCCTCCTATTCCAGTAGTGAGTAGGTAGGCATCAAACCATCCTTCTAATTTTGCGGCCCTATGTTTTATTCGCTAAGCAACGTGCTGGGCCAGAGCTTGATCGTTGAAAGGCCCAAGCAAAAAAATCGACGATGATATCTAAATTTATATTACCATCTTTTCATCGTTTCGATTATGGGAGCAAATAGATTAGCTATTTGTTAAGCAGTGGTATTTGCGAAAAAAAGATTGTGTCTGAAAGTGTTTCAAATCATTCGTATTCATCATTATAAATATCATACGTATATACATAAATGCAGTACCTTTCCAGATAGTTGAAGAGTAATTATTTTTTTTTCGGGACAAATTTCTAATCACGATGCTTCACATAGATATATTTTCCTCTACTAGATTAATACATTTTATTTTAAAAGAGTTTTTCCAATGATTCGAAATACTGCAAAATGTGTTGTAAGTGAATAAGAGAACTGTTCATAAGCAAAATGCTTTATTTTTTTTTTTATTCGTCGTAGCAATTGCTCATTTGAAAAACATATTTATTTATCATTTTAAATGCAATGTTCAAACAAACACGTTTAAAAGCACTCTGTATGCTTCCTCTTGCTAGTATGCATTATATTTAATCATTGTCACAGGTATTAAAGCCTTTAATCTATTGTAAACTTTCTATGCACGTAATATTACAAAGAAGTAAAAACACACAAAATTCCAGCATGTTTAGAATAACAGAGAAAATTATAGAAGAAAACTTATGGGGATTCCCTTCTAAACAAATTCTCTCTTTCCATTCATTTTTATTTTGTTTTAGTTTTATTTTTCATTTTTCAGTAGCATTTTAATAGTTACGCATAAATTTTTAACACACCAAAATTTTAAATCCTTAACCCATTTATGATTTTAAAATAAAGTTTAGCATTTTATACTATTACAGAATTCAAATATATATATATATATATATATATATAATCAAATGGTTCCTTTGAAGAAATTTAATCCTTCATGGAATATAAATCTTATGTTTCAATATCATTTTAATGGAGACATGTTTAAACATTTTGAAGCATTTTATTAAAATCATAATTAAACGCACGTGTTCCAAACTATATGTAATGCTTGTTGTATTTATTTTATAGTTACACGTGCAGAGTAACTTTGAGTTTCCTTTTACTATTTCATCAATATAAAGTCTTTTCCAAAGACCTTTAGCTTTTGTTGAGTAAATGTACTCTCATTGATATTTCAAGAGAAAACAATATTGTCTAAGTAGACTTTCATAATCGTAATGGCTTAGAAATCTTGAAGGATATTTTTACTCTTCTCTGCTAAAAGGTCCCGCTGTATTACTTATCTAAAGTGTTCTTTCATAACAAAAGTCGTTCTTTAGGAGTAGATATTATTTCAAAATGCTCTTCCATAAGTAGGAAATAAAAACTGTTTGGATAAGAGATACGTTATCAGCGTTAGAAAAACAAATAAATGGTTGTTACAGTGATCAAACTTTCATTTTTATATCAAATTGATGACTCGGTATGAACCTATCAAAAGCATTAGATTTCTTATTGGGCCTTCTATTTGAAGAAATATTTTAAACAAGAATAATGGAAAAAGATTTTGCAGATTTTTGCACTCAATTGAGAGGCACAATAGAGGAATTATAACAAACAAGGCCTGAAATTTGTAAAGGCTAATATTATTATACAAAATAAGTTACTTCTTTTTAGAAATTAAAAGAATTAAGCCTAAATATGTAAATTTTAAAAGTGGCATGTCACTAAAATCCAATGCCATATCCCTGTGGTTCTATACAACTTTGTGGCCCACGAAACACTTTTCTGACCACATACATAGCCCCCGAATAAATATTATTCAAGGAGAATATAAGGGCTTATGACCTATCGCTGACTTGACATAAAAGTGAAATCTTAACAATGTAAAGCAGTATAAAGTGCAGATAATATTTACAAAGTACTGACCGGATTATATGGTAGGTAAAGTACCGTACTACGGTTTCGGGTTCAAGTCTCGAAAAGGGAGTCGGCTTCGATCCCGTACTGGGCGTGGTTGTCATTGTCCGATCCTTCATAAGGAGCGACGTTGATCCACCTATAGAAGGTGCCCCAGGGGCGTAGCCAGAAATTTTTTATGGGGGGGGTTACGACTACTGCAACTCACATATACGTATACATGTGTGTGATAAGGAAGTGAAGAATATACATGTGTATGGCAAAAAATTCTTCATGGGGGGGGGGAGGGTTATGACCCGCCTAATCCCTCCCCTCGGCTACGCCCCTCATGTGCCTCCATAGTAAAGAGGCCGACAATTTCGGCATATTGTGGTCAAAGCCTTCAAGGCAGCGGCAGGCCATTGGAATAACAAAAAAAAAATATTTACAAAAGTTAACGTGGAGACAAGAATTTTATAAATAAAACTATGCAATTAAAATGACACGTTTATGAAAAATATCAATGGAGTAAATGGCTTTATTTTGACATTAGCAAAGCTCTTTGAAGTTTCGTGCACTGAAGAAAGTTTTATTCTCATATCATATTCTGCATTCAACGTATTCCGGGTCTTAGTTTTCGCTGCGGAATATACAGAGAAGGCAGTTTCACAAATATAGGTCTTTGCAAATGGTAGCAACACAGGCAGAGTCTTTTCTGATAATAATGGATATTTTCCTTTCAACCGACACCAGAATTCTGACACTGACAATGTTTCATAATGTAATAAAGTAATGCTATTGAGCATAAAGTAATGCTATTGAACAAATTGGCATTTGTTCAATGAAATTTTATACTACTCCGATTAAAAACAAGAATACTTTCCGTTTATTACAAATAGATTTTTTAATTTATAATTGATGCTTCTTTCTCGCGTTGCTCTTTAGAGATGTGTTTTACCATACATTTACATTTACAGCCTTGTGTTATTTTACCATACAATCACTGAGAGCCTGGATATGTTGCGTGACATCTTGCTTATTTTCTTCTTCTGAGTCTACCTCTGACAGAAAGTTATTTGTTGTTGCAAAACAGTCAAGTTCATGGCTGCTGGCACAGCTAACCTAAAATTAAAGCTTTCGTATTAATTCCGCTATTTTGTCATTGGTTCTGAATAAATCGACTTGATTTCTTTGAAGTGCAAAATTGAGTTCGTTTAGTTTCAGGAAAATATCAACAAGATAAACCACTCGAAAAAAACCACTCGTTATCCAATAATCAATCTTTAAAAAAAAGAAAGAAAAAAAGGGTTCTAAGTAGAAAAAGAATATACTTCAGCTTTTCGTTCAAAAAAGCAATAAAAAAAACATCATAGTCTTTATGAAACCCATTTTCAAAGTTTGGCTAACACATCAGCATTTTTGTGTAATTGATTCAGTTAAAAAGTGGTAAATCTATGCTGCACGGATTTGAAAACATCTGCCTACAACCAATCATTCCAACTTGAACGAAAAAACGACGCGGCTGTGCTGGTCGATGTGCTGGTGCGGCTGTGCTGGCTGTGCGGCTGGCTGGCTATGCTGGTCGATTACGAAAAAACAACGACGGCTGGCTGTGCGGCACAGCCAGCTGTTGTCCACAAGGGTCTCTAAATCTGTGGCACGCGATGAACGTTTCAATCGTCCGCAATCTTCCTGGTAGTTAAGTCGAGCGATAACAACAGCTGCCCTTTTTTCAGCATCGGGAAAGGGTTGCGCCTCAAGGGGTTAATTCGATAAAGCGGCTGATTTAATTAACCAGTGATCCAATTAAATTGCAGCCACTGTATATGAAATTATCGCTTTCAAATATAACAAAAATGAAACTTCTTTAGGCACCATTGTCATAAAATGATACTATATCTGTGTGTTTTATTTAATCTAAAAAGAAACATTACTTACCGATATACCTAATATTTCTTAATTTCTGAATCTTTAAAAGCGTATTCTACGAGTTGAATGCACTTCATGAAAATATTAACGTTTATAACATTTTACGTCTGAGAAAGTTCTGAGTATTTGCGAAATCCCCCCCCCCATACAATTAATATATATCAGTTCTCAAAATGTTTATAGAAAGATAGATAGTTTATGAGATTTCACTCTAAAGCAAATCAATTTTCATAGAATCTTACATTGCATTCGATGAGCTCTAGGAAAACATTTTTCTGTACGCTTCATTACTATATACATGAGCGTAAATGGGGAAGATTGCAAAAATATGCGAATATTTTAAAGCGTCCTATTTAATCTATTGAGTAAAAATTCAGCAAACCCAACGTAGATTAAAATGCTTGAATTGCACTAAAATAATCCCATCTCAATTGAATGTTTTCCTCAGCAAAATATCAATTACTGTCTGATTTGCCTTTGATCACAAACTTGCTTTGGGTATTCGCCATTAATAAATAAGAAATGTATAAGCATTCCATGGAGCTCTGCTTTTAATGATTTTTAAACGAGTATGAATTTTCAATATGAATGTGTGTAATAAATCATCACTAAATAAAGAAATTGTCTGATATATATATATATTAAAGCCTATATAAAAGTGACGTCACACAAAAATATTTTTTTAATAAGTGAAAAAATTCATTTTATGAAAACATTCATTTTTATGAAGTGAAAATTCATTTTATGAATTATGGTAAGTTAAAACTACCAAATTTTTATACAAAACATATTAAAAATGAGAAATTTAGACTATCATGTTTGTTTTTAAAATAAAAATATGTATACATGTATATATATATATTCTTTTTCTATTTCTCTTTCTTTTCTAGTTTTTAGGAGATGGTAATATAGATTGAACAATTTTATTTCTAATACTTTATAGTATTGCTGTCATCAAACCAAGCAAGTTGTGATCATCTTCTAAATAAGTGTATTTTGCTCTCAGGCTATAGGCATGAACAGATGCTAATTTTAATGCAGTTATAAATATTTCTAAATAACCCAAATGTACATAACATCTGTCAACGATTTTTGCATATTCTTTTTAACAAATACCTATAAAACTGCATTTTTATTTTAATTTGTTTTGCGGGGAGAGAAATCGTAAATACACTGTAAGGTCATATGAAACTAATTAAAAATGAATTTATTTTCGTATTTTTCATTTATCTTGTAATGATTAATTATTCTTTGACCATCTTCAGCGTCCATATATTGCAATATTATTCCAAATCCTTATATCACTACAGATCATGATATATTATAAAATACTTATTTTTATCTTCGCAGACAAAATATATAAAACCGGGAGATTATTTTATTCTTAAAGATAATTACTTAAGTATTTTTGGCAATCAATCAAGCCATGTTCTAAAACTTAACCAAAAAAAAAACGCTTCTCGTGAAAAATTCCTTTTATAATTACAAAAGTAAATGTATGATATCTTTTAGCCATCTATCTCAGCACTTCTGAAATAATAAAGGCATATCATTATTTCTAACATATACTTAAAGATGCAAATAACACAGAGCGTTTTTTCATGAGAAGTTATGAATCATATGAGTAAGACTTCCTTATTTTGTAGTGTTATAGTCAATGTTTACTTTTTTGTCAAAAGTTTTGAAAATTATCCCTAGGTATTGTTATATGCCTTGTTTAGGCTTTTAATCTCTCTAAAACTCTTATCTTGCTAATTTCTTTAAAAAATATTAATCATTTTTTATTTTATTTATTTACTTATTTATTTTTGTAATCTGTACGTTTTCGATGAATTTGAAAATTCCAATTTTTTAAGCTTGCCTGACGAAAAGAAAAAGAAAATTCATTTTATACCTACAAGATTTAAAAAAATAATTTCATATAAGGCATGAAGAATTTTGCATATTTTCCTTATGAGAAAGTTTTGATCTTAAAAATTATTACCGGTTACCTTGCCGAGAAAGTTTTGGCCTTAAAAATTTATTTATAAAAAATCTGTAAAAAATCTGTAAAAACTAAAATCATACAATGCATACCTCTCTTGAAAGTTGGGACGTGATTTAAAATCTGAACTGACTTAATCTTCATTCTTTATGAATATTTTTCTAAAATCATCAAACAAATACTTAAAAAAACTTTTATTGAGACTTCTTATTTTCAGTTGAAGCACTTTTTACACTTATTGTTCCATGCGAAAACTATATTCAAAACTAATCTCCTACAAAGCTCCTTCAATTGAAAATTTTCTTCAATTCAGAAAGATAACGATGAGTAAATTTGAATTCTAAACAATCTTTTGAAAGATGAAAATTTTGAAGAATAATATATTATTTTTTCCAGAAATATTTTGTCATTTTAATAATAGAAAAAGAAGAGCTTTGAAATCGAAGAAAAGAAGTAATTTACTATTTTCATTTGATATTTTTCTTTAATTCTAAACAACTTAAAACTTTTTAAACTGTCCCTTTAGAAAGATGTTTAAAATTATACCGGGGAATTCAAAATAGGTGTTACAGTGATTATTTCTTAAACTTTAAGTGATCGAAATATACTTTCAATTAGAAACATTCGTCAAATTTAGAGTAGCTCTTAGATATAGCAATTTTTTTAATTATCAATATATACTTATATATATATATATATATATACATATATATATATATATATATATATATATATATATATATATATATATATTAAAATACAAATTTAAATTTTATAGAGTCTGCCATTTTCTATCACTAAAAGTTTGAAAATATTGCTCTGTATCTAAGAAGGTAAATAAAAAATTGTCCTTGTCTGAGTGAAATAGTTACCAATATATTTAATTATAAAAATGAGGACTTACAGCACTTTACCTGCTGTGTTGGCGTCCACTTCGTGGCAGAAAAGTATTTAATTTTGGGTACAAAGTTGATGAAACTTAAGTAATGATATCTTTGTCAGCTGAAAATGGAAATGAAGTGCATTCTAAACTCGCGAAATTAAAAGCTTTAGTTTTATCTGAATTGATAGGTACTGCATTACGAAATTAACAATGATTCAGTCTTTTAGAGGCCATACATTAATTATGTCACGGAGGACCACATTTTGGGGAGGGCAAACGGGGCACATGCTCTGGGCACCTTGCTGAGAAGGATGCCCAAATTGAGGTTTGTCCGAAGCACCACGTTGAGGCGGGCGCCAAAATTAAGTTTTGCCCCTGTGCCGGTTCTGATGTCATGCTTCCATAGGAGGAATTTCAAAGTGTAATGGAGAATGAGAGAGAAAATAGTGCGGGTTAACTTTCACTAACTGCCAAACATCTATTAAAAGAAAATTCTAGATAAAATAGGATTTCCAGTAGAAAAATGTGAATGATCACTAACATAAATAAACGTATGTTGACAAAAAAAAAAAAAAATACAATCTTCACTTTCGAGACATACCTTAATATTCGGCAACAAATGGTAAAATTTTTAACTTGCGATATCTCAGAAACTCTTCCACTCAGTGCAATAGGATTTTACCTTCTTAGACCTAGACCTTCCTTCTTACACTGCAAGATTTTTCCAAATATAACGAAAAGGAAATGTTTTTAAAAAATGTATTTTATTATGTATACAGCCCCTTATAAAAAATGCCATATCTAAAAGCTACTCTAAATTTTGATAATATTTTCTAATTGAAAGTATGTTTCGTTCTCTTACGCATTAAGGGATAATCTTTGTAGCATCTTATTTTGAATCACCCTGTATGTATACAGGTTTTCCAACAAGGCCAGATAACCTTTGTACGATCAGATTCTTCACTTGGAGTACATAAAATTATGTCCAGAGAACTTTAATTGTATGACCCTTAGTTTTCGAGAAAATGTCAAAGAAAAATGTGGCGTCACATCCGATGAAAAAAAAAAAAAAAGAAACTATTGGTAATTATTGAACATTGAAGTTCGATTAGACATGAGCGGTGGGCCGGGTTTATGGCCTCCACAGTCACCAGATCTGAAACATCAAGATTCCTTCCTGTGAGTACGTCTGGAGGAATAGTTCTATCGAGACCTAGTTGCTACAAAAAGTGACTTCGTTCCTTCTGAAGAAACGAAACAATTAAGAATAGTGCATACGGGGAAAAGCAAATATAGAGACTTAAAAGCCGAAATGGCAGAAAAAAGAAAACAGAAGTGATTTAGAATTTTTGAATTTGGATAGATTACACATTAAATAAGTGCTCATATTTTACTCGCCAACCGGTAAAGAGCTGGCAGTTTCTGTAAGAAGATTTTAGTACACTTCTTGATATCTCTCCGTCAGAGGAGGTTGTGTTCGTTTTTTTTTTATGGAACTCCGGCATGCCGTGTGGCCGGAACTTTTAGATTTGTTCTTGGTGTTATTTTCTACTAATGCAATGTACTGTGCGTAATTGAAGTTGTTTCCTTTAAGTATGTTTTTCTGATACCTCCAATAAACGTACCTTTTTCTGAATTCCAGTCGTCTTCCTGTTTCTTCCTCAGCGACGAAGTCCTCAGCGTACTTTATGGTTACCTTTAATACACTATACGTCATGTAAGCGGCCGAGGGAACGTTCTCTTAATCCACCTGCGACAACTCCGTCATACTCCCCTTCATGCCACATGTACTTTTGCGGACACTTGGTTGACAGGAATAGATACGATACGAAAAACAGAAGATGAGATCGGTCTCGTCTCACGAAAAAGCTTTTTCTCGTCTCGCAAACTCCTTATATTTAAATATTGAGAATGTTTGTTTCATCTCACAAAAAAAGCTTTAAATATCTGTCTCGTCTCACATCCATTCCCACAGATTGATGCGGACGATTGATGCGTCAGTTGCACACTCGTCAACAGGTATCAATCAAATCGAAATACGAGTTGCACCGGAATCCTTATATTGATCCTCCTTCGAAAATATCTGCCCTTTGCGAGACCCAAAAGAACATCACTGGATACAGCCATCGCTGTAGGAGGTCCTTCGAAAATATGCTAATGCTGGCCTTTTGTGAGATCGACAACAACATCACTGGGTCGGACCATCACTGTAGGGCACCCCTCGAAAATCTATGCCTTGCGACCACGCTGGGGCCCCTATTCCGTGCCAGATGACCACAGGGTTCCCCAATGACTGCCCACCCTCTCCCCTCCATTTCACGGGTGTAACTCACCAGTGGATTAATAATCAGCGGTGCAACTTGCCCTTTTCTCATTTCACCCGATGTAACTAACCCATCCTCACTGATGCAGCGTGAGCAGGCAACCATTACACAGGGCATCCTTGCATGCCTTGTTATGAATGGTGGGCATTTTGAACATAATTTTTTTAAACGTATTCAAAACCTATGTTGATTCTTCCAATAAAGTTTTTTTAATAGACCGGATATGACGTTAATTTTTTGGCGCATTTTTCTCTAAAACTATCAGTCATAGAGGTACAATTCAATACATTTTTATGTGCTCCAAGAGAGGAATCCGATCACGCAAAATTATTCGGTCGTATTGCAACACCCTGTATAGGCATATAACTCTTTCTATGGATTGGGATAAGCTTATTTTAACAACTACAGCAAATACAAGAATGCTAGATAGCCTTAAAAGAGGATTTGTTTTGAAATTTTAATAATAAATATCTAAACCGTTCATTAATATACGTCTCTTTCAAAAATATTTGTCCTAATTGCCAAGAATCGGGGGAACGAATATATATTTTAGTTTTTTAAAGATAGGTAGAATTAATTTTCGAAAGCCCCACAGTGGCAAAATCGCTCACGTTTCGTTCCCATAAGAACACGGAAATTGAAGCAGAACCGGTTTATCCAGTGCTTTGGATGTTGAAAACCTCTCTCGGCTGTACTACTATGGAACCTGTTGTGGAACACCTCCAACTTTGGTAAACGACCTTCTTTCATCATCAGAAGTTAAACCACCAGCCTTCTATCCATGCCATCTTCGTCAATATCTGCAGCAGCTTCAAAAATAATGAAATTAATAAAAAAAGAACTCAAAAAGAAAAGAAAAGCCAAGGAGATGCAAACCCTAACAACATGTGTGCTGTGAGTCGCAAGGGGATATGGTTGATTTTGAGTCCAAGTTGTCCCTCGATTATTTTTAAAGATACCCCATAGCTACTTTCCAAGGCCAAATACTTACAACCAACTCATTAAACATTAATAACTGCAGCCAACATTTTTTTGACAAAAACGATCCAATATTCTTCAGCAAAGCCTCAATCAAAACTTCAAGAGCATACACTGTATATGTATATAATTCTTTCTATTCATTGGGATAAGCTTATTTTCACAACTACAGCAAATACAAGAATTCTACAAAGCCTTAAAAGTGGATTTTTTTTGAAAATTTAGGAGTAAATTTGCAAATCGTTCATTGATATATGCGTATATGCATCTTTCAAAAATATTGGTGCAAATTTCGTAAAAATGTTGGAAACGAGATATTGTTGGAAATTTCATCTGCATATGATATTGCAAGTTTAAATTGCAAGATTGTTATTTTTCGATTTAAAGTTTAAACTGTAATATTTTCATTTAAAATCTTATAACTTTTGTTAAAAGACAATATAAATAAATGTCATTTCCGCTAACTTTATTGGGGATTTAACATTTATTTATTTATTTATTTATTTTTTACAGTACAACCGAAAAAACGAAGCAGCATTTGTAACTGGAAGGTAAAATATAAAATAGGAATTGAGTTGCATATATTTTTTCTTTAAATTGTGCTATTCCTTTATAAAAAAATAAATCTAAAAAAACTGTGTAGGAAACCTTTTAGAATAATTTGTCGAGCTTGAAAAATACAATGATAAAAGCCACAAGCTTATGCTGGATTCTAACAGCCTCTTGTTCTTAATGTGAGCATATATGACAGTTGAAATGCATTTTTATTTTTTATGCATAGTTTAAAAAACTACATTTAAAAATATGTTGATTTAAAACAATGCTGATATCTAATATATTCATTTGCTGATATGTTTTACTGAAATCTTTTCTCTAGTTCCTTCTTTGACCATGTATATTCGCACGCCGACTAAATTTCACGTAAAGTAGGTACTACAGACAATCTTTCAAAGTTTCTTAACATTAATTTCCTACCGAACTTGAAAGCATTCAACTTATCGCTTAAAAGAGCATACGTCTTTTGATGATAGTTAGATCACTCTTGATCTAAACTTGTGAATGCCTCTAAATCCTTTTGAAAAAAAAAACTTTTCTGATCTGTAGTTAAAATAAAAAAAATGTAGGTTAATGCAAGAAAAATAACTCTTCTTTACAAGGTGACTCGTTTTCAAACGGAATAAGTTTTATTTCTAGTATCTTCTCATGCTCCAAGATAAATTTAAAAGTATTCTTACATGGAAGAACACTCAATTGGAAGTTTTCAGTAGATTCTGCAGATAATGGTGAAGGAATTTAGTTTTTTTTTAACATTATGAATTTATGAAGCGCAGAATTGTTTCACATCGGGCGGTTTATTTTTCTCCTGTTAAATCACTGTTACTCATAGTCAGTTTTACATTGAATCGCATTTTTCAAACTCTATCACAATGGCTGTTTCTTGAATTCATTTTTTTTTCTTTTTGAAAGATAAAAATACGTATTTAATATTTGATAATATTAAAAACAACCTGCGTTGGAAAAACTGCGAGTCTGCGGAAAATAGCATATAAAAACAAACAAAAAAATATTTAAATGTTTTGCTTGCAAATTAGCTAGAAATCATCTCTAATTCGTTTTTCACAATAAACTTAGTATTTGTTAGTGTGCAACTTTGCTTCTGGCGTTTTTTTTTTTTTCTAAATTCGAGGCTTTATTGTAAACCACTGGTATGCGTTTAGAAATTGCTTCATGAGTTGCTCTCAAAAACCCTGTCCAATTCTTGTGGACGTATCTTCATTAAATAATGCCTCTAATTCTGCATCCTCCACAACCTTTTCCTGCCCGCTGATATGCCGGTCTCTCACGTAAAGATCACTGTTCTAGAAGCATGAAACCATTCACGTGACTCGTTCTTTCACTAATTGCAGCCTCATAAATATTTGAGAAGATTAACCTTAGCCTCAGATTTCTTTGTACTGAAGTAGGAAATTCAAATAGACACTGATGTTTATTGCAAGACGTCTATGATCTATTGTATTCGACCACAACTTGCAACTAAAGCCATATATAAAGGAACGGTGGAAGCAAAGTTATACACCTAATATATTTTAGGAATAAAAACCAATCATTTATAAGATAAAGAGGAATTGGACTTTAACTGGCTTTGATTTTCATGTTAAAAATGCTGTGGATACGCTTAAACCAAACGAGCGAAATTTGATCAGCCAGAGCGATTTTTGGCCCAGATTTCAAAAGTGCGCTTCTCATTTAGGAGCGTTTTTCGATCACAAGAGCGGAGCTAAATATAGCAATAAGCGAGGATGGGAATTCTCAGAAAAAAGACTACTTAAAGAGTACTTTCGCGGAAATACCGGCAGGTTTCCATGGAAACGTATCGCTCCGCAATGTATCGTTTCTTTCGCTCTTTGGGTTTAAGCGTGTACATATGCATCATGCATCTTTTTTTATTTGCATCTGTTATTCTTGCAAAATGCCTTTGTAACACACGAGAATGAACCTTTCACAAGTGCATTCACATGTGTTAGCTTTATAAACTTATAAAAGAACCTTTTAAAACATTATTTGAAGGGTGTAGATGCAAAAGTCACATTATCCCCTTTTTAAAGTATTGAGTTATCCATGTAATCGTGTGACTTTTACCATGCGAATCGGTCTATAATAATAATTTGGACCACAATGAAAATATTAAGGCTGTAAAAAATGCTGCAAATCTCGATTTCAGGCTTAACTCACGTTATTCAACAGGTGTTTTGCAGCAAAGCCCACTCTCTTCAAATTCAGAAATTCAGTAAGGCTTGCAAGGTACTATATGATTGTTTTCTTCATATAAGTCTTTTTTTTTTTTGTAATTAAACCAAGTAACCTTTTTAATAAATATTATTTGCGTGCTGATTTTTGTTGTTTATTACCGTCTAAAATAATAAAATGAAAACTACTTTTGATGAAATTTCCACATATTTGCCCAAAACGAAGGAACAATCCTGCGCAGTTCAAATTTTTTACATGAAATTAGTGCCACTAATAGCACATTTTACAAGCATAATCGCAATTAGTAAAACAAGTTTTCTTTATAAATTTTGTAAGAAAACATCAAAAACAGCATCTTGCTGAAATTTCTAAGCAATTACGGCAAATCTAGAAATTGTTCTACAAAATTCAAACTTCCTCCGATGGTGCAATCTAACATCTAAAATAGGTAAAAAATGGTTCGGAACACCCTAATAAATATATAAAAACTATTTTAAAATATATTTTGACAATACTTCTCGTTTTAAAATAAATCACTCTTATATAACTGGAAATAACAATAGGGCTCAATATATGGAAGGAGTTACTTTTGCATGGTAGCTTGAATTAAATTAGTAGTAATTTAAATGTCTTACCGGAAGATGAATTATGCATATTTAACGAAGGGAAGCATCACTGTAACAGAATTTCCGTGATCACGAGTGGATAAAAATCTCCATCCTTATACCTCATTCATTTACTTGAATCCTTTAGTAAACACGCGAATTTCATATTGGATTAGTATGCAGTTTCATAAGTATACGTTTGAGATATGTTACAAATAGTAAAAACTTATATATTAATTATATATTAATATATATATTAATTATATATTAATTCTATATTATAATTCTATTCTATATTAATATAATTATATATTAATTATATATTAATTCAGCATTAGAAATGTAAAAATTGCATGTTACTGACTACCGTTATTCGTTTATAAATTTAAGTTCAATGGCAGAAATTATTAATAATATTGATGGTAAGCCACTGAATATGACAATAATCAGGAATTGTTATTATTTTTGTTGTTGTTGTTGTCATTGTACATACTATAATGCTTCTATTATTTTATACTCAGCAAAATTGTTTATATATGTTTCTAAGGCAGCGGTTCTCAACCTTTTAACGTCGCTCCCCCAACGAAGGCTAACTTACGATGGCACCCCCCCATCACATTTTTCAGCATACGTTCAGTTTTTTAATCTTTACCAATGAACATTTAGTCGAATTTTCTACAAAATAATGTTATCAATGGATATATTTTGGGTAAAAATGAGAATAAATAAGATTATTTTTTTAAACATGCATCACTACCAGCTGTTTGGATTTTCTCGCCCCCCCTCCCTGCAAATGCCCTGCGCATCCCTTGGGGGTCGCGCCCCATAAGTTGAGAAACGCTGTTCTAAGGTGTTTATTGTTGAGTCAAGATTTCTTTGAAATCAGATGTACTGCAGTCTTTAGATATAAAACTATCACCAAATTACTCAATGATAACAATAAATCCATTTACTTAATTCAGTTTTAAGTGCACAAGCATATATTTTCATTTTTTTTTACTCGGTACAGTAAATAGAATAAATGCCATAGGTATTACTATCTTAATTTACTAATTTTAAATTGACATTCATATACTTACGTTTTAGTCTTCGAGGTTAAATGTCTATAAACAAAGTAATTTTGTTTTTAAAATAACTCGTTTTACACACTCAGAATAAGTAGTCAAGGCAAAACAAATTGTGTCGTAATATCTTTGGTACAATAATTGAAAATCATTTCAGTATAAATATACCTCCTCTAATCTTTTGATGTTCAACGCATTTTGCTAAATACAATTAAGCAGCTTTTTATGTAAGACTATTTTCTGAAAATTTACATCGGATGGAATTTCAAACGGATAATTTGCATATTCGTGTATTTTAATATTTTTGTACATTTTTAGATGTTGCTTCATTACATTTTCAGTACCATTAGAAAAAGGTATAATTAGCCAGATTAGGTTAAATTACTATGATTTTGACAATATTTCAAGATGTGAAATATGTTGCCTCATTCTTCTTCATAAAGTATCAGCAAAAAATCAATAGCGTGGTTTTCGTTTAATAATTCAACTTAGCGTGTGTTTCTCTATGTTCTAACATTCACGGTACATGCAATTTTGTTTGATTTCCAAAGATGAGGTTACCAACTTTTTCACATACCTAAACGAAGAATGTGCATAAGCTTAACAACTGTTATTTTTATAGATTGCGAATGGGATAACAATTTCTGGACCGTAGAGGAGCAAATCTAATCACACCTATTGGAGGATTTGCAGAGCTAACACTATTTCATTCTATTATGCTGCTGGCTTTTCTTTCGGCTTTTCTGCAGAATTAGGAGGTAACTTGTTGCAAATTCAATGAGACTGCAAAGAAAAACAGATAATTGTCCTCTCTCCCATAATGTTATTTCTTTAGATGTAACAATATCGGCTCTATCGGAATTTTCGTATTTATATATGTATTGAGCCTCTTAAAGCCGATGCTTTTTGTATACATTCTCACACATTTCTTTTGATGTCTTATTTTTAGAGCATATTTGTGTTTCAAATCGGCTTAAGCTTAGTGTAAATAATTTTGCATTTTTGCTCGCAAACGATGAAGTTTAACGCTCATTTTGATCTAATATTTTTAAAATATCAAGTTTCAATGTAGAAGTATTACACACCTTTAATAATCAACTCTTAATCAGAAACAAAAAAAAAAAAATGATTATTGAATTCAACACATTATTGTTAGAGCTATTTTAATCTTAAGAATTATTAAACCAATTAATGTTTCGTTATATTTTGTAAAATCTGCAATATTTTTATTAATTCAATGAAATATTTACTTGTGTCAGTAAACATAAACTAGGTTAAAAATAATGCTAACCAAATTTTTGTTGAATTAACTTAATTATGTATACAACACATACCCACAAAAAATATTGTTCGTGAGTTAGTTTACTATATTATATAATATAGCGTTAATGGAAATATATTAAAATTTGCTTCGACTTTAATAATTGAACTCTAACAATTTCTGTTTCTATACATTATTCCACATCTTGAAATAAATAATTTATTTTAGCATCATGGTACATTTAAAAATTAGTGTAAAGTGGAGCAAGTGGGTTAGCTTTTCAGCATAATTTGACCTTGACGTTGTACTGCACCTGTTGTAAAACATATAAAAAATGTGTTTTTTCATACAATCTACCAACATTTGAGTTTCTCAACATGGAGATATTTGACAACAATGAGAAGTTTTAGATAACGGAAAAAAATAATAAAAAAATTCATTCAGGTTGGCCGACTTACCCTTTTCTTGAGGTAAGTGGAACACCAGGTAGAATTTGGAGCGGGTAAGTGGTTAAAGGTAGATATATTTTTTAGTCCTAAGTGAAGAAAATCATTAGTTTATATGAAGGAGTTTTCTTGTCGCAGTCTTTTTAATCTAATACCAATTCTATTGTAGAAAATTACTTTATTTTTAACCATTCTTTATTATTTTCATTTATGCACATTCACATTACAGTTTTGTTTTATTTGATGTCATAAAATATTTGAAATTGAAAAAACCATGGATTCGCCAGTAGCGTTTGAAGGGTGAAAATCGTGAAAATGGATCTACCATAGAAGAATGTTATTCCTAACGCAACATAAAGCAACATGATAAAAATAACTAAAATTTTTGTGTCATAGCACACATAAAATGTACTTATACTGTAATACCCTTCTTTGTTACAAAATGGTCCAACCTTCTTCACCTCAAGAAAGTCCCACTATCTACACGACTGGAAAAGTTAGAACTGAAGCAGAGGCAGTTTCTGTTTGGAAGAAGGAAAAAGAAAGAAACCAGAGAAAATAAAAGAAGAGCAAGGGCGGTAGAGGGAAAAAGAAATTACGAAACATAGGATTGTAGTTTAGAAAATAGTCGCTAAGCTCCGTTCCTTTAAGAACATGGAAAGTGAAGCAGCACTGGTTTGGCCAGCGCTTGGGAGGGTGAACTTTTCTCTCGGCTGGATTGTTGAGGGATCGTGTACGCTAATCGAAGCTGGTACACGAAAATCTGTTTGTGGCTCCTATGTCCTCCTTGTTCAAATAATAACAGTCGGGGTGCCTATTTCAGGTGCTCTATCTCTCGTATAGAATTGATTCAAAATTAAAGGACCACTCATGCGGTACAACGTAGCTCTGCCTAATAGGCGCCGCCTTAACCCATTTGTGCCCAAATATTTTTGCGACTTTCTTCGATTTTCGCTTATACGAGCAATAATAGATAAATTTCTGATGTCAATTTCTGGAACAAGGGATGATTTCTTTTAAAATCATTATGTATAAAAATTTAAATGTCAGCATCCTACTTGGTCATGTTAAAATATTTTGTGGAGTTGATATTGAATACTCGTGAATAAAGGCTTGGAAAAATAAATAACGTTTTAGACTGATAGTTAAAATGCCGTCCCAAAAAAGGGACACTAGGCATAAATGGGTTAATGAAATGATTAACATCTACCTCACTCGTGGTGTTTAAGCGTCCAGTAGACCGTTGACCCGGCCATTCGAAAGGTTGTTAAAAAAAATACGTGAAACTAAACTGACCAAATATGCAGAAAGATAGGATACTAATAATAAATCATAAGTGAAAAAAATAAATAGAACAATAAGCGACAGAGAATTATTATTATTTTATTTTATTATCATTATATATTCTTTTTTTATGTTACTACTTTACTTTATTTATTTAATATTTTTTAAGCCACGATTCTGTTTTTGCTATTTTCTTTTTCCGTACCTAACCTCTCGTTCTACCAATATTCTCTCAGATTTCTTGCTTTCTCCTACTTCCAAATACAACGGCCTCTGTTTTTCAGTTCTATACTTTCTACTAGAGTGAAACGAGAAACATTTATGCAGCTGAAGAAGGGTGGACCATTTTGTACCATCCGAAACGTTCACGTACTATAAGCATCTTCATATTTTTATACACGTTATTGTGATGCAAATTCAGTTTCTGCGCACAAATTCTTTAATGTAAATCTAGAAGCAGCAAGATTCAATTCTCGGCTTCAGTTGGTAACCGTTAGATTAATCACAGAAAGTTTCTTCCTCTAACCAATGGCCTATCTAGGGATAATAGCACTCATGGCAAACAGCAAAATAGCGCCCCTCTTCCTCATGTGTGTTTATATAAATTTTCAGTAATATTTTTTTTATATATATTGCATAACCTCAGTATTTTATACATTGCATACATGTGTTGACACACGAAAGATTTAACCAACAACTTTTTTCTAATTTGTAATTTGCGTCAAAAATCAAAGATAGTAAGTTTTGCGTCCCCTTTCGAGTGGCGCTCATGGCACCTTGCCTCTGACCGGCATTTTTTTTTCCTTCAACTTCTGGCCTTACGAACTCCTCGAGTTTTTATCTGCAAACGCTTCGGCATTGACATTTGGGGAAATGCAGTGCTGAGTTATTATGCAGTGCTGAGTGCTGAGTGCTGAGTTATGCAGTGCTGAGTTATGCAGTGCTGAGTGCTGAGTAAAAAATTACTTCGCCTTTCTCTCGCACTTTTTTGCTTTGTTGTGTTTTGCTTAAGTGACGTCCCTTCCTTCCGGCCACAGCTAACAAGAAAGACCGGAAGCGGGTCTGACATTTTGGTCACACCCTTTTGAAAACTTTTAGTCATGTGAGCTAGGGAGCGTGGCCATCTAACTGTGGCTATCTCGGATAAAGATAGCCACACCCCTTAGGTCACATGACTCTTAGTGGGCAAAAGGGTGTGACCAAAATGTCAGCACCGCAGCCTGCCTTTCTCGCCACTATGCTTCCGGCCATTCGCGCCTCTGTGCTTGGATGAGAAGTCGAATTCAAAATATAGGTAGTCAGTAGCTGATTTTTGATTCATTCAGAAAGTATATTCCAACGGTCCAAGTACGAAAAATTCCCAAATAGTAAAATGTGCTGTATATTTTAATTAGGTGATGAACAAAATGTTAGGGTTTTTTGATAAAAAGGCTCAGTGCTTTGAATGGTATATCTTGGCGTAAATCACTTTTCAATAGCTCTCAAAGAGAAAAAAATTACATAGGAAGATCTCGCTTCAGGGACTGTACATAAAATTGCAAAAGACAACAGCGATTGCATATGCACAGAACTTTGCTGTTATTGGTATTGTAAGTATGGCCCCACAGTATCTTTGTTCAAACGAATCTCTGAGCCTTATTATGATGAAATTCTGAAATTTTGTACTTCACCAAATTAATGTAAATATGCATTTTCCTAATTGGGAATATATCTCTACTGAAATAGTATAAAGAAAATTTAAGTTTTCTATTTATTTAGATTTAATGTCCTGATAAAACATAAATCGAGACCATATATCTAATACTTTTTTTTTACGAAACTTTGAAATTTATTGCATATTTCTATGATCAACATTTACGGAACAAAAGCCCAGGTCAGTATTTTTGCGATAACCTGTATATAATGAAATGTATTATACAGCAAACGCTTGTCTGAGTATTATGCTTCAGCGATTCATTTTTTTATCAATAAATCACCTAATTATTCGTTTTCACAGATATAATCGTATTAGCAGTTAATTCCTAACGTGAGATCGTATTACATGATTAAATAAAACCGCCGCGAACAGTATTTATTTACGCAAAAGGAATTAAAGCACATTTAATACTTAGCAAACAAAAATTTGAATAAAAGTAATAAGTATTAAATAACAAGGGGAGATCTTGTTTACGCTCAAGAAAATTTAAGCTTTAATATTTTTATGTTCTTTACTGCTACCTCTGAGTAATACTCCTGATTAATTCTTATACTATGAACTGGAAACCAAAACTCTATAATTTAGATTTACTATAGCGTTGTTAACTTAATAATTAACATAAATTACTGATACATTTTCAAAGAGAAAAGTGTTATTTCTAATTGTATGGTACGTTTGCATGTATTAAAACGCCCTACTTTATAATATTGGTTTGATTTCCATTTACTAGAATATAATTACATACTTAAGATAAATTGCATATATTTTTTAGTATATGTACAGTACATACAGTTGAAATTGCTCAAGATTATGAATTGTTGCATTCTAAATAAAAAATAATAAAAGACTTAACTGCTAATTACATTTAATATGTATTTGTACTAAGATTATTAAGTAAATACTTATTTATTTCAGTAATTTTATCTTTTAGATTGAAAATATACTTAGATATCTGACTAACTGAGCTGTATTGATGTTTCTGACTAATGCTTCATATTCTGACAATTAAAATCTGTGCACTTCGCCTAAAGTACATTGATTTGATTGGTTGACATTGAAGTGAGTTGATTTTCAGTGATTCCCACTTGAATTTATTATATTGCTTACCGATTTTCACCAGTATATGTGGTATCCTCGCAAGGGTCTCCAATAATCAATCGACACAAAATAAAACTCTAGGTTAGCGTTTAATCAAGAAAAAAAAAAGCTATTTACAGGCAATCTATTTACAAAACGGTTAAAGGAAAACGGACTTCATTCCGATAATTAACAGATTACTGCCTTCTTGCAGTTTCTAAACGCTATTATGGAAAACAAAAGTGCCCAGCTGCCTTCGGCTCTCCGAGGTTCTAGGCGCCGCACAGTGGAGTATTCGTATCAAAATCCTGGCCAAAAGTCGAAAATTTTAAATTTGTTTAAAAACAGTAATATATATGTTTTTGGATAGCCTAGTAACTGATGCATCATGTAATGCATGTTTTCCGACCATAATTCATATCCAAAAGATGCAACATTCGGTTTAAAAGCAAGTTTCTTCATTTACGGCAAGAGATTTCAGCGTTTCCTATTACTTCGTCTTGCATTTTTTACGGGCTCTTTAAATTAATTTACTGATTTGATACTAAGTATAATTGTAGTAAAATATATGTATTTTGATTATATGTATCTATTAGCTTGAAAAAATAATATGACTTTATTTTAAAAAATTGTAAACTTTTTTTTCTTATTTTTTTTCAAAGATCCACATTTCAAAAAGCTTTTTGAAGGGGTGTCGCGGCTTGTCGCGCCTAATTTCAACTATAATCGTAATTATTACAGTATTGAGTGTCTATTCCATGAAAAAAATGTTCCCCCAACATCCACCATTTCTTTAAAAAAAATCATTTATATAGCGCCATTTTTATTTTTTCGATAATTTTTCGACGGGTGATCGCAAAAGGGATGCAAACATACGTGCTTCTCATAAACTATAAATTATGTGCAAGTGTTTGGATAAAAGTATATAAAATTTCATTTCAGTTAAGATTTAACATCGGTATTTTAATTTCAGTATGTAATTTCTTATTTTTCTGATGTAAATTTGCTATAAGAAGAAAATTCCTACATATTCCAAAATTGCCCTTTCTTAGTCCTGTAAATAGTCCCATCTATTTACAGCTTAGTTTTCCATTTATGTCGTAAATTGTGTCCAAAGCAAAAACTCCCCAATTTTGGTTCTCAAAGGATGACAACTGTGACTTCGGGTCATGGAAGTGTGAGTGTGTAAACAGAAACACGTGCTACCTCTTTAAGTCATTTTGAAGTGCTGGCTTGAAATAAATTACTTTCTCCTCGAGCTTGGAATGAGATTTTATGGGTTTGCAAAGGGGGGCTTCTTTTAAGCAGTGCCCTTATATGATCTGCTCTAGATAAAGGCCAATGAAAAAGAGCAAGCCTTATAGCAGTGAGACCCTATAACTTCTTCCAGAGGGACCCGATGGTGGTCTCTCTCTCAAAAAAAAAAAAAAAAAAAAAAAAAAAAAAAGAAGAAGGAGAAGAAAAAGAAAGTGATACTGAGTGAAGACGAATATCAGAGTTCAAAAGAATCGGAATGAAAAAGTTAATCTTCAGAAGTCGTTAGAAGACTAAGATCCCTATAGTAACTACATTTAGAAAAGTGAAAAATCTGAAAACTTTTATGATAAAAATTGATTTATAGATAAGTAGTATTATATTGATAAGTATTATTATAAGTAAAGTATTACATTTATAAATTTTTATTGTGGTTAAGGCAGCGTTTATCAACCTGTGGGGCGCGCCCCCCAAGGGGCGCAGAGCGTTTCCAGGGGAGGCACGAGAAAAACCAAAGTGCAAGTAATGATGCACGATTTTAAAAAATCGCCTAATTTATTCTCATTTTTACTCAAAAATATATCCATTTTCGCTTAAAATGTTCATTCAAACTTTACTGATAACATTATTTTGTAGAAAATTCGACTAAATGTACATTGTTAAAGATTAAAACACTGAATGCATGCTGAACAATGTGAAGGGGGGGGCTCTACTGTAAGTTAGCCTTTGTTGGGGGGGCCGAAGTTAAAAGGTTGAGAACCGCTGAGTTAAGGCACGACTATTTTCCTTACGGAAAGGTTGCCTTGGCGGAGGGCTTTTTAAGAGGCTCTAATGCGTATTCACGTGACATCTGGAGGAAATCGCCCAAAACTCCAGACCGTTAGATCGACAGCCGCCTGGTATTACATTTATAAGTGGTATTATACAAAAGCAGTACTTCCCAGTAAGGGACACTCCCCGGACAAGACATTTGTTAGAAACCAACTTCGAGTCGTTTAGCGATATATCGCCAAATTTGGCGACAACACGCTTTTTTATATAATTTAAGAAGTATATAATACTAAAAAGTAATTCAAAAGTCAACCGCAATGATTTTAACGTTGAAACACATGAAAAATATTTTTGGCCAGGATTTTGACACAAATACTCCACTGTGCGCCGGCGGGTCGGCTCCTCCTGGCGGCGCTCGGGTAATCTACCCTACAGACTCGGGCATCTTGACAGAAGGTGTCCTCACCGTAAAATCAGCACAAAAACCTGAAAAATACAAAACAGAGAAAAAAAAGAAAATATAATAATACAGTTATTAGAGAGTGCAAGAGTATATTGCAAGAGAGTCATTTAGTTGCTGGACCATAGCTTCATATTGTCCACTGAAGTACATGTTTTGTTAGGACCTTCGTGGTCCCCGACTTTCTCCACATCGTATCTGTCGTTGGATTTGACTCGAGCAACTTTATAGGGTCCAAGAAACTTTGCTCGTAGTTTCATGCCAGTTCCGAACTGTGTGCGTCGAATAGCCACTAAGTCATCCTTCTTGTAAACACGGGCTTTCTTTCTTTTCTTGTAGCATTTGCGGTTCTCTTCATGGATTTTGAGGATGTTTCCTTTTGCTTCTTCGCGAATAGTATTTATGTGGTCTATCATCGAATTTATTCTTTCTTCTTCTAGGATTTCTAAAATTCTCTTATCTTCCTTTCGTCTCATTTGAATACCTGTTAGAAGCTCAAACGGTGTTCTTTTAGTGCTTCTTGATATGGTTGAGTTTATGGTTATCTGAAGTGCATCAACGTACTTGTACCATTTATTTGGCTCATCTATGGCTAATTTAGATAATACGGGTAGGATTGTGCCATGTAGTCTCTCTACTTGTCCATTTCCTCTGGGAACTCCGGTTGTTATGGCTAAGTGTTCTATACCTTCAGTTTCACAGTACTCCTCAAATTCATTGGAGGTAAAAGCAGGGCCTCGATCAGATATGATTCTGACTGGATTTCCAAAAATTGCTTGCTGTTGTTTTAGTTTTTGTATGGCATCATTAGAGGAAGTTGATTTTACTGGATAAAGCCATGAAAATTTAGTAAAACCATCGATTACTGAAAATATATGATTATAATTTTTATTCGTTGTCGGCATCGGACCGATAAAATCAATGCGGTAAGTTGATAATGGTATGTCGTCCTTAGGAATGGGATTAAGGAAAGCTTCACCTTTTCCTCTCTTCTTATTCACTAGTATGCACTCAATACAACTATTTACAACATTTTCAACGCATTTCTTCATATTGGGAAAGTAATAATCTCGTTTAACCATTTCTTCGGTTTTCGCTACAGAGTAATGACCTAGTGAATGAGACTGCTTAACAACTTCTTTTTGTAACATTTCAGGAACGACAAGTACTTCTTGGTCATTAACTATTTTCTAAAGCACATCATTCTTTAAGACATACGCGACATTTTCTCCTTGTTGTAAGAGGTGCTTCATTGTCTTGATATATTCATCACTTTCTTGAGCAGTAATAATCTTATGCGTTAGTCCATCAGTTGTTAAAAGTGTTACAGGATGTTTACTAAGGGCATCTACATGTTGCATCTGTTTACCGGGACGGTGTACCACTTCGTATTCGAATTCTTGCAAAAAGAGTGTCCATCTGGCTATTTTCGGTGTTAAGTCTTTTTTGTCTAAGGTTTTCGTGAAAGCAGCACAATCGGTGTAAATTTTAAATTTATTTCCAATTAAGTAATTTCTAAATTTCTTGAGGGCTTCTGTTATAGCTAAAACTTGGAGTTCATAGCTACAGTATTTTTCTTCTTGCACAGAGGTTTTCTTACTCGTGTAATGAATCGGATAGAAAAACCCATAATCGCTTTGTTGCATTAAAATAGCACCAAACCCTAATTTAGAAGCATCTGTGTGAAGCTCTATTTTAGCACCTTGCTTGAAGAGATGTAGGACAGGCTCATTGCGCAAAATGTCCTTAAGTTTTTGGAATGCTGTTTTTTGTTCCTGCACAAATGTGAAGGGTGTTGAAGCTATTGATAAGTCGCTTAAAGGCCTTGCTATAGTTGCATAGGATCGAATATATTTCCTAAAATATCCTGTTAATCCAAGGAAACTTTGCACTTGTTTAGCATTCCTAGGTTCTGGGAATTGTTGAACTGCACGAGTTTTTACCGGAGAAGGTCTAATTGTGCCATTAGTAATTATGTGTCCTAAAAAGTTAATTTCCCGTTTCATAAATTGACATTTCTTTAAATTTAGTTCAAGACCATATATTGACGCTGTTTCTAATACACGTGTTAGCTTGTCAAATCCATCATTTTCATTTTCAGCTGGTAAGATGATATCATCTAGATAAATAATTACAGTACCGTCTTTTAAAACCTCTCTAAGTACGGTATTTACATATCTTTGAAATGTTGAAGGACTATTGGTTAGACCAAAGGGAATTTTCAGGAAGTGAAACTGGTTTGTGTCGGTACGGAAAGAAGTGTATTTCTTACTATTCTCCTCAACTTCCACATGGAAAAATGCATTCTTTAGGTCGAGGGTAGTGAACACTTTGCCACTACTTAAATTATCCAAGACCTCTTCAATAATTGGTAACGGATATTTATCTTTGACGGTCATTTTATTTAATTTCCTGTAATCTACGCATAAGCGCATATCCCCATTTTTTTTCTACATACGACGAGGGGGGAACTGTAATTTGAAAAGCTTTCCTCTATAATGCCATCTCCCAACCATTGCTGTATTTGTTTGTCTACTTCTTGCTTCTCAGAAAAAGCTAACCTACGTGACCTTTGGCAGACTGGTGCGTCATCCGTTAATGTTATTGACATTTTTAGATTTTTGCTTTCCGTTTTATTCGGCTTATAATTACTTATCAACTCATTTAATTTTTCTCTTAACACAGGATCAGTGATATGACTCAAATCGTACGAACACTCTTCTACTACATTCGAAACATTAATCAGAAAAGAATCTAACATATGGCACTCAATTTCACTCATAGAGCGAGAATTAGTGTTGTGATTGTTTATTTTCGGGAGTGTCTGTCTCTCTTCATTAAGCGCGACTGGCGTCGGTGGGGGGGAAATTGTAGACATGCTTTCCGATAGCTGCGAATTCGCCTCTCGTAAAACCTCATAAATACTAAGCGGAAGAATTACATCGCATGACAGCTCATCGCATAGAGCAGCAATCACTTCCACGGGTTGCAAGCCTTTTAAAGATAAAATGAATTTCCCTAGATTTGCGGTTTTATTTTCTTTAAAGCAGCTCGTTAAGATTATTTGAGAAAAAGTTTCTTTGAGTGGAGGGACAAGTCGTTTACATACAACTAGAAGTGCAGATCCTGAGTCGATCAAAGCTTTGACCGGAACATTATCTAGCAAGATATCTACATATTTTAACTCGTTAAGGAATGAAGGGGGGGGGGAATCGCTGGCAGTTTTATTAATGGTAGCCTCACTTTTTATTTCTTTTTTGTTGAATCTCTTATCAGACTCCTTCGTGGAATACGCACACTGGGAAGCTTTATGACCAGATACTCCACAGGCCAGGCAGACTATATTGTTGGACATCTGTTTTTTTTTCATGTCCGTAAGCTAAACATTTTAGGCATTTAACTTTAACATAACTATCACGGTCTTTACTTTGATGAAAATTAAATTTACGTGCTTGTTCCTTTGGAGGGTAACTTTGAAATTTGGGAGTATAACGGTTAGTGGATTTTTTGTCAAAAATCGCTTCACTTTGTTTTTCAGACAGAGGGGTGTCATTTATCCTGTGTTTTCGAAATATATATCACAATGTTGAGCGAGCTCTTTCGGTTTAAACCAGCCTTCGCCTTGTGTAATGCTTATGTGGGACGATGTCTGTCTATCCAGGGTTAGAAAAAATTGGTCGGAAACAATGAGGTCTCATAATGATTCAAAGTCGCTCACGTTGCGCAATTGCAGGTAGTGACGGAAATTGACGTTGAGTCGCGTTGCGAACTGAACATGAGTTTCATTAGGAGCGCGACGAACTCTTCGAAATGTATGTAAACACTCAGCGGCGGATGGCTGAAATTCTTTCAAGACAAGTGTTTTTAATTTTTCATAGCACTGTAAATCCTTCTCGTCAATATAATACAGGATGTTTGCGGCTTTGTCGCCGAGAATATTAATTAAAATTTCTGCTTTGCAGTCATCAGGGACTGATTTGGTGGCAAAAGCGCGTTCCAAGGTTGTGAAAAACAAATTAAAATTCTCAGGTTTATCAGGTACAGGTATGGTTAGAGTTCGGACACTTTTTATGAGATACTCTAAATTACTACTCGGGTTTGTTTCAATTTTATTATCGGGTGACTGCGCGTTTTTACTTTTCATATTTTGTAATTAAATTTCTTTTTCTATTCTAGCTAATTTGATTTTTTCTAATTCTAAATTTTGTATCTCTGTATTTTTCCTATCTTCAACAATAAAATTTAATAAATTAATTACAAATTCTTTATCATCTTTATATATTTTGGATTTTCCATTTCTGTTGTGAACTGGAGCACAGTTTCCTTGCCCGATAACGGAACATCAAGTTCGTTAAGCAGGTTAATAAAATCTTCTTTTCGGGCGTTTTGTATGTAGTTTTGTATGTAGTAATAGTAGACATTTTGTATGTAGTAATAAAAGATAATCAAAACGAGCTCACCTGTTTTGCGGTGAGGGTGCACTCCTCGTAATCGCTTATAGACAGTCACAGAAGAAAGTCACCACTGACAGTCACAAAGTAAAAACGGAATTGACACAATTTGTATTGCAGTTCGACAGTTCGAAATTAGTTTTTTAGTCCCGTGTAGAAGGGAGGCCGAGCCCCCATGTGGTACCCTCGCTATGGTCTCCAATAATCAATCGACACAAAATAAAACTCTAGGTTAGCGTTTAATCAAGAAAAAAAAAAGCTATTTACAGACAATCTATTTACAAAACGGTTAAAGGAAAACGGACCTCATTCCGATAATTAACAGATTACTGCCTTCTTGCAGTTTCTAAACGCTATTATGGAAAACAAACGTGCCCAGCTGTCTTCGTGCAGCTGATGTGGGCCGCGTCTCAGGTCGTTCTCTCCAAACCTTTTTTACACTCGGCTCTCCGAGGTTCTAGGCGCCGGCGGGTAAGCTCCTCCTGGCGGCGCTCGGATAATCTACCCTGCATATACATATATATATATATATATATATATATATACATATATATATATATATATATATATATATATATATATATATATATACAGTGTGACTCAAAATTCATCATCAGGATTTGGTATGGAGGTAGGCAATAGTAAAAGAATATTGTATCACATAGGAAATAATGGACGCAAATAAACTCAATGCGGTGTAGGGGGCACTTTGGGTCCACATCTGCTGTAAGTTAGATGCATGTATGCAAATTCATTCCACGTGTACGGGTTCATGGTATTTCTTCGATGTCAGCTTTTCGAACGACTAACTACAAATGTCAAGCAGTGTCACGTGACATGGAAAAGGCCTGCTAAAGCGTGTTTGGAAAAAGCCTGCTTAATAAGTACTTTTGTTGTCTTACTTACATACTTAAGATAAATTGCATGTATTTTTTACTATATGTACATACATGCAGTTGAAATTGCTCAAGCTTATGAATTATTACCTTGACTATTAGCACATGACTTCTTTGGTACATCTCATAAATCTTAAGAATTAACGTGCATTCCATCAAAACTTGCTTTATTATAAATAGATACAATATTACAGTAATACTAAAGTTTAGCAATTTCTGGCAAAATATTTGATATATCTCAAAACTAAGGTCAGTTTGAAACATTTATTTTCGATACTCAATTTGGCGATATTTCGCCAAAAGCCCACAAGCTTGAGACAGTTTACGAAATTCTGGCTGTAGCCGAAATAATGATTGACCACAGACTTTTAATGAACTGCAGACATCCATAAACTTTAATGTATTGAAAGTCTTTTAATAGACCTTATAAATAAAGCACGCAATCACCAAGGAATCAAAAAAGAGATGCACAGTGAGATGCTACAATAGTTCTAAATGATAAATCTCAACCTTCTACAAATAAAAGTTTTAGAGTTATGAGAAATATGTAATTATTTTTTGCTCCAAATCTGGTGATAATCTGGCAAAACTCACCAAGGTTGGTGATAAATTGCGAGACTTTAGGCATGGCCCAAACGATGACTGACTAGATGTTGTAACTGTCTTAAAATTCCAACATTCTATGACAAATAGTTTTTGAGACATGCGAGTTACGTACATACATACATGCATACGTAGGCCGAAAGTCGCCATTTTTGGTGACTTTTGGAGACGCTTTTAAATGAGGCACCCAACCGTCGTCGACCATAAGCTAATTATATGGTAGAATGGTTTTATTCTTGAAGTGGATGAATGTCTAGAAAACTGCCATTGATCGTAATATATCGGAATCTTTTGAGTGCTTCTGTAGACTATAAAGGTTAAAGACACAATTATCGATGGAGATTTTCATTTTGTAATCTTTAATAGCATATATGAATTTTATTTAGTTTGAAATAGCCGAATACCTCTAAAATTCGCTTTAAAGAATTTCTTCCCATAGATCGTAATGTCTTGGAATTCTCTCTAGTGGTCTTGTAAATAAACTATCCTGTGGATTGAAACCAAAAAGGGAGGCGCACAACTAAATTTAAAACTTCAAAATTCTACAAGTAATACTTTTTGAGAAATGAGAGTTATGTCCATACTTACATACATACGTCAAGAAAAAACTCGTCAAAATAGGCTTAACGTCGGTCAAAACAGATTGCCCGTGCATTTGTACGAACAAACATACTCACGTACGCTGAGACGTCTCTCAGCAGAAACTCTTCGAAATAAATTTACAGATAGTCAAAATCTAAACATTTTTCCCTAAATTTTTTGCGATCACTTAACTTCCTTTTATCTTTTACAAGAAAACAAAAATCAAATGATTAAATTAACACATAAGTGGCGAAAAGCGCTAGTAAAATATTGAATCCATCCCTCACGTTTTATCAAATAACTTTATTTTGTATAGCTGCTTTTCTCATTAGATTAATCGAAAATCCTTGAAGAACACAGAATATATATCTCAGATAAACTGAAATAAAATATACAATGTATTTTTTAGTATCTGTCATAATGTAGTGGATATTTTTAACGACAAACAAATTAACTTTGTTTTAAAACTTATTACCTTAATGAATTCAACGCTCTCATGTGCACACAAAAATCCAACTTTTCAATTTTTATCGCTGCATCCATTTTTATCGTGATATAATGTCTCCTTTCTTCTACTTAAAGGAAGTCCATAAATCTAAAAAGGAGGTACTAAACTGTAAACGATTTTCAAAAATAGATAAACACACGCTCACACTCAGTTCTGAGATTCTTTGTTAAACAATCCAACTTTATCGATACCTCGGACAATTTTCTTTTAATTCGCTAATGGCCGTGCCATTTACTTAAATATTTTCAAATGCGAAAAGAAATAACGGACTTTCTGCTAGTTAGACACATTTACAGCCATAAATTTAATGGTTCTTAAGAGTAATTGATCATCCCGTTTGTTGCAAGCGATTCTTTCATTAAGTTAAAGCCGATTGTTTGTTTTATTTAATGGATTTCCTCCTCTCCAGTCTGCAATTGTCAGCATATTGTTTAAAAGTGCTCGTTGCCAAAAAAAGCATCAACAAATTTTCAAAAAACTTTTTTTTAATGTTTATGTCCTCGAAAGAAAAATCGCATTGTTTTCTTAATATAATTAACAGACGTTGCAGATGAACTTTTAGTTTTCTTAAAACGAAACGAACAGCAATATTTGCCAAATGTGGATCATTATTTACGGCCGCGACTAATTTTTCTTCTTAATTATGCATCTGGTTAAACGGCGTGTTTTAAATTTTGAGGAAAATGTGCGTGTTTGACAAAAATGACAAATATTACGAGCTGTTTGAAAAGGGGAATTGAAAATGGCGAGTGGTTACAGACAACGCAAAATTAATGTGTTTAGTCATATTGTTGCTAGAATGTGCTGTTGAAAGCAAATATTTTAATGTAACTTGAAAATAATTTATTAAACTAAAGTAAAAGAATGCTGTTCTTGAAATAAAATAATAATAATGATGATGCAAGTACAATTTTATACTTTAAATTAATACGAAAAATTTAACCATGAAGTTGGTCTTCCCCGGATACATTTTATATGATACGTTTCATTTACAAATAAGTATAAAAAATCAAAAGTAGTTGTCCTTGAAACAGTTGGATTATGTGATAATTATTAAGCTCTAAAGGTTAAAAAAATTAGAAATTTAGATATCGGGATATGGGAAAAGTTAGAGATAATCATAAAAAAAATCTTGAAGTTTCTGTTTGCTTAGATACGATCAAAATTTAGGGGGCAATAATAATGAATCAAAATTTTATTTTTTAGTATACCTTTATAAATTATATTCAATGAAAATAAAACTGAAGTATATTTTACTTAAAGCAATTTTATTTTTGATTGTTAATTGTTTTGAAAAATGCGTGCATGAATTTATGGATTTGCTTGTATAAAATTTCTTATCTCGTAATTTAATTTATAATATAAAATAAACACTAAATTATAATTTTTAAAAATATTATGATCTACTTTCTAGTTATACCCATGGATATTAATAAGAAGAAAGATCACATAAAGAAGTGAAAACTAAATAATCAAAAGCATATTCAAACTTATTCTATGGCCATATTAAAATTTTCAAAACATAAGTTCTTTTGAGTTAGGTTGAAAATGAAAGGGTATTTATTTTCAAACTTTCTTCGCTACTTTCTGGGACAACTTGAATAATTCAAACTCTATAGTCACTATTTTAAGCATATTAATTAATTAGAAAAATAGAGACCCTATAAACTTTGTAGAAGAATATTTTAATTTTTAATTTAAAACATTTAACGGAGTATCTTTTATAGTCCAGCATCAGGTATTTCTGGGTGAAAATAAAATTGTTGGCAAATGTTTTATTGCTTTAATAGCTTCTTTTATGTCAGTTTCGAAAAATTTTAGAAAAAACAACAAAAGCACCCCATTTTTGGTTTTATTGATTTCATCTCTTCAGTCACATGTCCCAATATGTCTGTCCTAGGTTTCTCCCCTACGCCAAGGGGATCGGCGGCTCCTAAGTTGAAAATTTTGACCAAAAAATGGAGTGTTTTTGTTGTTTTTCTAAAGTTCTTTTTAAACTGGCATAACTGAAGTTTTTAAAACAATAAAACCTCACCCATTTTTTTTTCTGAATCGAGCTCTTTTGTTCTCACTAGAAACTTGCCTATTATATAATAAAATAATGCTATAAATTATGCGTAATTTATTTATACTATTTACTACTATACGTTATACAGTAAATAATTTTCTAGATATATACATATTTTTTATGAAAAATTAAAAAAAAATCTTCATTTTTAGTTTCATTTATTCATTTATTTTCCTACAGCACATCTTAAATATATTTATTTACTCACAAGAGAAGAAGAAGAAAAAAACATTTCTTTCGAATATAGAATTAATATTACTCAACTTTACTTAGGGGCAAAAAAGTAAACTAAAAACATCAGACGCAAGAATAATCAATAATATGTCCAATTTTAGTAGCAACGAGTGCCCAATCTGATTTCAAGAAGGGAACAATGTAAATTTCGGTTTGTCGAACAATGAACATAATTAAATAGATTCGTTGATGGAAGAAATACTCTAGCAATGTGCCTTGTCGCTAGGGGCTCCAGATGTGAATTAGCCGATTCAGAGGAACAAAATGAGAATGGAAAATTCTGAAAAAGGAAGCAATTTTGTTAAATTTCCCTGCAGGGTGGCATAATAAACTCGCTGAACATAGATTAAAGCGCGAGTTCGAAGACAACTTTGATCATTTTCTTTTCAATTATCTTGGAGTAATACTACTTTGTTCTTTTACTGTTTTTTAAATAAACTAAGTGCATAGTAAAGATGCGTTTTAATTTACTTTTATCCAGTCATATGTTTATGGAAAGCTCGAAAATATATATTTATTTGTTTGTTTTAATCAGAATTTTACTTTTTTTTTTTAAGTGCATGTGCTTCGATCTTCAATAAGTAAACTTTATTATTTTGCATGTCAGAGTAATTGGAGCTATAACATGCAAAAATCAAATATATATATATATATTTTTTTTCAAATGAAAAATGATTTTTTAATTCAATTTTACAATGCATTCATGCATAAATGCACTATAAATTTACTTTTCAAGTAGATAATTATAGTACGTGCATTCCTTCAAAAATATTGTGTTCAGAACTCATTGGAAGTTTATTTAATATGTTACTTTAGCGTCTTGAAAAGAATACTTAAGATATACAAATCTTCACTAATATTAAAAGTTATTTTGACCTTAGAAGGTTCGGGGTTTTATTTTAAAGTTTCTTCAGCTTCTGTTCCAACTAAACAAGTTGAATATAATAAGTCCAAATAAATAAGCTACTCGGATAAACTTTTAAAACTGTGTATCAAGGTGTATTAAGACTGTTTACTGAAGTAATTGAAAAAAACCATAAATAAGTCAAAATTTATGTTCGATAGTCGTTCGTGTATGTGTGCGTTTTACTTTCTTTTCTCATTATTGAAGATCGTGTGTGCAAACATAATAGAAAGAAATGATGTGATTTCTCTACACTGAAAAAAATTATTACGGCACAACGTATGGGTAAACAGAACGTCAACACGTTGTGATGTTGGTAGGCCACGTACGCCTGATCGCACCCCAAACATTCTGGCGCAATCTCGATGGAGTGTGTTGGAACACTCACCATATAGACCAGATCTTTCACCATGTGACTTTCACATGTTTAGCAAGCTAAAAATGGCATGGAAGATTCGACGTTTTCACTCAGACAGCAAAGTCAAGGACGCTTTTCAAAAATGGTGTCAGACTCAACCAAACTCTTTTTACGAATGAGGTATTCGCCACTGTTAATGCGACAGTGGTATACGTGCTTGTGTATTTTTGGTTGTTACATTTGAAAATAAATAAAAATATTTTCACTCTGTAGCTGCTGTGTAGTTCTCATTTCATTCACTCTTATATTAATCTCTACTTATTATAAAAGAAGGTGTCTGTGTGTCTGTCTGTGTGTGTGTGTGTGTCTGTCGGCAGCGTTACGGACAAACGGCTACACATAAAAACACCAAATTTGGTACTCGGGAAGATGTAAATATGTAGTTGTGCACCTCGAAGCGATTTTTTCAAAATTCGACTTAGAATTTTTTTTATTTTATGTTTTATGCGATTTTTGGCATTTTTTCTCACCTAATTCGTAATAACGGCGGAAATTACGCTCGCAGCAAAACGGCATTTGTATCATCGGATAGAGGAGGAAATTTTCTTTTAAAAACAGTTTGTTTTGAATACGTAACATGATTTACCGATTTTTAGGAATTTTTTTACTAAGCATCTGCTTCGCGATTGTTTTTCGTAAAATAATTTTAAAACTGTCGCATCTTGAATTCTATCCGTCATAACTTTTAGATATTTTGACAAATCGTGAAACATTCTTTTCTCCCTCTTTTAAAATAAAAACGAAAAAATTATGTAAATTAGATGATTTTTTACGAATTTTAATGCAGCTTAATGTTTAGAATTTAATAGCATCAACGCGATCTTACGCCATTCATTACATTGCGATCACGGCACGAGAATTTATGTTCGGTTGTTGCCACAGAAAGGATTAGAAAAAAGGATTTTTTCAACCAATCGAGTTTTTAAATGGGATATCAGAATTTCAATTCGCAAGTGAGGATCTATGACGTCAAATGCTTTAAGATACGCAAAAATTACTCCATAATTTTAACTCATTTATTCCAGCTCTATTTTCAACACAGGGAGACGATATTTTGATTAAAATTTACTGTAGAAATAAACTAAGAAATTCACGATTATTATTATTAGAAGTGGTATTTTAATCCGGTGCTTATTTAAAAATTGAAATGTCTTCACGGTGCTGAAAATGTTCATTTTAAAAGTTACAAAGTTCGTTTCAAAGCGCGATATATTGAATTTTTTCTATTTACTATTTTTATTTTTGGCATTTAATTTAGCGCAGGCGTTGCCTAACATACGCATGCAGGTTGCGAGTATAATTTTATTTTAACGTTGAATTACGTTCCTCCATAAAGGTTACATAACGCAAAGTTTTAATGATACCGTTTGAAAACAATTATGCGAAATATCGAAATTAACTCCCTCAACCTACCGGGGTATCCTTTACGGCAGTCAAACAGTGACGTCATAAATAAAAAAAATGCGTGAAATTTGTAAACTCTGCAACTCTAACGCCCTGTCACAATGTAAGTGGGAATAAGTAGCTCCTCGAGATTACACAGTTTGATTTTTTTTTCAGGAGACAGGACTATGGAGGATATAAAATATATCGCTATATTAGATACATGGATATTTAAAATGGCACCCCTTGGATTTTTCCTCCCCACAGTAAGATGAAATGGTTTGCGGCGCTAAATACGCCAATCTTATAAAACTATGTATAAATTAAATATATATGGAGAGTTTCCTTAATGGCAACCCTTATGTGAAATGATTATTATTTATGCTAATGCGTAAATTGCAAAGAATCGCCACAGAATCAAAAGATCCCATTGAGGCCAAATAATCTAAGCTGTTTCTTTTAAGGGAGCCTTGAAGAGGGAGAAGCGAATATAGATAATATTAATGTACGTAATAGGTAGTATTATTAGATTTGTAAAGATAATATGAATAAATCGCAATGTACCACGTTAATAAATATTTCATGAAATTAAAAGTGTCCTGTTTCAACGGTTGTCTTACAACCAACTAAACGAAAAGTAATTCTAATTTGCGTTAATATATCCCGCAGTAATTTCAACAGAGGAGATTACTTGAACTTTTTTAAAAACGAAATTCTGTTTTGTCACATGCAGATATGATTTTAGTAGTAAAATATTCCCTTCTTCCCGTATGAAGAGCGGGTGCGCAGCTATTTTAAAAACATCTCTTGAAAATAGCATAAATGAATTCAGAAGACCTCAAAACGTGTCAATACACCAAAATCTCGAAGTCGAATTTTTTCATGATTACAATACTTTCCTTATATGGTACATGTTTGGAAAGAGATAAATGGTGCTCCATTTCATGTAGTGTCTTAGGTATTTAATGCTACACCTTGAGCCTAAAAAACAGTATGATGTAGAAATAAGACATTTTGAAAGCCAGGAGTTCTCTGCAAACCATTAAGCTTTCCACTTTTTTGATAGTGAATGACACTGACGTAGTTTTTTGAGTCATTATACTGCAATGATCAGTTTAGTACTCATGACACAAACTTTACATTAAGAGTCAAATAATTTTGCTCTTTTTTTTTAATTCCACATCACGAATAATTTTGAATTACACATGTAAGGAAAATTTTCGTTTCCAACCGTGCGGAGAACGGGCACGCAGCTAGTATGTAATATAGTAAAAAACTGCACTAGAATTAGATATGTTAGATAACACACACAAAAGAATTTGCTAATCAAGAAGTACATTTTTAGTACGTTATTTTACTAAGTTTTTTATTAACTTTACCTTTCAACACCATTTTTTTTCTTGAATGTTCTTGCTCCTATTCCAATTTGACGTAATTTATTACTGTCGTTTTCTATGAATGATTATAAAAAAAAGTTTATGTTACATCATGCACGTTAAGGTGCTTTCGTAGTAATTCAACTAACAATTTCAAATCATTTTTTTCGATTATTTCATGGTCAGATAACACATAATAATATTTATAATGTATTCTGAAACGAGAGTTTTTAGGGACCATGGAAAAATAAACAAAAGCTTTAACAAGACATATGATCGAATTTGTTAAGCTCCTAAAGTATGATGTAAGTATTTGTTCGGTTCGGTTTTTTCGATCACTGATTTTCACAGTTATTGGATGCGCTTTAAACTTTTTTCCTCCATTTGCGCCCCAGACTATTAAAACATAATTAATTTTTATACTCATTTTTTAAGATGGATGGGTTTTTTTTTATATGTCTAATCCTGCAAAAATTGTGTGACCTTAAATTATAGGTCAGTTACATGTCGTCTGCGATTGCATCAGTTTTCCATTATTTTAATATACAATAAATAAGTCAAGCAACATTGCGTCAGTAGTAAAGGTACAAGTTTATTCCTTAAGCATTTCCGTTTACTATTTAAAATCCTTTTTACTGAATTTATAGGAAAGAAACATGAATGTCTTTAGAATGATTACGCATTTTATTTCTTTTACATTTGAATAGTTTTATTTTCTTTCTGTTTCATCAGCAATTCGGAAGTTTCATATTTTGTTTATTTTCTGCATTAGTCTACTATTTTTAATTTAAAAAAGGTCACTTTATTAAATTTAACAAATTTCAAGATAGTGTATATTTAAATATACATAATATATCCCCTTACTGATAAAGGAAATAGCGAAAAAAAAATGTACAAAATGCTTATGAATTATGTTTTATTTTTCTTCAGAAATGTACCATGAATTTACTATTGAGATAGATAATTACTGTACATGTATTTCTTAAAAAATATTGTGTACAAGACTCATTGAAAGTTTGTTTGATAAAAATTGTTACGTTCTTCCCAAATTTGTAAAAATTGTTTCCAAATTCACAAATTTACAACTCTTATACAAGAAAGAGTACATTTAGCAATTAAAAGTATAAAATTAAAGGTATTGTGAAACTGTAACCTAAACTAAATATTTCAACACAACACGCAATTCTATTTTTTATAAACTTCAGCAATTTTTGAAGAAACCATTTTATAATTTGGAATCCAGTAAACTTAAAAAAAAAAAAAAAAAAAAAAAAAAAAAAAAAAAAATTTCTTTAAACACGTAATCATACTCAAACTAGAAAACAAGATTGTAAAAGAAATCAGAATTACATTAAGGATTTTTAGTTGCAATGCATTTCAAATCCAGCTGGCAGCTGGGAACAATGTTAATTTAGGTTTCCTCAAACAGATGCCATAATTAAATAGAATCAGCAACGAACACAAATACCGTAGTAATCTTCTACGTCTCTTGGGATGCCTGCTGCGAATTAGCAGTTCTGAAGAGATGGAATGGGAAGCGAAAAACTCGAAAAAAGCAATTTTGGAAGTTATTTTTGTATGTCGGCACAAAAAATCTTGTTAAACACAGATTGAAAAGAAAGCTTAAGGTACATGATCCATTCAATTGCTTGGATGAAATTGAATAACTCAGCAGGAAAATTATTTTCGTACTAAGAAGTATTCAATATTTTTTCATCACCGAAGTTAAATTTTAATCACAGTTTTTATAGGCTTGTGTAACATATTTTAATTAATTTTTTATTTGCATCTTGTATGTATAATTACAGATGAAATTCTCATTGAATTTCAACAAATATATATCGGTTCTACTCATATGGTGGATTCGCCATGATGGAGTGCTTATTATTTACAAAAAATAAAGAAAGAAAAGAAAAATTCATTAAAAGCGTTAAATTAAGATTATCGGGATAGACAATTTTTAAAAATATTTTCTGAGAAATTATTTTTGAAAAGAAATAAAAGGTTTTCCAGAAATATATATCATATCTTTGTAGTTTAGAATTAAAGACTTATATACCGTACATCCCGGCATATAATACGTGCCAGTAAATTGAAGATATGTCTTACGATAATAATTCTTTTTTGCAATGTAATTCATATTTGTAATGTTCATTTATAATTTTTACATATTAATCATTTTATATTCGGTATATAATACTCATGCGAAACAAAGAAGTAATTTTTTTAAGTTGAATGTGCCTGTTATACGCTGTGATATACGGCAATTGCCCAAGAAATATTCTCCTGCTTCACGCTAAGAATACACTAAGAATGATGATAAAAACATCCTTATAGAATATTTTTATTGATATATTTTATCTGTTATACATTCCATTTTCCAGAAATCTCATGTTTTATATGTACATTTTCTTCTGTATTAAAAAAACAACTTTTAATCAAGTACTAATATCACCATTCAACTAATTTCATCAAATACATGCACTGCTAGTCACCAGTGTATGTACTTGATGAAATATCCGACTTGTACAGGAAATAATCAAAAGCTAGATTAATAGAAAACACCTATATTATATTACTATTGAAGTATTTTTAAATAATCAGTAAAAAGTGCACACGTCAATCAGATTTCTAATTATGTTTCATAAGAAAAGAATCTTTACACCTGTGTTTATAGTGTAGTGATTCCTAACTTTTTTATATGATCTTTTATATTTTGTAAAACTTCTAAGCATTTATTTTTGTTATAATTTTGAACTTCAGAAAACCAATTCAAACAATTATTCTTCATTTATTTAATGTATTTCTTCTGTATAACCTAAATAAAATTTGTATTTCCTTTAAAATAAAAAAGTGACAAATTTAGTAAAACGAATCATTTATCAGAAAGTAGAATATGGAATTTCAGATAGTTAAGTTTTTAAAAAATATGACAGTTAAATTTTAAAAAAAATATTTGTCGAAATAAAAGTCTCCCCGTAATGTCACCAAATTTACTTTCAAAGGTTTTGAGCATATTAATTCTGATGAAAATTAATGTATGTATTTTTATATTAAGAAGTTTTCGGTAGGATGAGGAGGTGTAAAATGTAAAAGAAGAGCAATAACCAAAAAATATTAATTTATTTTTCTTAAATAAGTATTTTTAAAAAGTTTGTGAGCTCTCCTTTGGACATTAAATGATACCATATTGAAAATATATATATCACAAAATGAAATCAGTCCATCGAAGTATAATTTTATAATATACATTAAGTATGATATAAAAGGAACTTCAGGTGCAACTCCCTTTGTCGTAGTGTAAATAATTCCAGTAGCACTATTTCAAAAGACATTTAGCCTAAGTTCTCATAACACGGCCAGATCGTCTTTTGAAATAGTTGTGCTCTTAAAAGTTACCACCTTTATTAGTTATCACCTTTAGGGAATAATCCCGCGTATTCAAAGCCAGAGTATGCCACCTCATCCTAAATGATTTTAAAATTCATCATTTTTACGAAAAATATGTGTAGCAAAACAATACAGCTATCCTTATGAATTTAATTTTGTTTATCATTCTTTGATATAGGAAATCTCCATTCTTTCACTCTGAGTTTGCCAAAATTCAAGAGTCAGATGAAGCTGCAGAATTATTTTTTGTCGCATCAACCTCACAAAATCCTTGTCCTATTGAAAGAAGAAATGCATCTATTATATTTCACTGCATCATAACATTTGATGCAGAAAAGTAGTTTTGCAGTAAAAAAAATACGTTTATGAAGTATTTGCTGAGAATAAATGTAAACAGGAACTGATTATCGATTACTTGTGTGCATTGAAACATTTTGTGAAACTAACAGAAAAATAACAAAATCTTATCGTGTGTATAAGGTAATGCTCTAGAAAATTAGGTGACGTATTCTTGAAATGCTGTCCATTGGTTTTCATTAGTTTTTATATTAAATTTAAATGTTTATTCGTTTTAATGATATGAGAGATAATGATAATGATATGAGATTCTATTAAAATTTTGCACGTAAATTACCATATACAGTTAAATCTATGAAATTTACCACTTCTGAATTTAGAATGATAATTTTTCATCTGAAATTCAAACAGAAATAATGATGTAATTTAGAAAAAAAGAATGTGGATACTGTGAATACCACATGTGGTTTTGAAAAGTATACAGTTGTATAAGTATTACTTATACAACATTATACTTTGCAAGTATTCCCGGTCTTATATGTAATATAAGTATTCCCGTAATACAAGTATTCTCGGTCTTGTATCAAATCAAGTATTCAAAAATGTTAATCTACAAAATTGGAAAATATCGCATATTTTAATTTTTATCGTTCGTTAATTAGAAAGTTAATTAATTATTTTACATACTAATCTCACTCATTTTAAATAATAGAAACTTTTCTTAGTTTTTGACAACCAAAACACATTTTAAAAAACAAGTAAAGCACCCTATAAACGTCTTTTTGATATTTTTAACCAGGAATACTGTTAAAAGAAACTATACATCTATTTATAATCAAGCTCCAACAAGCTCCAATATTTCCCTACTTTTCATACATTACAACTTCTGATTTTCCTAACTTCTGTATGGCTTTACTTTCTGATAAACACACAGACTGATACATTCATATTAATTATAGCAAGCGAAATATTAAAATATTCCAATTTATACATCTATATAGCTATTCAGAAGAAGTATCAATTAGCTAATAGAGCAAATGAAGTAATTTCAGCCATATACATGCTATTATACTTGAATTGCAGCAACTCTATTGTTTGAAAATAATTCCTTACTAAATATCTACTTCTAAAAATATTAAGATTACACTTCAAAGAAATTAAACTATACTTTCTTTTGTAAACAAATAATCCTACTGTAAATGGAATACAGAACGGCTAAAAACGTCTGGATTACATTCAGCATTTTTTTAGTAATCCATTCCAACACTGACATTTAGCGTGGGAATAATGTTAATTTCAGCTTCCCAAACAGCTGGCATAATAAAATAGAATCAGCAACGAACAAACACTGTAGTAATCTCCTATACCTCTGGGGACGTGGATTATGAATTAGCAGCACTGAAGAGATGAGAAGAAAAAAAAATACTCTGAAGAAAAGGCAATTTCGTGAGGTATTTCTGTATATCCAGATGAAAAATGCTTGCTAAAAACAATTTCAAGAGAGAGAGCTTAACAAGTATTATCCATTCAGAATTCGTGGAATTAAAGACCTGCAACGAAGTACTTTACGTGCAGAGAGAGGCTGTAAAATTGGCGCAGAAAGCTAAACAGGATTTTGGTAATTTTCTGCGTATAAAATTATATTTTTTATTACGTTGCGTTATATGCAGGGTGTCTCAAAAAGGTGGTATCAGGATTTAATTCTTTATCTATTAGAGATAAGAGGGCAGTGTAAATTAGAAAAATGCTCAAATTAAGGTTGGAAATGAAACTCCGTTAAGAATCAATCCTCTCTTTCATTACAGAAAGTTACACTTTTGAAATTTGTATAAGAACCCCCGTAGAAATACATTCTCAGGTAGTAAAATGTGCCTCATACACTATTGAGGTGATATTTGAGCCTTTCATCATACATCCTCGCAGAGATATCTTTAAAGAACGATGATCGAGGACATGATTTTGAACGTATTCATATTGCTAGAGTAGGAAAAAAAAGATTATCTTTCGTAATTTTTGTACGACCCCTGAAGGCGATCATTCGACGCGATTTTTCCCCCTTCGAGAGCCTCGGAAGTGTGGTTTAAGTCAGTGTAATATTTATTTTCATAAACTCTTTCTGACACTTTTTAATGTGTAATTCTCAAATTTTGTATGTCACCTCATGAGTTTACGGGACACATTTTACGATTTATGGAATGGTTTTCTACGGGGCCCGTATACAAATTTTAAAAATTTAACTTTTTAAAAATTGATGAGAGGAATTTCTTTCTCAACGGAGTCTTATTTCCGACCTTATTTTAAACATTTTTTTTTTCAATTTACACTGCCCACTTATCTCTTACAGATAAAGAATTATAGCCCGTTACCACCTTCTAGGGACACTCTGTGCGTATATATATTAATGACTATGTCATTTTATCTCTCACCCTCTTTATTGAAAATTGTCCCAAAAATGTGTCCTGAAAATGCGACATATATAAATTGAGTATTTTACATAAAATACTATTAATTCAGAACTGCTTTATTCTATTGTTACAATACTTCGTAATCTGTAGAATATGCATCACATGTATTTTTCTATAAATACGTTACAATCATAAAAATTTCAACAGCTTATGAAAATTGTTGAGTATTGAATTGTTTATTTTTTTACTGTGCAATGTCTTATCCTCCTGAATCCTGTATCCCTCCATAAACATTTATCTACTTAACTTTAACTGTGCTCGCGCACGCATTCTTTTTACTACTTCTATGCTTTTTTCCTTCTTGATGTTACCTTGTTATGTGATGTGCCTGTTTCTTCCGTTCTAATTTAATAAAGTAAATATTTTGTTAAAATCCCACGCTTACTATGTTTGTGCCATAACTCGGCTAACATTTCTAAAACGTTATGGACACCAGATAGATTAATTTATTTATTTGCTGATTTTTGACATTCGTTTCAAGGCAGCATCATTCATCCTCAAAATGGCGACTGGAACTTGGCGAATTGAAACGCTGAATAAAGATAATTACGAAACATTTAAACATATAACATAGACTCATAAAATTAAGGATGCATCAAGAATAACTTGTAAAAGGTGTAAACGCACCAGGCACTGGGTTAGCGAAGTGAAAGTGGAAAAAAGAATAATTTTAAACATAAGCCTAACAGCCTGGGATTCTTATCCACTCTGGATGACTCGCCAATAGGGTTACCAAGCGAAATATAGCAAACCTACTTGCCTAAAGCTCTCTCAACATTATCAAATAACAAAAAGCAAAATTTTTGGTGTGTTAAGATAGATACTAAAAATTATATAAGTTACTTCAGTTATTATTGACCCACGTTTGCAATTGCAAGGAAAGATCAGGAAACCCTCCTACTTCCAGTCGATGACAAGAATGTAAAGGAAGAATAAAAGAAAAAGAGAAAGTGGTGAGAGATAAAATGACATAGTCAATTAGTATCGTTTTAAAATGGCAAAAATGAAACTAAAAAATATGGGGTTTGAGGGGGGTCTCCCCCTGCTCCCCCTGACAAGGCTCGAAGAGCCGAGGATTTATATATATATATGTGTGTGTCTGTGTGTGTGTGTATACATACAGGAAGCTAGTTATTTGTGAAACAAAACTTGTAATGTTTCTTTCTCCTGTAAATTAAACTTTGTTGTTGTGTTGGTAATGTTTTATTTCTTTATAAGCCTTCCAAATCCGGGAGAGAACTGTGGCACATCCTATATTACTAATTTCAAATTGCTTTTGATTTTGATGAATTTTTAAGTTGGAAAGTCGGGAATAGAAATAGAGGTAGCTATATTATTAATAAAAATAACTATGTTCCACAAGCATTCACACTAGGTTCATAGTGTTTTCATACTCAGCTAATGTGCTTCACCAGAAAAGGTGATTCATTGAAACAGGCTACTGTCTTTCATTCTTCTGTGGCCCAATGCCAGCGCTCTTTGGTCCATTGCAATGTCGTTGGCGATGACGTGCCGTCAGCACACGAATCCGAAATGGTGTCAGGTTGTACAGCTCCATACGCAGCAGCGTCAATAGTATTGTGCATTGAGGCCATAGAGATATGAATACAAGGAGATGGCATTAACTATCTTCAGCATTGGACGTAATGAAGTGGCTGTGTTGGTCTAAGAGAAAGAGAGTGTGTGACAGATCATGTTCTTGGTTTCTTTTTAAATAACAGAGAAAGGTGCACGTTTTTACGGATTAAAAAGTAAAGAGGCGCAATAATATGTTACGATAGTTCTAAATACAAAATATCAACATTCTACAGTTAAAAGTTTTACATTTATGCCAAATACGTAATTATTCTTGGCACTAACTTTGGCGACATTACTTCTTTAAAATTGGAACTGCCGCCAAAGAATAACACAGCTATATTGCAATTTGGTCGGTAAAATTGGGCGTATCTATTACAGCTTGGCTTCACTGGTCCAGGTATTCATATCTCTATGGTTGAGACACTCTAAGTTGCCACAGTTGTAGCTATAAGTGATTTCGGCAGATGAAATTCTTCGATCATGGATAACAATGCATTAAAATATATCTTTTCTGGAAAAAATTGGCTGAGGCATACAAGCAAACAACCGGAGACTTGTCTTTTCACCTTTCATAGGTTACTTTCAACAAGCACTCACATCGACCGGACAGGGCAGCTCACCGAATCAATTTTTTCAGTCGCCGAGCCATAGCGATTTGGCTTTTATCGGAACCTTATAAATCCGATGTTTTTACTGAATACAGTGTGCGTATAGGTATTTAATAAAATGCAGCCTGAGCCGCTCGTGCACCGAAGTTTTGTCTTTGTGCGAGCTCATTGATGTAGATCAGCGGTTCCCAAATTCTTAACATTGTGGTCCCCCCTCGAAGGATAATTTATCATAACATCAATCCCCCCCCCCATACAGTTTTTTTATTCTTTCCACAATAAGCATTTAGTCATGTACTTAATAAAATAATGTTATTGGCAAAGTTTGAATAAGCATTTTAAACGAAAATAGATATGCTTTGTTGTAAAGAGAATATTATTTTTTTTTACATATGCATTATGACACGCTCCAACCCTGTTTTCTTCACCCCGATTAGGGAGATGCGACCTACAGGTTGGGAACCGCTGTTCCTACATGGTAATACTATAATGATTTTCGTGGTGCATACCTTATGACCAACTAAAATTTATATTTGTGTAATGTAAAATTAGTTTAATTTAAGTTTAATTAAAAAGTTTAATTAAAGTTTAATTATAGTTTAATTAAAAAGAAAAGGAAAATATTGCACATTTAACAGGATCAAGCATATTTTTGTTCATTAACATACACTTTAAATTCTTTAAACATATTGAAATAGGTAATGAAATTTTAAAAGATAAAATATTTTCTTGGAATTCCAATCACCTCAGCAATATAAAATCTTCAAAGGAAATGCAGTATAGACACATAAAAATATACAGAATAAATTATTACTGAATATATTAAGTTTAGATGCAAAAAAGAAAGCTTACTCCTTAAAGATTTTTAAAAACTAATCAACTTTCTGTTTTGTTGAAAACATGGAAGTGTCGCTATTTAAAACAGCTCAAATCTACAGCCTTTTTGCAGTCTTCGTTTAAAAAGCAAAAAGTAAAGCAATAATGCGAAGTTCAAAATTTGATTTTCAGTAAATTGGTCGTCTTTTTTGCAGGGTGAAAGCAAAGCAATAACGCTGAAAGAAGGCAATTCATATTTCCTCTCCGTGTTTTACTGTTGATTACATTTAAAATTTTATCGTATGAAACCGTTCAGAAAATGAAATAAATTCCTGACGCAGAGAGGGAAGTGGTACTTATTACAAAATTTAATTAAAGGTAGCGTTTTCTTTCATTCAGCTGTAAATAATTCATAGGAGAATCTGTTCTAGCTGATCTTTAAGTAAATTATATCTGGTATACATGGTAACGTATTGATCGTATTTAAAAAACATTTCTAACGGTAAAATGTATGTTGTAAGTTACTGTAGAATATTTTCTCTAAATAATCATTTTAGATTTTTACACCTTACGTACTTTACGTGTTTTTTGCATTACCGTAACGCTAAATAGTAAATGAGCGTTGTAAAGTTAAAGATCTTTGCTTACAATATCCAAAAACACTCATTAATATAACGCTGATTATTTAACCTTAAAAAATGATAATATGTAGAAGCAAATATGTGCAGAATCTTTTAAAATATGCACTTAAAGCAAAGGTGTGTTTTAGCACTTACTTCGTAATTTAGAGCCATATTTTTTTTCTTTCAAACTTCATTAAAGTTACATTAAATATTAATGAACACTTTGCACTTAAAGTGATTTTCATTAACAATCTTAGCAATAGGTGTTGATCAATGAATTATATAACAGCATCCTTTTATAATATGCGTTTTACTTGCAATGTATAAGTGTTTTTCTAATTTTTCAACTGTAAGACTGTCTTTAGTATAGTAAAATCAATCCATATGCTAAAAATATTCCTGCAATTAGAGTAGATGTAACTCTTTTGTTTTAAATATAAAATAGAGGGCATTTTTCGTTTTCAACGCTGATGATTATTGCATAGTCTGTAAGGTTTACCCCGGTCCACCATCTCGCTGATATTTCTTTGCTGAACTGAGTGCTAATTTGCACGTATGGAACCACTTGAAATCCTTTTTACGCGAGGTATTTTTCTCAAATATTGTGAAAAAAGAAAAAAGTCCGTAGTTAGGATTTTTTCTATAATTTAAAACCCAGTCTTTAACACGGCTGATTATTTCAACTTATTTCTGAAATTTCACTCTTTCTATACGTTAAAGAACATTCCGTATAAAACATTGAATGTTATTAATTGTACCATATAGAGTTAAAAATATACTCATGCTTGCCCAGGCCACATCTAGGTAAAACAATGGAGGCACGAAAGAAGAGATTTTAGTTGTTTTACTATGCGAATATTTATTTTATATACTGTTAGAAGTATACAATCCGGCAAAGACATTTTAGGACCAAGCTTATGAAAACAATAATGAGTGCAGTATAAAGAACATTACTGATTATACTATTCTCTGCAGGCAAGATTTGCAAGTCGTTCGAAAGCATGCTGGAACTTCTCTCCTGGGATAGCTTTTAGATCCTATGTGATGTATTATTTAATCACCACCAGCTACTAGAGATGAGTTCAGGCTCATTTTTTGAAGCCCGAGCCCGCCCGAGCCCGAAGACTTTTAATCCGAGCCCGCCCGAGCCCGAGCAATATTATTAAAGTTGGAGCCCGAGCCCGAAATGTCAGCTAAAGACAAATAAAATGAACTACTTCATTAATAGGATACAATAAATTTTGGAGCTTCACACACCTTCTAGTCCCCCGTGCCGCTATTTTTTGAAATAAGTACATCTATTTATCCCATAAATCACTTTTTAAAATTTGTTTCAAGGAGTATGTTCAACAAAGGAGAAATTTTTCACGAGCCCGAGCCCGAACGCAATCGTGAATTACAGAGCCCGAGCCCGAGTCGGGCCCGGGCTCGGGCTCGGGCTTTCGAGCTCGGGCTGAGCCCGTCTCATCTCTACCAGCTACGTGGCTAGTGCCATGCGGTAGCGGAAGAACTCGGTTTCTTTGTTGTTTTCGATGTTTATTCTTTGATGGTATGTCCGATTTCGGATATCTTTTTTTTTAAGTGATCAGCAGCGTGACCTTGACCAATGTCATAGGTTCAATGAGCGCGTGGAGCGAGTAATTGAGAAATAGGATAATTCTTCTAATATCTCCATTGAAAGTTAATAGCAGCAGGTTTCTCGGTGATTATTCCTCCGTGGCCAACCTGATTCATTTGATTTCAGATTTATACTTTGCCACCATTGGTACCTATAACCATGCCAAATTTGAACTAAATCGGTCAAGCGGTTTGGAGGAGAAGCGTTTCATTGAAATGGCAGAGGGTAGTGCAAGAGCTTCTCTCACTTCGTTCAGCTCAATAATAACAACTGTAAGAAATATATGGGTGGCAGAACACGTTTACTCTTGATCGTTTATTTTGGTCGAAAAACGCACGAATAACAGCAGTAGTAACTAGAACCAATTTAAAGTTCGGACGCAACAAGCAATAAAATTCTGCTAAACATCTCGACTTATCCTGATGCGATTAGCAGACGTGAGTCAGAATTCTTTTTACTACACAATTCCATTTACTACACAATTGTTGCAGTGTCAGTCATACAGTTAATATTCAGTTAGTCTCGAAACTTTTTATAAGGACTTTATAAGAAAAATAAAGGGATAACTTTTCCTCCAATTCTATGTAGCTCTGATATATTTCTGTTGCATAATACAGTAGTACTCCTATTATTGTGTGGACTAGAATTGCCCATTATTCCCAAAGTTGTATTCAGTGTGCTAATTCCTTTTCATCTATTTAAACCCAAATCGATGTAAAATGACGCTATGATCCTAAAAATGCCGAACAGGTATCGGTACTAGTAAGTAAAGTAGTAACACTGCGTAAAAATATACATAACTAATACTTAAGGAAAGAAAGAACAAGTTACAATCCAAGCATTCTAAGATATATAATCCTTATTTGACTAAAAGAAGAAAAGAATAATTTTCAATTCAAAGCGAAACAGAGAGCAAATATTACAGGATGGATTTTATAAACAGTAAAAGAAAAAAAAATCTTTCATACATTGCTACGGAGCATTGTTTCATTTTAAAAGAGACTATTTATGAAATATGCATAAAGAAGTTTTTTTCTTCACTTACCAGAAATAGAAGTTTATGATAAAATATTTCAAGCGTTCCTGTTTGCATTTCTCAGAATTTATCTATGATACGAAATGGTACATAAAGGGCAAACTTTATCTTTTGGTAAAAAACAATTTCACTTGATTTTACCTCAAAAAATTTTTAAATGTTCAATCCCGAATCAAAATTAGAACATATTTTATTCAGAATAATATTCTCATGAATTTTGTAAATAATGACGCTTCCAGGTTTTTGAGGTTTATTGCATACATAGTTTTATGCCAAATCAAAATATACATTCAGGGTTATGTCAGTATGTAAACGTACTGTACTTTTCTTTTTTTCATTTGTAAATTTCTAGGAAACGCCGATATAAGCCCTTCTTTTGACTCCGTATACAAGTAAGTAGTTAAACACTTCAAGCTTTTAAAATGTATCATTTTACATAGAAAAAGTAATATTTAATGAATTTTCTAAATATCTCCACTCATGATTGAGAAGCTAAGATGGATGTGTGTGGTACAATAAATGTTTCATCTTAAAATTTTTCTCGAAAATATGTTATGCGTTTTCTCTATTTTTCAATAAAAAGCTTGATTTTAAAATATTTTTCATCTTATATTTATTACATGCTAACTTACCTACCAAAAACAAATTTCGTCTTTTCTACGTGAGATTCAATTTTCTTTCCTTGAATTTATTCAATTTCCTTTATTCAGATAGATAAAGTAACATACTTGTAATCCCATTAAAGTTAATGTGTGGCATTTTTTTTAAATCATTGACTTATTACAATTATTTTTTTGACTTTTAAATTTTGAAACCAGCTCTTTTTATTTTTTATACTTTAAATATCAAAAAAGTAAATTTTATTTTGCTCTCCTTTACTTTTAGCTCGAAATCTTTTCTTCAAATTATACAATTTTTCAAATACATAATTATGTATAATTAAATCATTTCTGTTTTTCGCTTTTTGCTTTTAGTTTTCTTTTTTTTACATTAAAGTACAAAATTCTACCTTAATGTGTCGTAATGTGTATTCATAATTGATAAAGCTTGAACGAAAATACTAAAGCTGTGTTTATATACTTTTTTGAATATTTTATATAACTCTCAATTTCAAATAAAACCACACAAGCGTTGAAATAAATACCTTTGTAGTTTATACTGATTTTGAAATTTCTTTACGAAATGCTATTACTAATTATGAAAGATAGCATAAAACAAAACAACAAGCTTCACTCTTGAGATTGAACACAAAAATTGAACACAAAATCATGCTAATCATGATGAAAAAATATAGAATGCTTAAAAATATATTTTTAAAAAATGTTAAATAACAATTATTTTAAAAATAGTTCATAATTTAAAATTTACATAGGTAATGGAAAATTAGTATTTTGTCTGGAAAACTTTGCAAAGGCAAATGTATTTTCATCGCATCATACATTTATTTATGGAATTTTTCTTTTCAAGAATATGTGTGAAGGTCCCGAGTTCGGGTCCCATCACACGGCTGTCAATCTAAGGGTCTAAAGTTTTGGTAGATTTTCTCCAAATGTAACGTTAATGCGCGTTAGAATCCTTTAGAAAGTCCTCCTACTAAGGCACCCCCATCCTTGTCAGATCGTCCTAGCGTAGTGTTGCAATAATCACTCAAACAAACAATCACACACAAAAAAAAAAACAGTTGAAGAATATAGTTTACAAACTTAAATTAATTTTATTAACAATGTCACAATTTTGCCCTTACATTTTCAGTCATAGAATATAACTGACCACATTTTACAAGCTGATTAAATGAAAGTAGGTACCGAGATATATTACTTAGCCTCGAAGATGTGATACGCTTATACATTTTTTTAAGAATTCGAGAATTCACTTAAGTGCGTTTTTGATGTTCAGCCACTGGCGTCAATGTTAGCCTGAGAGATAGACGAAATGGTGCCTTTTCAAAAATCTTAAACACTTAGTACGAAAATATTCCTAACCTCAGCATTCAAAATTTGTTTTAGAACCTGTGTTCTTACTCTTCTGTTTACCTGTCACGTATCCAAAATATCTCCTTAACTGTGTGATATTAACTTATGGACTTCAATACATATTTACAATGTCTTATGCACATACTCTTTCGTATATTTTAGCTGCTGTTATTGTTGTGCAAGCTACTTTCTGCTTAATAACTTACTTTCTTGCATATCTCTCCTCATTTTTGCAAAACTATGCGATTTTTATAGTACTTTAGTAGAAGGTTCTTAACGTTCTATGCATGCACGTGTGAAATAATCCTCTCAGAGCAGCGTTCATATATGAATACTCTCAGAAAGAAAAAAATCCAATATTATTACATATAAGTATTTGTTCTATTATATTATTTCTAAATATAATGAATTTCTCGGTTCTCTAAATAATAATTTTCGGTTATTTCTAAATAATAATGAAAAGTGCACACAATTTATATTTTTATTTTTATTTTCAAAAAGAACATACATATTTGTTGTTTAAGGACAAATCTCTCCATACTTTACGTTTAGCCCAATACTCCTTAATTTGTTTCTAATTTTCAAATCTTTACACAGAGTCATACAAGAAAATAATTTATTTATATCAGAAATTTATCTTACTCTAATGGGAAAATTCAATAATTAAAAGAAATCAACTGTCTACAGAAGTTAAGACTATATTTAAGAAATTAACCATTAAGTACAATTTACTGATTTTAATTTCGTTGAATAATTTCGCATACTTCCTGAACATTTTAAATGCCATGTCTATATAAAATAATAATTAGCAAAGTTAATGAAATTGGATTTTCAGTTTTATTCTTGGAGATGCAGAAATATAAATAATGGTTATTTTTTTTAAGTAAGTGAAGAATTTAATTAAAAAGTTGTATTTCCATTTTAATTTCATTTATAAGAATAATAATTGGGGTGAAACTACGTTAATATGCGATTTTATAAGTATGCAAGTTTTTTATACAAAATTAGTATTTCGAACTAGATTGAATTAATGTCTTGATATCTGACATATGACGTAATTTTAAATTTAATTTAGACATGCTTCGGTTTTAAAAATGAAAGTTCGTATGCATAATAGAATCCATAAAACTATCTTCAGCAGCCGGTTTTAACAGTTTTAAAGTAATTTTTTTTTTATCGCACACGGATGCTTTAAAAAGGGACATCGAAAATTAATATACTATTAATTAAATTAAACATCTATATTTTTTACGTTCGGTCTGAGAAATTATCGGTTGGTTGGACAATCTCCATTTTTTACCTAACCATATAAATTTTTTTTTCACATTATACACTATCGACTATGTGAATCAATCAAGTAAATTAAAAAAGTGGCTGTTAATTACATGGTATCATAAATTTAAATTATAGATTCCCCTATCACAATACCTTTTTATAGAATATCTTAATAGTTTTAACACAAGTTCATAATTAATAAAATGCGCCTGATTGCGTTGAAGGAAAATTTTACTTTTTAAAAATACTGTTGGGAGAAAAGGGGATTTTATTTAGTTACTTGACATTAAAATATAAGAGAAGGTGGTCTAAAATGATCCCCTTAAGGGAAAAACTTGTATAAATAACATAAATGTTTTTAAATAAAACTTTAACATTTTAGTAGAATGATTTACACTATATTTTGCATTATAAACATTTTTCAGTTATATTTTCAACCCACATTGAGTAATTAAAAATAAAATTTTAAAAAAGGGTCCAAAAGAACATTTACACTCAAAGGACAAAATGATTCTTTTTTGAAAAATAATTGTAAATTGTTTTTATCAGAAAAATAAAAAGATGTAAAAGTAATGATGAATATACATAATAAAATACGTTTTACAGTCAGATAGCACACATAATTTATTTTATGAAAGTTTTAAAATAAAAAAAGTGTCACAAACAATAAAATATAACATTTGAAAATTATAGTACAGGCATTATTACCTACAATAAAATCAGAAATAAATTACATAATGTATTTTCCCCCATTTCGAAAACTCGGAATATTTGAGCACATATATCACAAAAAAACACATGAACACCATTCTCAGTTACACAGCGCACACATCATTCAATCACGTAGGCATTTGTGACACTGAATGTAACCTAAATAATAATCTAAATATATACTCAAATCAGTAAACCAAGACATGTATCTATACATGAAAGACTGTTTATCTAAAAAAATAGGAAAGTTAGTGCTTACCTCATGCCAAATATTATTAAATCCAATTTTTCAGAAAATTCCATTTAGACGCCTAACGCTATGGTCACTTCAACATCGTCATTGCTTCTTCTTCACTCAGCACAACTAGTTTATGTGTTACCTGGTAGATAGCGCTACCTGTATGGTAGAAAACGTATGTGGATAGCATATGCGGATCATTTTACCCTCTAGGATTATTTTAGGCAACCTTCCCGTACGCATTTTCTTTTAAAAAATTGTAAAAAAGTTTTGAAGTACATCTACTTATACATATGCTTTAATTTTATCATTAATGATGTTTCAAAATATTGTTACGAATATCTGGAGTGATTTGCTCTTCTTTGCTTAATTTTGGTCTAAATTTGATATTCTAATTGGCAAATATCACAAATAAAACTTTGAATTTTGTTGCATGCTGATTGATTGATTAAAGCGATTTATTAAATAGTGATCTCTTTGGGTATCATCAGGTTTGGAGATTCCTATACAGATATTTACGATATCCCTAACTATGTGCAAATTTAGGCTCTTAATTTTCTCACTAAATTTGAAAATATTTCTTAAGAAGTCGAAAAACAAAATTAAAATTGAGGAAACAATAAATTAAATGGCTTCTAATCAATCAATGGCTCTAAATAAATCAGAAATTCATAGGAATTTCTGATGAATGAAAAGAGTAGAAATTTCTAGAAATGTCACCAGAAAGTATAAATACTGATACAGGTCGCCGCATGCAGTCCATTTTTAATTGACAGCATGATTCGCTGTTAGTTCCCCATTGTTGCACTGCGTTCGTCGGTTATTTATGAAGCCGTGCAGTGGAAGCTATTTGTGAGTTGTGTTATATTTCAAACTGTGGAATCAATTAAAATTTCTGATTGTGTGTTCCACTGAATCTTAGTTTATGGAATGTTCAACTTGCATGTGAATAGCAGCAGTCGTTCAGTTTGAACTATTTTGAATTTATTTATTTATTTATTAAAAGTGTCAGGATTTATCAATTAAGGACTTAGTCCTCTGGCTGGCCAGTAATCTTAAATAATATATTTTTAAAAAGTAATGATGAATATACATAGGCATGCTATTAAGTGCAGAGCACGTGGTGGTGTGGCATCCGTTCATTGAGCTCACAAAATCACAATTACAGCAAGGCGAGTAGTCCTTTAGTCCAATTTGAAAAAAAAATGGACATTGAAAAAATCGTGTGTAAGACAATTGCTTTAAATTGTGAACATTGCTCGAGGATATCTAATAAGCAATAAAGTGTATTTTTCCTTCAGAACTTTGATATACGGTTATTTCCTAGAAAGTTCTAGACATTGACATTTTAAACAGGCACACCTAAACATACACGCACTCTTTTCGGAGCAGAGAAATGGGGTTTAGTAGTTTCTGCAAGAATTATAATTCTACAATATTTCTGAAAAGCCTTTTAGAAGCCATTTAATTTATGCAATAATTTTTATTTAAATTTGTAAAACATGTTTAAGAAAGCATTTTATTTAAGTTAAATCCTTCATAATTTCGCAAATTAACCATTCCCACCTCTTCTACTGCTGTTTATCTTGGATCTCTAAAATCCCATAACTGATTCTGTACCACATCTTGCTAAAAGCTTTCGAAAAAGAATATTGACATTAAATTTTAAAGAAACATATGACAATATATTATTTAAAAATAATATTAAATGTACTTGTCAAATTTACAACACAATGCACAGCAAATATATCTACTATTTCTAAAAATATAATGCCATAAGCAATAATCAAAAATCATTCCTGAAACCACTGCAAAAATAACATACTACCACAACGTGAAAGAAAATAAAATCATGTACAAAAACATTCACTGATTACTCCTTGGAGAACAAAGTCATTAAAGTTAATTAGAAAACGAGTAATAAAACAGATTTTTATTGGAAAAACTCGTAAAACTTGTATTTTATTTGAACTATTCAATAGCTGATTAAAGGGAGCAATTTTAAAGAGTAAAATTTAGCTTGTAATGTAATGAGTTCACCAGAAAAAACTTCTTTTTAAAACAAATCTTTTTTTTAAATGTCCTAAGAGCTTTTCTTGTATTTCATAGACCACATTACTTAATCATGAATATATATTCTGTACATTTGTTTCTTATTGTTCTATACTGATGCATTCCTTAATGAAAATTATTCATGAATAAGCTGTGTAAAGAAAGTCGAAACTGAGAGCATTTTGTGAATAGGGGATAATAAAATCGATAGAAACGATTTGAATCCATAAACAAAAACACTATACAAACTATTATACACTGTAATATACGAGGGTTGTAAATTAAGTAATGGCAACATATGTATAAATCAATTTTTAATGTATTTACAAGTACAATTGCATTACATTCCTTCTATGTACCTACTATCAAAGATTATAACCTTTAGATCAAATGTCGGGAAAACGTTGGAAACCACTGGCAAGGTGTGGATTGTTGAAGTCAGCAACGAAGCGCCCTAGTGCGCGGAGTAGAGATGCAACGTCCTGAAACGGGCGGCATAGGAGGGGCTCCTGTGACTTCGAAGTCACAAGGACTCATGCCAGGTGAGTAGGGAGGGTGTTCCAAGTTTTTCCACTGTCACCGTTGCAACAGGAGAGTGAAAATGTTTGCGACATGAAAACGAGCATTGCCATGCTACACGATAGGGAGATTGTTTTGCAGTAAACGTGAACGTTTGCGCCGCATAACCATGCGCAGATGGTGCTGTAGAAATCGGAAATAGTGGTCTGCGTTGACAGTTTGTCCTGCAGGCACAGCATGCGTAAGAATCACACCCTCTCCCCCCATCGTGCAACCGTCCTATACGTTAATACACATTCGTCACAGGCTTCCAGTAACCCTCGATAATATTCTGTTACATTATTTGCCACCGAAACCTCTATTTTAAGCCACGACCGCTGATTACCTTTTAAAAATATGTTTTAGAGCGATAGAAACGAAACTCTTCACTTTAAATCCATACAACAACTACCCTTTAACTAGATCGGCAGTTTTTTGCACTCTACACATTGAGAACAACGCCACCTCACCGCTGCCATATCTTGCTTGCGCATACGGGTTCTTCTGTGAGTTCCTATGTTAAGTAGCCACTATTTAACTTACAGCCTTCGTATGTACTAGAATTACATGTCTCACGAATATATAATTACCTTAAAGACACATGTATATAAACTAGATTTCTTGAGAGTCATTACATTATGACTACCTACTCAATAACACGTTACGCCTCCTTTGGCCTTTAAAACAACTGCAACTCGCCTGAACATGGATACCACGAGTTCTTGGTAGATACTCGAGAAAGTTGCATAATATATTTAAGCAGCGGCCACACAAAGTCAAGATACATTGTCTACCAAGGTGGTGTTTCAGCTCTGAGTTCACGAGGAGTAGAGAGCAGACGACCGACCCTGACACGACTATCGACGTGATGAAGGAGAAACGGGGATTCATCCTACCAGGCAACCCTCTTCTACATATCCGTGGTCCAGTCTCGATGTTCCCGGTTCCACTGTAGGCGTAGTTGACAATGACGCTTAGTAAGCAGAAGGGCACGAGAGGGACGTCTGCTCCGTAGTCCCATATGCAACAGTAGCCGGTGAATTGTGTGTTCCAAAACACTTGTACTTGGACCAGCATTATACTAGGCTGTCATGTGAGCCACTGTCTATCGCAATTTTGCTGTACTAGGCGTGACAGTCTACGACGTCCTCTTTCTGTGATGACGCTTGGACGCCCAACATCTTGGCGTTTACTGAATGTCTCGCCGTCATCTATTCACGCTTTATAAATACTAACAACGTCAGATCGTGAAAAACCGACCAGTCGTGCAGTTTCGGAGATACTCGTTCCGAGTCTTCGGGCCATTACGATCTGCATTCTATCCAATTCGCTTGGATCAACAGCCTTTCCCATCACTCACAAAAGTAATTGCACGAATGATTCCTTACCTTCTCCAACAACAGTTAAATGCCATTCCCACTTAATTACATGCTCTCCTTGTCATCCAGATGAGTTCATGTTTGTGTAAGGAGAAATTATCGTTCGATTATTGGAGCTTTAGAATTACCGTTTGTGAATCTACCCACGAGCGTACGCAACGATTTACAGACATTTTCATCTGAGTACAAGCACCAGCTGGTAAAGGAGAGATCTAAAAATTTGATAAGTGTGTTCATAAGTGCCTCGTCCTACGATCTTGTATTTATAGGGAGTACTCAGACTCACAAATTCTAGTTCCACTAATTAATTTCTAGATGTCAGTGAAATATTTTTTCAGAGTATTTCACAAAAGAAATAGCTCGAAATGCCAGCCCTTTGGAGAGTAACATTTCTGACTATGCTTTAAAATGTTAAGTTTTATTTTATAAACAATTAGTAAAGATTATTTATAACTTATTACTCACCAGTTAAAGGAATTGAAAATTGCAAAAGGTTACAAAATGGTGGATTTTTTTGCCGTTGATATAGGAGGTTAAATACGTGTCAACAAATTCTGGGACTTGAAGCGCGATCTACAGGATAGATAGAAATAGTACCTGGGCCAGCCCATAGGCAGCTGGTGCACCAAAAAAGTGAGGATTCAGGAAAGATGCTTGATGGATAAAGCTGATTTTTTTTTTCTAAGTGGGCTATATAGTACTGGATTTCAACGTCATTATTGATTAAATGATCTTATCTAATTATTGATTAAATGACCTTCAGAGGCAAACTCTTGCTAGCTCGTACTCATGTTCTTTTCTCGGTTTATGTGTTAGGTTGCCCTCCATCGTTTTTCGATGGACCTTTGCTTTTGAACATTAAAAATTCAGGGGGCAAGGCCTCATTACTTATGGAAGTGAGGGGGCGATTGCCCAGCTCCCCCCTCCCTCCAGTACGAGCCGCTCATGGACAAACCTGCTTCTAAGGCCAAAACCTCAATCTTCCCTAAGGGCATCACTAACGGAATTGCCCTAGCATGCTTTGTAGTAAATCTGTAGCCATTTTTAGGAATCGCCTTCTGTTTCTAAAATCACTTTAAAGTGCATTCTTTTTAATACTCAAATCTGTTCAAGTCGCTTCCTCAGGACAACCAGATGTTTTACGAAGCATTTTTCAGAAGCTCTGCTGGGTTACCAAGAGTACTAAGTAGATGAATAAAACGCTCCACACCTTAGCTTCATTTTGAAAACATCACAATCTCCAGGACCAGTCAAGTAGATAATTACGTAACTGAGCTATAGACGTCACTACCAATCGCAGTCTTTGCAGCAATCCTGAGTATCATATGGTTCTGCTGTGTTTATATTGTTCTGTGAAAAAGAAGAAATTTTGTACGTTATTTTCACCAGTCTAAAACACTCTACCCGCTCTCCCGATGCCTCTGATGAAGCTGTAATTTAGATTGTGTGTTGTTGAAAAAAAGGTTTTTTAACTGCCAATAACTCTTCAATATTCAATCAAGCATTATTTTATGTGCATATAATGTATATATATGTTATATACATATATGCATACATGTACACCCTCCAAAAAACTATTCGAGTAAGAGATAAATTTCCTATTTTAGATTTACGAAAAATAATTGAGATTTTGAAAAACCCACAACTTGGCAGTAATATGCAAATTCATATTTACGCATAGCCTAATTCATATTCTATGATAAATGATTTTTAATATACGAAACCAAAGTAGGAAATTTATTTCTTACTCGATTACTTTTCTTGGAGGGTGTACGTATATGAAATTTTAAATTGAATGAAATTCATTTCAAGGAACTTGTTATTTTTGCGTCCAGAATAATTTTATCGTAAATAATTTCTTTAAAAAATTAATTTTTTACTGAAGCATAAATGGACTATGTAAAGGTTTATTGGATGTATCTATGATCACATTTTAAGAAGTAAAAGCCTAAATCGGTGTTTTTCGGGCACTCTGCATATGTATACATTATCTTCAATTTAACAGCAAAAAAATAAGTCTTAGTATATTAAACTATCTTTTGGAAGCAGCCGCTTCTAAAATTCTTTTATGTTGTGGATTTAACTTTTTTCCTTTTTTTACCCAAAAGCGCTTAGGAAATGACAATCATAATTAACTTCCTTCATAAAAATTTTCAGGCCCTCTTTTTATCTTCTTTAAGCCTCTCTCAGATGTCTAAAATTACTTAAAATTTTACGGTTCAACTTTTAAATATATTTAACGCTTCATTTGATGTACTAACAGAATGTGTAGTTATTAACAGATTCACTATGGTGTGTTCATTTTTCAAAGTTTAATATATTTCATTAAAGTTCAATATATTGAGAGTATTTATTTGATGAAGAATATTAACTCTCTTTATAACTGTACTATTAAATAAGGTGTCAATTAGTTTGGGTAGATTTTTCTACATATTTCATTGAAATGTACACCGCTGAAGCAATCGTGATGAAATTTGACAAATACATCTAAAAATTATTTACAGAAAAGTTTTGTAACTGGAGGGTAACGTTACTCACATTCTTCAAGCTACATGTGCTTCCCTGAGTGGTGCTCAATGTACCTTACTACTTTGCACCAAGATAAAAAAAAAATCAGATTTTCTGAATATGTCTATCTGTATCCTAGTTAAAATCATAGATTTAGGAATACCTAGATTGCTCTTCTAGTGTTCCTAATCGTGCAGTTTTTGTTGCCAAAAACGCTCCCCATTTCTGCCACTATCATGGCTGCCGTCGATGTAAAATAGAACATTCGTTGCAATACTTCAGAAAAATAAATAAGTTCGAGGGAAAATATTTCGATAGAAGTACTTTTTAAAATACAGATCGTTCTAAAATGATTGAAAATACCATTCTAATTTAAGTTATTGCCATTCTGGGCATGCGCATGCCACTATCATGGCTACCATTTGGAGGCAACAAGCTTTCTCTCGTTATGCTCAATCTAGAGATTCCTATATCTATGATTAAAAACTGACGCGTAGACAATATGCGCTGCACGTTCTATAGTGGAACGCTGGTGGTCTTACAAAATCTAAAATAACCCAATTTCTGAAGATTTTAAATGACGAGAAAGTTGATGTTTTTACAATTATGGAGGCAAACAGAGTGGGGGCAAATATACAGAAATTTGCCTTTCCTGACTGTTATGATTTTGCTCTAGAACAGAGAAAAAAATAGCCAGTGGTATATTTTGGTCGAAGATAGGAACAAACACCATTACTTCGAGTTTTGGAAATGTGAAATAAATGGTTGAAACAAATTATAAGATTGAAATAGTTAGGCTAAATTACTGGATTGCAGTTCAGTTAAACATTGGCGCAGCAGCTCCACGCGGCTCCAAGATTTGCCCAGCGTGCGGAAGCATTTGTCTTGGCCAGGTGGTCGCCTGGCGTGAAGCCCATAGTGTTTAACTCCCAATCAAGCTTGGTCTTTATTTTATCGACCCACTCTACTGACCCATTCTTTGAAGGGATGAAAGCCTGATTCAACCTCGCCCTGCCCGGGAATCAATCCTGGGACCTGTGGTATGGTAGAAAAATGAGCTAACCGTTACCACACTACTAGGCTTGAGATGAATGACTACCATTTTAAAATATTCGCTGTTTACAGCCCACCAAATAACAAATCGAACCTTCATTTAATAAGCATCAGTAGAGAGACCATTGTAGTTTGTGATTATAATCCCCATTCCCAAAAATAGGGTTATAGGGATAATGGCTTGGCGGGAGATTTTTGTGCTCCACTAATTTGGAGCTCGTTTTTTATGAACGAGATCTTCCTACTTTCCTCTTCCTACTTTAGTCGTGCGTCCAGCAGTCCAGATTTCTTGATGGTTTTGATTGATATTATAGACATTAATCGAAAACTGTATTGAAGGATTACGCTAGTGGACACCTGTGGTTCTGGCTCAAATTCTTTTCTCAATGACTAATGCCTTCCCTCTTTACAATAAAGTATCTACTTAAATAATACGCGAACGTATGCGGTACCAATATCCACGATATTTCTACGCTGCGAAGTAATCATTAGTGCAATAACAATAAAGCATGTACAAAAATTCGAATTAACATTTCAGTGACGTCCAATGGAGCAAGCATATGTCACGCCGTAGCTAGATTACAAAATAACAATAAAGGAAACACAAAAAATGCAAGATCTTTCGGACTTTTTCACACCTTTAAAATATCGAATTTACTATACTTGGCGCATTATTCGCCTATTTAAAAAAAGTCGCCATGCATTGGACTAAAGCGCATTTTAGCCATTTGCTGCTTCAACGACGGATTTTATGATGACACCAAAAATGCATAGCAACCCTAATCTAAATAAATTTCATGATAAATACTGTTAAAACAAATAAACATGATTTTCACTGCAATAAGTCAAAGTATGGGGCGGCGAAGCTGGCCGCCTTTGCGGCTAGTCATGAAGATTTCGCAAGGCTAATTGGCCCTCTTTTAGAGACTGTTTAGCGAGTAAGCTAGATGAAAAGAAGATAGATTTTGCCAAAAGGTTCATACCTCGCCGAAAGCAAAGGTATAAATCAGTAAATTTAATGACAATACTGTTAAAACAAAGAAACAGGATTTTCATTAAAATCACTCCAGGTATGGGGCGGCGAAGCTGCGTCTAGTCATGAAGATTTCGAAAGGCGAATGTTTTAGAGACTCTGTAGAGGGTAAGCTAGATGAAATGAAGATATATGTTTCCTATACCCTGATAGTTTCTGCTATCAACAACATTAATATGAACGCTGCCAAAAGGTTTATAACACGTGGTAGGCAGAAGGTTTCCCATTTCTTCTGGAACGACAATCTCACAGAACTTAAGAAGAAACCAAACTAGATTACAAACAGAATTCAGGTAACTATCGATCCTCAGGTCGTAAAGGAACAGAAAAGAAGTAATACAATTATGAAACGAGAAATCAATAAGGCAAAGCGCATTGCCTTTCAAGAATTCATTTCCAAGGTAAATTATAAAACAGAAGCATTGAAAACTTGTAAATTCATGAATAAATTATATTCCAGAACTGGTAAAATCATAAACGAGCCGATGAAATTGAGCATTAAGATAACTAGCGGTAGTTACATGATCAGATTGCTGATGCTTTTGCAACACACTTTGCTTTAAGGTAAAGAAAATCAAGTTTTATGAAACATATATATATAAGCATTTTAAGATATAAAATATTCTATACAGAGGTCTAGGTGACTCTGCTACAGACATGTGTAATAATAATTTTACATAGTTTGATATTGAATTAGTGATCTCCTTGATGAAACAGGGTAAATCATCGGGTCCTCATCTAATTTTCGACGAGTTTATTCGCCATATACTGGAACAAGCGTGAAAGATGTTTTTGAGGCGTTTTAATAAAATTTAGAATGATATTGTGGGAAAAGGCCACCATTATCTCTTTGTTAAAAAAGATAAACCAGCATCTGATATGGTTACGTTACCATATAAAGCCTATATTTTTTCTCTGTTATTATTCTATGTGAAAAAAAATTCTGCAGGTTACTTAGAATATTTATTTGAAAGATTAAAAAAATTTCTGTATTATATATCTTAATGCATATATATATATATATATATATATATATATATATATTCACACATGTGAATGGGTCTAAAATTCTTTTATGTATTGTGGATTTAACTTTTTCTTTTTATTCCAAAAGCGCTCAGGAAATGACAATGATAATCAACTTCCTTCATTAAAATTGTCTGGCCTTCTTTTTATCTTCTTTAAGCCTCTCTCAGATGTCTAAAAGTACTTAAAACTTTACGAGTGAACTTTTAAATATACTTTACGCTTCATTTGATGCACTAAAAGAATGAGTAATTGACACATTCGCATTTTTCCACAAATATATATATAAATATATAGACACTGCTCAAAATGATTGAAGGATATTGTAAGTTTTGAATAAAACAGCGGTAAAAGAGAATTTTTTTTGCAGAAAATGGAAGAAGACAATCAAAAATGCAATTTTTTTACATTTTCAAACTTCGGAGTAGTTTGTAAGTGCTTTTTTTAATTAGTGCGATGTCTCAACGAAGAATTTTAACTGAATCAGAAGCTTGGAGAGTAGTTGGTCGGCTAGAAGGCGGCTCAAAACAAGTCGAAGTAGAAGACGCCATTGGAGTCACACAAACTGGATATCAAGGATCTGGAACCTTTTCATAGAGCATGGAAATGCAAGACAAAGATCAGGAAAAGGTCGTAGATTTGTAACAACGGCCAATGAAGATCGATATTTAACGCTGAGGGCTCGGAGACTCCGAAATATGAATGCCACTCTTCTTCAAAAACAATTTCATTCGGCTACTGGAACAAGAGTTTTAACTCAAACTGTTCGAAACCGACTCCACGTTGCAGGTCTGTGTGCTCGCCGACCAATGGTATGTGTTAGGCTAACAGCAAGGCATCGTAGGGCCCGCAGGGAGTGGGCAACAGAGCATATCAACTGGATGAGAAACGAATGGTGCAATATTCTTTTCTTAGTTGAGTCCCGTTTCTCTGTCCCTCCTGATAATAATCGTACTTTCATCTGGAGGGAACGTGGCACTAGAAACACACCTTCGTTCATGCTGGAAAATGTCAGATTTGGCGGTGGGGTAGTGATGGTCTATACTGGAATCTATATTGCTGGTCGCACCGATTTCCACATCATCAGAATGGAGCTCTGACCGCCCATCGATATAGGGATGAGATTATCAGACCTTTTGTAGTCCCTTACACTGCAGCAATTGGCGAGAACTTCATGCTAATGGACGACAAGTGCAGGCCACATCGTGCCTGCTTGGTAGATGACTTCCTTTTCGAGGAAGGAATCGTATGAATGGAATGGATAGCGTATTCTTCGGACATGAACCTAATAGAACATGTTTGGGACAATCTAGGGAGACTAGTTGCTGGCCGCCTAGCACCCCCAATACTCTCCGTGAACTGGAAACAGCTCTTCTGGAGGAGTTGGGCAGAATATCCTAGCTCCTCATAATAGCTACACTGACTCCATCCTTCATAAGTATTCGACGTTATTGGCAGTCCGTTGAAATCATACCCCCTATTACAAACATTTAATTTCAAGGAAAAAACTTTTTTTTTCGTTTTTTCTCACCTGCACAAATTGTGTTTTTTCCTTTTGTACCTGAATGCTCAATAAAATGCATTATTTTCTGCTAAGCATGTGTATTTTTTTCTCATATAGACTACAACGTTTCCTGATTACACATCAATCATCTAAAAAATTGTCAGTCGTAAGATCCACCCATAACCTCAATATCCTTTAATTGTTTTGAGGAGTGTGTCTGTTCTACATTAAGTTCATTCTTAACTTCCTATACAAAACTTTCCAATATTCCTGTAAAATAAAGCATTCAATTTAGACAATATCATAATGAATAACAGAGAAATGCTTCAGCTCGTGCCTGAAAATATATTCTGAAAGAAAGCATGGTTAGTTATATCACCTTAACAACCCCGAAATATTAATTGCTTACGAGAAACGAGAATTTTTCCTTCCAACATAAATGTCACATTGCTTGGAGACACGAAATGTAAAACTGCTGTCTTATTTGCAAGCGAACAAAGATATGGCTGTTATAATTAATCTATTCTTAACTAAATCATTCTTTATTATTCAGATTGATTGAAAAAGGCGCTGTTTGATATTTTATGTGTTTCGAAGATAGTTGTTTTTCTTTCGGAATATTTCATCATTTAAATACTAGACAGACATGATTGCTGTATTTCTTCTATGGAGACTTTTGGAAATAAGTCTTAGGTTAACATTTTCCAATTCATTGTACATTTTCCAATATTTTCTATATTTAATTCTTTTCATAATTGGTGGAATAGTGTTTTAATTAAGTAGAGGGAAACTTTGATCTTTTCAAAACACATAGTTAATATTTTTTACTAGTTTGGTTTGCTCATAATTTAAGAATGTGAACATAATTTACCCTAGCAAAATCACAAAACTGAAAAGTAAGTGCAGTTATTATGACCATTAGTGGGGTTATGACCAATTTCTCTTCTCTTGATACATACGCATACAATTTTTGTTGGAGCAATTGAGACTGCCATTTTTCTTCCTGTTAGCGATTATAGTTATTCCCGCAGAGGCCCTACTGGCTAAGCTCGGTTTCCAAGAGGACACTGAAAGCAAGGCGGAGCATACCTTAGTCCGTGATTAAGAGAAGGTGACAATCTCTCTTGACTGCACTGCTGTGGAATCTTGTACACCAAAGGGAGATGCTTCTCGAAAAATCTGTCATGGCTTCAATTTCCTCCTTGTTCAAACAATATCTAGGAGACCAAGCATAGACAGCGACGTTCGCCAGCTAACTGAATCCACTATGAAATGGCCAACATTTCTGGCCGTTGACTTGGTCAAGCTTATAGCTGGCAGCTGACTCGGCCATTAGAAAGAAAACAAAAACAGTTACCCTGGTGCGTAAATAATAGATACAAAATGAGTAATAATGCTATAATTTCAATATATCAAATCAAAGTAATTGATCGACTAGAATCTGAAATAGGAAGTTTTGAGTGTATATATTGTTTAACATAGGGTTTTCTCGAATTCTCGAGAGATATTGGCACTATCGCTTAGTTGACTTCAGCTTTGTAATCTTATTTTTGGCACCCAATTTGGCGGCTAATTTTCACCAAAAAATTGCTAAGCTAGCAACATTTGGCATGCCTTTATTAATGTGGCCTGTTATGTTTGTTTCCCTGCATTAGTATTACGCAATAGGATTATGCATTTCTATTACGTAATCAAAGTTCGCTATTGATTGAGATTTCTCTAGAGATGGAATCTCTGAAATGGTCGTACTACATCGACGTAAGGTATAAAAGAGTAGGATCACGCCAGAGTTCAGAGCAGTTCAGTCAGATGTTACGATCAGACGTTGATTCTGCTGAAAGCCTAAAAATCTGATTGTGTGCTTTTGTAAGCGATGTATCGCTTGTTTTAAGAAGCTTATTTTTTAAAGCTGTCTGTGCTTTCATCATTGTAGAATTTTGAGGAATTGCTGATAATTCTCCAACAGAATATCCTCTGAATTTCAGCCCGTTGGCGAAGTTTTATTGCTTGTGAAGCACGGCATCTGAGAAAGCTTTCGTGTTAAGCTGGCTGTTATAAAACATGTTGTTAGTTATTTATATCTGTGATTTGTCTCTAGCAGATTGTTCACCCACTTTCAAATAAAATTTGTGTTTCGTCCTGAAAACAGAACTGTTTACTAAAACTGTCCATCTACACTGTACTTTTAAGCCACGAATCCGGAAAATAAGCAGAGTTTTCTGCAACAAGAATTTTGAATGTACAGATGCGGAAAAAAAATGACCCACTTGCTCCTCATTTCGCCGTCGTTCGCCATGCAGGAAAGTTATATATATCATTCGTTTGCAAATAACGCATACTTTAATTTGCTATTAATTTAATTTGCATTAGGGGCCTTCTTCATATTTAATTCTGCATCAACTTCGTTTTTCTCAATGGCAACACTCTATTTTGACTTTATTAAACGAAAGAAAATCATCAAATTACCCTGAATATAAATTTTCACCAATTTCCTACGATAATTGCAGGAGATATTGCGAATTATTTTTTGCGCGGTTTTAAGGGACTTTCTGCAAATTGGAAAACGCTATTTGTAGGATCCGAATTTTTCGCCTTTCATTCATTTCGCTCAAGAGAGTTAAAAGAAATAAACATTATTTTCAAGGAAAATATTTTTTTCCATCTCTCAAAGTTTTTTGTAGTAAGAATATCAAGGGTAGAAATCAGAAAATTTAGTCAGTGGTCCAAATGACCCATGAGTTCATTAGTTCCTTGGTTTGTACACATGATTTACAGGAAAAATGCAAAACGACTGCTCACGATTTTGAAAATCTTTCTAATTTTGAAATTGTTATTGAGTATTTTCCTGGATGGTTCTCTTAGACAGGTGAAATGTTGGCAGGAGTGAGAGGCTGCTCTCTGCTCGACTAGCATGAATGTTACTCAGCTACGGTCAAACTTGAAGAATAGTTTCATGATTGAAAATTTATTTCTTTGAATTCCATGTAAAAAACGCAATTACCTTTTTGCCGACCCAATATTATCACGGAGTTTGTTATTTCCCTTTCTTCATTTAATATTATCGTCTGAAAAGTGCAATATTCTTATAATTCGGGATTTTGGCGGAATTTTAATTTATATTCAGATGAAAATTTAGACAGAAAAACGTGATTTTGAATGTATTTTGAATGCTTGATAAAGTATGGGGGAAGTCCAAAGGCCTGATGTTTCCAATATTAAAAAAGGTCAAATTCATGCCTCGAATATTGAGGATGTTAGTTTTTCAGAAATAGGACGTTGTATTAGAAGACATACATCTACTGCATCTAATTCGATACCTGGAATATATTTTATTTGGGGGAATATGGTAGCGGAGGCAACAATAGACGCTTTATAGAATCACGATCAAACTGTAAAAACCTGTAATTTATTTGCTTCAAAATTTGATATTTTTTAATACCGCTATCTTTTACTGTGTTTTTGCACAAAAAAAATCTAATTTACATTTATTTTAAGCAATTTTCAAAAAATTGTTACTTAATAAATTTATATATGGTCCCTTAACTCATGAAAATAACATATTTTATTTAATATAAATTAAACTACCGAACGTAAAAAATTGAAATTTTGCACAGCCATGTAATATTACTTTCTGCATCTATTTCCATCGACATTTGGCTATGTTTCTATTTATAATTTTTTTTAATATAAATTAAATAATTCATAATTCATATTAATATTTTATTTAAAATCATAATAACATTAAATTATGTTTGGGTCGTTTAGTTCTAATAGTACGAATAAAAATCAACTTCTTATTATCAATATTATATGAGATATGATTTAAAGTATGCAAAAATATTTTAACATATGGGGAGGGGGATTTTGGGTGCTCATAACTCACCCATTTTCATTTCAAATTTATTGAAAGTGGGTGTCTGGGGTTAAAATGAGCTAAATTTTTGAAATATGAGGTGAAATCTAGGGGTTGCTATTGGTGGGGGGAAAAAGTTGTCGTGAATTTTAATATGTAGATGGCCCCTTATGCAATTTTTATGTATAGCAAATTAAAGTGTACGTCAATCAGAAACGATTGGTATCTGTAACTTTGCTGTACGACGATCGACGGCCGAAAAAAGTACTAGTGGGGCTTATTTTTCCGCATCTGTACTTTCAGAACTACTGCGATTAAATATGAATATTTTTCTTTATTTTTCAATATGTTCTCTAATAGAAAGCAAATAAATGTCAGCAGACTGCACAGTGTTGGCTACAGGTTCTATATATGAGGAGTACTTTGCTATGATGCGTATTGCAACGATGAACTTTGGCGAGGTTGAAGAACGGTACAATTGATACGCCTTTGTGTTAGCTCGTATCACTGAAAACGGCTTATTTTTGTGAATTTCAATATCTATTCTTGTGAATTTCAAACTTTGTGAACTTTATACCAGTTTTTGTAAAAGTCACTGTTTTTCTTAAAATAATTTACAAAACAAATTAAAATATACTGTGGTTTGTTTAAAACAATTGTATTTTTGTCTTTTTAATTAATCGTAAATTTATGAAGGGGCTATAAAACATGTGTTATGTATGTGTTATGTACGAATATACTATAACGTCTCATTCTAACATTTTGCCCACCCTTGCAAAAGATTCTGGCTGCGCCCATGGGAGTGCCCTCCGTAAGGGGTCTTTTTAAGGGGTCCTAACCCGTATTTACGCTAAGTTTTGGAGAAAACCACGGAAAACTAAGAACGACTAGGTAGGCGGATATGACCTGGTTTTGAACTAGGCACCATTCGCCTACCATTTTGAAATGACTTAAGGGAACGTACCCGCCTCACCATGTCACAGTGGTTATGCCACTGAAAATGGTAGACGGCCGAGGTGTGAAGGTCCTGGGTTCGGGTCCCATCGCGCGGCTGTCGATCTAACGGTCTAGAGTTTTGGTAGGTTTTCTCCAGATGTAACGTGAATACGCGTTAGAACCCCTTAGAAAGTCCTCCTACCAAGGCACCCCCCATCCTACGCAGATACCCCGCGTGCTGGTTTGCCTAAACACACACAAAACTAAGGGAACGTACCCATACTACGTGACCTATTTTTAAAGATTTTTCGACCCCTCCCTCCCCTCGTCGACATCTCGTAGTATATGTCAAGACCCCCCCCCTCCCCATTAAGTTTTTACATACGTATTGACAAGTATGATTTTTAATCATTTCGCAGGCAGAAAGTACAACAAATGAAAATAATTTGACTCATACCCGTCTTTATTAATACAGCGTTTATTGCATAAGACTGCATGAATGCTTATAATTACTAGTAAATTAAATATTGTGAAAAAGAAAAACTTATGTAAAAACATATTGCTAATTTACAACAAATTTCTCTCGGTGAAATCGACTACGTAAAAAAAATCTAAGCCAACCCCCCACCCGCTGCTGTGACTGAGCGTAGTATTTTGAAGACCTCCCCCCACCCCCCCTAAACGGGTCACGTAGTATGGGTACGTTCCCTAACAACAGGGTCATGGTGGGGCGTAACATGTATTTTGGATTTGTGTGCTTAGCCCAAAACCCGCTTTTAAATATACGTCAGAAGGAAAACACAAGGGGGGTGGTGCCCTCCGTGGGATCTTTCTAAGGAATCCTAACCCGTATTCAGGCTAAATTTCGGAGAAAACCACTTAAACTCCGAATGGTTAGGTCGTCGGAAGATCCCTGGTTTTGAACCAGGCGTCTGCCATCTACCATTTTATGTGACTTAACTACTCGGCCATGGTGGGGCCGTCAGTAATACAATTTGAGAGAACGTTGCTTTGTTATATTTGGTATTTTTAACACTTATTTACGGACCAGCTTGCTTGGCTCCAAGAACCCGTTTATAAATCCTTGTCGAATAAAGTAGACAACACAATGGCAGTGTTTACTACCACAGATAAAAGAAAGTTCACAGGACGAACACGAACAACCAGGAGATGACTGGGAATCGAACCCATGGCTTATGCTTAAGCGATTAACAGAGAGGACGGGAGCAGAGAAAGTTATGAACCAATGGTGGAGATTCTGCCATGGACGGGATTAATTTCTGGTGGAATCTCATTCTACCAAGAATCAAATGGCAGTATGAGATACACACAGTCAAAGCATTTACTTTCGTTATCATGCAATGGTTCATTCTAGTCCTAGGTTCGCTAAAATTCTGAATTTTTGATAAATTGTCCTATAATGTTCTGATGTATTTAAAGTAGTCGTGTTTTTCATAAAATACGGAAAGTGGTTCTCTCGAGTATCTCAAACAATGGGAGATTTTTGGACAACTCATCAAAAGTTCTGAATTGTAGCGAAGTAACCCTTAAATGCATGAATTTTTTTCTCGTTCTAACGATAACCACGAGTATAAGCTTAATTTCATATATCAGTTTTAGGAATAACTAATTAATATCTCCAAAGACTATCAGTTTGAAAGAATTATGTGAAGCTTTTATTACTCACGATATGAATCATTTATTATTAAGACCTATATTTTATATGTGAAACTGACGTAATAAATTTGGCTTCTACTCTTATCCGGCACTGAAAAATAAGATGCATATATGCATCGCTATGGATTTAAGGGCTCGTACGTACCATGTCGTACTAATCAAGTACGTACGTACTTTCATTTTCTGCTCACAGCTGATTTTAACTTCAACACCATACTTTTGTGTACCTTATGCGATAGACGTAAAACGCATTCACACCATCGAAGTAACTAGGTAGGCTTTTTTGGTACTTTTGCAATAGAAAAATGTAGGGATGTCAGCAGCATAGCGATAAAGCGACAATTGTCATCCAATCGAACCATTCTCCCTCAAAATCGTAAACGGACGACAATTTTGTCGCCTAAAACCATGGAACTAAGACCTTTTTCCGTCTTCTTTTTACGCAAATCGCCAACTTGTTTTTACGTTCACGTTCGCCAAAGATGAATTTTTAGGCCAGGAATTGTGCGAGGAACAGTCAAATTACTATATTTTTTTAATTATAATAATTATTATTATTCTATTTATTTATTTTATTTTATTTTTCAAAAAATTATGTACATGTTAGGTTTGTGCAAAAATTTGACAACGAGGTGACCTCATGTGTGTGTGGCTTTGCTCACCCATCACTGCCAGCAGCCTGCGAGCGGTGAGGTCTCGGGTTCGAATTCCATTAACCCATGGTTGTCATCCCCCCCCCTTCTTCTGTGTTTGTACTTCTGTTGTGTTCTTCAACTGTTTGTTAATAAATGTAATATGGAATTAATAAATGTGAAACTGATATTCAGGGGTATAAGACCATCTTCGAGACTGCAGTCAGAAACGTCAAGAAAAATTCTCAATTGAAACAAACAAACAAAGAAAATTTGTGAAGTAAGGCACTCGCAAGAAACAGGTCTAAGGGCCACTTCCGGAGGCAAAAATTTCTCAATTCTAACTTGTGTCTACCAGATTTGATTTTTAGACCACCAGTTGCTTAAGCTTGGTAGTCTTTTCAGACCATCAAATTTCCTTCGCTGGTCACTTCCCTAGAAATATGCATCTATTCTATTATTGCCTAAAATATTTTCAGGGTGGACTTAATGCTTAAAATGCAATGACAAAGTGAGACTCGTAAAAATTTCACTTTCACACATGTTTTTATAGAAATAAAATATCATTTGCTCACTCAGATCTTGTTAGAAAATTATCTGTTGCAGCAGGTATAAGTTAAAATTAGAGAATGCTATGGTAATACTCTCGGTATAAATGGGTTAATGGTTGGACCATTGCAGTTTAGCGTAATAAATGTAACTCGTTCGCATACTTCAATCCAAAAATCCATTATCTCAAGTTATTCTTTCATGGGGTTCTATTAAAAAGCCTCGGCTCAAATCCACATTATGTTTTTCTGTCGTTTATTTCGACTTGACGTTTCATGTACGTCATCTGCGTGACAATCGTCTGTGCGGAATCTGTAAGAACATTCATATTGACAATCTTTAGGGCGTGTACATAAATGCTCAGCCAGGCACTCGTAAAAGTGGTTTCAGTTTAGGCGGTCTTGTACTCTCAGTTTTTAAATCTAAATCGGCCGATCACATTTCATAAAGTCAACTGAATACAGTTTGAAGAAATGAATCCACTGAGACAGAAGCACTTGATTCGGTTTTCGATAGTTCGTTTGCAGCTCTTCTAAGTACGTTCTCGTAAACAAACGCATCACTTACGCAACGAAGTGAGTTGTTCTTAAACTTGAAAGAAACTAGGACCGCTAATCACATTAGTTCCAGTGTTTACACGAAAATTAATGGCGCGAGTTGATGAGTTTACGAACATAACAATTCATAATATCTTCAAAACATAATATCTCGCCTAAAAATCAATGTCGAAGGTTTGCTTCTCAATGTCAATCCGTTACCATCACCGAATATCTATAAGTTAAATCTTTTTTTGATGTTCAGGGTTTCTCCCAAAGAAATATTGTTGTTGTACTTGGGACATTTATTTTCAGATTTGAGTGCTTGGTTTCAAGCAACCACTTATAAATGCACTTCGAGTAAAGAGGACAACACATTGAAAGTTTTTACGAGCACAGAGAAAGGATCTTTAAAAAACCAGACTGTGTATGGGAATCGATCCCACGACGTACGCTTAGGCGATTAGCGTGTCCTTAAACCTCCAAGCCGCTGGTCCCATTCCAAAGAAATACAATTACGAGAACAATTAACTTGTCAAGCAGAAGGGGTTAGCTTCTTAATTACTAGGGTTGTCGAAATGCTCTATTCTACGCGGAGTATTCCGTCAGACTTACGTATCATCACGTATGTCTCACAGAGAGCATGAGCGTATAGTGCTTTCTGATCATAGGAATTGAAATATTCCCCTCAGACTCTTAATTATTAGCCGACCAGCTTGTATGGTAGATAAATCACCGTACTACGGTTTCGGGTTCAACTCCTGTCGAGTTTCGATTCCCGACTGGGCTTGGATGCCATTATGTCCGTCCCTTCATAGGGAGCAAATTTGTTCCACCTACTAGGTGCCCCCATATTAAAGTGACTAACAACTCCGGCCTTAGTAGTGGGCAATGCCTCCAAGGCATTGTTAAGGTACGCCATTTGAAAAAAAAAATAAAAAAACTCTTATGATACTTTCAATGTCACCCAGACCACTGCTGGACCTATTCTTATTTAACGTCGGAATTAAATTCACTAATGCCAGCAATCGTCGACAGGGGCGTAGCCACGGGGGGGTTAGGGGGGTCATAACCCCCCCATGAGGAAATTTTTGCCATACAAAATGTATATTCTTCACTCACTTATAACACACATGTATGCATATATGTGAGTTGCAGTAGTCGTAACCCCCCCCCCATGGAAAATTTCTGGCTATGCCCTGATCGTCGAACATATATTTTTTTCCGATAACTTGCCGATTATACATTCGCCACTACAATGGCCCCTAGTATTGGCAATTCTATTATGAGCCATTATGGGCCAAACAGTGAGGGCCCAGAGTCACCCTCTTTGTAGAGACAGACATTGATACATAAACTTAAGCCGAAAATCGGACCCCGACCCAAGGCGTAAAATGCTTCTATAGCCACTACACCACATGGGCGGCATGTCCAAAAACTGGAGAAAGTAATTTTAAAAAGTGCTATCCTTCAAATGTTAAAGAAAAGAAAGAGGGAGAGAGCGTTACAAATAGTAGCCACAACACATACATCGTCTCAAAAAAGTATTAGATTAATAGCCAAATTTCACATTTTAGTTTTGTGAATAACTAATTAGATTTCTGGAAAACCACAAAATTACAGAGAAATGTGAAAACGTATTGATGTATGTAGAATGTTTCTTTTTTACGGAGAATGATATTTTAAATATGAAACTGGTGTAGAAAATTTGACTTACGCTTGATTACTTTTTTGAGAAGGTTTAGAATGACAGTTACCAATATGAGAAAGAGTTTTTATCTTTCTTTATGATATGTTTTGAGAAAGTTTTTTCTTGGAGGGTAATGTTTTGTTGGAAATTTGTATTTTAAACGATATTCCTTAATATTTTTCTCAAATTTAGCAAATTTTTCTGAACAATGACTATAATCTCATTTTTATATACGGCCACAAAGGTAGTTACAAGAGTAAGGGCGTATTTTCGGCATTACAATCTATGGCCGCAGTCGTAAACGCCAAACGAGTTACAATCGCGCAACGAGTTTCCATCTATCGTGTTCGTAGAGGAAACTGGATGCATTCAGTTTATAAACTAGAGCGTTCGTATACAAAACTGAGTGCGATTAGTTTCAAACGAAGTAAACTGAGCACGGATCAGGTTCATTCAGTTATTGAGAAGATACACTTGCTGCACGTTGTTGCTGTTTTCAAATGGCATCCGTTGTTATAAAAAGTATGTTGTTATGAAAAGTTTTTTACGTTTGCTGAAGCTGCAAATATTATTTTTTCGAAGAGGGAATTCATACATACATTAGAAACTGCTACGAAGGTACATAATTTTACAGAGGTAATCATTTTCTTGTATTTTTCATTTTAGTGTTGAGATTGAAGTTGATTTAAACCGTTATTAGCGAAATTTGAACTCCTCTTGCTAAATAGTTTAAGAAATGAAGTTTGAGTTGAAATTTCTAACTTTTGATCCGTGCACTTCAATTATGCCCACTCTTTCTTTTAAAAAACCTTCTTTTAATTTTATATTGAGTATGTATTAAAAACTCTATTCAGTAAAAATAACGCATTCGCGAATTGTAAACAAGCACATGTCTCCTAGGCGACGAAAGTAAATGAACAGAAGTTGTTCCTAAAGTCAAAACAAACTGATAGTCACTGATAGCACTAAACACACGCATTCCAGTTTTCTTACGAAATCTCGTGCAACGAGTTTGTTGTTTACGAATGCACCCTATATGAAGCGAATCATTAACCTCTAAATTTGTGGCTTGAAATTTTTTTTCAAATAAAAGGGAAGAAAAAAAGTAAGCTGTTGATCGTTCGATTCCACTAACTCAATGTACTTATTTTTAATTAAAAATTTTCATATGCCACTTTGCATTCACAAACACACACAAAAAAAAAAAAAAAACCAAAATAGATTATCGGACGTCCTCGGATTGGTTCTTTAAAACTCCTTGGTTCTTGCTCTGCGACGTCGAGATTTCTGCTAATGAGCAGTCATTTCAATTTCGTATGTTGCTAGTAAGACGATAAAATTCTTTTATGTGGGTTTGAAGAGTTCCAAAGATTGATGTTTCAGCAAAGTCTTCTTATCCAGATGTGAAAAAAAAAATAGTATCTACAAAAATAGAAGGTAATGATTATGTTTCTCTCTCTTAAGTACTAATTTATAAATTTAAATAATGGTAGAAGGGGAAAATATTTTGAGGATTGTTATGTGATGTGATGTTTATGTGATTATTCTTTTACCTATATTGTGAACACTGTGCTTCGTCCGACAGGCTTCTTTTATTTCAGTGTTTGCAGAGACTTTCACTAGATTAGCATAGCTCATTACAAAATTTTATTTTCATGTAAAAGTTGCTTTTATTTTGCACTATTTATGCTACCTAAACACATTTCTATTAATGATGTAGACATCGGGAATGAATGTAGCATTTGCATCATCTAATTGTTTCATCTGGTAGTTAATAAAGTTAGCAGAGTACTGTACTGAATAAGCCTTCGGAGGCCTTGCTATCTGCTATGAACTTGACAACTTATCCTCCATTTTCGAAATTTCACACGTATTGCAAGCCATCGTAAACTCTTGCTGTGTTATTCAGTAGTGGATTTCTAAACAAGTCATCTGCGTTCATTTATTGTGGGAAAAATTTTCGAAGCCTGTAGAATAGGCTGCACTTCTATTCAGCCTATAAGCGGCAAATTCGTAAATCTTTCTCACGTATGTAATTAAAAATATCAAAATGGGTCTCGAAGGTAATTTTTGACCCGACTTGCACCGCTATCTTCTCCCAGCGTATTTAAGACTTAATTTCCATAATATTTTTATTAAAGTTAAGACTATTGTAAAAGTAAATCTTTCATTTTGATAAGTGCGAACTGACTTCATCGTTCCTAATCAATACAGAAAATTTTTTTGCTTAATTTACCATTCATTCACTTTAAAGATAGTTCAATATTTATACTGGGTTCAAAGATAGCTTCTCATATTTGATATATATCCAAATGTTAAACATAGTGCGTCCAGAACTTAACTAAGATGAATAGTGTGATTGTAATAAAAAAAGAGCGACCAGTATTTAGAATTAAACGTTCTTTTGGTTTCTCTGATTCTATTTTTTCTGAAAATTGGGTAATTTGAAAATAGCACTTATTTTCTTATAAAAGTAATTTTTACGATAGTAGTCTTTATTTTAACATAATTTTGCATTTAATTCTTTAAGTGGTCGAAAAATCTTCTTTCAATAAAACTTGAAGCTGTTTAGCTAAATATACCAACAAAATTGATTTTTAACATTCTTTTGTTATTAAATAGCTTAATTTTATAAAATAAGCAAAAATATGAAATTTTTAATTTTCATATTAACACTATTATTTAAATTGTGATTAATATATTACTTACATCTAAGCTCATGTTAAACAATCAATAGGCATGTTAATAGATATATAAACAATGTAGTCATCTGTAAATGTATTAAAGCAATCGCCTGTCAAAGTTTCTCCTCCAGGTGGGTAGGGTTTTTGTTGAAAAATGACAGCAAAGCAGGCTAAAAAAATATATACATGGCATGCCCAGTGGCTAGTGCGTTTTACAATAGTTAAATGCATTGCTTAGTTTACAACTGCAAATTACTTTTATAACTCGGAAATAGGTTTCAATTAATCTGATAAACACTTGTCAATTATTCTATCTTTTTAAGCTTGAGCAAATAAATATTAACTCCTGTTTTAAACAAATAATATCCATTGAACAAATCTAGTTTAGCATGCTTCCTTTGCCCTTTTCACTTGAATTAATTATACTTTATCTAGGTGCTAGCACATGGTGTTTCGTTGATGTGTCAAGGCCCAACTCTTTAGTGTTATACCACAGGACGATTATAGATCCGAAACGATGCAAAAGAGAATATACGTCTGGAATTTAAATGTGAGTAAAATATTTAAATGTGCAATAACTTTTTGTATTTATATAAATGTTAGGGAAATCGACATTAGTTTGTAGCTCATACTGGTAAGAATTGCTCAAGGAGTTTGAACTTCATTTCAGAAGGCTAACCTATTTAATCTTAAGTCTCTTTATGGCCAGAGGTCAAAAACCAGGCCTCCGCATAGGGTTTACTCATAATTTTGGTTCTTGGTCTGCTTTCAAAATTATCCGTTGAACGGTGGAAGGGGACTAGAAAGTTCATTAACATTATCTATTCGTACTTTAAAAAAAATTAATTACGTGGAATTGTATTTTTCGTTTAGCATTTTCAGTAGTGACCACTTTTTATTTAATTTTTAATTTCTTGCCGCTAATCTTTCGAGTTCAGTCTTTTATATTCGAGATTTCTGTACAACTGTTGCAAAATATAATGCAGTTTTGCATTTGTATTAACTCTGCAAAAGCTCAGATGTTCCCTTAGAAAGTGAAAGTGGTGGTAAATGGTTAATAAATGTATGTGGGGGGAGGAGTACAACTGAAATAAAATGTATTCATTGTTACCTTTTAAGAATAAATCCTAGCTACCCATTGCCAAGTCTTTGTTTTAGGAAAGGTCGAGGTCTTTGAACTGCCTAGCTGAATATCTGTTTTATAAACATTTAAAATTTAATCGAACCGGGTAATTTTGTCAAGCTTACCAGGAACAGGAATGACAGTTATTCTTTTAAGATTTTGCAAATAAGTCGATTATTTTACCAAACCTACTAGTTTTGATTGCAAGATATTTATTAAGTTCCAACTCTGATTTGATTCTCTAGACCAGCGGTTCCCAAACTTTGTTCTGGGACCCCCCTTCACCTAGAAAATTTTTTTCGCGATCCACTGCTGCAAAACTATAACCAATATAGGCTATATAAAATACTACACTTTAATTTTTTTTCCGATCTTTTCGCGACCCATAGTTTAGGAACCACTGCTCTAGACTTCCAAAATTGGGAAATATTGTTATTGTTTGAATAAAGCTTAGTTATTCCCTATTAAATATAGCAGAAATAAGTGAATTGTACTTTCAGCTGTACGCCGACCCAGTTGTAAGTTGCGGGGCCGTCGCTATTAGCAACAGGCCTGCGCATGGATTGCCACCGTGAAAATTGAGTTAATCATTGAGGCCTGTTTTCCCCATTAGCCCTGTTCTATTTTATTATTATAAATATTATATTATTTTATTATTTTAAAACACTTGTAGTTTTGTCGTACTGAACAACTTTAGATGTAGGTAATCATTTTGTGAAGATTGCGCCGTTTTTTATGGTAATTTATCATAAAATTCGAACATTTTGCTCTGAATGTAAAGGTAAACTTGTATAAGTTATTTAGAAGCTCTAAAAATATGTATGCAAATCAAGTTTAGTGAATTAATATTCATGTGCTGTTTATAAATTATTTTCATCTAAAATCGTACTACTTCAGTAGTTTATTATAAATAAGCCTGTTTTTCTAATACTAGTTAGACAATGTTGTCTATTTAATTTTTCAGTCGAAAATGTTATTTATCAGTTATATTTGCATTGATTATGTGATTTAGACATGTGTAGCCAGCTTTCAGTGCAGAAGTACAGTAAATTATAAATTATTAATTTTTGTATATGTACACGTAGAAACTTCAAATGCAGTTAATATTTTGTACAAGAGTTCATTATGTTCAATTCCAAAGTTCGATTGAGATAGCGACAAAAGAATAATCTTTATATAATACTTGGAATTCCTATAATAAAGAATAATTAAATAAGAAATCGTTTATTTTTGGTTTGCTACAGTGCTTAGTGCAGATTTTGAATAGGTATCCTGAAATTTTTCGAGTCCCTGAGCTGTTGGTTTCTCTTACTTTGTATTCAAAGGTCGTTAAGCAGGGTTTGTTTTTTTAGCTTCAACCTTAATACAGTGAAACTTCTTGGTGAGACCACCCCCTGCTCCGCGAAACACCAGTCGTTAAGAGAGGTGGTCGCTTAAAGAAGTATAAACATTTCGTGGCCAAGAAAGAAAAGCTTAAAATATATTGTTTGTTTTGTTATTTATGTAGTTTCATAATAAACTGCATGAGTAGTTATATAAATAAATTTTAAATTTTGATAAAATATTCAGGAATTTCAGATTGTTTCATTCTTTATTCTCGCTTCGAGTGTACTTCACTCTCTGCTGAATCTTTTTTTTTTTTTTTTTTTAACATCTGCCAAAAGAGCATTTATTAAATATCTTCATGCATTCTGAATTTGTCATAATAAAATCTATTTGCTTTTTAGGTTTTCCTACAACCAAAAGTAACCTCCAAATTTCTCTTCGAATTTCTTTTTTCGTGTGATTCGAGCACATCGGTGCGCTGCCAGTAGTAAAATCACTCGTTTCTTAGACATGTCTCTTCTCTAACGTACAAGATTCGTACGTAATGTGTACCTTTACTTGCACTGCTGTCGATTTGCAGTAGAGTAATGGGTTTAGAATGTGGTTTTTATTTACTTCCGTTAAAATACAAGAATTTTCGGACAAGGAACTGGGCCCGGTCACTTATAGAGGGTTGTGTGGTGTCTTCTAGAGGCTCTTTTAGCATTAACTAGATAGGGTAAAAAATCGCTGTCTTAAAAAATGTGTCGTTGCAGGAGGGGGTCACTAAATAGAAGTGGTCGCTCATAGAAGTTTCACTATATACAGGAATGCAAAGACGAAAACATCGTCTTCAAGCACCAGTTAATAACCACTTTAAAATGATGTATATGAGACTTGCAAATATCAAATATCTTCATTTCTATTCCAGCACCTCGTCATATATTCTGTTAATATATTAACTGGACAAAATTTAACGAACGCAAATTTAATAACTGTTTGTTAATTTTATTTAAAAAGTGGTTATGGTTGTAACTGCTTTTAAAATGTGAAACTTAAATATTCAGTATAAGGAAATTCCTAAAAATATCTGTATAAATAAACTGTTTATCATTTATGAATATGTTTACTTTAATGTATAAAAAAAATCAGCTTAATTTGTTTAATGTATATTAAAAATCAAGCCGAAATAATGAATCATGATAGTAAGCACTACTTTTTTTCCCTTCAAATTACACACACCTATTTGCTTTAATGCCCACATTTATCATAGTAAAGAAACTAATAAAATTAGTAGCACAATTATGACATAAAGCTACATTAAATAGCGTTTCAAAGCCTTGGAAAGCTTAAAAAATGCTTGATGACGCGAGCATCCGTAGGCCTCTTTGGATGACTCATCGAAATACACGCGCAGGCCCGTTACAAATAGCGAAGGCCCCGTATGGTGGATAAGCACCGTTTCGGGTTCAAGTCCCGGCTGCCGGGGTTCGATCCCCGACTGGCCGTGGTTGTCGCTTGTCCGTCCCTTTATAGGGGGTAACGCTGGCCGCCCACAGGGTGCCCCCATAATAAAATGGCCACAGCTTCGGGCAGTTCTATGGGAGAATGCCTAATAGGCCAGTTCCCGCCCGTAACAAAAAAAAAAAACTTTCAGTTGTACGAAGTAGACATACAGTGATCGCGGAAAATTTGGGAGAGCAGATTTTCAAAAATATTTTGAATCTCTCTCGATTTACTTGAAATAGATTCGGCAAGACGCCTTAGCGTACGCTTGCATGAATGTATGCTCGTATGTCACATATGGACGATGTACGGCCCGCTACGGCTTTTGACCCGGCCGGTGGAACATATCAAAACCCCGTATTCAACCCATATAAACCATTCAATATCCCAGTTATACGGCCTGCGATTTCGCCAGTCGGAATTTCGGGATTTTCGCGATTTCGGAATTTCGGTCCTCGACTTTGCTAACATTCTAAGGTTTGGCCCGAGGCTTCTCAAAGGTTGCCCATACCTTGTATATATATATGAATATACAATCCACTTTCACTAACCGCAAGTCCGTTTTGAAAAGATTTTCCTGACGTCTGTCTGTACGTAATTCGCACATTATCAAATTATTAATCGTAGAATGTTAAAATTTTATATTTAGGATTGTTGTAACATAAAGTTGTGCACTTTCTCTTTTTCTTCCAATCTACTGTATAGTTTATTTGCAGGGCCAGACTAACATTTTGTTGAGACGATCAGATAAATCTAAAACGAAAATATATTCTTAATATTTATTTTCCATTTACATTTGTAAGTTTAACAATTTCCATTTCTTGCGAAGAACGGGTACTTGAGCTACTTCATATATGAAGAATACGGTATGAATGAGCTTTGAAGTATGCAACAAAATAAATAAGTATTGGTATATAAGTATTCATTTTTATTTATATAAATAAAAAGAAATTAAAAATATAGAGGGTACAGAATTTTCGAAAAAAAATAGATTGCAAAAAATGTATTTTGAAATTTCGCTAAAATTCGCATGAACTACTTATAAAACGTTTTTTGTGCATTTAAAATATATTTTCAATATTAATCAAAAGCTACATTGTTGTAAATTCATCATTTTGATTCCTATAGAGTCGTTCTTCGGTCAGTAACGACATTATAATTACTAAAGAAATATTCTGCGTCTACGCTATCAGTTGGATTCCAAATGCCCAGTAAAGTTATAGTCTCCAATGTCTCCAAGTAAATGTCTCCAACACATGGATTTTTTTATCCCTGTTTATCGATTGTAACAAACGCGAGCTCATTTTGAGGAAGTGTTCTGAAGAAGGCAATTTTGGAGAAATTTTCTAACAATACGATTTAACGTGTTGATACTTGCAGCCAGATGGGCAAGATAGTGGAACAATGTAAAAATAAACTTCATTTGTTGCATTTAATTTAATGTGCAAACGAAGATCAAGGAAAGTTTTTCAGATGCGATTTTTAGAATTATGTTTAGATCCAAATCTGACTGTTTTTTCAAGAGATGCTTTAAATCTTTCTGATTTATTCCACAGATGGTGTGGTGAGCTTGTATTGGCTAAGTGAGCAAAGGGCAGCCTCTCACTTAGGAATGTTTCTGTCAACATTACACCCGTCTGAGTCTTCAAAATACCCCAAAAACTTTCAAAATTTGAAAGTATATGTATATTCGAATAATTTACAAAAATTTAAGCGCATTTAAATATTCCACTGTCTTATTAAAGACCCCTAATACTATATCTTATCTTAAGTAAGCTATTAGGATGAAAATATCTTAAGTAAGCTATTAGGATGAAAAATCTCGATTTATTAGTGAACTCTAAAATATTTCTTTATTAGATTATAGCAATATAAAATTTTGCAGTATGGTAAAAAATAATTTGCACTCAGTGGCGTAGCCAAGGGTGGGTCATACCCCCCCATGAGGAATTTTTTTCCACAACAAAATGTATATTCTTCACTCCATTATAACACACTCGTATACATGTATATGAGTTGCAGTAGTCGTAACTCCCCCATGAAAAGTTTCTGGCTACGCCACTGTTTACACATACCGGGTGTTTCAAAATGGGTGTCACAGCGATTATTTTTCAAACCGTAAGTATAACCATGCTTTCATTTGGGAAAGTTCGTCAAATAAAGAATATGGCAATATGGCAAATAAAGAATCCAAGGCAATTTTTAGTAGGGGCTGTATACATATCAAAATGCGCAATTTAACTTTTATACGGTCCCTCCTTTACTTACATTTAGAAAAATGAAGCTCTTTGACCAAGTAAATTAATAAAATCCCGCGTCTCCTAGTGAAATTGTTAGCGAGAAAATTAATTTTGAAAACTATGACTTACACCACTATACCTACTGTGTTGACACCAGTTTTCCGGCGCAGAAATCTTTACTTTAGGGGATCAACCGGAGTTGATATAAGACAGAGATTCCATTGTTGCGAAAAGCAACTAAACGCTTTCAAATGGGTGAAATTATCAGGCACAGTTTTACCTAAAAGGATCGGTACTGATTTATGAAATTAGAGATAATTTAGTTTTTTAGGGGGAGGGGATAATCCACTAATTACATCGCGCTTCAAGAGAAGGAATTTTAAAGTGTAACAGAATGACAAAAAATAATGGTGTATGATACCATGATGTGGTAACTTTCACTAGAAACTGTCAATCATGCGTTTCAGGAAAATTCTAGCTAAATTAGGATTTGAGAAGTCCACTGTGTCTATCGAGTGACTTAATATAAATTAACGTCAGTTGAAAAGCAATTATTTTTCTCACTTTCGAGACATCCCCTTGGTGCTTGGCGACAAATGCCAAAATTTTCAAATTGCAATATCTCAGAAACTATTCCACTTTGAGACACGGGATGTTTTTGTTAATTTTCTTGTACAAAGAGCAACATTTCCTAAATATAAGTGATAGGAAATTAGGGACCGTATAAAAATTAAATTTCGTATTTTAATATGTATACAGCCCCTAGTAAAGAATTGCCATATCTGAAAGCTACTCTTAATTTCACTAACTTTTCAAATTGAAAATATGTTGCTATCACTTACGGTTTAAAAGGTAATCGCTGTAACGTCAGTTTTGAAACACCCGGTATAATACGGCAAGCTTATAGGTCAGTTATCAAAATACCCTCAGGTAAATTATAAATAGAAAAGTTCTTTGTTGTAAAATGAATTGTAAGGTACTCATTACCTCAGTTATGTTGAAACTGTAAATTAATATTTTCGATTTTGTGTGGAATTAACAGCTCGTGGAAATTATCAGATTAGTTATTTTAAATACGTTTTAAAAAATGATTATTTTTATATTTAGGGTAATTTGAAAGTTTTCTTTAGTTTTAATGAGTCAGTCCCTATTGGGGAATAAAAATGAAGTTTATGTAGAATTCTGACCCCCCTCCCCGCCCTTATACTATAGGATACAATCTTCAGGATCGGCCTTCCTATTATTTTAAAGAATGTTCTAGTTCCTGAAGTGTCCTACTGTCCTGCTGAACCCTAGCTGCAGGCTCAGGTCCAGCAAGCAGCGTTAAGTGCAAACGAATAGTGTACATAACTTTTCATTCGGCCATCGTTCGTACAGCACAGAAAGTGAGCCTTTTCCCGGAGCTGTACATTACATATTTTTTATACCTTTTATTTAACTTTAATCCTTTAAAACTTGGATAAGACACATCGATAAGGTTATGGCTCGACTAATATTCGCCAAATACATTAAAGCTGAGTTAAATTCTGGAAACTTATCCTTGGTGCCAGAAATCGTCGAACTTGGTGACAGTTGGCGATATTTTAGGAATGGCCTAAAAAATAACTGACCATATGTATATGTGCATATATAAATAAAGTGTGTTCACAGGCCTTGGTCTTCTGTGTGGCCCTGTAAATAAGCGCCTCATAATCATAAGATCATCATGAAATCATAAAGGATTTTAGGTCCTCTAAAATTGGTTTGGCCCAGGGCAACGGCCCCGTTTGTTCTGCCGATGACAAGACAATGTACGGCAGGACATTCATGTCACCTACTATAAACATACGCCTCCTCCCCCTTTTTCAACACTTCCTTAAACAGTGAAGGTTATGGAGTGAGCATCTTATATTTTGAATTGTTTGGCCGTCAACTGTATAGATAATCATAATCTGTTTGTGGTGAAATATTATTAGAGATGGTGAGGTTAGTTTTGAGATAAAGCGGAACAACTTTAAGGTTGAAAGCACCAATTACTCGTTTTGAAGAACGGCGGAGAAATAATTAGTTTTGTCTCCAAAGTACTCTAGAATAAAAATTGAATGTAGGCGTGAAATCCCATAAATTTTTTATTAAACTTATTTTAGTTCTAGCGGATTTTTCCAATTAAATTAGAGGATGACTAAGTGTAGCACAAACACATAAACGTGAGGTTTTAGCCGATTCCGTGGACCACATGTCAGTTTGAAAGATAGCTAGAAGTATTTTTTAAATAATGATATACTTACGGTTTAGATTAGTTTTTTCTTTCTTTTTGTATAGACTGATTTTAACTCATTTATGCGTAGTGTTACTTTTTTGGGACGGCATTTTCGCTATCAGTCGAAAACGTTATTTATTTTTCCAGCCTTTATCCACGAGTATTGAACCTCAACTCTACAAAATATTTAAACGTGACCAAGTAGGCTGTTGACATTTCAATTTTTATAATTAATGATTTTAAAAGAAACCATCCCTTGTTTAAGAAGTTGCCATCAGAAATTTATCTATTATTGTTGGTATTAGCAAAAATCGAAGAAAGGCGCAAAAGAATCTGGGAACAAATGGAAGTAGCTAGTAATTTTCCGCCATTGAACATAACCAATGTTTTATAAATTATGCACTATTACAATTTCAGCTGTTGCAAATTTTGCCGGCATGACAAGAAATTGTCGGCCAACAAAAATTTCTAAATAATAGTGTCTATTCTTGCAACAGCAGTTTCCCTTACTGTGGTTATCGTTGCTTCCTGGCTTGGATATCTAAATGCCATCCACTGTGCGTAGCGCTCTAGCGTTTGTTGCAAATATACTCTGTAACTGCCCCCCCCTCCATCCTTGAAACTCTCAAATCTAATAAATCGTGTCTTAGTAACGATGGTAGCTAACAGTTAACTTTTTTGCAATGTGCGTAAATCGGACTGCTCGGCATAATTATCCCCTTCGCTACGGGGAAGCGCAAATGCCCACTTATCGTTGAGACCGGCAGTCTCTTTCACGTCTGTCCAAGGCGGGAGAATTTTTTGCTATTAACCCTAAATCCATGAACTTACAGAAATATCAACGTGTTGTTTAATGTTCCGTAGAGTGAGTATTTAAACGGTTCCCCTACTAGCAATTTTGCTCGGGCTACCACCGGCCATGCAGCCAGCCGATGACCGCCCGAGCAAAATTGCTAGTAGGGTCTGTAATATACTTAAACGTGGGTGAACGCGAAAACGCTCTAGCAAGCCAGCGTGTCGGCCAGGAAATGGGTGCGTTTATTGCCGTCACGTATACGTGACAGTCGGCGCAAAAAGGTTAATCTTGTCCTCATAGTCACACCTTCATATTTGTTTATAAATATTCATTCATGTTGTGTGTTATTCTTTTGCAGGAGACGTTGAAATGGCTTGTCAACAATAAACAAAACAATTACAGATAAGTATTCATTATTGTTAGGTTAATTTATTTTTCAGCAGCTGTCTTTTACAGGAAGAAGTCGTAGATGCTCGAGATGGGGCTTCTTACTTCTGGCAAGATGTCTTTCTAACTTTAACTTTTAGGTTTTAAAATTTAAGCGAGTACTCGCTTCAGCATTCTTTTACAAGTCGCGAATTCTGTGCGCATAAATAGGGTAGGCGATAGGCTGATAGACTAGGCAGGGTAGCTCTTTCACAATGGCCAATACTCGACAACAGCTCAGGATTCATGAGGGCACTGGTTGACTTGTCTAATCCGAGGGTGTGAATGCGCAGCGGCCCAAGTGGAAGGTCACCCGGCCCCTTGGTGTTGACGGTCTCTCTGGTCCTGGTAGTGATCTCTCTGAGCTGGATCCGGTGTCCACTGTCTGACGGTCCTTGACTTGGTGATTGACCTTAGCTTGCTGGGACGTTCACAATGGGCCGCTGCGTGGCAGAAAGGGTGACCCGTGAACACATGTCCCTGCATTGCGACGGCAGTTTCCCGAAACTGATCGACGGCAGTGGCTCGGCGCTAGGAGTTGCATGGCTAACGTGAAAGAGCTGAGGGAGGGAGAGTTTCGCTGGCAGAACCGTTGGCCACAGAATTGGCTAATTAAGTCTTTGACCGTTCATGAAACTAGAGAAAAGCCAGTGCAATGGCATTTAAATTTCATCAAGTGCGGACGTAAACGGCTTGGTACTCTTAAGTACTGAACCAAAGTGTGTCGCGTAAAGGCCGTTTTATGGATCTTGCAGAAGATTCGAAACAGCAGGAGTCAAGGGAATTTTTTTCTACGTTAGTTTTAAGACTTGATTGTGGCCACCAACCAAAAGTTAATCGACTGTCATTTTGCGGTTTCGGACAAACTGTAGCATGCGTTCCTTCGGGGACGCTTTAGTATGCTACTCCATTGCTTAACATGAAAGTCTTCCGTCTGCCGAACTGCGCTCCCGTCTTCAGACGTTGGATCAGAAATGATTTAGTATTCCTGCTGTACGTAGACAAGGCAAACGGGGAGTTTTTTAAAAATCTTTGAAACTGAAGAAAATCAGAAATCCCAGTCAGTTTCTGATATTGGACTATACTGGTCACTAAAATTGACTTATTCAACCGCACTAGAAATACGGTTACCAAAGTTGGTCGGAATTCTGCATTAGTCTTTCGGTATTGGGGCTAAATCGACAGAATAGTCAGAGGGTCAGAATAAAGGGATTAATTAGTGTTATGTACTTTCAATCACAGTACAAGTACGCAGATATTCTGTCATTTCGGCTAGTTAATCTCTACGCGCGTATGGCTTAGCTAAGCGACACGGAACTCCACAAAGGGTGCTTTTATTTCTTTCTGTGTGTACTTTAATGCTATGCAGATACTCTGCAGGTGTTTTTGAAAGTAGAAGTTTGCGAAACGTACTGGTCAGAAATATTGATAAGAACTGTGTAGTTTGCGATCGATAACAGGAACTTAATTTCGAAAATAAGCTGTACTGAAATGCGTTGTTCTAATTTTTAAAGTACTGTTGCACATGTATCGAATTTCAGGATGTACGCTTTAACATTTCTTCTCTTCTCGCTTTCCAGAGAAGGACCTTTCAGGGGAAGACCACGAGAACCGTCCAGACCAAGACTGTGTTGAAGATCCTTGACGAACCTTTATCATAGCATGGCAACACATACTTACAGGACTAAGTGTTCATAGATTGAAAATTTTAATATGTTTGTGGTGCATGAAAGCACAACTCATAGCGTCATAGCAAACTTTATACTGATTTACAGGCTCTGTTATTGTTAACAGAATCATATTCTTATAATGTGTAATAAATGTGAATTTTTTTTTAATTAAGTTTTATTCCCTCTAATTTTTTCTTCATAACCTGTGAAATTGATTTTGCATATCGTAGTTTTTTTCTAAATAGAAAGTAAAATAAGGTCTTAATTACGAAATTAGTTGGATTGCAAGTATATTGAGAATAGCCGCTATAGTAAAAATCGGAAGGCTGTTTACCTATCGAATTTATAGGTGGAAAATTATAACGCTTGCGAAATTTAGGAAGATTCAGTCTGCTTACGGCGACACGAAAATGAAAACTGCCGGAGGCAATTTATTGAACATGGTACCCGCAATAATCATGATTTCTCTTGTCATTAATGATTCATTCAATGAATTAGTGATTTAGAAAGCAAAAAACATGTTTGAATGGTAACGTTATAATGCGGCGAAATAATTTTCGCAAAATAGGCGCTATTTGCGAAAATAATCTTGTAAATAATCTTCGCAAATTACTCCTGTAACATACATAATTTGCTAAACGTGGTGCAGTTGAAAAGCAAAGAAACTGTTCGGCATCGTCTTAAAATTTGAGCGTCCATATTTAATAGTAAAGTAAATGATATCGCAAACTGTTCTCTGCAGACTATTCCGCCTGTCTCATTAAACTAGAATTAATGTAAATATACTAGTAGTGAAATTGTACAAGTAATGAACAGCTTATTTTTAATAAAACTGTTTACATCTGGACTGAACTAACTGTAATCTGGCTGTACGCGACAACGTTTTACTTCAGTTAATTCTAGATGTTAGCAATGAACATTTTCTGTAGTTAACAGTTAGTGGTCCTTTACTATTACATTAGGGTAAAAGTCGAATATTTGGGTTGGCAGGGAGGAAAAAAACATCCAAAATTTTTCCGACCTCTGAAAAGCGGCAAAGAACTTCTTACAATAGCATGACGCCTGTGATAGAAAAGCCACAGTATTAAACAGTTCATGTTACTTGAAAAACAAAATAGTGTTGGGCGATGTAAAACGATTATTAAAGAGTTGAAAGTTACTACAAAAGTAGAAAGCGGGATGTGGACTGAAACATGAGGGCGGCTTGCTATGGTAGGGGTTGAAGAAAAGTATGGAGCTATTCCATTCGGCTTTCCCCCCCCCTTTCCTGCAGGGATTGTAATCTTTTTGCAGTAATGGCGGAATTATCTTGAAGGCAGGGATCAGAGGAACGATGTAGTAAGGATGATACGCTTTAAAGAATAACTTCTCATAAAGCGCAATGTATTGCGAATATTTTGAGTGCTCCTGTAGAAAAACTATAAATGCTACATAGACCGTTTTCAATAGGTTACATGGAACAGTAGATAAGAATAACATATATAAATTTCGTAGAAATCGATGCATATTTACGGAAGTCAGAGCACGGACGGACGGACGGAGAGACACACAAACCGAAATCATAAACACTTTCCAACCTTGTTTGACTTTCATCGACATCTGTCAACCCTCCGTAGATGTTAACAAAGTTGAAATCGAATTGAGAGCAAAGTTGGATACAATTCGTGTCGTTAAAGACAGCCTTAAAGAATTACAAGGTAGTTACTTTGAACTTCCGAAAGCGGTGGACCCTTCCAAGGACATAGCCGACGTCGAAAAATTGAAATAGAGAACGAAGATCCAGAAGTAGGTCTCAAAATACTTACTTATCGCTCATCTAAAAATATCCAGTACTGGAAATAATGAAATAAAACGTACTAGTTCAAAGAAATCAAGTATCGCTTGCCCGAAATTCCTCTCCCGACTTTTTCTGGAACAGTTCAGGAATTTCAAAACGTTAAAGATAATTTTATGTCTATTATTGGAAAAAAATGAACGATTAACTGATGTTCTAAAGTTTTTGTACTTAAAAGCATCTCTCAAAGGTTATGTAAATTTAATTGAAACTTATGAAGATACGTTTGAATCTCTCCTTTCTGCTCTCGAAGCTAGATATCAAGATAGGAATTGTAGATGCTCATATTTCTAATATATTAAATTATCCTAAGGTACACGTAAACCTAGTTCAATTACAGCTATTGCTAGATAATATAAGAGGAAATCTCAGTTCCTTAAAATTGTTAAAATTCGAAAGGAATGATTTTGCTGATGTTTTGTTACTTGATATTTTGTTACAAAAAATATATCAGAATTCCAGAAAGAAAGTCGAACTTACTCTTAAAACAAATGATGTTCCAAATTTTCTTAAATTTTCTTGAAGGACGAACGGGAATCTTAGAAGGTTTACAGAAAACCAATTATTTCAATTCTAAAGTCTCCCTAAGTTTTCTAATAATTCTAATCCGCAAATTCGTATTGAAACATTGTTAGCGAATAATTCTGATGTGTCATATGTATATGTGGTTTGCAATCAAAGCCACCCAATCTATAGGTGCGAAATGTTCAAAGAATTTCCAGTAGTCGAGAGGTTTTCTGTAATAAAAAAGCATTCCTGTTGTTTAGAATGTTTAATCCCTCAGAAAAAGTGATGGAATGCAAATTTAAATATAACTACCCTCAGAATGTTGTTTTGGCCACAGCTCTGATTTGTGCGAAGAATGCAGCTGGAAACAGAGAACCCTTCCGGTTTTTGCTAAACTCTGGTAATATGGTGAAAGTTTTATGCAAAGACACCGCTACTTTGCTGAGTTTGAAACAATAAAAAGTAAATATGCCGATCGCAGGATTAAATGGAACGGTTATTCCGATTAAATTGAAAGTACGCGTTCAAATTCCTAACTCGCCTTACGATTTCGTTAGGGTTCCAAACTTTTCATTGTACCAAAATCGCAAACATAACTCCCTCAAGGCATTTAAATATTGATTTTGTAATACTGCCTAGTGGTGCAAAATTAGCAGATCCGGTATTTTATAAACCCGGAAAACTCGATGGTTTACTTGGGGCACAGTTCCCTTTTGATATATTGAAATCAGAAAAATTGAAACTTAGGGACTCTTCTTTAATTCTTCAAGATAGCGTTTTCGATTTTATTGTTGGCTGCTCCAATGACATTTCAACCGAGACTAGCGATTATTATTGTGGGTTATTACAGGAGTCTGAGAGCACTGACGACACACTTAAAAGGTTTCTTGAAATCGAAACAACTGTTAAGTCTATACTTATTTTAAGTGACAAAGAGAGGAAATGCGAAAGACGTTTTATGGAAACTCATTGCAGAACGGCAGATGGACAATCTACGGTTCAAATGCCCTTGAAACGGACAAGGTTTTAGGGGATTCAAGAGAAATAGCGGCTGCTCGATTAGAATCGCTATGGAAACGCTTACACTGAGATCCTAACTTGCCGTCCCTATACACGGAATTTATGAAAGTATATCAGGTAAAGGGGCATATGGTGGAAGCTCCCAAGCATCGAGAACTAGATATCAGCTACTATTTTCCTCATCATGGAGTCTATCGTCCGAATAATACATCAACAAAATTAAGAGTATTATTTAACGGTTATGCTAAATTAATTTCTGGTGTTTCTTTAAATCAGCTCCAGAAAAATGGAAAAATACCCCAGCAAGATCTGTTTTAATAATGCTTCGTTTTAGAAAATATGCTTATGCTTGTACAGCTGACATTAGAATGATAAACCTCCAAATTCTAATTCATCCATCGCAAAGAGACTTACTTCGAATTTAATGGAAGGAAGGCGAATTCCAGACAGTTAAAGCATACCATCTTTGCACTATTACTTATGTCACAACAAACGCCCCTTATCTAGCAACAAGAACATTAAAAAAGCTGTTTGATGATGAAGAACATTTCTTGAAGCAGCGGCTGTTGGACGAAAAGATTTTTACACAGATGATATCGTTACGGGATGTAGTGATTTAGAAGGTGCAAAGAATTTGCAAGTTCATTTAGTTCAGTTACTAGAGCACGGGAAAATGTACCTTCACAAATGGAGTTCAAATAATGTCGATCTCCTCCACTGTATTTCAAGTAATGAAAATTATACCTTTGATGACTGGAACCAAGTGAAATCTGTTAAGGCTATAGGAATGCTGTGAAGAAGACTGTTTTACCCTTAGGGTAACGATTCTGCAACAACTGACATACACTAAAAAAAACTGCTCTCTCGGACATTTCGAAGATCTTTGACCCGCTTAGGTTCTATTGTTCCGGATGTGACGAGAGCTAAGGTGCTCATGCAATGCCTCTGGTTTCTACATTTGAATTGAGATTCAATCTACCGGAAGGCGTTAAAGGAAAACGGTTGGAATTCGTGCCTCAGCTTAAGAGTATTGAAAATCGTAGCATACCAAGATATTTTCCTAATGATGACATTATTATTTTACACGGATTTGTGGACGCATCTAACATAGCTTTTGGAGCTGCTATTTTTGCTCAGTGGAAGCAACTAAATGGAACAAGTTTTGTTCACTTACTTTGCAGCAAATGAATAATTGCACCAACTAAGCCGGTTTCAATTCCTCGTCTTGAACTCTTTGCGGCACATTTACAGTCGCATCTTACTGGAAAGGTAGTTAAAGCCTTGAATAACAAGGCCTGTACGGCAGTGCTATGGACAGATTCAACTATCTTGCTCGCATGTTTGAACAGGTCACCTCATGAGTTGAAAACATTTGTCGGCAATCGCGTTTCGACGATTCAAGAACTGACAAAGGTCTATCAATGGAGATATGTGCCTTCAGCTGACAGACCTGCCGATGTCGTTTCGCGAGGACTCGCTCCTGACTTGATGCAGACCCAAGACTTGCGGTGGAAAGGTCCAGCGTTTCTCTCAAACTTCACGGACTCGCAAGAAGATTGTAATTTAGAACTCATCACAGACACTAGTGAATATATCTGTGAACTTAAAAAGCCAATGAACATTAGCTCAACTTCTACAGTGGATAATCCAGTGTTATCAGATCTTAACGATTCTGCTAACAAGTATGTTACTAATAAGTATGTGAAATTTTTAATAATGTGAAATTAATAAGAATTATTAGCTTCTTTATAGGTTCATCGGAAATTGTAGAAAAGGAAATCTTACAGGTCCTCTTTACAGTAAGGAGCTGTCAAGGGCAAAAAAGACTTCTGAGATGGGTCCAACAGGACAGTTTTAATAAAGAGTATAATGTAATAAAAGAGGGGAGCCTCTTCCAAGTAAAAGTTCCTTGAAGGCCGTAAATCCTCTTATTGATGAGAACGGTTTGCTTAGAATCGGTGGTCGACTTCAAAATTCAAGGGTTAGTTTTGATCAAAAACATCAAATTATTCTTCAGGCAAAAGATAAGGTAACTTGTTTAATCTTAGAATTTTATCACAAAAAATATCTTCATGCTGGCCCACAATCACTTTTGTACTACACTAGACAGAATTTTTGGCGTATTAGTGGAAGGAATTGCCGCGAAAAATTGCTGTATGCGTAAAAACAGACCTGTTAATGTAGATCAGTTAATGGAAAACCCCCCTTCCCGAATGAGTTACTGCTAGTCCTCCCTTTACAAACACTGGGGTTGATTTTGCAGACCCATTCTATATTAAATATAGAAACCAAAGAAAGGATATTCTTCATAATGTTTACGTAGCAACTTTTGTTTGCATGGCCACACAGGCTATTCACAAAGATATGGTAAGTGACTTCTCATCTGCTTTTATATCAACATTGAAAAGATTTTTCGCTAGACGAAGCTAAATGCCACACTATATTCTCTGACAATGCTACCAATTTTGTAGGGGCCCACTCGGAACTTAAGCGTCGTCATGGTTTGATAAGCCATCCTGATGCATTGTTAGGAAATTTCCTTGCGTCGGATGGAATCATGGAAGTTTATTCCTCCTGGAGCCCCAAATTTATGCGGGCTCTGGGTAGCAAGGCGTTTAGTCGTTTAAAAATTACTTGAGGAGGGTCGTGAGAAATGCAAAATTAAACTATGCAGAGTTTAATACGGCAATTGCAGAAATTGAAGTGATTCTAAATTCTAAACCACACTGACACCAATGTCATCGGATGTTAATGATCTGCAGGTTTTAACACCCGGACATTTTCTGATAGGACGGCGCATAAATACGGTAGCAGAACCAGAAATTGTAAATGTACCTGAAAATCGTCTTTCTAGGCATAAACGGATAGAGAAATTAACTCAAACCATTTGGAAAGATGGAGTGTAGATTTAAAAAATAATGTTAAAACGGTTATGATGGTCATTTTAAAGGAAGACAATCTTCCAAAAAGTAAATGGGTTCTTGGTAGAATAACAGATGCAATCATGGGACCTGATGTATGTGTAAGAGTAGTTAAAGTACGTACTCCATATTTTGTATTAACTAAGACCAGGGGCGTAGCCAGAAATTTTTCATGGGGGGGGGGGGGGGTTTACGACTACTACAACTCATATATATGTATACGTGTGTGTGATAATGTAGTGAAGAATATACATTTTGTATGGCAAAAAAATTCCTCATAGGGGGGTTATGACCCCCCTAACCCCCCCCTTGGCTACGCCTCTGACTAAGACCAATATCCAAGATATATATTCTTCCTGTCAACACAGATATTCAAGGACTGTACTTTTTTATGTTATTCATTTTTTTCCATTTTGGTACGTATTCATTATTATTTTTCATTGTTTGTATTTCATTATTTTGTATTTTGATTCTTTTATTCCTTTATATTAAGTGTGGTAATTGTTTTGTATTATAAAAATGTTGTATGAAAACATTCAACGGGGGCCGGGATGTTACATCTTAAAAATGTACCTGCTTGGGCGATAACGCCCCACACCTAGAACGCCTCCTGTGTTTAGCTACTTTTCTTTTTCTTTTCTTGTTCTTCGCTTTTGGATTTCGTGCTGTATGGTCAGCAGATTTGTAGAGGCAATTGAATCCCAATCGATTTCTTAAAATCATTAGCTATTGTGGTAAGTTAAGTGTAAATATGTTTTGATATGTACATACTGTAGATAAAGATCACTTTAAATATCGACGGAATATTGTAAGCGCTTCCAATGATTTTCACATTTAATCTGGCAACCCTTTGAAAAGTGATTAGAACTTTCACCCGGTAGATAAAAATCTTTCACTGAAATTAACATCACTAAAGAGCTAAAAAAAAAAAATAAGTGAAAAATATCTTTTTTGTAAACTACCCCCTATTGAGGTCGAATTTTAAAAATCCTTGAAAAATATTTTTATGGATTTGTGTTTGATACTTTTTAATGAAAGATTTTTATGGCTATCTCAATTTTCCTTCGATATGTGATGACAAGTAAGGAAATAACGTTCTGGCGTGTCACACAAGTTTGGACACGAATTCTAAAAAACTCTGGAAATGATTTTAGGTATTTTATCTATTGGTTACATTTCAAAGCAAGACTTTTGTGGATTTCTCTATTTTTCTCCGAGATAAGAAGGAAAACGTGAAAAGAACGTTTTTAGACCCGTACCAACGTTTGGGTGATAACTGTATTATACCATGAAAAATTATTTTTAGGCATTTCTGTTACTTACATTTTAAAGCAAGAATTATGTGGCTGTCTATTTTTTCTTCTGAGTTATGAAGTAAAAACGTGAAAAGAACGTTTTAGCACCTTGCCACCGTTCTGTAACGAATTAAAAAAATCAGAAAAAAATCTTTGGGCATTTATGTTAGATACATTTCAAAACAAATAATTAACGGTTATAATGTTTTCCCTCTGAGATATGAAGGAAAACGTGAAAAGAACGTTCTAGACGCTTATACCGTTTGGATGAGTTCTAAAAAACCCTGAAAATGATTTTGAGGTATTTCTGTTTGTTACATTTTAAAGCATGACTTTTACGGATAACTCTTCTTTCCTCTGAGATATGAAGGAAACGTGAAAAGAACGTTTTAGACCCTTACCCCTGTTAGGTGCGAATTCTAAAAAGCCCTAAAAATTGTTTTTAGGTATTTCTATTAGTTACATTTTGTTAGTTACAGTGCAAGAATTATTCAGCTATCTCTTTTTTCCTCTGTGATATGAAGCTAAACGTGAAAACACCGTTTTGGGCCGCCACCCCAGTCTGGGGGTGAGTTTTTAAAAATCGCTTCTTAAGTGACGCTTTGGACACAAAAGCTATATGCTCCTAAAATTTCATGCTTATATCGCCAGTAGATTTGGCTGAGCGATGATCGTCAGTCAGTCTTCAGTCAGGACATCTTCCTTTATAAAGAGAGATTAGATTTAGGAATGCTAAAATAATTATTTTACAATCGCGCCATTCTAATAAAGCATTTTACAATTCCACCTGAATCTCCTTTGGTTTAATTAAAAGCAGTCTATTATCAATGCATTCTACACAAATAGAACCTTCTCCATATATTTTATTGCCTTTATAATTTGAATACACTTGTCTTTCTTGAAATTGGTTAATCAAAGTACATGCAAATGTTTACAAAATAACAAACGAATAAGATTTCCTTTTTAGTTAAAAAAGAGTTAATTTAACATTACTTAGAAACTTAATAAAAACAAACGAATATAATTGTTCCAGAGAAATTTTAGAAAATAAGGAAGGAAGTCAAAATAAAAGCAAACAGAAACTCCGAATTATTTGAGTACAATTGAAATTTTAAAATAAACATTCATATTCCTTTGCGAAAATAATTATATTTACCGAAACTACGTTATTTGAAAGTTAAATATTTGTAAAAATGAACAAAGTATTCTTGAAAATTATGTATCTAAAATAATAAAACTAATTGTTTTTGCAGTATTAAAATACTTATTTTCAGGAATAATTTTATGCCTTCAATAAGTTATCTGCTAGTGCATGTTTTTGTTAAACAAATATAAGTACGTTCTTTTCTGGTAACTCAAATACAGTTATGTGACTTATTTTTAGAACAAATTGAGGTATGTTTAGTTAAACAAAGGTAATAAGAAAAGACTGGAAATAATTAATAAATGTTTTTTATTAATTTATTTTAGAAAGGATTAATTTAAAATACCTGCGCGGTACAAATATTAGTCAAATCAATGAAAAATAACTGAACGCCTACAATAAATGTTAGCCTTTTTTTTTAGAAATAATTTTATTTCGTTTGGTATTTCTGGTTAATGGTTTATGTATGTATTTTTTACTTAATCTAATCTTTCTTTTTCAAAACCTGAAATTTTCGAAAGGAAATTACAGGCTTATTTATTTATTCATTTTATGTTTTAACTACGGTTCTTCCACGATAAATTGCTAACATGTCATCGCTATTTTTTACTGATTAGATATTCAGAACATCAGCATAAATGTTTATTAGAATATTTTATAACATTTAAGGAATTTTGAATATAATCATAGGAATAAAATGAATATATATTTAATTCAGAAGACATGAAGGAATACTTCACTAATTCGCACACGTTAATTAGCAAATTTATCGACTTTTCAAATAAAAAAAGGAGTATAGTATATAGCATATGTGTTATTCTATGCAGTTGTTAACAAGTTATACAATTTAACAATTCCAAATTCCCTCAGCGATATAATGGTATCTTAGCATTTTGAAGTCCTAACTCAAACTTCAGATACACTGAAAATGTATTTTTGAAAATGTTGTTATTTGCATATTTACTACCTACGTACCACTTCTTTGCACTGAAAGAAGAAAGCATTTATCTAAAAGTTGTCGCAGAAAATAGTACTACACTCTTAACAAGCATAAATACATTCAATAAAATTATTTACACCCAAAATTGTACGAACCTATACTAATACTCAACAAAAGCGAGGAACGTTTCATAGTAGTATATACATTAGTATAACTTTTAATTTATAACCAGTAATCTTAAACAATGACTTACGGTTATATAAAGTATCATAGATTTTGCCTGTTTTGTTCGTGAAGCAATTTTTACGCATTTACAGTACGTAACGTTTTTTAAAATACGTCTGATTAAAAATATCATAGGATTATATTTTTTTCCTGATGCATTTTAAAATGCATGACATGACAAAGCTGTAAATCTCAGTTGCGAATTTGAAACCCAGTACGCCGTTTGAAAAAAAAAATCATTAATATATTTCACTTCATCAAAAATGCTGCTGGATAATCTATGATGATAAAAACCAAGATTTTCTTAAATGAAAAGTTATTGGTCGCTTTCTGTGGCAACTTGTATCATGATTGACTTCCTGTCTTCGAAATATTCACCCAGCAGCTAATTGAAACAAGAACCTTAATTTACACAAAAATTAGAAAAAAAAATCATCTAACTTTTCTTCGTTTTCCTTTTAAAAGAGGGCGAAAATTATGCTTCATTATTTGCCAAAGTATCAAAAACTTCTGACGGATAGAATTACAAATGCAATAGTATTTAGTGGCAATAGTAGTTTTAAGAAAATTTTCGTCAAAAGGGATCTTTCTTTTAAAAATTCTAAGAAATCTATAAATAACTAAACGTATCCAGAAACAAAAGGCTTTTAAGAGAACGTTTCCTGCGCTCTCCGACGATGCAAATTTCGCATTACTGCAAGTGTAATTACATCCTTTAATAGGTATTAGGTAAGAAAAATGCAAAAGTGGCATAAAATATAAAATGAAAAAAATTCTAGTTCGAATTCGAAAGAAATCGCTTCGAATTGTGTTATGACCAAGTGAATTCCTATATAAAGTTTGGTAGTGAAAATAACCGAGAAAGCCATTCCGATTAACAATTTAAAAATCTGATTTACTTTCTACAAAGAAAAAAAATGCAGACAGTAGTGCGGTGGCTGGCAAGATATCACCAAAATGGGGAACTTCACGGGCTGAGGCAAAAAGCTGAGTGATGCAAAAAGAAGTGAGAACACAGTCAGCCAACTTGGCGATAGCGCTAGAAGCAAGAAAAAACGGTCGTCAATAAAATCTCCATATTGTTAAAAAAATTATTTGGCAATAAGTGATAACACAATAGTAATAAAATTTAAATATGGGCTCGTCAACAGGGGATGTAAGGAGAGTTTGCACCTCAAGAAATTTTATTGAAGCCCCGTGGGAAAATACAAGTGGGGAATGAAGAGGCTCGCCAGATGGTTGCCATTAAAAGAAAAATAAGACTTTAACGGCAAAAGTCAAAGTAATTTACAATACGGAATTGTGATAGTGGTGCGGGTAGAAAGATGATAATTTGAAAATGGCGAGGAGTATTAAATTAAGAATAGGGAAATTACAATCAGAACTAATTAAAAATATATATGATGAACTGCATCACAATAATAAGTCATGGATTAATTAAAAATTCTTAAAATATCTGCTATTCAATATTTTTAATCGTTAAATAATGGAGTTCTTCCCACACTAAATCTTAAACATCACTTGCACAAATACCAAAAGATCACGTAATAAATCTCAAGCTGTAGATTTCTTCATGATTATTTATTTAACACTTAGAAAAAGTATTTTTTTTAACAACAGCAAAAGAAAGGATTTCGAAATTAATTTAATTTCAAACAGCGCCAATCCGAAACGAACACAGAACAACTTCACCAAGAAAGAATTGGCACCGTAATGAAATTTCAGTTCGTTCCAGATGAACAAAAAAGGCTTTTTGTAAAATAAACCCTGCTGTATCATGAATTGGAATCAAAAAGATATTTTTGGAAGTATATTATAATGTCCCGAGAGAAAGAAAGACCTTCTTACGTTAATACATTCAGATTTGTAGTAAACTTTCGCAACTTAAATAATTAAAAGTACGCTATTTTAAATTCAGCAGTAATGAATAAAAAAACAAGCTTACTTCCATAATTGCTCAAGGAATATTTTTCTAACTTAAAAATCTGTTTGCCACAATAGACTTCAAAGAAATTTTTGTCGAACATTAATATTCAAAGATATTCCAAACTGACTTTGAAAGGAGTAGTGCTTATGTAATTAAATATACAATCAGTTTGAAGTTACTTTTTTTAAATAAAATACTTTTTAAACGTTGAAGTGAAGTCAAATAAAAGGAAAATGAGGAAATATTCGTCTCTCAAAATATTCATTAAAATTAGAAAAGCTCATATTTTTCATGTGTTATTGGTTACCTTGAGCATTTTTTCTTGGTTTAATGCATGTTTTTTAATGTAATTCATGTCGTCTTGAAACGTAATACTTTCTTAAGAATTTTGTGGCGATATGGAAAAGAATATATCTTTAATTTGATATAATGCATTTTTGTTTAACAGATTAATGCATTTGAAAGATGCTGTAAAGAGCATTTATAATGTAAATGAACTAAGCCTTCTGAGTTGATGACATCACGTTTTCTTAGCCTATATCAATTATTTTCCAGCAAATATTTTCTCGGGCAACTTTCGTTTATGACAAAATGATAATAAAATTTATTTAGCTTCATGGTCCTATTCATAAGGAAATACACTGACCACCAAAAGTTAAGATACAACATGGTTTTCGAAGTTCACCGTACAAAAAAATGGCAGTAACAATAAAATTCATAGTTTATAGATATGATAATAACGGACTGATGAAGATATGATAATTTGAACACTGCCCGTACCAAATCTGCAGGGCTCGAGAACAGGAGGAAGAAATTTTAGCCCGTGATTTTCACGGGCGATGGGCTTAAGGGGTTAAGCTTCATAAGTGCACGTATTTCAATACACGTATATCTGGGACGCGGTAGCTCAGTGGTAAAGGCGTTGATCTCGTAACCGGAAGGTTGTGGGTTCGATACCGGAGTACCACTAAAGACCACCGTGTGCATGTGGTGTATGTCCAAGTTAAATCAGTGGTTTCGAAAGTCCTCTCGACGGTCGCTAGCAGTGTCCGAAGGGTGCCAGTATTCAGAGTCCCCTACCTTCTAATGAGGATGAATATTGTGGTGGAAATTCCGGGAAGGACTTACGCCGATATAAACGACACACAGTGACGTTAGTTGTCCTCTCCTGGCAAATAAATAAATAAATACACGTATATCTGAGTCAGCAGTATTACACGGTGAGAACGTCGTGCTCTTCCTTTTGACTTAGGCACTGATGATGAGACGTAAAGAAAATTACTGAAAATGATTGCTGCATCACTACAAAAAATGAATCTTGAAATCGCATTAGTATGAAACGATCATAACAACTCTTCAAGAGATGCAAATTTGCATGAAAATTAAATTATTTATCTTTTTCAGTACGATTTAAATGGTAAAATTGCAGAAACAAAAAAAAAATGCTTTTGTGATACAATTTTATTAAGAAAATGAAAAAAAAAGCGGTAAGAGAGACATTTCCACTAATTCAATTGCGATATAATATAAGAAGTTATTATGTGTCGTAAGATTTAAGGATTTTTAGGGAGAAAAAAATGTAATCAAATTATTTGTGAAGCACTCATTCAAAGAAAAACAATTTAGTTTTTCTTCCATCACTTTTTTCTTTGTTTACCGAAATCCGGATTTTTTTTCCTTCTTATTTTTATTTTAAAAGATAGTTTTATTTTCTTCTTTTGTAAAATTAAAGTTATGTGGCCAGATGAAACAGTTTGAAACGAGTGTTTAGAGTAGCATGATTAAACAGGCATTATGTTTTCCGTCGCCTTTAACGCTATATAAATAACGCTCAACGAACATGGTACGGCATTCAGGATTTTCCTGTACGATATACGTTAATGAATCCAAATAAAACGTTACGGGGAAAAATAAACATTATTTATCAACAAGAGACAAAACATTCATAAGGAAATTAAGAGTTATACCAGCAATGCAACTTTACACATAATTGCTAAATTTGTATAGGCATTTTTCCGAACACAGGAACAACTTGTTTAGCCCGCTTTGGTAAAAATCACGTCCCTGCCCATTTAGCAAGCTCTTGGTAGCTGTTTTCTAATTGCTGTCTGAAGAGAACATTGTTTCAGATAAGCGTTCCTTCAATTTCAGGAATAGTTACTAGGAGCCAAATCTGGGCTGTATGTGGGGGAGACTCTAGATTTCCTACATAAACTTTTGCAGTAATTCTTGAGTTTGGCGAGCAGTATGTGGCTTGGCATTTCCATGCTGGAGGATGACACCATTGCTCATCATGCCATTTCAGATGCGGACAGATTCTTTGTCCATAAGATACGAATCAAGCACCTCCACTTTCCTAAACGTCTTGCCATTTCAATCTCTCTGGCTAATCTGCAAATTTAAGTTCCGTATCTCTTGTAACTTTACTGCCCCTAATGTCTCTATTGCCTCAAAGGCCGTAACGCTAAAGTAGAATTCCTTTTCCACTAGCTTAGTTGTCTCCCTTAGAATCGTATGTTTCCTCCAACGGCTATTAGCGATTTCGAGCATGCGTGTGTAAACTTTTATGTTTACCGTTTTTCTTTAAAATATATCTCCATTTGTTGTTTTTAACTACAGTACAATTTCTTTAATTTGGACTTCAATTTACGGAATTTCAAATATCCAGACGAAATTAGGCCTTAAAATAACAATTGTTATTTTACCAATATTTCTTGCGAATACCGATTTATTAATAATTCGGTATTAACAAAAATGTTTTAAAGATTTTATTAAAAAAGTTTAAAAAATAGCTCCTTTCTAATGAGTAATTTCACAGTAAACGTATTTTATTTTTAATACCTTTATTTGAATAGAAAAATGTTCTTTTTAAACTTTACCTGATTATATCGATTTTTTTTAATAATACAGCAGGACTTTATAATCTGGAAATTTCTGTTATCCAGAATCGGTAAAGTCCCGTCGATTTTGAATTTGAAAATTTCTACTGTTTTTATTTAAGGTACTTTTTTAGTTAGCACATATTATACTTATTTTAGGATGATCAAAAGAAGCAAAACAAAAAAAAAACATGAAGAGTACATTTATACATGAAGAGTAAAGGAATTATTATTAAAACTAGTTAGTATGTGAAACTAGTACTTTTTTCTTTGAATACTAAATAATAATAATAAGTATTAATTAATTATGTGAGCTTTCTGAAGAGAAAAAATATTTTCATTGAAATATTAATTATATATTGAATTTTCCAAATAGAGTTCATAATATTAGGAAAATAAAGACTAAATTTTAATTAGAAATAGATATCAAAATACTAGAGATAATCAGAATATGACATGAAATACTTAAAGAAAAATTTAGGAAGGAGCTTTACGAAACATAGTTAAATTAATTGTTTTTTAATTCAAAGTGTTAACTATTTTTACTTATTTATTATAGCAAAATTAATCACCGAAAAAATGAGTGAATTATATAATAATCTGTTATTATTTTTTAAATTGAAATGAAACAAAACCCATTCTCACAACAGAGCAACGGCAGAAATCTAACCCAAGACGTCAGGATAAAAATCAATTGAGGAACGTCCTAGCCAAGCTATATACAAAAGGTTTACGCTATAAGTTAAATTGTACAGATCTTATAACAGATCTAAGTGACATCTCAGATAGCTGAGAGCCAAAAGCAAAAAGAAATAGAAATATTATTAAAAGAGTGACTAATTAAAATATAAGGGCTGAAAATATTCAATAGAAAAGATGGCGGAATTATTATTATTAGTGGCTGAAATCATGGACTGAGATTGAGTGCCAAACCTTTTTCTTTTCCCTTTAGATTTTTTAGGTCAATTGATTGCATCAGTTTTGTTCAGAGCAGATTTATAACAATTTGGAATACTGCGATAATTAATTGAACCCTCAAAAAAATTAAGAGACAACTTCTCCTTAAAAAATATGCAACTCTCAGGCCGTACTCTCACTTTCGCGACCGTCATATTGGAATGATTGACAGGCCGTTTCTTCTGGAACCAGCCAATGGGCTTAGGACATTCTTCAGGGAATGAGAAGTTTCGATTCCGATAAAAAACGACTCTAAAGGCAAAAACAGCTGCTTTGGGAAGAGTATTTAGCGGCGATAAAAGCGCAATAAGGACAATAAAGATCTAGTGGAAATGCGGCCTAACAGGTATTTTGAAATGCAAGTTATATTTCAAATACATTTTTAACCTATATAAAATGAAATAAGTTTTACAAAAGAAAAATTGCTTTATCCTTCACTGTAAAAAATTCGGGAACGTTCCTTGGAAATAATGGGAAAAGCTAAACTCATAAATACCATACAGAAAATAAACATTCCCCTCTGAAAACTTCACTATTCACTTGAACCAGCTCTTCTAGGAATATTGCTTTAAAAATCGCTTTAAAACCATGCAATTCACTTAAAAATAACCCGCAATGAAAAAAATAATAATGCAGCCACTTTCCTTGAAATAACGAGCAGCTGAGGTGCCCTAGATTTCCACTAGATTTCCAAAGAACGTTAGATTAAAATGCCAGGAGCTGATCAACTTGCGAAAATTCCACTGAATTGTTTTGTTCAGTAAAAATCCTGGTATTTTCATGTAACGCTTCTTGGAATTCTACTCACCTCAGCCGCCCACTGGAAAGTTCCTGGATTGTTTTTACAGTGTTTAGTATAACTTTAATCTCAACGAAGCAGTCTTGCAATGTGTCCTAAATTCCCGTAATCTAGCTTAAAGAACTCACTGTCCGTGATTTTTTTTTTATATTACAATTTCTTGTCTGTTTATCGTTGTAGAAATTCTTCCGATTTTATCATTTCGTACTTTTTGCGTTCAAGCTCTGAGAGAATAAACTTTCATATTACTTCGTTCTTCAAAGCTGAATGAGTTTATCAATTTCGGAATTTTGCTGCTTGAGGCTTATTTTAAGGCTGTGTTCTTATAGAAAATCATGTAACTTTTTAACGGCGTTTTCAAAAAAAAAGTTAAATTTTGCTCTAGAAAGAAAAAATTAGAATGTCACTTTATATGTTTTACTGCGAACTGTTACAAACAATGTACCTAAATGCATTACGAAACACTCATATATAAACCTCCTAAACATATGGAATTTTGAAAAATAATTCCCTAAACAGGTAATTCCTCAGCCCATTTTATAACATGGTTTTTGTGCTTTCTGAACGGAGCATGAGTCATATACAACTTTACAGTTAGTTCATGATTTTTTAAAAAATTTCTACGGCATTTTACCAATCCTATAAAACTTCAGTAAATTTTTAAATGACCAATTTATGATTTTTTTCTTTTTTTCCATTTTGCATTTGTCAATTCACATTACTGCTTAAAGTTACAATACAAATAAACAATGTAAAATTTGAAAAACTTACTCGAACGGAATTTTGATAATTTTTAAGAGAAAAAAAAACTAATAATTTCTATAAAGTTCAAATTTTTGTAGTAACACTGTTTCGTTACCATATGCCACATTTTCTGTTTTAGAGATTAACCCTTTCAGGCAATGCGTCCACAATTGAGGACACAAAAATTGCTTATAATATGCGCAGGATGTATGTTCTAATTTGTGCACATAAAGGGAAACCAGTTTTCCTTGAGTATGTAATGCACAGGATTATTTATTCTACATTTTTAATTATAAATTTAACATTTTACAGGCCAATGTTTCCGAATTGGAACATCGAATTAAAATTTATTAAAAATTTAACTTTTATCAATGCTGAATTGAAAAAATGAGCAGATAAAGTTAAAATCTGACAATTTTTTAAGAGAATTTGAATTTCTATCATTATTGGGAAACTGGTAAAAAGTCATGAAAATCGCCATTTTTATAAATTTTAACAGAGCTATCTTCATACGCCTTCTCCCCTTAAAACTTTTAATTCATATCTTTAGTTAAATTTAAAAATAAGTCTTTTATTAATTCATAATATTTCACTTATTATTTAAACTTCTCATCAGTACATTCAGCTTTTGAAACCAATGTAAATTATAGTTAGAAATGACCCATGCTCCCGACTGGAAACAATTAAAATTGTATAAATATATTTTACCCCCATTTAAATGGCTAATATCCTTTAACATACTAGAAGATAAGATTTGCAAAAAACTAATTTAAAATATACCTGGATCTCAGTGCGGTCTGATAATCTTCTATTACCAAAAGAAAAAACACTGCATTTAAAGAGAAACTATTTAATTAAGTTTGAAAGGGTTAAAGCGAAATGGGAAAGGTTAATGAGAAAACTTTTTGGCCTTTTGAAGTTAAAGACGATTGAAGTAAGCAGATTAAGCCTAGATTCAAAAATTAAAATTTGATATTTTAAATACAAAAGATTGATCTACTTTTGGAAAAATTCTGATCACACTTCTCACTGTTATGTTATTTCATTGATTCAAAAAAAAAAAAAAAAATTAAATGATATACTTAAACTATTAAAGAAGTGGTTATTGCAGTGAAAACAGGAGGTAGGGAAACGGACAGCTGTTCAGATAGTTTTTTTTTTTTTAATATCGCAAAATCCCTATCACAATCTTTGTTTTTAAATTTATACAGTAGAACTCCAATTATCCGAATCAATTGGGACCGGACCAAATTCAGATACTCAAAAATTCGGATAATTGGATTTTTCCGAAAAAAACGGGTTCTATTATATATTTTAATTACTTACCGTGTGTATGCATGTTGAAAATGGGAAAAAAAACTATTTTTAAAGATAAAGAACTTTTAATTAAGTGAAAAAGCAACACGTTTACATGTAAAGCCTGCTTACAAGTACTGCACATTAGTACTGTATATATGGATCGCACTGTAAATGAAAGTCACTGCTTGCGCTGCGCCTACACTAATTTCGCGGAGGGAAAGACAGCAGCTCACACAGACAGAATCATTATTTTGTGAATCGCAATACGTTTCCTTTTTAATTTTTTCTCATTTCCTAAAAGCGATTCGGATAATCAGTGGTTTCGGATAGTTGGAGTGTTACTGTATATTATTTTCGTTTTTAGTTCCTAATATTTATTTTTTACTGTGGAAAATACATTACACTTAATTACATTATATAAGGCATGCCTCCCTCAAGAACAACTAAAATATATCCTATCTACTTCATAATTTAATTTTCATGTTCTATTATCCGTGTGATTCCATTATTACAAATGAATACACAATTAAGGAAAAAAATGAGAGCGAACAAAATTAAATGAAAATAAATTTATTTTATTAAAATTCTGTTTTATTCGTTGATTTCACATCAGTCAGCATTTTAAGTTACTTTTTAATCACTATATTAACATTTCAAGTGTATGTAAACGAAGACGAAAAAACTTTTGCCATGCTTAATTTGTGGAATTCATAAATCAAATTATTTCTTTTTATCGAGAAATGAGTTATTTTTAAAAAATAATGACTGAAAATTGTTTAATGGTTTCTTTTTAGCCTAAAGCAGTAATCACTTTTTATGAATTTAAAGATAATCGAATTTATTATATTATAAAATTGTTCGTTAAATTTATCTTCCAAAAAATTTTATGTAGCTAATGATTACGGTGATTTATAAATTATCATTTAGATAAGTGCCCTTTTAACTATCAAAATAGCTTTTTTTTCTAAAATAGTACTTGGAAAACGCAAATGCCTGTATGTCTATTTGTGCTGATCTTGAAAATCACCTACAGTTAAATTCAAAATGCATAATGGTTATGGTTGTAATTTCAAAATAAGTCATTCCTGTCAAGTTTTAACATGGTCTTCTTTTTCTTCAATTTCTACCTATTTTATTTGCTATAGTAATAGAATTAATATTAAAGATAAATATTACATATCATTTATTTTGATAGATATTAATTATCCAATCTATACCAAACAGATTTTATTTAGAAACTTCGTAAACTGAGGTTTTTAAAGAAACTATGATACACAAAGTTTCTAGTTAGCTATATATCTTAAAACAAATAGTAGCTAGAAGCAGATTCTTTCAGATGCTTTTTGATACTGTCTGAGCATACACGTATTCTCGTCGACAAATGAGTAGCCAGAATAAATCCTGTCGGTGTACCATTTCTGATGATCAGATTTATAAACAGATAATAGCATTTTAAAACAGCAAGGAGGGTAGAGTCCATCCAGTCGATTAAGATAAATTTAGCCGCGAGGGTTCTAAAATGCTTTCCTAGCGCAGTGATGCACAGAGAAACATTAGAAAAATTAGACGCCACGTAAGTAAATTCTCTGTTTACATAGCAAATTTACATAAATAAAAGTAATACGAGTCGAAGATATTGCGTGTGTAATAGAAGTTCCTTCCAGCGACTTCGATAAGGATACTCACCTTATTCTAAAACATGAAATTTTGAGTATTCCAAGCATAACTCGAATTTCTCCAGAAGCTACTGCAATTCGTGCAATCAGCTCCTCAGCGTTGTCAAGGTAGTGTCATTAACCAATATCTTCATACGCCCTGTAGAAAGGAATCAATACTTGATAGGTCTGGTGGTCGAGAAAGACATGGCATCGGGCCATCAAGTCCAATCCACTGTTCGTCAAATCTGACTTCTGACGATATTAAAACCGTTAGTCTAAAGTGGACAAGGACCCGCATCGTGCTGTATCTACATTGTCATAGACTTCAAGGAGTAGGCATGGTGCCTGTTCCGATTTCATTGGTCAATCCACCGCTTTCTCGGACGTCCTCGGTCTCTTCTGCCCTTCTAGTTATAGCCAAGGCCAGCTCTGGGGAATCTTGTCACTGACATGCATTGCACATGGTCTTTCCATATAGTACGATATACTCGTACTCTATTACTTAAGTTGAATATCTTCAATTCAATCCTGATGTCTTCGTTTCGGATCTTGTCGACGATTGTGCAGCCCTTTATTGGCCTTAGATACCCTTTATTGGCCTTTTAATATAGTTATCTGCTGCTTGGATTCTACTCAGATCCTGGTTCCTCAAGGTCCATGGTGTAGCCATGCCTTTATAGAACTTAACTACGTTGTCTGTCGCATTATTACAGAAATCTGCTCGTCAAGAAAAATTTGGGACAACACTTGTGGCAGAGAGATCAAGTAGTGACTATACCGGTTAAACGAAGAGGCAACTGGTAAGATTCCGCAAGGAGATTCTTTTGCAATGCCGGTCAAACTAACTCCGTGTCATGCAAAATGACGATTCCTGCAAGAACACTCGGGATTTGCTCGCAACGCCATTTGTAGCTTCAGAAAAGCATTTCGAACCTTTCCTTGCTTTATGATGCTGAGTAGTCGGAATACTCTAAGGTCCACTATTCTCATGCCTCGTTTACACTCAGCCTACATCCGCGGCAATGAGCTGGAGAAATGGAAGTAACAAGAATGTAAACTCCTCACTCGTCCTGCTCATACCATAGCCTTTCTTGCGGTCGTTCCTGCTGCGGGCGCTCCGTCCTGGAGGGATTTTGAAGGCAGTGCAGGGAGAAACACAGCGGAAAAATCCTCACTGCTTTTGTAGCTGCCGTTCAAGTGAGAAGTGGGAATGGCTGAATAGAAATAGAGTATTAGAAGTTGTCAATAGTGATACTAAAGCAATTTGTAAATGATGGTTTGGATGAACATTTTAAGTAAATGAAAACCAAATTCATCGCCGTATAGTATAAAACCGAGATGTACATGCATATAACGTTCACTTTCATTTTAGTTTTTATCAATTTATTCTTTCGTGAAATAATATTGCATTATTATTTTTAAAGGGAAAAAAGGGGAATGCTTACGTGCTTGTCTGTTACTTTCACAATCTTTACGATATTGTGCAAAAAGAAGCAACGGATAAGGATCTAAATATCAGGTAGCAGGAATATGAGAACATTTGCCGGTTATTTTATTTTATTCAATTGCCGAATATGCTCTTGTTCGTACATTTGTTTCACTCGTTGAAGCGATTTACTGCATAAGCCGAATAACTGTTGCGAATGTGTACAGTATGGTTCCATCATGTCTGCGAATGATGTTATAAAAGTCTTTTATCTGTTCTTTTTAGAAAATTTTCCCCCACAGTCCCAAGAAATCGATGACTGTTCATCAGTAATTAAAATTAAAAATACATACCTGTCCATTAAAAAAAAACCTCTTTCCCTTTTGAATTCGGCTAAAAATGCTTTCAAATAAAAAAAGTACTTTGAGTTGAATTTACTTTCTTTTATAAAATTAATAAGATGATTATAGAAAGATAACGAAGAACCCTTATTTAATTTTTTGCCATTTAGTATTTGTAGATCCATCTACTCAAATATGATATATGTGTATTCACGCACGTAGCTCTGTAGTGTACAAACAAGACAGTTGACCTAAAAGTTCCGTAAGGTTAGTTACATATAAATTTTATTTAAATTTAAATTTCCATTTTTCTGTGACATAATAAGATAATTCACTTTTACGTTCTCTAAAAATAGTTGCAACATTTAAGTAGAACAATAAATGAAAATTTAGAGAATCTTTTTTTTTTCTTTCTTTTTGGAAAACAGTTTAAAAAGAAACTTTTTAAAAGACCCTTAGCCACCCATTAATTGTGTTACTGTTCTTTTTTTCTTTTCTTTTAGAGCACTCAATAATGTAATGAACCGTAATAACTTGATTTACGATTTCACAATGAGAGCATTTAGGTATTGTTCGTTCTACTTTATCTACTTAATTAAACGAAGCTTGGTCGAATATGGCATATTTGCAGAATTTGATGAATTAATTCTTTCTGAAAAAGGGGAATTTAACCGGGCCATTTTTAGCTGATTGAATTTATATGCTGCCGAGAAACGAATGAATATGCATTGGGAGTCTTTTATTTTATATCTGAAAGGAATAATGACGATATTACGTAGGCTTATTGGACTCGAAATTAAATAAGCGTATTTCGGTGAAGAGAAGGAAATAAAGAATTGTATAAAAAGTTTTTCTTTTTTCACGAGTTAATAGTTTCAGTCAATAATGAATTTTATTGCTTCAAATACCTTCTTTAAAATGTTTCAACGAATCAGATGAGTAAAAAGTGTAATTAAGAATTAATGATAAAATTTAAAACCGAAACAGCTATTTTTAACTTCTAGGAAAAGTTAAAATGCTCATTATTTATGGCTGTCATTATTTAAAGCTCTGGTGTCTATTCAAATCAACATTTTCAATTCCTTTAAATATATCTTTAATTTGCACTGAATGACCTTGAAACCAAAAGCTTTTCAGTCTAAAGTAGCGCTACACGATTTTGCTTTCGAAATGAACAACCATCAAGTTGGTGGTTAATCTCTGTTTCATTTAAACACTCCATTTGCAAATTCAGTATGTAAGTACTTTTTCGAAATAAGTAGTGATTGCTTCTATTTATAAAAAAAAGTTAGTAAACCATTTTAGATCTTACTCACTAATTAATTGCACAGAAAATCACGCACTTGTTTGGGTGTTTTGCTGCTAGAAAAGAATATGATTGATCAATGAATTCAAGTGTAAAACAGCGAAAGATAATTTTTGAAAATCGTTAATCGAATGGGGAACCAAACGGAATAAATGTGAGCGCAAAGAGCCACGCGTTGTATTGTATGACATTAAAAGGATTTGATTGTGTTTTCCACATTTATGATCCAGTTCATCACATGTTTTTAATTAGTTTTGTTTTCTTTTTCCCTATTCTAAATTTATCACTCTTTGCCATTTTTAAATTCCCATCTCTATCCGTTACAGTATTTTAATTCTGTTTTCTAAACTACTTCGGCTTTTAACTGTTATGTTATTTATCAGGCGTCCTTGTGTTCTGTTTAAGATTTTCCCTTGGATTTTCCCACGGAGTTTCCGGTAAATTGCCTTATGTTGCAACTTCTCTTTGCTTATCCTCTGTTGGCGACCAACATTTAGATTTTGTCACTATCCCGTTATCTCAACTACGAACTCGTTTTTTTTTTTTTTTCAATCTGGCATTTTATTTGGCGACCGTTCTTTCTGGCTCCTAGCTCTATCGCCAAGTTGGCTTTCTATGTTCGTATTTTTTCCCTTATCGCTTTAATCTTAGCTTAAAAAGATCCGGTAGGTTTTTGCATGGCTAAGCTACCGCACTCCTCCCTGTATTACTCACTATTGAATACTAAAATACAGCAAGTTAGGTAACTGTTATTCGGCATGGCATTCCTGGTTATTGCGCATTATGTACCACACTATACCACGACATACCTACAGTTTGACCATCACCTGAGAGAAAAGAACGTGCTACAGGAGTCATTTTAGTGGACAGTCATTATTTGTCTCAAACATGGTTAAAGAGAGTTTATATTCCATCAGCCACTAACCTTCACCTATAGCACGAGTATTTCCTTTGTTGTACACCCCAGACGATGGACGCTATGCTACTTTTCAAATAGATGCCTGCATTAATGCCTGCCTGCTTTTGTGATGGAACCATACACAAATAACTATTTCCCATTTTGATTGCTGTTAAATCAGTGCTTAGAATCATTCTTTGAAAAAAAAATCTCGCAAAATGGCGTATGCAGATTTCTTCTGTAGTACCTTTCTTAGAAAAGTTGGCGATAAATATTCAAATGTAGTGTAACTCCGTGTTTAATAGCGTGTGTTTTTTGCGTTTGTATTGCTAAGTCTATGGCACGATTGAGATGAGCCAATGTTACGAGCGGATGGATAGATAATTTTTTTTAAATCCCGCCAAACAGGGTATAGCAAAATAGGAATTCTGTATAAATACGAAAGTCTTTAGAGATGAACGAGAATGCCTATAAATTATTGCATTTAGTGTGAAGTTAAATTTAGGATTCATTTTGGCTATTTGCCATCGACTATAGGCTAAAATTACGCCAATATGGCAGTTCTAGCAAGCATAAATAAATTTCAATCATGTTCTATTTTAATATTGCTACAGTTTCCGTAGTTACGGAATCCGTTGTTGCCACTCAAGCTGTTAAATTTAACATTTAAGTGAAAACACTCATTTCTACAGCTCTTGACTCGAAAAATGAAAACGCATTGGATATGATCCAATTAGAACATTATCACAATCACAACGTCAATAACGCGAACCTGTATAACTTAGGTTATTTTTAACTAAATTCATTTTCAAGGTCTTTAAGAAATCCTGTATACTATGTCAAAGCCTCATATCTTAATTCCGATTAGTTTGCAAGAAAATTGGGGAATAATAATTGAATATGCGCATGCACAAGGACCCCAAAATCAAGAGGTATGAAAAGTCAGGAATATGAAATGAAAATCAAAAATTAATCAAATAATACGAGATATAAGTAATAATAATACGAGAATGACATTGCAATCATGTGTACAACAAAGGTCCCAATTGCTTATAATATTCCCCTAGCAATGACTTAGTCCGACCAGTGGCCGAGCGCTTAGCGCTCTGAACTGGGAGACGGAAGGTTTCTGGTTCAAAGCAGGTCGCGTCCGCCGACCTAAAAGTTCGGAGTTTTCCTGTATTCCGTTCGAAAAATAAAACTGTACTCGCAACATGCATATGTTAGGAAACATATATGCCTGGTTTCCTCCAAAACGTAGCGTAAATACCGGTTAGGACCCCTTATAAAGGCCCCTACGGAGGACACCCCCACCCCTTGACCTAGATCCCATGTGTGGAGACTAGAAGCAGGATAGTCTTCAGATTTGTAGAGAGTTCAATTTAACGCCCAGCGTCGTGTGCAATTTATAGAAGCAATTCTACGATACTGGATCCATCGATAAAAAGCCTGGGCAAGGTCATCTAAGAGAAGCTGCTTCTTTTTTGATCCCAGTGACACTGACGTAGTTTTTGTGCCATCATGTTGCAGTCATCTCAGATTTGCAACGTTTCATCACGATTGTCAACGTTTCATCACGATTTAAGTAATTTTTTACTTTTATAGATTCCGCATCAATGGGCTTAATTCGAATTATATGTATAAGGAAAATGTTCTTTTCCTACCGTGCGGAGAACGGGTACCCCGCTAGTCAACATTATCTTTTGTAGATTGAGGGAGGAAAATATCCCAAGGAAAGTCTTATTGGACTCTTGACTTTTACTTGGACTTTGAACTGCGTTTAGTGATACTAAAGTTAGAAATAAGGTTTTAACTTACAAGAGATGAGGGCAATAGGAAGTTGGCTTTTTTGATATTTTCTTTTTCTTTGTGGAGGAGTTGAGGATTTAGCTAAAATTGATCCAATTTTTCCCTTAGTTTTGCAAACCAGTAAACAATACAAACAAATGTATTCAATACACATTCTAAGTAATTTTTAAAATAATATCTCATACCATAGCATAATTTTCAAAAATTAAACAAACTTTACCTTACTAATGATGTATCGGATAAACATCAAGGATTACATTTATGAGACATTTTTTTTTTTTACTTTCCGAACGTGAATCATGTAAGTAAAGTATTGTAATCATAAATAGATTCGACTTACGATTTTGAATACTTACGCATTTTCAGGTCATCGGATTTCATTTATGCTATTTTACGATGATATTTGTATGTATGTATGTATGTGAGTTAAAATAATAGCTCCTAAACGGTACATTCAAACAGGTCAAGTTTAGTATGCACATAATAGACCACCCTCGCACGGCCGGTAGTAATTTTGGTGCGTAGAAGTGCGTATAGCTATTGCACATGGTTGCGAAACTGAATTATTTCACATTACGGCCTACGAACGCAAACTCTTGAAAGTGTGCTAGCGCTTAAACAGTGCATTCGATTGAGCACAAACTGGACATGCATATTATTTATCATGGTCAAATGCCCTGAATAGGTTTTGAGGGATGTCAGTATTATAGTTTTTGTAAGGCCAAAAAGATATTTCTTTTACATTACAGTTTTGAAACGCAAATTCTTTAAAATATCATAATGCGTATCTGATGCATTTGATTGAGCTGAAATTAGGAACGGATATTATAGGTTACTGTTTCACGTACTGTGTAGATTTTGGTATGCCATAGTATTTACAGGTTTTTACAGGCCTCTAAAAAGTATTATTTTACTTTGCGACAAATTATTTCAAGTATATTATCGTCCGTGCACTACATTCTGTTGAGATAAAATTTGAAAGGTAACTGTTTGACATGTGTTTTATGAACTATTTACTTGATTGAAAAATCTGCATACTTAAATCCTCCAGACAATAGCTAACATTATCTATATTTGGTAAAATAGTACTAAACTATTATTATTATTTCAAATATACTAAATTAATGATATAAATATACGAATTTGGGGAAAATTGTTAGACATGAAATTAAAATTTTCACTTTTGTTTTTGCTGAATTACTCATGAACTCAAATTTATTTAAACGCCTGGTAACAACCAAGTGTTTGAAAATCAAGGAAAGTCATTTAAGATTTTTTTCGATATGCTTAGTTGATTTTTAAAATCTATCACTATTTTTCATAAGGTAAGATTTTAACAGTACTTTATTATGTGTGCTACATTGTTTTACACTTCAAAATTTTACTCGAAATGTTTCACTGCAGTTATTACACCGATTCAGAATTTATTTCAACAAACGGTCGTATAAATAAATTATAATAAACTCTGAATAGCTGATATCCTCTCACAAAATTCTCCAGATAAAAGGGTACAAAAGTTTTACTTAAACAATAAAATATTTTAGTTGCAACTTTTCATTGCATTCAAAGGCAACTTTAAGAGCTGATACGGATTGTTCTGTGAAACTTTTGAAAACGTGCTCAAAGCAGAAACAATAAAAGCATTTATTATATCCCACTTATCATAGGAGTGGCCTGGATAATAAAATATTACGCCATTTGCTCTCTGCTGTTAGTACTTAAAAGGTTACACAAAGCAGTTTCATGAATATCGTACAGCACTGCCAAGAGACATCGAAATAGCTTTCAATAGATTATTATGAGAGATTTCTCCCGGATGTGTGGATCAATAGAAATTGTATATTCAAGATTCTATAATGCGAATTCTAATATATTCACACTGCGAAGAGCTGAATGTGACAATTATAACTTCATTGATTTATATGAATCTATGAAAATAGACGGTATTCTTCGGTTTTCTCACCTTCTGTGTATATATATAATATGCAGTACTTTAAAACAGAATTCGAATGTAAACGATTCTGTGACAGAAACATAACCGATTTAAAGCTACATTTATAGCATCATTCATTCTGTATTTCTATGTATGATTTAACTTTCCGAACCGATTTCATGATTGTATTGTTCCGAAAGTATATATAATTTTAAAAATTCTTTTTCATTAAAATATCATAAAACATTTCTTTTATATTAGAAATTATGTTTTGAAATTTGACGTTTTTTATTAAAATAAGAAACCACTGAAAAGGGCCGAATTTAGTTTTAATAAGTACAGTCTGTCAATGATATTACCAAAGGCTGGAACCCTTAATCAAAAATTCTCTTGAAGGGATCAGATCTCGAAATTTTGTCGCCTGGTACAGAATCCTAATTTTTTCACGAAATTAGATTTAGATTCTGAAACTTCCCAACAAGTGCATTTTTGATTAAGGGTTGCAGCATTTGGTTATATAATTGACTGACTGTATCGATATATCATGCATGAAAATTGCATGTTTTAACACAGTGTGATGGTAGCAGACCTCTGACAATCTTACAAGGAGAGGGTACGACCTTGGAAACGCCATTTTGGAATGAAATTTTGCAGAAATGTAACGCATAGGAGATGCAATCACAGAAAGAAAATGTAGGACCCAAAATAGAGGCATTCTCGAGAAATCATGCTGTGAACATTAGAAGACCAGCGTATGCAGCTATACACTTTTGATGAAACACAGTTCAAACTTTCGTGACGCGATCACGAAAGGTGTTAAGCTGGAGTTCCTCGGGTTGCGCACTCGATTTTCATGACGATTAAAGCAAATAATTCTGTCTTCCGTTCATTCATTTTATGGCATACTCTTCCCCTTACTATACCACGCATGAATTTTTACATTTTTCTGTTGGACAGATGCGACTGCAGATGAATGCTAATGGAGGCTATTTAATTAAAAGCATTTTTTGACATAAATAACACAACACCTAAAGTATACGTATTTAAAAATAGTAACAGTTACTCTGAATTTAGTTTGTCTTATAAAGGAATCATGTAGATGAACATTAACAGCTACCTACAACTAAACCTTTCTAGAATATATCTTTAAGTGTTTAATCTAGTATTAAATTTCTAAATTGTGAGTAGTTTACCCATAATGTCCCAGTAAACATGAGTCTTCCATGCGAATGTAATTATTATCAACAAAAATCAACCAACCCCATGCAATCCGAATATTATAGATTCAGCGTCTATTACATTGTACGTTTAAGTTAGCTTAAAAAGATTTACGTCGTATAAAGGAAAATAAATATTTTTTTTTCGTCAATGAACAAAAAAAGTATCTAATGCTCATTTTCAAGCAAAATGTGACAACCGGAAGTTATCTTCGTACACTCAAAGCAATAGTAAATATACTAAACTGTACAGCAACTGCACAATGCCGCTAGACTAAATTTTCTTCCTTCAACCAATACACAGATATCGATACAACAGCTGCACTCTGCAGCAAGTGTTTGAAACAACCACTTGTCTAATACTGAATAATGTCCGATACTACCCGTACTATTCCCGTATATGAAAGCCAATACCATGCTGCCATCACTTTGGTAGTAATAAGTGTTTTGGATTTTTATGAGAAGTTTATCGAGGTGTATGGCACTTTTAGACTTGAAAGATCTTGTAATTAGGAAACGTCAGTTATCCTAATTACAAGATCGTCTTTATTTCAAAATACAATTTTACATCGCAATACTTTAGACAAACGATTACATCCATGGGATAGTGGGATTTGAACCCGAGACCAAACCGCCCACATAGCGACCACCAGCGACAGTTGCGCACACACGCGCAGCCGTCACATCCCCCTGTATTGCAGGGTTTTTTTCATAATTTTGATTATAATAACGGGTTTTATTTTGGGAATTTAGTTTTTATTCTAAACTCTAATTAAACTAATTTTGTCTCATTTGAAATGCACTAACTATTTTTAAAACAATGTAAAGACAAATTTATTTATTGGTTCAATTTTCATTGAAGTTCTATGAATACCTGAAACAGTCAGATCGGGAAAGGATTTATATATTTTATTGTATCTATCCATAGGTCTCCTAGATTATACAACTAGAGGCTTAAATACCCAAGAATGTTATTGATTGGTGGAAATATCCAACGTATAGTACCAGGTTTAATCCTATCTGAAATCTATTGAAACCTCAGTAAATCTAGCTCTAATCGTCAATATCCTGTTGCAGATAACCCTTCAATGTCGCAGGCTGCTCTTATGCAATACTGAATGTTATCACCCAAAAGGCATACAAATGTGAAGATAATATACGTCTATAGTGCGTATATAAGGCATTTATCTTTTATTTAAATACATAAATAATTATTTACATTGTGCTTTATCTGCATGCACTTAATTGGCGTGTCAAATTTCCTGACAAACGATTAGTTTCTAAAAAAGGTTCTAAAGCTTTAGATTTCGATATTGGTAGATGGTTGTTTATTATTGCAATATATATATATAAATAAGAAGTAATATAGGTTTTAAAATCAGAATTTCTCTGATTTTTTTAAATATTATAACACGTATTCTCTATCAAAAAGTAGAAAGAGGAAAGTTCTTAGGCTTAAATGTAGTAAAATGTTGACCTTTTTCCTCAGTCGATTGAAGCGTATTGTGTTTCTGAAATCTCTGGTATAACTGAAAACCGTCGCAATGCACAGGGTGATTTATAATTAACTCTGAGATTTTACAGGACTGTAGTAAAGAAACTGAATAATAAAGAAAGAAAATACCTCGTAATAATTAAAGAGAAAAGTCCACTTTCAACGGATCTTCCATAGTGTTGTGTGAACCCTTGCTTATGCACCACCATACGTGAAATTTTCAATTCATTTTCAACAAAACTCGCCTCAAAATGGCATTTATCAACGGTATTACTAACTCATGTGATTCGTTCATTTTGCTCTTTTAAGTAGCTCGTAATGATATGTAAGAACACAATTTCTTTTACACATGCCCGCAAAGTTCTGAAAAGTCCTTCGCCATTCTGAAAAAGTTTTGAGGTGTGAAGTCCGGTGAGCGGGAGGGCCAAGCCTGAAGAATCTAATTGTCCCATCTACTGCCGGCTGATGTTATAATAAAACTTGAATTCTTTCTGTATTTAATGCATCCTTCCTTCCAAGCAATACTCTTCTTCCTTCTTTCTTTCTTTCTTTCTTTCTTTCTTTTTTTTACTTTGTCCTTTGGAAACCCCGAAGGCAAAAATGAATCACTCAGAATATAACTAGAGTAAAGCAGGAATAAACAAAAATAAATGTTGAAGTAGTTCATCTACCCTCTGTTAAGGTAAGTTTGATCGACCATGCTACGCAGGAGAGATGCATCTTGCAAAGCTGAAGCAACATGTTGATAAAGTATTAGAAATAAATATCAGTTGCTTATATTAGAAGTACAATGCAGGTATTATTTAACGCAAAACAAAATCTTTGAGAAACTGATGTGACGTTTATATTTCTCTTTCTAATTTAATTATTTAAACATGTTGATTTTTGACTTTTTTGACGGCATATCGCATTTATTGTCATGCAGATTATACAATGCAGATCTCAATGAACCAAAGGATGTTATAACCGTATTTTATTGGGTAGTTACAAAGTGTTGTGAGGCGTTCAGTGCTCACTAGCGAATAATGTATTGGACGTCACCTTAACCAATTTCACGGCCATATAGAGAACCATAGGATTTTCGATTTTCAAAGAATTAGCAGATAAAGGCCCCAGGGTAAATGGTGGCGCTTTTTACCAAATAAAATGCAATAATTTGCATAATTGCATTCCTTGCTTCTATTATAAGTAAAACAAAAAGAACTGGTATATTCTCATTATTCTTAGGCCAACTGACTCGAAATAGTTACAACTTCATTTATTGCAGACTAACCGCTTTGTTCCCCAATCCTGATTGTTGTGCCAGAGTTTCTGTAGTTTCAAACGGTTGCATCATGTTTCGTAAGATTTTTGTGCTTGTCGGTTCTTTTTTGTACTTTTTTAACAGCCTTAATTCACAAGGGGCAGCAAAGGCGATCTCGTTCTGCTGATAATAGAGTTTGATTAACAAAGCACGATCCTGAAAGGTAAGAGACATCGAAAACGAGCTAGCTTCATAATTGCGTGAACCCCCCCAGTAACATGTTATATTCATACTCACAACAGTGATCATGCAAATTAATTCATTTTACTCGGAAAATAGCGCCAACATTTTCCATAGTGGGGATTTTTGGTTGTCATTTTTCCTTTAAAAATCAAAGTCCTATGATTCGCCCATCTAATCTGGCTATTGTCTTCCATTACTTTACTTGCTAGATGGCTTTGTACACTTCAAGTTGCTTTATAACCACCCTGTATAACGTATCAGTCTTCGTTGCTAATAGTTGTACTATAATCATCACCATGCAAATCAAATTCATCCTGATTTCAATTATTAAAGCCATCGCAGAAACCTTTCTGAGTACCTTTCTGATCAAGATGATATTTTTAATGGCTTTTTGGTAATTTATGTTTAAGTGTATTAATTTTTTTGGAAATCCACATTCTGTTTCAATTTTAGTATGATTGGATATATAGGTTCCTAATCTTTGCAGAATCTCCTAAATGTCAGAGATTGGAGGACCAAAGGAAAAAACTACTTAAACGTAAACTCCTAAATAAACCACTAGAACAGTTCTCCATCATTCTTTACATTTTATATGAGTCTCTTCCATAAATATTATAACAGCGTTTCATTTTATAATTCAAAACCAGAAAACATTTTTGAAAATCATGGTTGGTTTTTCGCAATATTTTCATTCAAGACATTCCCTTGCCCTAGGCTTTAGTAACTTCTTTATGATTTATCCATATCCCTCTTCTTGGAACAAGCTGTTCTCCGCTCGTACCGAGGTATCTACCGACAGTTTTCATGCGTTACGTCTTTCAACACCCTTTTATCAGTTAAAATTTCCATTAACCCCTTTTGCCTGTTTTGGTAGTTTGTCAATTTTTTGATATTCTCAAAGTCTTTTGCAATGGGGAGTATTTTGGGGCCCCTCAGAAATACTAGAAACTTGGCAGACAGTACAGATACTACGGTTATCTAAGAGACAGACAAAATTTTAACTGAGGAAGGAGCAGTGAATACCATCCGGCGTGTGCAAATTGACGATGGGTGGCCCAAGATTCTTCTAAAAGAGCTGCGAGCAAAAGGGGTATGTCGCGTGCGAAAATGCTCGCGATGGCACGAGAAAATGGCGTATTTTATATTTTACTTTTGACTTCATACTTTGCCATGTTACTTTTAAACTGTATATAACAGAATTTTAAGCTACTCGGTATAAAATTTTGAAAACCGATAAGATTTGTCTAGTATTGTCATTATTATATTATTCTTAAGGTAAGTTTTAAATTGGTAAACCATGGCGATGAAAGGACATGTCCCATTCATCCCAAAACACCACTTGGTTACATAGAACAAAAAATAAGCTTCGCTCCCAATTGTCAATGTTCTTACTAACTATTATAAATATTGTAAGGTATTACTTCTTTTCACTATATAAGAGTGCATTAAACTATAACCAAATACTTAATTCCTTAATCCCCGCTTAATTGAAGCACTAAAACTCTACTTTGGTTACAATCTGATTTTTTTTGTCTTTTTCTATAGATACAATTATCAAACTGTATGTAATAAATGAGCCTTGTACTCTCATTTACCAGATAAAATATCAAGTACCCAGTAATTGCAAGACGAAAATTCTGCTGTGGTTCTATTCAACGCCCCTCTTCCCTACGTATTCTAATTTTTGTCGAGTGTAACTTCAGCTTAATTGGTCATTGTATAAGCAATTCTACCAAAACGATAATAACAGTATTTACCTAAGTATGAACTTGAAATATCTTTTCACTGGTTTTAAAAATAGCTGTTTTTATTCACACTGAATTATCAAACTGCTGCAACAAGCAAACAGACTTACAATCTATGGTTATCTGTATGAACTACCCAGTAAACTTATACCATTACTCTGTCAACATATTGAAGCTTAATTTTCTTCTCGATTAAAACTTCTTTAAAAAGTGTCATCATCCTAAAAATGTGTGCATAACACAAACACTTCAGAGTACTTAAAGTGATATTAAGAGTGAAATAATGAAGATGTAATTAAAAAAAAGAGAGAAAAAGGCGCAACTTTCATGCAATTTTCCACATTTTTATAAAACCCGATTTCTTCATGATAAATGCTAGAGCGCAAAAAATAACGAGCAGAAAAAAAAAGTGCTCGACTGAAGGCAAAATAAAAGAACAGCATGGAGGAGATAATTAGCGACAGCGATAAAATGTAACATGAAGCTCCTTGAAGTAATTTAGGAAAATACAGTAACACGGATAACGGTGGCAAAGCCCTCTTATTCCAAGAATATATGCTGTTATAAATGGGTATGTTAGTTTCAGATAAGTGAACAAGAATGTGAAAGAAATATTCTGGTATGTTGTAGGAATATCTAGAGAAAATATGTTTTAAAAAAGGGTGGTTGTCTACTTAAATTCCGCTTTTGCAGCGGTGTATTTTTATTTTCTGCAAGTGAAAATTAGACTTGGAAATTGTTTTACGGAGAAATCGAAGTGAGTTTAAGTGAAACTTTTGAACTTATGTAATTATTACTGTAAAAATGTAGTTTATTTTCCTGCGTATTTAGATTGTAGATTTAAAGGTCAAATATCCTTATTATCAATATTGTGAACATTAAAGATTAATTAACTCAAAGCTGCCTGATAGAAGTATTACATCAATAAATGTATTTTTTAAGGCATATACATTTAGTTTCTTCTAAGCTCGTAAGGTTCTTTGAAGATTAGGGATATGGGTAATTCTAACTGGATCGAGATTACCACTATTTAACAGCATATTCATCTGAAAAAGAATTTTTAAAGATAATTTCTTCAGAATCAGTTCGACCTCTTATTAAATTAAATATATTAAATTGCTGGGAAAAGTAAATAGTTTTGCAATATGAATACTACGATTTCCTTCAAATGATCTATACAATTAACTTCTACGTCGCGTACATGCGTCGCGTTGTGCACATATTAAAGCTTAATTTCCATTTGCTTTAAAAATTGTTACAAAAAACACTATATTCCTAAAAATGTGTGCATAACGCAAACACTCCAGCCGTTTTAAAGTATTAATAAGAATGAATATAATGAATATAATTAAAGGAAGAATAAAAAGCAAAACTTTTATCCAATTCTCTGCATTTTTATAAAATCAGTTTTCCTCAGGACAAATGCAACCGAGAAAAAATAAATAATGATAGTAATAACGAGCTATAAAACTCAAATAAAGATGCTCGGCTAGAAGCAAAATGAAAGTGCAAAAGGGATAATAAAAGACACGATAAAGTATAACGTGTATCAGCTTGATATATTTTTCAAAAGTATAGTATGAAGGACAATGGCTGTAAAGATAACCTATCCCTTAATATATGCTGTAATAAGCATGCATATTATTTATAGATTTGAACAAAAATGTAAAACCCTGGATTGCTGCAAGATCACCTTACACAAAATTTAATTTTTCAAAAGGCATAGTTACCTATTTAAAAAGACACTTTGGCAGTAAACCGCTTTTTTCTAACAAACATTATTGACTTGAAAATTCCTGAAATGTTGGAATCAATGTAAGTTTAACTGCACTTTTTTAAGAGACAAAATCATCATTTCAAAACAGGAATTTCTGTTTTGATCACATTTCTACGCATTAAAATTATCGATTTATAGAAAAGAAGAAAATAAATTTCCTGCAATGATATCCCTAGAGCAAAATTTAAGCATAAGCATATTTCAAATTTCAAGTTGTTAATATAATTTTCACTATTACAATTAATCTATTTACTTTAAAGCACTTTAAAAGCAATAAACTTTGGTTTTTTCATAGTAATACAAATGAAACAAAGTTTTTTAAGTTCCATTGAAAACAGATAGAAATATTTAAAGCTATCTTGAGTTTTTGTATAACTGGAAAGTAATATAACGGTTTTTTACACTCCTTTATTTAACCCACATACTGTAAGTACGCTATATTGTTCCAGTCAAATTTTTGGGATCGGCTTTTCGCTCTACCTAATCATCAAATGGGCAGAAATTTTGAATACTAATGTATCTTAGCTACTGCTCGCCCAAAGATAAAAGGTCGGCTTTGACGCGCTGCCAAAACAATGGATGCTGCGATTTATTTCATGCGAAAGATGGGTTCAGATGTGCAAGGACTCTTAAAATTCTATACGGTAGTAGTGTTTTTGAGACATTTGGACTTTTCGGACATTTGGACATTTCGGATTCACAAAATACTTCTTTATTGCCAGTTGGTCAAAATCTAGCCAAAAAGTATCTAAATTGGCGATACTGTCAGCACATACTAGAGAGAGAATTTCTTGCACATCTGAACCCATCTTCGCAACATACATTTTTTTGGCAACGCGCAAGGCCGACTTTTTATCTTTGGGGGAACAGTATTAATGTACGAATTTATCAAAATAAGTTGTAATTTAGTCTAATTACTATAGATTTTTTTTCACCTCCTGCGAAGGTCTATGATGGATGTTGTTTCGGTATCTAAATTTAACACATATTACACTTTGTCTGGCGCAGCATATCCTTTTTGGATCTTGTGCCATTAAACACCAACCAACCAGCTAAATTTAACACTGAAGATTCCATTGCTTAAGCAAAGCTATGGTTACATGTCGTAAATGCATCTGTTGTCGTCAACACAAATCTGGCGAAATTATTTTCGGCCAACCCGAAACATTCAACAATTTTTATCAATGCAGTTTACAGCAACAATTTGTAATTTATGCAGCAATCGGGGTATGTTTAAAATGATAAAACAATAAAAAAACTCAATAAGTAAAACTTTTCAGAGACAGATTAAATCCAATGCATGGTAAATAAAAACATGAATTCATTTTTAAAAAGTCTATTACGGGTCAAGTGGTCTAGTTAAAAAAGGAAGTAATTGAGACTAGCATATTTTTTTTAAAAATCTATAAAAGATAACATTTTACAAAAATATTTGGCATAAAGCATATATTTACATGATAGGTATCGTTCCTCATTTATATCAAGTATTTCTTAAGATTGTAGCAATTTTAAAGCAAGCACCATGTCACATATTTTACTAAACAAATTTCACGGTTCGTTGTTCAAAAAAATTTGGCACAAAATTAAAGAATTTAGTCAAGCTAATTGATGTTTAAAAACATATTGGTAATGTATTTAAGAGTTTCCAACATGTTTTTATTTTTTCTAGTGTAAAATTTTTTAAATCCATGATCGTCATTACTCAAGTTCTTTTTAAAAAGTGGGGTAATTACCTATGTACCTATCATGTATATATAGACCAAGACACAGTAAAACAGGTTATTCTGACCCGAAAAATATATGTTTGTGTTTTAACTTTAAAAAAAAAAATAAAGGAAAACATAATTACAAATATTTTATCTATTTGTTATATTTAACTCAAAAATAAATTACAAATAAATTCTAATTGATTGCTTAAACTTAACTGACATGTCTTGTGAACATATCTTGAAGTGCATTCCAGGACATAGTAAAAGTTTGTAACTTATACTCCAGATAAAAGTTTGTAAGAAAAACGAATGAGACACATAAATAAAACAATCATTTAGATTTTTGACATGTCTTTAAAAAAAATAGTTACTTTTTCATAATCAAATTATCATAAAATCAGACGACATACCTACTAAGGATAGCAATATTTATTCGGATTTTATTTTTACTTAGTATGGTGACTCTATTTTACTCTTAAGAGGTCTATTTTTTCAAAAGTGCATCAAATAACATAATTCTTACGGTCAATATCCTTTCTTCTGTAATCAGATTCACTTTCACATTCGTTCAAATTAATGGAATAAGTAGAAATTATAGCCTTATTAATTTGTATCAAATTGTATCAATTATTTCCGTAACGTTTAATCACTTACAAAAAACAAGAATAGTTGTCTTAATTGCTCCAAAAAAAGATTTAAACGTAAGTTTTAAAACAAATGACGTGATTTTAATTACCCCAATGGTGGTCGTAACTACCCCATTTTTTTAATTTTGTGATTTCGTTTGGGTGATTACGATCACCACCCTTAAATTTTAACAAATAATTTCACGTAAATGCAATTTTACTGGGTATTCTTAAAAGATCAATGTTTCCTTATAATTAATGAAAAAATATTTTTCCTATGATTAAGAGAGTTCAAAATTCAAAAAGTTAAAACTTGCAAAAAGTGGTCGTAAAAACCCCCACCTAACCATATACCTTCCATTTAAAAAATAATTAACTATATTTTATCAGTAAATACTGTAAAAAATTTCAACAAGATAATACCAAATTCATTTGAGTAGTTTAATCTGTCTATTAGGAAATTCTGCAAATATACTTGACATTTCGCTGCCTAATTTCATTAGCTGAGAAAGCATTTAATATTATTATGTAAAATCTTCATTTAACGCAATATTCTGTTATGCCTATAAAATTCAAGGTATTAACGCACAAATGTGCACCAAAATAAACATTTATATATGTACACCGTTAAGAAGGAGCTGATACATTTTTAATAATTTCTTCAAGGAAACAGAGTGCTTTCTTTCTAAAGAGCGGTATTTCAAGAAAGTTTTCATCATGTGCATATATTTTCCCCTCAAACATAACTTACTTTAAGCTATATCTTTTAGTACATTGGGGAAAAAAAAAGCATAACCAAAAATTCTTTCAAAAAAGTTATACTTCTCATTCTAACCTCCGGCTATTTTGAATGGCTAGTGAAATGTACATGAGAAAACTTTCTGACCAGCTGAATAAAACTTCTTTTTATCACCTCTTAAGTTGTCACTCACCTTAATCGAAGCACTAAACTTAGAAGTGTGTATATCTTTCTAAATGCAATCGGGGATAAATTCTTGCAGACTCTCAGCTTGCCAGTAAGATATTCCACCTGGTGCGTTTCTTATAGAAATTGACGTTCTTGGGAACACAAAGAAATGTGGAGAGTTCTTTTTTAGCATTTCAATTTTCGTCGCTTGGGACAAGAACGTGAGACTTTTATAAATGCATTTGCTAGTTGACAGTTGGCAACTGCGGGTATTCTTTTATGGATACTTTTACAAACGGGTTGAACTGATCGAAAGCGCCTGACAAAATTAATCTCGATGCGCTACTAGCTCACAAGAAATGTCAACGCAGAAGAGAAATTTTAAAATTCTTTCAAAGCGATATTCAAAAAAATAATAAAAATTACCTGTCTCTTTAATTATGATTTCATTAGTGTATTTTTGTGGATTTGTTTTTGCCGATGTTAGTAGATGTAAAACCAAAAGATTAAAGACCTTATTGGAATTCTTTGAAGGTATTCTGGTTTGTACTCTCGTCAGACGAGAAAAAACTTCTACGTTTTTAAACAGCGTTCTATGGAGATGCATTTGAAAATGGATCTTTACTGGCACAGATATAGCCCAATTTATGTACTGTACAAAAGCTAATCAGTCACTAGAGAGGATTAATATGTTATTGTATAATTTGAATGTCCGTTTTTTTCATTATTTCTTCAGCGTCGTCTGATATAATGAGGAAAATTGCCTAGGTAGGTAAGCTCCACAAAGAAAAATATTATGCGTATTTCATAAATGCCTCTTTCGTAAGTACTCTAAATACAGTGCACTCCTTATAATTTTACCTAAAGCAAGAACTGTTCTAAAATTTTAAAAGAACAGATAAATGTTTACCGTATAATACTACAGGGTGGCCATAATTAAACTGCAAGTGTTGAAGGGGTGCTGGAGAGAAAACTGCCAGGAATATTCCAGTGAAACTTGGTATCTACACGTTTCAGAACATGCGCAAGTCAAATATGCAATAAAAAAATCGCCATTTTCATCCGATAGATGGCTCTATATCGTGTTTCAATGCTTATGGACGTCATATATGCAAATTTTAAGCCCATCGAACAGTGTAAAAACAAGACCACATTGAGTAATGGTCAATCATGACTCTGAATAAGAAGGAACGTGCATTGTTAGTGAAGATATATTCTATCAGAATGGTAACAATTATTCAGCTACTCTGAAAGAATACCGGCGTATGAAACGATTAAGAAGAGGTCCAATGAGTGTCAATGAGAATAAATAATGTTTTACTTGTTTTCCAAAGCGTCTTTATGAATTGTTTAATTTGTGATCTTAATTTACGTTAATTTTTGATTGCATGTTACTGTAAAAATTTAATGACTGAAGCGAATTGTATGGAATTTTGATAAGTTGTAAATGATCTTTTATATTGTTTATATACCTCTTAGAATGTCACTATGCCCTGTATATCGGTTTTGGAAGTTGTATATGCCACCGGTGAGCTTTGAAATACGGTACAGCGCCATCTATAGGGTGAAAATGACGATTTTTTTTTCATATTTGACTTGCGCATGTTCTGAAACGTGTAGATACCAAATTTCACTCGAATATTCTCGGTAGTTTTCTCTCCAGCACCCCTTGAACACTTGCAGTTTAATTATGGCCACCCTGTATATCGATTGCAGAGCCGAGAGTTTCAATAAGTCAGAAGTGCAGATTAGTTGATCAGAAATATACTTGAAATCTTATTTCATCCATGAAGGATATAAATAAAGACACTCTGTCAAAGAAAGTGTCTTTAGAAATATTAGTTACATTTTTATTTGCGGATTTAATAAATCGATTTCCACACATAGAGTTTAAAATATTGAAAATTGGTTTTTATTTAATAATGTGAATGATTTCTTGTTCTTTAAATTATTGCATAGCATGCATAATATATGTAGTATGAAACATTTTCAGCGAATAAAAATAAAGTTATTCTGAAAAACTATGATTTCATAAATTAATTTCCAGTACGTATATTACATACATATAATAATAATATATTAAATATCTTCTACTCTAAAAAAACCTCAATCTTACACTGTAATTCTCTGACACTCAATGTGAAAAAACCATATTTCTTAAAGCATCTAAAAGTATTACAAATTCTTAAAACTTGTTTTTCCTTTACAATTTAATGCACGAGCTAAGATTTAAAAAAAAAAATTTATGTTAAAAGGTAAGATCTGGTTGAATTAAAGAAACTGTCTAATACATCTTTCTAAGGCGAAAAATCTTTTTAAATTCCCGATACTGTGAAATGCAATTGAAAATAGTCCATGAAATGGAAAGATCAGTGAATTTCCATACTGTTCCAATTGAAATAAAGAAGCGTGAATTACAATGTGTTGCTCGTATTAAACGACTGAAAGTGCTCCACTGAATGCCTCACACTTGTCTGTTTCGTAATACGATTAGGGGCTCTGAAAGGATAAGGCAATTTGCAGCATTCCAAAGTGCATTTCTCTTTTGTATTAGGTGCTGTAAAACTTTCTGATCGCAATTCTTTTATACTATGACTATGAAGAAGATGAAACTAAAAAAAGAGATCATACATATGACCGCCACTGCATGAAATGCTGCGCGAAATTTCTTTACACTGCAACTATAAAACAGTTCCACAACTAAAATGTATTTTATTCATCACGAATAATAATAGGTCTGTATTGAATGCACATGCACTATTTTAAGTTTCTTATTCCCTTTTGGTACATGCTAATTGAGATTTTTGCTCCTATAAATGGCAAGAGAACAATAACCCTAATAAGCTTTTTCTAGCTAGGAAAGCAGTATAGACCAATACCAGTCGAATCGTGCCGGCCGATATCTATTAGTGATCCTTAATGCTATTGATCCATGCTATGACAAAAAATTATTAAAACACTGCACTATGACAAAATATTAAAACACTGTTTTATTCTTCTTACAATATAAATTTATGCGATTTTTTTTTTTTTTTTTTTTTTTGCAAACGCTGTTACACATTATTTCTGCTTAATCTTTTGGCGATGAAAAATATCAATTAAGACTAACAATTGAACATTTCTGAACATCACATAACGCAATACCAGTATGAGGCTAGATCAGATCGGCAAAATCGCTAAAAAACGATCGAATTGAGCCGCTGAGTGTCAAAATGCTTATATTTCAACAATATTCGTGAAACTTGTAGTGCGGCATGTGTTATCTTATGCTTACTACTCGATGATGTTTAGTACTATTACGATGTATACAAATAATCAAAACGGTAAAAAAGTAATCATTTTTTCATGATTGATTAGAAGCTCCTCATGGCTGAAACCCAGAAACATTGAAATATATCTTTTAACGTTGCGAAATTAACACTAGAATTTGATAGCCCCAAGCACAAATTTAGTACAGAGAAATGATAGCTATACTGTTCATGTATCTGAAACAATTTTCTTCAAGATTTCATGTACATTTCTGGTGCGATAAAATCTACTCCACAATTGCTTTGATCGGGGCCATCGTGATTCTACCAGGCCTGCTTGTGCCCCCCGATGAGTCATCCAAAGAGGCATACGGATGCTCACTTATTGGTTCCAACGGCTGAATCTAACCAATGAGGAAACGTCCGTAGGCCTCTTTCGGAGTGCACAAGCAGGCCCGCTAGAATTAGGATGGCCCCGCTTTGATCCATAGCTAACCTGACAAAGCCACGCAAATGTTGAAAAGTTGAATTTTGCCAACTTATTTTACCACCAGTTGTTTGTGTCTCAAAGACTGAAAATACCAGAATTAAACATGAAACAGGCACATAGTTTTATAAAACATGTAAACCATTTCATATAGTACCTAATTTCTCTGAGTAGTAAACCGCACTGAGCGATTAACATTTAATTGCATGGGAAAGGATATTTACATTGTATGTTTAAAACGCGTTCACTGCCGGATTAGAGTACAAGTTAAATTTCTTATGTCGAACATGCATATAAAAGATGATTTTTGATGATAAATGCTTCATGTTGTGAAAAATAAAAGTATTAGATATTTTTTTCAACCTGCATGTTTTGCGAAAGATTAATTAGTTATTCACAAAATCGACATGGGAAATTTAGCTTACATTCGTGAATCGACACACATGATCAACAGGGAATTTGTTATATAGACAGCATAGTTTTCCCAATTATATAGACAGCATAGTTTTCCCAATTAATTATTTATATCCGCATTAAATACGCGTTTCCTCAAGTGAATCGTTGCTTATGTTCTCCATTGATAAAGAACACTGATCCGTGTCATTTTTGGCTGTGTTTTTGGCAGGAAAATATACTCTCCCTCTCCGCAGTTCATCCGTTGAGTTTTAAAAATGTTGGCAATAAAAACAAACTAATTTTTCTGTCCATGCGGAATATGGAGCAATATATGGTTGTAGCATTTTCATTTGTGAAATACTAAATATAAATATTTACGCCTTTGAAACTAACATGAAAAAATACAGTAGAGGACTTTCAAAGCTCAAGGAGATCAAAATCTTCGTGTGTAACAGTAATTCCTTTCCTTTTAAAGCTGAAGCTTAATTTAAAGATATAGAGATTTATTTTGCTTTATTTTATTTTATTTTTAATCTCATGGACTAGTTTTACACCGCCAGTTATGCAAAGTTCTTCAATGGTCTAGAAGCTTTATTACATATTGGTCACTTATCAGCGGCGAAAAATTGTCATCTCTTTCCTGAACTGAAGAACATGCTAAAGTATGCTAATGACCTAGCAGTTAATGCCATTTATCATGTTCTTCAATTTAGGAATGAGTTGAAAACTAGTCGCCGCCAATAAGTGGCCATTACGTACTAATGTGAAACCGGAAAACATACGATGATAACAATATGATAACAATAATATGAGATAGGCGTGAACGTTGTTTTGAAGATGCACACTGGTCTTGAGGATTTTGGACTTTTAGTCAGTTATTCATTTCAAGAAACAGACGGCAATCATTCTGGGCTAATGAATAACAGAGATGTATGAGAAGCTTCTAAAAAAACGTTCTGCTCATATCACATGAACGTTCTACAAAGCGATTAATTGAAATTTCGTCCACTAATAGACAAATTTGTAATCTTCATGTCGATTATATTGAAAAAAAGGTATTCTTGTACCTAATTTGTACCAGTTATATTTTTCGTTAGCGATGCCAAGTGTGCCGGAGTTTGAAAGCACTCAAACAATGCATATGTGTATTACATTTCATTTCAATAAATTGGGTATTAAAACACGCGAATCGTTTTGAATGGATTGGTGGAATGAATCTTCTGACCAGGATTCACGCATAGGACCAACAAAATCCATCTTCTATCGCAAAAGAAATAGTTAAATCTCACCTTAAAAAACTCGTAACTTAAAATTAAAACACTATGATGTCTTGTTCTTGCAATGTCTTTGATAGGTTCTTCGGAAAACATGCAGTAAAAAACTTTATCCCATTTATGATCGATGCAACATCAAAAAGGTATTTTCAAAAAATCTTTGGAATAAAGAGCTATAAACGAAAAGTGCTCCTCTATAATAGCCCCCGAGCATTTTGTACGACCCGTAAAATATCTGTCCTCTACAGAACAGACTTTTAGAGCCGGTCAAGAGGATATTCATTTTATAACTTTTTTCATTGGTTGTAACCTTAATCAAAAAACAGAAAAGATAAGGAAAGTTGGTACTTTCATGAATGCACATTGAGTGGAACCGGAAAAAAAAATAAAAGGTATTTTCCCTGAAATAATCTTAAGGGAAAACTTTTTCCCTTTACACCTCGAAGAGCTTTAGTGTTACTTTCGCACACATACGGAAAATAGAGAGTGGTTTGAGATTTTCTATACTGGCTTCTTTTGGAATAAAAAGACTTTAAATAAAATCGTTTTTTTTTCTCCCTTTTGGTAGCAGTTACAGAGAAAGTTCAATCTATTTTTTATTCAAGAAGTATTAAAGTAGATATACCAAGATTAACGGACTATCTCAAAAGTTACAAACCGTAAAAAAAAGCTTTGCTGAACTTTGTAAACAAAAATAAAGGACTTGCATTCCTCTCATTGTAAACCAGCTATATTTTGTTATTGAAACTGATTGTGAACAAATAAGTTTTTCGAGGTGGCAAACGTAAGCGGTTTAAATTAAATTACGATTCCTAAACTTTTCGTGAAAAGTTTAACCATTTAAAATAAAAAGCGAAAAAATAAAAATATTGATGTCAGTTAAAAGAGTCATTTCTTATTTTTATTTTACCACGATTTCTTAAGATCAATTTATGCACTTTGTGTGTCATGCCATATGTAAAATTTTGATTGAGGTTGTTGTTAATTAAAATATATTGCATAACAATTTTTTGACACAACTAAAATTGCATCATTTGATATTTACTACTGCTTGTAAGCTCCTGGTAAATGATGCGTTTCTACAAACTTTTCCGTATGATACAAGACTTCTGTACTAAAGATCTATACTAATGTAGTAACGCTTTTGCCTTTTACAGGGCTAAATCAGATTTAAAAATACCATTCCTTAGAATATATGGAATTTGGAAGAACAATTTAAAAAAGTTGATTTGCAAGAATAAATTAAGAATGTAATGTATCTGTACCAAATGTGCTCAGTGTTTTCCCAGACATGTAAGTTTCAGATTGCCTTGCACTGCTATTTATAAATGAAGGAGAAACATTTCTTAAATGTATATTCAAAAATGAAAATAACTGTTAGGTGTAGCCTAGGTCGCCAGTGAGATCAAGCTGTTCATTAAATAAAATTTTTATATCTTTATTAACGAAACATATGTTTATTAACGTAAATGTTATTGAAATAGCATAAAACTTCATTAGAAATATTTGCTATGTTGTTAAAATATATCTCCATAGAAAAAATAATGAAATATCAAAATTTTTATAGTGAAAAAATTTATTTTTCAATATATCGCCATTTTTCCCCACCTGACCCTAGAGTTTTAGATTCTCTTTTTTGTAATGAGGTATAACACAAAAATTGTTACCTCTGGGAGAAAAGAGCTTCTCTACACCCACAATCAACGTTCTAAACCAGTGAAAATTTAATCAACTGCGTTAATGATTAGGAAATCTGTTCACTACGATTCTTAACAAGAAAAATCTTACGGTACATATTTCCTTAAATCATGTACGTACTGAAAAAATTGAAACTTAGTATCTTACAATATTCCAGCAAAGTATTCATTTTGGAACTTGTAATTATTTATTCCTACCCAAACTGTAATTTATAAATAAATCGCAGGCTAAAGAACTGTGGCCCTTAGTGTAGTTCTTTCAACCTAAGCAATAACTTCCAGACTGAAAGATAGATTAATTTCCTACCAAATCTATTTCTGGTTGATCTCAAGGGCAGATATTACTTCTATTCAAAAAATTATTAGTTTTCTTAAAGATCATAATTTTCTTTCAACAAATGCAGGGCACAGACTCAATATATTTCCGTTTCTAAATCTCCTTCTAAGTCTTTATTTACTTTTTATTGAATAAATCTCTCAGCCACGGTTATTACCAGCACTTTTTGCAATTTTTAAAAATTTCCTCGATACTGGTATTTTTTTATAATATCTTTCTTTTTCCCCCTGTTCCAAAGCTGTATTTTCAGACGGATTTGCACAGTTATTGGAGCGTTAAGGCTAATGTCTTTATTTTCAGCGTCTTGAGAATTAATGGGAAAAACTTAAATGAAGAATGCTGGAATGCAGTATTTTTAATTTCGTGTTTCGGGAATAAGTTACTTGTTAAAATATTAAAATTAAAAGAGTAAGTTTTTCTCGTAAATCAAACATTTCTTAAATTTGTTTGATGAAAAATTCATTTTTTTATCTATCAAAACAGTTTTTTGTCTGTTTTGATGTTAGAATGGAGTATATTTGCATTTAAAGTATCTTTTCTGAAAAAAAAAAATCACTTTGTCGGTATTACTTGAAAATGAATTTTTCTTTACTTTCATAAAAGAGATGTTTGTTCTGTAAGAAAATCTCAAATTTGTACGAAACTACAATACGTCTTACTTCTATTTATGATATACTTTTAAGTAATTTGTTTTACAACTATTTATTCTAAATAAACAAGAGAAAGTGAAATTTTAACATACTAAAAAAAGTATCACAACTGATTTTAAACCTATGTTTTTGCTCAATTAGTGTAATTTATTGAAATTGTAAGCCAATGTATATTTTCAGATAACCTATGATGCTATTTTTAATTTCAATATTTTGATTGCTCATGTAAAAATAGAAAGATTTTCATCATTAGCCATTTTTCAGAGGTTTCAAAGTTAAAGTTTTTAATGACTACTTTGTGGATTAAAAAAGTAAAATGTATAAATGTGTGCATTAAATGTCTCGTAATATTGCAATATATATTTCGTCAATCATCAATATATATATGTTATGATTGAACAACTAAATCAATAGCTTATTAATGCTCTCTCTATCTTCAATATGATTGAAGATAATTTATACCGGGTGTGCGTCGTAAGGTCCTGTTGACAAATAAGTAAAATTCATTAAAAATAATAATTAATGATTTACAAAAATGCAGTTTGTAAACAAAGGATTACAAGGGGATAATCTATATATCTATATATCAATCAATCTATATATATATATATATATATATATATATATACACTGAGATGTCGAAACATTATGGATTATCCCCTCATCTTTCAATGAACTCGTCTGGATGACATGGAGATCACTAAGCGGGAATGGTATTTAGCTGTTGCTGGAGAAGGTAAGGAATCATTCTTGCACTTACGTTTATGAATGATGGGAAGTCTGTTGATCTAAGTGAATTTTACAAAGGGCAGATTGCAATGGCCCGAAGAGTCGGAACAAGTATCTCCGGAACTGCACGACTGGTCAGTTGTTCACGATCTGTCGTTGTTAGTGAAAGTAGTCGTTGTAAAAAGTGAATTAATTACGGTGAAACCAGTTGTGGACGTTAAGATGTTGGGCGGCGAAGCATCATCCAAGAAAGAGGACGCCGTAGACTGTCCCGCGTAGTACAGCAAAATTGCGGCAGACAGTGGCTCAGATGGCAGCCCAGTATAATGCCGGTCCAAGTACAAGTGTTTCGGAACACACAATTCAGCGGATATTGTTGGATATGGGGCCTCTGCTTACCAAGCGTCATCGTCAACTACGCCTGTAGTGACCACATGAAGTACCATGGACATGTGGAAGAGAGTTTCGTGGTAGGATTAATCCCGATTTCTCCTTAATCACGTCGATGGTCGTGCCAGAGTACGCTGTCTTCCAGGAGAACAGTTGCTCCCCTCTCCCCGGCAGCTCAGAGCTCAAACACCACCATGTTCCAAGTTCTCGACTTTGTGTGACCGCTTCTTAAATATTTGGTAAAGTCTCTCTCCAATTATCTACCAAGAACTCGTGGCATCCATGTCCAGGCGAGTTGAGCTGCTTTGAAGGCCAAAAGAGGCGCAACGCGTTATTGCGTAGGTGGCCGTAATGTTCAGGCTCTTCAGTGTATATGAAAATGAAAGTTGGTATGTATGTATGTATGACGTTGATGAACGTTAACACCGTTAAATCGATCGCCATAAAATTTAGTTCACATTAGTCTTTTATCATGGATACTCGCCACTAGGTAGTGTGATGGAGTTCACATATCTATTTTATTAATAATTTAATTTGGCTTTCTTTAAGGTAATCTATCCAAAATCATGTATTCTAAATCACTTCTGTTCTCATTTTTCTGCCATTTCGGCTTTTGAATCTGTATATTCGCTTTTCCCGTATGCATTATTTTTTTTGTTTATTTGTCTCTTCTTCAAACATTGTAGCGTCGTTGTGCTAAAAATAGATTTACATTGCGTCCGTTTGCAAAATCAACGTACTTTTTGATTCCCCTGTTGGCATCCTGCTGGCTTAAGTTATATTTTTGTTGCCCTGCCTAATCTTTAAAATTATTTGCTCGCGATTACATCATTTTAATATTTACTGGATTAACTTTTAGGGTTGCTCTGGAATTGGCATTATGTATCTCAGCCAGGTGTTTGTTCTCGCTAATGTGTAATTCTCTGCTGGCGTAATTTTTATTTCATTCCATCTTAATTTCACTGTCTATAGGACGTATTTTTATTTCGCTGGGCCACCATCATCCGTTGTAATAAGTTTATGTTTCAATAGTATCTTTTTAATAAAATAGTTTTAAGTATTTAACGTCTTTTATTTTATTACAACTAAGTGTATCGAACCTGGTTTCTTCATTATCTCACAACGCCTTTTAATCTCAAATTTAAGTCTGCAACTAAATAACTTCTCTACAGGTAGCGCTGCAGAATCTCAAATTCTGTACCATTCAACCGATCACGATGAAAATTGGCAAACACGGAGACTATTTTTTAACTATCCATTTTGTTATAACTTGTCGCTAATTCACACAGCAGCGGATCGACTTACATGCCGCTTGACCAGTAGCTGTAAAAATTGGTATATTTTCACATTTAAGCACGAAGATTACTTTCTTACCAGTCATTGGACTGTAATATTTATGCATTTCCATTTTTCGAGAACCGACTTGAGTTTTCATTTAAATAATAAATTTAACAATTTAAGCGGCAACAATGAATTTTATGCCAACTACTTTGGTTAAAATAGAAAATTAAATTAGTTATTTATTTTGAGGGCAAATCCCTAAGTGAGATCGGCGTTAGTTTTATGTAACAAGTGTGAAGCTGCTTTGGGAGTTTAGTAATGGTTATAAGGTGTTTCGCAAAATTTATGTCACGAACATTTACGAAAGCGCCAACGATCGGTCCTGAAACAGGGTGCATTTTTGGCATCAAAACGCAAGCTGTGCATCGAGTGTTTCATATTTAAGATATCCACAATATTTTAAGATTGTTAAGTAAAATTTTAGTAAGGTGTTCTGCAGCATGAGTGTGCTAATGCACTGTTCACACTTACAAACTGCAAGAGAAAATAGAACAGTTGTCCACATGGTGCAATGTTATTTCTGAGGTAATAATGCTATAACTGAAACCTAAAAAACAGTGCCATGTGATGCAGAGATAATGTATTTTGAAAGTGAACAGGTTCTGCAGCATACCGTGAAATTCTTCCTCTTTTTTGATCGCGAATGACAGTGAAACCTCTGTTGTATCATCATGTTGCAATGATATCAGTATTCATTGGCAATGACGCAAACTTTACGTCACGAGACAAGAAATTATGACTTTTCAAGAGATTCCACATCAATGAATTTAATTTGAATTACACGAGTAAGAAAAATATGCGTTTCCTACTTTGCGAAAAACGGGTTCGCAGCAAGTACATATTTATACAGTAAAATAAACTAATGACTAAAGCACACCATCTTATTTATACCACAAAAATAGCATTTCAAATAGTTAACGATAGATGGTCCTGGCATGCATAATATGAAGCAGATTTATGCAAACAAGGGTATCCTGTGAAAAACTACCTCGCACCGATAATTCAGGTACACCTAATCTCTTTCCAGCTTTGAGAAGCATTGTGTTGCGGAACTACTCTTCTTGTTTCCGGGGTTCGTCGTTCTAAAGTTCAGTTGGTGTAGAACGTCCTGGTAAAAAGTCCACTGGTCAGGATGGAATATAACTTTATTGCTTCTAGAACTTCGTGGAACAATCAGCTGTACAAAATTCACAAGCACAATTAAACAGTTATGTGCCTTTAACAGTTCTCTTAGATCAGAAGTTCTCACAAATGCTGTATTTCTCACACAAAATAAGTCACTTTCACAGGCAAAAATTCAGTGAAAATATTCAAGAGATATCGTACACAATCCCTTAAGACACAGCAATGAAGAATTTACACACAGCACTTTGAAAACAGCTTCTAAAGCAAGCTAAAACACGGCTTCTATAACACTATCAATACAAAAAGCAAGCGTACTCTCACTGACAGCTCTTCACACATTGAGCGTTCAACTCGCACTCAACTGTCGGGTCAGCGCGCCGGTTTATATAGAGGAGGCAGAAACTGCGGGAAGCTTCTAGAGGAGTATATTTCTTGAAGATTCTACATAAAGCGAGAATATTGATTACGACAAAGGAGAGAAATGTTAGGTTATTATGCGTTTCTAATGCAGAAAAAACAACTTCCAGGCCCTATTGGGAAAATCGCGCCAAATGACCAAAAAGTCGCCACGCTTGGTGACTTTTGGCGAAATATCGCCAAATTTGGCGCCAAAAATAAGTTCTCAAACGTGAAGAGATCTAAGCTCTAGGACCAATATTTATCGAGTTTTCTAGAACCTCCATTGAAAAACAATGGCAAACCGAAACCTCCATATCTCCGGTTCTAATTGGCCGATTTTGATGCAACAAAAAGCAAAATTTAGCGATTTGAAGCGTAGAATACGAATTTTAAACCATTTTAAGCCACAGAGCAGCGGGTTGCCCCGAAAATTCGTAACATTTGCTATTCTCAGCGGATCTTTCTGCAGTTACATCTTCTACTGCTTTTTCAATGGAAGTTATGTACCTCCCACTTTCAGGACAATTTTCCTAACAACCTGTTCTGGAAAGTATAAATATCTTCCCAGAATATTGCACAGACGCTTCTCTCGGTGTGAGTCTTTTTGCCGAAATTTGTTACTGATTCTAAGTAACAAGTCAAGTTGTAGTGATTCGAAGTGAAATAAAGCTTTATTAGCAAAGCTTGATAAGGTAATGATATTCCACACATCGAATGAAAAACCTATCTGCACTAAAGTGTTTTACTGACAACCAGATTTGAATTAATTCGGTTCATATTATTTGATTCATATCATTTGGTTCATTTGGTTCATATTAAGTCACTTCCGTGCTTCCATAATTTTCTGAAATATAAATTTTTAATTTAGAAACAAATTCTTGTGTCCCTCTAATTGTATTAGTGGAAACTATAAATTTATCATTATTTGTTATTTTTTATACCATTTTTAATCTTTTGCAGGCTTACTGGAAATCTGGTTTTGAATATCCAAGTTAATAAAAGGTCCTACCATGATCCAGTGGATAAGCCACTGAACATTTTAGATGGATGAAGTTCGGGTCTGGCTGTCGATCTAACAATTTGTAGTAGTTTTTGTCAGTTTCTCCCAGATGTAACGTGAATACGCGTCATAATCCCTTAAAAAGTCCACCGACCAAGGCACCGCTTCCCCCGTAGGCAAATGCTCCTCCTGTAGGCTTGCTATAACAAACAAAGTTAATAAGTTTTCAACTCTCGAAGACTACAGTTATAAAAGTTCACTTCAATGATTTTAGACAAATTTACCATTCTATTTTAATTTTTTTTTTAAATTTTGTGAATAAACGATGTTTTGTTTAAAAAAATAAAGAATGGCTTTTTTGTTTGTGTGTCTGAATGCCTTGCTAGTGATACAGAATCAAACTACTTTTATATTCTTTATGTGAATGTAATACGTATTTTATGTAATGATTACGTATAATTAAGAATTACGGATTTAAATATCCGTAATTCTTAATTATACGTAATGGTCTTGATCACCCATCAATTATCTTCAATAATGCAAAACAATCTAGTATTTGAAGCTTCTAATAACATATTTCAAGCAACATGCATCACTAGCTGCGTAAATAAATAATACAATATTGTTTCACCATTATATATATAAATAAGATCACTTAATAGTTATCTTGAATTAAGCCTAAACAGTTGGGTTAGTTGATGCTGAGCATAAAACATTACAATTAAAAACAGGTTCAATTTCATACGTTTACTAACTGCGTAGCCCGTTTTGCCCCGGTACATTTCATGTTAGGGCGTAATTTGTCAAAAAAAAATTATCAGCTCATGTCGATCACTGATGCACTGATCTGTTATGTTTTTCAAAAGTACACGCGTTTTAATTTTGTGCTTTCTTGCCATTTTCTAACCTTATATAATTTTGTTTATAATGCTCCATTTATTTAAGCATTTTGTGTTAACTTTTCACTAATTCTTCTAAAACCTTATATCAATCACAGTATAGTTATACTAGGTATTACAATAGGTCATTGCTAAATTTAATATGCTGGTCTGTCATAATGACAAATAAAATTTACACAGGAACTTGTGTCCGGAAATGCAAACGGCAACCGTTAAAGCGCGACGTTCCCGGGCTTATGGAAGCGTGATCCTTTTAGCCTAGGACGTAGCCGGAAATGGATCAATCGGATTTCTAACAGAGAATTGGGTGATATGCATTATCCGCTGCACCATAAGTATCGCTGTTTGGACGTCATTTTATAAAGATGTCATATAATAAAAGTCATTCTTTTGACATCACTTCTCCCTGCTCTCTACCCTGCTCTCTACACTCCGCTCACGGTACATCAATACCGCCGGCCGTCCATTCCCATCCGCCACACCATACACCTAAAAGGGGTATCACACTAAGATCCGTCCGACCAACTTTCCGGCAGATCAACTCTTCAGCGGATTTTCTCCCGTCGTTGCCTTGACGACGACGATCTCCATCTTTTACCTTTCGGAACGAAAAAATCCGAGTTGGTCGAAATTGCGGCCAATCAGAGTACTTCTTCCTGCTACGTCATAAGCAATGGCATGTAATGGCGACCACTTCTGTGTTCGAAGCTTGGCAGCTTGGCTCTATATCAGAATAGAATCGCAATCACGCACGTGCAAATAAAATTATGGCTGCATTCAAGTGGAGTTTGGATTTAGAAATGGATTACATCGAAGAAATTAAAAAGTTCCCTTGCATATGGAATCCTCTACAAGCAATTTCAATAAGAATTGAGTAAGAACACAAGAAAACCTTATGTTAAGATTAAAAAACATAAGGTTTTCTTGTGTTCTCACTCAAATATAAATTGGCTTTGTTTGAAAACAGTTGGTTATACTACAAAATTATATCCAATCATTTTATATTATCATGTTTAAATGTGCCCATTTGTGTTACAACTGATCTGGGTCATTCTATAAAAAACACAAATTTTCAAAGTTAAACCACCTCCCCCTTTTTTTAAATGGAAATTTTGGACAGAAACAGATGATATATACTTGTAACAAAGATTAAATATACTTTTATGAAAGAAGTAATGAAATCATGATATCTTATTATTGCTTTCCATACAGAATGTAAAATTAACTTTTGTTTTAAAACTAATTTTTTAATGGAAAGCCATAGAATAATTAAAAATTATATAGTAGTCTCATAATTTATTTTTTTAGAAGTTGTCTTCTATATGACATTTATATTATAATGGAGGATACAAATTGTTATGTTTTGTTTTTATATAACATGTTGATTTAAAGCTAACACATTATTTTTATATATATATTATTAAATAGTCCTTTATTTTTAACTGAAAAAAACAACATAAGTGAATAAACAATTTTCGCTTTTTAAAATCAAGAATGGGGGATATGCAAAATTAAAGATCTATTTGATTTTGCAGATAAATTCTCACGGTCTCACAAATTAACCTAATCAACTTCCCTGCGAAGAACAGATATTGAATATTTGTTAGAATGACTGTATTCTTCTTGAGCTGCAATGATTCCAACTGATTTGCAGGAAAACTTCACTTTATCTTCAGTTGTCGTTTAGAATCTTTGCAGCTGAAGACTGGATGCTTTGTACCACTCAAAATGGTAGACGGCCAAAGTGTGAAGGTCCCGGGTTCGGGTCCCATCGCGCGGTCGTCGATCTAAAGGTCTGGAGTTTTGGTAGGTTTTCTCCAGTTGTAACGTGAATACGCGTTAAAACCCCTTAGAAAGTCCTCCTACCAAGGCATCCCCCATCTTAGGCAGATACCCCTCGCGCAGGTTTGCCTTAATCACACACATTCACAATCGCTCAAAATGCCCATTCTGCACTATTTATTAATGTGTGTTTCAAATAATAGTTATTTGTAAAGTTAATAATATTATTAGGCTTTGTTTGTTGTTTTGGTGATACTGTGAATTGTAACTCTTGCAAAATATATAATTTTTAAAATGATCACTTGCTTGAAGCATTGATATAAGAGGGGCCGGTACAGAAAACAAAATTGTTCAAATGCTTTGTTTTTATATTGAACAGTTATATAGTTGAAGTTAGTGAGCCTTTGCATATCCAAATTTTTTTCACCTCTCATTTTGATAGTTAATGTTTAATTTTAGCGATATCGGCTTTTAAAATAAAGTATATCAGATTAAATGAAATAGCTCTCCATTAATAATATATATATCCCAACTCTCAAAACTGAAACACACTTTGTTTCTAAAGAATTAACATAGCGTGAACTAATTGGGGTTAACAAAGTGGACCCAGCCCAGTAAAACCCACCCGAGTTTTTCTGGGTGTGTCCGCCAACAAAAACCCTCCTGGGCAGTTGCGCAGAGAGGGAGGACATTCTTTACCTTTTTAAAAACATTTTTCAAATTGGAAGTGCATATCTAAACCGAACGGTTCGGGAATTAGCTATTGGGTCACATTAAGGCTGGACACCCTGTATAAACACAGAGACGTAAGTGCAGATCCATCCCAATTATGTCATTTGGGAAGGACATAATTAAATTACGCCTATTAAAAGCAGTTACTGGTAAATTAAAAAGTAGACGCGAAATGCTGAGTCACGGTTAATAAAATAATAACCTTCATGCCAAATCAGCGATGCGATGACTATTTGGTGTCGGAGACAGTTTGTTTACTTTTGCAACCCTTAAAGATAACCACGCCTTCAAGTCCGTCGGGAAAGTTGGTCCAGCTCGGAGTTGCTCGAATTTTCCCTTTAGTGAGATACCGGCATAATGCATATCAGACAATTCCGAGGAAGTAAACCGATTCATGCATCCCCGGCTAAGTCTTTGGCTGAAAGGCCAAAGCTTTGGCCCTCTAGCGGTCGCCATTTGGATTTCCAGACACTAGTTCGTATGTAAATCTTGATTGTTATGATATGGCAGACCAGCATGTCATGTTTACAAACAACCTTTCGAGACACCTTGTATGTTTATACTTTATTTACGAGCCGCATCGACAGTGTAGTGCTTTGGAATGTGCCACAAAATTTATAAATCTGTGAAAACCACGGGAAAAGTTTGGTGTTCTTTTATTTTCCGGTATAAGCGGCTGCCTTTATGTTGATTCGGGGTATAATCTACCTGCATTCCAAATCTCATTCAAATCCGTCCTGTCGTCTTAGCGTGAAAGTGTAACAGGCATACATACAAATTTTCGAATTTGTAATATTAGTAGGACAAAACCCGTCAATATAGACCAATTTCATGAAAATAGTTACACAATTTCCCAACAAAACACATTCCCAATAATAGTATGGCTTATATAGAAAAATATATTAATCTCTTTTTCAGATATATTTCTAATATTATCGGTAGCACAACTTGATATTTGCCTCAAAGATTTACTTTCCCTATAGGAACGTAATTTACCTTCTCGATATGCCTTGGTTCAAAACGCAGTGGTAATATCTTTTCCCAAAACTACTCCCTTTCAGTATTAGTTTTTTTTTTCCTTACCGAAAATAAATCTCTTAGCTTCCTTTATAACAAACAAATCTTTAATTTGAAAGCACTTTTCCAATACTAAACGTCGTATGTGATTCTTTTCTTTCCTGATTTCAGAAAATATACTTTGCAAAGACTTAAATTGGTTTAGTGCAGATTTTACGGGTAAATAAACTTTCGTGTATTCTTTATTTTGTTTCGCAAAATAAAACGCAAACTAGGTGGAATATAAACAGAATAGAAAAATTAAGTAGCTGCCTTTGATGACATTCAACTGTTTTCTGTATGCCCCTTTATTTTTTTAAGTTATCTAAAATAGTTCTTTTATAATTTTTAATATGCAATTTCAAAAATTTGCTTATTTGACTTGATTGCACATAATTTACAGCCACTAGTAATTGCGTTACTTCTTTTATAAACATTTATAAACAGTGCATATATTTTAAGTTGAAAAACGGGAGAAATAAGCCCAGTTAAAGATTCTTTTGAACACATATTTTGAGAATTTCTTCTGTTCTATTAGCAGTTTAACAATTCTTTCTTTTCTATTGCAAACAAATTCACAGTAATACACTGTAAAACATCATTCATAAGCACTACACGGAAATATAAATCGTTAAAAGTGCGTAGATTTTTCAGTTCATGAAATTATCCGATAAACTTACATTTCTGAGTAAAAACACCGGAATGTGCTTGCAATATTATAATTATAATATTATAATTACAAATTGTAATATTACATGTAAATTCTATAATAATGTCATGCACATGAAATAAGATCATTCATCCTTTATGCAAAACATATGATAGAATGCTTTTGCTTAGGAGAAGAAGACAGGCTATTAAAACCAAAAATATTATCATGGCCGAATACATTTTTGGGCTTTAGTTTTCATTCCATATACATATAAAAATGTATCTTTCGCATAAAGAAACTCGTATTTCCTCAAAATTAACTCTATCAGCTCTCCTCAAATTCTACCATTTAACCATTAAAGAAAAAAATAACGAAAAAATATGTTTCAGCACTAAAAGAGCATCTGAAAATTATTCCTAAATCTACCCCACCGTAAATTTTTTTTACAGGCACTTCATGAGTTACTTTTCGAAACAGTTTACTGAACCGAACCTCATAGCCCACATTGCAACTCTCAAATTTAATACTTCAAAACTACTTTAGAACACGAGCAAACAAAAAAAAAAAGATTGAAAAAATAAAAAACAGCTTTCATCTCAAACTGCCATCAAAAGGCTACAGTTCTGTATAAGTTTCTGAGCACCTTCGGATATGCGTTTATTGACACAAACGCAAGTAAAATCATTTCAGAAAAGAGCGAAAATGTTGCCTGCTGTCAAATATATTTCCGCCACATCTATCAGTGGCGTACCAGGAGGCTACATGGGAATTCCGTGCCCACGGTTCATGATGTGTAAGTCAGCATGAGAATTTCTGTTTCACATCCCGCCCTCCCGCACGTATGGAACATCAAATATCGAAAGGAAAACCCATTTAAGTTAAATACAAACATCAGGTAAATATGACAGGCCATGTGTTGAAGAAATATTTGTAGGCGAAGAATGTGTTTGAGCCCAGAATGCAATTTATCAAAAAAGAATATACAAAAAGAAATTTCCTTTTTTTTGCGTGAAGCATTTAGTTTTTCTTTCTTACTGTAGATTTAGGAGAGTTGCGTTTCTGTATAAATCCGAACAAAAATCTACTAATATCTGACTATATATATATATATACATATAGTATGTAGTTAGATATAAGGAATATTAATTATATGATAGATTAATTAGTTATCAATATATTTTGGACAATGCTTGAAGGTTTAAGGTTCATTATATATTTGTTGTATTTACTTTTTCTTTGTGCGATTGCAAGACAAAAAGATCCATTTGCAGCTTTGAATGTCAACACAAGCAAATGCTCAGAACACTTAAATTTAATGTGTGCTTAAAATAGTTTAGCGAATTTCTTATATTGTTTTAGTCTATTGAAATTCTCACATCATTAAAATTCCTTGTGAAAGCGATTTGTCAAAATAAATGCAAAATGCCACATGCTAAAAGAGAAAAATAACTGAAATTGAAATGAATCAGATTCTTAATCTTTCTACAACTATTAGTCACTATGTTCTGAATAGAAAAGAAGTGTACGAAATATATAAAATATCTTGCCACAAAAAACATCTATGAGCTATCATAATAGTAAGCAAATTCTCAAGATTTCAATAAGAATAAAATTTATATTCGTGAAATAGTATAACAGACAAATAGAAAAATCTCTCATGTAAATTTTGATGAAGCTTAAAGTCATAAATTTTCAAGTTAATATTTGGAAACTAAAATTGCGACTGTTCCTAAATATGGTTTGTAGATTTTTTTCGTCACTTCATGAAAGAATGTTTTTGTGGCAGAATAAGGGAAGCTTTCATTTTAAATGTCGTTTAGATGTACATTCTGTGCTACAAGAAAACTGTGGATTTAGTCCTTTGGGAGAGATTTCCTATGGAAATTTGTTTATCTTAGTGTCAAGTGGTTGAAGAGTTCTCTAGTTGCACCCCCAAACAGCACAAAGGAAATCATTACAATCGCTGTGTCTGATGTACTTTAAATATTGAAGGGATGCTTTTCACAAAAGAATGGGTAACCTCAAAATCAGAAGGTAGATGATCTCGACTTGCTTTGAATTAATCATTAGCAAGCACCCAACGATAAAATGAAAGGGAACTGAAACAAAAATACCGTGCTACGTAAACTTTCTTTTTTTCCTGTAACTTATGCAAAATGCAATCCTTAAAAGCTTATTTAAAACGTAAACCATCTCGATAAATAATTCATGCGATAAATACATCATAAGCAATCATAAATGAATTAATTTCAGAAACTCCGAAAGGACAGAGATTCGATAATTTATCGCGACAGTCAACAATCTAAAAAGCATTTGAATAATTCAAAAAAGAAAAAAAGGAAACTCATGCATATTAGTAGTTTTTAATTGAATGGCTGTTTTCAGAATCATTAATAATTGAGGTTATTAAAGTTCATAATACGAAAAAAATTAATCTGATATCTCTTGAAATATCGAAAAAAGAGCTGCATTTTTGCTAGTGGAAAAAAAAGATCGATATCACTTATGATAAAATGGAAGATTTTGAAAAACAGAAAATAAGTGTAATCGGAAGTTACTGATGTGAACTAATTTCCATTCTTTTTTCTTTTCTAAAGTATTGTTTTGTACATTCAGCCGTTAATTAATGATACTTTTGAAATACAATGCATGTATTTTTTTTCGATGATAAACAATTAAAAGTGCAATTGCATTGTTTCAAAAATTCTTTAAATTGCTGATTTCTAAGACGTGAAATTTATTTTTGGCAATCACCTTGGAACATTTAAATAGGAAGAAATGCTGTATTATGCATGTATTATGCTGACAAAGAATTAAGCAGTAAGATCGTGCATCTCAATCGATAAGGATGTCTCAGAATCTGAGTATTCAGAATCTGATAATTTTTATTTTAGGAAAATTTTAAAATATTGTGTAAATACAACGAACATGCGTATTCATATTAATTTTCTTCAGCCTCCAATTCCTTCGAACTCACACATTTAGAATTAAACTCATTTTACAAACGAGTTTCCACGAATGCGGATGTTTAGAACTTTTTACCAATTCCTAAGAGGATTGACACTGTAGATGTAACTTTTCCAAACATTTTAATGCATCTTGAAAACCAGTCTCACTAGTCTGAAATCCTCAACGTCAAACAAGAGCTGAACAAGTGTACTGTCGTTGAAATTGTCTATTGCATTTACATGAATCCTGAACATTGTAAAAATTTGCTGCTCGTGTGCTTTACAGTGGCTTGTTAAATCTTCCTTTATTCCAGTTAGAGTTAGAAAAAAACAGCAATTGAAAGGTTGATTAAATCACTGAAGAACTACTCTTGAACTGAATGTAGAGACGAATTTTTATTTAAAAGCTTTTATCCGATATGAATTTTGTTACTTGCTTTGTAAACAATACTTTACATTGTCTTCTCTGTACTGGTTTTATTATGTATTTTTTTTAATTCGTATTGTTTACATGCTAGAAAGAGCGAAAGAAGCAAAGCGATTCCCCAAGTGCATCAGTGGTCCATTCAAAAGACACATTACAAAAAGGTACGATGACTACAGAAAAAGAATCTGTAACTTTGAGTCGACTGGAAATAAACAGGTAAGACAAATAAGCCAATAAAACATTTTATTTTAATCACTGATCGTAGATTTAAAAAGTTTGGATCAAAGCATCTTACCATCAGTTTTAGCTATTTTATAGTCGATTCTAAAAATAACTATTTACGGAATTTTCTATGTCTTAAATTATAGAAAAAAAAGCGTTATTTTATATCTGACTTCCTTTATGTCTTATCAAAAACGAAATATAATACGAAATATATTATCACATTCCTTGTTCGGCTTAAATCGCCAAAATTCGTAGCAGTACACTGTAACTTTAATTACATCTTCTGTAGCGTTTCCTGGAGCTGGAATGTTTTAAAAACGTGCTGCAAAGAATGTAAAGCAAATCACCTGAATTAGATCAAAAATCATATCGTATGAGTGTTTGATGGGCTCACACGGGTCGGTTGTCTGTCTAGTGGTTTGTCCCTCTGCTATATTTGGGTGTGTTTTTATTTTTGTTGTTGTTTTTTCTTTCCTCTTCCTTCTCTCGCTTCTCCAAGTCATTCCGGGTTAACGTAGGAGTGTTTTGTTTTCTTTGTCTTTTGCCGAGTGTTTTGAGTGAGTTTTTGTCGCTTATTGAGATTCGTGTTCATTAGGGTTGGTTTTTGAGGTGCCTTTCCCTTTAATAAGGTGACGGTTACATCTCTAATTTCAAATGGAATAGAGTTGGTAAATGAAATGGAAAGCACAGCTACTAACCCTTCGGAGATAGACAATATTATTGACTCTGAATTGGCTTCAGGAATCTCTCAGGAACAAGTTCAGTCCCCTGTTTATCATATTTATCGAATTCATTGCAATATTATAGAGTTACCGCAGACTATTACATGGGAAAATAGTGTAGTTAAAGTTTTAGAGGGGATGGTCCCTATACCAAAATCCCAACTAAGGGAACTTAAGCGTTGCATTAAAAGCTTCATGGGAAATTGTCTCAACCGAAGGTCTCAAGTTTCGGTCTCAAACTCAGGAAAAACTTATATTAGTGGTCAATAACTGGGCTCTTAAGCTGTTAGAGCTCAAATAGCTCGGAAACATCTCGGTAACCCCTCGAATACAAACTAAAAACATTTCTTGTAAGTTCCTACTATACAAGATCCCAGTAGAAGTAACGTGTGCTGAGATCGCAGAAGAGTTGGAAGAAGGGTGTTAATTAAAATGCTATGAAGTTCGACGTTTTACAAAAGCACCTCTCAGGATAAGCTACCCGCCAAAACTGTTCGTGTCTCTAAGTAAGGCACTTCTCTCCTAGACTCCGACTATTTATGGTGGGAGAAAATTCGCGTGTCCCTCATTGAGGACCGCCCTAGATAGTGCCTCAATTGCTTACGTTTCGAGCACGGGACCCAATAGTGCCGCCAGGCCCTCCAGTGTGCGGGGTGTAGGGATTTCCACTCCCCGTATATGATTCGGTTTGGAGGATGGTTTCGTGTACAAAATTGCTAGCCTGGGCATTAATGGACACATGGCTCTGTGGATTCAAAGGTATTTAACTAACCGGAGAATCGGAGTAAAAGAGAGATGCTGTCTCGGACAAGGATCCTTCGGGAAGGAGCGTTCCATCTCAATTCCTATGCATGTGTTACATGTATGACATCTTCGAAACTGCAGTTGCGGGCGTTGAAATCATAGTGTATGCTGATGGCATCTTTATCTACGCCTCTGACCGCAAGGAAGAAAGGGGTATGGGGGATGCTCCTATCCACCCTTTCTAATATCAACCAGTGGTGCCATTACAGTAGGCTTCATTTTTCTGCAGCTAATTGCAAAGCGATTAATGTTAGTAGGAAGCGTCGGGCTGTAAATGCGGAACTTCGCTTCAACGGTCAAGGCATAGAGTGGGTGGAATCCATCCGCACCCTTGGCGTTCGGCTTTCTAAAAGCCTTTCGCTCTAGGAACAGGTTCAGGACATCAAACCTAAATCCGCCAGGCATCTCGGTGTGCTAAAGGGAATTGCTAGTAAGACGCGGGGAGCCACTAGCTTCCCACTTCTGTCTATCGTAAACGCCGTCCTTCGGAGTCGCTGCGAATTTGCCAGTCCGGTTCTGGTAAACCAGACTCCTTCCCTCGTGTGGTCTCTCGAAGTTGCGAACAATGCCGGGTTTCGTTTCGCTACGCGCGCTTCCAAATGCACCCCGTTGATTATGCTGGGAAGGGAGACGAGCCAGCTGCCTCTCAGCGGATACACTATCTCGGCTCTGCCTTTGGCCTTCGCCAAATCTCGGTTAGTGACTTTAACGCGGTGGGGAGGTTTCTCTGCTCCTAGTTGGCTGCTGATCTCAGTATGAACTTGTACAGTCAGCATTGAGAACTTAGTGATAGATTAAAACCTATTCTTGGAAGACTGCACCTTTTGGTGAACCAATTTCTCACGAGAGACTGGTTTACAAACTCTGGTTCCATCTCTAACTTAATGGTCTCCGTGAATAATTGGTCGTTTCAAGACAAATCACCAACGATGGATTCTTTCAGTGTCTACAAGAGAATTTCCAGGGCTACACTATTGTGTCTACTGATGCGTCTAAGGACGATTCCAAAACGACTATTGCCGCTGGTTCCAGACATTAATTCTGTGTTCACCGCGGAAGCATGGGTTATTTGCTTGGTTTTAGAGTCTTTTGTAACGGAGAGCATGTCTTATCTCAGTCTCTCGGATAAGTCCGATCTCACTGCCCTCTTTAACCTCAACAGGAAATCTCAACCTGTTATAATAGTTGCAGCTTCTCAACAGGAAATCTCAAACAGTTTCCTTATGGAAAAACTTCGTAAAGTTTGCCTAGTAGCGGAGGAAGTCGCCCAACTTTGGACGACTGGTCACTCCGGGATCTCTGGCAACGAACAAGCGGATCGGTTGGCTAGGTGTGGTCCTTTCAGGTCTGCAACATATAACTGGGTGTCCTTTGAGGATGTTATCCAGCACATTCGAAAAGATACGTTGCGCCAGTATGTCGATACTTGGCTGAATAGCAACTAAGGAAGCAAGTACGGACATCTCCTTGGTGCTCCCAACAGAGCTCCCCTCCCCTCGTGTCCGACATGTCACGTTCCTGATTCCGCTGAGCATATCCTGCTTAATTGCATCAAATATGATTCTCCCAGGTTCTTGCTTTTCTCCAAGTTGCAGCTTTCTGTGTGTAGCTCTTATGAACTTCTTCTGAGTAAGGCCTTGACCAGCCGGGAAGGGGTTGCTGCTCTGGTGGACTTCTCCAGCTCACTGCCTCCGTAATCTTTAAAGGGTAGGCCCCAGGCCTAACATCGGCTCCCGGGGATGCTTGACATTCGGATTATTTGAGATAAAGCCGGTCCGTGTGATTGCAGCACTCACTTCACAACACGGCTAATAATAATATTATAAGTGTAATGTAATGTAATGTAACATATCGTATTGTAAAAAAATATAAAAAAATCTTTATTACCTCCAATTTTATAATGTACCAGTAACAATTCGGTTTACATTCTTACATTAAATTCAATAATTCTGTACATTTAAATTAAATTTATCTATTAAAAAGTGCATGCTGGCACTATATTTCATTCTGGTTTATCTAGTAATATGTTTTCGATACAATCTCAAATTAAGTTTTCATTTGAAAACACATTATTTTATTCATTCCTTTACTAATGCAAAAAATTAGCTTTCATAAAATGTCATTAATAGTAAAACTAAATAATGTATATGTGTGTGTGGGCAAGTATTACAAAGATTCTGTTTCTAAGTTTTATAAATTGAATTATAAATTATGAATGTTAATTGGAAAATTAAAGAAAAAACATTAAGGATCCAGTTAATCTGATATGCATTCATTTAATATTAACCGAATTATAATTGAAAACTCTTATTAGTATGACAGTTAAATGTAAAATTACTAATTTTTTATTTGACTGAAAAAAAGTCTCTGAATTTTCTACTAAGAATATTAAAACTGATAAGATTTTAAAACGAGACTTCAGTACGTCAACATCTTTGTTTTGCTGTTAAACTAGAGTCAGTTGAAATTTTTACTTTTACCAACTTCACTTATAAAGCTCTTTAATTATGAAGCTGGCGTAAGTATTTCCATCAAAATTTTGCACTTTCTTTTTAATATTAAAAATTGAATTTTACGGATTGACTTAAGAGCTATTCCTTCAAAGTTCATAATAAATGCATTAATTTTGGAAATTATCTTACTTCAGTTTTTAACGTAAGTTAATTAGTTTCAGAGATAACGAGATTTTTAATCAAGAATGTAATTTTTATAAACATTTAAAACAACGGAAGGTAGGGAACCTTTTTTTCTTATTCAAAGTTTCAGAATATTTGTTCTTTTCTCTTTCGTTTTGTCTAACGACAAAAATGAAAGTTTTCACTGATCTTTATCGGGAGTAGTATCATATACAGTTTTTAATACTCCGAATTTCACAGAATTTTCAGTCTGAAGTAATTAGTTAATGTATATTTTTAGGCTTTCATAAATTTTTCATGGAAATAAACGATTTTAAAAGACATTATTTGAATAATATAAAACAAACGTTTAAGAATTTTTGCACTTACCTTGTCATAAAACTTATTTTAAGGTGTAAATTCTTCTAGTTACAGTATGTGAATGCGATATCAACTATTTCCTTACAGATTTGTTTTTTTAATCAGGCTCATGTTTCTTTACATTATCTCTGATTTTTGTTTTGATTTTGATTTTCATATTGCCTGCATTTTCATAGATGAAAAATCATCAACCCTCCCTTTGAAAGTTATGAAACTGAATGGCGACTAAAAATGACCTGACATATTCATTTTCGTGCCTTTTTTCTGGGGCTTTCATAGATTCTTAAATTATGACAGCTGTCATCAGAATTGATTGAGATTTTAAGTCAAGGACAGAATTAGGAAGACACCCCAAGGCGTTAAATTTCCAAGCCATCTGCCGGAAAAGCTGCTCCTTGTTGATACACCCATGGCTCACTGGGATAAATACAGGCTGTCCGAAAAGCTCCGTTTTTGCATACGAATAAATTTTCGCTTCTTCGCCGATTTGTCGCTTTAACCCAGCTGTATTACTGTTGCCAACTCTGCCGGAGAAAAAGATCTTGGTAAACTGGCAATACCGAAGTATTTTGTAAATCGGAAATAAATGTCCAAATGCCTCAAAGAGCTTTAGCAGATAAGCATATTTCAGCAGCATAAGCACGTAAACGCCAAAAAAAAATTTTTTTTTTCTCAACTTGAAAATATTGTTAGCCATTTGTGGATACTTTTAACTTTGATTTTAGGCACATTTTCAAAGGCAGAGTTGGCAACAGTGATACAGTTGGGTAAAAGCGACAAATTGGCGAAGAAGCGAAAATTTACTCGTATGCAAAATCCCATAGGAGAAACTGGTTTTCGGACAGCCTGTATATATCCCAGTGAGCCATGGTACACCGTTGTTGCTGCAAGGTTCAGTTGGTAGACCATTAATCCCCTCTTACCGGCTTCATTGCTTTACATGACGAAAGTTCCTTGTGGCGTTCTTCGATATTGCATAATCCTTGGCTTTAGTTATTCAGAATGGCGCAATTGAGCAGAGTATAGAAATTGTGAAAATTCACAAGAAGAACATTAATCTACCACCGTTGGCGATATGGATTGGCTTTTTTTACAGTGTATACTTATTATAATAAAAATAAATCACTAGTGTAACAAATTTCTTACAAAGTTATTTCTCTTTTTAATCGTTAACTATTTTAATCTGTGCTAACGATTAAAAAGACATACTTAATCAATAATTATTAGCCAAAAATAAAAATAGAATGAAACACACGTTATACCTAAATATTTTTTTTACATGCATTTGCAAAATATCATTTGCCAAGTTACATAATTTCACGAGCCAGGTAACTTTTCTTCCAGTTTTCTTTTGCCTTTCCTGAATTGTATTTTCTGACTATTTCATCGCCACATGAAATATGTACTCTTGCTGAATGATAAACGATGCAATTTCAAATACAAAAATGTAATATTCCAAAAACATATTTTTGACTTTTTTTTCAATTTGAACGGCAATATTAAACTTAGTATATATATACTTCGTTTTTATGTGTTGAACGGTAATAGAGAAAAATATGTTTCATGTGTTTATCATTTATTTCACTCGCGTGCCGAGAAAGTCGGAATCAATTTGAATGTTCTATCACCTTTCAGTTTTTCCATGAAACAAATTAAGTTAGAGAAGGCAAAAAAAAAATAATTTTTGTAGTTTTTTTATGTACTTGTTTGTCTTTCATTTAGTTTTTTATAAAATACTTAGATACATTCTCGCATTTTTCTGATCAGTTTCTTTTATGCAAAATTTCTTTCACATCATTTTTGCATGAGTTAAAAAAAAAGAAACGGCTTTATAAAGTGTTAAATATTTTTTGTTCAAGTACTTTATAAAATTTGCATGCATTTGTTTTTTTTTAAACATAAAATCTTTTTTAGTATATGTACATGTTTAATTTCATTAAAGCAAATTGAACATCGCGTCTTTTTTTAAAGGTTCACGAATTTAAGTAGTTTTTTTAATTGAATAAACTTCTTTGCTTAAAAATTATCATATTACATTACTCGTTTTATTACTTAAGGCTATTGCGTCGTTTCTTTTATTCAAATAGAAAATTGGGAGTCTATAATATAAGACAAGAAGAAAAAGAGTTTTTCGTAAAGCAGCATATTAAATTTAACAAATGTTTTTAACAAATAATTTCTTAAATATAAAATTGTGAATTCTTTAAGATTAAAATTATGAAATATACAGTGATCCTCGCTTTTATGAAACTGTAGAAGCTACTCAAATGCTTCTTAAAATCGAGTCATAAAATCTCTCCTTTGGATTGTTTTTGAAACCAGTCGCATGTTCGTAAAGTTGCACGTGTTTGTAAAATAAGAGGTTCTTAAAAACGAGCGTCGAGTGTGTATTTATATTGTTACGAATTTTCGGTTTGTTCTGCATTCCAGAGGTTAAAAATAGTCTAAAATTCGTATTTTAAGCGTCAAATAAATAAATTTTGCATTTTCTTGCATTAAAATCGGTTAACTAGAACGCAAGGTATGTCGTTTTGCGTGTCCCCATTGGTTAACATAGGGTTTTCTAGAAATTTCGAGAAATATTGGTGATAGAGCTTAGCTGACCTCACTTTTGGGGGCTGATTTTTGGCACCAAATTTGGCAGTATTTCATCAAAAAGCTTCCAATCTTGGTAAAAAGCTTCCAATCTATATAAAGAGGCCAGGACAACTGAATTCGAGTCAGCTCGCTGTTTGCTGCTGTGACTTGCGTACATCCTTTGTGCTAGAGCACAAGGCTGTGTATTGGCGCTTACAGAAACAACATTTTGCTTGTTTTTGAATGCTGTTTTGAATCTGAAGCTTGAGGGAATGTTTATGATTTCCCTTATTAATTTCCGCTGAATTTTACCGCGCGAAATTATTTTGTTGCGTGTAAAATACAGCATCTATAAAAGCGTCTGTACTAAGTAAACTGATATAAGCAAGTTTCTGAACTCTTACTGCCTGTGAACTTTGTACAGCAGATTGTACGACTAACTTCTAACAGCAATAAAATTTATGTTTCATTCTGAAAGGCAGACTGTTTACTCGAGCTTTCTACATACACTGGACTTCAGAACGACGAATCCAAGAATAAGCACAGTTTTCTGCAATGTAGATATACAGAGAGACTCAAAATTGATTTTATAGCAATTATCTTTTAAACCGTAAGTGATCGAAATATACTTTCAATTGCAAAAGCTCGTCAAATAAAGTGTTGCTTTCGGATACGACAATTTTTTTTACTAGGGGCTATGTGTATATTAAATAACAAAATTTATTTCTTATATGGTCCCTCATTTCCTATCATTTTTAGAAAAAGTCTGTGTCCAAAAAACTAATTCAGAAAATCCCATGTCTCTAAGTGAAAGAGTTAAAAATCTTCATTTTAGAGGACCAACTATCAGTTGATAAAATGTTAAATAATGATCTCTTTACCGGAAAATGACCATTAAAAGCATTCAAACTCGTGAAACTAGCAGGTACAGTTTAATCCGAACTGATAGGTAGTGCGTTATGACATTATCGATAATTTAGTCTTTTAAGGAGTCATCCACTAATTATGTTACTCTTCTAGAGAAGGAATTTCAAAGTGTAAATAGAGATAACGAACTAATGGTATGAGCAAACTTTCACTAGAAACTGCCAAACATCCATTATAGGAAAATTCCACCAAAATTGGATTTCCGGGGACAGGTGTAGCCGTCAAATGACCACTGACATAAACTGACGTCAGTTTAAAATTAATATTATTTTTCTCACTTTTGAGACTTTCCCTTAATATTTGGCGATATATGCCTAAAATTTCTAACTTGCGAAATCTCGATGACTATTCCACTCAGAAATATGAGACTTTTTTGTTTACACTTCTTAGACACAGAGCAACATTTTTTCAAATATAAGTGATAGAAAAGGAGGGACCATATAAAAATTAAATTTCGTATTTGAATGTGTATACAGACCCTAGTAAAAAAAATTGCCATATCTGAAAGATGCTCTTTATTTTGCGAAATATTTTCAAAATTTTGCGCAAGAAATAAGTCTCAAAACTGAATTCAGCTTAGCGATATCAAAAATATTTCGAGGGAAATCGCCAAACCCTATGTCATACAATGAGGAAATCCAAATCTCCCTCTCTAAACCGATTTTCATGCAACAAAATGCAAATTTCTATAATTTGACGCTTAGAATGCAAATCTTGGACTAATTTCAGTCCCTGAACAGCATATCAGCCCGACAGTATGTAACATCGGAAAAATCGGCTGTGCATATTAACTCAGTTCAGACTTTAGCAGCAGGAAAGGTCACGCAAAGATCTCTCTCCAAAGCATGTCCAAGCTCAAATGCTCATCATGAGGTCCTGTCATATGAAGCTTAGCGACTTTTGGCGAAATATCGCCAAATTTGGCGCCAAAAATAAGTCCTCAAAAGTGAAGAGATCTAAGCTCTAGGACTAATATTTCTCGAGTTTTCTAGAAATCCCATATATTTGAATGGGAAACCGAAACCTCCGTATCTCCGGTTCTAATTGGCCGATTTTGATGCAACAAAAAGCAAAATTTATCTATTTGAAGCGTAGAATACGAATTTTAAACCATTTTAAGCCCCAGAGCAGCGGGTTGCCCCGAAAATTCGTAACAGTATGTAACATGTCAGTGGGAGGTGCTAGGAACTATCGGGAACTAGGAACTATGGTTGTCGAAGTCGGTGATCGATCGGTTAGACATACAGCCCCTTGTCTCACCTACTAACAATTTTGCTCGGGCCATCATCGGTCGTCTACGTGCCCGGTGGTAACCCGAGTAAAATTGCTACTAGGATCGGGATGATGTTGTCGCTACATAATACGCTGTTGCCGGTTGCACATTAACTCACTTCAGACTTCAGCAGCAAAAAAGGTCACGCAAAGATCTCTCCCCAAAGCATGTCCAAGCTCAAATGCTCATCATGAGGTCCTGTCATATGAAATACGCAACTTGCACTTATCGGCTCATCCAGTTTCCTGAGTCCAAAACTAGGTCTTGTGATGAATTTTAGACTCTATTGAGACCGGGGTTCTAGGGACGATTAATTAATTGCCTATATTTAGGTCACTCACAATTCCTCTGTTCTTTGAAATAAAATTGGTTTGCTTACAGGAAAGTAATTTTTAAGAAAACTGATATGAATTTGGAAATTCGGAAAGGTTTTTGATTTTGCATGTGCATATACAGGGTATCCAAAAAAATACTGACCTAAACATTTATTCTTTAAATACTCGTACACATATGCAGCAAAATTACGTAAAAAAAGGTACAATACTTTATGGTATCGATAAAAAATTCAGAGATTAAATCAATATAAATACAAAAATTTAATTTTATAGAGCCCCCATATCAAGAAATTCCCATTTAGTAATATGTGCTCCATACATTAACTATACGATGTAAAAAAAATTGAACATTTTACCCTAGAAAGTGTCGCATATATGAAAATAAATATATACTGACTGAAACCATTTTTCAATGGCTGTGCAGAGGAAAAATACTCTAGGATGATCGCGTTTCAAGGGTTGTACACAAGTTCTCAAAAAAAAATAATCGTTACAGAAAAATATAGTATATCAACTATGTTTGTATTGCATTACCCCTCGCCAACTTTGCTTAAATATATCTCTTATTCTTTTTATGATGAAAGATTGAAATTTTGTACATCATCTAATTAATGTATGGTGCACGTTTTACTAATTTTTTTTGAGGGGGGAGGCTGGGTCCATATAGTAATTTTAGTTTTGTATTTCTTTTTTTTTTTTTTGTTTGCTTTTAATAGACACAATAAAATTATGTATTTTTTACGTAACTTTGTAACATATAGTATATGTTAGTATATCTTATCAATATTTATGGCATAGAAGCCTAAGATCAGTGTTTTGGCGACACCCTATTCATACGTATCTATGTTTCCCTTAGAATTAATTTTCTTTTCTAGGTTGAAATAAAAAGTATATATATCGTAATTAAGATAATTTTATTTCATAGTTCATTTTCTAATACGTGACTTACAAGTATATGTTGCCTTGCTCATGTGGGAATTTCTTAAGAGTTGTTCAAAAATATTAATTAAGCAGTACATAGTGACTCTTTTCATAAACATTTTAAAACTGCCAGGTTTTAATCTGAACGATATTTGAATCAATTCATGTGGTAGTTTCAGTTACTGATAGATATGGCACTTCGAACTTATTTTACATTAATGCACAAACGAACTTCATATGCTTAGCAGCGCGTACCACTAATTATAGTATATTAGTTACTAAATAATTTTACTTCCTTGAATGATACAAACATTTATTAAATATTCCACCAAGCTTCATGTAAACTTTTATGTAAGTATTGCATTTGAACAAATTCAGATATAATTGTTTTTTAATGTGTTCTAAATTGGAAGGCACGTGGGTCCCTCTTCAATAGGTTTTACGTTAGACTATTTCAGAATATTTGAGAAAGAGAGTAAAATCTCAAGTGTGAGAAATATCATTTTTAAAATTAGGATCTTAATACCCCTAGTCATAAAAATAGTTTTATGTGTTTGTGTTTGTTTCTTTAAAGCGCTTCTTTTTTTTAATTTCGGAATATTTACATGAAATGGCATACATTTTTAGAACGCTTGCACATTTCAATCAATTATAATCAAATGTCCGAAATAACCCTAATTTATAATATTTTTAAATACTTCTAACAAGTAGTAGTTTTATAGAACATTATTTCATTTTATCGTTAAAAAAATTGTACCCAGACATGTATTAACAAACAGTTTTGGCCAAACTCTTCTTTCAGACTACTGGATCTAAAAGCAACCAATGGACTTTAGCCTGCTTCTGAAACTAACATTTAAAAACACGAAATATGTAGAAAAGATATCTATCTTAGTAATGCACAAAAAAACGTGTCGGTTAGAGTTGGTTAAGATGACGAACTTAAGCTTGACAAATTTTTCCTGAATTCAGTAAATGGTTTAAAAACCTGAAATTTACAAAAAGACTACTTTAAGCTGTTGTTTTTCATAAAAATACTCAAGCGATTTCATCACTCCTTGGAAGACGGTGAAATATTCTAAAAAACCCTATTCGCCATCTTATCACGTGGGCTACTGCGGTGGACTAAGATGACGAATATATTACGATATAAAAGTTTCTTTTCAAAAATGCAGAAAAACAATTTCACTTAAGTAGCTAAGAAAATGACTAAGACAACACTAAAAAAAATGACATATCACACATGATGAAACAAAAACTTCATTAGAAATGAAAAATTAGAAAAACCACAGGTAATAAAGTTCATTAACAAAAATTTTCAGAGTATGTCTTTGGCTTCATTACAATCCATCGGGATCACCGATTCACAGTTGTTTAACAGTATTAAGGGGAGAAGGGACGTTAAAACTGAAAACTGTCATTTCTTAATTTTTAGTCTCCAATCATACGTAAAAATGTTTAACACAAAGGCTTATATTTGCATTAATACTAAAAAGAAAAATTAAATATTATTTTAAAAAAATATATTAATATCTTTGCGAAAAAAACACGCATTCAATATTTTTTTTCAAAATATCCCACGCGAATTCCAAATTAATAAAAAGCTGTTATTTTTTTACAGTGTACTTGCAATGCATATATGAACATAACTGCACATTAAATTTTCAAACAAAAGTCAATTAATAGAGACATAGGAATTTAAATGTAACAATAGGGTGTAAATTTGAAAAAAAGCTACATCTCACATGAATTTATTTTTTCTATAAAACTTAACCTTGTCACACATAAAAATGAATGCCCAGATATGTTCATATATATAATGCAAATGCATACTTAAAAAATTACAGCTTTTTATTAATTTGGAATGCGCATGGGATATTTTAAATAAAAAAAGAAGGCGTATTTTTTCAAAAAATATCAAGTTTTCATTTAAAAAAATATTTATTTTTTTAATTTTTAGTTTCAATATAGATTCAAACTATTATGTTAAACAACTATGATTTTATGTTAAACAACTTTACATATAATTACAAGTAAAAATTCAAAATTGAAAATTTTGAATATTGAACGTCCCTTGTCGCCTTATATCTGATCATAGATACACCTTAAGGTATGATTTTTCGATTAGCAGTTGAATTTTGAAATTCTCTTCATAGCAAAATACATACTTTACCTTAATCGAGTAATTCCTTGCACTGTGAAGTCCAAAATTTACAAACATTGATTAACGAAATACATTTGAGTTGTCACTACTCACAAAACGATCTTAAATTACATTACTTGTAGTGGGCTTCGTAACCCAGTGCCAGTGTCCTGGGAATTGCTTTGGCAAAAGATGCTATTTGTGACTGTGTCATAGAAATACCGAGTTCGTAGTCTGATACCCTATATATTTATTCCCTCCAAAAACAGAAATATCTTCCAGATAACGCACTAAATTATTCGTAAAAGATTATACATTTTTAATTTATTATACATTTATCTATTGTAAAAGAGTACACACACAAAATTTCCGTTTTAATTCAATTGGAATGTCCGTTTAGAAGAACCGCAAATGAAATTAAATCTCAAAGTATGATTTTCTACTAAGCACGTGAAAGATCCCAATTCAAAATTATTCTGACTAAAAAAAAATTAATGAAATTAAAAAAAAAGTGCTTAAGTAAATTCCGCAAACATTCATGAAAAGAATCTCAGGTTTTAAACGACACAGAGCAAAAAGAATTCGCTGCGTGTATGAATATCACAGCCTCATGACTTAAAGGAGAGATCAATAACAGATTAAAGCATTCCATATTTTAAGTATAAGGGAATTCGTCATGACATTTTTGCGTATAAATAAGTGTGTGTACTCCAAAATCTGTGAAGGAGTACTATAAAGAAATTTCTTATAAGCAGTATAATGAATAAGATATTTAAAGAAAATTTCATTTTTAAGTAATTAAATATCCGCATTTAAATCCGCATAGTTATTAAAAACGACTCTGAAAGCTTTTATTTCCGTTCCTTTATTTAGTATTGTTTAATTTATATTTTATGCTTCAATGAAATTGGTCCAGGAGATATATACACTAGAGGACAACTTTTAATAGGTCTAGAATATTAAAATATTTTGCTTAATAATTCTTATTCAAAGCGTAAAATAAACTGTCAAGAAACAATTTATGCTTTAATCAATATCTAAGTACTTCATTGATATTTAATATCTTTATTCAACAGAATTCCTAATTTAATATTTATTGAGTAAACGCGTGACTCGCAATATTCACTTTCATTTAAACTGAATATGAGATAGACAATTTGTAGTGTTCTATTAATAAAAGCAAAACATTTTTGTTTCGAACTATAATGATTATGCATTAATGAATACATAATATGGTATTTTTTTCATATAACTGCTTTGAAAAAATATTACCTCTGTCGATATTCTCTAGTGACATTTTTAAAGCAGTATTAGTAATTTTAGCGTCGTCGATATTTTTAAGAGTAAAAATTTAATTAAAAAAAGCTTATAAAATGCGCGAACAAAGCCAACGTATTATAAGCAAATACACTAAGTTGAGATTAAACATTTACGCATGAGAAGATGTGATCTGATAAATATTAAAGTTCACTAAAAGATTTACCTTAACTTCCATATGACTCATTTGTCGAATTATTAATAAATATAAAAACACCATTTCGCATTGCTAATTTATTTAACTTTCAAAACATACTGGAAAGTAAACTTAAAAGAAAACAACAAATAGACCCTCGAATAAAATAATTCCAAGAACTTTAATAACATTTCAAGCGTCTTAAAGTCTCCTTACTTTAATTTATTCATTTCAAAACATCATTCTTTGATTTTATCAAAACGTTGTCCTTAAAATGAATAAAAATCCCTTTTATGAAATTCTGCATGAAACAGCAAAATTCAATTTATCACAGACGGATGATTTATTTAGTCTGGAGATGTTCAAAGAGATCACAACAAATCAAATGTTTTGATTGATCACGTTACGCAAATGATTAAACAATCAAAATAAAAACTTGAGAGCACTCGAGTTTTAATTAAATGCTTATTTTCACGTGAGAGAGGTTTATTACTGAGAAGTGATATTTATTTAAAAAGGGAAGAATTCTTTGGTGGAAATATTTCAGAACATAATTCATTTTCGTGAAAAGAAAGAAAAAAAAACTTTGCTTCTAATTGTACGCCGAGAATTCTTACATCGTTAAGACACGAAAGTTTTCGTTTATGAAATCCAAGTTTTTATTTAGACAACGTACTGTCTAAACATTGCTTTCCCGCGTATAATTTTAGAATTACTTCATAATTCCTCAGGGTCTGATATGTGTGTGTGCTTTTTTTAATTGAAGTTCAGCTGATAATCATATGCATGTTTATTTAAAATTCGTACATTTTTCTTTATCTATTGACATTAGATACACAATGATTAGAATTAACAAATACCTAAATTTTCTCTTTAGCTTCCGCCTTTATAAAAATGCAACTAATTAATAGTTCTAATAATGGGTATCCATATTTGCACTTATTTAAATAAGTCAGTTGCAATAATTTACGTCGCGAATAATTACGACTTCTTTATATGATGATATTAATTGTTTCCAAGATAAGCTGAAATCTATAATGTAAGGGAAACAAAAGAAAATGTAAAATGATAACATATGAGGTTACTTGAAAATAAGAAAACTCGTCTTAAAATCTGTTAAAGAAAAACATAACAAGATATCATTTCAATTCAAAGTCCATTGTTTACATTTCTTCACAATTTCATTGTACACTGTAAGAAATACCTGTAATTTTACCACACATGTAAAATAATACAGCACAAGTGCTGCGGCTTTCGAATACAAAACTGAGTGTTGTATATCCACTCAAGAAATGACACAATGACGTTGATAAGCCTATCACAAAGAAACTTGTACAACAAATTGGCACAGTCTTTACATCACAACGTGTTGGCGTTACGTTTACCCACACATTGTGTTGTAATCTAGGAAAATATTTTTTGCTGCGTAAGATGCATCATAAATCTTAACCTTTTAACGCCCGGTGCTCCTCGCAATGAAACATCTTAATTATAGCGCTTCACTGCTGGTCGAAAAAGCATATTGTTAAATAACTCAAACACTGAAAAAATACAGTCGTTGCCATCGCTCGGTTTAGCTACAGTAACATCACAGTAGATCGAATCTTTAAATGCTTAGCATTAAAGGGGATTTTCACATAGTCGGGCGTGCGGTCGCACAGCCAGTTTAAAGAGATATCTTTAAATAAAAATACTACCAGGGCTAGGCATGAACCTGAATGAAAAAGCAATTGCAAGAGCGCAAATAATAGTTTTTTAATTTCTTAATTCTATACGACCTCTAAAACGCAATTACCCAACGCTTTTTTTATCCTCGAGAGCCATTGGAAAGTGGATTATGTTTACTTCATATCTCAGACACTTTTTAGGGTATATGTCTCAAATTTTCTGCATCACCTCATTAGCGTATGAGGCAAATGTTATTAATTGGATTTTTTTTTCTAGGGGAGACGTGTGCAAATTTAAAAAGCATCACTTTTAGAATATTAACGAGAGGAATTTGTGCTAAATGTAGTCTTTTCTGCAACCTTATTTTCAACATTTTTTAAAATTTACACTGCCCGCTTACCTCTACTGTGTAAAAAAAAATAAAATATCTTACTATATTTTTTTGGAAACCCTGAGTGCGAATATATAGATACAGGGTGTCCTAAAAAGGTGGTAACGGGCTTTAATTCTTTATCTATTCGGGATAAGTAGGCAGTGTAAGTTGCAAAAATGTTCAAAATGAGGTCGGAAATAAGACTCCGTTAAGAAAAATTCTTCTCTTTCATTTACAGAAAGTTACCCTTTTTTTAATCTGTATACGGCCCTAGTACAATAACATTCCCAATTAGTAAAATTTTCGTACTTCGGCCACTGTGGGAAAGTGTACAGAATACAAAGCATTGTCCATCGACGGAAATGGATGAGTTCTGTGTCAGGGCTATACGCCGGGTGTTTAGAAACTTCCCAGGGAAACATTACTAGCTTGTCCTTGACCGGTTTTGCAACATGAGACCTTGCATTGTCTGGTTTGACATGAAGGATGTACTGTACTACGAACTACTGGAGCCCAGTGAAAATGCAACTGTTGATTGCTGTAATCAGCAATTGCTGCAAAAGAAGCAAGAAATCTCTCGTAAATTTCCATTTACTGGGCTAGGTTTGCGGCCTGTCAGATTTCACCATGCATTTCCATGCAAGGCCTCATGTTGCAAAACTGGCCAAGGTCCTTTAGTAAAGAATGGCTAGGAAGTCTTGAAACACCCGGCGTATAGCCCTGACATAGCTCCTTCGGACTATTTCGATCCATGAATAATGCCTTGTCTTCTGTACGCTTCCCCACAGTGGACGAAATACGAAAATTTATTGATGACTTCATTCTAACGTGATGAATACTTTTATGCGGCTGGCATCCTTGCACTACCTAATTATAACGGAAGTTGCTGGAAAATAATGGAGATTACTTAGACGAATAAAAATATCATTTATAACTACTAAATTGCCTATTCATTTCTTTGACACGCGCTATAAAACTTATTTCAAGACCCGATATATTGTTCATATAATTTCTTTTGTTTTGAATTTATTAAATAATGTATACTGACCAGTGACACATGTTACAGACCAGGTAAGTCATAAAATCACTGACTCAATATTCAACCCCAGATCCGTATAACCAGTAAGTATTCCTTTTAAAATTAATCTGAAGAAAAACGACGGTAGAAAAATAAGAAGCAGCTATAAATATTCATTGTAGTGTAGTTTTCTTTGGGGATCAAATCTGACAGCGGATGAATGAACTTGAGTACTTTCTCAATTTGAAAAAAGAAAATGAAAAACTCAAGTTTTAGTGCGTGTTAATAATCCACTCGGATGAAGGTTATTGAAAAAGGGCGAAGGAAAATTACAACACCGCGTAAATCTCCCAGTTTCAAAATATTTGAATAACTTGGTATGACTTAGGGAAGAGAAAAAAAGAAAAACAGAATCAGAAATCCTCAAGTTTTTAATTAAATGTCTGTTTTCTTTTGCAAGAGTTGTTGTTATTATATGAGGATATTAAACTTTTAAAAGAAAAAAAATTAAATGTGTGTCGGAGTATATTATGCAAGAAAAATTTGGAAGTACACTTTCGCAAGAAAAATATAATCTTCGATAAGTTACTGTAATTGAGAGAATTTTCAGACGGGTTCAATAAAGCATTAAAACAGATCAAAAGTAAATCCTTGAAAAAGTTCTAAACCAGAATCGAAAAGTGCATTCATCAAAATATAAATTACTTTCTTTTTTGCATCAGGAGGGTTTTTCCCTGTATTTATTCTTAATCATTAATTAACTAGGTATAACTTGTGACATCACCAAATGCATTTGCAGTAGCTTTTCTACTAGTACGTTCACAAACTACAGTAATAGTATGAGAGAATTCAATCCAGTTTATAGATTTTCAGCAATTCAGTTAGTTTCATTTGAGTGAAAAATATTCATCTGATTTTCTTAGCAAGTGCTTTCGCATTTATGCAATGTTATTTTTGGATTAGTTCAGTTTCACACTGAAATACTTTTATTAAGAAAAAAGAGAAAAAATAAATAAATAACTGACTACAAAGTTAAGAAAGTAGTACATTCTTTTGTAAGTATTATATCAAAATTTTATCAAAGTATATCAAGTTTTCATAGTATGATAACGAATTATTAATATGTTGAATACATAAATGACAAATTTTTGCAAACATGAAATTGGCATTTCATGAAAGCCAATTTAAGCAATCTTTACTAAACTACATGACAAAGAAACTTTCATTTTACATTAAATTAAGTATGTTTTTAGGAAGCCGAATTCCATCTTAATGTTTAAGTTGCTGTTGTTGTAACTTATTCCCTCTGACAATCGCATGCGGTGCCAGATCCCCCCCAGGTAGGCAGGCGGTGGGCAGAGGGGTGGGGGGTCGCCTTCCATTTTTAGAGCCCAGTGGGAGGAAGTCCGATTTTAGCCCGTGGTCCCCTAATTTTTAACCAGTTCAAGAGGGAAGACCAACCCACTGAAATCGGCACTCCCAGAGATATCGTTTAACAATTTGGAGGACATTGGAGCCACTACAGATTTTGCGTGCACCAGTAATGTTTAAGCATATCATATTGATAACTTTCAATAAAAATATATTCTTGAAACATAAACTATTTATCTGAAAATTTGCCAGTACTAATACGTCTGTTTCGTATCTAATTTTTCGTAATTGATTTTAGAATTTTTTTCAGCAACAAAAGTGTATTTATAACGTATAACAAAGTTGAATATATATATATATATATATAATATTATGGATCACCTTAGTACAACCGGTATTCTTTTTTATGTGTGTATAGGATTAGATTATTTATCACTATAACTATTTATTTTATATCATTTTATGTATAACTTCAGTAAATAAACTGTTGTTTTCAGAACAGTCAAATCTGATGAATATTTAATAAAAAAAAATTTGTTATAAGGGAAAACAAGTGCTGTAAATATAGGACGTATAAATTTTTTACAGGTTTACAGAAAAGAGTTGTTATACGTTATAGCCCATGGACGATAGCGTCTGCACGGTACATTAGATTGCGCGCAAATTGGGTATGAATATTATAGGTCACAGTCACCCGCACAGATGTTGGTGTGATTAGAAATGATAGTTTGTTCAAAAAATTGCAAAAATTAAGTCTTGTATATTACGGACTACGTTTGCAAATCATCTAAAGTGTACTCGTGTCTAAAGAATGCATTTGAATAACCTCAAATAGTGTATCTATATTATAGGTCAAAATCCCATAACTTGTTCAGATTCTGCTGGTGGTTCTAGTTCTTTAAGGGGCTACAAAAACATTACTATCAAGCGTTTGGCTAGTCGATTGAAGTCATTCCAGATATATTTATATTTTTATGTATTGTACCTCATTTTTAAGGTAAAATTTCAGTGAATAAACTGTTTTTTTATTCTTTACAGTACAGGCAAATTTCACGAATATTTAACAAACATTTTTATTATAATGGGAAAACTAGGTAGAAAATATCAAATGGTCTCATTAATGTGACTACAAAGCATACAGGATGTCTTGAGTTGGTAACGCTCTTTAATTATTTATCTATGAAAGATAAGTGGGCAGTGTTAATCGAAAATATGTTCAAAATAACGTCGGAAATAGGATTCAGTCAACAAGAAATTTCTCTACTTCATTTACAAAAAAATTTACACATTTTAAATTTATGTACGCTCCTTGTACACAGAAATTTCCTATTAGTAAAATGTGCCCCATGCACTCATGAGTTGATGTACCAAATATGAGCCTTCCATCATGGAACGTCGCAGAGATATCTTTAAAGAAGGATGATCGGGGACTTTACATGATTTTGAATGTATTTATATTGCTAAAGTGGAACGAAAAGATTTTGTTTCGTAATTACTGTACGATCCCTGAAATGCGATCATTCGACGTGATTTTTTTCCCTTCGACAGCCATGGAAACGTGGTTTAAGTCAGCGTTAAATTGATCTTCATATCGCTGGCATATTTTTTAGGTTATAATTCTCAAATTTCGTATGTCATCTCATGAGTGTATGGGTCACATTTTATTAATTGGGAATGTTTTTGTACAGAGGTCGTATACAAATTTAAAATGTGTAACTTTTTGAAAATGAATGAGAGGAATTTTTACTTAACTGAGTCTTATTTCCCACCTAATTTTGAGAATTTTTTCAACTTACACTGCCCACTTATATCTAAGAAGGAATTACTGATGTACTGAATTTGAGAATTATATTTTAAAAACTGTCAGAGGTATTAAAATAAATATATGTAGACTTAAACCACTTTTCAATGGCTTTCGAATGAAAAAAAAAGAACGAAGGGAAATACGGATGATCGCATTTAAGGGTCGTACAAAAATGATAAAAGAAAAATTTTCGTTAACAATAAACGTTTAAATTCGTATTCATTGATAGCCCCCAATCACCTTTGTTTAAAGATATCTCTGAAACGCTTTTGCAATGGAAAGCTAAAATTTTGTGCATCACATGTTCAGAGGATGAGGTCCATGTTACTAATTAGGAATTTTTATATATGGGGGTCGTATGAAAATTTAAGTAAAGTATCTTTTTGAAAATAAACCAGAGGAATTTTTTCTTAACGTCCTACTACCGACCTGATTTTAAACATTTTTTCAAATTACATTGCTTACTGATCTCTAATAGATAAAGAATTAAAATCCGTTGCCACCTTTTTGGGACACCATGCTTATTAAGTCCGAAAGTGTTTAAAAGCAATCATCTTGGAAAGAAAATTTAATAATTCTTCAATCCAATTTTTAAAAATTAAAAGCTTCTCAACAGATCTTTTTTTTTCTCCAATTCTGATCCACTTTCTTCAGAGTAATCATTCATCTGGAACAAGAAATAGAAAAAAAAAATTAACATAAAAAATACGTCATTATCTTTGTATTTTATTGTTATGTATAAAAAAGAGTATTTATTCCTGTCACTGATGCCCGTTAACATAAATTGTTCACTTGTTATTGCTACCTTGCTTAGTGCGAGGTAATAAAGAAACAAATGAAGATTTTCAGTTCTAACTGCCACACAAATTAAAAGTATCGTTTTGAATCGTTCAACGTTTAGTTATTACTGTACACCAGTAATATTTTCACATATTTTATGGAGCACCCTGTGTGCACAAATATGCCAAAAATGTCTGTTTAAAATTTTTTTTAAATTAACTAGAATTCGTAAAATTACTTATTTATCAAAAAACCAGCATTTTCACATATAGCACAAACAGCGACTTAAGGACGAATAAAACGCGATTGGATCTGATGCATTCTAGTTATAAATTTAAAATACTGGTATTTTTCCACAAGGCCGCCCATGTTGTGTAGCGTCTAAAAAACAATTCCTGTATACCTTGGTGGCGGGTTCAAATCCCGGCTTGGGCTTGGATGTTTACTTCTTCTTCCCTTCATAGGGGGCAGCTCTGACCTCCTACTGGGTGGCCCCCTAATACAATGAACAGTTGCTCGGGCCTTAGTAGCGACAAAATACTTTATAACCAAGTATCAGCACTTTGGGAAAAGAAAACAATCCATTAGAGGCCTAGCCTCACCATGGCGTAGTGGTTATACCACTAGAAATGGTAGATGGGCGAAGTGTGAAGGTCCCGGGTTCGGGTCCCATCGCGCGTTCGTCGACCTAACCGTTCGGAGTGTTCCGTGGTTTTCTCCGAAACTTAGCGTGAAAACGGGTTAGGACCCCTTAGAAAGACCCCCACGGAGGGCATCTCACCCATAGGCCTAGAGCCCATGCGTAGCTAATCGGCCTTAATCATACAACACAACACAACCCATTAGAGGCCTAGCACGTTTTTTGTGACTCTTGGAAATCAAGGTGTAAGTTCCTATAATAAAGTATACTAGCTGCCAAGGCGGGGATCTTCGCCGCATCATACCTTACTGTTCTTTATACTCAGTGCAGTGTTGACTAAATTTCTGAACTGATTTCAATGAAAATCGTGTTTCTTGGTATTAACAGTATTTGACATTAAATTTATTTAGGTTAAAGTTGCTACACATTTTGGGTGTCATCATAAAAGCCGATGATGAAAGAGCAAATGGTTAAAATGCGCTTTAGTCCATGATGACATTTTTTGCATGATGACATTTTTTTAAATGGGCGATGAATGCGCCAAGGATTGTAATTCCGATATTTTAAAGATGTGAAAAAGTCCGAAAGATATTGCATTTTTTTGCATCCATTATTATTATTTTGTAATCTACCTACTACGTGACATATGCTTGCTAGGATATTTTAAAGAGCTGAATGTATCTATATGTGTGCGAGTGTTTGTGTGTATGTGAGTGGCTCCTAATCGGTGTATTAGATTGAGTTCAAGTTTGGTATGTATATTATACACCACTTTAGCATGACCGGTTTTAATTTTGGTATGTATAGGACTTAGGGTTTTACAGGGCTGCAAAATATAATTCTTTAATATTATGGCTTATGGACGAAAATTTTTGAAAATGATCTAGCGCCTAAAACAGGTATGGACAACCTTTGGGAAAGTTGCGGGCTAAACTTGGATGTTAGAGAAGTCGTGAGTCGTATAAGTTGGATTTGATTTATATGTGATTTTGAATGGTTTATGTGGGTTTTCTATGGGAATTTGAAGTGTTCCGCGGGCCAGATCAAAAGCCGTGGAGGGCCACGGTCCGGAAGATGCCCATATGCGGTCTAAACTAAGCATTTAACTGAATGCAAATTGGGTATATGTATTATAGATCACGATCATGTGACCTGCATAGAGTTTAGTGTTTTTAGACCCAATAGTTTGTTCACAGGGTTGTATAAACTATTCTTATATATCATGGCCTGTGAATGCAAATCATTTAAAGTTTGCTATTGTCTAAATGGTGCATTCAAATAAGTTCACATTTGGTATTTGTATTATAGATCACCGTCACACAGCTTGTACAGATTTTAGTGTGTAGGGCTTATAGTTTTTGCACAGGGCTAAAAAAAGGTATAATACATTTCGGCGCAAATTCTAGCTAGGGCGCTAGTGTCTATATTGTGCATTCAATTGAGCCTCAAATTAAGTCCGCATATTATTGGTAAATGATTTACAGAATGCATAGATTTCGGTGTGTGTAGGTCTTACAATTTTTTTTACGGGGCTACAAAAACAATTCTTATATACTGTGGTCTGTAGACTAAAATTATTTGAAACGCACTAGCGTATGAACCCTATAGCCCAGGGGTTCCCAAACTTTTTTCGCCGTGGCAGCCTTGTCAGGCTAAAATCATTTCGCGACACCCTTTTCAGACTAAAAATTTTCATGGGAAGTTTCCTGCAAAGCCATATGAATATGAAAGTTAGAATGAAGCAGTTTGGATGCATTTTACATTACTTTTTTAATTTTTTTTATAGGGCTAACTACCACGAAAGTACTCTCTTGGGATAGGGTTATAGAATTTTGACCCCCATTTTAGGGAGTTTATGTAACCGCCCCCCATTTTAGGGAGTTTATGGAAAAGAGAGGCTACTGGACACAACTCTCTTGAACTTGACTGATATATTTTTGTTTGAGCCCACTTGCACATCGGCTTGGCTAACTTTTTTGTGGGATACCAATTCAGAGGAAATTATTTGATTATACATCCCTAAAACACTTTTCTTGATTATCTCCACGGCACCCCTGGCATACACTCGTGGCACCCTAGGGTGCCGCGGCACACAGTTTGGGAACCTCTGCTATAGCCGGTTGAAATGAATCAAATTTATTGAAACGCTGGTAAAGATAAAGTGTTCGGAAAGTCGGGTGGAATCACTCCAGATTTTATTTAACATAATTTGTACAGGGTACCCACTAGTATACTGAACAAAGCTAAAGCCCAATTAGAAATTCGTAAACAATTATCTCAAAATTTGTAAAAAATGACGCGGACAGTCAGAACACTGAAGCTACAGAAACGTGTACAAAATAATAACAGTTGTGAAACATACTTGGCATACAGGATCCAGGCAGGGTTTTACATCTGGACAAGCATGGTGCCAAACAATCCTAAAAGAAATTATATGGTATGCATTAAATTTCCCAGGGACATGAAAAAGGCGTAACAGAAATCATCTTAAAATTACTTCGCTTCGCTCCAGAGGTCCATGAGTGTGGACCTTCATATTTACATTTTTGAAAGGATCCTTCATGATTTTTTTCAGCTCTAGACTGACGTACGCATCCTTAGATGCTTAATTTTGAATAAAATGATTTTAACTCGCGTGAATGTGTAAATTTTACACATTAAAGCATACATTTTATTTTTGTTTGCCTCCGTTACACACAGTCCCACACACAAAAAGAAAATAAAAATTGAATGTTATTGAAATTTTCTACATTGAATTTGTGAATTTTTTTTCAAAATTCATAAAATTCATGTAGCTGAAAAGAAGTTGTAGGACGTCATTTACCTTCAATGTTTCCTGATAGTCTTCGTTTGTGGGTGGTAACTATTCTTTACCAATGATACCAGATTCTTTTCATGTAGCTAACCAAATTCTTTTCATGTAGCTGAAACGATTTTGTAGGACGTCATTCACCTTTCAAAATTTCTTGATAATCTTCGATTGCGAGTGGTAACAATTCTTTACCAATGATACCAAATTCCTTTCATGTAGCTGAGAAGAAGTTGTAGGACGTCATTTACCATTCAAAGTTTTCTGATAGTCTTCGTTTGTGCGTGGTAACAATTCTTTACCAATGAAACCAAATTTTTTTTCAAAATTCATAAAATCCATGTAGCTGAAAAGAAGTTGTAGGACGTCATTTACCTTCAATGTTTCCTGATAGTCTTCGTTTGTGGGTGGTAACTATTCTTTACCAATGATACCAGATTCTTTTCATGTAGCTAACCAAATTCTTTTCATGTAGCTGAAAAGATTTTGTAGGACGTCATTCACCTTTCAAAATTTCTTGATAATCTTCGATTGCGAGTGGTAACAATTCTTTACCAATGATACCAAATTCCTTTCATGTAGCTGAGAAGAAGTTGTAGGACGTCATTTACCATTCAAAGTTTTCTGATAGTCTTCGTTTGTGCGTGGTAGCAATTCTTTACCAATGAAACCAAATTCTTTTCATATAGCTAACCAAATGCTTCTCGTGTAGCTGAAAAGAATTTGTAGGATGTCATTTACCTTTAAAAGTTTCTTGATAGTCTCCGTTTGTGGGTGATGACAATTCTTTACCAATGAAAGAAAGATTAGGAACTAGGCCTTTAGTAGAAAAATTATTTGAGAATACGCTTCCCACTTGTGACTTTTTAAGTGTAATAAGTTTTTTTTAACATTTATGAGATGGTTCTTTAATTTGAGATGTGAGATTTATACCGAGTCTGGTGAGGTTAAAACGCAAAATGACTGATGTTGTTGAGTTCAATTAATTAAGAACTTCATAAATAAAAAAATACCACAGTACGATTGTTTCGGGTAATATAAATGATTCACCTATCCTCAGCTGTGAAAACCTCCTCCATCCGTACAGGCCGGGAGGTTAGAACTGTAGTTCCAAAGTTCACGTGCTCAAAACTTCCAGCTTTCTATTTTATATATTTTTACAAAAAAATGCGCAGTGGATGTTTGTTAAAATAGTCCAAAAAGCTCGGAAAGCAAAAATAATACATTATTCGTCGAATGAAATCACTAATATATCACCCAAAAAAAATACATTTTTAGGACATGCAACAGCAAATAATTAACTATCTCAGCAATAACACTATTCAATTGGCAGTATCAATCGTATAGCTCTGCTCTCTTTATTCGCACTCGGTCACATTGCACACAGAGACAGATATACTTTGATATTTATAGATTTCCAGTTTTCCAAGCAGTTTGTGACGTCACAGATCGATCGTGATGTCAAATTTCTCGATCTTTCTCGTTACTGTTTTCCCGATTGAGATACAGACAAAGTTCCAGTACATTCGGATACTTTCTTTTGGTCACCCAAAGTCACCAAATTTGTCGCCAAAACCCTCGCCAATTTCAATTGATCACATACTCATTTTACTTGCAGGCATGCCTGTACAACTCACTTCCCTTCAACGCACATATAATGCGGGTAACCAACACCGCCATTTTGTAATAATATATTATACAATTTATGATGCTATGTACTTACGAAGGCTTTAAATATACCATAGCTCTCTTCTAAATCCTCCGGATAAGTACTCCTGCTTAAGTTTCTCTGTAAAAGGAAAATAACAAAATATGAGAAAAAAAAAGAAATTTATTTATTTCTATATTTGTGAAAAATTCCGCCTCTGGGTGGCTTGTAACATGGGCCTTAATAGTGCAAAGACTTGTGAAAGCAAGTGTCCGCCCATTAGAAAAAAATAAAGTAACTGAAGATTTTTTTTTTCTAATGGAGTGCATCAGCTGTTAATAGGCTTTTGCTACTATTACATGCTTTTTAAAAAAAGAACTAAATTCGCTCCGAAGAAACTAACATACAAAGTATTTAAAACCGGGACACTAAATTCGCTCCGTAGGATTTAAAACCGGTACAGTGTCCCGATTTCATATCCTTCACATTTATTTTAGTTCCTTCCGATTCTACTAAATTCGGCTTTCGTACTAAATGCGAATGACAGTCTGTTAGTGGAATGTTTATTTTCTTATTTCGCATGCAAATAAATGATAGCACAGGATATCCGAAAAGTCCTTGACACATTTCAAAAATTCACAGAAAAGCAACAAATTCGTGTATGAATATGCTGTTCGCGCACTAATGCTTCATCGTATCAAGAATTTATTTTTCCATCTTAAAACAAATTTCTTTCCAACATGTGTTCATAGATGGCGCTGCATCTCCAGTTTTCAGCAATGAGAGCCAATAGGGATTTTTCGTGAGTTTCAAACAGCACTGACGGTGCGGGAGTATTTATTCTAGCTATGGCGACTGCAACTGAGAGAGCGCGTTGCGTAGGTTCGTATTTTGAATCAAAATCATTAACTACAGTTCAGAGAAAGTTTCGTAGCATGTTTCAGAAAACCGCAGTCCATGCTAACTGGAACATGGGATGAACTCGAATACCGTTTAGATGCGGTTCCAGCAACAAAAGGTGCACACATTGAACTCTGGGTAATGAAAGGTATTCCTTTCTGCTTAATTAAATGATTAAACGCCTTACATTAGGTTTGTTTTTCTTACTTTGATGGTACAGCGCCACCTATAAACACAATTTGGAAGCAATTTTTTTTACGATGTCCAAAAAAAAAAAAAAAGTGAACCTGTGAAGTATTATTTTGAAAACCGCATATTCATACTACAATTTGTTCCTTTTCTATGAATATTTTAAATGCGTCAAGGACTTTTCGGACGCCCTGTATGTTATGATTATCGCAATATCTCGTAATATGGATTCCTTGCAATAGATATTGCAAAGATTCGATAAGTCCTTGAAATAGGGCTTTATTGAATCCTATATGTCGACCTCGCTGGAAATGTAGAATATTTTATAAAGCACGAGAAGAAATACCCGCAATGTGCGTTAATCTTTAGAAGTCTGAAAAAATATCCGTCCCCCGATATTTAGCAATTGTAAGTTATTTTATTCTTCTAAAAGCTTCTCTTATAATAAGATAGGGTAAGCGAGTGATCTGATAGAGTAAGAAAGTTACATATCGTAAGTGATATCGATGTAATTCTGAAGTGATGGGTTTCAATATGAATTCTAGAAATGAAATCAAAAATCTTAATTAAATTTAGTAAAGCTATTCCGATGGAAATGCTAACGTCAGGAATTAAACAACTAGTGAGTTTTGAAAAATCTGCTGCGATGTGATCGCAGCAGATTTTTCAACACAATTTTTAGCAAACAACAGTTATTTTTCTAACACAATAACTTGTGTTAGAAAAATAACTGTATGATCTTATACAAAGAACAGGTTTTTCATCTAGTCTATATAAATACACACTATACTATATACTATAATTTCCGTGTCTGTATTATTACACACATATTTTATATTGTGCATTATGGAAAATAGTGTATTTTGCATTAATAAATGTTCTCTTACAAAAGCTTACAAAATAATTCAATAAGGTTATTTTATTTCCTTTTTTCTACCTTTATGTGTTTCTTTTTTCCCAATTAACGTTTCAATCACGTTTTCGTATAACATATGATGTTTTAATACTAGTAAAAGGTTTGATTATCAAATCTAATTGTTCTCCAATTCGGTAAGAGATAAATGCTTTATTCAAAACTCACGCGGTACCCAGCTATTGACCTTATATGCCAAGTTTATGCAATGCTTAGCGCGACTAATGGACATGGCACTAAAGTCTGACTCTTTTAGCTAGCTCTCGAGGGGATGAATATTTTATCTTCTTCCACAAATTCTGGTAGGCGGGCCTCATCAGCATTAGTAGGATGACCAGAGCGCTATGCTTCTTTAATATCCTAGTCCTCGTTTTTGAACTTTCGGTACCCAATCTTCACAGTGTCATATGATACAACAGTAGTACCTTAAGCTGTACACATAATTCGGTGTCATTCTGTAGCTGAGACTTTTTGCGACAGAACTGAGAGTAAATGATGGATCAATCTGGTAGCGTGGTAGTTCCATTTCAGGCACCTTATACTTAATCATAACGATATTGTTTTACGAATTTCACAACACAGTGCTCTAAAACAAGTCTTTTCTATCAAATAACAAAAATCGTTTTATAAAATATTGGCAAAGACACCAACGCGAACTGCTTGTGCAGGCAGTACTTGGAGTGGCGGAAAACTTTCGTTACAACCTAATAGTTTATTCTTGATAAGCTTTGCACATGGTAGATTTAATTTTATTATGTAAGTCAACTTACGTAATATTCTCTGAATGCTTCAGACCATTTAGTATCACATTGAATCTGCAATTGGAAAAAAATAAGTATATATATTAACAGTTTTTCATCAGAAAAAGAAATGTCTTAAACAAGCAGAAATATTTTGAATTGCGTAATCAAACCATGTACAAAAAAAAGTGCTTGAAGTACTTATGAAATTTTCTACTTTAATACGTATTAGTTTTGAATGACTTGAATGTATGACTTACTGTTTCAATGAATAAATTTATATTTAAAAGTATTATAGAGCTAAGTTGAAATTATTGTAGAACTAATATCTAGTCCGCGTGTGATCTGTAACACTAATAGAGTAAGAGCCAGCCGCCGCCAGACCTTCGTCATAGTATAAAAGCTGAAACTTTCTCTGCGCATACCCCCCCAACAGAGGTAGGAACAATCGGCCACTATAAAGTTTGGATGATCGTGGCTTTGGCAGGTAACAGGTGGCAAAGTTGTATAAAATTGCAGAAACTTTTCGTCATTTCATAGAGCTTAATTTTTTTATATTTTCTTCTTCGCAGTACTGGAAATCACTTTATCCCTTGCCAGACACTTTTCCATCGTGCAAACCCCCGCCAGACAATCTCAAAGTCAACGGGAGTCATGGAAAACTGTTGTGTTCGTAAACTCCCGCGACGAAGTACGTCAAGCTGTCACAAAGTGCCAAGCACATTTTATACTGCTACTTCTGAACTTTCTTACGCGCGAATTTTCTTGCAGCGCGCTCGTAATAGAATTACGTTTTCCATGACTTTGAGGTCGTCTGGCGGGGGTTTTCCACGATGGAAAAGTGTCTGGCAAGGGATAAAGTCATTTCTAGTACTGCGAAGAAGAACATATAAAAAAATTAACCCATTTATGCCTAGTGTCCTTTTTTTGGGACGGCATTTTCGCTATTAGTCGAAAACGTTATTTATTTTTCCTAGCCTTTATTCATGAGTATTGAGCCTCAACTCTACAAAATATTTTAACATGACCCAGTAGGATGTTGATATTTCGATTTTTATGCATATTGATTTTAAAAGAAATCATCCCTTGTTCAAGAAGTTGACATCAGAAATTTATCTATTATTTCTGTTATCAGTAAAAATCGAAGAAAGTCGCAAAAATATCCAGGCACAAATGGGTTAAGCTTTATGAAATGACGAAATTTTCGGCAATTTTATACACCTTTGCCCCCTGTTAGCTGCCAAAGCCACGATCCTCCAAACTTTATAGTGGCCGATTGTTCCTACCTCTGTTGGGGGGTATGCGCAGAGAAAGTTTCAGCTTTTATACTATGACGAAGGTCTGGTGGTCGCTGGCTCTTAGACTATAAAGAAACATACAATAAGGTGCACGTACTTTTCGAACTTGAAAACTAAGGTTTCGAAAAAAATGTCCATCTTTTACATAATACTATGTGAATTTTCCCAGAACTTCAGCTCGACTTTATCTTGGTCCATCAAAGATTTTATGTATACTAATTTAGCAAACATTTGACATCAAAATGGCATGGTTTTGTATGACTTATTAAATATATTTTGGTTTAATTATCAAGCTTCGTTTCGTTTTATTTTAGGGATTTCGAGCATTTAAATGTAGTATAATTGGGGTAAATGCTCTTAGGCTGTAAAAAAGCATGTATTTATGCCTTTTTTGGGGTTTTCTAATGTTAACAACGTCACGACATCAGGTCCACGTAAAGTCCCAATGGGAATTATTTAAAATAGGTTGCTGAATTTCTTGTGATAATGTGAGCACATCGTCACAGACGATCCGAAATGGTGACGCCGCAATACTGCCACTTGTGGATAGTTACTTGTAACAAGTCGCACTGCCGCTTCTAGTTGAAATCACATTTTCGCCAGAAGGTAATCGCGATCTTTGTGACAATCATGGACGTCAGTACAACGTGAGTGTTACTTTACGAGAAATTAGGATGTTTGCAGTATTTAATTTTGAGGCCAACTTCTAAAATCATCACTCAATTTGCATACTTATTATTAAGAATTGTTGAAAATGGTATTTAAATGGGATTACCCGCATTTCAGAATCAAGAGAGCATATTATTTGTGTATTCTCAACAACCTTCTCATTATGCAAAGGTCCTTTTACATCAGGGCATAGCTCCTCAAAAGTTCTATAATACCATATTTGGGTCTGAAACAAGAAAAAATGTTATTTCAAAATCTAGGAACAGAAAAATGAAATGTAATGAATGTAAATCATACCAAATTTGTAAAAATATGCATCCGCCACATACTTATTGAACTTTCGCTATTGCACAATGAAATTTTATCCTTTTTGCGTCCATTTTAGAAACGATACGACGGATAAAGATTTTCCTTACATGACATCTTTGCTTCCCAATCTTAGTTTCTGAATGCCGCATAAGCGTATTTGAATATCCCTGCTGCGATACATCGCTGAAAGCTTAGACTTTAAATATTGTAAGCTAATTTATTTGTTATCACTCCTCTTAAAACTTAATTTATAATAAGTGCATTCTTATTTTCTTTCTTTTTCCTGTAGAACTTCCATAAGAAAATAATAATAGTATGAATATATTATTTACATTCTAATCAAAATTTCTCAAAATCCCTAATATGTCTGTTTATTCTGTATAAATAAGTATTTATATATATATATATATATATATATGTGTGTGTGTGTGTGTGTGTGTGTGTGTGTGTGTGTGTGTGTGTGTGTGTGTGTGTGTGTGTGTGTGAGCGTGTGTGTTTATACATGTATACATGTATATTATATATAATAATAATAAAAAGGCTAAACTTACGAATCAAGGAATCATTCTACAGCAGTATCGTAGTATAAATATACAATGAATACTAAATCATATGCAAAATAGAAAGAAGTAGATATATCCAATAAATAAAAATCCAAACAATGGTAAAAAAGAAAATTAAAATGGAATTGGATGGAGTAAAGCAATGGGTAGCAAGCATCGGCTAAACTCGTCAGGCTCCACAAGCGGAATACTTACTACCAAGATAAAAAATAAAATAACAGGATTTCAATGTAGTTACTTAGCTCAAAGAAAGCTAAATATGTAACTATGGTGGGGCTATCCTGTTAAAAAGTAAAAAGTAATCATGAAGACATACCCAGAAAAAAAGTAATTTTGTATAAAAAATGGAGATGAAGAGACCAAAAGCATTAAGCCTGAAAACATGGCTCAACCATGTAGCTGTTGCAAATTGAAGAGGAAAATATATATATATACAGGTGGTCATCAAAATAGTAGAAACGCCTGAGAATAATAAAAGTGACATTTTAAATGCGCTTCGTAAGCAATAATAATAGCAGAGCTGCCAACTCTCCCGTTTTTTTTCTGGCGATTTCCCACCACAATTTTTAAACAGTTTTATTTTGGATTGAATTGTTGGATTTATTTTAAACATAAGCCACCAATAAAAAATTAGTGGTGGGAAATATCTCGAAAAAAACGGGAGAGTTGGCAGCTCTGTTATAGCTTTCACTTTTTTATAAATAGAAATCGATATATTCTGCCAGTATGTGTTAGCTTCATTAAAGTCCCGTAAGTCCTGGGTTTTATTCAAAAGTGTAAAGTCTCGGACCTCTCAGATTTCCTCTCGGATTCTCAGACCTCTCAGAGGCCAAATAGTAGGAGCCCGTCTAGCTGGAGCAAGTGCTACCCATACATCCCCCCCTTTTAGGCATTTAGAGGTACGCTGTCTAAAATCATGGCAGCATACACACAGCAGTGCAAGACAAGCTCGACAAAGCAAAACAGTGGACGAAAGGAGAAGCTCAGTGAATGACACCAACGGGTGCTGAAGCGGAATGTAATGTCTAAAATGCGAACAACTGCAGCAAAAGTGACAGCATAGCTGAATCAGCATCTGGATTCTCCAGTGTCAATGATTACAGTTAGAAGGCACCTTCATATATAGAACATTTACGGCAGAGAAGCAGTTTCCAAGCCACTTGTCACAGATGTTAATGCCAAATGTCGCAAACAGTGATGTCACACTACAAAACCTGGTATATAGATAAGTGGAAGGAAGTAATATGATTTGATGAATCGTCTTTCACACTTTTCTCTACAACAGGATCGGTGCACATTTGGAGGATACCTGCAGAAGCGTATGACTGTGATTGTCTCCTTCCAACTGTTAGGCATGCAGACGGATCTGTCATGATATGAGCATCCGTATCTGTGGTTTTCTGCCGGACCAATCGTAACCCTGAAAGGAAGGATCACTGGGGAAAAGTATAGAAAAATTTTAGCTGATCAGGTCCACTCTATAATGCAAACTTTGTTTCCAGGAGGAGATGGAATTTCACAGGATATTAATGGACCTATACATGCAGCGGGACTTGTCCAATCATGATTTGATGAACACGAGGATGAAGTTAAATATCTATCTTGGCCTGCATACTCATCTGACCTAAATATCAATGAACCGTTGTGATCTATTTTTGAGCGTTCAATGTAGCATCGATATCCTTCACTACTCTCCCAGAACTTTCAGAACATCTCAATGAAGAATAATGGTACAGTATTCCTCTAAATACTATTCAGCACTTGTATGAATCTATTCCCAGGCAAATGCAAGCTGTATTACATGCCAAAGACGGTCCTTTATACTGATAAAGGATTCTTGTATCCCCATTCTTTAACAGAGGATTTTCTCGAATTCCCGAGAAATGTTGGCATTATCGCTTAGCTTTCGAAACTTTAGTTTTGGAGAATTATTTTTTGGCGCCAAATTTGGCGATTTGCCTCAAAAATGTCACCAGGCTTGGAGATATTTGGCGCAATTTTACTAATGGGGGTACTGTAATGTGCATTAGTATTACGTCATTGATATACGCGACCAATAAGAAATGTTCCCGAAAGTGGAATCAACCACGAGAGTGCTAGAAATTTCGGAGAGCCCTTATAAGAAAGGCGGATCGCGTGCCAGCAGTTCAGCACTCAGCAGCTGCGAGTAGACGTTGATTCTGCTGAAGGCATAAGTCTCTGTATTGCGTACTTTTGTGAGCGATATCCGTCTTATTTTGAGAAGATTGTTTTTGAAAGTTGTTTGTGAATCCTTCGTTGTTGAACCTTGGGGAACTGCTGAAAATTTTCCTGGAGAATTTCTATTGGGGTCTCCTTGGGGGAATTGCCCTTTGGGGAATTGTCCTTGGTCTTTGGAAGGACTAAGAAAAAGGAATACAGCATCTAAGAAACCTTCTGTGATAAGCTGACTGTTACAAAGCATGCTACACTGTTAGTTCCTGGGAACTGTGTATAGCAGATCGTTCGTCGAAATTCTAGCATCAATAAAATTAGTGTCAACTGGACTGTTTACCTGAACTTTCCATCTACGTTGGAATTTTAAACCACGAGCCTGAAAAGTCAGCAGAGTTTTCTGAACACCAGTATCAGAAATCTGAAAAAAGGACTTTATTTTCCACTATATGATTTTGTCGAGAGGAAAAATGGACGAACGACTTAAAAAACTTATAAACTTGTTGAAGGATGTGAAAGCCGGATAAGAGCAGATGAAAATCGATTTTTAGAATAAGATGAAATCCTGACGAGAAGAGATTGAGAAGATCAAAAGAAAAATTAAGGAGAAATGTGAAGAATTCTAAAATATAATCGAAGAAATGCTGGACAGTTTTGTCAAGCTGGAAAAGTTACCTGAAAACAATAAGATTTTTCCCAGCCCTAAAACTAGCTATTTATGACAGTAAGACTCCCTTGGAAGCTTTCAAGACTCAATTTTTAATTCATACCTTAGCTAATGGTTGGGACGACTCCAAGAGAGCAAACGAACTGGCTGCTTCTCTTAGCAGATGAGCAATAAAAATATTACAAAGGTTAAGATTGGAGATTCTCACGCCCATACTTCCGAGCTCAAATTTGGGAAGGAGACCGAGAAAGGATATACCAGAATTCAGGTTCGATCAAGGATGCATAGAGTTGTCATGACCCTTCGTGAACTGGCAGCGGACATAGATAGCCTGTGTCATCTGGACTCCATGGATAACCTTTCCGATGTACGAGAAGAAATCCCTGTGCAAAATTTTACTGAAGGCGTCCGAGACTCAAATTCAAAATGTGCTGCGCTGTACTTGGCGGATAACAAAAATCTCAGGTTCGCTCTCATATTTGCAATGAAGTTGAAGGCAGCTCAGTTGGCTGTGCGGAAAGATTGACATACTGTTATAATGGTGACGATCCAGGAGCCTACTAGCACAGAAATGGAGAGCGTAGAGAACATAATTAAGAGAATTGAAATTTCTAATTGAACAAAAGTTAAGATCGGATGGAAGGAAAGATAGCCAAAGGAAAGTGAAATGTTGGAAGTACGGAGGCGAAGAGCACATACGAAAGTACTTTTATGTATAAAACAGAATAAAGAGAATTGAAGTTTCTAATTCAACGAAACTTAAGCTTGGATGGAATGAAAGTGAAATGTTGGAAGTGCGGAGGCGAAGGGTACGTACGAAAGAACTTTTATGTACAGAATTAAGAAAATTGAAGTTTCTAATTAAACGAAAATTAAGATCGTATGGAAGGAAAGTGAAATGATGGAAGTGCGGAAGCGAAGGTCACGTACGAAAGTACTTTTATGTACAAAACTACTGTCATCGTGAATGTCGTGAATAACATCATGGCTCGAGGAGGAAAACGAGAAAGGGACGACCTCAAGGAAAGGAAGTCGCATGAAATTCAAAAGCCCCGTTTGAAAGTCTTCTAGATTTCTTAAGTAAATGGGCAATTTGTTCTGGCATATAATAATGGCTCTCCGTGCCGCATGGTAATTGATACAGGATCTAAAGTAACCATCTTAAAAACAGATCTGGCGAATAAGATATGTTTAAAAATTATAGCTCAAAAAAGAAAAATAATATATCGTTGAACAACTTTTTGAATTAATGCATGTAAAATGTGCCGTCGCTCCAACCTCCTGTATCTTCAAACGATAGCTCGGGGGTGCTGGTTTCAGTTGCTAGGTCTCTTACCTGGAATGTGTTCAACAACCAATAGAAGGCTAATCTTAGGGGGAAACGTTGGTCTGCGTAATAGGCGCCTTCATGATGAAATGACCTACAAATGCGGCCCTCGTTGTCCAGTATGTCCAGTAGCATATAGTAGGTCACTGTGCCGACCATTAGAAAAAAAAAAAAAACTCTTTGAAGTGATCATGAACCACTTTAAAGAAAGGATGTTTTGACTCTGATTATGAAATTTTATTCGAAATTGTGTTCACTTCCTACTTCACCTTTTACTCATACACCATACACTGTATAACAGGCAGTGGCCACTGAAGTCCTTCGTGGCCCCATAAAATCAGAACGGCAGAGATATACAGTCATAAAAAGTGGGGGGGTTCTAGATATATAGCACCACCCGGAGTTAACGTTTCGATTTCAAAAACTGTGCGAAATTTGGGGGAAAAGTCAACAACAAATTCAACGCACATCATTTAAAAAGAAAAGACACTTTTCGTGCATTATGGTTAAAACTAGAAGGTGTAAAATGAATAGGTTAAAAAGGTAGCTGAGATTGTGCCAGCGTGTCACCTGCGATGTTGTAGTATAGCCTTGCTCGTATCAATCACTGTATCACTTGCCTGATAAATTCGAGTTAAAAATTTGTGCCATGAGTAATTTACTGTGGAAAATTATCTTTAAATTATAATAATAATTTTTTGTGATCGTCTGAAAAGAAAGCTTTGAGTTTAAAAACTATTAAATCCACTAGAATCAGAGAGAAGGGTTTTATTATTACTATTATTATTACTATTATCGTTATTATTTTACTTCGGTGCGTTTTATGATTTACGTGCAAATTATTCGTTGCACTGTTGTATGCAAGGTGTCTTTCCTTACTAAATCGACATGTTCGATAACAATGCTACTGTATTTAATCCCCCTTGATCTCGTTTTTGAGATAAAAACGCTAACAGTAATTCAGATAGCGCTTTAAACGGCTTAATTGCGTAGCACATAGCTGCTTTACTAAACCTAGTTCACAGTTCTGAAGTTAAATTTAGTTACAAAGGACTTCATCGAGCAATTTGTATATGCTATGATAATAAAATATAATTCATAAGATACCTTTACTTTCATACTTTTTACGCACTCTTTAAAGTACCAAAGTTCAGCATCTGAAAAATAAAATTAATATGTTTACATCAAGTTATTAAAAAAAAACTGCCTTTCACTTTTAATCTTTAATTATTAATCATAGATGTATACATTAAACTAAAATGTTACTTAAACAGAAAAGGTACAAAATTTCATTGCATCGATTAATATTTTCGGGAGATCAAATCCAAGTAAATGCCAAATTTAAATTTTTATACCGTCGTACAAAAGAAATTCTCAATTAGAAAAATGAGCCAGATACAATATTTAGTTGATCCACAAACTTTCAGCCTTTCATCATTAGAGGATTAAGAGATATTTAAATAAGATTTTAAATGGCTATACAAACCAACAATTTCAAAAGAATGTAATCATTTAATCATTGTTTTCGTTTGTAATTTGCATATAGACCTGAAACTCGAATTTTAGATGGGATATTTTTACATCAAGAGCCCATCGAAAGAGCTTTAGGTTAATATTTATTTACTTCCAAATATCCGAGCTTTTCTATGATGAGTCTGAAATTATGTACTTGACATAAAAGTGTATGGGACACATTTTACTAGTAAGATTTTTTTAATGGAGGCTACATAAAAATTTTAATTTTGTATTTATTTAAATTTATTCTCCGGAAAATTTTAATTGAAACCGCATAATTCCATACTTTTTATAGACAGAGGTTCTTTTTTATTTTATTTTATTTTATTCTATTTTTTTTCTTACATAGAATACGTTCCTCCTTAACGGTTCTATGCAAACATGTTTTGTAACGTCCTTATATGTTTCAATAGCCTCCGTTAGAAAACTAATTGGGTGAAATAACCCAAGTGAAGTAAGTGAGATGTATTCATTAAAGGGACTCTCTTTTAAGGTACCTAAAAATATGACGTCATAAATCAAAAATTGCTGGATATTTCAAATCGCTTCCACACAATTTACGTCATATTCGCAATCTGTGTGATTTTAAACAGCTCTTCGAGATTCATTTTCTTTGAGATTAAAGTAAGTAAAGTATTCTATCCTGCTGATATATTCAAGATTAAAACATTTAAAATGAGTGTTCCAGAAGAGAAACAAATAGTAGTAGTGTGGAAAACACTGCTTATTATTCTATTTTATAACGAACACGTGATGCACAATGTGTGAAGTAAGTTTGTTTGTTTTTTTTTTTTTTTTTTTGGGTGACATGACTTCTCTCCAGTGAAAGGAACTTCATTTTTTGCATAAGATGGCGTTTGGTTTTTGTTCTATTTCTCGTGTAAATATTTACGCTAATTAAAATGTGAATTTGGTAGCTACTATAGTTATCTCTGCTTGCCCAAATAACCACAGGCAGCAGTTAATTTGTCAGGATAATACGGATAGAATTACTATATACCGTGTTAATAAACATTCTGTGGATATTAAATTAAAAATTTTTGTTTATACATTCATAATTTTTACACAAGCACCTTGCATCTAACTGCACAATTTATTATTATTGCTATCATTATTATTATTATTATTATTACTGTTATTGTTATTATTTCGTAATTTTAATTGTATTCGTAATCCATCTAGCAAGCGAAGTGTCTGTGATACGGAGCTGGGCAATGTTAAGATTTTTACATTTTTACGCATCATATGACATCGACATTTTACGGTACATCCATATTGAAATTCAGAAAAGAAAGCATTTTTAGCCGCTCGAAAATAATGCCTATTTTCCTAAATGAACTTCAGTGCTATTTGACACTGAAAACACTAATATAAAACAATCCACGAAGCTAGAACGAGGAATCGTATATTCTATGTTTATGGTCACAGCAAAGCCCGCCAGAAATAGAAAAGCGTAAGAAAACTAATCAATATCTTATGCTAATTTCGTTTTCCACTAAAACGTACGCATATACCTGCAATGTGAATCTCAACGCATCCAAAGTTGCGAGGAGTGTAAATTCAGTTTCAAGCTACCGAAAATATGTGAATATTTTCGTACGTTGGCACATATGTGAGATTCTAAAGACATATTTCAATACCCCAGAACCAGACGAACGTAAGTCCACATTACAATTTTCAGATTGAAGCAATGATTCTAAACGAAATACCTATCAATGGGTTAAGTATATACAAATTTAATACATAATGTCAATAATTTTTTGCTGACTGATTCAATTATTAGCTCTGCAGCCAGACCTAGAGCTCAATTTTTACAGTTTTGGTGCCCTCCTGAAAAGTCAGTCAAGTGTGACTTACGTTAGTCTGGTTCTGAGGTACATATTTAAGAAAAAAGAAAAAGCTTAAAGAGAAAAACTGATTGTTTAAAATTAATTTTTAATATTTAAATTTTTCTAATAGCTACTTATTGGTTGATTATTTATTTTGTTTTATTTTCCATAGTCAAAGAGCCACTAACAATTTCCGAATCTGGTCTGTTACTTTTTAGGTGAAACTTATATTTTTACCTGAACATATGATACTGCATTGCTAAAAATTTGTTCCTCTTCTTTGCACACTTATATAGAAAAGAAATTCTTTATGCTGTTCGAAATAGGTCAGATAGGGGACAAACGATTGCTGTCAGAGCTTTTAGTTCTTATTTTGCTGAACTTGAACCAAAATACTGCTGAAACATACCATTGTGACAATTAAATGGCCGAACTAGTCTTAAAAATTAACTTTATTCAAAAAATTATGCAAATATCTTTTAATTCACTTCAAAACAGTCCCCTTCCCTCTCAATACATCGCTGTATACGATTTTTCCACTGCTCAAAGCAGTGCTGCAGGTCATTAGGTGTCACCTTCAGTCAGTCTGCCGTTTTTGCCTTTACCTCTTCTACAGATTGAAAATGTGTTACCCTCAATGGACTGCAATTTCAGGTTGACCAGTACGTTCTTCATCTTCAACAACCTCCCGATTTTCCGAAAATCGCTTGTGCCATTCAAAAATTTGACTAGGTGGCATGTAAACTATCTCCAAATACCTCCTTCAACAATTTAAAATATTCAGTTGGAGATTTTATTTTAATTTCCCGAGGACATTCAAATTTATGCCCTGCAGGATTTTGAAGCATTTTATGATCGTCTCTTCAACACAACTACGTCTTACTCAAACGAGGATAAAAAAAAAAAGAAAACTAAACTAGATAGAGGGACGGAATAACGTACCGCCTGCACCAGAAGCATCAAAGACAACACCATTTCATTTCCACTACTTCAGATCAAACCAAACGGCTAGGGCAAACACAAGCCGGTTTTTTAATTGCCACAGTGGTATATTTAGTTCTAATGACAGCTAAATCGAACCCTCAACAAGGTGGGGGGGGAAATTACATTTTCAAGACATTCAATGAATCATTTAATGTCCATTTTTAACAATGAAAAAAAAAGGATCAATTTTTAGCAAAAGATATTCCTGGCCTTTACTCTGAACGCCTGGCCTCTAGGAGTAACCAATTAAACACTTAACCCTTTAACGCGCAGTGTTCCCGCTCTGGGAGCACCAAACTCTGACGTTTTGACTGTTGCCAGTCACGAAGAATACATTTGATTTCTATAAAAATAGTTGCGGGTGACATAGCTCCACGAGGATCCTTTACTGACCACGAGGATCCTTTACAGAGAGACCCTTTTTTGACGACAGCTGGCTGTACCGCACAGCCAGCTGCGTCAAAAAAAGGGTCTTTGGATCTGTGGTACGCGATGAACGTTTCGATCGTCCGCCATCTTGCTGGTAGTTCAGACGAGCGATGGCAACGCCTGCCCTTTTTACTTTCCGAACATGTACCATGTAAGGAAAATATTGTAATCATGAAAAAATTCGACTTCGAGATTTTGGTGTTTTTACGCATTTTGGGGGCTTCTGAATCGATTTATGCTATTTTTTTTTTTTGTGTGTGTGTGTGTGTGTGTGTGTGTGTGTGTGTGTGTGTGTGTGTGTGAGTGAGGGAGAGTGAGTGAACATGATAGCTCCTAAACGGAGCATTCGATTGAGCTCAAATGGGATATATATGTCATAAACCACCGTCGCAAGACCGGTATTGATTTTGGTGTGTATAGGACTTATAGTTTTTCTACAGGGCTACGACAAAGATTTCTCTTACATTATGGCCTATGGGGGGGGAAATTCTTGAAAGTGCGCTAGCGTTTAAACGGTAGATTCGATTGAGCTCAAATTGGGTATATATGTTATAAACCGCTATCTTAAGACCGATATTAATTTGGATGTGTATAGGACTTATATTTTTTCTACAGGGCTACGACAAAGATTTCTTTTACATTAAGGCCTATCGGGGGAAATTGTTGAAAGTGCGCTAGCCTTTAAACGATACATTCGATTGAGCTCAAATTGGATATACATATGTTATAAACCACCATCCTAAGACCGGTATTTATTTTGGTGTGTATAGGACTTATAGTTCTCCTACAGGGCTACTAGAAAGATTTCTTTTACATTCTGGCCTATGGGGGAAAATTCTTGCGCTAGCGTTTAAACGGTACCTTCGATTGAGCTGAAATTGGGTATATATGTTATAAATCACCATCTTAAGACCGGTATTGATTTTGGTGTGTATAGGACTTATAGTTTTTCTACACGGCCACGACAAAGATTTGTTTTACATTATGGCATATGGGGAGAAATTCTTGAAAGTGCGCTAGCGTTTAAACGGCGCATTCGATGTAGCTTCAATTTAGTGTATATGTTTGAATTATTCATCGATTAAAATTTATTTAAATGCTTGGTAATGATCTTAATCGTAAGTGTTCGGAAAGTCGAGTGGAGTCACTCCAGATTTTTTCAGCATTGGGAAAGGGTTGCACCTCAAAGGGTTAATCAGAAGTCACCTAAGTCTGTCAGTAAAGACTGACATTTTAATAATGCTACATACCTCCACCACATTCGCAAGCTAAAAAATCTAAACATTGAATAACGGGTTCAAAATCAGATTCATCTCTCCTTCTCCCGATCGAAGGTGGAACAGCAAAATCGAAACTGCAACAATCATCAAACGGCATCTCATCGATAAGAACCCTATCATCCTGATAACTTAAGTTTTCGAATAAATTCGAAGGATTGTTCACGAACATATTATATATATGCGTGGACGTGTTTATATAATGCTCTCATCCAGTTGCGTGGATTAGCAGAATTCTAAACTCATCATACAAAAAAAAAATATTTTTTTTTTACAAAAATGCGGCATTCAAAATTATTATAAAATGAAACGAAAACAAAACGAACAAAGTACTGTTCCTGTTTTTTTTACATGATTTTGAAGGAAAGTATGGTTATGCGTGGTTGTTCCCTGTTTAAACTGCATTGTGTGGAACTCATTCATCACTTTTTAAATCATAATAATATGCAAATTACGTTGTGTTTCAGTTCTTTGAAATAAAGTCCATTGTACAAAACTTTCCCGCTTGATAAAATTTGTAATAAAGTATATATTTCAAATCCTAGTTTCAGCTGTGAACACAAACTGCGAAATGATCTTATTTCGTGCTTTAGTATAACTAAGCGTAGCTACTACGATATTCCCGGTGTGCCCTCAAAAAAGTTTTCCACTGTGAGTCAAATTTCTTGCATCTCTACTTAGTAGTTTGATGCAGGTGCATGTGTGTCAGTTTGTCAGTGGCGTTACGGGCAAACGGTTGCACATAGACATAGCAAATTTGGTTCAAAAGAGGTTCTCAACATGAAGTCATGCACCTTAAACCGAGATTTTAAAATCTCGACCTACAGTAGATTTTATTGAATATGATATGTGTTTCTGCGCAATTTTTCAGGGTTAATCAGCGATAGGATTGGACTTCACATTTCCAAGAAAACAATTGCTACATAACTGGGCATAAATTTTTTTTCGGAAACTGTTTATTTTGATTTTGAAGTTTCTTTAAAGAAAAATCCATATTTATCGAAAATTTTCGAGAAATAATTATTAAACTGTCGCATGTTTAAATCTATCTACCATAATATGTTTAACTTCGCCCGTTTATAGATTGAACATTCAGCCATCTTTTAATCTTAACAGCAAAATGACAGTATAAGTTAGACAATTTTTCATGAATTTTAAAGTAGGATTTTGAACTTAACTGCTCCGTGACTATTTCACTATTCAAGGATTACGTCTCTGATTTACATTGTTTTGGTAACGCATACGCTAAATAACCGTACATTTAAAAGATAAAATAAGAAATCCCCCCCCCCGACTCTTCCCCGTGGCCAAGTGGATAAGACACTGAACATGGTAGATAGCTGAAGTATGAAGGTTACGGGTTTAGGCCTATCGCGGCTGTCGATTTAACGGTCTGGAGTTTTGAGGGCGATTTTCTCCAGATGTATTGTGAATACGCGTTAGAATTCCTTAAAATGTCCTCCATCCAAGGCAACACCCTTAGCTAATGTCCCTCTTGTTGGCTTGCTATCCCACAATATCTAAAACAAAAAAGAAAATAAGCTGTTTTTAAACATAGTTCCGAATTTTAAGTTGCAGGTGAGATCGACGCCCGCCATTTTTATGTCACGCATTATGTCACGCAAAAAAAAAAAAAAAAAAAAAATTACTGGAAATAAAATGAGATTAAAAGATTCTAACATAAAATTCACACCACGAAATAATTAACTAAATCCTAAGATTTCCAATTAATTGAGATGTATCCATAGTGTACTAAAAATCATTGTTGTGCACTGGTATTTGGGAGAATAATTTATAACAGACTATCGCTATTAAATATATAACTGTGACCCATAGCTCTTTACGTATAGTGGCGAATATTATATGTTGACTACTCGAAGAGTATATTGAAAAGATTATCGTCGTATATACGCGCCAACGAAAAAGACAGACGAACACAGAATTGCATTAAGATCACTCACTATAAAATAAACGGGTCCTATTCATTCGAAACCAACACGATTCCTTGCATAGTTTCACAACAAACAAATAAAAAGAGAAAAATCACTGTTCAACGAAGAAAAAAAAATGGAAGGAATTTTTTTAATATCAAATTCGAATTTTAAAATATTTATTAAATTAATGTTTATTTTTCATATGAAAGTTATTTTGCTCAGTAATTACCTTTAATGATATAGACATGGGATAAGTAAAAGTTCGTTTAAAATAATGATCAAACGATGCTGAGTCCCCTTAATGTTTTATTAATATTTTTTCATTATGTAAGTATTCACATTTTCTGAAGCTATTAACTCTGGAAATTACTTCAGTTTTCCTTTTTTTTTTTTTCTTAATTGAATAACTTCATAGTGTAACAAAGGTTTGTGCAGTTATGACTACAATTCTGTTAAAAATGGAATATGAAACTACTTTGTATTAATTTTGAATGGACCGAGATATTGATTGCAGTTTTTACTAATTCAAATAACAGTTATTGTATTCCTAGAATATTGCTTTGTACAATTATTTGAAAATTACAAAAGAAAACAAACTGCGCAGGTGGAAGAATAGCTCAAAGGAAAATGACCTTTGCGGTAAATATTAATTCAGTACATTTTTCTAATATAATGATGAATTTTAATTCATCGTGCTTATGTAATACTGTAGCTTATGTAAGTACAGTAAAATTGGTAGTGATTTGATAGTTATTGGAATTCCACTAAAATTGCTAGGTCAATAGTACTTTTTATCATTATGTTTTTGTTTTGTTTGTTTTTAATTTATAAAATAGGTATCTTAGAATTTTTTTCCCTTAAATTGTAACACTTATTATGACATACTTTACATTTACTTCATACATTTTACTGAGATGACAGTTGCAGAAATAAGATGCGTTTCCATAAATGCGTAAACAGGATAATGAATGATTCATCTTGGCTTTTCTATATCTATTAGGGTGGTCCCGAAATGGCAAATTTTTCTAAATCGGTAAAGTGATAGTTTGAGAAAGTTGCCTTTTGAGATCAAAAGTACCTGTGAGAAAAAATTGTTTTCAGACTCCACAATGAACTTAAAGTTGCGGAAAAGAATTTCAAAATCAGTAATTTTAAGAAATAAAAAACTTCCGCTAGTGAATAGTTCGTATATACTTCGATGAATGTTGACATGTAGTACTGTAACAAGTAGAAAAAAATAATTCTGTAAAATAATACTACTGATAGAAAGGCCTGCTAAATTACTAAAAATATTGATAAAACGAGCATATTTACTCATTTGGTTTACTTCTTTACTCCTGGATATATAAAAAAGCTAAACATTGCGAAAAATTGCTACAAATTGGGCAACTGATGGATTTTTAGATTTTTAAAGTAGACCAAAAATTTTCTTGTATTTTTTTGCGTATTTATGCAAAATTTCAAGCCGATTGGTCATACGATCTGGGTTTGCATGCACGGGTAAAAACTTTTTGTTAAATTCAACAAAATGTTGTCGTTCCTGCTAAATTTCGTTGGCGCTATTTCAACCGAATAACTTTGTTGGTTTTCAAGAAAAGTTTTCTTTAATTAGCAAAATGTTTCGTTCACTTAACCAAAGTTGTGTTGATTCAACAAAAATATTTCTTTGAAATAGAGCCAACCAAAACTTTATTGAATGAACAAAACATTTTTTACTTCTGTATCCAAAAGGAGAAACACAAAAACAGATTTTAAGATTATATAAACCAGATCACAGGATTAGTTATTACATAATATTGATAATACAAAAACAAAACATGGATCAATTTATTAAATACTACATATTTGCAATAAGGTCATATACTTATTCACCTATAGTTCATGGGAAATTAACTTTTAATCATTAAGATAATTAAGTTTTTATGCAAGAATTAAATTAATATACAGTCGCTATGAAATGCCTTTCATTATTAATTGCATCCTTGATACAAATTTCCAAGTTATTAACAGGTGAAAAGATTATTCCTTTAAGAGTGACATTAAACTATTAACTTTAAGAGCAATATTTGTATTTTTTAATTGCATGGTCTTTGAATTATTTATTAGCATGAGAATATTAAAATTATCGAAATTTATTAGATAATTTTTGTATCTGAATATTTTCTGGGCTTTTATAATAATTCCAACACAGTCTAATTTTTCCTTCTATCTTCTTCACTCTCTACTCACCACCTTAATTATGTGACATATTAGTACTTTCCATTAAAAATTACAACCTCGTTTATATCATCTAAATTAAATTTTACGGTTCGACTTGAGTACTATTTCTTCTCAGTTAATAACACACGCGCATTAATTTTGAAAATTATCATCCTTCAGTTTTTACCACAAGTTAATTAGTTTTAGAGGTAACGAGATTTTTAATCAAGAATGCAATCTTTATAAGCATTTTGAAACAACAGGAATCACAGGGCGGATTTTTATTTTTTCAGAATTCGAAATAGCTTATCTTTCCTTCTTCAGATAATGTCAAAAGGCTTCTAACTTTAATATGATTATATTTTTAAATATTTATAATTTTGATAAATTTCAGCAGATAAATTTGTCTACGTGTTCCTTTTAACATATTTCATAACTTAAGTGGGCGAAACAGAATATTTACTATTTGTTTAAAGAAGTTGTTGCATCCTAAACCCTAAACCCTGCATTTATGTAAATTGCTTTTTAAATTCTTTTTCTTTCATGAATATGCAAATATGTCGAAATATTATTTATAAAAGAAGTAACTTTAATTACATTCAAATTTAATTTAAATAACTGCGGGATTTTATTGGAGAAAATCTTGTATTTGTACGTAAAATATAATATAAACCCTATCCGCTTATCGTTTGATTTTTTTGAGAGAAAAAGAAAATTCTCATTAAAAATTGTAAACTTTATACAAAATAAATTTTCTGCACCATTATGCATAATATTTTCATGATAAATCTATAGTAATGCATGTGATGGAAACATCAACGACAAAAATCATATAATAAAAATAAGACTAGTTTTAGCGAGGACTAAATGAAATTTAAATTCAAAATTCAAAATATATATAAGTAAAGGGATAAATAAAATTTATAAGTTTCTTTATCCACGTAACAGTGCAGTATATCGTCTCTCCAGGTAAACTTATTGGACTTATGATTTTAAAAAAGAGAATTTGTATAAGCATTAAGCACTGCAGAATGCATTTTATCGAAACAACAGGCTGCATCATCATTATGATGTTTGCTTAGAAAAAATATGCTATTAGCGAGAAACTTGTTTTTTAAACAACGTTTAGACATCAATATATAATATATTTGTGTACTTTTTTATTTCCTACTCTCTAAACTTAAAAAAACCAACATATTTATATTATAAAGAACTATTCATATTTAAAATATGATATACAAATTTAATTGTAGTTTAATGATTTTATGAACATATAAAAATCTATTTATTGAAAATTTCAGAGCATAAATGTATTTAAGCACTGAAATAACAAATTTTTATGAAATAATTTTAAAGTATCTTTGGAAGCTTTTCACTGAAGCTTACGGTTCTCGACCACATAATTTTAAGTTCTTCGAGGTAATTTTGAATGTTTCTTAACATCTTATTTATACGTACAGGGTTGTCATAAAAACTTCCTCCATGTATGGATCTCTAGCCACCATTTCATTCAATCAATCGAAATGAGGTTTCAGGTATAGTTATACAAAGATATGCGTGTGAGAGGGTTTAAAAGAATGATCTCTCACTGTAGCGTTACGGTGAATAAATTTCTAAAAATTTTGCAACAGAAACACCTATTTTTTCTTTCTTCGAAAGTTAATCAGTGCATTGAAAAACCATAAATAGCGTTAGAATGATACACGTGTGACAAAAATTGATGGGTTAAAACATTTAAAAAGAGCATTCTAAAGAACCAGAGAGAAAGTGCATTGGTGTTAGAATGATACACGTATGACGAAAATTAATGGGGTAAAACATTTAAAAAGACCATTCTAAAGAACTGAAGTCAACACAGAGAAAGTGTACTAGCTTTAGAATGATACACGTGTGAAGAAAATTGATGGGGTAAAACATTTAAAAAAGGCATTCTAAAGAACCAAAGTCAAAACAGAGAAAGTGCATTGGTGATACACATGTGACGAAAGTTCATGGGGTAAAACATTTAAAAAAAGCATTCTAAAGAACCTAAGTCAACACAGAGAAAGTGCATTATCTTTACAATGATACACGTATGACGAAAATTGGTGGGGTGAAACATTTAAAAAGAGCATTCTAAAGAACCAAAATCAACACAGAGAAAGTGCATTGGTGTTATAATGATACACGTGTGACGAAAGTTGATGGGGTAAAACATATAAAAAGACCATTCTAAAGTACCAAAGTTAACACAGAGAAAGTACATTGGTGTTAGAATGATACACGTGTGACGAAAATTGATGGGGTGAAACATTTAAAAAGAGCATTCTAAAGAATCAAAGTCAACACAGAGAAAGTTTTTTTCCCTCTTCCATTCAAAGGGCGAGCATTTGCTTAATAAGCATTCGCCACAACTAAGGCTTTAATTACTTGCCATTTTATAATGGGAGCACCCAATGAGCGACCAGCGTTCCCCTTATGAAGGGACGAACAAGTTAACATCCATGCCCAAGCCAGGATTCGAACCCGGACCCAAGGCATGATAGAATGTTTCTTTAGCCACTACACCACCTGGGTGGCAACACAGAGAAAGTGCATTGACACAAGTCGCATTAATTCAATGGAATAGATAGCAGAAATTTTAAACTCAAAGGACACTTGAAAAATTTTAATTCCAATAAAAACGAATTCCCTCTCTGTCTTGGGCTGTCACTGGTTCGTTACAATACCTTTCTTTGCAAATGGTACAATAAGAATACCCTGTTTTTAATAACGATAGCTAAACTAGTTTAACAAGACCCAAACTACTTTTTACTATCCCTTTATACACGCAATTTTACAATTTTACAATATCTTCCCCGGGGAAAGACGACTGTCGAACAGCATCATCAAGTTGGCCAAGCTCTCGACTGAGACAGATGTCTTTCGCAACCTATCTTTATAATTTTTTCTACGATCATATCTAAGTATCAGCTTAAATCCTTCAAATTTACTGACCAGAAATATGGAGTTATGATCTACAACACTTATACATATAGTTCAATATTTTCAAAAGTATAAATAAAGTCAGTTTCAACTTTAAAAAACTTCGCTTACAATGAATAGTGAGCAGAAATTTTCAAAAGTATTGCACAAATAATATTCTAAAAATTTACAATGAACAATGTGCGCAAACTTTCGAAATATCACAAATAACGATTAAACAGATATGTGGTACACCTATGGCAATGCAATAATAATAAATAATAATAACATATAAAGGAAAGAAGTCGAATGTGTTTGGCTAAAATGGAAGGAAAGAATGAAATGAGCATAAAACTGATAACTGGCAATAATGAAATAGAATTAATGAAAATGGCAATAGGCGGCAAAAAATTTAAATGTGTAGAAAAATAAAATTAAAAACCACAATTGCTCAACATTAGTGCCAGAGTGCAGGCATGAGGTATGGTAAATACCACTTGTAAGCATTTTAAGTTTGCCCAAACTGCAATTTGTTGATAGTTTAACTGAAAGATTTTTTATTAATTATTGTTTAATTATCTTCATGGACTAATTTTAATTTGCCTGGCGGAAAATAGTGTCTCATCTTTAATAAATGAATTATTTCAGCAGATTTTTTGGTGTGGTTTGTCAATCTTGAGTGTAACTTCAAGACATTTTCCGATAACTGAATAAGGACCAGAAAAAGTAGGAGATAACTCTTCTTGTGTTGGGATAATTAAACTCTTCATAAATAAGAAGGTCTCCTAGCTCGAAGCTAATCTCTGTAAATTTACTATCATATCTAATTTTGTTTATACTATGAAATTTAATATTCTCCTTTATCTAGCTTTACGAGCTTCATCAACAGGAGTGCAGGCATTTTCTGAAAGAGGTGAATTGAATGTATTTTTATTTTTTAATCAAGTGCATAAGTCATAATTTTGTTATTGTTTAAGGTATACTGCTATATTCATCTATAATTTGACCAAGTAATTTAACCCAAGGAAAAAACTATAGAAGCTGAGGAATTGACTCTACATTTTAAATAGGTAAGATTTGTTCGGTTAACTCTCTGCACTTTTCCGTTGGTTTGTGTATGCTGAGCTTAAATAAATAATTGCTTTGTATCATAGTTTCTGAGAAATCTTTGGAAACATGAAGCTGTAAAGCCTGCATTTCTATCGATGAGAAAAGTCTGTTGAAAACATGAATATTTAATACTTGTTTCAAACAATTTACAGATGTTTCAGAAGTTACACTTTTAGAGGGGAATGTCCAAATATATATTGTTGCACGATCAATTATTAAATACAGATTTCTTTTGTTGAATTTGGGTCTGTGTGCTCACCCAAAGAAATCCCACTCGAACCACAGACATTACCTCCTGCGTTTGCTTATTTTCCCCCGATTGTTTGATAGATGATAACGCTTCCAGCTCTGCCAGTTTAACAACGCCTACTATCGCTTTGGAGGCTAAGCCGGGACTCACCCATAAAGGCCTTATTACACGAAGGAATTTTCGCGCAGTTTGGTTGCTGCAACTAGTTGCAGAAACCTCTTTCTTGGAAATTTCCCTGGTTACCTAGAGAACAGTCAACTCCAACTTTTTGGTTCAGAAGCGAAAATATTGCAGGTTGCTGGAACTCCAGCCAATCGTAGTGCTTCCTATTTCGACGTCACAACACAAAATGGCGGAAGAGTCAGCTTCAGCCATACCACTCGTAGTGAAAGGAATGAGAGTGTGCGAAAACAAATGCCCGTGAAATGGAATATCGACATGGAAATTGATTTGATTGACGATTATAAAATTAAATAACAATCCGATCCAAAGATAGACACGAAGTATAAACAACCAATGATTTATTATTTATAATTATATGCTCTAGCTACCTCCAATTCGGCGAATCTCAAATGTTTGTGAACACAGCAGATTTTATTTACTATGGCAATCCTGCGTTCTCATCTTGGCTCACTGACTTGAAGGAATGAATTGCAGCAACTGGTTGCTGCAATCAAAATTGCTCTAAATTTTGTCCGTGTAATGAGGCCTTAAAGAAAACAGTCCTTCACTGATTAGCTGTCCGTTGATGTGCCCACCTCAAATCTTCTCATCTGTAGCGTGACATGTGTGGGTCGCAAGTGGCTGGTTATCTCATGTACAAACTAACTTCTGACTGGAGTTAAACCACACTAAGTTGGCTGCATCAACCGGTTCCGGTTTTATTCCTACCTGCGCATAACGACAAAAATAGGTCATTGGCTCTGATCGTAACAGTCGACTGTTTATGGCTGAACCAACTGGATGCCGAACCTGTAATTAAGAAAAGAGTTTTGTTGTTGGAAAGTCTATGAACAACAGAAGGGCTGACATTTAGCCATCTGGTCACTTGTATCTTACTTCGCCAATCCTCTAGTTTTCCATTAGCTTTCTATCGCAGTTCCTCAGACAAATGATACCTGGAAGTCATTACTACGAATTGGCTTTCTTATCTTAAAATCCAGCAAAAATTACAAGCTAGATATCAATCACGGAATTTTATGCTCCTACGATATTATTTATTCTGGCTACAATACCGCTTTTTCGTTGATAGCTTCACAAAATATAAAATTTCTGTAACACTAAAACTTCTTTATTTAAAACATGAAAACTTAACAGGTAGCATTGATAATATGTTACATTAAAATACGAGCAGCCAACATACTGCAAACACCCAGTGAATGGACAAAACTGAACACTGCCCAAGTTAAATCTTTACGCGCTGTTCCAATGCATGGTCTTTTTCTTTTAAAATGGAACGACATCTGGAGATCACTTTTTAAATTAATATCCGAATACTAAACAACCATTAATTTGCATATTGAAACTTTACTCATCAATTTCCATGTGAATACATATTCTAATTTCATACAGATAGGCTTATTTTTGAGCAAGTTATCGCTCTTTTTGTGATTTATTCGTTATTTTTGGAATCCAGTGTATGTATAGATATGATGACTGAATTCTTTCATTTTCTACCAAACAAAAATAATTTATTTCCTTTGCCTGAATCTTTGAACTTCAAATGTATTTGATTTTTCAACTTACTTAAATTGGACTTTTCCCCAGAAAGAAAAACATTTCTTTTCAAATACATTTTTAATTACATTTTAAAAGAAAATCAAAGTTAAAATTTAAAAACATTTTTAGCGAATTAGTTTATCTCTTTTTCTTTAGAATGCTTTATTACATTTTGAAATCTTCGTAACGACTGTAGCACTTGAGATTTCAAATCAATGAGATGAGATATTTTATTTTATTTTATTTAAAAGAAAGTATACCTTCCTAAATATTTAATAACGTGCGCCTACTTTTTTAAGACGCTGTTTAAAAAAACTTGCAAAAGCTTATAATTTATATCGGAAATAAATAATTATTTATAATTTAATTTATAAAAAATATTTTACTTTCGAAGTTGCGTATTTGTGTTAAATATAAGGATGTCTCTTTGATTACCCTGCTATTCTTGTTTTAACACATCAATTAATCTCTGAAATTAAAGTAATTTCTAACAAAAAATTTTTTAGCTTGCTGCCATGTTGCATAATTGGAATTATATGTGATTTGACACTCGATGTTAGACTCTCTCAATCGCCTCTCAGATTCTTGCTTCTGTCTTAAAATGTCAGTTATCTGTTCTAAACATAAATAAAACTTCCTTAAACTTCCGTCTACTGCTATACAAAAACAATGTATTGCGTCTCGAAAGTAATGTAAGTTCTCCAAAAGGTTCTCCACATTTACAATCGACAGGCATTGATGAGTATATACACAGTGTGCAATATAAGTAACGGAACAATTAGCAATTACATCCAAAGAACTTTTATTCCGATTTTTCAATTGCATGCATTCAAGACAAATACATATGTACAGGCTACGGTGCTGGCATTTTTGCCATACCCGTTAGTCCCCGAAGAGTCACATGACCAAGTAGGTGTGACCGTAGCCCGACATAACCAGAGTAAGATATTCAGACCCCCTAGGTCGGTGCTGACATTTCGGCCACACCCTTTTACTCTCGAAGAGTCATGTGAACTAGGGAGAGTGGTCATCTTAGTCCGAGATATCCACAGTGTGATGGCTACACCCCTTTAGGTCACATGACTCTTCGAGGGCAAAAGGATGTGACAAAAATGTCAGCACAGCAGCCTGTCTTTCTCGTTTCTTATACTATGATGTCACGAAACCTGAACCGAAGGTAAAATGATTACCTTTCGGGCAAAACACGACACCGCAATGTGGCACAGTGGTATCGCTTGTGATACCTGATCAAAGGAACAACGGTTCGAGCCCCGATGGTATCATCCTTGTACTGATTGTAGTTATAAAAAGAGTAGACAATACACAGAGCGTGAAAAATGCTCTCGCATCTACTGAACTCAACTTGCACCTCCAGTCAACATTATGAGCGATCATGCAAGTTGCTGAACGAATGCTGTAAGTCTAGATTACGTACTTCCTCCAGTCTGCTCATTTAAATAAGATCCTGTTCGCAATAGAACTATTAGCCAGAATGTGACTAACTAAATGTTTATAATCACGGTATGGGTGCAGCCGACCACTGGCCGAGTGGATAAGACACTGAGCATTTGGAGATGTCTGAAGTGTGCAGGTTCTGACCTCTAGCACGGCTGTCGATTTAACGGTCCGGAATCTTAAATAGCTTGCTCCGGATGTAACGTGCGTTCGCGTAAGAATCCTTAATAAGTCCTTTACCCTTTTTAGGCAGATAGCTCTCTTAGTAGCTTTGCCTTACAAAAAGCAAGAGCTAAGCCACGGTATCGAGAATGGAGATGATTCCTAATAAAATGTAGCTCCAATGAAAAATACAGCTTTATGATAGTTATCTGCACTTATTTAATAAAAACAAAATATTAAAATGAGCCCGACTCGTAAGTAAATGATTATACACACTCCCTTCGCATTCCATAAGTACACTGATAGTACGATGACCTCCAAGTGACCCTTCCTTTAACGAGCAGTCACTGTGACATCGATGCGCAGTCGCTGTGATAGTGGATGTGCCCTACTCTCTTCACCATCAGCATGCGATCCTACAATTAGGTCATACGGTAACCACACTGATTTGAATCCGTTTCATTTAGTTGGTTGAAGAATGCACTAGCTTTACGACGTTTAGCCTTGTAACAGTTGCTTTATTTATTATGCATAAAGCTAGTAATGTTTTGAACATATTCTAAGTTTCGATGCATTACTGAGAGGTATTCTTTCAGGTTCGTAAATTTCAATAATTTAATAAGTTAAGATATAAAGTAATTGTTTTGGAAATTCTAATCTGCCCTATTTAATTTTTTCTTCTTCTTTCAAAATTATTTTCTTGGAATTTGATTGAAATAAAATCATTGAAAAGGGCTAATTATACCTTGAAAATTTTTTCTAGTAAAAATAATCTCCTAAAATGTAATATTTTGAGGCGAACAGGTGCATTTTTAAGTTCATAAAAATTCAATAATTTACATTTTCTCAAATTAATTGAGCCAAAAGTTTCCAAAATTTTCCTAAAACAAGATCTTATCATCGTATTTTCACGTTATTATTATCTAAATTGCAAGTTAAAATGGGAAACAGTCGAGTCAGACTTAAAAGTCAGAAAAACGAACACTGTGATGTAACTTTAGAGTCACGAGAATGAACAGTCAGCTTGTGACTCCACAGTGACGTCACTTGGTGTGTAAACACAACGAAGCGCCACATTGACCACACAGTGAAGTCACGTCACTTTCCAGTCACAATGTGACTATTTCGTGACACTCAGTGACCACTGTGACTTCACAGTGACTGTTCCGTGACCATCTGTGCTATTAGGGTAAAAGTTGTAAATTCATCAAATACATATTCATATGCATTGTCAACAAAGACACTGTTGAAATTGTAAGAGACTGTCTTTCATTGTTTGTTATGTTACTTATTAAACGTTTTGCGCATCTTTTAAAAACCATTTGACTTACAAAAAGCAGGGAAATTTCTGCTGATTCGCCAGCTGTGTAGTATTTACTTCCCACATCCTCTCAATAAAATGTGAAAAACTCTTTTAAATAGTTTTCGAGTTACGTACTGCTGTTTTTAACTATGCAATATAAGACCTTTGCGTTTAATAATATTATCGTATTCTTCCTACTTTTTCATTAAAAGGAAATTTATTTATTTTAATGGAAAATATCTCTCTACTACTTAAATTAGTAGGGGAAAAATCATCTGCAGTATATATGATACTGCCTAGATAATATAAATGTAAATTTTTGCATTTTCAAACACACCACTTTAAACTTCTAAAATTTTCATCCAAGGTATGTCGCTAAAAGCACTTCTAAAATTAAAATCTAATATTCCAAATGCAGGTTAAAAGTACTTAATGTGAAGTGTCTCTACGAAATGCATGTAATTGCGAAAAAAAGTCTGCTTCTAACTAATTAAAATTTACTTTGCAACTTCTAATTTAAATATTCTGCTTCTGTCAGCTCGATAGATTTATAACTCATAGAAAAAAGTCTCTTTAGCACTAAATCTCTCTCTGCATTCAGAGAAAGCACTCAACTATAGCGTAGTTTCAGCTAGCTGAGAGGCGTGTTAAATTTTCCTTTTGAATTTTCGTACCGCTATATTTCTAGAATAAATACTCTGGTATTTTCAAGATTTTTCATATAATTTAACATATTTAATATTTCATGAAGTAACTAATGACATGTATAATTTAAATGATTCTGCGTTCTTAACTCATAAAATAGGAAAGTGGGTTCCAAATCCTTGAGATCGTGCACTGTTGAATAACATTTTTTTAAAAATAGAATCTGAAGTTTTCTCAGAATTTTTCAATCGTACTTGAGGGAAATTAAAATAAAATTAGCCTTAATGTTGTAATCTTAATGTTTTAAAGTTCAATCTACACTTCATCTGTAGTTCTGTCTGTCTGTTCATGAAGCATTTCTGTTAGCATATCACGTGAAACGTTAATGAAATTTGGTAGTACGATAAAGGGCACTAAAATTCAAAATGAAGTCGATACTTTTAATGCATTTTTTTAGATTTTGTGAAAAATGGGAATTTAACATGTCAAGTTAAGTCAATGTTGACAATATATCACTAAGTTTGGCCCAAGTATTATTTTAATTAGCCTTAATTAAAAAGGGACAGCTTTCCTTTTTTTCTAGAGATGTCTGTTATTAAATGTATGCAGTGAGTCCTGAATTTGGATGTTTTAAAATCCCACTAATGTACAAGAAAACGGTCGATCTTGAGAAATGCCATATACATATTTTTCCATTATGTTGGAAAGTGTATCACAATAAATGTGTCAGCACTGTTTGCCTTTTTCGCTCCATTATTTTTGAAATCGAATCATAATTTACCAGTGTGCTGTATTTGTCGCTCTTTTACATAAATCATTTCTTCGGAACTGAAATCTAAATTAAAATTGCATGGCACTGAAACTATTTCAAAATCTTTGTTATGCGTATAACTATTCTGGATGTTTCTAAACGCTGTTTGAAGAGTGATTCTGCGTCCACAACTCACGTAAACAAAAAACCAAATCTGAAAGAAATAGCACTTCCGCCCTGAAAAACCCGAGAGTAAAATAATTTTGTTTTAATTAAGTAATTCCCTTGATGGTGAAAAACAAATCGAACCAAACTTCGTTTTTTATTGTTTTGTTTTATTACACATTCCCTACTCTTACACAAATTTCAGGGGCAATTGTTTTTTTTTTTTTCTTAGTGAATAAAATCGATGTTAAAAGATAATCATTAGTTCTTAGAGGATCTTTGAAAGAAGAAAGATATTCCGCACAGGAATGATTGTAATAATTGATTAAGTACACGAACATTTAACAACACATATTCATTCCATGGTCATGTTACATGTTCTTTCACAAAGGGCAGATATTTTCAACCGAGATAGTCAGGCTGCGGTGCTGACATTTTGGTCACACCTTTTAGCACTCGGACAGTCATGTGATCTCGGGGGTGTGATCATCTTACTGTGGCTATCTTGGACCAAGGTGGCCACACCCCCTTGGTCACTGTTGTGTGGCCAATAACCTCATTAACAATTTCTCTGCGTCCCCAAAATATAGGAGACCTTACGAAACTTCATATTTTGGATAGTTGTAACATCTAGTTGTGCACCTCCCCTTTTGGTTCCATTCGATTGGATAGTTTATCTACAGGACCGCCCAAAACATTCGAAATACATTACGCTCAATGGGCCGAAATTCATCAAAGCGTTTTTTAGAGGTATTGGGCTATTTCAAACGACTCAGAAGTGATATATGCTGTAAAGAGTTAGAAAATGAATTTCTCCATTAAAAAAAGTGTCTTTATCATTTACAGTTCTGCTACAGGAACACTCAAAAGATTTCCAATACATTACGGTCAATGGCAATTTTAAGCGATTCATCCATTTCAAGCACAATACCGTCCTACCACATAAGTTAGGTAATGGTCCGACCACGGTCACGTGCCTCCCTCAAGTACTATGCCAAAAGTCGCCAAGCTTGGCGACATTTTTGTGTACGTGTGTGCATATTTAACTCTCAAATCTCAAAAACTATTATGAAATTTCATATATAAGATTGTTGTAACATCTTTTTTTAGATTGCCCGGCCTTACAACGGAAAAGGAAATAATTTGGTGAATTCACAATAATGCTGTCAACTGTTGTCACAAGAAGTTAATTTGGTCTCAATTTCTCTTTTCAGAGACTAATTTTTTTAATCAAGAAAACATTACTTTCAGTGTAAGCAAAATATCTTAGAATGTGTTACCTATACATGCCTTGGAATCTATTTTAGATACTTAAAATCCGCCCGTAGTCTTATTGAGTAATTTTTCGACAAATTTCACACTATGAAAAAGAAAAGCTTTTCCACATTGTTAGGATAACCACTTTTATATTTTGCTGTTAGGTAAAATTACTGAAAAGAATTCTTAGCTCTATAAAGATTTTGTAAATAAATATAGTTCATTTTGAACAATACTTAAAGTATACATAAAGCGTCCCTTTACTTGAGTACCTCTCTATATGCTGACCAGACCATTAGAGCAGATGTTCGAAACTTTGCACAATTTTCAAAAAGTGTAGGATTATGCTATTTATAAAATTTTATGTATACTTCTACAATAACCGAAAAACAAAACCCTTTTCTGTGCGTAGAAGGAATATTACCGTTAGATATTTTAAGACCAATTCATTACTTTACAATATCTAAACCTCTCATAACAATAGTTTCCTTATTGATGTGTTTCAATAAAGCAACTTTACATTTAAATACAAACAATGGTTTAATGAAAAACGGACTGTTTCACAAACATCTAGATCACAAAGAAATTAGATCTTTGTAGTCATTAACATTTAATGTATGTTCAAAATACTTAATACATCAAAGAACATAAGTATAAAAATATATTTTTTAGAAGTTGAAGCTGTTTCTTGAGGAGCCCTCAAAAGTATAATATAAAAATTTAGTTTTGGAAAAAGTGCTATAAAAAAATGAAAGTTTCAGTACGAAGAAAACTTTAGAGATATACAGATATTTAAAAAATTTTCATCTCTTGAAAAGTGAAATATCTACATTTTTCTCTAAAATTTTCTTGCTGTTGAAACTTCATTTCTTTATAGCATGTCTTTACAAAAATTAATATTTATTTTAAACTTTTTAGATCCACTCTGAAAAACGCCTCTGTTCATTACAAAAAATAATTACTTAAATTTTTATTGGAAAACAACGGAAAAGAATTTGAAGAATAAATGAATTTAATAAATTTTAGCACTTACAACTGCTAATAAATGCGTGAATTAACATGTAGACTTGGATTTCTTTAGTGCATTAGTTATTATTTAGTGGACCAGAACAGGATTCCATCCCTGACTCTACATATTACAGGCGCATGCTCTACCATCTGGCTACCATTTGCCTTGAACTGTAAACATTAAAGGTTGAAGTGAAATGTTTATTTTTTAGTGCGACATCAAGACACAATGACAATTCTAATTTCAATAATAAGCTTCTAAAAATGGGTTTATTACAGAACACTGTAAGGACAAAAAATAGAAGAGAAATAGAGAGCAAAAATGGTTACTGAGAAGAATGAAAAATTTCCTTTAGTAATACTAATAGAATTTTTATTATTATTATTAATAATAATGCAAACTTAATTATAACATTAAGTAATATTACGTAGATAGATTAATTTGGAATCAAGAATAAAACACGGTGAAAAAAAATCACCAGATTGGTGGCCGTACCCTGTTTTGCGATAGAACCTGTAAAATAATACAAATTTTTTCAGTATGAATTTATTCATAAAATATTTGGAGCCTTCATAGTATGAACTAAAAGAGTCGATTTACAGAGATCTTAAAATATATAAAAGAAAATAATACCATTCATCCAAAATATATTCTCTCACTTTAAGAATAAAAAAAAAGAAATAGACTTAACAGTAAAAAAGAGGAAAGATCTTAAATTCCGAGGATGTTGAAATCACGAGAATCATGATTTTTTTTCTGAATAGTGAAGAAAATGCAATTTCATATTAATATCATTTTTGGCAACTTTGCGCATTTCTTGTTCTTTTGCAATAATTTGAGAGTATTATGAAAAACAAAGCAAGCAAATTGTCTAAAATTTATTTTAACATTTAGAATTCTGAAGTTTCATAGTTTGAGAATCACTTTTCATTTTATTGCTTCTCTGCAATTGGAGGGATTATTTATTTGTCTTTTACTCAGACAATTAGGACTATCAAAAAAGTCTCTGCACACGGTGCTCTGTTTATGACGGGAAAATTTCTAAAGAGATAGGGCACATCCAGAGGAACTAAGTCAGACAGCGATTGTAAGATCAAAAATGTTGTTTATTTATACCGCTTAATTATCTCTTCAAAAGTATTAACCATTATAAACTGAAGTTTTCCGTTTGCAACATAAGCGTTTATTTTCCAAAATCATTCAAAATTCAAAATGGAATAAGATTTATAATCACGGATTTCAGTTCATTGATTTTTATAGAAAATCAGCAAGTTTTGTAACGCACGTTAGGAAATTTAACAAATTATTCCACACATCTTTAAAAGCGATTATTACATAGAAACTTGAGTACAACGACTTCGACCCTTCATTTTTAAGCTATTCTCAATCCTTCTAATGTACTCAACCTCTCCTTAAAGTTTGTCAATCCATTCCATGTATATATGTCAGGTGGTGAATTGTATTTATTTCCAACTATTTCATATTTCTATTTTTGAACGTAATTCGATGGTAGTAAGTATGCAGCGTTCTGGTCGAGTTACGACTGGTATTTTCCAGAGTGACAGCCTTTGTGTAACCGTGATAGCGCATCCGTTTACGAATGCGCAATTTATGTGTATGCATGGGGAAATGTGAGAGTACATCTTTGTTGAAATAGCGAGCAGACGCAAATGGGACTGTATCGACAGCTGTATTTTCAGTTCTATCAAGGGCCTTTATTATTATTTTGATAGTGGAAATCTTTTGTTTGCCAAATATGATAGCATTGGTTATGATGGCATGTAACGTTTTGTTAAAATATTTTAGTTTTTACTTCCCTGTACGAAGTAAAGGGAATGTATAGTAATAGAAAAAATTGACGTATATATTTATTTTGAGCATATCTGAATCCACTTTGACAAGCTTGCGTCCGGGCATCTCTCAGATAACTCTAAAACACGACTACATCCAATGTTGAAATTTAATATTTAGGGTTGTTGTAACCATCCAGGTGCTGTAACATCCAGTTATTGTACATCCATAGTTGTTTTAGCCCCTTTCCTTTTGATTGCAATCGACTGGGTAGTTTATTTACAGGGTTATCCAAAAGATTTTCAGTATATTAAAGTCTATCTGCAGTCTCTGTTTAAATTTCAGAGTCTATCATCGATTTCAAAAGGGGTCATTTTATCCTAACATTTCAGTGAACATAGTCCAATGATTAATTGGGTAAATATCTGATGTTAATATGCATTAATACTGAAGAAATTATGTATAATAAATTGAAGTATCTTAATTTGAAATACAGTAAGCATAAAAAAGTAAATAAGAAATGCGTATAATTAACTAGGTAGTCATGTAGTGTTCCCATAGCTGCCAACCTTCCCGATTTCTTCGGGAGATTTCCCACCACAATGTTTAAACAGCTTTTTTTTGCATTAAATTTTTGACGTTTTAGTAAGCATGCATTGATAGGTAAAAGTTAGTGGTGGGAAATCTCCCGGAGGAATCGGGAAAGTTGGCAGCTATGTTTTCCCATCACAGCCTCCCACCAGCTCATCTGTAAAATGCTGGTTAACATAGTAAAAGGGTGTCTATAAAGATTCTTCCCTTCACAATAACGTTAGATTGTTAGTTTAGTAACTATTACTATTAATAAAATGTATAAATTCAGTAAATTTAGTTTTTAAAAAATCCATTCGAGAGATGCCTTTACACACTTTCAAAGTTCTTCAAAGCACGCTCCTGAGCAGCCCCAAACTTTTGTGGCCTTAGAGCCTTTCTCGTGGAATTTCATTGTAAGGAATGTTGTAGATATCTGTGAACGACTTAGAGAAGCAATACATCGGCGGTCAGAGTATACCCACAAGAAACTAAAGTAGAATTTAAAGGTAGAACATAATAAATCAAACATAATTAACACACACTTCCGCATTGGGCTGTTTTCAGTAAAATGTAATGTAAGCATGCTGCTTCTTTCATCACAACTGATGTCCACCCACTCCACTTCTTTAGTGAAACTCAAATAAAAACTTTTTATAAAATGAGGTTTTGCTTGGAATTTAGTTTAAATTGTCATTTTTGTTCGCTATATTTACAGAAAAAGTTTTATCTAAATTACACACGCTTATGAATAAAATTGAAAAAAAAAGAATAATTATCATACAAGCCTATTTCCATTACCAGGATGAAATTTTTCTTAACCGACAAATGCCCGTGGTAGCAAATATGCTAACATCCTTTAAGCGCTATTTTTTAGAGGAAAAATGTTTCGAAATGCGATTATGAAGTTATAAAACCATCAACTTTACCGTTAACTAGTAATAGTAGTAGTTTGAGTCCATATATGCCAGCATTAATGGATGAAAAATATTAAAATATTTTAGAAGTAACATACTTACACTCTTTTTTTTGTATTTGCAATATATTCTACTATCAATTTTTTCTTCTATTTTAGTAATATTTAATATGAAGAAAATTAAAAATTGTCATTTATATGTAAGAAAATATATGCTTTTTCACTAGATAAAGAATTTTAAAAAAAAGTTTCAGTTACAATGTTTAGAAGAGTTTTAAAATCATAGTGCTATCATTTAATAAAGCATATAAAAATAACCTTTTTCATAATTTTTTATTATATTTACGTTATTTGACTTTAAAGAACACCAGTTCACGAAAAAAAAAAAAATTGTGTTCATTTCTCATAGTGAGCATTAGAGGAATAGCACTCGCTTTTTGATAAACAAGAATTCTTTCCCGAAAACAAGGTATATTTTTAATTATATAAGAATTTCCGTTTCCGGATGTAAATGTGTTGATAAA